>JAWNPQ010000136.1:9592500-10915000 GCA_035047465.1 Drosophila sordidula | reverse complement strand
TTTGAATGGGATACGACGCGAGCTTAGAACGAACTTAAGAGCAGACATATTTATAAGTAAATGCTAAACATAGGTAATACATATGTACATATATGTGTGCATACATATATATGTATGTCGAGAGACAGAGAGAGACATACAAAGTAAACACAAATTTAAAGCATGCTTGCCAAGACATTGCGGCCCTCAAATGTCAGTCGCATGCTATTGATTAATCGTTATCAATGTTGTATCGATGTCGGAGCGCGAGAGAAAACACATATACATATACATATCAATTATTTCGATTGTAGTTTAGTCATGTCCATGGCTTAAGCACGAACATAGAGCGGCATAGAGGGGGTTCTAGTGATGCCCCCCCCCCTCCCGCCTGGCGCCGGCTCCTCTTCGGCACAGATGCAAGTTTCGTTTTGGGCCTTGCGCCCACTCACCTGCTTCAGCAGCAGGTCGCTGTTCGCCGAGAGGCACGTGACCAGATACTTGGTCAGATTGAGGAACGAGCCGAGCACCTCCAGGGTCAGATGTTCGCGCGACGATCGCTGCAGCATGAAGGATATCACCAGGAAGCCGCGATTCTGGATCATATGCTGTTGCACCGTCTGCGATGTCTCCACCAGCTCGCAGATGAAGCCCAGCAGCTTGGAGCTGTAAACGGGGAAGAGAAACGGGCTTGAGAATGTAGACCAAAATTGATAAAAACGTGATATTAAATTTGTAATTCAACAAGATAAACGAACAGAATGACTGGAATATAAGTTGAATATATAGAATATATACGATTAAGAGTAGAGACTTGAACTGAACTCATACTTACCATAGCGTCGGATCGCGCTTGATGTCGCTTATGCCCTCGTGCGCCATGTCCAGCTGCGAGAAGAGCGGAAACAGCACCTGAATGCCGCCAATCGAGTTGAGGGTGCAGTGAATGGAGTGCGTGACCACGGCCTTGACATCCTGTGAATGTAGCAAGAAGATGAGTTCAATGCAAATCCAAATCCAAATTCACTTCTAACTTCGAACATTTAAAACAACTCGAGGTGGTCTTAAAGTTGCTTTAAGCTTTTAATAAATAACACCCCTGGGGCACTGAGCCACACGAAATAGTTAAATTTATCCACGAAGATAGTTAATTTTGGTGAGAGTTGGCGGTGCCAGAAGCCTCGGGCTCATCTTTAAGCGATTGCCGAGCAGAAAATGGGATTGTCTATTGATAAACCATTTTTCATTTCCCCAATTTGCCTAAAGTTTGGGGCATAAATTTGCGCTTCTTTCAATATTTATCGATTAAATTGGTTTTTCTTTTACTTTCTCTCATATTGCCTGGCTCGAGCACCACTGTGCGTCCTATGCGGAATCTGTTGTCGTTGTTGTTGCTTCTGAGCCTCTGTGGGCTTGTCTTGGGGTCATTTCGCAGGCGTTTTCAGCGCGTTGTCGTTGCCGTTGTTGTTGCTCTTTTATGATTTGTGTTGTTTGTACAAGAAATTACTACAAAATTTATTGAATAATTTTGTTGCCAGCTACGAGCACGACGGACTACAGGCAGCTGCTAGGCATGATAAGGCCGGAACGGAATGGAAAGGAACACCCGGAGCAGCAGCTCCAGAGGCGGCCGGAAGGGCGGCAGTGGGAGGAGGAGGAGGTGACCGAAGATTGTACCTAATAAGAAATGCCAAAGCATGCGCTTGAGTCGTAAAATGCTGCCTGAAATTTATGTGGTGCCCGCTATGTGTGTGTGTGTGTGTGTGTGTGTGTGTGTGTGTGTGTGTGGTGTTAGTCTTTGGCCTTGGTATGGGCTGTGGAATGGACTGAACCAAGGCGAAGTGAACTAGCGACAGCTATGTACATTTACGTACACGTAATAGGACGGGGGATTTACTCGTATATTTGTGGCATTTACACAGGCCCTGCCCAGGGGGTGTGTGTGGCATGTTTACTTACCTGCAGCATCAGCGCGTGCGGCGTGTGTACAAAATATGAAACATTTCCTTTGGGGGAAGACTGCAAGCAAAGTTGACCATCGGTTGCCACTGGATTGTACATGAAGACAATGGCATTCGATAGTTTGCCATCGTACAGCACCTGTGGTGAAAGAGAGGGCGAAAGCGAGAGCGAGAGCGAGAGAGAGAGAGAGTTAGGCATTGCTTTCAACAAGTCATTGGTAGAGCTCTGCGGCTCTGCAGCCTCTGAACCCGGCGAATTGTTTCCGGTCATGCTGACAATTTACTTTTGCGTTTGCGTTTGCTTTTGCCTTTGGCCTTTGCCTTTGGCCTTTTGCTTTAAGCTGAGAAAAGAGCACATAAAGTTCTATATATACATGAAGTACTTATATACTACTGCTTATTCTATGTACATTTACATATAGACATGTATATATATATATATGTATATATATATATATATATATATATATATATATATATGTAGCAGCTTATATACAGCAAACAGGACACACAATATACACACACAGTTGCTGTTGTTACACATTAGCCGTGGCTGGGTCCGCGCTGGTATTTTGTTTTTATTTTTATATCATATATATACATTTTTTATACTTATTTTTTGTATATTTTTTTGTTATTTTCCGAGTGCATTTTTTAGCTGGCGCCGTCATATGAGGCGTATGCGCAATATTCTTGCAGCAGCTGCTGTAGCTCTTTGCAGCGTGCGTACGTGTGTGTGGGTGTGTATTAAGTAAACCCATAGGCAAACAGTTGCATGTGTGTGTGTGTGTGTGTGTGTGTGTGTGTGTAAGCTGTGCGTGTGTAATCGCTGGCTGCATAATTTGCTGCTAAAAATACTTCTTTGCGTTGTTTAACGGAAGAGAACAGAGAGGGGAAGAAAAGCACAAAAAATCGCAAAGAAAATAAAGACAAAAAATAAAACACGGAATGCAAACAAATGGTATGCGCCAATAAAGAGTCATCCATATATATATATATACAAGTATAATATATTGGAAACAAGCGTAACACTATAAAACAAATAAATAAATTTCTTTTTGAACTATCTCTTTAACAGGCTGTAGCTCAAATTGTTTGCATCTGTTAACATCAACAGCGTCAGTTTAGCAGCAGTATGAAAAGATTGAAAAACTCTCGACTTAAGAAAATTTGCTGAAATGCCAAAGAAATTTCATTAAAGTGTATTTAATGAAATTGAAATCTAAAAGCGACTGAGTAGCAAAAAACTTGATGTAAACTTTTTTTTGATTGATTTTGTGTGCGAAGTCCCAGACTAGCGTATGAATGCTATAAGATCTTAGCGGACGGCGATAGTAGCCAGTGCTATTTATAGATTAGGTTTAAATAATAATAATAAAAGAATTATAAAAAATTAAATAGCAATATTAATAATGGAATTATTGCAATTATAAATATAATTAGAATAAAAGTAATAATATATATATATATATAGAAATTATTATTTTAAATTATTTAAAGAAAAAAAATATATATAGAAACTATATATAAGATATCTTATTTGAAATTTGTTGGAAAGTCGCAAACAACTTGGCATAAATGCATATTTTTTATTGAGGTAGAAAATAAATAAATCTTCCTGTAATTATTTTGATCTCATATTTTGTGTAGATATTGTGGAGCGGTTAATAAAGTTTTTTATAAGCTGAGGACCGAGATAATTGTTTGAAGATTATGCAAATATGCCTTAAAGGGAATTTAAAACTCATATCAGATTGCGTGTATTAAAGGAGTTCCTACAAATCATTTCATACCCCACTTGCTTGAATGTTCTGCTATTAACACATTTTAGAAGAAGCCCCATTCACAGCTCGACCTATTTTGCAATCTTGTTTTCTTTTTTGGGGGGTTACAAATGCTTGGCAAGAACAAGAGCTACATAAAATAACTTTCAAAACTAATGCACTCTCTGCACACACACTCACACTAAAATATATAATCATAACAGTAATAATAATAATAATAATAATAATACTAAAGCGAGTGCACGCGAAGAACTGAACTGAGCCGAGTCAACAAAATGGAACCTGGCATAGAAATTTTGAAATGCAGCCACCTTCCTCCCCACACCAGGCAGAGTGCCGTGTGGAACACGTCGCATAGATTCTTAACAATCGCAGAGAGGGGGGAGGGGGGGGGGCTGGGCGGAATCATAATAGTGAAACAAAAGCAAAAACAACAGCAAGAAATACGACTACAAGATGCCTAAATGTGCGGAGAGCAGCAGGCGAGTTCCACATTCGCAGTCGCAGTTCTTTGTCTGGTTCCAGGTGCGCTGCGAAGTATGCAACATTTATTTCTGAGCCTCGCGCCCACCATTGTTGCCAACGCAACCCCTACCACCAGTCCCTTTCCCGCTCCATGAGCACCTCCCTTAAAGGCGGCGCACTTTAAAATTCTACACAAAATTACAAACATTTTCATAATTACGAGCGACGTGGGAGCAGGTGGGAGGGGTAGGGGGTAGGGGGTCGGTGTGGGCTGTGTTGCTGTTTGCTTGCCACAGTTGAGAATTCAATAGAGCAGCGCAAGCTGCGCTTCAATGAATGGGAACATTTTGATTGGCTTTGAAGTTTTGTTTTTGGCCGAGAGCTGTCGAAGGGGTGGGGGAGGTCGGTGGCGGGGGCTAGAAGCCTGGGGCTGGTTGGTATTCAAAACGATTCGTTGCGATTCGATTCGATTTGATGCGATTGGTTTGCGGATTTGGCAACGCTCGACGTTGACGACATTGCTAACTTTTTAATTGGCGTTACGCCCGCACAGGGGCGTCGTTGGAGCCATGGCCAGGGGTCTAAGGCGAGGGTGCAAAGTGGTGGAGTGTTTGCCTAACGGACGGCGAATCTACCCGAGCTGCCAGAAGAGCTACTATATGCATCGAAATAATAATATCTAAATAACTTACAAATTACAACAAAAACCAAATGTAAACAAACGTAAATAACAAAAAAAAATTTTACATAAAGAAATCGTATGAAAGTTTAGTTTATATCAGATTAGCATAATTAATGATAAAGAAAAGAAAAAATTACGAAAAATATAGGAAATACTAAAGTATGAAAATTAAATGTGAACAAAAATAAAAAGGTATTAAAATATTCCCATAGAAAAAGTATTGATTAAAATTAAAGAAAGTTCCAAAACTATATAAAATACAAATAGAATAATTGGAATAAAAATTCAAAATAACGTATTAATTGTTATTTAAAAATAAAAAAGAACTTAGAGAAATATGCCCAGTAATTAAATAAAAAAGTAATTAAATGAAACCCGAATAATTGTGGTAAAAGAAAGTTGTTGCTTACAGCTTTGAGCTGGTTGATCTCCTCAGTGTCGCCAGCGATGGCGGCGACGGCGGCGACGCCCATGGAGCTCAGGCTGGTCACACTGGACATGCGACGCAGTTGATCTGCCCCGCCCGAGTCAAACGAAAATCGATCGATAAATAAAAACGATAAACATAAGAATCGAAAGCAAAGCGCACGCACACACAAAAATCATAAATACCAAAAGAAGCATTTCCAGTTGGCAAATGGCCAAGCGGATCATCCGCAGTGTTATTGTTGTTGTTCGATTGCTGTTGCTGCTGCTGCTGCTGCTGCTGATGCGCCAGCGGCAACTGTTGCTGCTCGCTGCTACCGTGCTGCTTATCGGTGGGCGTGGCCGCTGCTGTTGCCGCTGCTGCTGCCGCTGCTGCTGCTGCTGCTGCTGCTTTGGCAGCTGTTGTTGTCGGCACCGCATCGCCCGTCAGCAGCGCCAATGCAACCGCATTGCGTGCGGTCAGCACCGCTCGAATCTTGACAAAGGCCGCACTCAAATCGAGCCGCTCGTCGGCCCAATCAATGGCCCGCGCCTCCTGCTCGGCGGCGAGCGTTTGGAATTGCAGCTGCAACTGTTGCTGCTGCTGCTGCTGCTGCTGCTGTTGCTGCTGCTGGTTGCTGCCGCTGCCGCTGGCGCTGCCGCTGCCGCTGCCGGCGGCGGCCGTGGCCTCGCTGCCAACGAGCAGTGCACCACCCAAACTGGCTGTTAGTTGAAAGTGACTCACCCGCTTGTGATTGTCCGGCAGGTTCAGATAGCACTCGTTATCGAAGCGGAATTGCGACTGTTTGTTGTGCGAGTGTGTTGGTGTTGGTGACGGTGTCGGTGTCGGTGTCGGTGTGTGTGAACAACAGACAGACACAAACGCAGCGTTGTTGTTGTTGTTGTGGTTGTTGTTGTTGTTGTTGTTGTTGTTATTGTTGGTGGTGGCGTTGGTGCAAAGTTGGTGCAGCACAAAAGAGAAAAAAAGAGAGAGAGAGAGAGAGAGAGAGAGAGAGACACAGTGAGCGAGAGGGAGAGCGCACAGGTAAACAACAAGTTGGAAAATGTCGAAAACAAATACATATAATTATTGCTGCAAGTACAAAAGGGCGCGGACAAGGACAAGGTGCTGCGGTTGCTGCAGTGCAGTGGCTTTTTTAGCTTTCGTTCGGTCAGCGGTGCAGCCACAGTGGGTGCCGTGGTTAGGGCCGGCACAGTGGCGGGAACTACGGCTGCACTTACCTTGTAGCCCGGCCCCAGGCGGTGCATGGCGCAGATTTGCTGCGTTGTCAGCGCCTCGCTGAACAGATAGATCGCCGACATTTGGCCGCAGAAGACGCGCTCCTCGTCCAGCTCGGGCGTGGCGCCAATATAGCACTTGTCGAAGGGCTAGACGGTCGGAAGAGAAGCGGAGCGTGAACGTTGCGCAGAGTGCTCGAATGCAAAGTTGGTCTACTCACATCGTTTGTGGAAACAAACCAGGCCATTTCGGTTGACGACGCCAGTTGACCATTCACGAGGCACTTGATTTCGCTTTTTGTCCAACGATTGTATATGTACACTATGGCAATCATATACCACTGAATGGGGAAGGGGAGAGAGCGAGAGAGGTAGAACCGATTAGTTTGTCTACTAGGCTGGACTTACTTAAGCACAGTATTTATTTTATAATCACTTCAAATAATATTTATTATTTATACTTCTCTTTACTTTTGTATATATTCTTATTTTAAACATATTTTACATTTTCAAACATCTTCTCAGCTAGCTAATTGCCTTGACTTTGCTACATTTTTCACAGGTTTGTCCTATAGGTAAATACATTTTCGATTTCAATTCCGACAGTTCTTATAACTTAATTAGTTTTCTTAAATATTCGAAAAGATCCTAACTCAAATTCTCAAATATTTTAGTGATTTTAAATAACAAAAGTTTTGTATTATTTTTTTATTCTTTTCAGCTCGCACAACTTTTCGAATTTTGAACTAAGCTCGAAGCTAGTTGGAATTAAGTTTATGCCTAAAATCATATTCCCAAAAACGTTAACCTTGCCGACCTTAGACTTTGCTGGCAACTCTGGAATTAAGTCGGCCCTGGTACTTAATTTGGGTCCCAGGACTAATTTCAATTGCCTCGGGCAGGTAATTAGGCGCTATTGTTGGCCATTCAATGTGCTGTTAATTAAACTTTGGCAGCCCGAAATCACGCCCATAAATTGAAAGTAGGCGGCCAGGCGGCCAGGCGGCCAGGTGGCAAGTGGCAAGTGGCAAGTGGCAAGTGTGTGTTTGGGGCTAATGGGTCGTAACTCACAGGTGTAACGACTCGAGCTAGAACCGAGGTAAGCCGGGGTAACCGAAGTAACCGGAGTTGCCGGGGAAAGCTTGTTACTTACCTTGCGTGGCTGGAATTCATATTTGACACAATGCTGAAAGCCCTTGCCCTTGACCTTCATGGATGTGAGTACCAGGCAGTTTCCCACGAAGTGGGCCGTATACCCAACGCCCTTCGATGTCTTGAAGCTGCGCAGATATGGGGGGCGCGACGGGTGGAAGTAGCAGAAATGTATGAGGGCAATTAGTGATTGCCAATTAGTTGCACGAAAGGGGGGGCAGGAGGGGCATTTGGGGGCAGCTACTTACCAGTAGAGATAGGGTTTCTCGCGCTCAATGTTCACCGAGTTAATTGGATCCAATCGAAACCAGGTGGTGAAGGTGAATCCATTTTCATAGGGCCACTTGGCCAGCGGGGGCAGCACCATTGCCTGTGGAATGCAACAAACAGTATTAAAGTAGCGGCAAGAAAAGGCTTTAGTCAAATCTGCCACAGTTCGTTGCAAGCACAAAGCGCCTGTTGAAACTCAATTAGCAGTTGATCTCGTTCAAATGAGTCGCATTCTGCGCTAGCGGAACTAAAAGTGCAGCCGCCCCCCTCACCGGGGCCCCACACTGTGGTGGCATGCCACACATGATTGCAAGTCACATAGGGCACAAAGTCAAAGGCTACAGCTGGAAGCACTTCACCAGGCTGCAAGCAAATGAACCAAACGGAAAACCAAACCGAACCGAACTCAACTGAAGCGAATCTGCTGAGCATAAATCAAACTCTCGTATATTTGCACACCCTATTTTCGTGTAGGGAAAACGGGTATATCGACTATAATCTTATAGTTCAGATTATATTCCAAATTATAAATCGTATTCAAAACATTTTAGTCACAACAAAAGTTTCAAGTACAAGTTTTGCAGTCACAGTTTTCAGGTAAAATAGAGTCACATTTTAGAGACTCACAAAAGTTGAATGAAACTCTGTCCCCTGTCTGCCTTTTGAGCCTTTACAAACACTGGCAACAGAGTATTGTGCGTTTGGGCGAAAGATTTCCACTTGTTTTGAATAAGCTTTGAACATGACGGGGAGAAGGGGGCAGAGAGGGTTGGCGAATGAGCCACTCATATTGCTACTTGTGGCACAGCAGCAGTAGCAGCAGCATCAGCAGCAGAAGCCGCAACAACAACAAGGCAATCCGAAGCGAAGCTCGGCAAGTGCCAGTTGCAGAAAGGCAGCCGCAAATGCGGAGTCGAATGCCGAAAGCAGAAATGAAGTGAAAATTAAAAGGAAATGAGCACATTTTGATTTATCATGAATTTTGTGGCTTTACGGCCAAACGGAGCGGATGGACAGAGTTGCCAAACACACACACACACACACACACACACACACACACACTAATACATATATATATTTATATATATGTATATATACACACAAATACTATAAACTGCAGCTGCGTGTTTACTTTTGGTTCATAAATTTATTTCCCTCTCGATGCTCGCAATTTATGTTCTTATCGTGTTTATATAACCGAATGCCACGCCCAGCTATCTCTATGGCCCATATAACCCCAAATTCGCATCCGTTTGATTATCTCGTATTTTGTACATTTGGCAACATTTGGACACTTTAAAACGCTTGCGAATTGAGCGAGTTAATTGGAATATTTTATGCCTGATATTAGGCCTATGAATTGGCAATTGACAACGGGAAAATTGTGTGGCAGCTAGAGGTGGAAAGCGGAGGGGAATATTTAAAATTATCTTCATGCTTGAACAGGTGCCAAAAGGCAACCTCTGAGTGCTCTATTAAATGAGAACATGCAATTTAAGCTACAGTGTTGTGTTCAGATTTCAATGGCAGAATTTTCTACTCGCCAAACCTGCCTGGAAAGAGTCATTAGATAATCATAATTTATTTAAAGTGGCTTGTAAATGTGCTATTCATTTTTATACTCGTTAACGAAGTGAAAAGAGTTCAATTGATTTATGCAATGTCCGTCTTCCTGTCCGTCCGACTTCAAACTTGGAATATATACTCAGTTTATTATCGAACAACATTTCATCATATAGGAATTAATCGAACTGTTAATGTATTTATATTTGCTGTTAAATTATTAAAGCATGCTTGACTTGATTCTCCTTCCACCCTAACCCGAAAAACAGCCATTCAATTTGAATTTATACATATACAAAAAAAAAATTTAAATATTTATTTAAAAGCCTGCAGCAAAAGAAAAAAACGGAAAAAAACGAAAAATAAAAATTAAAAATCGAGTGCTTTATTGAATACTTGAATGCCTGTAATGCACTCAGCCGCACTTGCATTCATAACATTCTCCTGCAATTGAATCATGCGCCCACTCGCTTTATAAAATGCATTTAATATTCGTATTCGTTGGCGTATTCGATTTCGTATTCATTCTCCTGCGGGCAACAAAGTTCGCAATCGCATTCACATTTGTATGCAGACGAGCGGCGTGTGGCGAATTTGAGGCCAACGGACATTGTCTTGAGGCCTCATTCAATTGTGCAACACAGTGCAACAATGCCCGACCATGTGGCATGCCACATGATTTAACATTGTTGCCGCTTGTCTGCCAGTTGTCGCTGTCTTTATCGCTCCCCACTTTGCGACTGTCTGTCTGTCTGTGTGTGTGTGTGTGTGTGTGGTGGAATTGTCAAGCGATTTGGCCAAGAACAAAGCGCAATCGTGATGCTGTGGTGAGAAAGGAGGGGGGGGGGGGGTTAACGGTGGCTTGGCGCATGCAACGTGCAGCTTGGCCATGCCACAGCCAGAGTCTAAAGCTGGCCCTGGATACGGCCTGGGAACTCATTAGTGCAACGAATAAGGGATGTGGCCCAGAGGGGCTGTCGACGGGGGTCGCGGAGTCGGCTCTGAAATTAAAGCCTAAAAGAGCGCCAAATGGAAATTAAACACAGAGAAGGAAAGGGAAAGGGGCTTTGGGGGGGCCTCTGCTGCTGTAACATGTCCTGTTTATTGAACGTTTTGTGACAATTGCTTGGCGAGTCTCTCGCTTCGTTTCGTTTCGTTTCATTTCGCTTCGAATCGTTTCGTGTCGCATTTGACTTCCAATTCGCTTTATGGCGCTTTTTATGTGCTTATGCTATGGACAGATAGCAATAGAAGATGGCAAGGGAGCGGCTGCTGGGCAGTGCAGGCCGAGCAATATGCCACATGCCACATGCCACACGGACGGCGCACATTACGAATTCGATTTAAGTGCGACGCAATAAAATAAAAGCCCAAACAATCGCCCTCCTT
This sequence comes from Drosophila sordidula, assembly GCA_035047465.1. Lineage (NCBI taxonomy): Eukaryota > Metazoa > Arthropoda > Insecta > Diptera > Drosophilidae > Drosophila > Drosophila sordidula. The sequence goes on along the minus strand of JAWNPQ010000136.1, from coordinate 10,904,111 downwards.
CCAGCCGGAAGTGGGCGTAGCCTGGAGTGTTTCAAGTGCTTGCTGGACATTGGGGCAGTGTGGGTGTGGGGGCGGGCGCGGAGTAGGGGTAAGGGGGGGGGGTGTGCACTTAAGGGCAACTTGCAACTTGGCCGACAGCAAAAGAAGAAAAAACACAATCGGTTATTGTTGTTGTTTATTATCATTAGATATATATATATATATGTATGCGGATATAGACTCACCGATCCCTTGCGGCCGGGGAAACTGAAGAACACATCGGGTCCGTTGCGATGCGGCATTTGTCGCAGCACATTCAACAATTTGGCCGAGTGACGCGGCCATTTGCCATTGTTGGCCTTCATCGTGCCAAAGAGCAGTTTCAGCTCCTTAACGGTAATGCTGTAGCTGGCCAATACGCCCAGCATCTCGATGAGCAGATCTGCAATGGAGCGAGAAAGAGAGAGAGAGAGAGCGAGAAAGAAAGTGAGTGAGGGAGGCTTGAGTTGTGTGTGTGTGTGTGTGTGTGTTTAATGGTTATGAAAAATATATTTTGCTGATGCTGCTGCCTGACAGCCGCAACAATCAAGTTGCAGTTACAAGCAGTCCACACCTGGCGCTAAGAGTGCACCAAAGTCGAAACACGTCGGGTGTAACCGACTGCGCAATGCTCGTTCACAATGCAATAGCAGCTTACAACAGACGAAAACGGTCTTCATTAGTATTGTTATTTTCTAACAATATCGATTTTCAAAAAAAACCTAACTCTTTATCTGATGCACAAGTATATATTTCCAGTTTCAAGTCTCTAGATGGATGGGAACGAGTATTTAAATGTGGCAGTAAAGTCTGGAGAGTAACTCATATTTTCTTATATGGAGTGGAGGAGCACTAAAGATATCATCAGAGCTTTTAAAGCACATCAAAGCTGACATCAAGCAAATGCCTCGCTAGTTAACTAAATGCCTTCTCGTAAATTTATATAAATGAATTATATATGTAGAAAGCTTTTAAAGCACATCAAAGCTCTCATTAAGCTAAAGCTCTTGCCTGTTTATTCTATTTTATGTTGCGTATTTTGTTCTATTTAGCTTGTTAATCTTTTGAGTTTCTTAGACAAAGCGTTTCCAATGCTGAAAGCGCAGCTTGATCAGCAAGTGGCCAAACATTTGTGTATTTCATCCAGGGTGTCGAACACGTGAAAGCTCATAAAAGCTTTCTTTATAGTTTGAAATGCATTGTTATCTTTACTATAATTTTAATTGTGACACGCACAGAAATAATCAACTACAATTCTGTGAAAGCATATTAAACCTTTTTTTTACTTGTACTGTTATTTAAAAGTTACAATTGGAATAACACTGACTTTTTTGCCACACTTTCAGCTAGATTAACAACTGAACGTTTTAAGCAACGCTTTCGGGTTTCTAGCTTCACTTTGAGCTGGTCTAATTTCTCTCAGTGCAGGCAGCAAATTGATAAAACAGAAAATAAAAAAGTCAAGAGGAAGAACTGCAAGCTGTGCGCGTGCAGCGAAGCGGCAAGGACGCTCTTGAAGCCGGGCGCTGTGGGCGCAGGTGGGCGTGGCGGGGCGCGCTCAAGGTCAGCGCGTGAAACGAGCTGGAAATTGAATTCGAACTGTCATTGAGTTGAGCGCAAAAATGCCCCGAAAATCTATTGAGTGTGGCGGCACGTGCTGCCGGTTGGTTCAAATTGCATTGTGCGGCGTTGCCAGACTGGCACGTTCTGTCAACGTTCACCTAGCGTGTGCGTGTGTGTGCGTCTGTGTGCGTCTGTGTGCCTTATCCCTTGCCTCGAATGGCGCTGGCGCTGTCGCTGCGCTATTCCCAAACTTCATTTGTAATGCACACTAATTGAAATGGGACGCACGGGCCGTTTTAATGCCTGGACTGCTGCCGAGGCCATTACCCAGAGGAGCTGCTGCTACGCTGGCGACGGCAGCTGTTGGCCAAACTTGCGAAGGCCTCGCCCGCACAGCGAGCTCTACGCTGGCACGGCTTCCAGTTGCGCCTCCGTCAACACGTTTCGGGTTGCGTAAATTAAGAAATTGAGTAACATCAGCCGACATCAGGGCCCTCCCCCTTTTTTTGACCCACCTCAGCCACCACTGGCAGCCACTGCACGCCTCGAACAGCCGCAGCGAGCGAGCGTCCCAGGACGACAATGTTGCCCCATTGGCCCCAAGTTGACGCTGCCTCTGCCCAACCAGTCCCGCCTCCCGCCTACGCCTCGAGTATCAGCATTTAATTACACACATCTCAGCTCCTGGTCTGCTGAAAATAGCTTGGAGCGGCGCCTTCTTCAGTTCGTCATCTGTCTATCCATCCATCCAGCTGTCTGTCTTTCTGTCCAGCTGTCTGTCTCTCTGTTTGAATATCTGCCCCTTGCCTGTGCCCGCCATTCTGTCAAAGTTTAACTGCCTCTTGCATATCTTGGCATCTTCTGCAGCTCATAAAAAGCCAAAGTGCGAGAACTTGTCAGCTTTTTATGCCCTGGCGAAACGCTCAATGCCCCGAAAAGCCCCTAAAGACACACATTACTTTTTTTTTAAGTTCTCATCGGGACCAATAAGAGAAACTTACTTGATGAAATTTCAAAATAGTTTCCTCAAGCAACATAACTTGATGGTAACAATTTAAAATGCGAAAAAAAATTAACAAGAACTAAAGTAAATTTACAATTTGTAAATATCAAACTTCAAACAAGTTTATTCCCAACTCAAACTCTGTAAAGTTAGGTTTTTTTTTTTTCATTTTAAGTTTAAATAATTTTTGTGCTGTAATCCAACACAATATAATTTTTATTTTTATTTTTTTTATTATGATTTTTTTCAAAAATATTTTTTTTTCATTTTTCATATTACATATTACATGAAATTCTACTTGAAAAATATATATGTATATACGGGGTATCTGCTTGAAAGTTTTGAGTTAAAACATTCCTAAGCCTTTTAGTCATTTTTTTTCTCAAAGAAGTGCCCAAAAAAGAAATACTGAAGAAACTGTTGAAAAAAGGTCTTCTGTTTTTTTTTTTTTTTTTTTTTTTTTGTATATATAAGAAGATAGTGTTTTTATAAATTCCACTGCACTACTTTGGAATTGTTAAGATCTATTCGACACGGCAACTCGCCTGGATTCTATTTAAAATTAAAGATGCCAGCTAATGAAATTCCTAACTTTTCATATAAGTTGGACGTCAAGTTTCTCAGGTTTGTTTTATATCTGCTACTTTTATTTTTATTAATACTAGAAGAAGAAGAAGAGGCAGCCGCAACTCAGTTTTCCATCTGTCTGCCGCTTGCGCTCATACACAACTTTTAGCTTATCTAATTTCTTGGCAAGTGTCACGTTTCGACATTTGTCAGGTGACACGCACACAAACACGCACACGCACACGCACACAAACACACGCAAACACACACACACACACACTAAACACACACTCACATATGAAATTATGGCTAGAGCGCCGAGGCTCAAAAGTCAGCGACTGCAAATTGACAGCAGTTACAGTTCGTTAAATGCCAACTGGAGAGGGGGCCAACTGTGCTATGGGGGCGGGGTGGGGGAGGGGTGGGGAAATGCTGACAGTCTGGTTAGGGGTACGGCCAAATGGAACGGGCTCTGCTGCCGGAGGGTTGCCAGACCGCAGATGTGTCATTGACTTAATAAAATCAAAATCAAAGCCAAAGGCACGCACACGCTTCTGGGGCTGCCGTCGGGGGGGCGGGGCTGGACTATTGCGGGGGGCGTTTGGGGACGGGGGGAGAAGTGTCAGACGGCAGCTCACTAATGAAGAGAAAATTTGCTGCGCTGTTTGTTGCTGTTGTTGTTGTTGCTGTTGTTGTTGCGGGGTGGGGCAATATGTGAGACGAATGCTTAGCATACATGGGGGCGCTGTGGGCGTGGCCGCCGGCAGCGGCGGGCGCGGTGCCGGTGCGGACCACTGGGCGTATCACGGCCGCTGACAAGCGTGAAATTAATCGAAAAGCAATTCGGCGGGCCAGTCGACGCCACGAGACGCGACGCGACGATGCTGCCACTCTGCTTCTTCCGCCTCCTCTTCATTTTTTCTTCACACACACAGAGAGTTTGATTTGAACTAGCGCCAGTCCAGCTGATTCATTGCCCGAGCTGAACTCTATGAAGTAGAGCCCAAACTGACCAGCCTGATTTTTCCAATTTCTTTCGCTTTCCTCCATTTTCCTTAGTTTCACCTGCTGTGTCACTTTTGCAATCACTTAAATTATTTATTTTTTTTCTATTCATGTCTCAATTTTCAGCCAATTCGCATTTCCTGTTTGGCCACTTGTCATCCATGTTCACCTTATCTGCTTGGGGTGTTTCATTTTCATTTACTACATGATTTTCCCACATTTCTGCATATTTCCTTATCATGATCGCACTATTTACTTCGGCTTGGTTAGGCTTCTATCTTTGATCGAAGTACTTAAATTAAACTCACTATACACTTGTGTGTAGGAACACCAAAAGCTAATATATATTTCTTTAATTTATACTTTTTCTAATATATTTAAATTTAGCAAATTTCTTCAATTTTTTTAAAATTATTTTGGTTCTTATAGGATAAGCTCTTATTACTTGATGATATTTGTTTTAAAGTATTTAAAAATTTTCCCAATTTTTTGTAAAACTGCTAATTACCTAATTCTTAGTTAAAAGCCGATCTTACTAACATATATCCTGACGAAATTTGAGCCGCACTTTGAGCCCAGGTGGGAGCTTTTCACTTATATCGTAAGATTCTCTTAATTTTACGCATTGTGATACCTGCAATTGTTGACAAACTCCTCTTGAAGTCCATTTTCTTTTTAAAGCAAAACTACAATATAAATCTTAGCTGCTTGGCTTTAAAAATTGTAATAAGAAGCTAAACCTAAGCAATTTTAAACTAAGCTTGAAAACCGAAATATTACCTCGAACTGCTTTTAATCCACTTTCCACTTTTGTGGGTGAATCTGTGTGTCAATAACTCGGATTCTCAGTCAGTCAGTTAGTCAATTAGTCAAGCACAGACAGTTGTGCATAAAGAGTTTCTTGGCTGTATTAAGCTTAGTGTCATTTGAGGTTCTCTTTGAATTTCCCAAGTTTATTTTCCTTTTAAATTTTACATAGGCCCAACTTAAGTTTGAGCTCGATTCAAGGTGTGTATGCAGGTGTGTATGTTTTTTTTGGTTGGATTTTCGCTTACCTGCCACAACTGTCTCGGAGCGCTGCAGACGCACCAGGACATGCTCGATAAGTCCGACATCTGTGCAGGCCTGCAGGTTGCGAACGCTCTTCCGCAGAATCGCAATAAACACGCTCCAGATCTCGGCCTGCAAAAGAGAAAGAAGGGGAGAGGGGATGTTGTAAGTCAAAGCAGTCAAAGCAGTCAAAGCAGGGCAAAACTTTACAATGCATGCCCATTTCACAAGCGTGTGTGTTTGCTTGTTCCCCGTGGAGAAAAAGGGCGCAAAAATAAGTCGAAGCCCACAGGCAAATGTATTACGAAATCAAACAATCAAAGTTGAATGTTGTTGTTGCTGTTGTTGTTGTTGTTGTTGCCCCACTGTCTGCCCAGTTCAATAAGCGAGCTGAAGTGGCACACACACACACTCGCATACTTATAAGTAGGTATATAGAGAGAAGCGCTTAGAAGTATGCAGCACTTTTTGCTGCAGCGCCAGTATTTGTGTGTGTGTGTGTGTGTGTGTGTGTGTGCCTAATGTAAACAGTCATTGAAATAAAGTAAAATAATGGAAAATAATGGCAAAATAATCGCAAGCTGAAACCAAGGAGCTGCTGCTGATGCTGATGCTGATGCTGGCAGCAACATCAACCGGCAGCAGCCGCAATCAGCAACTGATTCACTGTTTGAGTTTCAAATGCGAGGCAGCCTGAAGAGTGCGGGGGGGGGGGGCAAGTAGAATGTGGCAAGTGCCTTGGCTGCTTTTCGCTTGGAATGTATTATTGCCGCAATATTTGTGCGGCAAGCGGCAGCCACTTTTGGCAGGAAAGAAAAACGTTTTGGCGGTTTTTATGATTATTGCCTGGCACACTCACACACACAGACACACACACACTCGCGCACAAGTGATTGCACATTGGATTGGCCATTGCATAAACACAAAATTCATATAATTTTCTTATATTTTATTTATTTTCCTTTTTTGCGTTTCATTTTTCCTTTGTTTGCCGACAAATGCAGACAATGAAAATGTAAACGTTTTGAGTGTTTATAATGAGTCTGTTGAATACTGAATACTGAATACCCAAGTACTCGAGTATTCAAAAGCACTCGCTGTATTCACTAGCACAAAGGTGGCACATGCTGCGTATACGTGATATTTAAAATAGTGTTGCTAAATGCTTGAAGTTTTTCTAGGGATGGGTGCAATGGTTCAATGGCGACTGGTTCACCGCGGTTCATTATGTGTTTACACAACGAACCTGTTGCGAACCAGTAAGTGATGCGGTTTCAATTGAACTTTTGGGACGAGATCACTGGAACTAGTGCTGAGAACCAAAACAAATATAACTGGTTCGCTGCAATATAAAATGTCATAGCATTGGCAGTGAGTCTGTTAATTCCTGGAACTATTACTGAGCACCAGTCACATGGAACTGGAACTGGTTCACTGAAAAAAGAAATACTGTGAGCCAATAATAATTCCGCTCTTCTTTTTTTTAAATTCTTTTGCAAATTAATTGAACTGTGAACAAATCTAAAAACTTTTACAAGTTTAAGCGAAATTGATTTCCACTAATTTGGTTCATAGGAATTCATTTCCATTCACTGAGCTATTTAAATAGTTTGAAATATTTTGATGGCTTCAGTGAAGTTCAACTTTCGACAGTTTTCAAACAGCTTGGCTTAGGTCAAGAGCAACCCTTATTATTTATTATTAATTTGTTATTATTTGTTTTATTCGCTTTGAACATTTTTGACGTTTGATGCTCTTTGCGATTTTACCCAGTTTATGGGAATTTAATTGAGTTTGCTCCGCTTTTCATTTGCGCTGGTCAATTGTTGGCCGAACTTTGTCTCAAGTTAATTTGTACAGCGGATTTGTGCCAAAATCTCGTTTCTGTTGTTGTTGTTGTTTTCATTCTCGTTGCCTTCCTCGTTATCTGTTGCTTAGCTCGTTTTACGCATCATTTCTTCCGGCTTCGTCCCCGGTTCTGTCGCTCGCTTCTTATCTGAACTGCCGCGTTCTCGTCCCCTTTCTCGTTGCTGCTGCTGTTGTTGTTTTTTAATGTACTGCACGCATAATTTAATTCGTCGATTCATAAATTGCCAACAAAAATTCACTCACTGAACGCCCGGGGGCGCCAGCCCGCCCCCGACCACCTCGACCACCTGCGTGGCACCGTTGAGTGCTGCGACTAGGGCTTCGCCGCTTTACAGCTGTCACGCCAAAGCGCGATTTCACTGTGCAAATACGCATTTACATAAGCATATACCCTGTATACACACACACACAAGCGCACATACACACATATACATTTTTTTCTTTATTTATGTGTAGGTGGGAAAGCGGCGCTTTAGTTAATTTGATCAGTCCAGGCACCAATTGTGCCCAACAGCAACTCAAAAGACACCCGCACACACACACACACACACACACACACACACACACACAAGCAGAATCTCGGCAGCTCTCTAGTAGGCCTCAGCTCTGCCCCGGGGCTCTTCTTGCCCCCATTCATTTAGCTGCTCACTTGCGCTTGCCGTTCTGTAGTTATACTCATACCCTGTAATTATGATATGCCCAAGTGGGTATCCTGTGCCAACAGCCAGGGAATCAATCTGAATGGTTTCTCAATATAAATGAATATTCGCTTTATTTCTTTCTTTCCTCACTGCAACAGGTCGTGCAATTAATTTAAATGTTTAGGTAATTAAATTATGACATTAATTGATTTTTATGCATTTGACTGCGGGGTATTGCCAAGTCACGTCGACGCGTGAGCACTTATAATTTTGTGTTTTATGTTCAAATGTTGCTCCTAGCAAAATACAAAGTTGATTTGACGCCATTGCGTTTTGTTTTTACAGCATTATTTCTTAATAAGCGCCAAGCGGGCAATGTTTGCCAGCTCCCAGCCGAAGGCCCCTCCCCCTCTAATCCTCGGCCCCAACCCTGCCTAGAGCCGACGCGTAGCTACCCCACAACAATGTTGGCAGGGCACGAGAACAAAAAATAAAAAAATAAAAAAAAGAAACAAGGGGGGGAGGGGAAGACAAAAATTAAATAATAAGAGAGAAACTTCAGTCAGATTTTATTACGTAATTGGGTAGCAATTTCTGCACGGCACAACAGCAGCAACAACAACGAGAAGAACAAGAAAAAGAAGGAGAAAAACTGTTGCCACTGAGCACAAATTAAATTTTGGCCTATTTTTCCCTACTCGCCGTTCGCTGTCTCTCTCTCTCTCTCTCTCTCTCTCTATCTCCCTTTCAGATTCGAGAGATAGAGAGAGGGGGCGAATGTAAGAAATGAGAGTAGAAAGCAGCTGAGACGCACTGAAGCGGCGACTGGCCTTAAAGAACTTGGTGTTGTTGTTGTTTCTGCTAAGGTTAAATTGAGCATCGTCCGGCAAGTCAAAGCAACTCCCCGCCCCCTCCCCTTTCGAAAAATAAACCCAAGCACAACAAATAAATTTGACAACGAAAAATTAAAAATTGAGTGCATTCTTTCGCTTTGGGTTCGAGATTCCTTTTTCTTGCTATTTTTCGTACCATTTCGTACATTCTTTTTCTGACTCAAAATTATGGGTTAAGTTTAATTGCCGCCATATTGCATTTTTAAGCTTTTATTTAGCTATTTTTCTTTAAGTTTAGCTCAACCTTAGTGCATTATAAATACCCTGTACCCATTGGACGGGTCGTATTAGCTGAAAAGTGTCTGTGAAGATGTATGCGTATATCTTTTCATTTTTGGAATAAACGTAGAGCTTTTGTTAAATGAAGTACTGTATTTAAGTCAAATATTTAGAAATTTAGTAAAATCAATACGTTTTCTTGAATTAAGCATTTTTTTCCTTAGTTGAGGTTTTTTGATTACGCTAAAGTATTTTTGGCTTCTGCATTTGTTACATAAGAAAGTACGTATACTTAATTTTTTTATATGAAGGATTTCCTTTAAAAGAATACCTGTGCAATTTTTAATAGGAATCAAAAACAAAATTTGAAGCAATGATTTGAAATTGAGAGTAGTTTAAAGCTTGAGAGCTGACATAGAAAGCTACTCAATATAATAAAAAAAATTGGGATATTCTGGAACTAAAGCAGATTAATTTGAAAATCATGCAAATACCATATTAATTACCGCATTACATTAAAAACCCTTTGATTTTTCCCTGACAGGGCATCACTGAGTCGCCTACTCGCAGTCGAAGCTTTCGCACTCGATTTCTTTTGTGCAGCTGCAAATTTATATTTAACGCCAAACGCATTTGGCTTGCCGCTTGTGTGTGTGACTGGTTTTTTCTTTGTATTTGCCGTTTGTTGTTTTGCACTTATTTTCCACTTTATCAGCGATTTGTTTGCCTCCCGTTCGGCAGTTGACGACTGCCAGTTGCCCACTTTCCGCTTTTATCCGTTTTACAGCTTGGCGCAGTCAAATCGTTTCGTTTCAATAGAATTTCAATAAATTTATCAAGCAGCCGCCTGACGAGCCCCGCCCCCCGGCCCCCGCCCGCTGCCCGCTGCCAGTCAAAGTCTTCGAGGCGCTGTCGCCGCTTTGCCTGGGCCAACGCGTCGTATACTTAATATCAGGCATTGGCCAACAAGAACAAAAACAAGAGCACGTAGAAGTAGCGAGAGCAGACCAAGAACAACAACAGGCATCGGTTTACTTTATTTTCTTGGTTTTTCTCAATTTATTTCTTCGCTTTTAGTTTTTTTTTTGTTGCATGCCAGCATTGCCAGAGTTGCCCCCTATTCAATTTCAACACCCGCTCGGCTCCATCTTGATGTCATCTTTTTTTTAGTGTCGTGCTGCAGCCACCGTCTGGTCCTTCGTCCTTCAGTCGCTATCTAGCAGTCGCACTTACTCTCTCCCTCTCTCTCTCTCTCCCTCTCTCTGTCCCTCCTGCGCTCGTCCTTGCCAACTTCTTTGGCATGCCGTGCAATGCGCTTATGCGTTTCCTTCCTTCCTTTGCGCCATTTGCCTGGCTCTCCGTCCGTTCCTGCCTCCGTGCGTCTCTCTGTCTTTGCCTCCAACTTGATGCCCCCCTCTCCCCCTCCCGGCAACCAACTGCTTTTTTGCTGCAAATCTGCTGCAGCTCTAACGGAAATTTATTATTGACAACAGCTGCCGTTGCAATGCAAACAAGCAGCAGCGGCAGCAGCAGCGGCAGCAGCAGACGACAGGATACGCTTCTGGCCCACACACACACACACACACACACACACGCACGCACACACTCGCTCTTCTAGCTTCCACATAAAAAGTGGCAGCAGCGTCAGCAGTTTGCGGGTTAAGTAGCGTGGCCTCTGTCTCTGGCACTGACACCAACAACGCTCCAATCTTGCACCCCTCAATCATGTCCCCCCCCCCCCCCCGCCACCAGAAGCCCCAATGATGGTGAATGTCATTGGCGTTGCCGATGTGCATAACATTGACACAAAGTGCAGAGGCAAATGCATTGCCAGGATATGCAGCCATCAAACACAGGGGCGTCGCAGAAAGGGGGCCGGGCCATTCACTTTGCTGCTCTAAGCTGTGACAGGCGACAAATTTGTCAATTTGCGTGTGCATTGAGCCGTCGCGAAACGCCGGAATTGAAACATGCTGCACACAGGGGCCAACAATTCATCAATTGAGACAATACTTCAACGGAATTCATCAATTTGACAATTGACTTCATATTGCACTCGATTTGTTAGCATCAAATTGAATGTTCAATCAGAGGAAGGAATCAAGCGAAGAGATTCCTAAATGAATTTCAAAATGTTTCCAAATAAAGGTTATTCCTAATATTCCGGGTATTCCGCACTAAAATTTCTGAAAAAATAAAAAAATAAATGAAAACGTAATTCGTTTCATTCTCAATTGCTTTTGATCAGGAAAAACTAAGGCAGCTATGACAATAGTGATTTTCAAGAAATTTATTCATATATATATTATATTCATTTAGATAAAAAGCCCAATATATATATATCCATAGTTTTAAACATTAGAGGTTGAATCCAGGTTAAACACAATCTAGTTCTGTCTTTAGCATAAACTGAAGATGTTTTAAATAATTCTCAGATGAAACTTGATAAATGCTTGCATAGCTGTAATGAAATCGCATATGCCCAATTTAATAAAACCTGTTAATTGTTATGTTAATAATTAAAAAAAAGTAATTGCCATTTTAGCTATAATTACAGGCTGGATTTCACATATATTCATATATATATAAAAATATAATTAGCGACACTTTTATAAAAGTTCTCGGACCTTCATCTGTTTGCCGCCACATTTGCGCCCTGGCTAACAGATTTGTCTTGCTTCATAAATGTTGTTGTTGTTGTTGTTCGTGTTGTTGCTGTTGTTGTTGCTTATTGCACTTTACTGGCAGTGACAACGACATCGCCTCGCATTGCGAGCTCGCAGTTCTCATTTCAGTCGACGTTGTGTGGCAGCTGCCGCTGTCAGTCACTCACTCAAGTGGCAAGTAGCAAGTGGCAAGTGGCAAGTGACAAAGGGCAATCACTTGTGACCGACCGATGCTGACCTCCCCGGGGCGAGAGAAAAAAGGGCCCGTCCCGCCCACTGTCCACTTGACGCCATCAAGTTAATTACGCAGCACTGTCAAAAGTATTTTATTTCAATTTATTTTTAGCTAAACTTTAATTTATTTAATTAATTTCCGCCGCGGCGGCCGCACTCCGCAAGGGTTGCCACACTTATATAAAGACAACTCAAACAACAACAGCAAAAAGTCAACATTCGCCATTGTTTATAATTTTCGGGCGAGGGCACAAAAAATAAAGTTCAAGTTTAATTATTTGGCATAATAGGGTTGCCCTTTTCACATTGTTTTTTTGCGGTTTTATTCGCTGCGGTTGTTGTTGTGAAGCGTGTTGTACGTAAGAGGTTGCCTTTAAAAATATTTTAATTCATTTGTCCCTTTTCCCTTTTCGTCCAATTTCACAAATTTGAGGTCTCGGAGTGAGTTGGCATGGAAGAGAATAAGTAGATGAAGCTAAATACTAATACTCATATTGTGGTCAAATAATATAATCAGACACTTTGACTTTTATGCATTCTAATAAATATCCTTTACTTCCAGTCAAACCTGTCCTTATCTTTATAATCATACTTACATCATATTGCAAAGAAACTTTTTTTCAATTTATACTTTTACTTATAACCAACATTCGTTTACATTTATATATATTTATATTTATATTTGGCCTGACTTCTATTCGTACTCTGACGCGCGCTTAAACAAGTACTCAGACTATAATATTCATGGTCTACCCACAACTTTAGCATTGAGATCAGGTTTTCGTTTTTTACTCTTATTTCACCTTTTTTTGTTGACTCGTATTTAACCCAGATAGGTGTGGGTTTGGCTGTCAAGCGCCTGAGCACCTGGTCGGGCACGTTTCTAGGCTCAGTCGCCCGTAAAGGCGTCACAAATCGTGCGCGATTTGTGAAAAACGCGCGCGATTCGCTGGCGACGCATTTGAAGTCGCGTGAGACGAGCAGCCAAAAAGACTAAAAATAAAGTGAAATAAAAAATGTAAAAAAAGAGTTGCCACCCAACCAAGCGGATCCGCAGTCGCATCAGCAACCTTTTGATGCCAAATTCGTGCCTTAAATTGAATTATAAAAAGGTGTCACAAAAGTCAACAGTTGAGTGGTTCCGAGCTGGTTCCCAGCCACCTTTTCGAGAGTCCATTGAGAAAAGGGTTGCCTGAGCTAAGAGCCCACCCACACACCTAAGCACTTAGACACCCACACACACACACACACACACCTTGTGCAAATAAGTAGAAGGCGCCGCTAGAGATTGATGTGATTTTAAGCTGAATGCGAATTGATTCAGGCGTGCACTCATATTCAAAAGTTCCTCATTTTCCGCCTTTGCGTGATATGATCTACTAAGTAATTTGATCTCTTTATCTCAGCTTAAGTTGCAAATTCAGGAGAGTCCCTTAAAGACCCTTTTAATTTGGTAAAAAGCTACATGAAAGATGCTATGAAATGTGCGGAAATAAAGGACTCGCCCTTTTTATTTTGCTCTCTTCTTTTACATATATATTCCATACTCAAATTTCACACTCTCATTTTGTCACAACTGAATTTGTAATATACCATTTCACCGTTTTGTTTATAATTCTTAATCCCGCCTTTGTATTCTAATTTTTAAATTTTGCCTTTTTTTAATTTTGAAGAATTTTTGTTTCTTTAATCCCCCCTTAAAATTTGTTTGGTTTAAATATGGAAAGTGAGCCAAACGTTAAATCCTTTGGGCTGCGCAGCCTTCAAGTGTTGGCACAACACCCATACAATTCACACACACACACACACGCACACACTTTTCAGACTTAGCGAGCGTGTGTTTAGCGACGCGATTTGCGTGCGGTTTAAAACGCGTGCGCGCTTTAAATTAATTTATATGCAAATATTTGGCAAAAACCAAATCGCAGCTAAGCCAAACGGCTGCCACGCCCATGCACTTGAACAAGCCTTAGCCAGCTGTCCCGCTCCATGTGTGTTTGGGGCAAGATTTCAGTTTCTGTGAATTGGAAGCCAATGGAAATCGTATTAAATATTTTTCGCACCGCGGGCGCACAAATCGCACAAAAAACCCCCAGAAACAAAGCAATGAAAACTTTGCACAATAGCTGGGGAGTGGAGGTGGGGGGCCTGGTATTGGTCATGTCAAACATGAAATTCAATTGTGTTTGGAATTCGAGCCAGCTCGAAACGGACGCAGCTAGCAAAAGCGTGCAGCATATGCGACCACTGTCAGTCCGCGGGTCGAGGCGGGGCGGGGCGGGACGGGACTAAGGCACAGTGGCTGCTGGTAGCTTTGAATTTTGTGCAAAAGTTTCACGTTGACATTTCCATAATAATTTTCTTTCATTTTTTTTTTTATTATATTTTTTTTATATATTTTTTATATTTTTTACTTATTTTTTTTTTTTTTGTTGGTGGTCGCCCACAAAAAGTTTGCATTGCTTTTGACGCACGGCTGACTAACGGGCAACTGTGGGGCTCGAACTCTTTTGTTCGAGACGCAAACTGGCAAACCCCGGCCCCCACACCCCCTTCCCCACTGACCGCCCTGTGGCTTTGGTGTTGCCAGCTCCGCTCTTTTTTTCTTTTGCATATTGATGAGTCGATGATGCCAACGGCTCCGCAAATTTCTGGGCCCAGGCATACGGCGGCGGCCTCAGGGCCGCGCACGCGTTCAAATTGAATGACAAAACGCATGTGTGGGCACTAGAGAGGGGCAGTCCGGACCCTGGCACCATTCAATCCTTTGCTAGAATTCAGAGGAGGAAGTGGAGGGGGGGCGGTGGTGGGGTGGGGCTGCCACACATGTGCGCACTTGCGAGTTTAACAGCTAAGCCCACAAGCCAAAAATGCAAAGCAGCTCAAAAGTATTCCAAACTGTTTTCACAAGCCCAAAAGCGACGCCCACACACACACACACACACTCCTGCCACGCCCATGCGCTCATATATGTGCTGCCCTTAGGACTTAGTATTTGTGTCTCAGTTCACGTCAAAGCAGAATTGTTAACAGACCTTTATGCATATTTCATGTCTGATGACAGTAAAAACAAGGAACAAAAAAAGAAAAAAGGAAAGTAAAATAAAATAACATAAACAAAAAAAAATATTTTCTACTTTTTGTTTTACTTTTGTTAAATTTTTTGGGAAATTTGAATACTTGACGTAGGGCTCTCAAAATATTATTGTTTTTAAATTTTGTTTTTAAACATAACAAATGTGAGCTTAGTCGAGCTTTAAGCGTTAATGCTAGCCTTAAAGTTTCCTGCGCTTTAATACGAAATCTATAAGTCCTAACACACTTTCAAAAGTTAAAAAAAAACACACAAAATTAAAAATTGTTAATACATTTAAATCCCCTTAAAAGGACGTAACCTCGACTTATTTTATTTTTAAATGTACCCAATAAATAATATGCATACATATAATACTAACAGAATTGTTTTTTTTTTTTAACCAAGATTTTCCCACGAGCTTGTTGGCTAAAAGCACTTACAATCCCCATATATAGCCACATTCAGGGTCTTAATTACAAATCAAATTTGGGAATTGAATTGAAATTTAGCTCGCAACTCTCAAGTTAATTTCGATTTAACAGCTTGGAGTTGATGACTTTTCCATTGTATTCCATTTGCAGGGCGAATCTTTGCCTTTTATTCTGGAAGGGGACGAGGGGAAGACGGGTCCTCTGTGTCCTTTTGCTTTGTATTTGTTGTGTTGTACTTAAAATGCTATTAACTCGAACTGGGAACCAAATTTAAACTTGTGCGGCTTTTTGGCTTTACGGTATTTGGCTGATTCTATTTTACTTATAGATTTTCCAGGGCTCTGTCTTTTTTTTTTTTTTTGGTATTTTTTTTGGGCTTTTTTTTTGGCTTTTTTATGCCTTTTAAGCGTCTACTTAAAAATACATTTACACTTTAATGGCGCGACAAAAAAAAGAGAGAGCGCACAAAAACAAATCAAAAAGAAATTAAATGACCTTTTCACATTGCGGCGGCTTTTTTAAGCACTGTGAACCGCGGAGCGCGGAAGAGGGGGCGGGGGGCGGGTTGTGTTGTGCCCTATGTTTGCCAGAGCTTTTCGGGCTTTCTTGTGTGTGTGTGTGTGTGTGTGCTTGCTACGTGACGCCGACGAGTGCTGCCATATGAAAGGCCGGCCAAGGCGACATCAAAAGGCGCCTTCAAAATGAAAAAAAAAAATACAAACACAATTGGCTAATATTAGAAGCACCACTGTGCATGTGTGTGTGGCAATTCTGTCTGGCTGTTTGCATGGAATTCAGTTCGATTGGCTCTGAATGACAATCATTCATATTTAATGTGCGGCGCTCGTTTTATGTATCTTCCGTTGGCTTTTTGCCAGCTCCGAATGCAAAACAAAATAGAAAATTGCCTGCACTGGGAAACTTTGTTTATTTTGGCTCAGGTCCCTATACCTTAAACTGCTGCGATAGAGTAATAAATTTCAGCTTGTCGGCTACTACTTGAACATAAGCAATTGTTTTTCATCGACTATTTGATAATACGTGCATTATTATAATAATAAATGCAACATTTTTTTTAATTTGATTTGCGATATTTATAGCCTTTATAAAAAATGTATATTCAAAAGGTATAAAAAGTATGTAAATTAGCAAACTCTGAATTTAGATTAAGAATCTTGTACTCTCGGGTTCTATTGCAATGTTGAAACTTAGGCAAATATTGAAGGATTATGAATATGGATTTGGTTTGTTTTTTTCCAGCTGGTTGCCAACAGGAAAATTCCCAAAATTCTCAGTGAAAAGTTGTGCGCCCACACTCCCCCCCGATATACCCCACCGCAGGGACGCCTTATGTGTGGTGTTAAGATACTATTTAAATATCAAATAAAATACTGCGCCCTGAATGTTGAAGTCTGTTTGGCCAGAGGCGAGCCTGGGCGTGGCTGGACTGGGGCCAGGGAGGAGGTATAGGGTTGCGGGCGGAGTTGTGGCCGAGGCTGGGCGGTGCGGTCACTTTGAGTGGGCGTGGCAAGTGGGCCTAGCAAATGGAAAACTTATAAAATATCTGCACCGAATACAAATTCAATTCATGAATAAATTTTAATGTGTTGCCTTTGGGCCATGCCTTTGTGTGGCTGCTGCTAGTTGTTGTTGTTGTTGCTGCCGCTCTTCGCCTTCTTCTTCGTCAGCTTGTTACGCCTCGTAATCTCCCCGGGGCTGCTGAGCGTGGGCGCTGCCATTCATAGATCTGCGCATTGCCCAGATATCCATCGCCTGGGTTTTGTGTCCATTCTGTTATTGCTGCTGCTGCCGCTGATTTGGCCACACTCGCGGATAATTAAGGCCGCACTTTGGACTTTAAATTCAGCTGCCACCACCCTGCTGGCCCCTTGTTGCCCCGCTGTGGCATGCGCGCATTTTTTTGGCTTTAACACGCCGCTAAGCTGCAGCTAAGCCGCCGCTGCAAAAGTTTTTTGTTCTTTTATTTTTTTTTGTTGTGTGTTGTTTAGTCTACTGTCGGCTCGCAGCACCCCACGCCCCCTCGCCCCCTAGCCCCAGTTGTGCCTCTGGAGGCCGTGGCAACATAATCACAAGTTAATTCCCCGTGTAACTTTGGAGCTTGCAACAGCAACGACGTCGACGTCGACGTCGACGTCGCTGTTCGAACGCAGATAAGCAGCTGAAGTCAATGCCAAGCCCCCCGCCACCAGGGCCGCCCTTTCTACCGTTGCCTGGAATATATATGTAATACAGATAAGAGCGCAAATTTAAGTCCTCGCAGCGGGTATTATAACTTTCTTGCCTCGTTTGCAACACCCTTGAAATGAAGCAAACAAAAACAAACAACAATTTCAATGCCCTCAAATAAATTTAATCAGCTGAGAACTATATATATATATATGAATATATATATATATATATTTACTTCAATGAGGTTAACATGTTGGAAATAAGGATAAAAGAATTAAAACAGGCTTCAAGAGAACAAAGAAAGGTAAATAAAGCTAGGTAGTGCAGAGGCCAAGAGAGTAAGGCCAGAGAAAGGAGTATATGATTTCTTTCCAAAAAGTAAAAAAAACATTATGTTAATTATGCAATTATTTTAAATGCAGAATCAACATAGAGAGCAAATCATGTCCAAAATTGCTACAGATATGAAAATCGGTTAAGTTTTGATAAAGTTATGGGAGTTTGAAATATATGAACTATGGATCCGAGAGCTTTACTTGTCAAAATTGTTGTACATTTTTGCATGATTTTTGACTAAAAATTTGACCCCCTCAGAATCGGTTTTGATGTTGTTTTTTATACTAATTGTGATAACCACAATGGATTAAAAATAAAAATTTGCATTTCTAAATTTTGAAAAATAAAAATTTTTCCAAAATGAGTAAGGGGGGAGTACATGCTTTTTTGTCGAAAAAAAAATAAAAAAAATTATTTTTTATAATGAATACATTTGATAAACAGAATCAATTTAGAGGACAAACCATGAAAGAAATGACATCAAACATTAAAATCAGTTCAGTTTTGACAAAGTTATGGGCATTTCAAATATTGGAGCTATGGATCAGAGAGCTTTACATGTCAAAATATTTATAAATTTTTGCATGATTTTTGACAAAAAATTTGACCACCTCAGAATCGCTTTTAATGTTGTTTTTTATACTAATTGTGACAGCCACAATAGATTAAAAATGAAAATTTGCATTTCTAAATTTTGAAAAAAAAAAAAATTTCAAAATGAGTAAGGGGGGAGTACATGCTTTTTTGTCGAAAAAAAATAAAAAAATAATTTTTTATAATGAATACATTTGAAATACAGAATCAATTTAGAGGACAAACCATGAAAGAAGTGACATCAAACATTAAAATCGGTTCAGTTTTGACAAAGTTATGGGTATTTCAAATATTGGAGCTATGGATCAGAGAGCTTTACTTGTCAAAATATTTATAAATTTTTGCATGATTTTTGACAAAAAATTTGACCACCTCAGAATCGCTTTTAATGTTGTTTTTTATACTAATTGTGACAACCACAATAGATTAAAAATGAAAATTTGCATTTCTAAATTTTGAAAAAAAAAAAAATTTCAAAATGAGTAAGGGGGGAGTACATGCTTTTTTCCCCAAAAAAAATCAAAAAAATTAATTTTCCATAATGCATATACTTGAAATGCAGAATCAATGTAGAGGACAAACCATGAAAAAAATGACGTCAAATATGAAAATCGGTTCAGTTTTGACAAAGTTATGGGTCTTTGAAATATGCGAGCTATGGATCAAAATTGTTGTAAACTTTGGCATGATTTTTGATGTTGTAAATTTGCATTTCTAAATTTTTAAAACAAAATTTTTTCAAAAATGTATAAGGGTCCCTTGATAAATTATCAAAAAATCAAAAAAAAAAATGTATTTTCAATAATGAATATATTTGAAATGCAGAATGAATCTGGAGGACAAATCATGATCCAAATGCACTCATCATGCTCAAACATGATCAAAGAGAGCGAGAGAGCTAGATTACGTGCTTATAGAGGTAAGAAGGGGAGAGTGTATGTGTGGGCGTAGAGGCGTGACAGGCGGGCTGTCATGCAGAGCGGACCCACGCATGAATGGAGCCTCAACAATGTTATTCAAGGCAGCTGCCAGCCGCCAGGTGGCGCGCAATAAGCAAACACAAAATGTAGATTTCCAGCCGGCAATTTGACGAAAGGTGAAAGCTGTTGACCAGGCTCAATGCGGGGCCATCGAGGGTTAGCTGCGCCTGGTTACAGGTGGGCCCGGGAAGAGTTACGCAAATTGCTGTGCTGGCAAAGGCCGTAAAATTTTATGGGGCATGGCAAGGCGGCAGCCGGAGGCGGAGCCAGCGAGCCGGGGCAAATATGCGGTTACAGGACGGAGGCTGAACCAGCAGCGGAACCTGAAGCCGAACCGGAACGGGAACCAGTAACTGTAGCAAAAATCAGGCTGGGGGATAATGACGGAAACGGGGGACGGGGGTGGGGGGTTGTAGGGAGACGGCCATAACGTGGCTTTGATTTGCGCTTGGCTTGAACCGAACGCAACGCCAAAATTTATTGTCAAGTATAAAATGTAATGGCCACAAGCAAAAGGCAAGCGGCAGGGTAGGTGGCGAAAGGGGATGGGGGGAGGGGGGGTGGGTATAGGGGAATGCCGGTAACTGAAACAGTTATTTGCACTTGGCCCGGTTACGTGCCGAATCAATTGAGTGGCGGACGCAGAGACGCTGCTGGTAAACACATAAATCATTTAAGTATTCCACAAGCTATAAGTGTATGTGTGTGTGTGTGTGCGCGAGCTATGCAAAATTGTTGGGGCTGCGGCCCGTTAACTGTTCCCTGTTGCTGTCCCCAGGCAATAAAATGGCTGTAAATTCCTTTTTATTTCCACTTGCCACGTGAAGGGGCATGCCACAGCGTAGGCAAGTGAGGGGGTGGGCACCCCCTTCTTGTGGCACCTGCTTGGCATGCCAAATTAAGCAGGCAGCCAGGCAAATTCTTTTGTAGCCGGCGCCTAAAATCACGCAACGTTTTTTGCCACTTCAATGATGCATATTTGAAGCGTGTTTTACATATGCCAACAAGACACACACACACAACACACACACACAACATTTGTCAGTGACAATTTTCATTAATTTAAGAAGCTAAATAAATTTGTTGAGCCTCAGCCGAGACGCAACTATTTGACGTTGACTGCGGCTGACGTTGCGCGCCATAAAACAAGAAAAACTCATGTTTCACAAGCATACAGAACACACACACCCACTCCACAGCGGGCGCAATTCACCAAGCGGCATTTTAATGGTTCGCATATGTAAGTGGCTTCACATACAAGCAAACACTCCCCCTCCCCCCACCCCCCTCTAAACACACACACACACACACACATCAGTAGCTTCACCTGAACGCCAAGCGCAGCCAGCAACCCCCACCCCCTTTAAAAAAAAGAAAAGTTTGTTTTAATTTTTTTTAAAAACACTTCCCTAACTCCCAGTCTTACTTCCCCTCTCTCTCTCTCTCTCTCGCTCCCACTCTACTTCCTTGCCACTCCACTTCCTTTGAATAAAGCAACAAATTTTAAACAGCAGCAAAATTTATCTGCAGCTTCTGCTTTTTGACAGGTTTCTTATGAAATTTTCGGAAAATCGCCAAAAACTTCGAAACGGCTTCAACTTTGTCTTCCGCTTGAAAAGAAAAACATTGAAAATCAAGTTAAATAACACAACATTTTTATGTTTTCAAATCTATGCATTTTTCAGGAGATTTTTAATATCATACGACTACGGAGCGGTTCAGAGCAGAACCAGTTTGGGCAGAATGCTCTTTTATTGATTTTGGTATTAACACTGTCAAAAACTATCAGACCAACTATTTTAATATTTTTAATATTTGCTAAAGAAGTACGCAAAGTCGAAATATTGAAGAGATTCGGATTGTAAATGCAAAGAAAAAAAACATATTCATTCATAAAATTGTATTTTAACTATAAAATGTGTTGCCTGCTCTCTAGTTCTGTATATAGGGTATCTGGCAGTCGAGCACTCTCGACTCGCCCACTTGCCGCCAACTGTTATCAGTTTGTTTGTTAGGTGAATAAACCGAACAGCGAAACAAACTTGAAACAAACTCATTAAGCGACAGCATTGGCGCGAATTCCGTCGGCTCTGGGGACTGTTCCGTAGGTGAAAAGCGGCGATAACCGAGGGGGAGGCGGTGGAGCTCGGAAGGGGTTGTTGGAGTGAGCGTAGGATGGCTCCTGCAGGCTGCTGACACGGTTACTCAACTTCCGGCGTCTACTCTTTCACACTTTTCCAAGCCGTGGAACCGGGGCTGAGAAGAATTGCGGACGGGGGGAGGGAGGGGGGAATAGACAGCCGTCACACATGCACAACAGTTGTTGCAGGCGGGTGTACCAGTAGAGGAAAGCACACTTCCTGCCAGCACACACACACACACACACACACACACACGCACAACACTCAGGGATGTGCCCGGGAGCCGCATCCTTTGCCAGCATTCATGCTAATAATTTGATGGCGCCTGCGACAGCGACAGCGACAGCGTCAGGTGTAAAATATTGTTCAACACGCACCCACACACATCTCGCGCACACCCACACATATAAATTCATATGCAAATCAAAAAAAGATTGTCGCCGTCGAGGCGGCTGACAACGCGCCAGAAGTAAAAACAGTTGAAAGGCATTTCATGTTGCGCTTTCATTACGCACAATTTGGGGCCGCCCACACACACATCCACACACGCACACACACGCACACCCACACTTGTTCGTTGCTGGTTAATTTACCTTTGATGGCGCGACGCAACACAATTTTTGATTGAATTTTATAGCATCAAAATTTGCATTTACTGTTGTCGGGCCCAAGCCCCTCCTTCTGCCCAATTACAAGCCCTTAACGCCCACCCGTTTGCGAGGCAAAAAAAAATATTGTTGCAAAAATATCTTTACCTGCAAATTGGGCGGACAATGGTCCAGCAGCTCCAGCATATGTTTAATATTCTGCGCATCCTGTATCACAAAATTCAATTCCATATCGAATTCACCGCCGACCAGCTGCAATAATAGCAAAAGATTTAATTAGTAAAAAATACACAAATCAATTATTTGTTTAAGTAATTAAATATGCATTTTTAATGGGTTTTAATATTGAGCTGCATATAGAGAGATGGATGGCAAAGTGAAATTCGTAAAATCTCCACTGTGAAAAATGGATGGAGAACAGTTGTTGATGAAATTATCAATAAGCGCAGAAAATAACGTTATAAATATATAGATATGGGTAAACCTGGTCGTGACTATGAATGTGTACATATTAAGGTAAGCTTTATACAAATTAAAACTAAATAGAAAAGTTATTATTAGTATTATTTTTTATCATGCTATTCAAATTAAAATCACAATGTGGGCAAATCTTCATTGAAAAATATGCATACTTGTAAAATACGTGTTTGCAACATTTCAGCTCTCCAATCGAAAGAATTTTTACAAAATACTCAAAGCATTGAAAGAGAGAAGTGCAATTTCAATTTTAGCTCTTGTTACAAGGTTACGTTGAGTGTGAAACATGATATTTACCGCAATTTACAAACCGAATCTTAATTTCCAACCGTTTCCCCCCAAAAAATAACTTGAAACTTTTGCATTTCAAATGAAAATTAATACTTGAATCTGCAAGTAGATTATATTTTATAAACGTACGAGAATTATTGAGACTTCTGGTACGTAAGAGATATCGAATATTCATAGCAATAATTATGTGAGCTGAAGGTGAAGTCAGTTGCTTTTGGGCATAGGGGCTAGCTGTTTGGGGTCAGGGGTTAGCTTTGGCATTGGACTGGAGCTGTCATCACATGGAGGTAATTTGTAATTTGTGCCCTTCGCATTTGAATTACGTTACACTTTTAAAGTTCGAAGAGACGATGATAATGCTGATGTTTATGATGATGATGATGGCTTTAAGCTATGCCAAGGCTCAAGTTTGGCCAGCACAGTGGCCCGGTTAGGGGTTGGTAGGAGCTAGAGGGGTGGGGGATTATCATGCTAGCATTTAGTTGCCTGCAGGCATTTCGGCCTGAAAGTTGTGGAGCTTACGCTAAGTACCTATAGATGTCGGTTGGGGATGGGCGCTTGTTTCTGGACATTGGCAGAGGCTTGGGGGCGTGGCCGAGAGCCGTTCCGGCAAACGCAATCAGCGCGTCTTTCAGCAAAATGAGTACAAAGAGGGGCAAGGGAAGCTGGGGAACACGAAAAACTCTCAGCGAGTAGAAAAAGTGATGAAAGGTTCTAACTTAATTACGTTAGGCCCCAACCGCCAACACCTACACCGCACCCCATTCCCACTCGTAGCTCAATAAATACGCTTTTTGACAGGCAATTGAATCGGCAACTGAATTCAGTTATTGTTGTTGTGCCCATCCGGACTCCCCCTCCCCCCAGCCCACATTCTGGCCACACCCCTAGGAGGGGATTTTTGTGTCAATTCATTTGATGCTTTTTGCGCGCTTTAATAAAATCAGCAAAGAAATTCAATAAATTGATTTGGGGCGCAACAAAAAAAAAACATCAACAACAACAGCAACAACTTGTGTAACGCAAGTGTTACAAGTGTTGGGGAGTCTCGCACCACCCACTTCTACCCGCTCTATTCCTCTTTCAACACACTCTCCGTTTCTCTCTCTTTCGCTCTATGCGTATTTATGTGTCTATTTTGTTTTGTGCTCGTCTGTTTTCATTTTCTTTTTTTTTGGAGAGCTTAGCTGGCGTCCGCCAGCTGGGCGCCAGTCTCATCCCTTTGTCACCAGCTTGCCCCACCCCTATCGCTTTCCTCCCTTTCATTCTCGCCCCTAAGCCAGCTGCACTTGAGCTGCTTGTTATGGACAGCTTTATAATTATGCGTCCTTTGCCCCTTTTCTGGCTCAGCTCCAGCTTTAACCGCAGGCTAGCGGTTGCTGTGCTGTCTGCCAACCACCTCCCCCCGCCCCGCCCCGCCCCAGTCCTTGCCACACTCCTTCCTGCGAGCTTGTCTCTTGTAGCTCTGTGATTTCTTATCACCTGATTTGCAGTGAAATCAAAGCGACGGCTGCGGCATTAGGCAGCTGCTTATAATGCCAAATAAGCTGTCAAAAATAACTGCGAGTAAGCTCGACCGGCGGATACCCCTTAGCGCTCTGTGTCATAGAAATATTGTCACAAATACTGTAATACAATAATAACCAAATAAGCTCTTGCCAACTGTTTTTCGATTGTTATATATTGTTAATAAATAAAAAATAAATTGTATATATATTTATATATTTATTATTATTACAAAATAAAATATTGATACAACTCTCGTATGACTAGAATTATTGATTAAAAAAAATTAAAATAAATTCCGTTTTATTTTGAAACTGTTCCACAAATTTTCAACCTTGTTGATGCACTTTTTATGCATTTCCCACACAATTGTTATAATATTATTACTTTAATTTATATTTTAATTTATATTTAGTTTATAATGACATTTTGATATTTTTAAAAATACAATATATCTCTATATCTATAGATTACTGATGACCTCTTGGGGGCATGGCAAATAGAAATCCATGAAAATCTACATCAGTCACAATTTTAGAGCTAGAGGGACTATACTCTGAACGAGTACCGTGCAGTCTGTTACACCCGACTGCAACGTTTTTACTTTGTTTTCCGTTGTGTGCAATGCTTTTTTCTAAATTAAAGAACCGCAGCTTTCTGGTGTAACGAAAATTATTCACTTCATAAATATAATATAGGGTATACTGAAAACTAAGCTTAACTCGAGCTGGCAAACAGAGGAAAACTGATGTCCTGGTTGGGTTGAATCGAGGCAGGCAACTATTTAAAAGTGTCATCAACAGAGCTAAATAGCTCTTGAGCAAGGGATCTGTGTCTGCTTTCTTATTCGCCAACCCAATTTCAAAAATACAATCAACAAATCATTAAAAAAAAAATAAACAGAAATTTAGAAAAAAAAAAACGAAATTCTCATTCAGATTTAAATTAAACTTTTGCGGAAAGTTTTTTTTGCGCCTTGCGCCGGCAAACAATTAGGCAAAGTTCTTGCGCTCTTTACAAGCGTTCTAAACGCCGCTTAATTATATTCCAGTTTTTCTGTCGAGAGCGGGGCGCGGGGTTCCAGTCGGAATTCCCAAGCGAGTTGCTCGCCCCCCCCCCCTCCCGCGTTTAGTCCCCGCTACGCACCTTTAGCTAGCACATTTAGTCAATTTTGAGTTCATTTAAAAAGTTTTTTTTCTTTCTTTCTGTTTTTTGTCTCTTTCGTTAGACTTAAAGGAGAGAGTAGGGGGGTGGGGGGAGGAGGGGGCGGGAGCTGAAGAGGCGCAGAGAGAAGCAGTAGCAGAAGCTGTCGCTGACGTTTCGCTGCTGCTTGTCACCTCGTCTCAGTGAGCGTGAATACCCCTAACCCAATCCTCTACACAGCACTTGTTCCGCTTTAATTTTGTAAGTGTGTGTGTGTGTGGGTGTGGGTGTGTGTGCTTTGCGAGCTGCTTTTGCTCTGTTTCTGTCGCTTTGCGCTTATTTAAAGTAAATTGAATTTCTATTTTATTTAAAATGCGCATTGAGACGCACTAAAAGTTCTCAAGTGGCAACGGCAACGTTTTGTATATGCGGGGTGGGGGGATGGAGAGGGCGGGGCCGGGGCTGAGTGTTGAGAGTGGCAGGGGCTAGGGATCGGGCGCTCAACTGGGGACTGGGCAATGGGGGACCGGCAGCAAGGCATGCTGCATGCTGAAAATTTAGCGTGAAGGTGTAAAAATTACACTTCACATTCACTGGCTAAAGCAAATAGAAAGAGTGCGAGAAACGGAGTGAGGTGAGCGGCGGGCGGCGGGGGGAGGGGGAGGGGGTGAGAGAGCAAGGTTGAGGGTTTGACTGAGCTTGGCCTTTGTGTTTGACTTTTTCCAATGCTATTGCCTTTGTGCAAGTTTTTCGCATTATTTTTTTTTTTTTACTTTTTTCTCTTATTTTTATTTTATTTTGTAATTCAATTTCATTTTGCAGGTGTCGAAGTTGACTCAAATTGCGTTAGGTCCCATTGTCAAAGATGTGTGTGTGTGTGTGTGTGTGTGTGTGTGTAATCTAGTGTTCAGTGTGCGGGGTGTGGGGCTTGGCATAACACAATAAAAAGGCTAAGAGAGCACACCGCACATGACAATAGGAAAAATTTGCGATATCCGTTAAAAGAACAAGTAAAAACACCTTTAGAAAAATATTGAAATTGTTTCAAATATAATCAAATATTTTTTTTCAAGACAAAAGTCAATTAAGAAAATATTCGAAATATGAAAAAAAGCTATAAATTTATAGTACATTGCTAAATCTAACTTGTATACCACTGAAAGATGTAGTACTATACTATTCAGGTAGTATTATGAATTATGTATTACTTTGAAGAATCCGAGGGCTAGGGAAAATCGATAAATTTGCTATCGAATAGAAGATCTGCAAGCAATGGATTTCTTTAAGCATTATTTATCAAACAATGGGGTTCACCTTAGACCAAAATCTACCAGGAAATTGTAAGCTTGTGATTTAGGATACTGCTCGACTAGAAGATACTCTATATAAAACACATTCAAACAGTTATAAATGTATGTAAATCATTTTCAATGCACGCCAATTTCTTAGCTCGCTTTGGCTTAAACGAAATAAAGTTTCACAAAGAGTGCGCTATAATTCCCAAATGGTTTTTGGCGCAAACTGAAACAAAGATCGCCGTGATTAACTACCCCTTGAGGGCATGCAATGAAAAATTCCAACCAAAAAGCGAGACACAAGTCAAATGCATGAGGCAAATACACAAATTTTCC
This sequence comes from Drosophila sordidula, assembly GCA_035047465.1. Lineage (NCBI taxonomy): Eukaryota > Metazoa > Arthropoda > Insecta > Diptera > Drosophilidae > Drosophila > Drosophila sordidula. The sequence goes on along the minus strand of JAWNPQ010000136.1, from coordinate 10,876,979 downwards.
TCACATTTCCTCACGAAATATTTTGTTGTTTTTTTTGTTTTTTTTTTGTTAGCTGTAGCAATCAACTAGCTCTGTCCCGCTCGCTCTCCTGTCAGCTCCTCCTTGAACTGCGTGTGTGAAATGTCTGCATCATGTTGTGCTTTGGCCTGTGCCGAATGCTAATGCCTCTCTGATGCTTTATCATGACGCTTTATCATTGCCTGTTCCCCCGTCCTTGCAGCTACCCAGTTTCCATTTCCACACCTAACCCCAATTCTTGCCCTTCGCTCTCTCTCTCTCTTTCTCTAACTATCTCGCTCTTTGGCATTTTCCTGGGCTTTTGTGGCATTTCTTTACGGCAGGGGCCGTCATTAGGGAATATTCGCAGTTTTTTTCGTCCCTCTTTCCCTTTTTAGTGGTTAAGCTTTTAAAACAGTTTTTGAAAAGTAAACGCAAACCGCCCAACGCCCAACGCCCAACGCCCAACGCCCAACGCCCCCCACCCCCGGCTCCCGGCTCCCGCTCCCAACCCTTTGCTCACGTTTCGTTTTGCAAGTTGTTGTTTTGTTGCCTATTTTAATTTTTTTCTTCTCTTCTTTTATTTTGGTGGTTTTCCTTTCATCGTCGCTTATTTGGAAATGCTCTTTGCGCAAACACTTTACTCAATTTCTTTCTTCTTTTTTTTTTGGCTGTGGCTTTTTATGCACTGTTTTAAGAGTACGAAGTGGGGTATTCTGAGATTATGCATAAAATTAGCTAATTTTTTCCAGCTGATGATCTACAAAATATATAAATATTATATATAAGAAACTCTGTTTTATTCTAATTTTTATGATAATATTTAAAGATAAGGCTAATATTGTCCACTTTTACCTTTTTCAGTAATAAAAGAATACAGTAAATCTGTCACAATTTAAATTCAAATCTAATTGATATAGAAAATGTTTTAACCACGTATCAAAATCAACTTATCATAAATCTTAAATATCATAAATAAAGAAATTAATAATAAAACAAACAATTAAAATATTTAAAAAAATGTTCTTTTTAAATATTCTTATATGTACTTAATTTTTGATATTTGAGGATATTGGTTAACTATAAATGATCGCTTTGAAAAATAAATGAGTAAAAGTCAAATATGTTGACATGAAGTAGAGTATTGCTTAGTCGGAGAAGTGCCACAGCAAAATTGTCTTACTCTCAACGTTTTTTTTTTTGTTTTTGTCTTGTGTGCTTCTTACACACACACGACTCACTCGGCACACACACACACACACACACGCAGAAATGACTCGTTGGGGAAATTTTGTTTCCTGCGCAACTTTTTTATTGTTTTTGACGCTGAGTCGCAGCCGCAGCTATCCCAGCTGATCCCCACCCAATTCCCAAAGTTGCCAGAGTTGCCACAGCTCCGAGTTCCGCCTAGTTCTCCAGCCTGGAGCCGAGCTCCTAAAGTTCCAGCGTTCCCTTGCTGCACTTGCCCAATTTTGTAATGCTTTCTGCCGCCCGGGTTGGGGCAAATCACTTTTGGCGAAGAGGGGGCAGGCGGTGTATATCTTTAAAGTCTGCGTGGGGCCTCATTAGACGTCAATCTAACCGACGCTCGTTGTTGGCGCTATGAACCACGTTATTGATGACTCCGGCGTTGGCCATTAGGCAACTTGGGCAATTGGGTCAGGGCCCAGGCCAGTGCGTGTGCCAGCGTGTGTGTGTGTGTGTGTGTCTTAATGAATTTCATGGTCATGGCACGCCCCCCGCACTACGATCTCCCAACGCCCACTTGCACAAACACTCATTCCTTTTTTGTCTGCTTTCTTTTTTTTTTTTGCCTTGGTTCGTCCATCATTTATCATCACAAACAATTGCCGCTGGCTTAACATGGCCCATAATTACAGCGCGCACACACACACACGCACGCACACACATCGACATGCATGCATGCGCCACGCCCACTGTGCGCAAATGATAAAAAGGATTCCTTTTGCCACATAACTGACAGACATCAATCAGAGATTCTTTTACAATTGGTGCGGATGGGGTGCTGGGGGACTTGTGGGCTGGGGGCTGCTGGCGGGGCGGGGTGGGGTGGGGCTACCTACCGTTCTATGCCTGCGTCTTTAATCTACTTTCTCGTATTTTATCTCTGTGCGCATTGCTCGCCTTATCAATATGCAAAGTTTTAGCCTTGCGGTGGAGGCTGTCATGGAAGGGGGGGGGGGAAGGGGGGCTGTGTGCTGTTGGACGTTTGGGGCGCATCCAAAACTTTTGGCTAGAGCGTAAAGCTGATTGCGTGGGCGGTTTGGGTGGCTGCACTCGAAATTGTTAAGCATAAACATTAAAATAAATTTATGCTATAAAAGAAAAAAGTAGGAAAATGAGAAAGAAGAAGAGAAAATGCGCAGGAGGCGCACAAAGCAATTGGCGAAAGGGGCGCCGAGTGGGAGGGGGTTGGGGGGTGGGGAGCTGCAGGTGGTGAGGGGAGAATACGTTGAAAATTGTTTATCGCCATGAAAAAGTTTTCAGTTTGCAGCAGCAGTTGTTGGTTGTTGTTTGTTTACTTTCCTATTTTTCCACTGCACACACATATGTATGTGTGTGTGTGTGTTGTCTGTTTTGAGTTAATCGAAAAAGTTAATCATCGAAGTTTTGCAACACGCTAAGCATAAAATCCCGCCCCACGCCCACTTTTAAATCGACCAGAAGAGAAAAGGTGGGGCAGGCGGGGCGGCTAGTCAAATGTGCATGGTTATTAAAAAAAAAAGCAACAAAAAAATATAGAAATAAATTGACCGCAAGCACAAAAATAAATCAAATCTGGCATCAGGCATTTAATCACGTTTGACCCAAGAAATAAAAGAGGAGATAAAAAACAACGAAAAGTTAAAGAAAATAAGAATCACAAAGGCGCACATCGAGTGGGAACGAAAATTTAAATTTGAAATCTATTTAAACTAGCATCTGTAAAATATAATTATAGTTTTTGCAAAAGTCTTTAGATTTATTTAACAGCCAGTTAACTAAAGGCTACAGTGAACGTTCGATATAATTAGGACTGCAGGTGAATAAAATGACTAACTTCTCTTTCTACCTTTGTATTGACAAACAAGAAACTTAATGAAAAGAAACTATAAAACAAGAAATTGCAATTAACTTTTATTACAAATCATTTGTAATTCAAAAGCATATTTAGCCTTTACTTTTTTAATATTTTTATGTTTCAATTAGAAACAACAAAGAATTCCAACTGCCGTCGAAAGCAATTATTTTAATTACTGCTGTACTGCAAATTAAGGAAGATTACTTGAGCCACGTCAATTGGGACAGCATGATAAAAATGTGTGTGGGAAGACCAACTTCCGGCACTGTATATTCCGCCTACTCTCTGCCCCCCCTTCATTTTCCCCGTGCAACTAATGAAAAGAAATTGAAAACATTTCAACTTATTTTTAGTTTTTCAACTCTAATTGACCTAATGGTTTTCTGTCTTGAGTTTTCAATTCACAGTTGCTTAATCTTTTATATAGAAGTATCTTTACGCGTCCAAAGCGAACTTTCAATCTGTTACAAACTTGCCATAATCTTGACAGCATAAAATAATTGCCTCGCAACGGATTGTTGTTGTTTCGTCTCAAGACAAGTCACTAGTCACCTATATCCCAACTCCCCCCAACTCCCGCCCCCCTCGCTGTCTGCCGAGACAATGACAAGGCAATAGGGCTGAAAAAGTCGCTGTACTAAATCCCTGACACCCTCGCAGTCTCAGTGTACACACAATTACTTAGCCCGGCTGACAAATATTATTTACCCCGGCTCAGTTGACTGCTTGCCACTTGCCACTCCCCCACCCCCTTGCTCTAGGTAGCTTCTGCGTACGACCCCCCTCGCCGCTCCATTTTGCCAGGCAAACATTATGGACACTTAAAAAATTTTCAATGCACATTATTTGCTGATTGATTGAGTGATTGATTACTGACTGAGAGAAGACGAAACCAAGGCCCCCCCCGCTGCCCCTGCGGCCTGAAGCAGCCCACGCCACCCCTGCAAAGTGGCTGTCATTTGTGTGTCTCCCCCCCCCCCCTCCCCTCCCGTCTCTCTTCGGGTCCTGGCATCATTTTATAGGCCGCCTTCTTCATTGAAAGCTTTACAAATTGTCATTTGAGCGCACAAAGCGTGGGCGGATGCGGGGAGGGGAGCTGGGGGGGGGGGAGGCCCAAACTGATGCGTCGAGTTACGAGTATTAAGTGCAAGCCCCGCGCCCCACCTCTCCCATCCCTCCCCTCCGGAGTGCGCCAAGAGGCGGCCATTAGTTCGGCATTGTCTGAAGGCAGCTCGTCGCCTTTGAGCGTCAATAATTGAGCGTTAAATATGATTTAAAAACGTATAACGAAAATGAAGGGGGAGCGGGAGGGGGTTGGGGTGTGGCAATGGGAATGGGAGTGAAAATGCTTTTCCCGCTGAAGAATGTCTAGCGCCGGCACTTGGCTTGATTGCGCTAAGCGTGCAAAGAGCGTGCGTAAAAAAGCCAAGTGCAGCACAGAGTGCTGGACTGACAGATACCCTCTACATAGTGAATAGGCAAAAAATAGGTAAAAGTCTAAAAGTCAAACTGAATTGGCAAATGTAATTAAATATGAATTTGAATATGAAATGCATAAAAGCTAAAAGTGTTTAATAGCTTATAGAGGGAAATTGGCTATCGAATTAAGCAAGTAAACCCGATACGCCCTGCTGTCATCGAGAGTTACAGGGTATAACAAAAATATTGTCGCACATATTTCAACCGCTGTTCAATTTCCAAATGTGCAATGTTGGTTCTGTGGGAGAGGGGCGCAGGGGGCGTGACACTGCTTGACTGCGCTTTTCAATCTGCACAAAAGGGCAACCTGCTGGCAAAGCACACACCCACAAACACATTCGCACACCTACACACTCTGAGCCAAGGCGGGTGAAATTAAGAAAATGCTCGCTTCTAGAGAAATAAGGGCACACAATAAAAGTAATGAAAATGTGGCACAGCCCGAAAAAAACCAACGCAGAGAAAAGCTTGAATGATGCAGCTCTAAGCGCAACTTGCAGCTCGGCAATAAATCAGGACGCAGGACCAGGGCCGGGGCCAAGCAGCCAATGGCAATCAAAAGCGACATTAAGCGACAGCGTATTAATATGGCATTCCATGTGGGCCGACATACGAGGCGTGATGGCAACCCTGGTTCTGGGAAATGTGCACACAAAATAAATACACACATTGACCCCACGTCGCAGACCTTTGAAGCCATTTCTATTGGCTTTAAGTTGATTACTTTTTAGCGACTTGGAGGTCACGGGAAAAGAGCTTTTAAAATTAAATGGAATCTCAAACTCATATAAAGATGTCCAAATTTGTAAGTCTTGGGCTATTTGGTTTGTCGTTCAAATAAATGTATAAACAAATGGCAAAACAGTCCCTAAATTCCTTTTGGTATCCTTGACGGAGACGTCTTGGACCCTATAGGTTATATATATTCTTGGTGATCAACAGCCGATAGGAACGATCAGTCCAAACTTGGGTTTTTGTGATGCCATTAATCCACCGGCGAATTTGGCAATGTTGGATAAGATGTAAAAAATAAAATAAAAATTCGAAAAGTTAATCAGAGATAGATCGCCCACACCCTTTATATGGCTGCCAGTTTATTCAACGTTTGCAATAATTTTAGATTAACATTTTCAGCTCCTTAAAACCGTATATATAAATAAACATAATATAGTTGTAAAAGTTATATCCAAGGCCAGAAGCTTTATCTGCAAGATCGCCTTTCTCAGATTGTTTTGCTCAAACGTGACTCACGAGCGTGACTCACGAGCAGGCGTTGCACGACAAAGCACCTTCGTGTAACACCAAAACTTGCCACACCGAAATGTGTAGCATAGTTGCAGGCGCAGTCGCAATGCAGCTTGCTATTTGTTGTTGCTGCTGCCACATGCAACATGCCACAAGCTTCATGTCTTTGCAATTGTTGTAGTTTTCACCACTCACGACGTATTTAAGACAAAAAAAATTAAATATTTGCCGGCAGCAGCTGCACACAAAGAAAAAGAGAGAGAGAGAGATTATATAGTGCGAGAGAGACAGCCAGATAGACAGCTCGCCCAGGCAGCTTTCCCGTTAGCTTTAAGAGATGTGGCGAAAAGCCACTGCGAAATGTGCCCTCATAAAAGCCAACGACCTGAGCCGTCACTTTAGCAAAATTAGACAAAATTAGCAAAAATGCAGAGCAGCGAAAGGGCTGGGTGGAAAGGTGGGTGCAGGTGAGCAGCGGAAGAAGGGGGAGCTGGCATGCAAGCCGAGCCAGACTTGAATGCCGAGAGCGCTGCAAAGAGCCAAAACCAAAGCGCTGACAGAAACTTGGCCAGCCACTTTTCTTAATTAAACGCGTCAGTTGTTGTTGTTGTTGTTGTTGTCGTTGTTGTTGTTGGCTGTTGTTGCAGCTAAAAAATAAATGTAAGAAAGTTGCAGGCAGCAACTCACAACTGCACAATACGCTGGCATCCTTACAGAGAAAGGTCCTGAGACTCGTTAAAAGTGACTGCAAAGAAAACTCAAAATCTGCGACTCTAAGTATCTCAGCATCTCAAGCCAAGACTCTCAAACTGCGACTTTAAAATATGACAGAAAAATTAAAAATTGTGATTCTGACTCCAAAAAGCCAGAATATTAAACGGGGATTCAAAAATGGTGTCAATTAAAAGTGTGATTTAAAAACTGTGATTTTAAATCTGAGACAGAATCAGAAACCAAAATTATGAAACTGCTAATCAAATAAAAATATTAATATTATTAACTTAAATTGTGACTTGTAAACTGTGCAGTGACTCTAAAAGTGGGGCTCTGAAAATTGCACAATAAATATTAATTTTCAAACGGAGACTCGAAATCGTAACTCTAAAAATTTTTTCGCGGTAAATCAAAAACTGTCAGTATTATAAAGAATGTTGAATGAAATTCGCATTCCTCTAAAACTGAAGGAAGGAGATTGCTGAAAACCAATATGCTCTCTTCGGCGCTTTAGGAAAGAGCGCATGAAAAGCAAAAGTGGGGATGGCAAGAGATTGAAAACTGTGCCAAGTGCCAGGCACTTCAGCGGTTGAAAACGGCTCACCAACTTTGTGGCAATTTTTAATTTAAATAATTAAAGAAAGACGCAAAAAATACTGGGAGAAAGAGGAAGAGTGGGATGGCTAAAGAGGAAGCAGCAGGCGGGCAGACGCTATCGAGGCAACAACATCATCATCATCATCATCATCATCATCCTGAATATCCCGAACATCCTCAACATCCATGGCAACAGGCTCAGCATCAGCACTTTTGCATTTTAGCACCTTTCAGCAATAAAATTTCTGCAAAACTCGACAATTTTGTGCGCTTTAGACAAAGGTAACAAAAGTCAGAGCACACTCACACACACACACACACACACCAAGGCAGCCCAGTTGGTCTAGTCGCCTAGCCAAAAGATCTGCATGGCCAGATAGGCGCACACAATTTTAATGAAAAGCCAGCGACAAAAAAATCACAAAAAGGAAAACCCAAAAAGGCGTCACAAAGTTTTCTTCAGCTGCTCCTTACTCTTCGGGTACAGGACGAGCGCGTGTCCTGGACGAGTGCAGGCCGTGTGCGATGTGTGCTTTAGATAGCCGCTTCAATGCATAAAAGCGGAAACGATGGCGTTGCCAGATAGCGCTGCGAGTCTAAGACGCGTGTTGCCAACGTATTACGCCCTGCCTCTGCCCCTTTCCCCTTCCCCCTTGCGCATGCTTATCGCCGTCTTAAGTGCCTGGCAACTGCGGACGAGCCTTTCAAGGCAGCCCAGTACGTTGCTAAAGCATACAAAAGAAGTGCTTATGGGTCAAACGAGAGATCTGGCAACGCTGATAGCTCGAGTTTAGTTTCGCAAAGGCCCACTCCTCGAACTGGAACAGGCTGCATAGACAGCGATCTAAGCCGACGACGTGCGGCATTTACTTGGCCAAAACCAATTGGGAATTATAAGAGTGCAGCTTTTGAAAGCAACTTTCATAGAAGTCTCAGTTTTTCTGCAAAATACAAATAGATGTGCATCGTAATATATCCATATATTTAATTATGGAATAGGGGAAAATAGATTCGATGAGTGAGATTCGTAAAGCAAATCAGTTGAAATGTTATCTAGATAAAGCGTTACAGCCAGTTAACTTTACATTCCTGCCTGGTATATAAAGCATTTTCGACTTTAAATTAGCTAGTGTAAACACACATAAATATAAATCTCAATTTTCAAGCTGAATCTAATGGCAAAAATAATAATAATAAATTTAGAAATCCCCCGACCCCGGCCCCAAGCATACGTCTGTGTATTAGCCACTATATCGTTTTCCCATAAAATAGTCAGCCGCAGAAGTTGCCAAAAATGGTAGTGAACTTCGTCTTATTAATAATTCATCTGGCATTTTATTTGTTTTTCCTAATTTCATTGCAAATTTAGCTATCGAATTGATAGCCCCTATCAGTAGTCCGAATTCGCTGACCATGCGATATGGCGGGGTGGGTGGGGAGGGGAGGGGAGCGGAGGGACGTGGATGTGTATAATCTATATTTATCTGCATAATAAGCGACATTATGGCCACCTAATGCGGAATATTTACATATAGATTGTGTATTATAATTTCGAAATGCCACACTCAATGATCTAACGCATATCATAAAATGAATGAATGCTAATGACATTCCCGACAGGACGCAGAACAAAGGACGTGGCTCGGACGAGGGACCTTGGGATCCTTGGGACGTGGCCATATCACGAGTTAATTGCACCAGCTCAGATGAGTCGGGCGGATGCGTGGAAGCGCTTTATGCATTCAACTCACTGAAGCGCAAAGTAAATTTACTAAATGTATAGATACACCAGATACCCACACACACACACACACACCCACACACTCGCTAAATTGACTAATTGAATGCTTTGAAAGGCAAACGTGTTTTCACAGTTGAAATGCGATTGTGAATCGACCTACGAGAGAGGTAAATTCTCGCCTCGAGTAGCTAAATTCCAACTGAAATAGCAAGAAATTATATAGAAGCAGACTGTGGTATATTGAATACCCTTGATTCTTAACTATATTCAGTTAAAATTTAAGAAACGTTTTATTTTTTATTTCATATTCCGAAATATTCTTGTTCTAGCTTACCTCATTCTTGATAGTGTAACGTTTTAATTAATTTTTTGAAATTTTCAATAGGTGCAAAAGATGCATAAGAATTTTTGTGGTCTAAAGCCAGCTTACAATTATCTGAATATAATTTTTTAACTTTTGAATTCATTTCAGTACGACGAAATAGTTTAAGCCAAAAATATACAGAAGATTTGTGAACTTTTTATTGCTAAAAATATAGCTGAAGCAAGGCTCTTATCTAAATTATGAGACCTTTTGGGGCAGGGTATAATCAGAATCAGCTGTTGGCCACTGCGAATGCATATGTAGAGAAGTGTGTGTGTGTGTGTGTGCTGACTAGTCAACTAATTAGGTGAGCCAAAGACGTGCTGCAGGAAAGAATATTATATTTAGGCAAGAGTGGGGAGGGGGGGAGGGGGCTGCTGTTGCATGAACTGCGTGGCAGCAGCTGCGTTCAAGTCAACGATTAGCTAATACTACGGCAATTGCAGATCGACGGACGCTGGCCGTTGGCCGATGACAAAACTTTTGGCTTTGGCCACTTTGTGAAATTGTTTGCCATATTTGCTGCTGAAACTTTGCTCAACCAAACGCACACGCACACGCACACGCACACACCCACACACTAATCAAATAAATGAGCGTGGCGAAACTTAAAGAGACAGGCAAAAGGCTGCCCACGGGGGGGGGGGGGGGGGGGTGTTGGGGTGTCGGAAGGTGAGGTGGTTGGTTGGATACACGCGTATTGAATATGGAATATGGCTGTCAAAATATACAGACGCACACGCTCACACACACACACACACATAATGACAGCAACAGCAAGAGCAACAACATGAAAAGCGAGTTTTATTAAGTAAGAAAACGATATCAAGTTACACACTTTGCTGCTGCTGCTGTTGTGCGTGTGTAGATGGGTGTGTGGCACAAAGTTTGTCAGACATTCGGTGTGTGTGTGTGTGTGTGTGTGTGTGCCCACTGACTGGCTAATTAATGAATTGGCATAACTTTCCTACTAACTCGCCGGGCAGCCAGTTTCTCTTTAGCACTCTATCGTCCTTTCAATTTAGCCACCCCCTCCCCCCACCCCCCCACTACTGCCTCTCTCGCTCTCTCTTCAGGCTAGTGGTCGTATGGCTGTCTTTGTCCTTTGCTTAGTTCGCATAGTTTGCCAAATTGCTTTGGCTTTTGTTGACTTCTCCTCTCGTTGTTGCTTCATTTAGTTTTGTTTAGCAACAACAACAACAACTACAACAGCGCAAAACAACAACATGCGCACACACCATAAATGTCATTTGCAAAAAAAAAAAACCAGTAAGTAAATAAAAAAATTAAATAAAGCAAAACTCGCAAAACGAGAGCGCAAAAAATAACTTTGGCCATTTTACTCGAGTTGGTCGAAAAGTTCTTTAAGCACCTTTTACTGCAGTTGTTATTGTTGCTGTTGCTGCAACTGTGGTTGTTCAGGTTACTTTTGTTGTTGTTTTTGGTCGCATTTTTGTCAACTCTGTGCAGTTGACAAGTTGAGCGTAAATAAAAGTAACTGGGAAAAGAGTTAGAAAATCGCATGTAAATTCAAAGCAAGAAAACATGGAGGTGTGCGAAGAATGTGTGTGTGTGTGTGTGTTAAAGCCAAGCTAAATGGGTAAACTATTCAAATTAAAAAGTGTTTAGCATTAATAATAATATAAGATACAACAAGAAAAAGAGGTAAGGACTACAAATTTGAATAATAAATCAACAAGTAGAAAATGGCAGAGTAAATAATGTGAACGTGAAGGAAAAGAGAACAGATTAAATGAAATAAATTTAATTTGTTATTAAACATCATTATTAAATGACAAAAATAAATTAAAAATAAAAATATATTGATGCTGAAATGCATAGGGAATAATCTTCCTATCAAAAGATAACAAAAAATTATAAATAAGGAAAGAAGTGAACATGGAGGTGAAATGGCTTAGAAACACAAACACAAACACCACTTAAGAGTTTAGCACAACACAGAGACCCATCGCATGAAGGACTAAACATTAATGTAAAAGTGGAAATTGAAGATAAGCCTAAAGAGACAATGGAGAAACCCAAAGCAGAGCACAACATAGATTGGCCAAATTTTAATCGAAATTCGAGTACAGTTCAATGCCTTTGGGCCAAGCTAATTTGCTGGACAGAAACTTTGCAGGCATTTGGCGAAACTTGCCAAGACTCAAGTCCAAAAATTCAATTGAGATTTCAAGCAAAAGCCTCAAAACAAATGGCAAACAATTAGCGATAGGCGAATACAGAGAGTCCGAGAGTGAAAGAGCAAGCCAGGGAGAAAGGGGGCAATTAGAATGCGATAGTTGTTGTTGCCAAATGGGCACTCAACCACTTGGCAGCTAAATGCGAGGGGGCGTATACGTAATATGCGCTGGCAGCTCAATGAAAATTACGTGAGGCACAAAAACTGTAGCATACTTTTAAGCGCATGCCATTTTTATGCGCTCTTCCCATTGACAATAGGTGCACAATGGGTATACTGGTTAAGTGCAGATGTACGTAACAGGCACGCGCAAATCAAATGGATTTTAACCTATCGATAATTATCGATAAAATGGAGATTGTAAATGTGAATTATCAAATTTGATATACTTGAAAAAAAGTATTAAAAATACCACAAAAACTTAAAAAATATATTTAATAACCAGTAAAGCTTCAAGCTTTGGTATATGTACGACATATTAAACTTCTACTACTGCTATATAGATAGGATAACAGAAATTGAAGTCCGCTCCAAGCTGGCTACAGGGTATTTCCTAGTTGGGCACTCTGGCCTCTCGCATTCTTGTTTTACCTTCTCTTTTTTGGACGCTGCTCAACTACTGGCGCCATAAAATACATGGCCACACAGAGATATAAGCGCGAAAAGCATAAAAGCATAGGGCGCAGACACACACATTCGCACACACATAAACACACACACACACACACACACGACACACCGAAACGCAACAAAATTTTACGTTGTATTGTAAATCTAAACCGACGAAAGGACATTAGCCGCATTTTGTCTTCGCAACCACACATACCAGCACACACGCGTGCGAGCACACACGCACACCAACACACACACACACACAGGCACAACACTTGTGCATGCATTGCACGTAGCGCAGTGCCGCTTTTCTACCTTGCCTTTGGCAGTCGCGGGAAGGAAGCAGAATGCTTTCGGGCGGTTGGCTGGCGCGTGGCAGGGGGGGATGGGGGGATGGGGGGTTTGGGGAGGTGCGATTCATAGCTGGTGTTTTGTAGCTAGTTTAAATGCTCAACGCCATGCCAGGCTCATTTTTTAGTGAAGTTTTAGCCAAAAGCAGCAGAAAAAACATCTACGACATGTACGTGCAACAATACAACAGACAGACAGTGGCGGGCAGGGGAGGGGGGCCAAAGGGAGCAGCGGAGACAGACAGCAGCAAAACAGCAGGACGGACGGACGGACGGACGGACGGACAGGCAGACGGACAGACGCCAAACGTGAGTCGCGCTGAGCATGTGCTCAAGATATCATTGTTGTTGTTTATGTTTTTGTTATTGTTGTTGTTGTTGTTGTTGTTGGTGTCGTTGTTGTAGTCTAGCAAAGCGCGATATCCATTTAGATAGATGATGCTGCAAACTGAAAGGCGACACACATGTAAGTACACACACAGACGCACACACACACACATAGACACCCCCGCACGTGAGTGTACACATTTGCAGAGCCTATGGGCTTCTATGGGAGCCCAGACAGGAGCCTAACTGGTTGTCAGGTTCCGTTCCCTGTAAACTAGCGAAATTGTCAGGTTCCTGGCGGCCGTGTGTGGCATACAGAACTATGTGAGCAACAACAAACAACAGCGAGAAAATGTTTCTGCCTTTATTTACTCTTTCTGCCTCGCTTCCTGACCCCCTCTCTCTCACTCTCTCTCTCTCTCTCTATGTCTCTCTCTCTCTTTCTATTTACATTTTGAACAGGCAATGAATTTCAAGTGCCAAATTTTGAGCACAGCACAAAGCTAATGCGATTAACACACATTTCCAAATCGATAGTTAAGCGGAAATGACGAAAAATGGATATAAAAACAAAATGGAATTAGATACAAAATTAAATTTAAAAAAATGACATAAAAGCATGTACATAAATATTATGTAATAGGCAATAAAATACAATGAAATCAACGAGGCCAGAATCTATGAAAATAATATGGATAAATGAAAAACGACATGCTTATTTGAAATTGCATTAAATTGAATGCAAAAATCCATATAAAATAAAATAGAAGGATGAAAATGAATAAAAGTTGAAAAATAAAATAATAACTGTAAAACATAAATAAGTTTAATCATAATTACACGAATATAAATTAAATTTGTAAATAAGTGAATACAATGGAGTTTTCACTCAATCTATTCCATTCCAGTCTCATTTACTTGTTGCAATTTTATCAATTCCTTCATTTATTTGGTCTATTTAATATTTATAAGAAGCGAATTAAATAAAGTGGAAAACAAATATTTAATGCTCTATATTTACTTATCTGGAAAATAAATATATTTTATACTTATGTGTCTATACTTAAAACGAAAATAAAAACGTAAATATTGTAAATATATACTAAATATAATTCAATTAAATATAGAGCAATATGAATCAATTCTGAAAGATAATAAAGTCAAATGGAATGTGATAAACGAAAATAGAATTCAATGGAAACCCAAGGTACACTGAAACATTTAGCTTGCTGCTGCGGCTGGGCTACAGCTCATTAAACTTAATTGGCACATTTATGCACAAAATGCCATTCACAATGGTTCTGCATTCTCCTGCCAAAATAAATTCCATCAAGTTCTCCAAAGCCTTGTTGTAAGATTTCGAGCTGGAATTCTTAAATAACTCAGTTTGCGGTTGCATTAAGTCCACGTCAGAGAGAGAGAGAGAGAGCACACAGAGAAAGAGCGAGATGGAGAGAGTTGATAGTTACAAGTACAGTCACGCCTGCGGCTCTCCAAATTTAAAATGAATGGAAATGCAGAAGCGGAATGTAGCCTGAACCCCTTGAAAATGGGTAAAGAGGGTATATGGGTTCCGTGCAAACTTTTATTTAAATCGACAAATATCGATTAAGAGCCTTAGCTTCCTTAGTATATCTCAGAGATAGCATTTAGTATAGACTAGTAAAACATATGCAGAACATTTCAGAATATTCGGATACCGCCTCGACTTGCGGCTTGGTTCAGGGTATCTCCTAGTCGGGCGCTGCCGAGTAGAGCGCTCTTACTTGTTTTTCGTTGTTGCATTTCTGTGCCATAATTGAAACCGAAAGCTCAGCTGCCTGCAAAGTGACAGCAACATGAAGACCAACAGACCGACACACACACACAGAGCGCCACAGGGCAAACTGTGTGTGTGTGTGTGTGTGTGTGTGTATGCTTTTCACTGTCCCTTGGCCGTGCAATAAGCTAATACACAAGCAACAACTAAACAGGCGGCGACTCCTTTGTATCTGTGTGCAGCTACAACAACAATGCATCAACATATACATATATATATAAATATAAACCTACATACATATATCAAATTTTGCATCTCAAACGGAAATTGTATGCCTTTCAAGCATGTCTTATTAGTCTGCCAGTTTTACAGTGGCAAAATCGGACCAATTTACCATATAGTTCCCATGAAAATGAACAATCAGAAATTTAAAACTGCTTTGTAAAAAGTTTTTATTTTTATTCATTTTGTTTTTCAAACTATCCTTAAGCCCTTAAAGACTATCCGATATAGTTCCTATGAAAGTTGTTTCTCAAGATATTCTAAGCCAACTTGGCGATTCCGAACTTCAAATAAGATATAGTTGCCATAAGAATAATCGGTCAGAGAATTGAGAAGGGTATTAAATGGTCAGCAAAACTCTGCCTGCATATTTGTTCCTGATAAATTGTTTAATTTCAAATGCAAAAAGTTGAGCAGCAGCTCAACCTCAGACGCTAAAGCTGACGTTGCGGCTGACTGTTGGCCAAGCCATTGTTCAAATTGTGCCGCAGGCCTCAATCATACACAGGCACGCACACACGCACACACTCACACACACACACACACACACAGTTGGCACACACGAATGCAAAGACGTGCTTGCATCTCAAGTGCAGCTGCGTGTTTGTGCATGTTTACAACAAAGCCCAACTGCACACAGAATCGACAGAGATTGCCCGCCCCAGCCCTCTGCCACACCTGCGCGCTTTGAGGCAAGCGTGAGGCATGCAGCCACAGAAACGAAAAGAATATAGACTTGTCAAAGAACGCCAGCACAAACGTCAGTTGGCATTCCGGAACAGCATTCCACTGGCTGAATGTTGCCGTCGAACAAATCATTTAAGTCATCTCAAATGTGAGAGTTTTCTGCCAATATTCGGAGCCAAGAACCTAACGACATATCAATATATCACTTACTTTCAAATAAAAAAGAAAATAATAAAAGTTTAAATTCAAAATAAAACCGATGAAATTATTACTAGTAATAGTAAGATTTATTCAAGGCTATTTTTATAGCACTGCGCTGGGATAACTTTTAATTATGTTTAATTATCAGCGCAGCTTCTTCTTCATGAGAAGACTACTTTTCTCTATATAAAATGCCATACTTAGCAAAAATATTAAGGGCAACTCAAAAAAAAAAGTGAAGTAAACCCCACTTGACCTATTTCAATCGGACTTCGAAATGAAACACTGCTCTTGGTGTTGTTGTTGCCGTGGTGAGCTTTGAAGGGTAGCTTGAAGCTTGAAGGTAGCTGAGGGGGAGGGGGGGGGGGGCGGATGCGATTGGCTAGTGCGCGTCATAATTATGTATTGGAGACACTTGAGCTGCAAATTAATTACTCAGTTTTGTGCGCAAATCGAAGAAGGACGCAGCACTGCTTACGCGTTTGAAGTGGGGGCTAAGGGGAGGGCAACGTAGACGTTGGAGCAAGTGGTGGGTAGCCACATTAATTAGCGTTCATCAATCATGTTTGACCGTAGCCGTAGACGCTGGCACTTACAAGGACACGGCCACGCAAGCACTCAACAGCATTCAACGGCAAATGGCGCCGTGTCCTCGTCTGCATTGTGCCCCCCCCCCCCCCGCCCTACCCTACCCGATGTAAGTCTCCTTCATTTAGTTGCTATCTGCTGTTTGCGACTTGGTGCAAATATTGCGCAATTTGTCGTCATTATCCAGGATATTGAACCTCATAATGTGCGTCGACATCATCAATTCTGTAATGCTGACGGATGCACAGCACGCCCCCCCCCTCCCGCCCCCTCCCCCGGGAGCTGGGAAGGTGATACAGTAGGGTTTGATAAATTTAAAGAGCTAAGGAGGGGGGGGGAGGGGGAGAGAGGACTTTCGCAATCAAAGATGAAAAATCGAAAAAGCAACTGTTATAAATTTCCATCATGAAAAATGATAAATTATTTATCGATAACAATAGTTACAAAAAGCTCAATCTATATATCAGTAAAAGAAGGACACAAGCGATAACGCATTTGTTATCGATAAGTTAAAACTATCATTGCAGTTGGGACTATTAATAGAAGGTCGTAAAGAAATGAATTTCTCGATCATCTTCCAAGTTAATCGAACAAATTAGAAAGCTAAGCCTCGAATAAAAGTCAAGAGCGGGTATTTCAGGAATTTGCAAATAATTATTTGTTGTTTTCATTGAAGTCAGCCGTGTCATCGATAATCCGCGCTGCCATCTCTAATCGATTTCACAGACGCCTGAACCACAATAAATGCCTGGCTCGTTGGCCCGTTGTGCGTAACGGTGTTTGGAGCGGTGCCTCTGCGGTTGCGGCCGGGATGGAGGCGGGAGGCGGGGCAGACAGCATTGACAATCATTTTACACTTGGCAGGATATTATGTAAATTGCTTTTCATATTTGTGCAACATTTAAATTTACACACACACACACAGAAAGGGAAAGAGTGCGAAATAAAATGAGAGAGCGAGAGGGAGAGTGGTTGGGTGGTGCGGCAGTAAGTAAATCACGACGGCTGCCGCTGCGGTGGTTGCTTTCGCTGGCGGTGTTGATGTCAAAGTAAAGGCCTAACAGGCAGACATCATTATAACGACAGACAGCGCCAATGGCTGATTGAGTGAAAGAGTGACAAGCCAAACGAGCGATAGAGAGGCAGAGAGAGGGACAGGGAGAAAGATAGGAAGTGGCGGAGAATTGTCGCCAAGCGTCGAGTTGCGTCTACGGGGAAAAATTAACGATGCGTAAAAAGTCCTCACTGTGGTTTTTATTTATGTGAATGTGTCCCTTCAGCAGCCAAGGGTGTGTGCGTGTGTACGCGTGTGTGTGCGGACGTGTGTGTACATTTTTTGAGTCTTGGCGGAATTATTTGATAGCCCCAGTGAAATGAAATTGCAATGTGTCAGTTTTAATGGCGCTGCAATTGCTGCCAGCGCTTAATATATAGATATATATATAATAGCGAGTGTGTGTGTGTGTGTGTGTGTGTGTGTGTGTGTGTGTGTGAGTGGGAGTGTGTGTGTGCCGTAAAATGCACAAAATGAAAATGTTACAGCCTGACAGCAGCCGCCTGGGACAATAATGGATAGTAAGTACAGTTTAGTAACAGCAGCAGGCAGCGAGTAACGAGTGTTGGCCAACGAGTAGCAAGTAACGAATATCGAGTAAAAAGTAGCGGGAAACGAGAAAATCTTTAAACTATTGCCTCAAAAGCGGCATACTAAAACCAAGCAGCGAGTAACGAGTAGAGAGTAACGACTAGCAAGTAACGAGTAACAACTATCGAGTATCAAGTGCGTAATACCTGACCAAGCAGCATGTAGCAAGTACCGAGTAGCGAGTAAATAACCTTGAAAAAGGCAGACTAAATTAGATGTTTAAAATTTAACCATGAAGTAACAAGTGACGAGACAAAAATATTAGCGAGCATTAAAAGTGAGAGGCTTGCAATTACAGCCGAAGTAAAGGGTAACAAGGTTAATCAGATAAAAATTATATTAATAGTCAGTAAAGACGAGACAGTAAGTAGCGAGTAGCGAGTAACGAGTAACTCGAGGCAGAATGAGCAAGAACGAGAGGCTTGCAATTAAGACCCAATCTAATTGCATGGGCCAGAGAAATTGCTTCAAATAAATATTAAAATAGTCGACAAAAGGGACACGGTAAGCGGCGAGTAACGAGAGAGAGAGAGAGCGAGAAAGAAGTATGGCAAAAAAAGAGAAGTGTGCGTAAATGAAATGCTTGCAATTAAGTCCAAGGCAAAAGTGCCCGAGGCAAGTGGAAACAAAGTTGTCAGCAGACAGACAAGCGAATGCAAATAAATATTAAAACAGTCGGTAAAAACGAAACGAAGTCAAACTTAATTAAGAAGTCACATGAAAAACGAGAGGCCAGATAAATCAATCAAATTTCGCCAACCGACCAGTAAAAGCAACGCGTTGCCAAGGAAATTGAGTTATAAGCACGACGATTAAACAGACACCCAGTCGCCAACCTCCCCACGCAATCATCATGACAGCGTTCAATATCAAAGCAACTGAATAAACTGAACTCGATTTATATACATATTGAAAAAGCGGGGTAGGAAAGGGATTTTCCAAGTGGTGGCAATATATATATATACATTTTTAAATAACTGTAGATTTAAATTTGACATTGGAAGGCAAATAGAAAATAATTTATTAACGTAATCTAACAAGACAATAAATGATTTCACATGCTTGTGGCCACAGATGATTTACAATGTGAATTTACCAGTAAATTTATTAACACGTTTACGCTTAAATCTATAAATAATTTGAACTTACACCAAAGTTTACAAATCATGTTTAAAATATTGTATATGCATAATTTAATGAACAATTTAGTATTTAACCAACTTTAGTTAATGATAAAATTACCAAAGGAAACATAATTAGATTTAAAAACGTGAATATTTGAGTTTTTCTCCGAAAATTAATAAGGAATAAATTTTGTAAATTTTTAAAGAAAGATTGAGTAGAAGATTGTTGAATGGATCAAGGAAAATATTTACTTATTGTTTCCATGTGCATAATGCAGACCATAATGCTGAATTCAGTTTGAAATTCAAATTGAAAGATCTTGAAAAATATGAAAATTGCTCTCAAATGTCCTTTGCTAGTGCTTAAGTAACTAAGACCCAAAGCAAATTATGTCGGACAATTTTCATAATGTCAACTATCCAGAGTGGCCACACACACACACACACACACACATGCCATGAAATATTTGTCAAGTGGAAATCTCAAATTCAAATTGTGTGTGGCAAGAAATCCAAAATTTGAGAGGTGTGTGTGCGAGTGTGTGTATTTTGGCAGTTAAGCATTTGCTTTTAATTAACTTCAATGTCGTACTCACAAAAACCCAGCGTGTGCAGAGGGACGGGGGTCGGTAAGTAGGGGACGGCGGCAAAGGCAGCTCAACTCACCTGCAAAGACACGAAGCACCGGAAAGAAAAGAAGAGAAGAAAATGTGTTAAAAAATACGCAGACAAGTTAAATTTTATTATATGAATATCGGCTTATGGCACATGGTCAGTATAATAAGGGCTGGGAAGGACGGGGGGCTGGCGGGTGGGAAAGGGTAAGGGTTGGCAGTCGGACTGTAACTGAGACTGGCCTAGGGGCTCTCTGCGTACGCCCCGTAAATGTAGTTATAAAATTCATATCAAAGTGAGTTCACAAGCCAAAATCCCAAAATCAGCTACACACATGTGTGTGGGTGTGTGTGTGTGTGTGCGTGTGTGTGTGTGTGTGTGTGTGTGTGTGTGTGTGTGTCAAATGTATTTGCCTATTTACAGCCTATTGCACATTTTGATGGGTCGTTAAGGTGGGAGGGGATGGTAAAAAAAAACTTAGTCAAGCGCAAACCAAAAACTAAATTGAATTTTGTGCAGGACGAAATATGAGATACAGATTAAGATTGACGCCGGGCCCGAGTTCTCTCTCCCTCACTCTGTCCCTGTGTGTTTGTGTGTGTGTGTGTGTGTGTGTGTGGACTTGTGTGCTGTATCCTCCACTTACCGAGAACGCTTTGAGAAATACCAAACACTGAATGATGCCCTCCATGGTATCGCCGGTCAGGCAAAATGTGCCGGTCAGATGGCGTCCCTTGCGTCCGACTGTGGCCGCTGCCAGCGAGGCATGGACCAGGGCCCGCTGCTGCTGCTGCTGCTGGCCAGCGATGCCGACGACGCCCTTGACGCCAGCAGCGGCGCTGGCAGCGGCAGCGGCGGCCGTGGCCACAACGCCGCTGGTTAACATGCGGGGCAAGGGGGCGGCGCGCATTAAACGCTCCAGCGAGTCCATTTTTCTGTTGTTGTCTGTGTGTTGGTGCGTGTGTCTGTGTCTGTGTGGGTTATCGCTGCTATCGATTCACGTTTAACGATTAACGATCTGCCACTTTCAGTTATCGGTTATCAGTTATCGGTGATTGTTGCTTATTTTGATTGGGCAATTTGAATTTTGCTGTTTGTTTTTTTCTTTCTTTTTTGTTGGGTTTTTTCTTTGCTTTTCTAGTTGCTCATTTTGATATTTTTTTCGTTGGCACTATATTTTTGGTTGGTATTTTTTTCGGTATATTTTTCTTGTTGTATTTTTCGTTCGATTTATTGTTTGTCTTTACAGGTTTTTTGATTGATTCCTTCTCACACATTTGTTTAACTGAAAATGTGTTACAATTTTGTGTTTTTTTTTTTTCGTTTTAGTTTGGGTTGAAAATTGTGTAAAACTCAAGAGAATTTGCCAAAGAATAAACTAAAACTCAAGTAAAATCGCAGAAGAGACAAGTGTACAAAAACTTGCGAAAACTGCAACTGACTGACTGACCCGAAAGGCATTGAGCAACTGAACCAGTTCCAGTTCCAGTTCCAATTGACCCGCAGAACAGCAAGGAAACAAAATGAAATGAAACCCAAGCTAAGGAGGCCCGAAAAAGAAAAAAGTTTGTTAAAGAAATTGTCATTATGATGACTGCGTACAAAAGACAGCAAGATATGGACAGAGATAGCAATATCAACAGTCTCTCACTCATGCTCTCTCCCTCTCCCCCTCTGTCTGTTAGCTTGTAACTCTTCTGCACCGTTGACTGGGGACTAATAAAATGCAAGTTAAATGTTTGTTAAAAATTTATTGCCAAAAACACAGCGAGAGATGGATAGAACGAAAGATTGGATACAAGACAGCCAGATGGAGAGAGAGAGAGAGAGAGAGAGAGAGAGAGAAAGACAGGGAGTAAATGAGACGGAGCGTACTAAGCAGTAAACGACAGCTGACATCTTTTGGCAGCCGAACAGGCGACAAAAATATACATTTTCATTATTGCTAAGAGGGCACAAAATAAAAATGTATTTAAAAACCCTGAAGTATCGCAGATTCAATTCTGAAATATTTTCAACAGCAGCACAAATATATTTTTTGGAACATACAAGTGTTCCGATATACAAATTTTTTTCGAATCTATCATTCAAATGTGAATTTGGCATTTATATATCATTTACTCCGAATCCTTCTAAATATTTGTAGCTACGTTATACTACTCCGAAAGAAGTTAAAACCACTGTGTACCACTACAGATATTTCTATGGGTTTCTAATCCAAAGTTGAATAGCTATTTCGTTGGTACAATAATTAAGTAGGAATTAAACTAAAAGTACTTTCGGCTTGAACCGAATTTTAAAAAGGTTGAAACACAAATATGCTTGTCTTAGCCCTATACCCTGAACCACGTCTCGAACCGGTTCAAGTCGGATGCAAAATGATGAAAATCGATGTTTCAGCAACGGTTTCCTTGCTGTTTGATTATTGTCAACTAAGTGTGTAAAAAGTTCAAATTACAATTGTTTTATGGAGTTGCTGGTACTTGAACCGCTGCTTAAACCGGTTCAAGGCACGCATGTCTCCACTTTAGCCATAAAAGACCCCAGCTACGGCTTCAATGTGGCAAAAACCGTTGGCAATCCACATTTCTGTGTCAGCTTTGCAGCGAGCCTTGGCCAAAAGCAGTATGTTATTTATGTCGCCTGGCAGGACATTCAAGTCGCATGTGTGTGTGTGTGTGTGTATCGAGTGCATTTACAGTTAAAGAAAAATAAGCATACAGAGCTCCGCTTGACAGTCGTCAGCTTCAGAGTGGTCTGTAGTCCTGTAGACCTTAGGTTGCTTTTGCTTCATGCACTGTTGCTCCCTCTCCCCTCTCTCTCTCTCTCTCGCTCGCTGTGCTTCTATCCTTCTGTCCGGAGCTGTTGGCTCTTCCGCTTCCATTCGCCTGGCGCTTCAAGCGTAATTTATCTGCTGGCAAAATGTGTGTGGCTGCGACTGTCAACGGGCGCAACGGAGGCGCGAGGGGCGAGGCCAACTGGCAGCAAAATTTATGCAGGCCGACGTATGGCCAGCACACACACAGACACACACACACACACGCACAACAGTTGTTATAGAGAGTGTATTAACTGCAGCTAAATCAAACTTTTGAGCCAAGTTATGAATTATTTGCCATTGTGCAGCATGCGAAACATTTCTTTGTCGGTCTTTGAGTCCTTGCCTTTTTGCCAGGAAACGACAACGAGGGCAACCTTTAGACCCCAGCCCCCTCCCGGCCCGGCTTCCTGCCCGACCTGCCCCGACGGGGCCATCCGGCGGATGGGGCCGATACCTTTTGCTACCTGCACTGTCATCCTGCCCGCCTGCCTGCCACCGCTGTCTACATCATTTTTGTGGGCCAAGTTAATTTGAACATCAACAACAACAACGGCGAGAACAACAACAGGCTGTAGCGCCCATTTGTAGCATACTTTTTGGGGGCCAACAAATTTGTATAAAAATAAATAACAAAAAAGCGAAATGAAAAGCAAAAAAATGATGAGGAAAAGGTTTTTCTTGTGCCTAGCTGTGATGATGCGGCATTTGACTTTCTGGGACAGTCGAGACACGTCAATTTCGTAGACGACCCCAAAAATTGTTGCCGTGGTTGTTGCCGTTGCCGTTGCTGTGCTTGAGTAACCCCAACAACAACAGCGAACAACATAGGCGAAAAAATGCGAACGAGGGAGCAAAAAAAATTAAATGAAGCACAAATTAAGTGAAAATAATAAACCCTGGGGCGGCAAAACAAAATAAAAACAACAACAAACACACAAGAGGTTGTAGACCGGCTAAGTGATGGTGAGAATGGAGTGATGGGGGGGGGGGGGCTGCAGCATTATTACACACACATTAGGCCCCATGCCCCCTGGAACCTTGCATAAACGTTAATTAAAGCTTGACCTCGCACAGTGGGGCAAACGCTATGACCTTTCTAATTTTGAAGGGTTAAGCAGTGTGTCAAATCTATGAAAAATAAATTAAGAAATAACAATAATTAATACTTTGCGCCTTAAAGTATGCTACGTATTACTTTAAATATGAGTATCAATATGGAAAGTTTTCCAAAAAACTATCGCATATTTTTGACACTGTTAAAATAGTGATTTCGTAATCTAATAGCCCATTATAATAGTCTAGTATAATAGTAAGTTGTAATAATGAAAATTCTTTAAAAAATATTTCTTCTATTAACAAATATGTGCAAACTAAGATGAAGATGTTTACAAAAAGTAATTTTTATTTAATTATTTAACTTAAATTTGTTTGATCGGCAAGCGATATAAATTTCAACAACTAATTGCAACTAATTGCAACAACTAATTCTCTAAAAGTATTACAATTTTGTTTTATATAAAAATACATGTTTGACCTCTTGGCTGTATAAAGAAAGTCATAATTTAAAGAGCAGAAGGGTTTAAGGCTCAGCCTAGTGGGCCATAAAGGAAATCCCTTTTGAGTCGAAATGTGATAAGTTTGCAGGAGCTGTCAGTTGCAGAAAAGTCGCCTCTAAGTTACATTTCTTGCACACTCACCCCGCTTTCTCTCTCTCTCTCACTCTCTCTCTCTCTCTCTCTCTCTCTCTCTCTCTGA
This sequence comes from Drosophila sordidula, assembly GCA_035047465.1. Classification (NCBI taxonomy): domain Eukaryota; kingdom Metazoa; phylum Arthropoda; class Insecta; order Diptera; family Drosophilidae; genus Drosophila; species Drosophila sordidula. The sequence continues at coordinate 10,852,794 of JAWNPQ010000136.1, read as the reverse complement.
CTCTTGGACTGTCTCTGCCTGTGTTTCTTATTCGTATCAAAATCCATGACATTTAAGCTTGATTATCTTTTTTCTCTATTTTCATTTTGGAATTGTGTGCCTATCGCTTTGTGAAAAGCTGGAAAACTTATCAAATACACTCTCAAGACTTTCTGCGAGTGTGTGTGGGCTCGAGGGTGTGTGCGACAGGGAGAGGCGGCGGGGAGGTTGTGCGCCTTTGGTCAAGGGACTAACTGGAATCCTTGCAAATGAATGGCTGCGCATTGAAATAATGAGCCGTATTTACATTTCAAAGCGTACAGAAAACAACAACAATGGGCTAAACATGTAATGCGAGAAGCGAAAGAGAACCGAGGAGCTGGAGAACTGTTGAGCTGAGAACCGGAGAATCGGAGAGTCAGGCGCCAGTGGACGACGGCCGATTGCATGCAATTTGTTTTATGGCCGGGCATGCACATTAAACGCGCACTTAATCACACGCACGGGGCGTGGCCAGACGCCCACTTTTAGCGTAGCGACCCCGGCGACAAATCAAATTGATTTCACTGTACCCCGAATACCCTAAGCAGGGCATATTACGAACCGAGCATTTTAGTATCACAAAGATTTAGACGCCCGATTACACTGACGAACTTTGCTGATAGAACCGGGCCTGGGTTCCCTACGATGCAATATCAATAAAACTTGATACAGCACCCAAAGTACCTTTAAATGGAGTTTAACATCATATTTCAGGCAAAGTAAACTTTTTATAAGATAAAGAGTTTCTATATAAAACCTCCTTTTATACCAATTACACTGGCTGCTAAGGCCTTCGGCCAAGCGATTATTATTATCTTGTCTTAGCTATCTTAAAAAAATGGATTAGTTTTTGATGCATTTTTGAGGTAACTGATTTGAGAATTTTTAGGTTTCTTAATGTTCATTGATTTGATCACCATTGCGACATTTCCTTGGGTATTTATTAATTCACTTTTAATTTGAATTTGTATAGGTTTTTTTTTTTGTATACAAGAATAAATTTCAAGCAATTGCAAAGAAGAATTCCCATTCAAAGCATCATAAAAAAAACCACCCAATATATTTGCTTTTTTATTTTATGGCAACTTTGGAATAACTGGATTTATTGGCGCAGTTGAGTGATATTTACATATTTGTTAGGGTATTTAAAGTCCGACATGCGCTATTCCAATGGTTTCCCGTCTTATTTTTTAGGCGTTTCTTGTTGTTGTCGTTGTTATAGCTGCTGCTGTCGTTTGGGGCTTTAACGCACCATTATTAAATCACTTTTATTGCCATTGAAATGTGCAAAAGTTTTGTGCGTCGGCCAGCCAGCCGCGTCGCCACGCCCACACCCGCATCCGTGGCCACGCCAGGACAAGGGCTGAGCGAAGGCAGCTCCATAGGCGTATGCGGCGTATGCGTAATATGAATCCAGATGCGTAACTCATATCTACGCCTGTCGGCAAGCAATGGCAACGGGCTGAGTTCATTGGCAGCCACAACATAGACAAACACCCACACAGAGAGACACGTAGAGACAAGTGAATTATATATTTGTTGTCTGGAGTTGCTGCTCCTGGCCATTGGCATGTGTGACTGACAAAACAGCCAAAGCAATAGCAACAACAGCAACAGCAACAACAGCAAATAAACAGGACAAACACAATGCGACTTTGGGCACTTGAGGCGCCACAAACAAGACACGACACGAACAAGTAGAAGTTGAAGCAGAATCAAAAGTAGAAGAAAAAGCGTCTGCCCTCCAGACATGTGAAGCCTACTGTGTGTGTGTGTGTGAGTGAGTGTGAGTGAGTATGTTTGGCATGTGACTAGAAAACAAGTCGGCAATGACTGAAAAATAGCTGGCACATGACTCCCAATGACGTCACTCAAATACAGCATTTGACTTAATTCAATTTCAAGCTCATAAAAGAGATTTCAAATATTCATAAACTGTAACCAATCGATATGACAAAAGAAACCAAGAGACGCACGCTAAACGAATTACATTCATTCATTTCCTGTATATATTTCAGCTAAAGATAGAAGCCTACTGCACAGGTGTCTTCATCCAACAAAGTCTATCAAATAGAGATCTTAGCTGATTCACCATATTTACAAAGCTTCTCTTTTTCATTAAATTAAATTAATTTAAATGCAGAATCAATCTAGTGGTCAAAGCATGATGAAAATGGCAAACATCATAAAAATCGGTTCACTTTTGACAAAGTTATGGGACTTTGAAGTCTAGGTGGGGTGGATTTGGGAGCTTTACATGTTAAAATTGTTGTAAATTTTGGCATGATTTTTGACAGAAAAATCGACCCCTCCAGAATCACTTTTAAAGTACCGTTTTATAGTAATTTAGGTACCCGCAATCGATTAAAAATAAAAATTAGCAATTCGGAATAAAAAAAAATTTTTTTTTTTTTCAAAATAAGTAAGGGGGGAGTAAAGGATTTTTTTCGGAAAAAAATCAAAAAAAATTTATTTTCAAATTTGAATTTAATTTAAATGCGGAATTAATAAAGGTCTCAAACCATGATGAAAATGGTAAACATCATGAAAATCGGTTTACTTTTGACAAAGTTATGGGACTTTGAAGTCTAGGTGGGGTGGATCGAGAGCTTTACAGCTTTAAAATTGTTGTAAATTATGGCATGATTTTTGACAGAAAAATCGACCCCTCCAGAATCACTTTTAAATTTACGTTTTATACTAATTTAGGTACCCGCAATCGATGAAAAATAAAAATTCGCAATTCGGAATAAAAAAAAATTGTTTTTTTTTTTCAAAATAAGTAAGGGGGAGTAAAGGATTTTTTTCGAAAAAAGTAAAAGAAAAATTATTTTCAAAAACAAATTTAATTAAAATACAGAATCAATCGAGAGGTCGACCCATAATGAAAATGGTAAACATCATAAAAATCGGTTTACTTTTGACAAAGTTATGGGACATTGAAAATAGCAAGTATGGATTTGGGAACTTTACTTGTCTAAATTTTTGTAAATTTTTGCATGATTTTTGACAGAAAAATCGACCCCTCCAGAATCACTTTTAAAGTTGCGTTTTATACCAATTTAGGTACCCGCAATCGATTAAAAATAAAAATTCGCAATTCGGAATAAAAAAAATTTTTTTTTTTCAAAATAAGTAAGGGGGGAGTAAAGGATTTTTTTCGGAAAAAAATCAAAAAAAATTTATTTTCAAATATGAGTTTAATTTAAATGCGGAATTAATCAAGGTCTCAAACCATGATGAAAATGGTAAACATCATGAAAATCGGTTTACTTTTGACAAAGTTATGGGACTTTGAAGTCTAGGTGGGGTGGATCGAGAGCTTTACAGCTTTAAAATTGTTGTAAATTATGGCATGATTTTTGACAGAAAAATCGACCCCTCCAGAATCACTTTTAAATTTACGTTTTATACTAATTTAGGTACCCGCAATCGATGAAAAATAAAAATTCGCAATTCGGAATAAAAAAAAATTTTTTTTTTTTTCAAAATAAGTAAGGGGGGAGTAAAGGATTTTTTTCGAAAAAAGTAAAAGAAAAATTATTTTCAAAAACAAATTTAATTAAAATACAGAATCAATCGAGAGGTCGACCCATAATGAAAATGGTAAACATCATAAAAATCGGTTTACTTTTGACAAAGTTATGGGACTTTGAAAATAGCAAGTATGGATTTGGGAGCTTTACATGTTAAAATTGTTGTAAATTTTGGCATGATTTTTGACAGAAAAATCGACCCCTCCAGAATCACTTTTAAAGTACCGTTTTATAGTAATTTAGGTACCCGCAATCGATTAAAAATAAAAATTAGCAATTCGGAATAAAAAAAAATTTTTTTTTTTTTCAAAATAAGTAAGGGGGGAGTAAAGGATTTTTTTCGGAAAAAAATCAAAAAAAATTTATTTTCAAATTTGAATTTAATTTAAATGCGGAATTAATAAAGGTCTCAAACCATGATGAAAATGGTAAACATCATGAAAATCGGTTTACTTTTGACAAAGTTATGGGACTTTGAAGTCTAGGTGGGGTGGATCGAGAGCTTTACAGCTTTAAAATTGTTGTAAATTATGGCATGATTTTTGACAGAAAAATCGACCCCTCCAGAATCACTTTTAAATTTACGTTTTATACTAATTTAGGTACCCGCAATCGATGAAAAATAAAAATTCGCAATTCGGAATAAAAAAAAATTGTTTTTTTTTTCAAAATAAGTAAGGGGGGAGTAAAGGATTTTTTTCGAAAAAAGTAAAAGAAAAATTATTTTCAAAAACAAATTTAATTAAAATACAGAATCAATCGAGAGGTCGACCCATAATGAAAATGGTAAACATCATAAAAATCGGTTTACTTTTGACAAAGTTATGGGACATTGAAAATAGCAAGTATGGATTTGGGAACTTTACTTGTCTAAATTTTTGTAAATTTTTGCATGATTTTTGACAGAAAAATCGACCCCTCCAGAATCACTTTTAAAGTTGCGTTTTATACCAATTTAGGTACCCGCAATCGATTAAAAATAAAAATTCGCAATTCGGAATAAAAAAAATTTTTTTTTTTTCAAAATAAGTAAGGGGGGAGTAAAGGATTTTTTTCGGAAAAAAATCAAAAAAAATTTATTTTCAAATATGAGTTTAATTTAAATGCGGAATTAATCAAGGTCTCAAACCATGATGAAAATGGTAAACATCATGAAAATCGGTTTACTTTTGACAAAGTTATGGGACTTTGAAGTCTAGGTGGGGTGGATCGAGAGCTTTACATGTTAAAATTTTTGTAAATTATGGCATGATTTTTGACAGAAAAATCGACCCCTCCAGAATCACTTTTAAAGTTGCGTTTTATACCAATTTAGGTACCCGCACTCGATTAAAAATAAAAACTCGCGATTCCGATTAAAAAAAATTTTTTTTTTAAAATAAGTAAGGGGGGAGTAAAGGATTTTTTTCGGAAAAAAATATAAAAAAAATTATTTTCAAAAACAAAATTAATTTAAATGCAGAATCAATCTAGAGGACAAACCAAGATTAAAATGGTAAGCATCATGCAAATCGGTTAAGTTTTGACAAAGTTATGAAATCTAAAAAGTATAGGCTTGGGAACTTTACGTATCTACATTTACGCAGAGTTAATTTAAAAGGGCGTGATATTACAATTTAAAAAATAATAAAATATTTATTTATTATTTTGAAGTGTTCTTGTGCAGAGTTCGTTCATTTAATAATACTTATGACCCAATTCTTATCAATTATGTCTCTAAGTGGAGCAGTTCAAGGTTGGATTACATGTTTTTAGGAAAATTATTTTATTACTCTTATTTAATGAACAATTAGTTATTATCGCTAGGTTTTTAAACTTAAGTTAAAAACTTTGCTTTGAGAAATTGAAGCTCCTGCTTCGAACCGGTTCGGTTCAAAGCCGTTACAGCAGTAGGCTGCGTGGGAGCAGTTAATTTGTGAAATCCCAACCTGGGGACTCAGACACTTTCCGACACACAGACACACACAAGGCTCTCTCAAGCACAACAATCAGAACGCAACACGGAAAAACAGTTGTTGAAAATCAAATTATATTTACTTCATACACACACACACATATATATATATATATATATATATATGTACATGTGTATGTTTGTGTGAATATATGCATATATGTGTATTTGATTCGCGTGGAAAAGTGAAAGCCAAGCCGCCAAAATGCCAATGTCGATGCCGTGCGTGACGCGTGCGGGCCGTGCTCTGCACCCGGACTGCTACGACAGACTCGGCCGGAAGGTGGCCGTCGAGATGGAGAAGCCGCTGAAGCCGGGCAAGCCGATGACGGCGGAGCAGATGGCGATGGCGATCAAGAGGCAGCCGCGCATGTCCATCTGCGAGAAGCAGCGCGCCGAGGCGCTGCTCCAGCCGCGGGCGAGCACGCGCAATCTGGCCAAGGGACGAAGCCTGCCGCCGGGCACGGTGGCGCCCGGTGGCGCCCGGAAGGCGGCGTCGGGGACCAAGCCGTTGAAGCGCAAGGGCAACGGCGGCGAGGCCACCTATTTTCATGTGCTCGGCCAGCCGTGGGAGTCGAAGGGCTTCGCGACGCTGCCGAAGGAGCAGGTGGAGCGCATGAAGGCCTCGCGCCCGCCCACCGCCGAGGAGCTGCAGGCGGAGCAGGAGCAGCGCAAGGAGGAGGAGCTCCACAACAAGGAGGAGGAGGAGCGCGTGCGCAGCTACTACCACGAGATCGACGAGGCGCGCCGCGAACGGGAGCTCGAGGTCCAGCGCCAAATCGATGCCGAGGCCGATGACGACGACGAGGAGAAGGCGGCCGAGGCCAGGCGCTTGATGGTGCTGCACAAGTCACTGCAGGTGGGTTATCGATATATATATGTTATCGACAGTCTAGACGAATTGAGAAACCCAATTGCATCAGTTTCGAGCGCCTTTATCGATATTTATCGATTACATGCAAGTTATCGATTAATACTGGTCTACGATAATTGTTCAATCTTTTTACTGGCATATAATTGACAGCCTCTTGCATCAAATTATGGTTGATTGATAAATTCATCGATATACAAATAAGTATAGATATTCGATGCAAAGTTGACTTGACAGGTGAAATGTCTGATATATTAATAAGCGAATATTATTTTGTAGGAATTTATCGATCTAGCAATTTCCAGATTTTTCATATTTATAATGCGAAGAATATTTTAGATAATATCGATACTCTAATGTATCGACAACACATGTGTATTTTTCCGTAATTATTACGACATGAATTGATTGTTGAGTTATCGATAAATCAACAAACTTAGCTGGCAACAAAAATCGATATTTTTCCAAAATCATAATGTAAGCCGGTTACGCCCGACTGCAACGGGCTTGATTAATTTTGCCTTGTTCTCGCTTATATGACTTTTGACGTATCGACTTATCGATTAATCGATTGCAGGCGCGCCACGAGAACGACGTGCGCGTTCAGGCGGCCACGCGCGCCATCGGGGCCGCCAAGTGCAGCGCGATGTGGACGGCGCAGATCGAGGAGCGCGCGATGATGGAGCGCCTGCAGGCGGAGCACGACGTGGAGCAGGCGCGCAAGGACACGGCGTTCAACGAGTGGAAGTGGGGCTCGCTGCCGCACCAGGAGCAGCTGGCGCACAACAAGCGGCTCGAGTTCGGCGCCGCGGTGCGCCAGCAGATCAACGACCACCGCCAGCTGCGCCACCTGGCCGAGGAGCGGCGGCGCGAGGAGTCGCGCCAGATGCGCGACGCCTACGACGAGTACAAGCGCTTCCAGAGCGAACAGACGACGGCGAACGGGCAGCGGAAGACGAGCTACCGGAACGAGCTCTTCCACTACATCCAGCTGCACCGCGACTTCGACCGCATGCTGTGCGAACAGGAGCAGCGGGACGAACTGCGCGCCAACAAGTACGTCATCGAGAAGGAGCAGCAGCGCCTGGAGCAGCGCCAGCAGAAGGCGGCCGTCGATCTGGCCAAGCAGCGGAAGCGGGACGCCCTCTACGTCATCCAGCAGAAGATTCTCGACGCGAAGGGCAACCGGGAGGAGATGCGTCTGCTCGCCGAGCACGAGCGGCTCGAGCGCAAGTATCGGCTGGAGGAGCGGCAGTCAGTGGAGCGGCGACGCCGCCAGATGGACGAACTGCGCCAGGGCAATCGCGAGGCGATGGCGCACATCAACAAGCTGCGCGCCTGCTACTACGCCCAGCGGCAGCGCGAAATGGACGAGATGAAGGTGGAGCGGGCCAAGTACGAGCAGCAGCAGAAGGTCGAGCAGGAGCAGAAGCTGGGCCGCAAGATCAGCCTGCACCAGGGCGTCACCGCCCAAATGGAGGAGCACGAGCGCGCCCGCCGTCGCGACATCGAACAGGAGCGCGTCGAGAGCGAGCGCGCCAGGGCGTTGGAGGAGCAGCGCCAGAAGGAGATCGATATGGTCATCAGCGTGAAGCTCGACGAGCTCTCCAAGAAGCGCTGCCTGCCCCACAATGCGCTCCAGTCGCTGACCGGGCGGGTCACCCACGCTGGGCCCCAGAAGCTCTCCTCCCACTTCCAGCCGTAGGCAGGTGGGCGTGGCCACCAGCCGCCAGGGGGGGGGGGATTCCCAAAGGTTGTTCATCATTTCGTGGGGTGTTGTTGTTGTTGTTGTTGAGTTTTGATTTGGTTGTTGCTGGAGTGGCACCCACAAGCACACACAAACACACACACACACACGTTAAGTGATGGCAGCGGCATGCATACATACACACACACACACACACACTCAGCGCGGCATTAAAACTTGAAGCATACTTTGCGGCGACATTTTGTTTTTTCCTTGTACACCCAATGGTTGGGGAGGGGAGGGGGGAGAGTGTGGGGGATAGCGCCTGTTGGCTGTCAACCACAGACTTTTGAACTCAACAAGTTTCACAAAATACACACGCACACACACTCATTAGTAATCGAAAACTAAAGCAAATTTTCGACTGAATAAGTCAAATGAGAAGCAGACGAAACAAGTTCAGCGTGGGGAGCTTGCGGAGGGGGGGGGGGCTGTAAGTAAGGGGAAAGGGGAGCAGTTGGGCTAGCAATTAGCAAGGCGCTGATAAACTAAATTGAATTTAGCGAAATGATAGACGGGGAAAAAGAGACGAAAAGTGAGAGAATGATAGAGAGAGAGAATGGCAGGGATCGAAAGAAAGCGAAAGAGTATATGAGAGAAAGAGAAAAAGAGACTAACAGGGAAAAGAGCAATTTGAGAGCGAGAGATGTAGAGAAAAAGGAGAGAAAGTGAGAAAAACGAGCGAGCCAAGTAGAGAGAGAGAAAAGAAAGGAAGAGGGAGATAGCGAAGGAAGGACAAACTGCGAGATGTACAAAGATAGCAAAGAAAGAGATGAAAGAAGAGAGAGAAAGGAAGAGAGAAAACGGACGCTGACTTTCCAGAGGAGAAAAAGACTCACCTTCTATCTCACTCTTTTCTCTCCCACCCCGTTGTGCTCAAAGAAGCTTAAAAAAAACAAACTAAATTCTGCCAGAGTGCAGGAAGAATTTAACTTAAGAACAAACTTAATGAAAATTCGATGCAATCAATCAAAATTGTAGCTGCAAATTTGCACTGGATTCAGAATGTCGCTTTTCTCTGAGTGTATGCAAAACAGTCTCCCTCTCTCTCTCTCTCTATCTCTGATTACCACACAGCACTTTACAGAGGCCTTTGGCCTAGCTCACATTTCCTGTGGAGATTTTCATGTGCCTTTAGCTCAACTGAAATTTGAAACCTTGTTGTGCCGTCTCCCTTTTCAAAGACGCCACTGATTGAGGCCAGACGGGGAGGGGGCGGAGATGGGGGCAATAATTGCCTTGCATGTTCGTTTAATTGTCAACAGAAATGAGCTTTTGTTTCGATCGAAAGCAGGGAGACAAACATGAAAATTGAAAATGTGGAAAAATAATAATCAAGCGGAATGACTGCAGTTTCCAGTTTCCAGTTTGTGCACTTGTTCTGTCAATACATCAATACAATTACGACGCCGGCAATGCCGACTTCGATTCAGCTTTGCCTTTGAATACAAAGCAGCTGCAGCACGGGATGGGCTAGGGGGCTGGATTGGAGCTTATACGACAATGGGGGGTTGTTGGGCGGGGCGAACGTTTCAGTTGGGATCATTGCTTGTGGCTTTTGTTGCTATTGTGGTTGTTGTTGCCGACGCTTAATGATGCAGAAGAATATTACCCTTGACTGATTCGAGGCAAGTGCAGCAGCAGCTAAAGCTGAAGCTGAAGCTGAAGCTAAGACTTAGCTTGTAGCTAGGGGTAGCTGTGAGGGCAGCTGAGTTCAGGTTTGTGCCTTTTGTGGTTTTCGCTCTTATATATACATTATACCCTATTCCCAAACGGCAAAAACTGTTTGACTCTAGAGACTAAAAGCCTGATAAACAGAGATGAGCAAAAGTCCATTATAATAAGCTTAAGTTCTCTGTTTCTACACGATTTTGAAATACACGCTTCAAAAAGGTTTAACTTTCTCTTTTTACACGAATTGTTTTGTTCTAACACGATTTTAAATATTCGATGAACTCTTTTTATGATTTTCTTTTATGTTCTATGATGAATGTATCTACCCTTTTTTTTCACCGCTCGCAAATTGTAGATTTTATCATTATATTTTTCTCAGTAGTCGATTGTATGCATATTTTTCGTTAGAATGCGATTGAATTTTATTACTTTTTCATTTCTGATATTATTTTCTTTCTTCTCTTTCATAATTTATTCTTTATAATATATTTAATGAGTTAATGGAAAATGAACTCTAACAAGAATTTTTTAATAATACTGATTGTACTTTGAAATGTTTTTTTTAGGTCTGAAAGCAGATTATTAATTTTCAATTAAGCCAAATTTTTCACGAATTTTGTATCTGTCGTATATATATATTTTTTGGGATACCCCAGTTGCACAGTTTAAGTCAGTCAAAATATTTCGAGAAATAGTTGTAAAGTCCAAGTGAAGGACTCTTTAATTTAGAAGTCATGATTGAATAGTCACAGTGGGAAAGGAGCAGTTTTAACTGCAGAGTCACAGTTCAAGAATATATTGCGAAGAAGTCTTCAAAATTAAAAATAAAAGACTTCTCAAACAGGTTGGCTGTTACGCCCACTGCCACGCCCACCTTTCAGCTGGCTCGATTGTCAGCTGCTTTCAAACGATCAACTGAGAAAAAGAGTATTGCGCAGTCGGTTGTTTTCAATTTCTGGCTCTGCTTTTGGCTGCAATGATGAAGCATTTATGAGTAGTCTGAGCGTATGCGAGTGTGCGTGTGCGTGTGTGTGTGTGTGTGGCTGGCTGTTGTTGTTCATGTTATGGGCACGTTAAACTGTCATGGCAACACACACACACACACACACTCGCATTTGCAGCATAATTGGCAGCAAAAGCTGTTGTACACAAAAAAGGCAAAGCAAACTTTTTAGCGCGCCATTGTGATGTGTGTGTGTGTGTGTGTGTGTCTGTGTGTGTGTACAATAAGCAAACCATCCAGAAGACCATCCAACCACTGAACCCAATCAGCAGGGCAACATCAAACAACAACAGCAACAACTCCGAGAGGGGGCCAACAGGCGCTGGCCAGCAGCAAATCAGAGGAACTACACACACACACACACAGGCTGGCACACACATGTGTTAGCAAAAAAAGTAGCTGGAATATGGTATGTATAGTAAAAACAAACAATAGTAAAACTGATTAAGTCGGGGGCAAAACCACATCAAGCTAAACGATGATGAAGAAAAGACCAAAAGATTACGAACATTGAACGCTGCGAAATGCGAATGGCGCAGGAAGCGGCAAGGACTTGTAAGGACTGGCGGACTCTGGACTTCAGATAGACGCGAATGTGAGCCACGCGGACTTCACTAAGCACACACACACCCACACACACACGGAATCGATGTGGGCCCCCGCAGCAGGAACTGTGCAAGTGGAAGGAAATGAAAAATAATGCGGGTCTTAAGGCCCTGCGTGTGTGTGCGAGTGTGCGAGTGTGTGTGTGTGTGTGTGTGTGTAATGAAAACGAAGCAAAAGTTGAGGGTTGAGGCTGGATAAAGCAAAGAAAAGAAATGTTAAGAAAAGAACCAAAACAGAAAATGCTACCACATATCGAATAATTGAAAGGATTCGCACAAGCTGCACAAAATGAGCCAAGTGCGGCCAAGGCCCAGCATAAAAGAGGCAGTGGGAGAGGGGAGGGCCGGGTGGGAAGGGGGAACTAACGAATATAAGCTACAAAGCCAATAAGCGAGCATGCTGGACTATGCAAATATCCTGTCATTAACAGTCAGAGGAAACTATTCAGCACTTCCCTTCTTTGGACCCGCCAGGAAGGCACGTTCTATTATTATTACTATTAGCTATTATTTTATAAAGATGCTTAACAAATTCGCGTTGGCTTAAAGCCCTTGCTTTAGCTTCAAACACGTTGGCGCCCAACGTGGGACATCAAATGATGCTTAAAATGAATACAAAATAAATATAAAAAAAAGAAGAAAGCTTTTTAATAAATGTAATAAAAATGAGCAAATCCTGAAATATGCAAAGGCAATTGAATATGATGAGACCAGGCAGTCACAGCTTACTCCAATCTACTCCACAGCTGCTGATCTCAAATATATATAAGTGTACACATAGTGTGCGCTGCCCTCGTTTCAAAACAGTAAACAGCGTATTTGTTATACCCCCCCTGTTCGCCAGGGCGTGAAAAAAGCATGTTCGAGGAAATGGAGCGAGCTAGTGGGATTAAACTTTCAAGCGACAATTTGTTAGATATGATAGTAATGCGCTATAACAGCAGCAAACGCTGTGCCAGAATTAGTCATTGTCCTGGCTGGCGAGCAAGACTCGACTTATCCACATGCCCACAGCCCGCCGCAAATTTGCATACGTATAGCATGTAGATAAGTATGCTTATATACACACACATTTATATATACATATATATATATATATATATATATATATTATGTTTGGGTGTATGCTTGCCCCAGTCTTGCCTGACAATTATGTACAATTTACTTTGCATAACACTCGAGCGCACGAGAGCAACAACATTCGGGTTGAATAAGTTGCCTGGCTACAAGCAGCTTGTGGCTTGGACTTGGAGAGGCTAGCTAGTTAGCATTTTGATGTTGCCAACAGCAGAGACCAAGGAAATCTAAAAAGCAAAACGGAAAAATAAAAAACACAACAGAACAACAGTTTGAAGACCTCTGAATATGTTGTCGACCAGCTCAAGTTATGCATAGTACAGATAGATGTTACTTTGTTACAAGGGAACTTTGGTTTTCATTAATGTTGCTTGCAAATATTAAAAAAGTAAAATCAAAGGCAAGGTTGAAAAAAGGTTCAAGCTTAATAGAAAACTTATTAACTATGAATTGTTGTCAACTGTGTCTATATATAAATACTTCGAGTTTGCTCAACTTTGTGTATCAAGCAAGGATATATGTTTGATAAGTGTCCTTCGTTGGGCGCCACACAACATCGCACCCAACGTGGGACGCGATTGACACGCAAATTGCATAAATTTAAATAATAAAAACAACGCGTAGAATATAAATATTGAAAGCTCATTAGTAATCAGGCCACAGCTTGTAAGCTATTAACAACAATGACGCTCAAAAAAGACAACAAAAGACTCCAAGATATTTACAGAAATCAAGGATTTTCAGTCGGTTGAGTAGCAGCAAGGCCCATAGAAAATACGCTTTAATTGAGAGATTTTCAACGGGCCATACAAAGCTTGCTATTCATTCGGGTATTATTAATACATACATATATTCAATTTTGCTCGAATTCATGCAAAAAATATCGTGATGTGTTTAAAATTTGCCATACGTATATTTTGTTATATTTGCTGCAAAATTGCTTCCCATAAATTCCATGGTGGGGCTCACGTTGGGTGCCATTTCATAGTTGGCGCCCAGCGTGAGTCACAGTACGTAAATTGCTTAGATTTTAAAGAGTTTTACTCTGGCAAAAGCTCTTAAAAGCCATTGCACAAATTATAAAAAGGAACAAAAGAAACTTTTTACAGAAACCAACGGTTTTTTCAGTCAGTTGAGTTGCAAGTTTTATAGAAAAAAACGCCCTAATAAAGAGTTTCAACACCAAACAGCCTTAAATTGTAAATTTCAATGCGAATATGTATTTGTAGTACAAAGCCTGCAACATATTACGCTGTGGCGCCCAACGTGGGTCACGAATGCCGCGCAATTTGCGTTAATTGCCTAAAAATTCGCTTTGAATATATATTCGTTGAGAGCTTACTAGTAATCAGGGCACACCATGCGGCTGCTTTGTTGCGTTTTGCTTGCACCACAAATGCTGGAAATATTTGCAATAACAAGTTAAGCATTAAAGTCTAGAGAGCAGGCATTATAGTTTCTGGTTTATTTGGAATGTGAATGTGATTGTGAGTGAGAAAAAAAGAACAGAGAGCGACGGCTAGAGTGTGAGGCTTTAAGTGACTGTGATTGGTGTTTGGCGGTGTCGATGCAGCTGCTTTTGAGATCAATGTGAGCACAGGTGAGTTCTATATTAAATATAATATATATTTATATATTTGGCATGGTGTGAGATTTTCATTGAGTGAGCAACAATTGTGAGTAGAAACGTGAGCGGATATAAATGTGAACTGAGGCAAATGAAATAGAAATGAGCTGAGAATGCAGTGCAAATTCTATTGGCAAATTTCAAATTTTTGTACAATTGATAATTGGTTTATTAGCAGGATATTCAACTCGAGTCCATTTAGCTTACGCTTGAGTTGAGTTCGCACTAGTTATATGTTTTTTTATCATTTTTTTTTTTTGTTGGAGCTTTTTGCTAACCTTGTGTGGGGTATTTCGCATATGGAAATTTTGTGATTTTGCTTGCATTGTTCGATATCGATTATTGAATTTGGATATTCAGTGAGGCAGATATTCGATTGATGAGAATTCGAGAATTTCAGATAGATCGATTTTGATTTGGATTCGATTGTAAAATTTCATATATGTATTTTTGATTGCTGGATTTACATATATATATATATATATATATATATAAATATATATTTTGCGATTTCTTTGTTTTGGTTTTAACTGGTGCAATGGTGAGTTTAGCGCTTTGTACAGAATGAGTTGAGCTTTGAGTTTGATTTCGATTTGAATTTCGATTAGCAGTTATCGATAGTTGTTTTTTGGTTGTGGATTTGTGATTAGAACTTCTCCGATATGCTATAGATGCGCTTAACGCTCACGCACTTGCGTCGCAGACGCTCGCACTCGATCTCCCGGAAGTCGGCGTGCGAACTGGAACTGGAGCTGGCCGCCAGGCTATGGTGGTTCGGCTCCCCGGCGCCCGATATCTGGCCAATGCCGCCGATACCGATATCGTCGATGGCAATGTGATGAATGCGCGGCAGCTGCGATGCGGCGCAAATGTTGGGCTCGCTGTTGGCGCCGCCGGCGGGTGAGTGGCAGTCGGAACCGGAACCGGAACCAGACTCGGAACTGCAGTTGGAGCTGGATAGAGTGTGCTCCTGCTCCAGGTGCTCCAGATGCTGCTGCTGCTCCTCTTCCTCCTCCACGCACTGCGGACAAACGTTATCGTTATCGTTATCGTTATCGTTATCGTTATCGTTATCGCTGAGCTCGTCGTCCTCCTGCTTGTCCTGGCTGCTGATGATCGCCCGCTTCAGCTCGAGCAGCAGCGGCGACGCCGGCAGCAGCGGCACCACCGGCGGCTGGCAATCGAAGAGGCCCAAACTTGCCACCGATTCACCGGCAACGGGCAGCGGCTGTGTGGTGATCACCGCCGCGGCGGAGATGCCCCGAACGCCGTGGATGGTCGCCTCCGAGGGATGGATGCGGTTGTCCGAGTTGGTCGAGGAGAACTTCGAGAGCAGCGACTTGGAGCTGGCCTTGTTCTTCAGCTGCTGCTGCTGCAGATAGTAATAGTCGCGGGGCAGCGAGGAGGTGGCATGCAACGGATCCTCCGGATCGTAGTAGCCCAATGCGGCGGGCCGGAAGAGTCCGGGTGTGCTCAACGAATGCGGCTGCTGTGATTGTGACTGCGACTGCGATTGTGACTGCTCCTGGTCGTAGGAGTCGCTGATCACGCTGGCCGTGGAGGCGGTGGGCGTGGTGCTGCTCAACGTCGATTGGGAGCCAGCGGCAGCCGCGGCGGCAGCGGCCGCAAACTGAGCGCCCAGCAAAGGCGTTAAACCGGCCAGGAACTGTTCCTGCTGCTGCTGCTGGCGCTGTTCGTCGAGTTCGCGGCGATAGGCCTCGATCTGGTCGCTCGGCGAGGGCGTGTTGCTGTGGATGCAGCCTTGAAAGAAATCCAATGCTTCGTACAGGATAAAACACAGGCCCAGGACAAGAAATGTCTCCATCATAAGGAACGAACAGCCATTGGAAGTGCAGCCGGAACGAAGCGAAGCGAAACGAAACGGAACGGAACGGAACGAAAAGAAGCTGGCAGTGGGTACGGAACGCAACGGAAGCGGAACGCAACGTAACTGTACCTGAACCGGAACGAAACGGAACTGAACCGGCAACCGTTAACCGAACACCGTTTTACCGTTAGCTATGCACTCTCTCTCTCTCTCTCTCTCACTCTCTCTCTCTCTCTCGCTTTCGCTCGCTCTGGTTTCTCTAGTTTCTTTAGCTTGTTGTTCTTATTGTTTTGCTGGCGTTTTCTTTGCTTCACACTTTTTGCACTTCATTTTTGTTGCTGTTGCTTTTCAGTTTTCATTCGACTTTCCATTTTCTTAACGCTTATTGGCTTCACATTTTTTTTGCCTTTTTTGCTGCTCTTTTATTTTTTTATTTTGTTATGCAACACTCAAATTAATTTCCAATTTGTTGTTGTTTTAGTTTTTGTGCCTTTTGTGCGTTTTTTCATTTGCATAAATTAAAAGCTTCTCTTTTTCTCCCTCTCTTGGTCTCTCTTTCTATAGACATACAGATATAGTTGCATTTACAATATATACAATTAGTATTATTTATATATACATTGATAGCACATACACATAGATATTATTATGGATACTTAGATATTTAAACATAAATTTGCAAATTTTTTAGTTTTATTTTTTTTTTATTTTTGCTGTGCGTGTGTGCGCCTGTGTGTGTGCGCCTTTGTGCGGAACGTGTTGAGATAGAAACAGCATACATACATACACATACACATAGATACATACATATATACATATATATTTATATACATAGATTGGGCCACAAAGATTGCGATTTCGAAATGTGTTTGTTTTTTTAGTTTACTTTAATATGCAGTATATTTTTTCTAGCTTTAACTCCTTGTTGTGCGTGTGTGTGTGTGTGTGTGTGCGTATGTGTTTTATAACGCGCATAAAAACCAAAAGCAAAATGTAAAAGCATAAAAAAAAATCATGTAAAGTAAGCAAAAGCAAACCGGAAGCAACTTTGTTGCCTTTGCGTGGCGTTGTTAAGCACAGCTTACAGATAAGGAAAATCCCTGCCAAGATACCCCCTCCTCCCCCTAAACCACCCTACCTAAACTACCCTACCACACACCGAACAGCTCATAAACTTAACAAACAGCTGAGAAGCCGCTGAAGAGCAGCTCACTTTTGCTGCATGAGAATGCCCACACGGAATGCAGAGGGAGAAGCGAACAGAGAAGTCAGAACTTTTGCCCAAGGAAGCCAACACAAATCACTGGCAAATGTTCCCGAAGACGAGTCAGACAATAAGCGTAAGACTTTTAAATTTAAATACAAAGTTTGAAGAAACAAGGCAAGAATTAGAAACTTACTTTAGCAACAAATTTAACTTATCGCCCATTTGTTCGGCCTATCTGCCAAGTCAAGATTCATGCTGGCTGACAAGAAGAATTGCACTATAAATATTTACTCTTTGTTGAATAAAATATTTTCATATCATTAGTTTTTCTCTCAGTAAATTTTCAACATTAAAACGAACTATTCAGCTAAAAATCGCTTTAACCACTTGCGAATTACAGTGCAAATACGTTTTATTTACAGAGAACAAAGTGCAGCAAGCTCAAAAAAACTGAATGCAAAAATTTGAACAAAATGCTTGCAACATTTCAAATATGCCGCATAAAGCCAAAAAGAAAATAACTCCATGCGTCCAAAAACAATAGACAAATCCATGAAAAACAATAACGAAAATAGAGGAAAATTGCAATTTTGGCACACAAAATGTTGTTTGACATGCAACGCGATGTGTACTGATGCAAAATGTTCAGCTTTGTTTGCCGTCGTTAGCTATTGTAATGCCCATTAGTTGACAACTAAATAACAGACAGATAAAAAAGCAGAAAAAAACAACGACAATATGGCAACGCTCGGGGAAAATCAAAGCTCGACAAAGTCATCAAATATGCAACAAATGTTGCTGCCAGCACAATGAAAACTGATAGAGAAAAGCGTTTAGTGGACATGCATGCCCCCCCCGCCCCCCCCCCCCCCCATCTGTCAATAACAATAACTGCATTGCCCTTCACATGCGTCTTTCCAAGTTGAACTGAAGGCTTCCATTGGCATTTGGCGACAACAAAAGACGACGACGATTGCCTTCAAATATTATTTATGCATATCAAGTCTTTTGTTGTGCCGGACAATAAGGTTTATTGAGCTGAAGTTCTGCAATTCAATATTTAATTAACCATGTCCCATTAGGTTTACCTGAGAACGTAAATGTTCTATAACAAAATTTCTACGTGCCAGATCGAAGACTTGAGATACATATATTAAACTAAACTTTAAAACACAGAGTCCCCATATTTAAAAAGAATTTGACAAAAATAATAATTGATTCAAATATATAAATTCATTTAAGTAAATTCCGTTTTTAATGTAAATTTCAAAACAATTGTTCTCTAAGAGTATGAATAAAAATATATATAATATATATGTTAACATCTGTTTCTGTGAATAACTCCACAAATGTATTTGCTTTTATCAAAAAATGCAAAGTGCATTTATTTGGGAATTTTATTTATGATTTGCTTAACAGCCAACGTTCGAGCGCGCTTTACAACACTACTGTACAGTGTTATAAGTAAAAAATTTATATTTTTTTCTTTCTCTTCTCATAACTATTGTTATAGCACTGCTTTCAGCGAACGCATTTACATACAAACAATGAAGCTGACAAATTGTTTACCAAATTGTTGAATTGAATTGAAATTTATTTTGTTCGTATTTCAATTACTATATACAAATATATATAAATGCGGCGTGCCCAGTCATAAATAGGCGTATGAATTGAATATGCTAATGGAAACAATAAAAAAAATTCAAAAAAAAAAAAAACATGAAAATAAAATAAAAATGTATATAAAAAAGAAAATGTTGTCCAATGTAAAATACTTGACTGAATAAATTGTTTAGCTACTGCAGCAAAACATTTGCATATTTCTGCACAGAAGGCAGCTCACATAACTAGATGTGATTTTCTATGCAATAAAAATATAAATAAATATATATTATTTTGTGGAATGTCCGGAATGCTTAGAACAATGCTCGACATGCCCTCGAGAAGAAGCAGAAGAAGCATTCAAAGCTTGTAATAAAATAGAAATTGAAAGCAATATCTTTGTGGTATACAAAAGTAAATATATTTTATTCATAGTATAGTTGAGCAAATTAACATAAATAGCAAAATCTATACACATATCACACTTCTAAGAAGCATTCCGAAGGTCTTCAAGATTTAACTACCGGGAAAGGAACATTTATATTCAACATTAATACAGAGTACTCATCTATAATCAATTTACACGCAGTTCAACTGCAATTCGATTCATTTACATTCGGAACAAGTACCAATCTCAGAAGCCTAAAGAGCCCATCGCACACACACACACACACGCACGCATATAAAAAATAAAAAGAAAGAGAGGGATAAACCTGAAATTCGGATTTTTGACCCTCAATTTGATATGCAATATGAATGAAGACATCTAGAAGATATTTACAGCAATTTGCAGCTATAATAACAATCCGAAATACTTACACTTACACACACACACAGCAAAAAAAAGAAGCGCACGAAAAAGAAATATTTACAAACGCAAACAAAATACAAAGAAAGTGAACCGAAAACCAAAAAAAAAAAGGAGTAAAAACACAAGCAAATCAAAAAACAAGTAAGAACGTGGCAGGCGGGTGTAACCGACAGCGCAATACTCTGTGACAGTATAATCACAACCAACACATATACCCTAGCATTATTTGTACACATCAAAAATAATAATAACAATAACGAAAAATCTTAACAGTTTATCTGAGGCAGTTACAAACGAGTAAGTTTCAAGTCTCGAACTTCAATAACGGCGAAAAAACCCAATATACTCGTTTCGCTTCGTAAAAAACAAGCAAGCTGAAAAAAGATGAGGCAAAAAAATATTGGAAAATAAAACACTTTACAGCAAAATACGCAGTGAAGCTAAACCCAAGATGATGTGAATGATGATATACCCCCCACGGTACCCCGTCCGCCTCGAACACAGTCGATGATGCGTAAAAGGGCGCAGCAATCACAGCCACAGTGTGGCCAGAGCACCCATAGCCGCCGCCCATTAAAGAGTCACGGTTCCAGTGTGCGAGTGTGCGAGTGTGTGTGTGTGTGTGTGTGTTGTGTTGTGTTCCAGTTCCAGCTTCAGTTTCAGCTCTTGGTCACATCAAAATGCACAACGTGTCGTTATTTATGGCTTTGGGTCGGAGCTGCGCTGCTGATGCGGCAGCGTTAAAGCAACAAATCGTTAGAGCGTAGCAGGGGACACGCTGCGAGCAAGCGAACCCTTTAGTCCACCACGCCCAACCCCACCACACCAGACTACACCTCACTTTAGTTCGCCAGCGGACTTGACAAAGCATAAGCCGAAGGACGCGCAGCAGATCAAACGAGCTGACTGAGCTCTGACCCTCGCTCCTCGTTCCTCGCTCCTCGCTCCTCGCTCCTCGTTCCTCACTCCTCATTCCGTCACACACACACACACACATGTACGCCGTAAACTGCCCATACACACACGCACACGAACCCTTTTCGTTGGCATTGCGCGGATTGCAGTTTGGCGGCTGTAATCTGCGAGCTATCGCCAGGGCTTATGCAACTCGGCAAATTGTTGAGCCGGTGCCACGTACACCAACACAACAACAGCAGTAACAACAATTACAGTAACACAATGCCCCCCTTCGCCCCCATGCCGCCTATCTGCCCCACAATACAAACGTTTCGTGTTTCAACTCAATTTGCTGGCAACTTTTGCTCGATTTGTTTCGATTTACAATTTTATTTTCTTCTCTGCATTTTGCCTTGTGCGCTTCTCCTCTCCGTTCTACTCTCTCTTTTTTTATTATGCAAGGCACTCTAATTAAATTTTTAATGTGTATGTGTGTATGTGTGTTTGTCTGTTTGGGACAGAGTAAAAAGTTTTGCTGCCGCTTTGCTTTAACTTCAAACAAATTCCAAGTAATTGCACATTGAAATTGGCATCCATAGCGCAAGAGAGATCCACGCTTCCCGTGCAAGGGGGGGGGGGGGATGTAGTTAATGCGGGGGGAGGAGAGCTCTGTTAACTTTACAAGGCTGAGTTTATGTATGTGAATGTGTGTGTGTGTGTGTGTGCGCGCATAACGGACAACGATGTCTGATGCCGCTGACTTCGCTGACTTTTGACGCTACAAAAGCCAGCAGCAGCAAATTTTTTCAACAATTTAATCATTAAAAGCAAAACGAACAACAAGAACAACAACAACAACAGGCGCAGTTGCGAACGACGAAAGAATGAAGTTTTTGCGTGCATATTTTTCTTATTGCCTTCAACTTGAGTCGAAACTTTTTTAATAGCAACAACAACAACAACAACTACAAAAGAACAGGCAACGTCAGCTACGCGTAACTTTTCCTCTCGCAACTTCGCTCTGCCCCTCTCTCCCTCTCTCTCTCTCTCTCTCTCTCTCTCTCTTTATAATTGCGACACAATGCAGCTGTGATTATCACCGTTAAGCAAGTGAGCGCAAACAAGCAGACAACACTAATAACAACAACACCAACAGCAGCAGCAGCAGCAGCAGAAAAAATACAGCAAACCACAGCTTTAATTTGTTCTTATTCTTGTTTTTCTGTTTTTGTTTTTGTTATGAAATTAAATTCCTGTGTGGGCAGTTTTTGCTGTTGCTGTTACTATTTCTTCTGGTGTTTAATTAGAGCAGGCAGAGCGTGCTGTGCGGGCGTGCGAGCGAGAGGCACTGCGCCAGCAGTCAATAGGACAAGAGCAGCTAGAGCACAGGGAATTAGATAGAGTGCGCGATTGTCTATATGTATGTATGTTTGTTTATATGAATGTGTGTGCGTGTGCATGTCATGGTCAACAGGCAGCAATAGGAAGCACAGCAAACAAGGGCAACAATTTAAGGCGAATTTCGTATGCGCTACGCATGCAGACAAATCAAAGAGCAGACCAGAAAATTGAGTTGTTAAGCAAAAGCAAAAAAGAAAACAAAAAAAAAAAAAAACGAAGGGAAATACAATTGATGTGGCTTAAAGCTAGCGCTGTGTGGATTAAGTTAGAAACAAGGGAAGCAAACGTGGGGCGTGCTCGAGCAAAGCGCATATTAAAGTCAATATGACCCAATGGCATAGAAAAGCAAGAGGGGTAAACAAGAACAACAACAGCAGCAACTGTTGCCAACTGTGGAGCTGCAGCTGCAGCTGCCACAGCCACTTCATTTTGTCAACTGCTGCTGCCGTGTGTGTGTGTGTGTCCATTGCTGAACTTTGGTGGAAAGTAAACCAACATAAGTGTTGCGACGTACGTTGTTATTGTTGTCGTGGGCCAGCGAGACGCCAAGGCAGAGACGGAGGCAGCGACAGCGGCAGCGGCAGCGGCAGCGACTTCGTCCAGTTGCAGCATTTTTTTTTTCTTCTGTTTTTGGACCCTTTGCATTTTAACCTCTTTCGTCAGGCAACTGCGGCAAATGTTTAAAAAAAAAAAAAATACAAGACTCACAGAAAGCGGGGCAGACAGCGTGGGCAACGCAAACGGGGGGGTGGGGGCACCGTCAATTGTTGTTGGCCTTGCCTGCAGCATACATTTTTAAATGTGCCCCAAATAGCAGAGCACTTGCCACACAGCCAAACGCCCGGCACGAGCTGCAAATTGTTTGCTGCGGCTTTGTCAACTGCAGCAACCTTCACCTTGTTGCATGCCACACACGCCGACGCCGACGCCGACGCCCACGCCCAGTGCCGCAGCGTGACAACAACAACAACAAGTGCCAAATAATAATGACAATAACAATTATAATAAATAAAAAAAAATTTCTGCTGCTATTTGTGCAGCAACTGCAAATGCATATTGCATTATGTAATTCACTTTGCTGCACTGCATCAGTTTGCGGCAAGTGGCACACAACAGCCGCAAAGAGCGACCACAACGACCATTGAATATACTCATTATGCCACGCACTTTTGTGGCGCCACCGACTGCTAAACCAAAGCACTTACCAACCGCCAGACTGCGGTCAGCGCAGCTCGGATTACGCCGGGAAGCGGGAAGAAGAGGGCAACAGGGCGGGGAGTTGGGTGTTTCCTGTGGATGATTAGGGCTCAAGAGAGCGTCTAATTGCCAGGCTCAAGATGTCAATACTTGAACGATAATTGGCGAGGCTTTTCGTACAGCTGCTGCGTCAGAACGCTTGTGTTATCGATATGTTTATCGAAAAACAATTGAATCGATTGCAAGTCAATTTGCTATTTGACATTAACATATGTATATTGTTTGTATGAGGAAGATAAGAAGTACTTTATATCGATAGTTCAAACCTGGTGTTATCGATTGCCTATCGGTCAGTCGATACATTTTTGGCGTCTAGCGTCATCTGTAAGGCAGCACATTTCTAGACCGATGAACAGATAATTAACTGTCTCTTTAAATCACAGCGCTAAATCGATTAATTTGCATTTTCGTCACTATCGATAAATCGATAAGTGCAACTCCTTATCATTTGATTAGCTTTCAGTCGATAAGCAATTAATCTTATCGAATTTAGCCAATTAGCCGGGCGTTTAATAAGCTTTAACACCTCTTCATCGAAACCCAAACTCTAAAATCGATCAACACATCTCCAATTAAGTTCACACGCACAAACTTACTGCGGAACTTGGCTGACTCATGAACTTGTTCGGTTCATAAATTGTTAATTGAGAATCAAGTGGCCAGACTCTTGGCATTTTCGCAGCTCGACTATTGATGCGCATTGTTGAGAGAGCTTGTTAGCCACAGAGTCGTGCAATAAATAAACGCATAACTGGCTCAACTTTCAACTAGAAGCCAAAGACTTTCAACTCCTTGCCCCTTGCCCCCTGCCCCCTGCCACTTGCCACTGGCTACTTCTTGCACTCCTCTCGCTCTCTTTTTCCCTCCTACTGGTTTCAACTTGTCTAACATGCATTCAAGTGCCTTAAAGTGCCCATGCAAACTTTGAAATTGTTTTCGTTCAATTTGCAAGCCAAACAAGTCAACCATTAGGGGCATTCCCCGGCATCGAAGACACCCCAGCCCCATGTGAGTGGACCCAGGGGTGGACTTGCCTCAATGGGGAGTTGGGGGTTTGGGCCACGCGCACAAAAATAATTAGTCCGAATTTGCTTTAAAATACAACATACGCATATTTTGTACGCTTGACTAGCTGATACCCTGTAAGCAGACTGTAAACTTAAGCACTTCAAGTAAATCCATACATTTGTATAATAAACTTATCGTATATTACTTTTTTATTGCATTTTTTCATTTCAATTTGTTTTTCTTTTTATCAATTATGTTAGTGAAAAATTCAAATTAAAATTATCTCGTTGATTTCGAATGCGTTTTAAAACAATTTTTGTAAAAATTGTTTGAAGATATTTTTTTTTAACATTTTTCAGAAATTAATAATAAAATTATGGAAATTCATTCTTGGCATGAAAAACATTTGTTTGCTTTGCAAGAAAAATAAAAACAAATCTTGCAATTTGTTAAGTATATTTGAACTTCACAAAGTATTTTTTCTTGATTAGATTTTAACAATTTGCGTATAAATTGGAAACAAATACAAATTTTTTAATAAAATAATTAAGTAATGTAAATTTACTAAGCACTTTTGTTTGCTGATGTGTTGACTAGAGGAAAGTTGTGACTAAATTAAAAACTATTTTCTGTTCTATATAACCCATATATTCTGCTTACAGGGTATTCAGAGCTCATCCGAATTTTTTGCATGCGTTACTCAGAAGGCAACGTTTGCAACGTTATATTCGATTTTTATGGGTGTGTCCGATTTCAGTTATTTTATGTGAATATAAAATATATACATATATTAAATGTATTATTATATGTATTAATTATGTTATATGTTATGTTGACATAATTTATATTTGAAATATATTAAACACATATTTAAATTTATACATAAATAATTTAATATACGTATATGTATATATTAAATATAGAAAAAAATTTTATTATATATATTATATGAATATATATATATATTCTTTATTTGTGTTTAATTTCCTTCTGAGTTCAAAAAACTCATCGCTGATTTTATTATTTACTTTTCTTCTCTTTTTCCACATGCTCAGGCGAATGTTTGCTTTCAGTTTTTTGAAAGGGAATGGAAAATGCCTTTTGTGTTGTTGCTGTTGCTGTTGCTGTTGTCGTTGTAATGTTGTATTGACGCTCTGGCAGTCATTAAATATATGGAATTTCATGTGAGGATACACGCACACACACACACACACTAGCATATATTATATGTGCAGTTATATACCTATGCCTGGGGAAATCGGGGGGACGGGCAGGTTGTCACATGGTGCTACACTTAAATGAATTACGCTGTTGCACACAGCATTTTCCTTGTATTTTTTACTATCGATGTGTACATGTGTGTGTGGGCGTGGCAGTTCGAACATGGCCTGAACAGGCCTCCCGCCCGCCACGCCTCTCGTAATATATTTGCCCATTTTCGTGCATTTAATAATCCTGATGAGGCAATGGACACACAGCGAACACACACGCACACACACACACACACACACACTCAGCCAGCCAAAATGGAAGAAAAATCAGCGCAGAGCAAAATAAAATGTGCAACACGCTCAACCGTGGCAAAGCAAATAATGCGCCACGCCCCACCCCCCACGCCCACCCATCCCGCCGGCCCCCTGGCAAAATATATTACATTCTGCTTTTCGGCTCCTGCGTTCTCTCGGACTTATCTGGCTAGCTGCGCTGCGCTGCAGCTGCGGCGGGCAACAACAACTCGACGTCGATAAATAACTAAGCAGACGCAATCCGATTAAACTATCGGACGCCGTTTCACGGCGTGGCGACAGGCTTAGCCCATAGCTACTGTGCAGGCGACAAACTTTGCTGAGAGCTCATGTCAGATTTCCGCTAATATTGAACCTAAGGCCAGGATAAAACTATCGAGTGTATATTCGATGACATTGCAATCAGTTCTCGATACTCAAACCTCGTTTTAGCTAGGTAGATTTCCCAATCTAATTAATGCTGATGCCAGCATTTGGTGGCTTTTGTGATCAAGCAATCGATTACTTAACAGATTTGGTTTACTGAAGTTATCGATAAATATCTATTGCTATATATCGAAATTAAAATCTAGCACGTAGTCAATAAATCAAACGATACAATATGTAATGCCACGTTCGATAACATACTCGATTACACGTATATCTTCGATAACACCTTTTATATCAGATACAATTACTTTGCAAACAATATTTAATTAACTTGCAAATACAAATTACCAATATATCGATTGTCTGACAGCGGCTGGCTTTGCGCCAGGTCACTCTATCTGTAGCTGTTATCGATAAGACGTCCGACTGCTGACAGGTCGGGGAACTTTTTGGCGCCAGCCTGGCACCTGGCCAGGCACTGGCGCATAAAACTTTCCGACAATGGCCCCAAAGGTGCTGTCAAAATTTGTGCGTTATTACATTTACCGTTACGCCTAACGTTGGGTGGCGAGGTGACCCTTTTGGCAAGGCTGCAAATGGGCGGGAGGGGGGCGTGGGGGCTTGAGTGGGGCAACAATGTGTTAAGCAAAAGTTGCACAAAATTGACAAAATATAAATAAAATATGGCACAAAGCACAAAGGCGCCGAGGGGCGGGGTGGGCCAAAAGAAATGGCAAGAAATAAAAAGCAGACGTCAAGACAGGTGAATAGACAGCAGGCAAAAGGGTAACAAATAGAGAAAGGCAATAGATGCAGACAGATAAAGAAACAGCGAGAGAGAGAGAGAGACAGAGCGAGAGAGAGAGAGACAGAGCGAGAGAGAGACAGAGAGAGCGAGTGGGGGGGGGGGGCAAGAGATTTGCTGTCAGATTGACGCTAATGTTGTTGAAAAAGTATTGACACAAGTGGAGCGACGTGGAGCAGCATGCAAACAGAATGGGGAAGGGGGGATGAGGGCTGCTTTGGGCGCCTCATATTCAATTGGCATTTAACAATGATGACGTAATTGATTTTTAAGCAAATACACTTTGTGACAGCTTGGCACTGCAAGTAGAGGCAGGAAATCGCTGCAGAGAGAGGGAGATAGAGAGAAAAGGCGAGCGAGAGAGAGAGAGAGAGCAATGTGCAAACAGCGAAAGGACGCCGAGTGCTTGTTTAAAATCTTAGCTAAAGCCCACTCCGAAAAAAAGTAGGAAAAATTGCAAAAAAAAGCACTAACACACACGCAGCTGTGACACATTCGCAAGTAAATCAAATAAAAGTGAAGAAAGAATATAAAAAATACATAAAAAGTAGAAAAAAAATATGTAAAAAACGTGCGAAGGCAGCTGCAGGTGCGATTCCGTCTGTATGTGTGTGTGTGTGTGTGTGTGTATCTTTCTGTGTGTGCTTTTTCAGTGCACAACGAGCGAAACTGCCTTATTTGCAGGCGGCCATATATCAACACACACACACACACAGACACACACAGAGAAAACAAGCCAAGACCCAACAAATGTCACCTAAGCCCCATACAAAAATGAACTAAACTCTTTTTTCTCGCTCAGCAAAGCTTTAAATGCAATTGCCAGCTTTGCTAGCAAGTACACTGAGAAAAAACAATATGGTGAATGTTTTTCGTAGGGCACGATCGCACTTTGAATATAAATTAAGAACCTTATATATTACTTTTCTTTAAAATCTTTTCTTTTTTGCAATATCTGCTGGATTAAAAGTCCAAGCTAAAAGTCGATAATTTATACCTATAATATACTATATTGAAAATAAGAAATATTATTATTATAAATATTATAATATTATAACTAATCAAAGTCGTGTTTTGATCATAAGAGTTTCTTGTGCAGTTTACACTAGACCAAGTTTTAGATAGAAGTTAGAAACCGCAACAAGGAATTTTAACAGTTATTCACACCACTGAATGACCTGACAATAACAATAGCGACTCTATATTTAATTTTGAAGGAAACCATGCAAAAGTAGTTCTCAATTGAAATTGCCGATTTTTAGCGGCACTTAACTTAATTAACATTTGTGGGCACATATTGAAACGTTGACTTTGTTTATAGAACACATGTTTGTTTGTGGCTGACAAATAATATATAAATTAGGTGGGCATAAGCACGTTATTTGCTTAAAGCCATTTCATTTATATCATTTATAATATATATATATTTGTGCCGTCAGCAATACATAAAAAATTTGTTACAAGTTGTTAATATTAATAAAAATTGGCTATAAACGCAGTTCAAGAAAACAAAATACAGCTGGATTTTATTATTCTTGTTAACTACATCAAAAATATAAATATTATTGTATATATTTCAAATATAAATGAACAGCTCAAACAAAACACTTAAACTTTTAATCCAGCAATGAAATATAAAAAAACAATAAATTAGAAATTAGACAATCAACCAGTTAATAAAAAAGTGAAAAAAAAGAAAAAAGTGTGCTTAAATGCTTTTGTCTGTGTGTGTTTGTGTCTCGATTTGTAAGCAATCATAGTACAGTTTAAAGACTTAAAGTTTAATTTTGGGCTGAGGCTGAAGCAAGGTTTGCAAGTGCAACAAACACATGCACAACACAAATGTGTGTAGAGTGTGTGTGTGCGTTTGTGTCTGTATGTATGTGTACGTGCATTTATTAGCCTTATCTGGAATCTCACGCATTCAGCCACCACTTCAGTTATTATTACTTCGGCAGCAACAGCAGCAGCAATCATAAATAATTGGGGCCATAAACTGATCTCATAATTATTTCAATGTCCCCTCGGAAAATATCAAAATGCATATTATATTAAATTAAATATTAAATACAACACAAATAAACAATGGGCGGCTTACCCGAAAGCCTCTTGAGTGGAAAATCTGCTTAGAAACTGAGTTTTTGTTATTACGGTTGTTTATATGTTGTAGGAGTTTCTTATCTATTTTTGATGAACCTCAAATAGATCATAAAGATTTCTTATCTCACATCGTCTTAAGACTTAAGAAGTGGGATTAAATGGGTTCAATTTTGCTCTTAAAATTTCTACAATATTTCATTTTTGCATACTCTTAAATTTGGCATGAATAATTCTTGCATATGAACACAATTCTATAAATATTTGTTTTTCTGCTTAAAATAAGCGTAAAACGCTCTTTTAATGGAATCAGAACGTTTAAAAAAACATTCTTGTAATAAGAATTTCGGTACTGAAGTTAGATACAATATACTTGATTTTTTTTCTCAGAGTGTATTTAATCTGTATAAATGTAAGTACTTTATAATAAAAGTAAGTAAGCGAAGTTTCTGGACAACTGCAAGCCTCTCGATTGTGGATTAAAAATTATAAAAGAATGGATTGGAAATATTATAGCCGAATATAACAACAAACCCATATTTGTTACGAGCACACATCTAAAGAGGTTTCAGTTAAATATTCAAATAAATTTAAAATAAGTAATATATAAAAATATATACAAAACATTTAAAATATATTTATTTAGTATACGCTTGCAGAGGATATTTCTATGCGTATTTAGAAAATATGTAACGCATAGCAGTAGACATCTACGAATCTGTAGAGTATATATATTCTTGATATGTCTATGTTTATGCTAACTGGTCTCTCAGCTTAGTGGCAACTCATCTGGGACAATCTAGAATATTATAATATTATCTGTTAAATACAGTTAACAAATTTCTCGCTTCTTGGTTTTCAAAATCTTTAGAGACTTGAGAAATGTTCTCACACAACTTGGCAACATTTATGCGATTGAGGAATCCGTAAATGTATCGCAACAAATAAACTTTTTTATTTCGCTGCAGCCGAAGAAATTTCAGTTACAAAACGTTTTACGCTGCGTATACGTAATCTGAATTTTCTGTTGCGCGTCTTAACGGGCGCAAATTGGATAAATTGACACAAACAACACACTCACACACACTCACACACACACAACTATTGGCATTAATTTGGCTATGGCCAATATATATATATGTACATATATAAGAGCATAAACTTGGCCAATATTTTGCATATTGTTTTTATTAACAATTTGCATATGAAAATTGAGAAACCAAAAAACGAAGAAGAAGCGGAGCAACAACAAAGTGAATCATAAATAATAAAAAAGCAGGAAATTTGTGAATCTAGAAAATAGTGGAAGCTAGAGAAATAGTTGTTGTTGTTATTGCTCTAGATGTTGTTGTAGTTGGGACAAACAACAATAACAACAATAACAAGAAAGAAGAAATTGACCTCTCGAAAATCGTATACCCTGCGTACTTGAGCTATATATATTATCGATGCCAAAATTGCTAATTCTTGGCCGATAATTCCTATGTTATATGATATACCATATTATATCTGTTGATATATTATGCATCATATGAAAATGGGATTATAAAGCACGTTCGAATATCAGGAAATAGAAAATAGCCTTTGAAATAAAAACTCAATTTTACGTAATAATCAAGTTTGATCCAAAAACAAATAGGTTTTTCATATAATATTTAAGTGTTTGGCTGATTGTGACTTTGAGGACTATCTGATATAATTATAGATTACGATATATAATGTAAAAATCAAGAGATTTTTATAGTGCTGAAATCTGGCGGACATCAAGTTTCGCAAAGTTTGAAACTATTTCTATAGTAAAAATCTGATAGAAAAGGCTAAGCTCAGTTGTTCATACCTTCCAGAACTCTATATACTCTATGTTCTCAACGATGTCTTCTTCAATGCTTTACAGATTTCATGTCTTTGCCAATAAACCCTTTGCAAGTGTGTATTTTGTTTTTCTATTTATTTACATTTTTGAATGTTTTTAGAGACTTTTGTTATTGCTGCTGCCGTTGCTGCGCTTTGATTAGACAAAAATATATCTTATACTATACAAACATTTACATATATATGTACATATATCTAAAAACCTTATAATAATATATACAAATGTTTATATATGTTTATAATATTATGTATTAATATAAATATATTTACAAAATGTTTTATGAGCATGAAATATATGTAGGAAAATTTTCAACAAACACACACACAAACACACACACACACATCTCTTGCATTTACCGCCAAACTTTAAAATGTTGTTTGTTTTTAATTTTTAATATTTATTGCAATTTGTTATTTCATTTAATAATTTTTTATAGCTGCACTTTTGTCACACACCAAAAAAAAAAACAAATGTTTATCAAAAAAAAAAAAAAAATATTAAATATATTAAATTTATATTGTTGTAGCACAGTTTTTAGCGCGCGTTGTCGTCGGCTTTTCAATATAAATATTGTATTCTTAAGTGAATTATTTCTGTTTAATTTTTATCCAAATTGAATTGTTATTTTGTTAGTTTTTTATTTTATTTATTTATTTATTTATTTTTTTTGGGCGCCGCCTTAGAACTTGCCACACCGCTTGTTGTTGTTCGTTGGTGTTGGTGGTGCTATTGTTGTTGTTATCGTTGTTATCGCTGTTGTTGTTGTTGTTGTGTTTTTTGATTATGATTGCCGTTTGGCGCTGGTTTTTGGCCCGTGCACGACGACCGCTTGACGCCCGTATTGAAAACAGACTGCGGCTCCAGACTGCGAGATTCATCCCATGAAGATAGTGAATGTGCCTGTGCCCGTGCCCGTGCCACACGAACGTGCAACACACGAAGGAGCCGAGCACACGAGTCCGACGCCAATGGGGACGACGACGCGAACGCGAAGGACGAGGGTCACTTTTTGTGTTTCGTTCAATGGAGCAAACATTCAGCATCCGCTCGGTGTGTGTGCGTGTGTGTGTGCGTGTGTGTGTGCGTGTGTGTGGCACGCTTTGTGTGTGTGTGTGCGCGCGCACGCAGCGGCAGCCGAAGTATTTGGCAGCCAATGCCGGCGCTAAGAGCGGCAAAACGGTAAACCCGACGCTCTTTGGACCCACGCAACATTTTGCGTGGTGAGAAAATGAACAACAACAACAACAGCAGCAGCAACAAACATTGTGGCTGTGATGCTTGTGGCAGGTGTTTTGTTGTTGCAGGAGCAGCAACTGCTTAAACCAAGATCACGTATACGCAACGTGGCGCCGGTTAAGTAAATAAAAGTTGAAAGAAAAAGAAGCCGTAAAAATAGGGAAATAGGGAAAAAACCGGGCCAACAAACAGCTGCAAGCAACTCGTGCAACATCACACGAAATGTTGATAAACTACTTAAGTGAGCTGACAAAGACATCTGCGACTTTATCGAACGCTGAGGAAGCAGAAACCGCCTGATTGGGCTCCCAATTAGCGCTTTGGCAGCAATTACCGCCTGCCAAAAAAGTAAGGGGAGCTAGTTGGCGTGAATTTAATATGCGACTTAGTTTCAAGCCATGCTCACGTCTATATAATTTCATTTATTTTCGGTGTCTTGCTCTTTTTATATAATTTGATAATGATTTTGATTTAGGTCTTTGTTTGTTTTTAATTAATCATCATTTTATTATATTCTTTTTTCTTCTGTTTGTTTTCTCTTGTTATTTTTTTTTTCTTTTTTAATGAAATTATATTTCACCTTTCGTTCGATGTCTTTAATTGTATTCGTCAATTTGTTACGCGTTGTTTTTATTTAATTTTATTTGTTTTTTAGTTTACTTTTGCATTATATTGCTTCTTACCTTTTTTTTTTACTCAAATTTAATATGTGTTTTGGATTATATAGGACATAATTCTAAACTATCAACTTAACTTTATGGTGTTAGCTAATGTTGTTTTTTCTTTTGTATTGATGAGGATTCCTTATTTGTTTTGCAATTATTCAATTTTATTTTAGTTCGATATTAATTTCGTTTCATGAGTCCAAAAATAAGAAAGTTCTTGTATGAATAAAATAATTAAGACAGCAACCAATCTTAAAATAGTTAAATTATTAATTTTGGATATTTGTCTTTGAAATTGTATTCTATTAAATAACTTTCTGTGCGATTCAAATACTTGAATGATAGCTCAATTTCTCTCTTTAAAAATATTTGGTTGAGTTTGAAAAAAATAATTGTATTCAATTTTGTTCTGCACGTTCTTGATGTAGGAAATGTTTAAATTTGGTTTAAATCTTTTAAAATTGCTTACCGCTAACAATGAGGTTCAAAATCCCCTTTTCGTTACTCACCCACTAATCCAACAGCAATCTCTCCCCCCCGACACTGCCCACTCCCCCCTCAAATTCTTGCACGCAGCGTACAAGAAACGACAACAAAACAAAACAATGTGCGAAATGCCGCCCAACTGCCAAATGCGCTCTTCGCACCTTCGCTCTCTTAAATGCGCTCTTGCGCTCTGGCGCTCTTTCTGTTGGCGAAGGAATTCACCTCTGCTCGAAACTCAACACACTCTCAATCAGCGCCATCTGTGGCTGAACTTAAGCGTGGCAACCATAACAAAAAAAAAAAAAGCTGCGCCAATGCGAAAGCATTTGGCAACAGTTATAGCGGTTTAAATGACAAAAACAACAACGAAAAAAGTTATATTAAAAGGCTGTGCGTAAGAGGGGGGCCAAATGTACAAGTGACCCCCAGCATCTACGCCCGCCGCCCGCCTGGCGCAAATCATTTGTTGACCCACTGCCAACAATTAAACACAGACGCAAAACGCTAATGACTGGCGTGCGAGCGAGATGGCGCACGAGTGAGTGAGGGAGTGCGAGAGTTCACATGTTGGTCCCCCACCCAACCCCTTGGCCAGTGCTCATTGGGCAGTTTGGTTTGGTTCCAGCTAATTCGAACGAAATTAAGCAAACATTTAATGAAGCAATTAGCAAATGTTGGCAGCTGCCCCAAGTTAACCATTCCCCCCCCCCCCCCAACACATACCCTCAAATGCACTAAAAGCTCGCCCTCAACTTTGCGGTTAATATCCTGTGCGAACCTCTCATACATTAGTAATAAAGTAGTGTCGACGTTCGACCCCAATCCCAAAATCCCCCCAACCGAGCCCCAGCCCCCACCCCTGCCCACCCGGCCACACGTAATGAGCGCTTCACGTAATGAACAGTGGCATCATTCAGCTTAAGGGGGGGGGGGGGGGGTTCGTAGGGACTGCAGCGACAGCCCTAAAAACGCATTAATAGATTTTGGCATTTCGTATTTCTTGCTTGAACTCACTTTGGGCGTGCAAATCTGAAGTCAAGGAACGCTGTGTGTTGTTCGGGGGTAAGGGGAGCAGGGGGGGTTCTTACCTCACCGCCCGCACCTGCCCCTCCGATGCCTTAAATCAAAAGGGATTTGAGTTTTGCACATCAATTCTCGGGACTGCAGCGTGGCGCAAAAACAACAGCAAAAAATTGCGTTTACTCACCTGAAAAGAAAGAAAAGGCAAAGGGCGTTAGTAAGGCATAATACAAGAACAACTAAGAGCGCTGCAGTCGGGTGTCACCGACAGTGCAATACTCGTGGTAACAACCAACACAAATAATTATTTTAAATAGTGCATATATTTTAAATTCAAATTCAATCTAGCGGAAAAATCATGACCAAAATGCCATCAAACATGAAAATCGGCTTAGTATTGACAATGTTATGGGGGTTTGAAATATAAGAGCTTTGGATCCGAGAGCTTTACATGTCAACAGTTTTGTCAATTTCATTGAAATATCAAATATACCCCAAAATCATTTGAAATATTGATTATACTATTGAGAGTATCGAATTCAATTAAAAAAATTAATTTGCAATTCTAAATGTTTTTTTTATGCGTAAAAATGTTTGTCAATAGAAATCTTAACACTTTATTTGAAACCATTGCAAACCAATATACTCGTTTTCACAGCGTTAACGAGTAATGTAAAAATAAAAACAAAATAAAAATAACAAGAAATGGCAAAAATATAGACACCAAAAATAAACAGACAAAGTTTTTTTCTTGTTGTTTTCGTTGTTTGGGGGACTGGGCAACAATTTTTTGGCAAAATATTTTCATAGGCTCCCAAATGAGGCTAGGCCAGCCAGCCAGCAACCACCAGCCACCACCCAGCATCCACATACCCCGGCTCCACCCCGTCTCGCACTTACAACTAGCTAAAGCAGAACAAAAAGTTTGATTAGAGCAAACAATGTGGCAAAGTGCAAAATACTGTTGCATACTTTTTGGAGCCAGTGTGTGTGTGTGTGCTAGACAAAACTTTATAGTTACAACCACACAAAAGTGGTTTAACAAATTGATAAGTAGCTCACAAATTATAATACCCATCATGATTTATTTGAGCGAAAGCTGATAAATATTTTGGAGCGCCTTAAATATGCAGATTTCACCTGCATAAGTGTTATGCCAGCTTAGCTTTAGCATTAGAGAAATAAATGGGCAACTTGTAAAATAGGGGAAAAAATGCATCTTTAAATCTTTCGAGGCGATTTTCAATTATTTTTTCAATTATTTTTACAGATTCAATTATATATGTCTTATAATGTAAGTAGAGAAAATAAACTCAAAATACTGATACACATAAGGCAAAGCTTTAATGTTTCTTATATATACATTTTTATAAAAGTCTGGGCTTGAACCGGTTAATTTCTATAAAAAAATGTCCATATACTTAGAAAATATTTCTATTTCATTCTAAATATGTAAACAAATCGTTCTCAAATGATATTCCACTCGAAAACTCAAATATTAGCAAAGTTATGGCAGTAAACCGCTCTTGAACCGGTTCAGTAATATAGCCAATGGCCATTAAGCCATGCATAGAAGCTTAAATCTCGCTCAATTTCATGGAAGGATTATTAACAATCCGTTTCCAAATGAAAATCTACTCAAAAAAGTGTCTTTAAAAAATGAGGACCATTTGTGGTGCCCGCACGAGTGCGAGCGAGAGTGCTGCCAACTCGTTTAACCTTCGCTCCGGCTGCCCTCAATCGCTCTCAGCTAATCTGGCTGCTCGACGCTGAGGCCTCATATGGCAAACTAAATGCTACACACTACAAATAACCCCTGCTTTGACCCGGAAAACAAAAAGCAAACAGACTGAAACTCTGGCGTTTTCAAGGCCTTGGCCAGAATTATGTAAAACAAGAGCTGCACATAAAATGGTTCAACATTTTTTCTTCTTTTTCTCGGGAGTTTTTTTTTTTTTTTGGTTAAGGCGATTAAAGCAAAGCACAAAATAAAATGGTTCAAGCTGTTGTTTTTCTGTTCCTTTGTTCCGTTTGTTATTGTTGGGTTCATTGGGTCCAGACTGGGATCGACAAGTGCGAGGACAACTACAACACGGCTTTAAAATTATCATCGTGAGGAAAAAAGCTATCAACTTGCGTTCATTTGTCCCTTTTTATACACTTACTAAGGATAGTTCTACTAATAATATACAATGTGTCTGATATTCTATATTTTTAGTTATTGTTATAGAAATATAGTCGTAAGAATATTTAATTTAATTTTTACACTTAATTTCACATTTATTTTTAGATGAAACAATTTTAAAACACAGCACTTCCTTTCCTCCTTATTTTGCTCTTGAATAACAATTTAAACAAATTTAACATCAGATTTTTTGTATAAATGTCAGATTTCGGTAGGAATTTCTATCTTGTAATTTTCTCTTATCTATTTCCCATTTATTTTTGAAAGCTTTCTTTCTCTCTCCATATCTTTTTTTATTTGCTGCACTTTTTGATTTATTAGTTTCAATTAATTATAGATTTCTACTATAATATCAAAAGAAAAATTTCTTTTTTCTTTCATTGCAATTTTTGATAATGAAGAATTATCAATTTGAAATCAAAAATAATGTATTTTCGTTATCTTAAATTTATTTATTTTTTAAATTACGAAATTAGATTGTCGATTGCGATTGTCTATTCAATTAAATTTATATGAAATTCAAAGTTTTTTTGGGAATATCACTAACATAAATGTAATACGAGAGTCAACTGGAAAGTGTATGTGATTTGTGTTTCCATCTGTTTTTTACTCCAAGTGCTATTACAACTATTTGTTATATCTGTGCTTACACAACACACACATCCATACGCGCACACACACACACACACACCTGCAATCCACACATGACTATAAACATTTTTGGTGACGTCTTGATTGTGCCGCGACAACAACAAAAATACGAAACTACAAAATGAGCAAAATAAGAAGAAAGCAGTGCCAAGAAAAATAAAATGTAAAAAAAGTGAAAATAAAAGCAGAAGAGCCAAAAAGGGGTAGAGAGAGAGGGACAACAAGAGATTGATGAGGTTCCAATAAAGGCCATTTGGTAGATTGCGGTGCCTGGCAATAATATGGCAAATGAATTGGCTATTTAAGTATTTATGTTTCGGCGTGTGTGCGACAACTCTGCCAAGCCATGGCCGGCCAGGGTTGCCACTAATTGGTATGAAACTATTGGCCGGAACTTTTGTCAGTTGCCATTTGCCGCCGGCCTTCAAAGTGCCGAGTCTGTTAGCCAGCAAAATATGAATCATGGCCAACTAACTGTAAAAATTCATTATATAGAAAAGTTCGTTGTCTGGCAGTTTTCGTGTTGTGTGTGTGTGTGTGTGTGCGAAAGAAAAGTTTTTTTTTGTGGCAAATGAAATTCCCTGGCACAACATTTCAGGCTTGCAGCCAGCTCAACAGAGCAGGAAAGAGAATGTAAGAGAGGGAGAGAGCGAGATAGAGAGAGAGCACTGGCCTCGGCATGACCTGGCTCCAAGCAAAAGGTGGGGCCTACACGCGGAGAAAAACCGATGAAGTTGGAAATTTCTTAATTTGGGAATAAGTTTCTTCTTTGAAAAATTTTTGAACTCAAAAATGTCTTAAATTAAAGCTAGCAAAGCTTGTACTTTAATTAACAATATCTTACACTAATTTCATTATTATCTAAATAATTAAAGATCGATGGATTTTTAATCAAAAAAACCTGATTTTCAATTTAAGAAAATTTAAAAACAGATTCTAAAAATGTTTACCGTACTTTTCTCGCTGTGTAGGGTCAGTGTTTAGGGTGCAGGGGGTGGGGGGAGGGGATGCGATGTTCGGCAGGAAGCAGTCGCTTTTAGCTTTTTAGTTGGCCGCACAATTGATTGTCGTGCTCGTCATCCTCAGCAGCATCAAGCAGCGCAGGCCTCCCCCCCACTTTTGGCCCCGCTCCAAGCCCCAGCCGCAACCACCTTAGTTAGCCTTGTTGTCTGTCTGTCTGTCTGTCTGTCTGCCCGCCCCTCCCCTCCCCTCCGCCCTTTATCGTTGTCAGTGAAGTGTTAAAATCGATTAAATAAAAGTTTATTGCTAAATTGCTAACTGGCTAAGCTTGTTTTCAAGCACCCCATCCCCTAGTCAGCCCTCAACTGCTCCATACCCCCCCCCCCTCCCACAATACTTTTACTTTCCAAGTGGCTTTTTGTTTCTCATGAAATTCTCCACTTTGAAGTTTGCCCTTCGTCGCAATTTAGTCACATATTTTGTTGGGCATTTCTTAATTTGTTACACGATTTCGAATGGATACTTTGCAACACTTTTCCGACTGCCCAACACTGCTGGTATGGTAAAAAGGATGCCAGCAAGTATTTTCGTAATATTCAACTCTAAATGACCATTAGATTCAAAGAACCAAAGAAATTGCCTAATTAAATTGGCAATGGAGGACGAGTACGATGTGGAAAGTAATCAAAATAGATTTAATAAAATGCAATTATCAAATGCTGGTAAAAGAAGTGAGGTTAGGCTAGTTGGAGTGCTGGTTAAAGAGGAAGGTAAAACTTGTGTGTTGGCATTAAAGCAACCATGTACAAAGAGGATTCATCTCAAAGATGCTAACAATAAATATATCAAAGAATAAACTGTACGCGCCTCGATTGAATTTTAAATGAATTTAGGGCAGGCTAAATAGTAAAGTTTGAACATTTTGGCGGCATTAAAAAATTGTATCTATTGTAAAAGTTGGCTGATATTACAGTCACATAAACTAATATTTTGTTGCAACACAGAAAAATAATTTGATTCAAGTTTTATTATTTTATTTATATTTAATTTAAATTGATTTTAATCCAACACTGATGCGCCTAAAACCTAAACCTAAATTTAACTCTATTTAAAAAAAGGTGCATGTTAAAGTACATGTTAAGCCTAATCGTCACATCTCATTAATGGAAATAAAAATTTAAATAGTTAAGCATTTCACATGATATAAATGTAGCACTCTCTGGAAGGACTCTCGACTATTTTGATTGCATTGCTTTACTCAGCTAATCCTCCGCTTTCACTTGTTTTCCCAGCTGCAAAACGTCTGATTAACGGTGCGCTGCACTAATATCCCCCTCCAGCCAGCCCCTACAGGCGCCTGTACACAACATTTCCCTTCCAAAAATAAAAATATCTTAAGCTGTTAAACTGTTCGCTAGCTCTTAACCCCATTTTGGGCACCCTTTTCGCAAGCAAGGGGTTAAACTGCCTTACGCTGCGCTTCTCCCTTGGCTTCTCTCTGCTCCGCCTCCCTGCTCGTCCACTTTAGTTGCCCTGCTACCCTTTAGCCCCCATCTGCCCGCGAGCCTTGCTTCCATTTTCAAATTAATACTACATAACATTATTTTTGTAATTTATTTTTCGTTTATTTGATTTTTTTTTCTTGGTATATAAATATTTTTTTCTCGTTTTTGGTGTTTTTTAGCTCCCTTAAATTGGACTTGAAGCACACTTGAAATTAATGAAAAGCATTTTCGATTGTAATTATGTATTCGTGCTAACGCGCCCGTTGCCAGCGGCAGCCGAACAGTCATCAGTTGCCAACAGCCCCCCTCTATCACCCCCAACCCCGTTAGCCCACCCCCTTTGTTCCATCACCGCCCCACCTAGCCACTAGCTCAGCTCATTAGGCATAATTTGGTAAGCGACGCTGCCGTCTCTCATCAACAGCCCAAGCCAGAAGTTCAATTGCTTGGGCGGGGGTTGGGCGGTTGGGGAGGGGGGGGGGATTTGGGGACGCTGCGGGGCTCTGCATTTAATTGACTGTAAATTTGCTTCACTCCAAAAAGCTTCAACTACTCATTAAAAAAATCAACAAAAAACTGAAGCAAAAAGATGTACAGAAGAAAAAGATAATCGAGTAAGACGTCACGACTACAAAATACTCCATAAAATATACAAATGTCGGAATCAGTCGTATATACTGTAGGATTATTGACTTGTGTTTTTGAAAAAGAATTTAATTTAAAACTGTGATTATTATGAATTTATTTATTAACAATATATTAACCAATTATTTACCCAATATTGCCCAATATTAAAATTAAAATGAATATACTTTGAATATATACAACATTGATTTCAAATTGTGTCTTAAAGTTGTGAATGCGAAAATATGCCTTTACATTAACAAACAATAAACTGAAACTCTTCCAGTGACACTCAAACTGTGACTTGATTAGAGTAGAATCTAAAACTGTGTTGCTGCAAAGATTGCTGTGAAATATGCCTTCAAAGAACATGCCAGAGATTTGTTTCTGTTTTCTTTGGACAAGAAATGGATGTTTAATATTTGGGCAACAATACGATATAGTACATCTGTGTATATTTAAAGACAAGACAGGCTTTTATAGCTTTTATAGCATAACAAAGCCGTACAGACAGTATACCCTTTCTGCCTCTGCAGCAGGCGGAAGTAAACAGTTGCTTTTTGTGATTACGCATACGCACCGTGTGGCAGTTAGCTGTTGTGTGTGCCACACACACACACACATGCGGCCTAGAGATACAGCTCCACCATTATCCACAATTTTACGGTCTAAATCCATTTACACACACACACACACAAACACATGACTAACAGCTGTAATAACACAATAGCAGTAAAAAGTGCGCCAGGTAAGCCACGTGTGTGTGTGTGTGCGTGTGTGTGTAAAGACTAGCCAAGAAAAAATAGCAACAACAGACAAAGCCGAGGCATGGTATAAATAAATAGAGATAATTAGACCATAACGACGACAAAAAAAAAAAATGAAGAAAACAAAAGTAAAATAAAAGCAATAAAAAATAAAAGAGACACACACGCACACACACACACACACACACACGCTAAGCCACATTTGTAACCCTTTTGTGCAGCTGCAAAAAAATCCCTTTTGTGCCCGCACTTTTATTTATGCGCCAGCTTTTCTAGCCTTTTTTGTACCCGCTGTCTAAGGCTTTGCTTTTAATTGTAACTAACAAAAAATGTATTTTTGACCACAAAAAACTACCATGAAGAAGAAGAAGCAGCAGCAGGGCCAGGTGGGACCACGGGGAACGTTGACCATAATCTAGTTTTCAGGCAGCTCGACGAGCAGGCAAATTAGGTGAAGGATACGAGAAGAGGGCATACAAATTTGCAACATGCTAAATAACAGAGAGAGAGAGAGCGAGAGAGAGAGAGAAAGAAGAACGCAGAGTTACCTTAAAAATATGCAAATAAATAAAAAGTGCGACGCACAGTTTTTCTTTTTTTTTTTTTTCTTGAAGTACCTGCTGGCGTTTATAAGAGACAGACAGAGAGAGAGAGAGAGAGAGAAAGGGGGAGCTAACTGTAAAGTAAAGAGGTAAGCTGGTCAGACAGAGTGCCAGGAAACTTCTACGAAAAACGCGTGGCTTAAAAGTGTAAAAGGCTGCGTTTTCTGGCTACTCCCTGTAGCCAGAACTAAAACTTTAGTTCATTACCTAAAGGTACTGGTTCTGGAACTAGTTCAATGTCAACTTAAACATAAACTAGATGCTAGCAGGGATAGAGTTATGTTTTAAAAGATGTTGTAACTAGTTCATTAGCAACATATTTTATTATTATGTAATACTAGTTTCCTGGTAATCTGCTGATCATTTTTTTGTCAACTTATCAGTTTCTCTCGTTTTCCCGCCTATGTCTGTCTTTCTGGCGCATTTTCATGCTTCTCATGATTTTTTTGATTTTTAAAGTGTATTCAAATTTCGTTTACCTTGCAATAAACAGGGGAAAGGAAAGAGAGAAAGAAAATCTCTGATTGGCCTTCTCTTTTTATTAGAACGTCCCAAAAAACGCGAAATGTGAAAACGTAACTCGAAGTGAAAACCGAAACCGGAACTGATAATAAAAATGAGCCTTAAAGCGAAACCAAAACGGAAAACAATTGTTCGACGCTGCCCCAACATGTGACCGCTGTTGCATGCCACATGCCACTCAATCAAAAAACACGCCTGCAACATGCGGCAATGCTGTCGGTGCGTGTTGTTGTTGCTGTTGCCATCAATCAATTGAAGTTGGCTTTCGGTTTTGGTGTATCTCTCTTTTAACCTGTGCCCACTTCAATCAATTACCAAATCTCATTACTGCTTAATAGAGCATGCCAAAACACACACACATACAGACACACACACACACACGCACACGCACACACAAACACACACACACACAAGGCAATTGCTGCTGTGTCAAATTGCAACATTCTGTAGTTTGGCAAATTGAATTTGGCTGCAAATAATCAAATGTGCTACAAACGGTAACGCCTGCCCATTGGCCACGCCCATGAGCAAATAAACCGTTTCAATTGGCCGTTATATCGTGTAACCAAAGAGGCTAAGGACGAGTATATTGAAATTATGTGAATGTGTGCAACAGACGCCAGGAGATATCTTCGATCCCATGTTATAATTCCCCATTATAGCTCCGCTCGTTACCCAAGCATCGATAAATATCGATTTCGAGCAGCACGTTTTGACCGCACTTTTATTGGCTCCTAATTTGGCATTTGGGTTCTCCTTAACGAAATGTTTTCAAGTTTATTTAAAAATATCGGTAATTACGATTATCTATCGATTATTGTCGATTGCATACTTTAAGAGCTTGTTACTTAAAATTTAGCGTTTATTTAAACTTATCGATAGATGGCCCCGTTGAACCAAAAATCGATAAATACTCCCTGCTCCTTTAGTATTTCTGAGAAATTGTTTGCCCACGCTTATTTCGCTTCTCCGATACCTCGTCCCACTTGCCCAAAAAAGAAAGCTCTGCTCTAGCTCATAAAATATTTGAAAAAAAATAATGTAATATTTAATAAAGAATTGGTTTTTTGAATTGTATGCATATGTGATTAGTTCTAGACTGACTACAGGGTATTCTGAGTTGTTCACTCACGACTAAATGGCCTTCATTTGTTGTACGTGGTGGTTGCTTCTGCTGTTTGCAATAATTTTTGTGCCCGCAACTTCATTAACAACGCTAACTGCAATTTTGTAGTTAATTAATTGATTACGCAAAACGCTTCAATGCACTTACGAGTCCTGTTACGTCTGTGTGTGTGTGTGCTTTCTATAATTTGTTACGCTTGCCAATTATAAGAGCAACAGCAACAGCAACAATAACAACAACAACAACAACAACGGCAAACACAATGTGCAGCACTTGGCCTGAAGTGTTCGCAAGCGGATTCGCATTTTGTTTTTATTTATTTGTTTTTCATATTTATTTTCTACCTATTTTTGTTTCGTAATTTTTTCTGCCATCGCCCGAACAAAATCTGAAGAACTAATTAGAACGGTAACAAATTAAGCTACAGGTAGGGGATGACAGAAGGGGGCTAGTGGGGCTCTGGGACTTTGAGAAAAAAGCTGTTGAGCGTCAATTTTCCAATGAAGGCTGCATAAAGGCAACTGTGAACGGTGGGCGAGATATTAAATTGCCTGCAATACTATTTATCGATATGTATTCGATAGGTAGCAATAATTTCTGATAGTCATTACATAGCTGTAGTTTATAGCAAAACCTTATAATCGTTACCTTATATATATCGAGATAATATTTATAATAAAATTATATTAATCAATGTATTTATAACGATATATATAGATTTTTGCAAATATTATTTTGAATACAATAATTCCAAATGGATTTCAGATTTGATTAACGCACAAAGTTATTCATTGATTTGCAAACATTTATCGTTTCTTAAATATATTTGCAGTGATGCCAGTTTATTTGCTGGAGGTCAACAAGCTGGCAACACTATGCAAATTGCTTTTGCGCACTTTCCTCAACCCCCTCAATTGGATTATGCGAAATCCCAAGGGCTGTTGCAACTATTCCAAGATGTTGCCGCAGCAAATCGTACAAACTAAACAAAAACGAAGGGGAAAAAATTAAATTGCCCACGATGGCAACGCCAGCAGCTATTGAGCCAGACAATTTACAGGCCAGTTAACTTATTTGTGGCGACCCACCCCCCCCCCCCTCCCCACCATTCTGGCCATTGGGGGTGGGCGCAGAGTGGGCGGCTGCTGCCACTTGCACCTACTACGGCCGCGGTCATAACTGTTAACTTTTAAGCGCCAGCGTCTGCCCAACTTGCAACTTTCTGTTGCACAAATTTAGCAGTTGCTCGAGCTTTGTTTGGCCAAGTTGTGTGTGTGCTTTATCTCTTGCCTGAGGCATTGACTTTAAACTGTGCTGACTGCCCCACCAAGTGGTTGAGTGGTTGCTGCAGGCGTTCCCGTGTCAAGAGTTCGCAGTCAATGGCTGTTGTTGTTGCTGTCGTTGTCGTTGTCGTTGTTGTTGCTGCGGTTATTCTCGATAAATTTTCAATTCAAGCTGCATTTTTGTTTTATGCCCAAACGATTGCAACTGCAATGGCATCTGATAATTTTGGTCCACACTTAATTGGCATTTAGACCCAATAAAGCTTCTGTTAACTCAATTAAGGCAATCACCCGACGAATTACGTGTTTTTGGCTAGTGTCAAACTGCG
This sequence comes from Drosophila sordidula, assembly GCA_035047465.1. Lineage (NCBI taxonomy): Eukaryota > Metazoa > Arthropoda > Insecta > Diptera > Drosophilidae > Drosophila > Drosophila sordidula. Next base: position 10,808,037 of record JAWNPQ010000136.1, on the reverse strand, counting down.
ATTTGGGTCACAAAATTGTTGCTGACCAATTAAACATATAAAAAAATAATTGTGTTAGGCTTTGGAAAAACTCTTGCATAATGGATGAGCGTTATTTTGTTAGTTAAATTGGCGAACTAAATCAATCTGACAACGCTTAGCGAATTAACTAACGTTAAATTTATCAGTCTGGCACAAGGATAATTTTCTGACTCAGTTTGGCAGTTGCGAAAATCAATTCAGAGGATAAATTTCAACCAGAATGCCAGTATTTTAGAAATGTTTTTTGACAAAAAATTGTACCCCGTCAAAATCATTTTAAATGTTGCCAACCAAAATCGATTAAAAATATAAATTTGCAATTCTAAAATATTCTAAAAATGAGTAAAAAATAAATTTAAAAAAAAATGTTTATTTTAATAATGCATATATTTTAAAAGCAGAATCAATCTAGAGGATAAATCATGTCCTAAATGTCATCAAAGTTATGACAAAGTTATGGGAGTTTGGAATTGAGAACTAAGAGAACCATACAAGTCAAAATTTGTGAAAATATTGAACCAATTGCAAAAGTTTAGTTAATGTAGCTTTAAAACTGTGAGAGATATTAACATTTTCCCCCAATCTTAAAGTGTTAAGGCTGATGCGGGTATACACAAATACATATATTACAGCTCTAGCTTCATTAAGAAATGAAGAAGCTTTGTTTAATAATAATAAGCTCAAACTTTCTTGAATAATTAGTCCGACAACGCCCAAATATTTGTACAACAAAATCTATCAAATTCTGCAATCGTAGTGAAAATCTTTCTTATGAAACAAACCTATCATGATGTGAATCAATTCAGAAATGTAATTTAAGTTAGTTTTCCGCAACTCTGGACATGGCCGAGCACCAACAATGCGAGACTGTCAGCTGCAGAGAAATCCTCACGGAAAATGTCGAAAATGCGAGGAATTTGTGTGCGGCCAGGCGATTGCGAAGGGATTTTGGCTTGAGCAGTGTGGCCAAAGGCGTGCGGCATTAATTGTAATTAATTCAAAAGGCAAACAACATTCAACAGTGCCTAACAAATCTGTACGACAGCAACGTCAACAAACAAATTGCGTCGCATTCGCCGCTCTTATTTTGATTTTTACATGCATTCATATAATTTATATGGCAGGCCATAAAAGCGCAACACCCACACAGCACCAAGCCCCCCCCACCCCTCGTGTCAGAAACAAAACAAGAGGAAACGCGGACAACGACAAAGGACAAAACACAACGAAGGACGACAACAACTTAGAAATTCAAAGTCTTCAGCTTCAAGACATTTCATGTGGCATGGTTAAGATTTTAGTGCCACGGCAACAACAGAAGCAGCAAAAAAACCAAAGGGAAGTACGGAGAACAACAAGAAGCGGCAGAGCAACAACAAAAACGACAACAACAATAGCAACAACTAAAGATTCTTGATGCGGCCGATGTTGTTGCACAAATTGTCGCGGCTACAATCAGAAAGCAGCAGCAGCTAACGAACAACTAAAACAAAATGGCTGCCTTGAGCTCACACATGCACAATTGTGTGCTGGGCGTGGCACAACACAAACATTGCTCCTTCGTAGTGCCGAATTTCGGACCACAATCAGCATGGAAATCAAGCAAATAAAATGCAGGGAAAAGCCTTGAGAAAAAAAGAAAAAAACAGCGCAGAAAGAAGCGAGAAGCTGCATTTTTTTTTTCTTATGTTTATGCTGAAAAAGGTGTCTCGATTTTTGAACGTATTGCAGAAAGCCACGAGATGGGCACAAAATGCTAACCGAAGCGAGAACCTTTAAAAGAAGCTATATTTTTTGTGCGCTAACATATTTTTTTGGCATTCAAAAGTTTTGTTGCTTCAATAAGTTAAGTAAGAAGACGTGCGACAAAATGATAAAGTTTTTTGTATGAAACTTAAAGTAGAGTTAAAAGCTGCGAGAGCAGCAAGAAGGCCCAGTAGAGCCGATAAGTTTTGCAAATGTGTTATCTTTAAAAATAAGTTTTTCTTTGACAGAAGCGAGAAGCTTTTAAGCAAGTTTTTATTTTAACTCAGCAGCTTTTTTTTGCCTCTCCAATAAGTCGTATACTGATAGACATAGGCTTGAAAGCCTGAAAAAAGAATTTCACATATTTTTTCATGCTTTCTACCCTTTAACCTCCCGTTAACTTATTGTTTGCGCTTCTATTTATTAATTTTAACTTCATTTGAATTCAGATCATTGCCACAACCTTTTGTCTTCCATATTGTTTTCAACACAAAACTCTGACGAATTGCAAATTTACTTTTCACTTTGCTGCTCGCTCTCGCACTGATGCGGATTTTAGGTTGCGTTAGACCAGAATAATTTTTGCTCTCAATTATTTATATAATGAAGACAGAAGCGAAAAACGCGAAAATTATTTTGAGAATTTTATTAAACATTTTTCTTTTATGCACACACGGCGTATGCGTAATGAGCAGCCTAACGGCTGTCAAGAGTATGTGAAATGCAAAATATAGAAAACCAAAGACCGCAGCAAAAATGAAAATGGTATTTTCTGATCAAAACATATTGACCAATAATGTGCATAATTATTTTGTGCACTTTAAGCGAAATTATTTCAAATATGGCATAGTTTGTGGCACTTAATGTTATTCATTTTCCAATTTCATTTTCAATTTTCATATTAAATTATGGGCAGAGTGTTTTTTAATTTAATACTTAATGACAGTTCTGTTTTGCACTCTCACCCCTTTTAATTTGGTTATGAAAATACCCTCGCTGTTGATTATAATTGGTAGCTATGCAAAAAAAAAAATGTGTACTCATTAAATTTCATATAAAATGTTTTGTATGATCTGACACGAAATTTATATATTTATAAGTCTTAAGACATAAAAAAAATGTATTTCAATTAAAATTAATCTGTTTATTAAAATGAACTTATTTTATATCTGTAGATTTGTACAAATTTAAATGTAGGGCAGTAGTATTTTTAAATGTAAGATGAAAACTAAAATGAGATAACCCTTTTATTTTTTATTATCATTTTTTTATTTTATTATTTTATTTTATTTGGTTGAAATTCCCAAAATAAATTATACATCGCTCATCCTTTGCCATGCAAAAAAATAAGAAAATCAATTTTTTGTTTGAATTATAAAATAAATTCATAAAGCTTTGAGTTTGGCTCAGATTTAAATGCCGCGCAATAAATTGGAAAATGTTTATATAGCTATAAGCTATTTTATATAGGGTATTTATGCGTCGTTATCGATTTCCTTTTCTCCATGCATTTCCTTTTTTCATCCTTGCTGCTAATTTGATTATCAACTGGGTGCCAGAGTTGAATTCAATTTATTGCATACATTCATTTTTATTGCGCATTGTTTTGACTTGTTTCGTTCAGTTGTTGTTTGTTGTTGCTTTTATTGTTGTACATATTTCAAATTTTTATTCCGCCTGACTTCAAATGCAATTAAGCGCTGCGAAGGCTAACAACAACCCCAGCAATAACGAGCAGCAAACCGTTGTGCATAAAAATGATTACAATTAATATTATTATATCGCAATTGCGATATTATTATTTTTATCATTTTTTTATAGCACTTTGCGCTTTTCTTGTTGCGTTTATTTACCTTTTTTTGTAGTTGAATTAAATTTTAATGTCGGACACAACTGTTTCTGTGTATGTGTGTGTGTGTGTGTGTAGCTGTAAAAAACAACGCTTAATAGATTTTCAAGCACGTGCTGTTGTCAGACAAACAAACACACACAGCAGTAGATATTTATGTGCATACACATGTGCCAATTGGCAATGCAGCCACGTGTGTGTGTGTGTGTATGTGCGTGTTTGTGCGTGTGTGTGCAATGTTCTGATCCCAAAATGGCCCCAAAGCCAAGTGAACCGTATAAACAATTTATAGCCGCACCCACAACACCATTTAGCCAGCAACAACAACAACAACAACAACAACAAGGCACGACATTGCCAATGCCTGCTCATAAAAATGCAAAATGATTCAGCAACAAAAACAGCAAGCAGCCAAACACGCACACACACACACACAAATACACAGTTTACTGCAAGCTGCCCCCCTTTTGGCATGGGCGTGGCATCATCATAAACCACTTATTTGCGCTCCAAATGCAACAACAATTTGATAAATGTACCAACACAAGTTTTAACACACAGCAGCAGCTGCGTATGTGTGTGTGTGCGAATTGAAACTTTCGCTTGAGCTGTCAACGCTGGCTGCGCTGCAAAGTAGGCAACACTTTTTGACTATTGCTTTTTTATCAGCCAGGCCTTAAATTGCGCCCATTTTAATTTCTATCAGGCATGCTAGCTCTCTCTCTCCTCTGTTTTTCACTTACTCTTTCACTCTCTTTCATTAGCTTTATCTTTCTATTTGCCAAAGAGCTTACGAGCATATTAAGCGATAAAACAATAAAAATTATATTTAGTTTTAACTCCAGCCAATAAAAAGAAAATAACTAAACTGAACTTTCAAGGGATCCTTTTTTTTTATTAAAAACTTTCTAACATTAATTGCTCAGCGGGCTGTTAAATTGCAGTTTCCATTAAAATTCCCCAATTTAATTGATTGCTTAAAAAAGTAAAACTTAACTATTTTTGTTTTCGCATAAAACTAAATGTAAACTAACAATATTTTTTAGTTGTCTGATTTTTTTTTTAATATTTTATTGACTTGTCTGTTTGCGACAAGGACGACCAAGGCTTTAACAGCGCAGCTGCCTATGATAATCAAGAATAAATATGCTGTATAATTTCACAGATGTCAACTTCCACGTGTTGGCACATTAAATATATCCACTGCAGGGTTTGTATATATATAACAAAAAAAAATAAAATAAATTAACCATGATATGCTCTCAAGACCACAGTCAACTGCCTGTGTAGCTGTCTGGCATAAATTAGCCCCTGCTTAGGGCCTGGCTTCGACAATGGGAACGAGAGGAAGGATACGGCGCAGACTGACCCCGACTCAGGCCCGCTTTTAGGCACTGGAAGCTGGTCAATGGGTTTTTGGAGCAGTAAAAACCGCTTAAAACATGAACTAAATAGAGAGTCGAGTTGTTCGAGCTGTTGTTGGTTGTTGCCGGTTGTTGTTGCTGCTGTGGCTATGGCCATTGCATTAGCTGCAACTTTTGTGCGTTAGTCAACAAAAACATTGCCGCAGTGACCCAAATTTTGTATGACCAGAACAACGGCAACAGTCCAACAGCAGCAGCAGCAGCAGCAGCAGCAGCAGCAACAGCAACAACAGTTGCTGCAGCGTGGCATTTTTTATTGCTGCTGTGTAGGCAATGTCACAACGGGGGCTGATGGCCGGGGGCTGGATGGGGGTGGGGTTGTGGTAGCAACATAAAACTGACAGCAACAGAGGCAGCAACAACAAGTGCAACAAATTAAAACAAACGAAACAATTTATTTATGTCGTTGTCAGCAGCAGCAGCAGCGACGCCAGCGCCGCCGTCTAAAACAAAAGTCAAAACAATAAAAATTGCTGAACAGCAAATAATTCACAACATTTTTGTAACTACAAATTTATTGGCAAAGTCCCATGGTGACAAAAACAACACAAGCAACAACTACCTTACCTTAAAAGCAACTACAAAAAAACCGAAAATTGGCAACCTTTTAAATACCCTTCAAAATTATTCCAAGAAAGGGCACATAAGTGTATATACTCAGAGAAACAGCACTGTTCTAAATTCAATTAACGTACAATTCGAATAATTTCGAACTTACGATCTTAGGAACATTTCATTGTTAAAGTCTCTTAAATTTAGCATAAATCTTTTTTGATTCCATAATCAATTCATACAACAAATTGAATAAATAGAAACAAAATACAGATCACAAAAATTTTGTACTGAATCTTATACTTAACCATTTTTAAATTTAAAAATATCCAACTTGGCCAGATTTTAATAAAACTTCAAGTACAAAATCTCATGAGTTTTCTATGCGTGTTTGTTATACTAAGTACAAGTAAATTAAAAAAAAACATTAACTTTAAACTTAAAAGGAAACGACATATTTTGAGATATTTTGAGATATTAAAGATAAAGCAATTTAAAAATTGTTTATTAATGTTGTGTGGAAAGTGGATTCTTGAGAGTCAATATAATTTAGTATGTTTTATGTTTTGTTTTCAAAATGCGTTGATTTTTGGCTTTAATGCACACACAAGCATCTTATCTATTTAAGTTAGTTAAGGTTGAATGTGGCTCATATATATGCATATATATATATAGACCAACTTTCCTTCTAAATTCCTTTTGTTCACATTTCCTTCCCTCTACATAATTGCCAGCATTAAATAAGTTTTCATTGCACAATTCAAATTCCATTTAAATTGTTTCTGCTTTTCATTTAATTACACATTTTCTTTGTTTTCGTTCGAGTTGCAAAAATATTTCACAAATGTTTAGAATATTCCTTTAAATTATTTTCTCGAAAAAATCAGCTTAAGCGCTTTGCCGCTAGAGGGCGCTGTGTTGGCTGCCATAAAAGACTAACGCAATGGATAAGCTTATGGCAAAAGTTTATAGCACTGCCAAAAAGCTTTGGTAGCCACTTCCGGATCCCTTTTATAGCAAAGCTTTTGTTGGCGCAAGCTTTTGCGCATGCTTTCTCCAAAAAATGTCTACACTCAACTCGACCAATTAAACAGACGCTTAAATATTCAAAAATTTATTTCACTGTTTAATATAATACGATTTTTTTTTATATAAAAATATCAACTCTTTTATTGATTTAAAAGTCTTATAGTCTTATCCCGTCTATCTGTATATGTAAACTCTGAGGTATCAAAAGCTAGAGTTATAAAATTTGTTAAGTACACTCTTTAATAGTACTGAGAGAAAAAATAAAAATTTCACTACTTATTCATAAATCATAAAAAAAAAGTAATACAAATCTATATAATTATATTATTTTTTCCTTTTATTTTTATCATTAGTACTTGATAACTGTATTTAGAAAGTATCCTGACTATATAGTTACTTGCCCTATAGCTCGCGAATTTTATCAATATAAAATTTGTTTTCGGTAAATTCAAAAATTCAATATTTTTGTATTTTTATTAAGAGATTTCTTTGCTGTACTTTTTGCAATATGGCCGTCGATCCATCACATTTCAAATTCAAATGGCACATTCACCGGTGGGAAATTTCCATATGGCAACTGTTCAACATTTATGCGGCAAGTGAAGCCAGTGGAAACGGTCTAACATAAACAATTACAAACAAAGAAATATAAATAAAAAAATTGGCGCGCCGCAAACATAATAATAATAGTAACAATAATAATGTGGAGAGTCGGGAGCGAGTCCTTTGGCGGGCCATAAATCAACCAGCAGCAGGAGCAGCAGCAAAAACAAAACGTCGCAGCCAACGTTGCGTTAATTGTTAATAAAACAAAACAAAAAAAATAAAAATAACGCAGTGCGCTGACATTGTGCCCCGCGCCGTGCCCTCGGTCCGTCTGTCTGTGTGGTCTGAGTGGCGCATCCTTTTGTTGCATCGCAGCGCCGGAAGGACATTGTTTGCTCAACGCCCCAAGCATTGTCAATAAATTGTATGTGAGATTTATTGTCTCTGCCGCTAGAGAAATGGCCCCAAAACCGGACAATGCGCAACACTAGCCCCCAGCCCGATTCTCTATGAATTGTTATCGTTGTCGCTGTTCTTGTTGTTGCTGTTGTTGTTGCGGTTGCACTTTCTTTGAGCAACAATTTCCAATTAGAGAAAAAGTGCAGAGGGCAGGACGAGCGGGGCAGGTGGAAGGGAGTAGGGAGTATCTCTCCTTAATCTAACCACTTTTTATGGCTATAGGCTAAGCCGAAAAAGAAAAATCGTGCAACGAAATGGAATGAAACGGAAACGGCATGAAACGGAAATTAACGGAAGGAAATTCTATAAAACAAAGTAAAACTGAACAAAATGAAATAGACTGAAATAAAGTATTATAAAATGCTGTATATTGCAATACCTCTATTATAATGTGGATTGCAATGAAGTATAGTGAATGAAAATGATTGTCGGTACAAAATATTGAATGGAATCGAACGCAATTGAATGGCGTAGAACAAAATTGAGTAGCTTAGAGGGAAATGAATTGGACCGGAACAAAGTCATCGAGGAATAAAAGCAACTGAATTTCAATAAAACCGAGTGGAATAAAGTGAAATAGAATACGGCAACTATAAAATAAATAAGAATAGAATAAATCAGAGCAACGACATCAAAATTGGTTGCAGAAAAATAGAATGGAGTAAATGCTAGGAATAATAGAGCGACAAGAATATGTAGAAAATAATATGGTATAAAGCGGATTGCCGTTTAGCGTGGCGGAATAAAATGGTATAAAATATTATAGTATAGCATGTCACAAAAATTAAACGATATCAAATTTAAATGAATTAAAAAATATAACAAGGAAACGTAACTTAAAACTATACAATGGAGATTCACTAAAGAGAATACAATTTAATTTAATGGCAGAATTTAAATTTGATCGTTGCCGAGTTAAATAAAACATGAAGATATTATCATATGTGCAAACAAAATTCAATGCTGTGGGGCGTATCGCATAAAGGTAATGTTTGGGCTAATGTGTTGCAATTTTATGGTCTGGTACCTTTAAACTAAAACATAGTTGGGGAATAAAGCTGATGCTGCACAAAAGAAAAAAAAAAATCAAACTGAACACCAAACAAATGCACTACAAATTACCATTTAAATTGATAAAGTACACAGGATGAAAATAAATTTCAATGGCATATTCGAGTAGAAGCTGGGAAATGGCCACTATCTATTAGAACCAGTAAAGAAACTTGGCTCCCATAACTATCTATCAAGTGTAACTAACCAGAATTGAGTGCTGGTTTTACTATCTAAATATTGATGTACGGACTGTAAGGATTTACACTCTGTACATGCAATTGCAGGCGACAAGCTAATCAATATTTCAAAATTTCGAACACAATAGCAAAGCGTTGTCACATTTTTCACGTTTGTTATTATTGACAATATTCTAATATGGTTGACATTTTTCAGGCTTGTAAAGTTAACAAGAATTTTTAAATATTAAATATTTTTAAAAAGGATTTTTTTTAATATTTTTAACAAACCCGCGCTACAGCTAATAAATATTTATCTTTTAAATATATTTTGCTGATATATAAAAATCAATTTTTGCTAATTTTAAATGTCATAAACAGTTTTAAAATCTTTTATTGTCGAATATTAACCAGTATTTTTATTATATAAGTGAAGCCAATGACAAATGATTCATGATTACCGAATCGACTGTTAAGCAGCCACGTTTTAAGGAGACAAATCAAATGGGTTGTGCTGTACTTTTGAACAGCTGTCGTATCGATAATTAATGTAACTTTAATCGATAACATGAAACATAATAAGCGTCGCCCATTAGCATAAAATTAGCAGCACAAAGAGTCAAAATTAAAGTGAAACAAATGCCCGAGGGAAATACACAGACACACACACATGCACATACACACGGCAAATTGGCACAACAGGTAAACAATTTAGCGCGAAGGGATTGGGGGTGCGTTCGTCGAGGGTTGGTTTAAGTAACGTATGACTAGGTGCTTTATTAGTCAAAGGCAATCAAATGCAAAAAGTTAGGGAATATCATTTTCAATACCCTTTCGAAAGAAGAAAAACTGAATACAGAGAACACACGATGTTGGAACTTTCGATATAAAAATCAGTTCAGTAATTAGCAGATGATATGATTTGGACTAAAAACTGTTAATATAGACAAAAAAATGTATTTTATATTTTTTAAGACAATAAAAATTACTTTTTTAAAATGTCAAAACTAATAAATATAGGTTTTTGTCTTTAAAAAATTAGAAGGAACAAATTTAGATCTACTAAATCAGATAATTTGGTATTAGAATATTATAAAAAAAATTTTTAATTTATGGACATAAACTAATAAACACAATGATCAAAACTTTTCTTTGAAACCAAGTAGTTCTATAAATGAGCAAGCACTGTATCGACTTCTAGTATAGAATTATTATACAAAGTAGAAAAGAAATAAAAAAAAGTGTTAAACATTCCTTACTAAAGCACCACATTTCAACGATTAAGTCCGAAATATTTTTTTTAAAGAGAATATTTATATTTATAATCAAAAATCTACCATTGCCGAAAGTACAATAATTGTACTTGATTTAAGCAGCAAATCCTTATTACCCAATTTTGTAGCGCTGCAAGGGCATTTCATTTTCGGTATTTCAAGAAAAACAAATTTTTATTTTACTTTTTTTTGTGAATTTATTTTTGTTTGAGTTTCGAGTTGCGAGGCTGCAACGGAGGCAGCTCTGCCTCCAGTTGTTGGCTTCGAGTTGTTGCACAAACTTGTACAACATGAAAATGACAAGCCTGGGAAATAGGCTAAAGCCAAAGCACACACAGACACAAACACACACAAACGGCAAGCAAATGACGCCAGAAGGCAGGCAAAAACTCTCAGGCTGAATGGACAGCGGGGGTGTAAGGGTCTGGTTAGGCGGGGGGCAGAAGGGGCATGGCAGGCTCATTAACTTGGCATTGTATACAAAATGTGTCGCCTGGCATTTCCATTTAGACACACACACACACACACACACACGTGTCTGTTTGTGACTTTCAATTGCGTTGCAATTACTTCTAGTTTCTATCTAGATAAGAGTATATATCCATATATACACATGTTAAACTTTTCTTTTTCCTTTTTTTTTTTTTTTTTTTTTTTGATTTGATTTGCCGCCTCTTTGGCAGAAATTGAGAAAACTTTTTCTCCCCATCCCAGAGAGAGAGAGAGAGTCGCAAACTTTACTAATTAGAAATAATGCAGTCACATAGAACAGTTAAGCGGCGTAATACGCACATAAGATTTGAGTGCTTTAATCCTACCTATATGGGTGTCGTTAAGCCCAAACCTGACAACAAAGCAAATATGTGAAGAACAGGCGACAAAAGCGAAATCATCTTGTTTTCGTGAACATTTTGGATTGGATATTACATCTAAAATTTTATAAAACGAAAGCTGAGCTAATCATAAGCTAAATTAAATTTATTATGATTTATAATGTGATATATTCATATACCATATATTTTCCACTTTTTTTCCACACTTAAAGGTGGAATTTCGGATAACTTATTTTAGTTAACATTTAATTTTAAGCTTTAATTAGCTTTATATAACCAAATAATATATTTATTTAATATATACGTACATTCATATATGCTATGTTCCTAAAATATTAAGAACACTGTATTCTTGAATAATTGTAAATTAATCATGTTTCATGTTTAAATTCGTAATTGCCCATTAATTTTGTATGAATTAAAAGGAAATGTTTGCATTAAATACACAATGCTCATAACAAGAATTATTGTACTAGAAATAAGCTTAAGACGTTCCCCATGAAGGCACAACCTTTCTTGAATGTAGTATTAATTAATATATTAATTGGGTCTCATGTAATTTTGGGCTTATGTAAAATGTTCTATAATTAAACAATTTGCTCTTTAGTTAACAAATATTTCCAATTGAAGCACAAAATTCTTGTTTATAAATAATTTGTAATTTTCACATAAAATTAAAAAAATTAAATTAACCTTTTCAAAATACTTGTATTCTTTGCATGTTAAAGTTTATCCCCATTGAGTGTTATTGATCTAACAAATAGGCTTTATCGATTTCAATAGCAATAAAAAACGCCAACGACATTTTTGTCGGTTGTCTGTATGAATCACATTTTCATGTGCCTGCAAATGCAGATAGAAATTTAGTCAATTTTTTCGTGAATATTTTTTGGCCACATGCGACGAAATGCGGCAACTGCGGGCGCCAGCATAGCCAAGTGTATAAACACACACACACACACACACATGCACACGCACACGCAGGCGATCGGCCTGGCTAAGAGCGTGAAAATAAATCGCATGCTGCGGCAGTAAATCACGAGGCCCAAAATGCAATTAGACGCATTAGCGTGGCGCCCCAAAGGAGATGCCAATGGCAAGGGGGGGCAGGGGCGGGGTATACCGCTGGTGAAGGGAAGTGCCAACAGCAGGAAGCTATCATTAGTGAAGGCCTGTACCAGGTCACACCTACAAGCACACACACAAACATATTTAGGTCACATTGCGAGTCAATTTTATGCATAAATTGGCCGCAAAAAAAAAATATTCAATTTGCGGTTTAATTAAATCACACAACATGTCAATCAAAAGCAGGCAGCAGCCAAAGGAAACCAGCTACAAATAACAGCGTCTAATTAGTAACCAAAAATATGAAAAAATAAAATAAAACAAAATTCAAGAAGAAGCAGCAACAACAGAGTCTGATGGAAGAAGCATAGAGATTTGTTTGGCATTTGCATTTTATTTGGACGCAAATTGAAAAATGCGACGCCAAAGCCATGAAAAGCAATCAAATTACGTTTGACCAAGGTCTGTAGGGGGGAGGGGGGGAAGGGGGGGGAGGGGGGCAGGGAGGGTTGAAGCTGACGCCTGTCCCTGCCTACAGCCAGCATCAAATATGTATGCCACTCGCAGCGCACAGCCGAAAAATGAAATCGAAATCCACAGCAGGCAGCCATAAAGCAGGGGCGGGTACATGAGGGGGGGAGGGGGCGGTAGGGGGTAGTGGCCACTGGGTGCGTTTAGTCAGCCTGCAAATTAGCTAACCAATTGCCAATGACAATAGCAACAACAACACGCATCCGTCATGTGAAACTTATCGTTTGGGGCCCGAATTAGCGCCCGTATGTTGGCCGCTTTTTTTCGCTGAATGGACCAGAAAAATTACCAGAAATTACCAAATTGAGTGAGCTGCATTTCGCATATTTAGGTACGCGAATAGCATACGAAATCATCAATTCAATTGTTGCATCAAGCGATTGTGGAAAGCCAAAGAAGCTAAAGGCTTAAAATTGAGTACAAATAAAACATTTTTCATATCTACTAGAACAGTCGAACACTACTGTGGGACCAGACTGATAGTTAAGGTGTGAAGAGAAGCTCGCACAGAAGCTAAATATATATTTTGAATTTTTTAAAATTTTTATTTAAATTTGCGATTCACAAAAAACAAATCGTTAAAACATTATTTTTGACTAAATTAAGGTTAATTTTTAAAATTTTAGTTTATAAATCTGTGGAGGTGTTCAAACACGTTCCTACTCTTGTCTCTCTATCTCCCTCTCTCTCTCTCTCACAAGTCGTTTATACTCGTTGCCCTTCGCCTTCTTTATTTATTCTCATTTGCAAACGTTTAAGTTGATCTTCTCTCTTCCCACACCCTTTTTAACTTTTATCTCTCTCTCTCTCTCTTTCTCGTATATATATATATATCTTACGTGCACTCAAATTTCTCCCTGCTCGCAAAAGAGCTTAACATTTTTGAATTCCTTTTTACGCGATATTCGCAAACGTTTTATGTCTTCTCTTATTTTTATTTTCCTTTAAAAAAAAAGCTATTGATTTTGCAATTCCCATTCACAAATGATTTCAATGCACTTGCAGGCATTAATTCTCCAGAGAGCACAAATTTATTTTTCCCCAATTCCCTTCTTTTTTCGTGGCTGGGTATTGGAATGCACACGAAAACCCAGCGATTTTGCTGTCTTCGAGCAATTGTCGCTGGAGTTAAATTTAACCAGAAATTTGCAAACGTTTTCAAGCCGATGGAATTCAATTATCGGCTTTGGTGGTTAACCAAGCAACTAACCAAAGCCAAACCGTTTGCAACAGGACATTTATGGGGGGAATTAGAACGAGAACGGTTGCATGCAAATTGAATGGCAATAAATATTGTGTTAGCGTGTGTGTGTGTGTGTGCGGCATTTATATTAATCATACGCCATGTGCGACGCTTTAAGCGTTTTTAGCTTTAATGCGCGAGTCGGCAAAATTGACAGGCTTTCCGCGACAGGGTTGTCACAGGGCTTGCAGGGTTGCCAGTTGGGGTTTGTTTTAATTTTTTTCGGAGTTTACTTTACGCTTTGTTGTGGCTGTTGTTGTTGTTGCTGCCGCTGCTGCTGTGGCCAAATGCAAATTCAAGTGCGCGCATAAATCCAAAAGGCCACTACAAAAAATAAAAAAAATTAAAACAAAAACTGAAAAGAATGAAAAGCACAAAGGGCTGGGGCCAGATAGGGGCAAGCGGTGCACGCCGGCTGCGGGCTGGCAATGACTGCGCTTTGTGGTTTATTTACGAATAAAACCGAGCAACAACAACTGCAACAACAACTCCAACAACAACGACAGCAAAGTGAAAATAAATAAATATATATTTGATATTCTCGACGCTTTATTGCGGCGCAGCTGAAGTTGAACATTTTACAAAAAAAAAAAAAAAAGTTGCAAGCGCTGCAAAGGAGTTGCAGGGGCGGGGATGGGAGGGGGGCGTTGGCATGGACGTGGGCATGGCAGACGGCGGTCTGTGGCTGCAATTTGTTGTAATTACATTTTGTATACATATATATATACGTATATATATGAGCCCTCCATCATCTTTTGCATCATTAGAGAAGCTGCAATTTCTCCACCATGCCACGCCTGCGGCAGCCACTTGCATGTGCAACATTGCGGCAACTAATGAGACTGCCAAATGGCCAAATGGAGCGAGTGGTCGGTTTGTTGCAATCAAAAACCAAAGGCAAATTAAAAATTGCTCAAACAACAAACAGCCAAAAGCCACAACAACAACAACAACAGCCAAACGGCAATTGCATTTTGAAGTTGCCGTCTCAAGTGGCGCCACAACCCGCCCCCGTCCCAGTTGCACCGAGTTTCGCAGTTCTTTGTGCGCCCTCGGCTCCAACTCTGTATATTTGGCAATGACTAATGGATTGAAGCTCCGGCCATTCAGTTGGCTTTAAAATCCTCCCTCCCCCCGCTCCTCCTCTCAACCCCACCCAACCTACACCCCATACACCCAAAACTCGCACTCAGTGCACAACAATTATTTAGTTTAAAACTATTTCTGATTTTATTAAACCAAAAAGTGCGCAATTCACACGCTTCATATTATTTCCCTCGCAAAATCCACTTTATTCAAATTCGTGGGGACTCTAAAGTCATTAGATTAACAAAAATTTTAACTCAATTTTGTGTTGGCTGACTGGCAGTTAAATTGGTTTATATTTCTGCGTTTCCCTGGTCAACGAAATTATCTGCATGTGTCTGGCAACGCCAAATTTCAGGTCTGGCAACTTTAATTTAACCAATAATCAAAGTCTGGTCACCTTTTTATATTAAGTAACTCTTTTATTTCCGAATTTTTAAGAAATAACAAGCTGAAAGTTCTGCTACTTTTCTGGCGCTTAAACGTTTTATTTTTGTTTGGTTCTTGAATGGAAAAATATATTAATTTCACATAATTTGTCAATCGCTTTTCCTGAAAAAATTGCTGCAAGAGATAATTACTGCGATTAAAACATATTTGCCCATTAATAAAAGCTTTTAATTTAAGTGAAGGGTCGATTTCTCAGAATTCATTGTCATATAAAATGAGCTGCAAATGATATGAGCCAGAAAAAAGTGTCATTTGTAAAAACCACATTACGATTGTCCGCTATTCGCAAAAACAAGGGCAACAGGGTATGTTGAATTTGAGTTAAGGTCATTTAGTTGGACTTCAGATAGATAACTTTATTTATTTATAACAAACATTAAACGGCAATGCTTAGATTAAGAGTTTATTTATTCTCAAATCATGTTTTGCCAACATTTTAGAAATCGTATTCAATCAAATAAAAATTCAACAGGGTATCTCGCAGTCGAAAAGTGCCAATTACAAGATTCTTAAAAAAAACATCTCATAGACGCCGCCTGATTGCACATTGTGCTCCCTCGTAAATATTTAAATCAAACGCAAAACAGCTGCAATTATAAATGCTGAATAATGGCGAAAAAAATCTGAAAAAAACGAAGAAGAAGAAGAAGAAGCAGAGGCAAGGGCAACGAAAGTGTGGAGAGAGAGAGATAATCGCTGCAGCTCCCGTGGGGGACATGCGGCGGCGTTGGGCGGAGTCGGCGGCTTGCCGCTTGCACGCGCTCATTGGCAGCGATTATGCAAATGCCAAAGACAAAAACACACACACACACACACACACACACACACACACGCGCTGTGCGGGCAACTTGGGGCTTGGTCAGGGGCGGAGGGTGAGTCAGCAGAGGGCAATGGGGGGAGTAACTGAGCAGCGGTAAAGTTAACATGCGTTTCTGTGTGCAGCAAAGTTATAAATATAAATTAAGCAAATGTGTTGCATAAATTGTTGTTGCTCTTGCTGAGGCCAGCTGAGCTGCAGGTGTGTGTGTGTGTGTGTGCGTGTGCGTGTGTGTGCGAACTAACGACAAAGTGGCAGCAAAAATTACGAGCTACAAGTTCAAGACACAGCTGCAGTTGCATCCACACCCAACTGCAAATAAATGCATGCCAAAAGCACTTATGAACCACTTCGCTTGGCAAATTGTTTGATAAAATTAAACATTTTCATTTTATCTATCCATCTGGTGGCCAACTGGGCTTACATTCGTTTTACAAGTGCTATAAAAAGCCTTCTCAACTATAAGTCGAGCTGAATTAAAAATAAATACAATCAAGTTTCAGAAGTAAGCGCAATCACCGAAATAACACTCAAGTTCCCACTTCTGCACGCATTTCATAAAGGATTATGTACTTCAGTTCACGTAAGCGCGCTTTCTTCGAGAGGCAGATAAGCTCGCTTGGAAACCCTTCAGATTCTTATGTGCGCTCGCATGTTATGTGATTAAATATCAACTTGTGCAATTTGTTACATTTACCAATTCAATGATATACAATAAATAGACATTTCTTGTAAATTAGGTGAATTAGATGTACTATAAAATGCACAATTTGAAATTTTAATGAAAATGTGTAGTACTAATTAAATTACATATAGTAAGGCATGCCAGAAGTATTAATAAATACTTTTACACTCTGTTGGTCTAGTAATATTTTTTCTATGGAAAATATAAATGAATATCTATATATTGAAGTACACATTTCATAAATAAGCACTCAGTTTCCCACTGGGCATTATAACTAAAATGCAGGCAATTTAATTTATACGCATCTGTGTACAGCTAGGCTCGTTGTGTGTGTGTGTGTGCCTATGCTGATACCACAATATTTGCATATCATATATGCATAAACACACGCGACATTCCGGGCAGACAGTTGCAATTAAGTTAGATGCCGTGTGTGTGTGTGCTGTGTGTGTGAGTGTGTTGTGTGGGTGAGTGATGATACTATACAAATGAGACAACTGCAATTGAGCACAACAAACAACAAAGTCGGCAGTTAACGTCTGCCACCTGAACTTAGTCAATCAGTCAACAGAGGCGATGACAACAACAGCAGCAGCAACAACAACAACAACAACAACGGTTGCCCGGACAAACTGACAGGCATATGCACATGTCTTTGCTTTAGTTAAATATGCACATGCATCAACTACACACAACACAACACACGTAATAAAACAGGCAGCAGACAATTTGCATTGCCTACTTTTGGGCTGAGAATTCAAGTGGCTGCGACAAAATTCATGGGATAAAGCAGAGAGGCAGCGTGAGAGAGCGAAACAGAGACACAGAAAAAGAGTGCGAACGAACGATAGAGAGAGCGAGATTGAGAGAGAGAGAGATAGAGAGAAAAATGGTAAACTAGTGCAAGGCTGGGCATTTGATTTCAGTTTACCATTCGAATTCGATTTTGATGAAACGCTTCAAACGCATTTACACAAATGTTGAGTGAAACAAGTAATTAACGTAATTAACGTAATTGGCGGTAATTGAGCTGGTAATTGCCAGTAAATAGTTGAACAGCTTAAATTCGTAATCACTTATATGGGCTCCGCGAAGCAAATGTATTTAATAAATAGAAGGACATTTCATAATTGAAACAAAAGTAAAAGAACGTTGAAACCAAACTTTAAAAACTGAAATACAAATAATTAATTTTTTTTATGCGTGATTTAAGCCAAGTATACAATTGGTGATAAAGTGCCTTAGAAATCTTCAGTTGGACAAATTTTTTATAAAAGAAGTCATATTTTTATATATTTTAGAGATTCTTCTAGATTGTTTATATATCCAAAGATATGAACTTATACTTATTTATTTTATTTTCAAAAAAACAAACAAATTTTTTTTTTGTTTTTTTTTTTTTTTTATTATATATTTTTGTATTTATTTAAACAAGTTTTCTGGTATCGAGAAAAATCGATACATCTTAGAAAGTACATCTGTGAATTAGCAGAAAAAAAGCTTTCCACACTTGAAAGGCATCTCCCAATTGAATCCTGAACGCTCCATCAACATATCAAAGCTCGCCCATCGCTTGAACTATTCCCAGCTAGCCCCCTCCTAGTCACGCTTATCGTGCACTTTATATATGCATTATCATTGCTGATTACGTGCTACCCCTGGGTAAGCAACTGCTTATCACAAATTTTCTCTCCCTAACGCAGTTCGCAGTTCGCAGCTCCGCACCCCCCACCCCTCACCCCTCTCCCTTTAGCGCGCAGAACACGTTGCGCAAATACAATTGCATTTTCCGCTACTTCATTGCTGTGTGCACTTTTCACTTAATTGCACACATTCAGACACTCACACACCCGCAGACACCCACACACATTCACTTGTCCAACTATTCAAATCATAAAATTAGCACACTTACACCCACACACACACACACACACACACGTACACAGCCCAAATCAATTAAAACACAAAGCGCACGCTGCTTCGGAACGCAAAAAAGTCGAGCGCAAAAACGTGCAGGAATGCAGGTTTTTGTATTAACAGTTTGACTAGCGAATACCCTATAATAGAGTTAAATGTTTTTTTGTATAACTATTTTGATTGATTTCAAACTAATTTTATGTATTTTCTTGCTACGAATATTATTTATATGAACAGATCTTAAGTGCACTTTTCGGATCGTGTCAATTTTAAGAATTTCCTAAGAGTTGTTGGATAAACAAACTACAAACAATTTTTGAAGTTTTTATTTATTTGAAATTTTTAATTTCCTAATTGATTTATATGGATTTTTTAATTTGCTTTAAGATTATGCTGTTCATAATTTATAGAAGAAATATTTCAAACTTTTCTTTTTATATTTATATTGTTTTTTTTTTTTATACTATGTGTATTTATTTATATTTGTATTTTTTTAGATATGTTTCTATATATTATATATTTAGAAAGGTTTGGTTTGCTAGCTTTGGTTTTTTATTCCGCTTGACTCTTTAAAATTCTCAAAATATTGGTGAGGTGTATGTCTCGAGTCGATAGCAATTATTTATTTATTATATTTGAATAATTCATTTTTCTTACTCTTTCTTGATTTTACTTTTCAATATAAATGCAATTTTATAAGTCTTCAGAAATCCGTGAGCTAATGGATTTTAATTATTTAGTAGTAGTTGTAGCAGTTTAAAGTCTAGAAATGTTTGAATAGACTTTCAATTCTAAACAGTGAATTTCAAGATCAGGCGCAGAAAAACAAAATTGACGAAATTTATGGCACGTACGTGACACACGAGCGACTGTCACGCACAGCTTGAAGACAATTACATATACCCTGACAATTTTCATTTTTGACACGCGCTTCAACTGGGTATAAACAGGTAGGGGCGTTGGGAAAACTGGGGCGGCTGTGGAGTGGAGTGTGGTGGCTTGGGCTGTGTTATAGTGAGTGAAGCGGCAGAAAATCTCTTGGACGCCGCATGGTATGCAGCGGCATGAACTGCGTGGCGGGGTGGCCAGGGGTTGGCATTTTTGTTGCATAACTTGCGGCGCGCTTTGTGGCCAAAATACCCGCACAGGTGCCATCCGGCTCTATGTGAGCGCGGATGTGCGCTAGTGTAGGTGTGGGTGTGGGTGTGGGTGTGTCTGATATAAAATGCAAATGCTTTAATTAAAAGCTTTGCAGCTTCACTAAAGCATGGCGCCGCACGTGGGCGTGACGAAGCGCCCCAAAGTGCCGAATAAGACAGTGGCGTCGGGTGTGTGCGCTTGAAGGGGGGGACAGGGTTGCATAGTTTTTAAAGTTTTCGCGCGTGGAGCTATGTGCCATTTGCCGACTTGGGCATTTTGGGTCACACAATCAGCGGGGCCAAAAGTAAACAGGTGGGCGCAGGACACGCCCCCTCCCCGCCCCTCTCAGATGCACCATCCAGCCTGCCAGAGCGTGGCGTGGTGGGTGAATGTGGTTTTCCTACTCACATGTTTGTTGTGATTTTTATTGCATACTTTTATGCGGCCCACAATTTATGCACGAGATTTCAAACAATTTCTTTCGCCTCTATTTTTTGCCGCACACAGGAATGCCAAACAACAGCAAGCAGGGACCACACCGCCCAATACAGCCGCCACCCACTTTCGTAATGCTTTGTCTCTGTATTTTTGCTGTGCTTTGCATAAATTTTGTAGCTACACCCCAAGCAAAAAGTTCTTTATCGGCTTTTTTTTTTGTTGATACTTAGCTGCAGATGATTATGTAGCAAAAAAAGAAAGAATAAGAAAACCAACCCCTACCCCAGGCAGGTGTGTGTGTGTGTGTGTGTGTCTTAAAAGCATGCCAGCAAATTTGTTAATCATGTAGCTCATCTATAAGTTTCTTTTTAATTTGAAACCATTTTCTCTCATTCTTTTCTGTCTGGCGAAATCGAAAATTGTTGCCATTTCCAAGTGAGTTCATTAATGAATAAATACGAAATACGAAACAAACAAAAAAAAAAAATATATGGTGAGCAAGACCGAGAAGGCAAAAAAAAAAAAAAAAAAACATTAAAAACCTGATAAAAAGTGAGTACTTAAAAAAGGTTTCACAATTCCGACCCGAAGCACACACAAAAGCGTCGCAAACTTTGACAACAATTTGAATGGCGAATGAAAATCCATGACAACTGGCATTGAAGTTTGAGCATTGCAGAAAGAAATGCTGAAGCCTTATAAAACGAAAATGAATTCAATTTCAATTTGATTTCCATTTTCATTTCCATTTTCTTATGTTCATGTTACGTTTATTAAATGCATTTGAATACTTAAGTGTTTATTTATTATATTTGATTCTATTTTCGATTATAGAAAATTGATTAAATTTTCAATGCTGACGACCGGAAGTGAAGTGCAAAGCTATTTCGATTATAAGCTTCATATAATATTTATCACGGCTTAATTAAATATCATAAGACAATCCGAAAAGAAAATCGAATTGTCGACGGTTTTCCATCAGCAGAGCCTTACATTTCACACTAAAACATCATAAAAGGTACACATTCAGTACTGAATAATTTGAAAAACTAAATAAAAGGCACAAAAGAGCATAATATTTTATATATTATTTTCTTAGCATAGAAAAAAAGGTTTACCACTCATCGAAAATACCTGTCAACTTATTATCCAGCTTGTTTCTCTTGATAAACATATTTTACTACTATTTTAAACACTTAAACATCTCAGTATAAGCTCATTTGCAGGTCAGTTTAAGTTAAAAGCTCAACAAAGAAGGTATAAAAGTTAAAAAAAAAAGTATCCTCAAATTATTTAATTAACTAACTTAGTAAATATTTGCCAAAAGCACATTGAGAAATATAGAAAAAATTAAAATAATTAATAAATAATTCTAATATATGATATAATTTAATAATTAAAGTAAATTTTTGAGATGAAAGCAGCTTTTGAAACACAACTAAACAGTTAGTGTACGTGTTTTTAATTGAAGAATTTCTTTTGAGCTTGTAAGCTTAACATTTTAAAAGCACATTAAAGCTATAACCTAGATTAAACTCATTTTGAGCTAAAATTTCAGCAATATGGCAGCTTTAAAAACTCCCAAAAGCTTCGGGCATGCTGGCAATACTTTTGCCCATTAAGTAATAAGAATGTTTATATATTTAAACTTTTAAATACTCAATGACTTTTGTCATAAACATTTTCTGCTCACAAACTTTATTGATCAGCCAGCATATAAATTGATTGAGTGAATACAACAAAGCTCAGCCAAAACTGTATGCTCAGGTAGCTGGCAATAATTAAGTGTATTTGCAACTAGGTATTCTTTCATTTGATATTCAACAAAATGAATTCGATATTTACTGTCAGATTTCGTCTGGCATCGTTAGCACATGACAAACTAAGGATTTCAGTTTAATTATGCACAACTTGGCATCATCTTTGACTTTCAGCCAAATCAATCGTACAGCGTCCGAAGTACGCAACAAGACAAACAGTTGTATGCCTGGCAGGCACAATTGAAAATCAGCTGCAAAACTTATTGATGCCAACTTGTGAGCCAGCAGCAACAGGAAAGCAGAGGGGAAAGGGTGGGAGGCAATTGGTTAATGTTTGCCGCGAGGGGAGGATGGACAACAAATTACATAATTAATTAGGTGAAACTTGATACTATTTCGTATACCCTGATCGAGGGTAGTACAGCTACGGCGGCAAAATGTGTAACAACTGAAAATGGGCTTTGAGGATGGCGTTAATACGTGTATAATTAATATTAAGGAACAATTTCTTGATGGTAACTAAATAGACAAATGTTCAAAATGCAACACTATCTATGCCAAATGAAATCACTATAAACTTTAAAATCTGAGAACAAGATTTTTATTTATAGTATGTGTTTTTGTTGTCACATATTGCTAAATGCAAAGTTTAAATACAATACCTAATTTAAGAAGCTTTAACGAGTATTTGTTACTTTATGAAGGAATTTTGTATATTTAGGCATCAATAATGATTTATGATATCAAGAATGATTTATACCTAATTTAAAAAAAAATTGTGGGAAATACTCTTGGAACTGTGAATTGATCAAGATTTGATGACAGTGACTATGAATATTTATAGGTCACATATTTCCCAACATAATGCATAATATACTAAATAAATACAATTTATTAAATATAAAGTTTTTTTATAAGCATTTTTTTAAAATAGACAGGCATAGAGTATTGAATATTCCTTGCTGCTAAGCTAAATGCTGTCGCTCGTTGTTTTTTGTAGCTTTGCTGGCAACAGGAAAAGAAAGTTAAACGAAGTTGTAAACGATGTTGGCGACTTCATTAGCTGCCCCAGCTGCACAACACACACACACGCATAACTTTGTCTACAAGTGTGTGTCTGCATGTCTGTGTGTGTAGGTAAATCGCGGCAAATGAGCTGGTAAAAGTGCAGAGGCAATTCGAGGGCAGCAGCAAACTGGGCAACATTTATATCATGCTCAACTAATTGCAGAAGCGCGAGAGGCTGTGGCAAAGGGGGAGGTGAAGCAGGCGAAACAGGGGCATGTATTCAGGCACTGTGCGTGTGTGTGTGTGTGTCTGTGTGTGAACGCGTGTGTGCACATGCATGGCCATAACATAAATTCTCATAAGCATAATGCTTTGAAAATTGAAGCAAAACGGGGGCAAACTACACGGCAAGGACCTCTCGGGGGCAGGAAAAGCGATAAAGCGACTCGGCTACGTCCTGGGCCACTGGCAAGCTGAGTTATTGAAATTACAACTTGTACGCGCCCGGACACACTGGCGCTTTAATGAGCTGCTCGTCCTGCCGTGTCCCGGCCCGGCCAGCTTTAACTAAATTAATAGAAATATGTAATAAAAAAAAAGTCGCTTGGAGAACTGAGCCCAAGAGAAAGAGAAGAGAGCCCAAAGGACGGTACAGTAGCAAGGCATAAGGACATGTGTGCATGTGTGTGTGTGTGAGGCGACGGCAGACACATGGTCGAGACATGGAAGCCAAGTTCATTTTACAGAGGCCCATTATATTGTCGTCGTTGTTTTTATACCCATTAAAAATATTTAAATGGGCTACAATAAAGTTGAGCAAATGCTTCTCGCAGGCAAAAGCTAACCTCTTATATTCTTGATCTGTTTGCCCATATAAATGCATTTATCACTGAGACTTCTAGAGCTAGAGTTTTTGAATAAATGTTTAGCTGTACTCGGTATATATTAAATATATATAGATGAGTTTTCTAAGAGCCCGGAATCGATTTCCAAGTTAAAAATAACAAATGATTCAAATTTCAACTAAGACAACCTTCTGTAAAACACAAGCTATCTGTCATAGCAGCTTATGTAAATAACTAACCCTTTTTAATATACAACATAGAAACGCCGTTTCTTTCTTTTTTTTTATTTATTTTTTAAAATCGAAAACTTAATAAATATTGATTTACTACCCTAGTTTTATAAGTAAAAGACATACAATTTATGAGCAAGTTATCGAATTGTCAAAAATATTTCCCAAAAACTCAAAACTATAGATTTGAGCATATTTCGCACATTATAAGAGCTAGCGACACCAAATAATATATAATTAAATTCTCTGAAACTACTGTAGAGAAATACAAATTATAGCTGCGTCTAGGGTATCTGCTAGTCGAACGCGCTTGACGACAGCACTCTTATGTGTTCTTCTCGCTCTTGTGGTTATTGTTGTTCCTGGCTGGCGTTGTTGATTTTATTATAATAATAATGCTCAAGCGCGCGCTGTGCACAACAACAACAACAACAACAACAATAACAAGGGGGGCAACAACAACAGCAACAAAAAGAGAGAAGCAAAAAGAGAAGCAATGAAAAAAGCATGAAGAGCAACAAAAATCAATAACCACCCGAAGGCGCAGGACGCATGCAGCAGGCATATAAAATTTACATACAGTGTGTGTTGTGTGTGTGTGTGTGTGTGTGTGTGTGTGTGGCAAGTGGGTGTTTTGTGACTCAAGGTTGTGGCACAGCTGAGACAGCAGGCAGAGCCAGCCAGTTAGTCACAGCGCGAACATGTTGTTGTTGTTGTCATGGTTGTTGTTGTTGTTGTTGTTGTTGCTTGTGAGGCATGTTGACGCCCGCCCCCGAGCGCCCGAGTGGGCGACAAACTCGATTCCGGGGCAAGGATAAACAAAAATTGCAGCATAAGCAAATCGAACGACAACTAAACAAATTGAAAATAACAACGACAGCAACAACAACAACAACAACAACTGAGGCAACCTCAAAGAGCAACATATCGGTTGCTCATTTCATATCAATTAATTAGTAAAGCATGTGCAATGTGACAATGGAGGACACAAGTGCTGACAAATGAAGACATTTTTGATTATTTAAGTGTACACGGAGCCAAATCGGAAATGAACAAGAAAATGTATTAATGTCACAGCTAATTGGGGGGTATTTACATATTTCATTCAGGGAGAACGTGTGTAATTAAGTAATTGGCATGTGTAAAATGGGACAAGCAAGAAAGTTGCCGTCGGGTGTAACCGACTGCGAAATACTCGTTTGATTTTTTTTTTATTAATGAGCGTGGACGAGATTTTTAAATCGATAAAAACCACTTGGTCAAAATAAAAGAGCAAATATCTAGGTGTATAAAGATTGAAATCAAATAAAGCTGGATTTTAATACAATTTTTTTCTCTTAATTCAAATGCAGAATTTATCTAACGAAGAAGCTCTAAACAAAAAACTATTCCGCATAAAAATCGATTAATTAATTGGCAAAGTGCACAAATTTCAAATTTCATTGTTCCCATGGCAATTTTATTTAAATGTTTATATGGATTTTGATCTGATTCAGAGAAAAACTATGAACAATAAGCCATTCCGCTTAAACATCGTTTCAGTTTTGCCAAAGCTATTTTGATTTTTGCGGTATTAATGTGAAATTTTTGTACATTTCTGTGTTAGGATTTTCAACTGAAATGACAAAGCTCATGTTACAGGATTCCAAATGATTTGATAATTTAAAGAGTACTAAAAAACACAGTTTGCCATTACAATGTTGTAAGAGAGTTAATGGCATTTAAAAAAAAGAAAATACCAACAAGTCCAATATATAATGTAAAATGGAAATGACGAGCACACACATTACACAAAAATTTTGACATGCCGGGCAAACTGTGTTCGTTTATCAATTTTCAAATGCCGCCCACCAATTACGAAGTATGCCAAACAATGGAAATTTGTGCACATGTCTGCTAAATGGTTCCCCATAAAAAATTGATAAGCTAAGCGAGAAGCAACAACATTGCGAGGACGGGCAAATTGAAAATTGTAACTAGACCGAAGAATATTAACATCATGTGCAGGCGTTCACTTGCTAAATTATAGACTAAAAGGCGGAATGTAATTGGCAGTGCCGTACGAATCGAATGCGAATACAAATACGAATACACCAATTTCAAATACACGTAAATAGGTCAATTTACGATTCTCTATTCTTGTGTATAGTTTTGGTTTTGTTGCCCAGAATTACAGAGTACTTATTGGTACGAATTGATTTAATTTATTCGTTAGTGTTATATTCGTTAGGGCACTTTAAAGAACTCGCTTAGAATATATATATTATATTCGATAGAATTCTATAGTACTCATATTTGGTACTCATATAGCATACTTAGTATCATACTCATACTTCTATATCGAGAACTCGTACTGATCATATCCTTTAGCTTTTTAAAGAGTACTTTGTCTACGCATTGCCTTTATATACGCCTCATTTGACTCCCAGTTGAGTTCGAGCTTGAGTACTCAGTATTCAGCATAGAGTTGTGCAGTGCAATGCACGTTTATTTATTGTGTATTTGCATTATTAGAGCCACTCAGCTGTGAAAAGCTAGGCGAACGGAATGGGGGGGAAATGTCGACGGGGATATGGGGAGAGGGGGTGGAGGCATAGCATACAGCAAGTGACCATAGACATCAGTCAAACGGAACCGAAGCGACTGCCCAACTGACTGACGTGTCTTTTGTCCTGCTCGAAGGACCCACATGGAGGTTCTGCCGTCCGTCCATCCGACCTGGTCTGGAGCAGCCCCTTATGTCGGACTGTCTACATTATTATGTATTGGCAACTTGTTTAGTTAGGAACTTCGTAATTTCGTTATGGCACAGAGAGCAGGACAAACGATGCTGAGTAAGAGCTCAAGAGCTACGTGAGTGGATGGATATGTACACAGCACTACACACACATTTATACACACACGCATATAAGGCAGTATATATGTATGTATATATACAGCCATATATTTTTAGATGCTGCATTTTATACCCAATTACCAGGCACACACGTGTGTGTTGTTTGTTTTTGTTTGTGTTGCTAATAGAATCATATGAGTTTAATACTATTTTCAGCAAACTACGCTCGGCCGCGTGACACGACCACGCACGACATAACTTTCCCCCTCGAACATAACTTGAATGTAACAAGGACATGTTTTATTATTTAAATTATATTTTGCTATATGTAAAGCATTTTAAATATATTTAATATTATTTCAAGGCACATTTTGAGAGATTTGAGAGGTTTTTTTTTTATATTAATATGCTTTTTACTGAATTTCTGTTCTTGAAGTAAAATCGTTTTCAAAAAACAAAATATATAAAGAGAATTTTTATCTTTTAAAATGCACACAAAAAAAACTGCGAGATTTGCCTAAACAAAACTTATTAATTTTCTAATTTATATCATATTTATAACAGATTTCTCCTAATTTTGTTTCTTTTTTAAATAACAAGATGCTCAAATGTTACAAATATTTAAACGACATTTTTTTAAGTAACAAAAAACGAAATAGCAAATTGTAGGTTAAAAATACTTTTTTTCTTTTGGATAAAATTGATAGAAATTTTGAATTGTATTATTTTACAACCTTATGAGAAATGCTTCTGCGAAACATAAATAACAGAAGTGTTTAGAGTACATATGTATTGTTGTTGGGTAGTATAAGTATAAACAGCATTTAAGAAACAGATGTGGGCTTCCATTGTAAACACAGTGAGTTTCCAAATGCGCCGGCTAAACTTTCGATTACCATAAGCTAAGAACAAAATCGATTTTAAAGGGGAATATTTTGTGTTTTGCTTGCTTTACTTTTTAGTTGTTGAAAGTCTTTAAATTGAAATGTTCGCACAAAATATGCCAAACAATACCAATCGATAGCCCATTGCTGTGTAACTGATTGTTATTGTTATCGCCAGAGATTCAAGCAGCAGGTGCCATAAAGCAGTGCAGTGGGAACATATACTCTGATGTGTGGGTGTGTGCACATATTTACATATGTATATAGCATACTTGTATATCAAGATACAAGACAAGCTGACATACACGCAACCCTCAAGCCGTCAGCAGCAGCAGCAGCAGCAGCAGCAGCAGGAGTTTCAACATCAGAGGGGCACATCAAACAAAATTCCTTTTCCTTTTCTTTTGGATATGTGTGTTTTTTTTCTGTTCTTTTCTCTGATATTTTGGCTACAAACATTGGCAAGTTTGACAAGCCAGAAGATTGAGTACGTGCCCCACATTGACAAATGGAACGCGAGTGGCAAACGATAATTTGAAAATCTATCGAGTAGTATTCGAATCCATCTGCAACTTTTGACTTTGACTACAGAATCGATGTGCTGTCAATGTGGATGGCACACAGGTGGATGGACTGTGCCACGGTGTATAGGCACATTAGATGGGACACTCACCCCCCCCCCCCCTCCCAGTTCCCACCCCGTTCACGACTACTTACCAACTATACACAATGGGGTACATGTTCACATCAGAGTGATGTGTGGAAATTGAAAATGCCAGTTACAAATACGAAGACGTGTACTCACCTGCAAAGAGAGCAAAAGTAAAGACAGGAAAATGAATGTAAGCGCTTGCATTAATAGACATGTTTTTTTTTATTTCTATATCTTTTGAGTTTTTCATATTTTCATATATTTTTTTATTTTATGTTTACATTTTTCTTTGTGTCAGGTTTTTACGCTTTTGCAACGCAGCCAAGTGCAACTAAGGTCATTGCTATGATTCTTCAATCGGTGTAGCAGCTCATGACCTGCTGCCGCCCCCCCCCCTCCTCCTCACCCCACACCCTTGATTCCACCTTGCACAGTCTGTCAACACACGCACACGCTTATCATCCCAAAGGTACGCTACATAAAGTGCAACATGCGAACATCAACAAATAAGCATAGAAAGCAGCCGACATTGTGGCATGTGAAACGGCAACGTTTTGGTTTGCAAGGGTCGCTCGTAAAATAACAATGTGTTGAAATCATTTTTGAACCCCCTTCAGCTGCACTTAGTTGATTGTGGTATATGAAAAAAATGGTGTAGTTAATTATAAAATGCGTTATCGAAATCCAAGCCACGTGAAAGTCTCTTTGCTTAAGAATTCTTATGTCAAGCATGTTTACCCAAAAATTGCCAAATACAAAGCTTAAATATAATGGATATAATAACTTTTTGTTGAATTTCAAAAATATTGTTCTTCTTTATGCAATATTAAATTTGATTAAGTTTTTTTTTTTTGCTATTTTCGTCTTAAACACAGAGTGTTGTTACTCAAGAGCTATCGATAGGCATTATCGATAAACTAAGCTTAATTAGCTCAAACTTATACTCAAGCTTATATTGTCAGACGCACCGCTTTTTTCACCTAAGTAGATGCGTTATCGATAGGCACAAAGCTCAAATTTTTTAAACATAAAATATAATTTATACACATATGTTATCGATGTGCAAATATCGATAGCATACTTCGACACGCACACCTCAACTACTAGAAATTAAATATTTGCGAACGATATTAAAAGCATATTAAACGCCATTAATAAAGAAAGCAATTGTGCTTTAAACTATATCGAGTAGCCGATTAGATAGACACATATCGATAGGCACATATGAAGTAATAATAACACGATAAACTAAGCCCACACCAGAACAATTTTAGACTTAAACCAGTTGTGAATTAAAGTGAAAATTAGCTTTATTTATTCAGTCAAATGAACTTATCTTAGAGCTCTAAGGAAGCCCTCGTTTGCAGGACTCAAGACGCAATCATCGTTCTAGTCTGGCCACTAACAAAAGCATATATATATATATATATATATATATATAGATGTACATATATGTAGATATAAATTTATAGAGTACTTGGTAGCGTCGTCTCGGTCGCGCCGGTTCCTCAACTTGGCCGGCTTATGCATTCAGGCACACGCATTCAATTTGCCAGCCATTCAGCGCAAATTTTGCGACAGCACAGAATGGGGAAAGGGGTTGGCGGCGTCGCGGGGGAGAGAGAGAGAGAGCGCAGGTTGGCGGGGCAGGTATGTGGAGAGACATATGTCATGAATTTTTAATCCCGTCAAAAGCCCCCACCGCGACGCCCCATAGACGAGCGACAGCGATGGATGAAGTGGGAAATCAAATGTTTGTAATTAAAATTAAATATTCTATTAAAGGATCAAAACTGCAAAGCTAAAAGGATGCAGTCAGGCGGTAAACAGCAATCAAAGCGAACTGTAAGTACACCTACACTAAGTACACACACACACACACACACACACACACACACACACACACATGTGTATTTATATCATAACACAAATGTTTAATCCGGAATCCTGATGTCCTCGGCGAAAACCGAAAATAAGTAAATAGTGTTGGGAATTTGTGGACTCGATTGCGATTTGCGATGAAGCGTGAAATGTCAAGTGCTTTGAGCTTTAGTTTGGCTTTTGCAAACACTTGGCAACCCTGCTCGCAATTTCGCCAAGCTGCCAATGTCTGCTAGTTTGTCAAACTGTTCGAGCGAAGCCAATTCACTGCTTAGGCAAATATAATAACAAGCATTGAGTGCGTCTGTGTGTGTGTGTGTGTGTGTTTGTGTATGTTTGGGTGTGGGGGCGGGTTAGGGCTCGGCTCAATTATTAAATGAAATATGACAAATGTAGAATATCTGCTCGGAAAATTGTGCAAACTGCAACACAAGTGAAACAAAATAATTAATACACCCTGACATTTGAGCAGCTGTCATCGATTATCGATAAACACAATAGGATAATCCGATAGACATATATAGACACTAATTGAAATACTCACAGATTAATGTGCTTGGGGTGAAACGGTCAGCTACAAGAATCCTTTTAGAACATGAACTCCTACTTAAACAGCACGATTTGGCAAAGTGATATACTACAAAAGCTTATCATATATAGACTTTTCAATTAACTTAACAGTTCTAACTATAAGCCTCAAATAAAGTTGTGAATCTAAGAAACGTTGTGCTACCTTTGAGTTTATTTTAGGAACGAAATTGTTATAATAATTAATTTGTACTTAACTGAATTCCATTATAAAATGAAGAATGATTTATAGATCTTCAATTTCAGAACATTCAAGAACGAAATGAAATGGAAGTAATTTTTGTAAGCTTAAAACTATCGACAATCGGCAAGAGTTATCGATGAAGACAGCTGCAGAACGTTTCATCAATGAAATTGACACTCAACTATAGAATACTTATAAAAATAAGTAAATAGTCCACATTACCACTTGACAAAAGTAAAGATTCGAAAAAAAATTTTTTTTTAATCAGAATCACGAGTTTTTATTTTTAATCGATTGCGTGCACCTAAATTAGTATAAAGCGCAACTTTAAAAGTGATTCTGGGGGGGTCGATTTTTCTGTCAAAAATCATGCCAAATTTTACAAAAATTTAGACAAGTAAAGTTCCCAAATCCATACTTGCTTGATTTCAAAGTCCCATAACTTTGTCAAAAGTAAATTTTCATGATGTTTACCATTTTCATCATGGTTTGACACCTTGATCAATTCCGCATTTAAATTAAATTCGTATTTGAAAATAAATTTTTTTTTATTTTTTTCCGAAAATAATCCTTTACTCCCCTCTTACTTTTTTTGAAAAAAAAAAAAATTTATAAATCAGAATCGCGAGTTTTTATTTTTAATCGTTTGCGGGTACCTTAATTAGTATAAAACGCAACTTTAAAAGTAATTCTGAGGGGGTCGTTTTTTCTGTCAAAAATCATGCCAAATTTTACAAAAATTTAGACAAGTAAAGTTCCCAAATCCATACTTGCTTGGTTTCAAAGTCCCATAACTTTGTCAAAACTAAACCGATTTTCATCATGTTTACCATTTTCATCATGGTTTGACACCTTGATCAATTCCGCATTTAAATTAAATTCGTATTTGAAAATAAATTTTTTTTGATTTTTTTCCGAAAATAATCCTTTACTCCCCCCTTACTTTTTTTGAAAAAAAAAAAAATTTTTTAAATCAGAATCGCGAGTTTTTATTTTTAATCGTTTGCGGGTACCTTAATTAGTATAAAACGCAACTTTAAAGGTAATTCTGAGGGGGTCGATTTTTCTGTCAAAAATCATGCCAAATTTTACAAAAATTTAGACAAGTAAAGTTCCCAAATCCATACTTGCTAGATTTCAAAGTCCCATAACTTTGTCAAAACTAAACCGATTTTCATGATGATTACCATTTTCATCATGGTTTGACACCTTGATCAATTCCGCATTTAAATTAAATTCGTATTTGAAAATAAATTTTTTTTTATTTTTTTCCCCTTTACTTATTTTGAAAAAAAAAATTTTTTAATACCCTACTGTGTACTGTGAATGTGTATTACGCAGTCGATTACACCCGACTGCAACATTCTTACTTGTTTTTTTTTTATAATTAGCAAAATATAATATTTTCATTTTGATAACTATTGATAATTTTTTTGCAAAAAGCGAACAACTTTTTAATCATAGTTGACTAATAAATGATGTGAACATTGTATGAAATGCTTTTTTGCATGTAATTAAAAAATACGGCTGTTTTAACTGCTTTAATAAACTGATAGAGCAAACAAATTGAAATTCAACACATTAACAACTACATTTTAAAAAAAATAATTTTTTATAACTCTTTTACTTTACATTACAATGTTATACAAATTTAAATAAAAAATCACTTTACAGCTGTTCCATTTAATTGCGTCAAATATGTGTGCAATAATAATTTATCTTATTTAAATAATATTTCAACAATTTGCAATAATTTTTTTATAAAGGGTGAAATGCAGAAAATGTCGCCCACAGAAATGCCTTGGAATACTATTTAAGGTATTTATATGTTTAAATATAAAACAATTGCATAAAAATTAAGTAAAGTGGTTAAGAGAAAAGGTATATATACAAATGAAATAAAGTGGTTAAGAGAAAATATACTACAATACAGACTTTGCAGTTTGAAATAAAATTGTTAATCAGAAACTTATCGTTTTTTGTTTATATAAACAAATTATTTTTGTGTAGCGATTAAAAGAGCAGGATCAAAAAAATATACTTTACGACCGATGGTTGCTATGACAGCTAAATAATATGGCAGCTATATGATATAGCAGTTAAATTCAGCGCATTTATGCTGATAAAAAACACAAACAACGTCCATTGATTAAAAATGATACTAACAAAAATAATTAATTTAGCACTTCCCCTAGTTAGGGTATCAGAGTAATTAAATGCAATATGATATGATAAGAACGGACATTAACAAATGTTTATCACGTTGAATTTTATTGAAAGCGTTGGCGAATAATTCGTGCTGATCTGTTAAACGTGATACATATGCATTACGACCACAAATTTAATGCAATTGTAATTTGCTTTCTATGGTTGGGCGGGTGTGTGGGTGTGTGTGTGTGGGTGTGTGTGTGTGTTGTGTGCACCCCTCACACATTATGATTACCGTATCAAATCTGATAATTTAAATTTGAATCGAAATAATTTTGATTCGGTTTCGATTTGACGTTTGCAATTATTTTGTTAGCCTTTCATTGCTGACACATAAAGGCGAATAATTGCCTACAATTTGCATCTATATATTTCAATTACTAAATCTAGTTTTAGTTTATAATCACTGTACATAAATATTAAATATTCTCGTTGCATAAAATGTGCAAATTCCGATATTTGCACACATTGTCATCTTTTTTTGTACAAACCAAAAACCCTTAGAAATGTCTAAAATAACTTGCAAGAAATATATATATTAAATTATCGTTTAAGGTTAAAAACGACTAGAAATGTCCAGACTTTTAAGGAACCATTTGAATGATTATTATCGAATATGAAAAACCTTTTTTATAAATGGAGAAAGGACGCAGAACTTTTTGGAACCTTCAAAACGTAATTAATATAGAAAAAGCTGTTACAGCAAGCGATATATTTAAGAGTTATATGTCAATATAGATATATAAGAAATGCAACTGATATTCTGTTGCTGCTCCTCTCCCTCTGCCTTTTAGCTTTAAACTAATTGACTTGTGTAAGCTAAAGAATATTTATATTTGCTCCCCAGCGCCAATACCCCGCTCAGCAGCCCCTCCCCCCCCCCTTGCACCCAGTGCTGCGTAATGGCTACAACTCCAGAGCATTGCACTCAGCCAGACAGCAAATTGTGACCTGGCTGTGCTCCCGTTCCGGCTCTCCGCGCTCCCCGCTCTTCTCTGTACGCTGTGTCCTGCATGCTGTCACTAACTGTCTGTCTCTCTGTGTGTGTGTGTGTGTGTGTGTTTGTTTGTTTTCGCTTATTTTTATTGCCACGCATCCTTTTTATGTCCTGCTGTGATTTCAACCGACCGCCGCCAATGCCCCCGCCGTCGCCGCCACTGTGCTCCATTTGGCCAACCCTGCTGTTTGCATTGCCAACCGCACTGTTTTGTCCTACAGGCACACCCACAACCCACACACGCACACATATGTATATATAGACAGCTGCAATTTCACGTTGATTTTCAGCGCTCTTTGGGTTCCGGGTTCCGGGTTCCGGGTCCCTCTCCGCGTCCGAGTTCGAGTCCGAGTCCGGGTCCCGGTCGTGGTCGTGGTCGTGGTCCCGGGGCCACGTCCTCATCTCGTCCCCCTCGCATTCGCCGTGTGTCGTCCGGCAATGTCCGTACATAAATATGAAATTTATTAGTAAATGTTGTATATCCTTTTGTGCGTGTCAGTTCCGGCTTGGATTGCATTTCAGCTCTGCTCATTTTCAGCAACACCAACAGCAACAACATCTGCAGCCAACAATAACATCATCATCAGTGAAAATGGCCAGACCCCCTCCCATCCAGACCCGTTGGCATCATCAGCTTTATTATCGCATCCGCGTCGCATCGTTCTGGTTACTATTTTAATTTGTTAAATGCACTTGTGTCATGTTCATTTGCCAACACTGCCACTCCCTCCACTCACCATTTGTTGCCTCGCCCGGCAACACCTGCTCCCTTATTCTTGCCAAGCTTGAGCTTAACCCTAGACTGCCGTTGCAATTGTGCTAAGAAACAGATCAGCCGCAAACTTCTTTTTAATTGGATTTGTTTACTAATATTTGGTATTTATCGATTATCTCCTTCTTTCTATACAAGAAAAATAACTAAAAACTCAAAAAAAAATGCCCTCAAACACGAAAATCGGTTCAGCTTTGATAAAGTTTTTAATGTTTGAAAGATTTTAAGCCTTTCACAATCAATTTTAATGCTGTTTTATATACTAATTATGACAACCACAATCGATTAAGACTTTGCAATTCTAAATTTTGAAAAAAAAATTTCAAAAATGAGAAAGCAATTTTTTTTTACCAAAAATTAAAAAAAAAGGATTTTATATTAATTATATATTTCCCATGTTAATTCAATGTAGAGTACAAACCTTGACCAAAATTTGTGTCAATTTTGAAACTACAAAAATTTTGACTGTCTAGCTTTTAAACTGAAGGAGATATATAGAGGTATAAATCTTAACGCTTTACCGGACGAGGGCAGTTGGTATTTTAGAGCTTTTATAACTGTATCACAAATATAATTATATATTTATTTTCTATAGAAGCGACAGCCTACTTTCTATTCAAAAAAACGCTGCTTATAATTTGCAAAGCTAAAGTTTACTTTAACAATGAAATCAGTTCAACAGATTTATTATCCAGCTGAGAACATATATTTTACTTTTGTTTCTTATTTTCGTCTTTTGTTGTTTTGTTTTCTGGGGTTAAGCTGCGTACCATTGTCCAATGCCCACTCTCCGCTGGCCTATTTGTCAGCATTTGTTGGAGCCCCTCCCCCATCCCGTCCCCCGTCTCGCTGAGACATCCTTTGCTTTGTGCTTTGTACTGGGCTGGGCACGTTTGTCGGGCCGTCATAATCCATAATCCCGAATGCCGTGAAATATGGAATCAACTTTAGTGCCGACTCAATGGCGGCACTGCATTTTTGGCAAAATGTTTCATTTTGTTCGCTTCAAAATTTTAATTAATTACGTTTATCAATTTCAGTTTTGAGCATTTGCAGCTTGGCAAAATATCGCATTGCCAAAAACCAATTGTTTTTGTTATGTTTGTTTCTGTGAAAGTTTCTGATACCCTGTGTTAAGCAGGTAAGTGGAGTTTTGCTAATTGAAACTGTATTTAGTCAGCCACTAAATTATTATTCTGGCAGTTTCAATTTAACAATAATTTTCTATAACTATTGAAACTTGACAGATTTAATACTCGCTTTTTTATTTTTCTTTGACGATAGTTTAGCCGAACAAGTAAACAGGGTATCTGTCAGTTGGACAATTTGGACTTTAGCATTCCGATTTGTTTTATTGCCATTGCATGCTTTGCATTTTCTCCATCTCTCTCTCTCTCCCCCCCCTCTCTCTGGATAGACAAATTTTCATGGTGCCTTGAAACGAATGGCAGCTGAAAACTGAAAACTGAAAAATGCGACACAAAAACTAAGCGAAAATTTATTCATTGCGCCAAAAAGCAGCAACTGGGTTAACTTTGGCCTCTTATCTGCAGAGCAGAAATATGAGAAAATGGGAGGGAAGCGAAGCGCGAGCAAGCAAGCATTTTATTACTGTACATTTTCACAAAGCAATTTTTTTCTTTTCCGTTTTCTTTTTTTTTTTTTTTTTGTTTTTTTTTGTTTTTTTTGGCACTTTTATTTGATTTTTATGCGACTTTGCGCCCGGACGCCTGAATTATTGTCCGGCGCAATGCTTAAATGTGAACTAGGCCAGGATGCGGATACATTTCAGAATGGACGGAGGGGGGGTGATTGCAACAGGACGCCAGGCAGTCGGTTGGCCTTTTTGGCAAACGGTTTTTACAATTTGCAATTGCATAGTTTGCGGCGCCGGCACTGACAGATCGGCCTATACACATGTCTGGCATATCTGGTGGAAGTGCTCTCGCTCTCTCCCTTTTAACAGGACATGCTTGAGGCTTGTGACGTTTCCTTGATGCGACAATGTCAAGTCCAGTAGCCAACAAATCGCAGCAAAGCCTCAAATCATTTTTCGCTCGGTGACTTTAAAGATGGCGCACTTCCGCTTGCCGGATACTACATTTAATATCCGAATATACATAATATATATGTAAACGTAGTGTATGCGTAAATATATATGTCACTTTGTCACCGTGTACAGCTGTGGTCAGCCGTCGTCCTTTGGCCCCGGCCTAAGCTCCCGGGTACCCAAAGCGCACTTGACATTGACAATTATGACATGCGCTTAGCTGTCACTGTGCCTGTACGTGTGCCTGTGTGTGTGCCTGTGTGTGTGCCTGTGTGTGTGCCTGTCTGTGTGTGTGTGTGTGCGTGTGTTTGAGTGTGTGTAAGCCTGGCAAATTTAAAGGTTTCCCTGCCGTAAGCTGTGAAAGGTCTCTTGAGCGTAGCTTAAATACTTTTTAAAGGCCTCTTAACTTTGTAATGAAGGTATTAGCTAGCCTCGTCATGCGCTGCTCGCCCCGCCCCCCGCCCCACTTCCATCTATGGCCAAGTACGTGACTTTGGCTTATACGTATTTATGTCCGTCACCCGCTCGCGCATTTTCTCGGGCGAGCAATTGATTTTTTTTTTTTTTTTTTTTAGCTCTTAGTTTTCCGTCCTTAAATATTATAATCCCTGAATGCATAGAGAGTCAGAGTCAGTCACACATGTGCTTAGGTTCACATAATTCGCGAGTTTATCTCTAACAGTAGTGGGTTTTTTCTCTCTCTTAGTTTTATCTATCTGCACTTCTTTCTCTTTTCCATTTTAACTTTCCATATATTTCTGTACAATATTATTTTTATGAATCATTAGAATTTGCTCTTTGTTCTTCGCTTTTACGTTTTTCTATTCTTTCATCTAAAAATCTCACGTTCTCCATTGAAATCGTTTCTTCTATAAAATGTTCGTCTTTGTTTCTCTCTTACTGTCTCATATTTCGGTTCCTCTCCACTAATTTCCTACTATCTTATATATATTTATCTATGTCTCAATGTATATCTCTATCTTTATCTATACCTACATATACATATACATACATATATTTTTATTTCTCTTTCCATTTATTTTTATATCCATCGTTCTTTGCTTAAATATCTTTCTTTAGTTTTCATCACTATCTCTCTCCTTTACACTTTTTTCCCTCTTTTTACCTTAATATATTTTGTCTCTTAATTATAACAATATTTTCCCCTGCTACGATTTCTTAATCTAAACATTTCTATATTATTCCTTGTCCTTCGATGTCCTAGAGAATTTATGTACCCGTTGAATTACCAACAAATTCTCAATGAAATTTTTCGTTTTCCTTGTTTTATTTTAGCTGTCATAAAATCCGAATTTTCTTACCTGTAAATTGATTCTATTTCAAATGTTTTGAGTAACATTTTCACCAGCCTCCATGTAATTTATCAGCTCGTGATTAGGGGTTTTATTACTCGTTCTTAGTGACAGCTTGTTATGCTCCGTTTTAAATTTAAATACAATTTCTTAATTTATTTTTTTGTTACATATATATTTTACTAAAACTTTTTAGTTAGATTGCAAACTCAAACACTTGGCAATTAACTGAAGGGCAGCCCAAGGGCTGGGGGTGGGCTTTTGGACAAAAGTTTTATTTGCATTGCCTGTGTATGGAAATTTTGCTTTGAACTCGAAGGCGAGTTGCAGCGGCAACATCAAACAACAACTAGCAACATGTGTGTGTGTGTGTGTGTGTGTGTGTGTGTGTGTGTGTGTGGCTGTGAGTGTTCTGTGTAGTTAAGACACTTTTGCCTCACCTTTGACAGCAAAAAATGTCAACA
The DNA here is from genome assembly GCA_035047465.1 of Drosophila sordidula. Classification (NCBI taxonomy): domain Eukaryota; kingdom Metazoa; phylum Arthropoda; class Insecta; order Diptera; family Drosophilidae; genus Drosophila; species Drosophila sordidula. Next base: position 10,769,028 of record JAWNPQ010000136.1, on the reverse strand, counting down.
ATTTGTTGGACTTGTGTTGCTGTTGCCGTTGATAATCAAGTCGAAAACAGAGCCAAACTACATTTGTGCCAATTGCAAGTAATGCTTGAAGGGGGCGTCTTCAAAATGGGGGGCGTGCCCGACGAACGAACAGGAAGCAGTGAGAACTACAAATGTAATGGCAAATTTTTGAAATTAGTATGCAACACGCATAACGGCAACAGCATCTGAAGGGGCAAATGGGGATGTTGGGGGTAGGGGCAGGGCAGTGGCATGGACTGCGCGTGTGTGTGTGTGTGTGTGTGCTAAGGAGCCGTGTCAACATTGCAATGTATTGCTGCTTTCTCACACACATACACACACACACACTGCTGCGGTTCCTGCTGCCGTATGTAGCATCAATAAGCGGCATATTTAAGCTGCTTGCAAGCCCCTTTTATTGTTGGCTGGTTTTAAGTAATTTTAATAGCACTTCTTCTGGTACATTTCTGGCATGTAGCGAGAATATTAAGCTCGATGTGTACTCGAATTGCTGTTGTTTATGCTACTGTTGTTGCTGTTGTTTCTGTTGCTGCTGGCATTTCGTGTTAGCCACATTATATTAGCCTTAGCTTGTTGGTTAATGCTGGCTTAGCAAATTGCTTTTGTTGGCCAACAGCTGCAAAACCCCGTTGAATGAGAAGTGCCAAAGATATAGAAGAAGGCAAGAGAGAGAGAGAGAGTGTGTGTGTGTGTGTGCAGCGAAATGGAACAAGAGGAAGAACTCGAGCAATGCCACTTGAAATGCTAGAGTTGTTGCGCAGCTAATCAAGAAAGTTTTCAAGCTGATTTTAAGCACTTGGGATAAATTATAGTGAGGAATTTTAAATAAAAACTAGATAATATTTGAGCGCTGTAATTGTAGAAAAGATAATGAACAAAAGCGTACTTGTAAGAATAAACCATAAATTCATTTTTTTTTTTTAATCCGTTAAAAACAACAAAAACTACAATAAATAAAACGACATGAGCAAAACAAACGCAGTAAATAATTTTATTTTTAACCAAATGTATTCGTACCCAAGATAACTTTAAAAGCTGTTGTACTATATTTTATTGAAATAAGTAAGCTGAAATAAATACAGCTAAAGAAAAGCGCATAATGTATATTTGGACACATGTATACAAACAAAATATTGCGTATATATTCAGATAGTTGTTAAAAGTAAGCAGCTTCAAAAGCAAAAAAAAACAAAAAAGTCACATAAATATATAGAAAGAGAATTAGCTGAATAAACTAGTTCAGTATTAAAAGGAGTTGTTTTCTATGCATTCACATTTTACTCTCCCTTTCTTCCCCCCCCCCTCTCTCTCTCTCTCTCACTCTCTCTCTCTCTCTCTCTTCCCTGCCCAACGTACATTTGATTTCAAAACCCCCCAAAACAATACAATACAAAAGTCCATGAACTGGTTCCAAAGAACATGCCATCAATTCCAACTTACAAACAACTGGTTTATTCAAATCGAGAGCGAAAAAAAAAAACGGTAAGCAAAGGAAATCTAAAAACTCGTTTGCGAATTTCAATTAAACCTCAACAAGCAATTGGCGAAAGTTCTCAACTATTGAAAATGGCGCAACTCATTGGCAGCAGCTGTTTGCCGATTGGCTGACGAGCCCATGGGCTGCATGCCACGCCCGGGCGTCCAACTGGGCTAGAATTGTTGCTGCGGCTTCTGATTTTGGCTTTTGGCCAGCAACGAGCGCTGTTTTGCGGCCAAAAAATTGCACGAAATCTCTGCAGATATATATTTTTTTTTGTTTGTTTAGGACGTAAAGTTATTGCCATTTGGCGGCAGCAAACTACCCAATGCTGCTCAAGGCTAAGCCACACACACACACACACTAACGCCCAATCTAGTAAATTACAACTAATAATGCGTTTGAATTTGCCCAAGTTGTAAATGACATAGGAAACGCCCTAGGGGATGACACACACACACACACACAGACACACACACAAACATGAGTGCATTCGTGTGTGTACGCCAACACCAAATGCAGTTCAAGCCTTTTCATTATGCAACAATTTCGTTTTTCGTTGTCTTCTTTTTGGAGTGCACCAAAATGTTTGTTTTGTGCCGCGCATTTTCGCATTTTCCAGCACTTTGGACAGCGTTTTTTTTATCACAATTTCGCGCCCTCCACACCGAAATGCTTCCACTCACTTAGTTTCATTTTGGCATAAAAAACAAAAACAAAAACAAAATCAACCGAAAATACTAAATAAACGAAAGAGGGAGGAGAAAAACCAATGGAAAGCAAAGCGCAAAAAGCGTGCGCAAATGATGCAAGCAACGAAAAAATTTGCTGCTGTCGCAAGCCTAGGCAATGACACCCTATCCCATACACCCCCCATCCCCTCCCCCCCTCCCTCAACTCCCCTGCACCTAACCTTCGCAACCCGTTTGGCTTACTTGCACTTTACAACTACTTTTACTATTTTTTTTACGAAATTTCTTTTTGTATATGCTTATACCCATTACTTATGACATTATTTAAAAAAGAAGGGTATCATAAAGTTGAGTGATGATCTAACTTAAGCCCACTTAAATATTACTGAAAATGCATATTATAATAATATTGTATTTTAATAATAATTTTTAAAAATACTGATTTTTTCTGAAACTATATATTTTAAGATAAATTTGTTTTACCTTTATCCCAAACAATATTTCAGTACACTTTCATTAAAATGAAACAGGATATCTTCTAGTCGATTACTCTGTTTGCCACCATTTGATGTCCTTTATATCAATTTTAAGTATTTTATTTTTTAGTCGGTTGCTTCTTTGCACGTCCTCTGCTCGAGTTGTCGTCTAACTTATGCCATCTCATTTATCTTCGTAACTTCTTTTGCGTTTTGCGGAATCGCGTAGAGGAAAGGAAGGGGGCGGGGATGGGGGGGAAGGGGGCAGCGCAGGGCGAGCTATCAAGCAGTTATTGCATTTTTTTTTTTTTTTTGTCAACGTTACATAGTTTTAAGCGCTGCAGAAAAAAGGACGTAATGCATCATTGAACAACAGACATGGTTTTTTCCAAGGTTTGCTAGTTGAACTTTAAGAAAAACTTTGAACTCAAATTTTTGTAAGAATTTCTTCAAAAACAATATTAATGATATTTGAAATCAACTTATTTCATAAGAATATCGGTATAAGGTAATACTTGTGTCTTTAATTTAAAATATTCTTAAATTTCATTCCTTAGTTTCTTCTTTTTTTTTTGTACTTTGTTTTTTTTTTTTGCGGCTGTTATCGATATTTAAACACTTTTTTTAAAAAGGCTTCAGCTCAAATTTATTTTCGAAATTAAAGTAAATTATTTAAAATTGGGCCATGCGCAGCAAATGTTTCTCGATAAAAAAAAATGCGCACTCCGTGTCATAAATCACAGTTGGATCCACAATTTATATTATCTGCCAACTATTTGAGATGGCTTCTCGATGGAGCTGGGAGCTTTGACCCAGACTCGACGTTGCGCCCCTCATTCGCCTGGAGGAGCTCGTTGACACGCTCACAGAAGGCGTCGTCGAGTTCGTGTCGGGGATCCTGCATCCAGAAGAACAATCGATTTATCGATCGCCGAAATTTGAGGACATAGATGCGGCCCGTTTTACAGGGCTCGACGCGCCGAAACTCCAATCGGCCCGGCTCAACAACGACGTCGACCTCAACGATATTCGTATGGCGATCCATCCAGCAGAAATGCAAACGTTCCTGGTAATCGCGATGCAGGAACAGTAGACCCCGCCGTTCGTCGGGCACCACGATCTTCTCGCCGACAACCATGCGGCCGGCCTTGAATTCGACCAGGTGGCTGACATCGACGGGCGGCGGCGGGGTGTTCAGATTGGGCGCATTCGCGTTATCGGAGAAGGTGTCGCTGGTGACATCGTTATTGGTATTGGAATCGACGGTGAGTCTGTTATCGACAACTGCTATGCGAGTCCTGTGTGCACGTGTCTGTGTGTATTGATCCTGCTTCTGGTGTTTCTTCGGCTGCGACTGTGTGTGTGTGGATGCGTGTGTGGATGTGGATGTGGGTGCGGTTCTCGATGTGCGTGCATGGCTCGTCAGTTTTCTATCCAGCTTGTCCTATCGATATGCGCTCTGTGCATGTGCATGTGCTTGTGCTTGTGCATGTGCATATGCATGTGCATGTGTGTGTGCGTGTGTGTGTGTGGGCGTGGGTGTGTGTGTCGTTCCTGAGTGGCTGCGCGTGTTAACGCTAAATTTTGATTGAAAGTTTTGAGCTTTCTATTTTATTTATTATCGAAATTTTATATAAAAGATTTCATTTCATTTACTAAGGCGCCTGCTGCGAGAGCAAATATCAATTAGAAAGCAGTGTGCATGTGTGTGTGTGTGTGTGTGTGTGTTCAAGTTTATAGCATACTTCTGGGCCACCTTCGGCTGCAATTGACCTTTAATTGCGCACTTAAAAGCACATAAAAACGTGGCCGGAACATGGCCAGAACATGGCCAGCATATGTACAAAACAAAAGCCACTTGCAGTATGTGTGTGTGTGTGTGTGGGGGGGGGGGGTGTATGTGGGGGTGAGTGCGTTGAGGGGCGTGTCTCGGCTCGTAAGTGCGGCCAGCTTAGCCGTGCACAATTAAATTAAAGTGATGACTTATATAGCTTAACGTGCCGCGTATGGAATTGCCCAGGTAAGGACAGCGAGGGGGGGGGGGAGAGAGAGAGACGGGGCTAGAGAAAGTTAAAACAGTAAACAGTTTTAGTAATGTGCCTATCGATTTTCTTATCGATTAGTTGGTGAGTGCTTTGGCATGCACTTAGGGCATCAAATATATCAAAACTAATATCTAGACATTGTCTGCGCACTCGAAAACTGCTTCAGGCAATTCTCTAAGTGAAGCTTCAGTTAATTTGTTATCGATATGTTGCGTACTCGAAACGCAATTACATATCAACATCAATTTGGAGCAACTCTGGCAATACACTCAATATCGAAAGCTAAGAATGGCTAAGACAGGTGAATGTGAATTAAATGTAAGGTGAATGTTATTAAATATAAACTTTTAGCAGTTTTTTTTCTGATAAACGAAATCAACAATTCCACAAACATTTTCTGTATGTATTTGACTATGTATGTATAGACTAGAGGAAAAGGTTATTTAAAGTTAAAAGGCAAGTAACATGTCATTTAATTCAAATAGCTGATATTTGCTTTAATACCCTATAAGGTAAGGATATATATGGCATTTTCTTTATATGAACAACTTTTTATTTTAAATGCATCTTAACTACATTTTTAATATCGAGCTACTTTATAATATAATAAATTAATAACTAATTAATAGGCAGTTATAAGTTGCTAAATTCTTTGCTTGCGTTTTTAATCGTTTAAAAAAAAAAAAACGAAACAATCAATATTCTTATATGGTATATATAAATATACCGTTGTTATATGTGTGCAAGGGTATTTAAATTTCGCACTTGAAAGTTAACTGTTGCTTCTTCGTTTTTTACACCTTATCTGCAGCAAACTGAAACCATATACCACACACTCCACCTGTGTGTGTGTGTGGGACTACTGCATCATTAAGATGTAGCTACGTATATATCTTGTGTATAACAAGCCATATAGCATATGTCCCCCCAGTGGCTGTGTGTGTGTGTGTGTGTGTGTGTGTGTGTTTGTGTGTGCTACCTGTGCGCGTTTTAATGACGCCCACGCCCAAGTCGCTGGCATCATTGAGCCGCAGCCAAAGCTGGAGCCCAGAGCAGACCAGACCGTGCCAGGACACAGGCGAGGACCACATAACGGCAGAGACTAAAGGCGGCAACTGGTTTTGGTTTTGGGTCCTGTGGCAGTTACACGGTGTCATGAAATGTTCGAAAGCAATTACAATTTAAGTATTTAATTAGGGAATTACGTGAGCAAATACACACGCCCAGCGCCGAGACAGCGCGAGAGAGAGAGAAAGGGAGGGAGAGGAAAACAGAGGTTCGAGTATAAGGCCAAATAGAGTTTTTTTTTTTTTTTTGTGTTGAGGGGGGAGTCTACAAAACAGCAAATGACAAAATAAAACAGCATAACGAAGTTGTCGCAATCGACACGAGACGACAGCAAAGAGAGAGAGAGAGAGAGAGGGAGCGAGAAAGCGAGCAAGCGAAAGAGTGAGACAGAGAGCGGCACCTGCTTGAATGCCAATAAAAATGAAGCCAATTTCTGTAGCAGCAGAAACAACAACGAGCATACAATTTACAATTTACGCTTTACGCGCTTTCAATTCAGCTACAAAATGCCACCCCCCTAACCTATCCAGCCCCCAAGCACATAAACAAATAGTAAATAAAATCAAGAACTATAAAAAGTCAACGGCGCGCGGCGAGCGTGTTGAGGTTAAGGTGAAATTGTTAAATTGCTAGCGTTGTTGTTGACAAATGCTTTAACGCACACAATTGCGACTATGCTGCCCCAACGTGGGGCACGAAGCCCTAGAAAACACATTTGACACCCTTCGCATGCCCCACACATATATTTCGACATTGACGCAGTTTTCGTTGAAACATTCTCTCGCTTGTTTTATTTATTCGATGTTTTTTTTGTTTTTTCGTTCATTTTTGTTGTCTTTTTCCATTTTATATTTTTATTTCGTTGAGTATCAATAAATTTCCGTTGGCTAAAACAAACAGAGTGCAGAAAACAGGTAAGCACAACACAAACACAAGCAGAGAGAGAAAGAGAGAGAGGTGTTTGTATTTATGTGTGTTTGGGGGTATGCAAATTTGAGTTATTTTAAAGCGGTTGGGCGATCAAATGTTTATTATTTCGAAAATTTTATTACTATCGATAGAAAAAATAGAAAACTCTATAGCTATCGCTACGTTATCTATCTCATTTCGTATCACTATCTTTATGCGTTGATGACCGTTTTACTACACATTTATCTCTGCCTATTTAAAGCCTAATCTTATCTTATATCGCTTTACATATCTAGAGGCAAAGAAAAATCTATACAGATATTTATGGCATGATCAATATCTTTATGATCTATATACACATCTATATCATTATTAACATCCATAGCCATATCTTTATAAATTCAGAGTGCTTTCCAAATTGAAAGACTTAGAATATTTAAATTGAAATGCGTTTATACTGCTTTAAACAAAAGTTACGATTTTTTTTTGGAATTATAAAAAAAATGCCAACTGCTTGGGGCTTAAACTCATAGAAAATTGCGAAAAGTCAAATGTCAAATATTGTACCACATAGCAAAGTAAATGTTGGTGTTTTGTTTAAGTTGCAAAGCACCTGGGCAAAATATTTCAAATTTCAGATTACATATTTTAAAGCAAGTGTGTGTAAGTGTGTGTGCATGTAAAGTTGACTATCAACTTGCATAAGTGCAATTGCATGAATTTAAAATCTCATTTTGGCTTTTGCGTAAAATTCTTTTATTTTATTTATGCCACAGACCTATTTAAAAAGTCTCTGTGTGCGTGTGTGTGTATGTTTCTGTATCTGTGTGGCATTAATGAAGTGTTCGGAGCGTATTTGGTATGCCATTATGAATGCATATCAGCATGAATGTAATTTCGTGAATGGAAATACGCTACATTTACCGACTCAGTATTGTGAATTATAAATTCATGAAATGCAAAAGACAGCAAAAAAAAAAAACTCAGGATTTAAAAATAATATGACTAATTGGCATCATTTAATTCACATTAAGAGTGTGGTAACAAAATTTTTCATTAAAAGTCAACATTAAGCAAATTTTTTTACGGAGTACGCCGTCAAATGAGAAAAAAAAAAATTAAAGTCTTGGAAGTATCGAATGATATCGAAAAGGATGTCAATATAAATAGGCTAATAAACGTTGAGGAATTTACAAATAATTTTGCTTATTAAATAATTTTCGTATTCATATATCTACGAACTTTTTTACTCTCAACGAAAAAACTTGTATTTTAATAGAGAACAGTCCGTTGTCCAATTTCTTAACTCGGCAATCCAATTCTTATTTCAAGAACGCTTTCAATAATCAAAATAGGAATAAATATAATATATACATGACATTAATAGAATAATTTTAAAAAGAATAATGAAATATTGTTTTTAATTGAAAACAAATTATTCGAGTTTTTCATTCTTAATTCACGAATACGTATTCTATCCCACTTGTACTTGGATATTAAACAGTGTTTTTTTTTTCTGTAAGTGTAAGCACAGAAAGTTGCTAAGTTAAGCAAAAGTTAAAAAGTGAAGCTAATCCTAAGCCACAATGTGAGCTTACAATAAAAGTTAGCTATTCAGGGGCTTTAAATTATAGAATAATATTATTATTACTAGCTACACCCCATACACTAGCCTGGACCTTCAGCCCGAAACCTCATTGTTCAGATGCCCGAAGGCAAATGCAAATTAAGCAACTCATCCACGCAGAACTGCTGAAAAGGATAATCTTGCCAAACCTCACACCACAGCCTTTTGCCAGCCCTAATAAACTTGTGTACATTAATATTCTGTGCATTTTAAGTGTTAAGCAAAGCATTGTGTGAAACTGTTGCACACTGCCTGCTACTCCACAATATGAATTTCACAATATGTATTTCCCTCCCTGTCTCTCTCTCTCTCCCACGCAAGTCCCACATATTTCTATTCAATATCCTAACCAAGAGCTGATTAAAAGCTCAATTGTGTGCCAATAGCCAGGTAATAAGATTAAACCCAATTGATATCTATTTCACTTAACCCATCGATTGGCTTCAAATGTATTACAAACATCCAACACTTTAATTTTAGCACATTTAAGGGAAGCCATGGGAAAATTATGGAACGGGCAATGCATTGTTCACAAGGCGACTGATTTTAATTAAACTTAAGATTCGCTTTCAATTGCTTTTGTTCAGTTTTATAAGCATGCATTCATTCCAACTATATTTTCTCTTATTTTACAATAAATAATTGCATTTTCAAACTAATTGAGAGGCGAAACGAATTCAATCGGGTATGAATGAAATCAATAAAGGAGCCCTTTCGGTGTGGGGCGCATGTTGCATGTCTAATTATCTGGTGAGTGCATTCAAGCGGATATATACATATTCACGAGCACCAACAACAGGCAAGTTATTAATTAATTTAAAAGAAAAAACTGCTTCTTCAGGTTTTAATTAATTACAAAATATGCGAAATTTATAGCGAATAAATACGTTTTAACTTAAGTTAAATGGCGTTTTAAGCTATCAATGGCTGATTATTGATAATATTAATATTTATTAATATAATATAATACACCATATTTTATAACAAATATATCAATATATATATCAAGCCTTGTCAAAATCCGACGAAGGTAAAATATCTCTACTTGAGAATAAAATTTTAATTCACATAAACTTGTTTAACCCCAAGCATTTCTAACTAATAAACTAAATTACACTACGTAGATTATGAACACAAGAATGTTTTATACTTAGTTCAAGAATATTCAAGAACAATATGTTTTAAAACATTCATGAAACAATGCATACACATTTTATCCCATTCATATTGCAAGTTGATATATGTAAGTTATATATATGTAAGTTGGAGACATGAAGTTATAAATTTCATTGTGCGGCTTAAATTAAATACCGTTCACACATTTGTTTGAAATGTGCAAGGGAATTTAATTCTTCACACTTAGGCTTCAAGGTGCACTTTTAGGTGTTGTGGCTTTTGTTTTTTATTATTAGTAAACACATAACTCATACGCAGTGTTGTGTGTGCGTCATTAATTCATAGGCATGAAGTTGATTGCCTTCTGTTTGGTTACATTTTCAGTTTTTGGGTGCGTGTGCACACACAGAGAGTGAGAGAGAGAGAGAGAGAGAGAGAGAGATTGAGCGTCAGGCCAGACAGGCCAATTAAAGTGGCTCAAGGAGTCAACTTCACATTAACACATACTTAGTGTGCAACAACAGAAACACACACACACACACATTTGTATATATATATATATATATTTATTTATTTACTTATATACATATATATATGTATGTATATCTAAACTGTATAGCAGAAGGCAAGGTAACCCACGTAACCGGTAAGTTTATGAATTTCAAAAATGCGCCCCATTGCCTTAACTAATTTTCCTGCACACGCAATCACCCACGCACACCGAGAAAGTATGCTTTTCAATTTCCAGTTCACACACACAGGGCAGTACCTTTTTTTGTAGTCTTTGCAGCTGCTGCTTTGTGTGTGTGTGTGTGTGTGTGTATGTGCGGCGGTTGTTTAGAGAGGCGTCTGTCAAAGCAGCGCACACAAAAGAAGGAAGCAAAAAAGGAAGAAATAAAGCGAACCACAAAAAATTTAAAATGCCACCGACTGTTGAGAATTTTGAATACCCTTCGTTGATAAACAAAAATACCTAAATATCATCATTTTATAATCCACATTCTAAGAAATACACTATTAACATTTTTAATGCATAACTTAAACGGGTTTTAAGTTCCAAAATTAAATCAATTGAAGAATATATGTGTAAAGGCTAAGAATCAATCAATTTAACATTTTGATTATGCTTAAAACATTCTTGAGCCTTCTCAAAAGTCGACGCGGAAATACAAAATAAATGTATAAAAAGTTTTTATTGAAATCTTTACTTTTCCTTTGTAATTCTAAGCTTCTAAGTATTTAAGTTAAATTTTAAATACTTAATTTCCAAATTCGCTTTAAATCAAAACTTATCTATAAAGCAGAAAGCTTTCAACTCGTAATATGCTTAAAAGTTTCTCCAATTGAATTGCAAGTAATTATTTTATTGTATTAAACAAAACCGTTTACTTATCTAATTAGAAAGAACCTTCCCATTTTTTACCTTTATCACCCGCATTTAGAACATGAGCAATGAAAAATAGCTTGTGTCGAGTACAACAAAATGCTAACAATGTTGCAACTTATCTAAAAAGCAAGAAGCTTTAAATGCATGTCACTTAATATGATTTATAAATTTACCAGAGCGAAAAAAGGCTTGTGGCACATACAAATGTAGAACAATTTGCTGTGGCAAGTGCGAAGCGTGACAAAGCAAACGCTGGCACTGTGACAACTCTACAGGCGAGTGGGCAACCCTGCGCACTAGTGTGCGGCCGATCGCTTGCGGCAATTTAGCTTTTTGCGGCATGGTAAAAGTGCGTTTTTTCTTCTTCGTTTTTTTTTTTTGTTGTTTTCCTTGTCTTTCTTTCTATTTTTCTTGCAACAGCTTGTTGCACTTTGTGGCACTGTGTGGCGTTGCGTCTGGGGAACAAAACAGTTATAGTTAATCGAGTGAGGTTATCAGGTGATTTTTAACGCAAGAAGAAGGAAGCAACGATTTTATAAGCTGCGGGAGTTCTTTGTTTAGATTTTGAACACAAGCTGAATGGTAAGGAATCTACTGAATTTCCCAGTCTTAAAAGAGAAGCATTAACATGAAGTGTAAACTGGGAAAAGAAACAAAAAGAAACTTTAGCTATCTTACCCCAGCCGGTTTATTGCATAATCTTGGCAGAGCTAGTACAAGGGATAGGTTGTAATCTTGCTGCTCTAAAATTTACTGTTACAATTAAGTTATGTAACTCAATTCGCAAATTCGGACTGCTCGAATCTGCTACCTGAATACTAGAACGAGTTCGCAGAAACTTCCCTTTGTTAAAATGAAAAAGCTTTTCACGACTGAAATCTGTTTTTTTCAACAGACAATATGATAAGGCTTCTTTAAATAATTTCGTTGAAAAATTCCCGGAAATATAGGGTACCTAAATTGTACGTGCGAAAGTCGCCTTTGAAGGCTTTGTTTAAGTTCTTAAATTGTAAATAAAAAATACGGTTTTAAGCGATTTTGTAAAATGTAATCCAGTGGGTGGCAATTGAAAGGAAAATCCGATTATAAATAAAATGTAAAAAATGCTGCTCAAGTAAATCCCGGTAATGCTAGCATTATATTTTCTTCCATAGAGCTAGAGTACATGTGTATATTGACAGTCAGGTTTTTCCAGGGAAATTTAAAGTTGAAAAAAGTGAGTGTATAACAACTTCAGCTAGATATGCTGTGTCTCACAAATACACACACACACACACACACACACACACACGCACACACTCGCAGGCTGCCCCGCAGTCATGATTGGCGGCAGGTTTTGTTAATTTACGTATTTTTTTCTTCTTCTTTTTTTGGGTAACCTTTTTTGCATCTATCCTCGATCTATTTCCCCAGCTCAAGACCCATCCAGCCAACTGCTGATGGAGCTGCCTTTTTCGCATTGTTCGGTGTTTGTTGTGCGCTGTTCGCAGTTGTTGTTGTTGTTGGTTGTTGATGGTTGTCGTTGTTGCTGTTGCTGTTGCCGTGCCGCGCTGCTCGTTCGCATGCCCCACACAATGTTGCTCCATATTAGAGACGCAGTTGGAGTGCGTGTTAGATAAACTGACAGGGCGTCTGGGTTTGCGTGTTTTTTGGGACACGCGGTACGGGGGGGGGGGAGGGGAGCTGGGGTAGGTGTGCGGGCAACGGAAGGAAGCGACAGGAAGCGCCGCAAGGGCAAGCGGATGTGTTGCCAGCCCCTGTGGCATCATCGAGACCCAAAACTCTCTCGCGTGCTCCTCGCACCCCTCGCACCCCCATTTGCCCCGCGTGCGCTAACCCAAAACCCGTTAGCCGTGTGCTGCTATTGTGCTCTTGTTGTTGTTATTTTTGGCAAGCCTTTGACGTTGGCAGCGACAACAACAACAACAATAGCAAGCCAAAGTCATTGGCGGCATTTTTTGTGGTTTTGTTGTTGTTGTGTGTGTGTGTGTTTTTGTGAGTGTTTTTGGCGCTTTGATTTCATTTCTTTCTTTTAGCGGTATTTCCTACTCGCATTTTGTTTGCGTTGTATATGCCCCTTAACCAACACTGGCAAAAGGTATGCAACAATGCGGTCAGATCTTAGCGACCCTAACGGCCAGCATATTTGGTATATATGTTTACATTGTCCTTATGCAGCACTGGCTTGTTTAAAATGTCGCTTCTTTAATGTCAGGCCCAAGCTTTGCTTTAACCTTCAACTGATTTAAAAGGCAATAAAGCGTATATTTTAGTCACAAATATTCGTTAACAACTTTTTTACTTTTCTTCTCAGCTAATATCAGCAAAATAAAGAGCTTAACATGAGTGTGAGATATATCGTAAATTTATTGTCAAATGTTAATTGAAGGCAATTCACAGGAATTGGATTTTTGCTTACAATTTATATTAGAAAAACTTAAAAAATGAATTAAAAATAAATAATAATTGAATATAAGCATATAAAGAGGATGTTTAAAAAACCTCTTTTTTATGCGATCGTTGATATTGTTGCTATACGCTTTGGTGGTCCGATCTGGCATATATGTATATACTGTATTGACTTCGCTGTTGATATTGATCAAGCGTATATGTATATATATTTATATTTAGACTTTCCACAGGGTACTTGCTAGTCGCGCACATATTCTTTGTTTGCATGTGTGTGTGTGTGTTGTTTTTCGTTGTGTGAAGTGGACGAAATACCGCGAAAAGCGCAGCGACAGCAACAACAGCAACAGCAACAACAACAAGTGCGATGTTGATGACGTCGAGAACTTAAGCGTTTGTTTGTTTGTTTGTTTTGCGAGTGACAACAACAACAAATGATATCAAAAGCAACAACAACAATGAATGAAATGAATGACAACGCGAATTTAATAAACATCATTTAATTACAGCCACACGAACGCACCACAAAAGGCGGCCAGCTCCCAAGCTGGAGGCTGTTTTCTGAGTGGGCGTGGCGACCCAAAATAATACAAAAAAAAAAAACAAAAAAAACAAATGTAAGAAAAGCCGTTAGTAATTTGCGTAACTTTTTTAATTATTTGCCTTGCTGTGCTCCTAATTTGAAAGAAAGCGAAAAAAAAAAATAAATAAACAAAAGCAACGACAACTCCGCGGGTGATGCCAAACAGCTGCCAGGTGGTGTCAACTTGTTCGCCCAAGGTGTTGGCCAGAGAGTCTCTGTCCGGAGGCATCGATTCAAGTAGTGATAAATGCGATAAGGCCAGCAGACAAGTCGAGGGCGGGCGACAGCCGTGGGCGTGGCCGACGCTCGGACTGCAAGCAGTTAAAAGCGTAAGCGTAAATAGTGGAGGGGAAACCACAGCATAATGGGTAAGAAATTAATGTGCAAAAGGGTACCTGGTTAGTAAAACACCATTACAGTCCGAGATCTTGAGAGTAGATACATTTAAATGGCTTTGAACAAACCTAAGGCTACAGAACCATTTCCCCAAATTATGTATGTACATACCAAGTAATTTCTTTCTCTTTTCTTAAAAAAAAACAAATACTATTCAAGAACTACACGTGCAGCTAATATTTATTAATAAAATGTATTTCGTTCTTCTGTCCGAGAAAACGTTTTATTTATATATATTGATAGACCCCACTTTCGAAAAAAAAAATATTTTTATAATTTAGAATATGAATTTTATATTTTTAATCGATTGTGGTTGTCACGTTAGTATAAAAAAAACCAATAAGACCGATTCTGAAGGTGTTAAATTTTTTGTCAGTATTCATGCCAAAACTGACAAAAATGTTGATATGTAAAGTTCTCAGATCCGTAGTCTCATATTTCAAACTCCCATAACTTCGTCACAACTGAACCGATTTTCAAGTGTGATGGCATTTTATTTAAATATATGCACTATTGAAATTAATTATTTTTTTTGAAATAATGAAAGGGGATGGCTATTAAAAAAAAAAAGCAAAAATTATGATAACATAGAAGCAAGAACTTTTAAAATTTATATATGCCACTCTAATCTGATTGTGTCTTCTCACTTGTAACATATATTGTGCTTTCTTTGCAACGTAGAACCTTTTTTTAAGTCAATTTCTTGCATTCGCGAATGAGAAACGCATCAACAGCTAAAATGTTATATAAATCGAACCTTAAACTCTGGACCAATTGTGCCATTTCGTTTTTCTGCTCTCCCTTTCTCTGGGGAGCATTTATTTTAATTCCGCTTTGTACGCTATTCTTAAAGGTTTTATTCTCAATCCCAATTCCCAAGTGCGGAAAGGAAATTTTGTAAGAAAATTATTTCAATTTGTTTGAGTGTTGCTTGAGACTAGGAATTGGATAAAAAAGCGAGTGTGCTAAACGAGTTTGCGCGACGAGCAGATACACTTTGTACAACATGAATTGCTATTAAAATAAACCTAATTTTATAAATATTTATATAATTTTTAACAGCTTTTATTCTTCGCTCTGCTGCAAACTATCTAAATTGCCAGAAATGAACTCAAAGATTTCCTCGCCTGCTTGTTACATAAGCTTGCAAAAATTTCATAATACACTCTGTAGTCGATTTTCAATGTGTACAGAGTATAAAAATTCAATACTCAATGCTCTCTATCAATTACTCGTTAAAAAGTTGCAAATAAATACTTGAAGAGCGGCAGCTGAGAAAACACTTAAACTTAAGAGCTGTTTGGCTGGCCTTCGCCTGCTAATTGGTTGGCAACCGCTAACTGGGCTTCAGCTTCAGCTGCTGCTGGACCACAAACCTATTGATCTAATAGACAAGGCGTACACACACACACACACACACACGCACACTCAGGTAGTTGCCATGGGCTATAAATTGCGAATGGGCGCCAATGTCATCGTATAAATCACGTGCAAAACGGAACGAAATCCTATATAATAATAATGAGCTTTTGCGGGTTGGCCATTAAGTAACATTTAAAAATGTCAAAGCAAGTGCGGTGTGTGGGCATGTAGGGAAGCTGGGCAGGGCCAAGAACACACACACACACACACTTACACACTCGCACACAAACAAGAGATAGTCTGCTGCGCGCGTGTCTAATGTGAAAAGAAATTAAATGGAAAACCAACAAAGCAGTAAATCTTCAAGCACAACAAACAACACTCGAAAGCAATTTAGTTGGGCCGGGCGAGTGGGTTAGTGAAAAGGGTAGCGTGGGGCAGGAACCGAGAGGGCGGGGGGTGTGGGGGGGGGCGGTGCTGGTTCAGGCGCCATGCAGCTTGCAAGGACAACACACGCAGTGGGTGGCCACTGCAGGCGGACTTGTGGATTCGGTTTTCAATCACGACGCACCAAATTGCTCGACGAGATTGCGTGGCATTAACTTTTACAGCAGCTGCAGTAGCTGCGCCAGTAAGAAAGTGCTTAAGAAATCGTAGAAGTTGTAGCTACGTAAACAGTAGCAGTAGCAGTAGCAGTTACAGTAGCAGTTACAATTGCAATTACAGTAGCAATAACAGTAGCAATAACAGTAACACAGGAATTGTGGCAGGAACAGTAGTAGTAACAGTTACGGTTACAGTTACAGCAGAAGCAACAGTAACAGTGACTAAATATAGCAGTAACAGTTACAGTAGAACAAACAGTATCAGTAATTGTAGCAGTAACACTAAATATAGCAGTAACAGTTACAGTAAAACTAACAGTAAACGTAACACTAATAGTAACAGTAACAGTAACAGTAACAGTAACAGTAACAGTAACAGTAACAGTAAGAGTAACAGTAACAGTAACAGTAACAGTAAAAGTAACAGTAACAGTAACAGTAACAGTAACAGTAACAGTAACAGTAACAGTAACAGTAAGAGTAACAGTAACAGTAACAGTAACAGTAACAGTAACAGTAACAGTAACAGTAACAGTAACACTAACAGTAACAGTAACAGCATCAGTAACAATAAAAGTACAGGTAGTAACAGTAACATTTACAGTAACTGTAACAGCAGTAACAGCAACTATACGAGTAACAGAAGTAGCAGATTCAGTAGCAGTTTCAGTAGCAGTAGCAGGAAAAAATTACCAAAAATCAGCTAGCTGGAAATCGAAAATTTTTTTGTTTTTACAAGAAATCCTATAAATATGCTGAGATTATTATATATACACTGATATTGTAATTGACAAAATATTGCATGTTTTGAACCGAGGCTATTAATTTCGAGAACTCAGCAGAAATAAAATCTGTTTTAGAACTAACAACATTTTCCCCAAAGTTTTATATTTTCATAGAAATTGTAAATTTATTATATTATATTATTATAAAAATAAATATAAATATATATATATTTTGTAATAGTATATATTTATTATAAATTATATATAATTATGCCAACCAATTGTTTTTTCGGTTTTTGTTTTTGCTTGTCCCTTTTTCCCTGCTTTTTTTTGGGGTTTTGTTCTTGTGATCGGCAGTTGGCATCACTGGCGGGCACAATAGTATCACATCAGCAGTAGTAAAAGTGGAAATACCTGTATGCAGTAGCAGCAGCTACGACCGCATTAAGATCATTTCAGCGGTAACAGTTGATGCAGCTGTTGCAGCTGCCGCAAGATAAATAATCAATTAAAGTGTTGCGTGCGGCTGACGCGGCGTATGCGTAATGTGAGCGCGTAAATCAGGCACACACACCCACACACGCACACACAACGACGCACTTACATCCAATTGCACAACATGAATGCGATACTCACAATACGCCCCCTCCCCCCCGACCCACCTTACCCCCTGACCCCAGGCAAGTGCCTGTCCCATTTACTCTGTCTTCCAGCCCAGCTGCAGCTGTTGTGTTTGCTATTGCTGTTGTTTTACTGCTGCAGCAGCTACTACTACTACAGCTTCTGCTGCTGCCGTAGCCTTGCATACTTTGGGGCGCCACAGCGTGCTGCAGACGCGCCACAAAAGCACCAAAATGGCTGACATTGTTAAAGTCAAAGGCAGCATTGCAAAACGTAATAAAAACATGTTTATAACAAGCTGTTCACAGCAGCAGCACCAGCAGCACAGTGGAAACGGCTAAAATATAAACAGAAATCAAGTATAAAATCATTTCTTAAGTTTTAGCGGGCAATTAAAGCATCATATATGCACTTGCATAATGTCTATACATCTATACATATATATATATATCTATACATTGAAAATATCCCAAATGTTCTATAAAAAGTAGCTTAAGCATCGTGCAGAAATATAAAATATAATACTAAATAAATAGAAAATATAAAAGCGAAAAATAATTGTTCATGAGAAAAGTTCATATGAATCCCATTTATTTTATTTCTCCACGCCCAATGGTGTTTGTGTTCCACTGTACAACCCTTGCACACACACACAGACGGACACACTCGCACACTCATTCACCATTCAGGCGCATAGCGCGCATCAAACATTTTCCTTGCTGATGAACGCGAAGAAAAGTGCATTCAGTCGCGCGAACGTCAGAGCCCGCTTTGGCTGACGATCTTGCTGCTTATATATTATTATATGCATATATATTATGTACCATATTATGCACAGGCGTCGTACAGTCACCCAGTCAGTCATTTATTCATCCACTCACTTGCCCATTCATTCATTCAGTGCGATGGCGCTGCTTTGTTGCTCGCTCATTTTGGGTTCAGTTGACTAATGTTTCTAGCTGAACCTTGAGCATAAATACACGCACACACACACGCACACGCAGCAACATTTTGCGCATGGTTGAAACGCCTCAACGCGCTGTCAACAGGCCAAGACATGGCGACAGGCATAGAAAACCTAAGCAGATGAAAGTCCTTAGCCAGAGTGCGAAAACCAACATGCAGCAATATAATGATGTTGCCAAGATGCAGCACCACCATACATATAGATATAGATAGATGTATATAGATATAGATATAAATATATATAGCCATAGCCATAGCCATAAAATGAAGCACGCACTGAAACTAAGAAATTCATTTCAAACTTTTTCTTTCGTTCGAGTTTTGCTTTAAAAAACTTCAAATTCGAAAATTCGAAATTTATGAAAAAATTTTATATGTATATCGAATATATAGAACATACAAAATATAATATACATTTCTTTGTATTTGAAAGTCTTCAATAAATTAAAAGCTTTAGTTTCTCTTAGAGAACATGACTTAATTAGGAAAAGTTTTACAGTTTGTAAGATTTTGCAAACTACTGAAACTTTTGTGACCTAATAATAAAAAAAAAATAAACAAAACAAAACAATTTTACTGATCTTAAGTCAATCTTTTTCTTTCCATATCTAAAAATGTATTTTATATATTCTTACACAGAAAACATTATTAATATTTTTGTTCCCATATAATTTTAAAGAGTCTGTTTAATTAGGAAGCTTAATTGATACTAAATCAATTTTTTTTTTTCCAAAATCAGCAGGTGTGGAATAAAAAATCAATCAAACTAATTTAAAATCAAGAAATAAAAGTATGTCAAGCGCATATTTTTGCAGTCAATATTAAATAGATGACATTAATTAAAAGCCCATTAATAAATTATATTAACAGCCACCATAAGTGCATAATCAATCAATCAGAATAGCCAGAACTATTTAAAAGCTCATAATTACAAGCAATACTTCAAAAAAAAAGAAATAAATTTAAAATCATTGGAACCTTAATAGTTTCTTAATGTTTGCTTTCAAATAGAAAATATTTTATAATTTCTCTTGTGCTTATTTAATTTTATTGTTAGTGTCATATTATTTTCCATGGTTTTCGTACAGTGTAGCTCCGAGAAAACTTTGTATATGTCAAGTGCTTAATGCGTCCCAGCCCAAAATAATGGCGACTGTCTCTCCGTTTTGCTCCAGCTCTATATCTGTGCATGAGTGTGTGTGAGGTGGTGTGTGTGTGTGTGTGTGTCTTTAGTGCGCCTTTTTGTTATATAATAGAAAATCCTTAATAACATTTTCTTTACAATTGTGCACACAGCGCCTAAGATTGTAAGCGCAACAGAGACAGAGCTAAAGGGTGTGAGTGAGAGCAGGGTGTGCCAGGGGGAGGGGGGGGGTCGAGGCGGGGAGGAAACGTTAGTAAAGAGGATAAGATTTGCGCTAGGCACACAGAAGCACAAATCTTTTTACGAGGCTGCCTCTTGAGTCGCCATCGTCACTCGCTCGTAAACATTTCACGCTTTGCCAAGCAATAAGTTTTTTGTTTTTTTTGTTTTTTTTTGTTTTTGTTTTTGTTTTCATTTTTGTTTTTGTATTTCCTCTAGCGTTTTACATCCCACTCTGGTGCTCAAGTATGTCGATCTGCTTCGTTCGTTTTCGAAAATTCGCAGTGTTTGTTCTGTCAGTTTACTGTATTTGTTTTTGGCAGCCCAGGACTTCTGGCTGCTTATGGCCCGGCTCCTGGCCTGACTTCAGCCAGACGGCCGGTCAGGTGCTACTGAACCGAACCCCCATAACCTTTCACACATCCAACAGCTCTCCCAGCCTCCACGTCAGAGTCAAGCTGGCCAAGCACAAAAAAAAAAAAAAACCAACGTCAACAACTGGCGAGAGATGGAGGTAAAAAAAAAAAACTAAAGCAGGGCAAAAGAAAAGGCCAAAAAGGGTGAAAGCCAAATTCCAAAGCAACTGATGCCTTAACGCATTTCTATAGCCGGAACAAGGATGTTGCTAACTTGGTTATGGTTATGTTTGCTGCCATGTGAGGCAAATACCGACAACATTCATATGTATGAGTATGAGTGAGTGTATGGCTACTGAATAGTGGGTTGAGTGCCTGCATTGGGCGTTAAGTGAACGCACTGCGCAAACTGTTTATTATCGTGCACTTGTTTAAGTAAGTGAATACAATACCAAGTTTGCCTCCACGTTACAAGTGGAGCTTGATTCCAAGTACGAGCGTATTTCCTTTCGAATTTATGTGCCTTGGCTGTAACCGCAGTAGCGTATTTATTGTAAAAGGTTCGTTATTTCCTTTATATTTATTTAAAATTTCTAGAAAGCAAAGTAAACACTCATAAATAATTTTGTATAAATTAAATAGATTCACAATTATGGCCATTAAAATGAATAAAACTCGTTTATACACACTCGAAAATATATGTATTGTGTACACTCTCAAAAATATATATCCATAGGTAAAATATATCATAGTCGTGTGTTTTTTTTAGTAAAAATGCCTCACTTTTAATTTGAATACACTAAGTATTTAGAATTTAGAATTACTTCTTTTTGAACAAAAAATATAATCGTAATTTATTGCATCCCATAAAAGATGAATGCGTTCATGAACGATGAAAATAAGAATAAAACACTCATAAGTACACTCAGAGTTAAAATAAATGCACTCAGGAATACACTAGAAAGTGGAGCATAAATACACTCATTCATGAATGCACTTGAGATCAAAATTAATACAATTGCGAATACACTCAAAATGAAAATAAATTCACTTAAGATAACAGTCAAAGCTTAAGCGAATACACTCACAGTTCGAATGAATACACTAATGGATGTATTGAATTTTCAAAAGCACGCACGCACGAAAAGGAAGCCCATTCAGACATATATTCACTCGGAGCGTTCTAATCCTTTGTTATTCACAGTATCTTAAACGCTTCTTGAAAAGGCCAAACCAGGCCACAAACTTATCGAATTTCGAGTGTAATTGCATTTATGGGGCCCAATGTCCAGCAGCAGCAGCCCGTGCCACACACAAAGCATATTAGGCAGATAAATCAAACCAAATGTGCGCTTAATTTAAGCCAACCCAGAAACCCAAACTCCCCCAAAGTGCCCCAAACTGGGAGCTCCGAAAAGCCCTGGCCCAAGCACAATCGCGATTCTCCCAAGTCGTGGGCAAACAAAGCGGCGTTAAAGAGCAGCTTCGAGCGTGGCGCATGTGGCATGTGTCATGCGGCATGTGGCATGAAGCATGCCGCATGGAACGGGTGGCAATGCTTAGCTAGCCTGTCATTGTTCGCCGTCATTAGGCGATAAATTGACCTTCACGCATGCTGCGATTGGGCAGCATGTGCGAAGGGGGCGGCTGAGGTGAGGTTAGGTGGGGGTGGTGGTTGCCTGATGGCGCTGATTGCCAGCCGCACAAGCCGGGCCACTTGCCTAAATGTCCACACACGCACCCACATAGAGAGACAGCCGATGACGTCTTGAGCATGCCCACAAAATGTGGATTTGTAGCACAAGCTCAATTTGTGTGCGCTTGTCTGTGTGTGTGTGTGTGTGGGTGTGTGTGCTTTGTGTGCGCTGCTTGAAATTGTGGCAAAAGCAATCTGCTCTCAATGCTGCACTGCCTGGCAACGTTGTTGCCCACCTAATCCGCTAGCAGCCCACACAGCGGCGCCCGCTTTCGCCTAATGCTTATTTGATAATCTACCTGTTATTGACCTCATTTTTCTCTTTGCCACACACTCGCACACATACATTTGTTTACTCGCAAGCGCTCTCAAACACATTCCGGCCCAGAAACCACCCACAAGCCACTCAAAAAAGACTCAAGACCCAGGAAAATATCCTACGCTGCACAACGGAACGAATCAACATTCAAGTCGAATTGCAGGCCGCATGTTAGTGTGTGCGTGTGTGAGTGTGTGTGTGTGCAGTATAACTAGTATTTAAATTCCTTAGAAAATGCTGTACCCGTTTCGATACCATTACAAAATCCTTGCCGTTATTTATGTTCAATATTTACTGGTGCTCTCAAACATAATTCAGCAATTATTTTTTTGTTTACTTATATTCAATTTTCTATATTTTTCTCCATTTGTTAAGTTCTTGTTAAATACTCTTTCCACACTTCAAACAGCCATCAACCATTTCTTCATTTAGCGAAGTTCTGCATCTAAATTTAATTCGTTTTAAAAATTTAAAATAGAAATATCCGATTTTAATTTTTAATTCATTTCTAACGCCACAAAAATCACAAAAAAAAATTACCAATAATTCTTCACCCACATTAAATACACAGAATAGACTTGAAATAGGCGTAGCTCACGTCAACTTAGCCGTGGATTATATACCAGCTTGGTTCGGCATTCAAATTTAATGCGTCTTATAAAATCGACAAGTCAAAAGCCCAAATAAGTCCTTTCAGACCGAAATGAGCCGATCGAAGAGTAAATGCACCATATAAATATGATTAATAAATAAATGCACGGCGACGTCTCGATTGTGTTCATATTAAGAGCCACAATAAACGGCGACATTTTTAGAGACGTATTGGGGAACTTGTGTTTTTGGAAATTTTGTACCTTTATGTGTGTAACGAAATGGGAGTGTACTTGAAATTCTGATGGTGACTGGGGAGGAGGACTTCATGTGGATGCCATTTAATACATTGAAGCTGTCGTGAGTGTGAGTGTGAGTGTGAGTGTCTGTGTGCCTTTTGTTCAACAAGGCTCGATGGCAACAATTACAACAACAATAAGGCTATTCGCACATGTCGAGGCGTCGCTGTGTGTGTGTGAGTTTATTGGGCACACACACACGGTAAGCGAGAGGGTAGCGAGCAAGGGGGAGGGTGGGGGGTAGCGCGCCACAAGTAACACCCATTCAGTGTGCGTGTTCAAAGGCAAACACAATGGAGCCGGGCAAGTAGCGTTTCGAGTCGAATGATGAAATTGCATGTGGCAAATGTGCAACAGCCGTTGTCACACACGAAATCTGCCCCACCCCGCCCCCCCCTCTTCGACCTGTATTGGACCCCGCCTCGCCTTGGACTTGCTGCTCGCATTTTTTTCTATTCGTTTTGCCTGCTGCAAATGACTAATTTCACTTTTTCTGCCATGGCTTCAGCTAGTTACCTTTTTCGCTTTTGTTCCGAATTTCATTTGGCTACACTTTCATCTAAGCCAGCCAAACCCACCCCGCCCCCATTCCCCCTGCTATTCGGTCCTCCAGCCGCCCGTGACCCTTGACGCTGCCATTGTTCAACATGCGGCATTCAAATTCTTAACTGATTGCTCGAGCTGTTCAGCTAGTTGTTCAAACAAAATGTGCTGCATACTTTTAAGGGACTAACCCATTTGAGAGAAACACACACAGCACGCACGCACCCACACACACACACACACACACACACACAGTCAGAAGCACATAAATGTGCAGACATTCGCATCTCTTTGACATATAAATCGTGCAGCTTATTGATTTTCATTTAGCTTTGATTTCGATTCTCATGCAGTTTTGTAATTTGGAATGTGAGTGATTCAAATTGAGGGCATGTACGGGTTCGTCGCAATGAACTAGTTCACATCAAGCATATTGAATAATGCATTTCGTTCAAAGTTCTTCAAATGAAAACTCTTATTAAGTTTCATTTCAAAATTACTGTTACCAAGTGTTTGAACCAATTCACATTCACATTGTAGCTTATTAAATGAAAACATTTTTCAAAATGTTCAATTCAATCACTACACGAATAAAAGCTCAGTGTTTTAAAAGCCCCTTTCAGAAATTCTATTAAACATTCTCAACAAAAACTTACAATTTGTTGACAGAAAAATGACGTTGGACTTACCTAAAATGAGAAAAAAAAATAAATTAGTATAACATAATAATACTGCAATAAAATGTATGCATTAGATATCTTAAAAACAAAAAGTATCATATATAGAAACACATTTTTAACCAATAGTTCCTATCACAGCTATTAATAATAATAATAATAAATAAATCGGATATTGATAATATTTAATTTATATCTGAGACACACGTTAAAATCACCGAAAAAACCCAAATTTTAAGAATTTTATTTTTAGATAAAAATTATTTATAACTTATATATAACTTATTTGGCCGAAACCTACATACGTACTGCCTGCATTTAAAATATGTGTCAATAAGAAGTTTTATATTTATTATAGCTTTCCAACTGACCCAGTTCGCATAGACAGTTAATTAAACGGATATACTATAGTCTTTGTCTTGAACAACCCGCTTAGCGAAAGTTTATGAGTTTTAACACTTAATTAAGCTTAATTCCGCTTCCCTTTGTAAGAATTCCAAAATTTTTGAACAATAACAATTACTTGCAAATAATTTCCACTGCAGTTATATACATGTGTACGCAGATAAATTACTTAAATAAAATATTTATGCATTCCATGAACTCAATTAAGTTAAGATTATTATTCAAGGCATATTTAACAATCACTTGCTAAATTTGGCAAGCAGCAAAATGTAATTCTCACTTAAGGGCCCGACATGCACGTATATATGCATAAATGGCATATGTATTCATATATTTGTGCAGCTGTTCAGCTTATAAATTGCAACTAGTTGTGGTTATTACAATTGTTATGCAACCAAGGGCGACAGAGAGCGACAGAGAGAGCGAGAGTGAGCGAGAGTGACATCGAGAACGCTGCATAAGTTGGTGGCAATGTAATTGAAAATATGTTTTCAGCTCGCCAACTCAGCCAGCCTCGCTCCGCCATCTTCGTGCCAGTGCCAAGGGCAAGAAGGCAGCACGACAAAATCTCTTCATCTTCCTCTTGGCCATCCTAAGCCCCATATCTCCATGCTCAGAGTATATTGAACATTCCAAATACAACAAACAATGGCAAGCGCCAAAGGCAGCAAGAACAACGGCCGCAACAATGCAAGCAATAAGTGTTGTAAACTAACGGCAGCAGCTTTACAGCACACACAGACACACACACACACAGACACAGACACACACAACCACATACCAGGCACAATGCATATGACAAAGTTGCTAGTCAAAGGTTCGCAATGCTCCTGAGTTCGGATCAGTGGCGAAAACAAAACTTTGATTTTTACACACCGAACCACCCACTGTGCACAGCTCAACCATTCAGCGCCCCACCCCGCGACCAACATCCCCTTAAAAAATTCCCCGATAGGATTTCCTTATTGACTATTCTCAGCCATATAAAACACCTACAGCAAACCTATACAAATCTGCACTGAGCACATATATTATGGATGCAGAAGGAAAATATATTGTGAAAATTATTAAAATATACAAATTTTAAATATTTATAAAACTTTTAGTCGAACGTTGAATCGGAACGTATTATAAAATTTCAAATTTGCATATCAAATATTTGCAAAATAAATGCAATAATAAAACTTAAAATTATTTATTAATTTTGAAGCCGACGTGAAATAAGATAACGAATATTTGATTTCAAAAATATATATTTGTCTTAAAAACAAACATCAAATATTGACATTAAATACAAAAAATAGTTTCGTAAAGTCGTGTTGTTGTTGTTTGTGTTTCATGTTCGTCTCATGTCGTGTCACAAAAATCAAACTCAAACTTTTTATCAAACTCTTAAGCGAACTCCACTTTCTGAAGACAAGAAAATTGAAACCCATAAAAATACATTTTTTGTCTATTGAAATTGCATTAAAATTGAATGAAATAAGCTCTTGGCAACCAGTTTTCGTGAGCATGTTCCCCCATTTTCGCACAGTGTAGGCAGCTATAAACGTGTGCGCTTGTGTGTCTATTTCTGGCTAAAAACTATTTGAAAGCTGCAAGGCTGCAGTTTTATTTGTGCTCTGCGGTTAGTTAGATATGCGCGGAGTGATTTTAGAGCGCTTCGATTCGAAACGGTTCGCAGCGACTCAGCCTGGTTCCGTAGAGTGGTTCACCGTGGTTCAGTTTCGTTTGGCTTGGCTTGGTTCGGTTGTGTGTTGTTTGGTGAGCACAGCTGCTTCCGTTGGATCGCACCGAGAAAGACTCGACATACAAAATGCATAAGCTTTATGAAAAATCCAATGCAATGCAGGAAGCTGTCGCTGGTTGGCCTGGTGGGGAGAGGGGCGCAGGCGGGGGGGGGGAGCAACAGGAAAGGGCGACGGCCATTGTGGAGTTGTTGTTTGGCTTTTGCCAGCGGCGGCTTCTTTAACAGACCAAAAACAGTGCGAGGGGGGCCAAACAGCAAGATAATAACAAAAGCGAAGCCGAGTTGGAGCTGCCAGAGTTAAATTTGCCTCCCTTTTTTTTTTTTTTTTTTTGTGTTGCATAAAATTGAAGCATGGCCAACAATTTGTGAGTTGCATCCAAAAGCATTTTGCTTGGGCTCTGTTAATACAATTGCCGCACCGCCGCACCAGAAAAAAGAAGGGAGAGAGAGATGGGGAGAGTAAGGGTTGCAAGGAGTTAACACTGTGCCACAAAATATGCTAGCAAATATTTTCTAGGTATTTTTTTTTTTTTTTTTTGTTTGCGATTTGTTTTTTCTGGTGCGGCTTTAGCTGCAGAGCTTAAACTCGAAAGGCAGTCCACAAAGTGTTGCCACCCAGTTTAAAATGCCAGGCAAAATTCCAAAAAGTACACAAATTTTTATGATACGCAAAACGAAAACAAAACAAAAAAAATTACTCAAGTTTTTGGCATATCAGAAACAGAGCGAAGCGTAGAAACAAAGAAAATTACTGTTCGTTATGCAGCATTAATTAAGGACAGGCTGGTAATTCTATTAATGCAGCGAGGAGTCCCATAATGAACTGGTTCGAAAAGGGGAAAAAATAGAGTTTCAATAACAGGCAGAAATTTGTGTGCAATGAACGATAAGATGCAACTAGAAAACCAACCACAAAAATAAACTTAAACGAACAGAATTTTCATCTTAAGAGAAAAGCAAAAATGGATAGAGATACAAAATAGTTCAATCCACAACTAGTTCAAATTAGTTAAAAGACAGTAAATTGCAACAAAACGTTTGTAGAAAACAATCAACCCACTTACATAGCAACAATTGAATAATTTTAAAATTACTAAGAAGCTTTTATCTGTGAGTAACAACATCGTTGTGAAGTTAAAAAAATGGTGAACTAGTTAAATTACGCCATGCTTATTAGCCGTCATATACAAAGAACCAGTTCTCTAAAAAGTCACTCCAAATAGCATTTAATATAAAAGAAATAACAATGATCAAAGCAGGCCAAAAAGTAGAATAGAAGGTAATTCACATTTCCTACCTACAGATTTATATTTATATTCTACCTTATATGTAATATTGCAAACAAAGCAGCTTAAATCATTCTTTTACAACACATACCAGCTGGAACGAATATTGAGAAACCTGTAAAGCATCTTTTGCCATGGGGACAAATTATGCCAATAAACTACTTTGACATATTTCAGATGTTCAGGCCCAAGGTTTGGCCACATTTGAATGCCTAATGACTTCCTTCAGGTTGAGCCAAAAATAAGATGTCTAACGAGTTTGGAGTTATTTTCAAATTTGTAGGTAAAGATATGTTTGTCTCTGGTATAAGCGAGGTGTGTTCGAGAAATTACACATTAAAAAAACTGAGTTATTTAAATATGAAGATATTTTTAAGTGTAAGAGGCAAAAGCTATATCTTTTATCTGTTATCTACAGTATTTGTATCCAATCGCTTTCTTTTTTTTTTAAGGTTTTTGTCATGCTTTTTTTCGATTATCAACAGTAACAAATTTCCATAGCACATCTCGGAGCTTATAAATAACAGTGTCACGTGAATAATACTCTAGGGCTGTTCATTCTGTTTGCCGGAAGCTGCCAAATTCTATAGAATATTTATGGAATAGAGCCAGCTTTAAAATGTTGGCAAATTTTTAGCAACAGGTTCGTGTTCAGCCCCACACAACAGTTAAGTTTCAATAAGGCGAATCCTTTTGTTATGCCTTCGGCGTGCTAAGGGGTTTTTGGGCCCCCTATTAAAAGGCCAAAGTAGTGGCCAGGCCGGCTGGCTGGCTGGCAGGCTTTAAAGCCATTGGCAAAGTCAGAAACTTTATGGCCCAGAGTCATGGCTTTTTTAATAATTTATAAGAAACACAGGCGCACGAAAAGAATAAACAAAGAACGTAACGTAACAAAACGAAATGAAACGGAACGAAACGAGCCTCAAATCAACCCAACTAGACGGACAGACGGACAGGCAGGCGGACGGACATTTTTGGCAGCGCAACGAAAACATACACAAAACTCAAATGGAAGTTCACATAACTTAGGGCATGTTCCGGTTACATACACTTATCGCTGGTTGTTTGAGTTTTTACAGCGTTTGGCAACACTTGAAAGTTTGTGACGTGTCTGCTCAGCTTCAAGGCATCAGAGAAATATATATATATATATATATATATATATATATATCTGTATGGATCATAACCAGAAGCTTGCTTTTAACTATTTTGCAACACTTTCTAGCTTGTGTTAGCTTTAAGTGTTGTAAAACTAATAGCATAAAAAAAAGCTTTTGCATTGTTTGGCGTTAATTATTTTTTATTCATCAAAGGGTCAATTCTCTTAACATGTATGTAACATTCGTGTAACATTCTTGTGATAGCAATGTTAACATTAACATTATCAGAACATAAAACTCGATTAGTGTAAAATATATTATAGTTTGTTAAAGTGAATGTTAAACTTGACTGATATTTTTGCATTGCACAACATATTTTTATAAATAATATTGCCGAAACTGTGCAAAATATAGTTAACAGCATGCTGTTACTCACATTGACATTAACATGAACATAGCTAACATAAAATTCGTTTAACCTTTGCTTTGCAGTTCTTGCATTTTTTCAAAAGCAATTTAAAACTGAGTGGCTGACAAATTTGCTTCGACTATTAATGAAGCATATGTGAAAATCCCTTTAAGAATCAACCCGAAAAAGTCGAAAAAAAACCGTTAAGCAATATAAGTAGTAAGTGCATTCCAACTATCGTAATCCCATTGCGAAAACTTCTTTTTTTTTGCCATCGAGCGGGGGATGCGCCGGAGCAGGCGAAGTGCTCATCCTTCATGCGCATCAGCATCCTTTGCAGCTTATCTGCCACACACACACACACACACACACGCACACATACAAAGCATAAAGTTCGTTATTTTCGTTATATTACGAGCAAAACTTGCCTTCACACACCCCCATTGGCCCCCACAACGCCAATGCAGCGCGCCCCTCACGTAGACATTTTAAGAGCCGTGCAGACCCGGAAAAACTACGGCATAAAATTTCCAATTTGCTGGCATTGCTTGACTTTTCGGTTGCCGAAAAACTTGGCCCGTGTCCGGCGTGGTCTATGGCGCATATGGGTGTACTTTTTATTGCATATAAATATATGTATATGTATATATACATATATATATTTATATATATACTGTTTTTTACAATATTTATACACTTGCGAAGGGTATGAAAATATTGTCTCGATATTGTTTACGACGCAAACATATAAATAATTGTCTATATATGCTCTTGATCAGTGTGCACAGACGTGTTAAAAGCTTATCTGATATAAATTGGTATATGTATTTCGATCCTTTTGAATCGGGTAGTACATTTGTCAAAGTTGGCCAAAGGAACTGTGTGGCTAAACTATGAGTTCTTCTAATGCCTAATTTCAAAAAAGCTTGTTTCTTTTATTTTCCGTTAAATCAGTTATCAGGTAATCTGTTATCAACAAATTTCGTATGTAAACCACGAATTTTGAGGGTATTAAACTTTTTTCTTCAAATCTAAATTTGTTTTCAAGTAAAGATATTTCCATTTTGATTCAGTGCCAAGCTTTTCGAATTCTTTCTGACCATAAAAGTAAATCTTTATACCTATTAACTTTTGTATATGAATATTGCATTGATTAATTTGTAAGTTTTTGCAATTTTTTTTTTTTTTTGTTGTTGAAAACTAAATGAAATTGACCACTGTACCACTGTAGCTGCTATAGGCATAATCTGCTGTAAATTAAATTCTATAAAAGCACAATTTCTTAACTAAGAACAAAATATATCGTTTGGCTTGCAAAGAGATTTGCAAGGGTATTTTATTTTCGGCAACCGAGATTAACTCTTTCTGCTTCTTCATGCTGGCTTATTTATTTTTTATTTATTTTTTTTTTGTATTTTTGTCTTATGATCTGTGTGCAGACAAAATGGCGACCGGTACGCTGCGCTTTGGTATTGAATTTTGAGTAGCTACACGATTTTTATTTGGGAGCCGGCACAAAGGGCGGGGTGGGGGGCGGGAGTGTTGAGGCCATTTGGCGAAAGAGGCGCAGAGCCAGACGGTGGAGGGGTGGTTGGGGCGTTGGGGTTTCGTCGTGGCACTGCTAATTTTGCGCAAATAAAAAAGCTAAAATACAATTTTGGGGCCACTTGAGCGTCTCATTTTGAATTCATGCGCCGCTGGGCGCTGCCAGTTTTGGAGTTTTTCCTTGTTGTTGTTGTTTTTTTATTTTTTGTTTTTTTTTTTGGTGTATTTTTTATTTTTCTTCTTATTTTTTTTTTTTTTCGCCTGTCCAGGGTTGGCAAGACTAAGCAAATAAGTTTGGCCATGTGCCTTGGCATCTAGCTGCTGGTAACTGGCAACTGGTAGCTGGTTTTCCAGCTCTTTTGTTGCCGCTGCGAAACGCCTTTTCACCTTTTGCGCAATAACTTTGCCCACAAACAGCCCCTCGCCCGAAAGTTGGGGCTGCGGCTAGGGTTGTGGCCGCTGGCCATGCTTCACAGCGTAATTGAAAGGCTGTGCTGGGCAGCGGGGGTACAGTAGGGGGTGGGGGCGGGGAGTGGGGAGTGGGGTTGACAGCTCCTGAGGCTGCCGCCTCTTCTTTTACTTCTGTCGCCGTCGCCTGCTGCTTGGTAATTAAAAGTTCGCCTGCGCCAACATTGAGCTGAGCTGTTGTGGCAACAATACGTCAGCCAGTCAGTGCTCCAAACACACCGCCCCGCGCTCCCCTAACCAGCTGGTCAGACAGAAGGGGAGGCATCGCACAAAATCGTCATTCGCCACATTTGAAATAAGTTGAAGTTTTGGCCCAAAGTTGCTGCAGCTTTACAGCTACCAATCTAGCAGTTGGCCATTTTTCTTACAGCAACAACAAGAGAACAAGAAAAATTGTTTAATTAGTGGGCGTGGCGCACGGGGCGGCACGGTGAAAATTAATTAAGACTACGGCCAAGGCATAAAAGGCTACAGCAAACGTGGCTCATTATCAATTCAAGCAGCTCGACGCTCTTGTCTTGGCTCAGATTGGACAGGGGCGGAGGGTGAGGAGGTGCGGGGGTGGGGATGTGCAGAGGAGGCAAATCAAGACAAGCGTTCATTCATTGGCTGCGTCATTGCATCATGCCATCAGCCTGAGCTTCAATCAATTCATCATTCGTGCATCATTCATCAATGTCATTTGTTTGTTTTTCACTTGGGTTTTTTTTAGGGCGCGAGGGGTGGGGTAGGAGTCGAGTCGGGGGGCGACTGGGCTGTAATTTTGCTGTTGCTTTTGCTTGTTGCTTTTCTTGTTCTTGTTTGCGTTGCGCAAATCAAAGCAAATATGCGAGGACATCTTCCCATGATTTATCAACATAAATATTTTTGGTAGATTTTCCTTTTCGTATATATAGTATATATATTTTTTTTATTTGTATTCTTCTTTTCTTTTTTTTTTTTGATATTCAATTAAATTTATTAGCTCGGCAGCTAAATTGATTTTCAACATTTGACAGATTAATTTGTAATAAATATTCTGTGCACAATTTTTGTTGGTCTTGACGTCTATTGAGACAGAAATCAAATATTTACATTATGCTGGGCTTAGCTTAAGGCTATTGTAAAGCAGGCACTAAATGGGGGGTGGGGGGGGAGCTAGGCTAGACTACGATATGTTATCAAACGCCGCTTTGTTTAAGCTTAAACAAATCGCTTCGATATTTGAGCGAAAGCTCATGTTATTAAAATAAATTCTAATAAATTTGATATTGATTCAAAAAGGGATATTTGTGTACATTGCATGTTACACATCAAACATATATATTATATATATATATAAGTATATATATATATAAGTATAGAATTGTAAACCTTGATACAGCTTCAGGCTAATTTGCTTTTCATTTTGTTCGATATCAAACACACAAAATTTGAAAATTCCAAATTAAATACTTCAATTAATGGTGCATACATAAGTAGATTAATAAATAGGTAGATGAAAGGATAGTAAGGTAAAAATAGAAAAAATGGAAAAACAGACAGATAAATAGCCAATAAAAATTGTATGGCTAAGTAAAAGTAATATGTAACTACAAATTTCTAAGCCAATGCTTGCATTAGAGAGCTATTATTTAGTTTTCCGATAAGACTCTTATCACATATCCGGTGCATAATGCACTATTGACATTTGACATTTAGCAGCAGCTGAATGAATGAATGAGGAAACAGAAGGCGGATAACGGCTCCCCTGAAAATGTCGAACAATTCTGTGAAAAATTGACGATTTTCTCAGAAGACCGCGTTCATTGAAAAGCTGGGCAAACTTGCAACTGGGGACTCTGTCTGTGTTTGGCTTGAAAACGAGCTGATTTTAGAAACACGTATGAGACGAGAGTAAAATTGTCTTATTTTAGAATTAAAGATTTTTAAATTATGCAAATTTATCTGAAAAATCTATAAAATTTTGAATATTAGAAAATTATTTTTTAGTCTAATGCTTGACTAAATTTAATTCTAGGGCTTTTTTATTTTTTTTAAATCTAGAGCTTATTGTTTTTTTTTTAATATAGTAATTAAGTATATCTTTTCTAAAAGTAAGTGCAATATTCAAGTTTTCAAATTATAAAATCAAAAAACGTTCCTCAAATAGGCATTTTCTTCTCAAGTTAAATGTACTCGATTGAAATGCAAAACTCTCTTTTTCCCCCTTAATGCACCACAGGGCATCTTCGAATTGAGCACACTGCTATTACATTGAAATAATTTCCGTAAAATTTATGATATTCACAATTCCTTGAACGTATTTTCCACAAAAGAAATTCAACAAGATTTTTATGTGAAAAACCAATTTGAAGTTTAACTTAAGTTCTGCAGCTTAAGTTGAACGTAAAATTCCAAATCTTGTGCTTGTTTTTGTGTTTGGTTTTTTTTTTCTGGCTTTTTGGCTTTTTTGGCTTTTTGTGAAAATGAATAAATTTTAAGCCAAGTTAAGCCAGTACTTCAACATTTACTATCTGCCCTCTCTGTCTCTCTCTCTCTCTCTCTCTCTCTCTCTATCTTTGCCTTTCTCTGTCACTTGAGTAATGTGGCAAAAATGTATGCGAAATGCGCTTGTAGCTTTTTGGCAAATGGCGAGTGCCAGGACATTGCCTTGCCGCTGCCAGGATGCCAGCCGGGCTGCCAACCCGGCTGCAGTCCGTCCCGGGCCCTGGCCAACTGCTGATGGCAACTGGTAACCAGGCAACGAGCCAG
Organism: Drosophila sordidula; assembly: GCA_035047465.1. NCBI lineage: Eukaryota > Metazoa > Arthropoda > Insecta > Diptera > Drosophilidae > Drosophila > Drosophila sordidula. The sequence continues at coordinate 10,735,003 of JAWNPQ010000136.1, read as the reverse complement.
CTTCGTGCGCTGCGCTGACAACTCACTTTTGGCCAGCGCCAAACAGCGCCAGGAAGCCAGCTGCCGGGCCAGCAGCCCAGGCCAGGACATGGCCCAGGACATGGGCACGGGGCGACGATTCGACAACTTTGCTTCTGTCTATTTCAACTTCCTTCTTTATTTCCGTAATCATTTATATGCAAATCGCTTGGCTGCTGCTGCTGCTTCTTACAAACACACACACACACACACACATAGACTAACACAGGCTTGCATACATTCCGTCAGCCACGCCCACTTGAGCTGCTCCTTCGATTTGCCATCAAAACTCGCAAAGTTTTGCGTTCGTCTTTGTTTTTATTTTGCATGTATTTTTTGCCACTTTTGGGCATAGTGTATATGGGTGTGTGTGTGTGTGTGTGTGTATGTGTGAGAGAGAGTGTGGCAGTTGATAAGCGCCCCACATAAGGACTCCACTGTCTGTTCAACTGGCTTTTTTAATGCCCTCACAAAATGCAAGTGAATATTGTAATTTGCTCATGAAAAATGGAACTTCGATTTTCATAAAGTACATATGTCATTTTTCTTACCAAATATATGTATATATTAGTTTTACAGTACAAACAGAAACTATAATTAAAACTGAAAAATCCCATAATTGATATACTTGAAGTAATAATTTATATATAAATATATATATATAATTTTTAAATTGATATATGACAATAATTTCAGTATATTTTCTAAAACTAAAAAATATCTAGCAAAATATTTTAAATAGAATAAATCTCAGTTTTTATTCGATAGTTTACATAATTATGGCAAATATCGGAAAGACATTTGTCAAGTATTTAAATGCAACATGTATTCAAATAGAAGTGTTTAAAAGTGTTTAAACAATTTGCGACAATTATGATAAGAATCAATCTTACCGATTGTAAAGATCGTAAGTCGTAAGTTTAAGCCGAACTAAGAAGGTTTTTATATATCTAGATTGGCACGTTTTACAGCTCTCCAAAGAGTATAAAAACTTCGTTTTGCTTGCAAAAACTTTGCAATTTGCTCATTTGATTTGCATCGATAAAAAACAGAAAGAAACGTTGCATATTTTTTGGTCATGGTTGTGTGCGTGTGTGTGTGAGTCAACTTTTATTTGGCTGCCGCACATTTTACAAGTTTTTTTTTTGGGGGGGCTCATTAAAATTGCACAACACTTTGATTTGCATACGTTGGAGCACCCCCGCGGCAACCCCCTCCACGTTGCCCTAAATTCAGAAAACTCCCAATCCCAAATGGGACAGCGAAACTTTTTTGTTTTCGACTGGAAGCCGCCCCTCGGGGCTGTTGTGTGTGTAATATTTTTGGCAAATTCGAGCATTTTCGTGGCAATTTCGTGCTGCGAACACAAGGTCATTATCATTATCATAATCATCATCATTAGAGCGCAAAAAAGAGACGCGGAGGCTGCGATGAGCACATTAAAAGAATGTACATTTAAAAAAACAAGAAACAACAAAAAAGCAAATTGTGAAAAATGTCAGTGTAAAAGTCGGTCAAAGTGGGACGAGCGGACGGGGGATTAAGTTATTAGGGCCTGAAATGCGAGCGTATGATTTGAAAAAATTCACTTGACTCATAACTGTAACTGTATTAGCAACACTTCTGTGTACATTTCATAAGATTTTTTTTTATTTGGCAAAAGTGCGAAATATGCTAATCTTCAAATAAGATTTGGAGTTCGTAATAAAATGTGGAGATGAGCTGCTAAAGTATGTAAAGGTTTTTTTACTGAATAAGCAATAACAGCCGGGACCTTTAAGTTGACATCTTAAAATTTGGTCTGAAATAATATAGAATAATAGTAAAAGCCAACGGCCAATTATTCGATTCTGTACTTTATGTCCTTGCCTTTAAAAATTGTTGACAATCCCTTATGAATTTATAAGTGAAAACTATAGATAGCTCTGGTCGTTATATTGCGGTGGGTGTATTTATATAATATTCTGGGTGAATCTTTTGTATTTCTTATTTTTTTTTTTGGCCATTTTTACTTGGCATCAAAATTCCAATTTGAAAGTTCAGGAAACTAAATATAATCCTAACTGAAGCTTTGTTTGAGTACGTCTATGATATTTTTTAATTCGAATTTTTTTTATAAATAAAGAAAACATTCTCAATAAGGTTTATTGCTTGTTACTTACGGTAAAGAGTAACAGTAAATTACAAATATTTTTTTTATTTTCAAAAACAGACTTAAGAAATTAAAAATGAATAGAGCTTGTGTGGCTGAAAGTGGATTTTATTTTTTTCAATTTAAATTAATAAATATAAAAACAGTGCAAAAAACGAATACACCCTTTACGCTTTTGGAATAGAACATAAAAAGGATTCCATTTTTTCAGACATAATTCAATTTGATAAATTATTCAACTTTTTCTAGCTGTTGCTCATAAATAGAAAACTCGTTTAGCTGCAAGCATATTTTAAGCAATATCCGACATATCTAAAATACATATATGTTTTTGGGCCATGAAGCACATGTGACGGCAACAGCAACAACAACAACAACAACAGGCAAGAACGCTAAAAGCCAAAAAGAAAAAGCACAAAAAAAAGGGCAGAGAGAAAGAAAAAAGCGAAACTCATAAAACATATTTGGTAATTGAATTTGTTATAATTTTTTATGTACAGCAGGTCAACAGCAGCAAATTATTCACACACACAAAGTGAGAGCAGCTGTCTGTGTTTGTGTGTGTGTGTGTGTGTGTGTATTTATACATATATATTTTTATAGAATTTTCTTTGACAACACAAAACGTTAAATAAATAAAAGTGGCGCACACACACAAATTGTTGTTTTTCTTGTTGCTTAACTGACTTGTGGGCTTTAAAGCAACTGCGACGGCGGTGGGGCAGGGCTAACAGGTGGGGGGCAGCGGGAATTTTAGACGTCGCAGCAAATTTCATTTGATTTATTTGCCAGTTTTCATTTCCCTTTCCTTTTGTTTTCTTTTTTTATTCTTTTTTTTTTTTGGCTTTATTCTTCTCTTTGTTCGAGCCAAAACCCATTTGGCAATTTACTGTAAATCACATAAAAACGCAACAACAAAATGTTGCATGCTTCAAGGCGAGCAGCCATAAGAGTGTATGTGTGTGTGTGTGTGTGTGCGGACTGTGTGTGTGTACTGCCTTTGTGAATTCCATTGAGCTTTTGATTTGAACAAATGAAGGACTATAGTCGTAGGCATTTTCTCTAGCGAATTTTTTATTGTGAACGTATCCTTTTCTATTTTTTATTTTTTTCTTTACGAACTAATCACAATTTTGCTCGATTTCTCAGATTAAGTCATTTATAACCGAACGATATATGGACTGAAATTGGTGAGCCGCAATAGCCAGACTGGGCATTTATACGGCTACGCACCTAATGGTCGTATGTCCCCAGCAAAGGAGCAAAATGAACAAAAACTGAGTAAAATGAAAACATTTTTATACTCGTTCACGAGCTGAAAAGAGTCTATTGGGTTTTGTGCAATGTCCGTCTGTCCGAACGTCTGTTCGTTTGAGCACAATTTTTGTTCGCCGTTATTAGAGCTAGAGACTTGAAAGTTGGAATATGTGCTCGTGTATTTTTTTTTAGACAACAAATTTTTTAAGCTTTGGGATCCATAGCTGCCATATTTCATATTCTACAAGCTTTGTCAAAACTGAATTTCAAGTTTAATGCCATTTTATTCATGGCTTGTCCTCTCGCTTAAATCCGCATTTCGAACTGTAACAAAATAGTTTTACAGGAATATTTCATTTACTTTGATGTCTTTTTTTCGAAATGAAATTCTGCTCAGTGTAGCTGCTGCAAATCGTTGCTGCATTCTATGACCACTCATAAAGTATCTTTGTGTATTTCAATTGCTTTGTCTGGCGCACACACTTACACACACACACACACACACACACACGCACATTCATCGAGGCACACTCACAATAGAAGTGTGCGAGTTGGCGTTAGACAGACATTCGTTCATTTTAACAGACTCGACAATGTAACTTTTGTTTGAACAACTTGCAACTGAGTTGTCATTGCTGTTGTTGTTGTCGTTGCTGTTGTTGTTGTTGTTGGTGTTGCCGTACTTAGTCCTATTGTTTTAATACCCTGGAACCATTAAAAATGGCTAAGAACAGGAGACTATACGAGTTGTGCAGGAGATGAAAGATATCAACTTGGAGACTTGAAATTCTAAATAATATATATATGTAGGATAATTAGGACGAAGAGTTGATTTGATCAAACCGTATCCCTCCGATCTCGTCTATAGTCAGAGATCACAAGCTTAGATGTTCACATTTATATTAATAATTACTCAAGTTTCAGTTCAAATTTCAGTTTTTATTCGATTCCAAAAAAAATCGATAAATATCGAATTTGTATAGCACTGTCTTAGGTAAGTCTCAGATATGTTAAGATCTTGAGACAAGACGTTGATCGTTTACCAACCGCAGATCAAGTTTATTTTAAATGATCGATAATATCGATTCATTTCAATTGGCAAACTTTTTTCGGTTCCCACACATTTTTGGTATAAGCATATATTTCAAAGCCCATAAAACTAAGATTGTTAAATCAATGCTAAAGTTTCTGTATTTATATTCGCATACTATTTGTAAGTCTAGGAGTTTTCCTAAAGATCGGACAATGAAATGAAAATAGATTCAGGAATACATTTGCCATAGTGTGAATCTGAGGAAAGAGGTGTGAGTGTGTGTGTGTATGTTTGTGTATATGTATGGGGACATTTGACAGCTGAATGCAGGGTATCATTTAGTCGGACACTGCAGCATTTTTACCTGCTTTCACTTGTGTGTGTATTGCTGTGTGTGTGTGTGTGTGTGTGTGTGTTTGTTACCTGCAAACGCGCGACATTGCAAACATTTCTTGTCTTCCTCTTTCGCTGGATCACATCATTTGTTGTCTGTCACGGGGCACTTTTGTTATTGTTATTGTTGTTGTTGTTGTTGGTGGAGTTGTTGTTGTAACTTTTTGCTGCCTTAGCGCACTTAAAAAGCAATTTAGTCTAATTACATTAAGTATAACAGGAACAACAACAACAACAACAACAATAGCAGCAGCAGCGACAACAACTCACAAAAGTTGCGCGTCCTGTGCGTGTGTCAATAAACACACACACACGCACACACACACACACACAAACTACAGACTCAAATATGCAATCTCTGTGTGTGTGTGTGTGTGCGTGTGTTCGCCAGAGCAGAAAAAATGGCGCTTTTAGGCCATAATTACCTGAGAACTTTTGCCAGCCAGAACTTGGGCCAGCTTTATGCTTCTGCCGCCTTCCTTTTCTCTTTCTTCTGTTCTCGGTTTTTTTTTTTTTTTTGTTATTACGTACTTTCTGTTTCATTTTGTCTTTCCGCTTGGCCATTGCTTGTTGAGCTCACTTCCGTTTCCTGTTCCAGCCGACGTCATCCCCCCGCGAAACCTCCCTCCCCCCCCCCTCGATCGCAGCACTTGCCCTTCTGCCTATGGGCCTCAAATGTAGCGACCTCTTCATTATTACGTATTATTATGAGAACCCCAGCACCATATCCCCCCTCCCCCCCCCCCAACGTTTACTGCTGAGCTCACCACTCGACCCCCCCACCGGCGCCCCTCCCTTAAGTTGTTATTATTATTCTGGCTGATTTCTTTGCTTTTGCGTTTTTTTTTGTTTTTGTTTTCAGTAAATAAATCAGCCGTGGGCCAAGTAACTTTATCCACAGCTGTCCAAAGTGGCTTTTGTCTGCTCTTTGGCTACTCGACTGCTGTGGCTGCTTCTTCTTTCGTCTTTCTTTATTTTCTTTTTTTTTCTTTTCTTCGTCTTTTTGTTGCCGTCGCTTAGGGCTTGTATTTCCGTTGCATTTGTCTCACACTCAACACATTGATTGGATAATTATAATGAGCTTAGGCCCAAGAGCAAAGTTAATGTATACAAAGCAAGTGCAAAACAAAAGTCTTGACTTTTTTCAGCATTCCGACCAAACAGTTGATGCCCTACCAGCTGAGCACATGAAATGGTTATTATACTTGGCCTAATTAAAAGAAAGTCAATTAAATGATTGCATTTTTTAATACAAATTAATGAAGTATGAAACATTTTTCTGACGCCTTCCACTTCAAATTTATACCGAAAATTATATTTAATCATTATTTAATATTTCTTTTACAGTCCAAATTCCAGTGGGAACTATATGCCAGGTCAAAACTTACCTAAAATGAGAAGAAAAAACAAAGTTGCATTAGAAACGGTGTCAAATAATTTTATATAATATAACAATAATAATATACAATGATGGAAATAATAATAAAAACGTTATCTTAAAATGTTGTTTTGTGATATTAATTTTGGCTAAAATGTTATAGTTTTTATTGAATGTTTTTGAATTATATTTTTACTTTCAACAGACTTAAAACTAAGAAACGGAAACTTTGTTTTTTATTTTGAATATTTATTGGATTAAAAACAAAACATTGATATTTGGGTTAACACACTTACATAAAATATTATCATTATCTGTACGTATATAAATTGATATTTGATATGTACAACATATTTAACATATTTATTTAAAATACTATCATTATATTATATTAATAACATTTTATGTGAATATGTAAATCCAAATTTCAATGTTAAAGTAAGCGAATAAATATTTCTCAATTTTTGACAGATAGTTTTATTGTCATCTCGGCAATATAGCGATCTAATCCGGGTATACCATATTTACACAGTAATATACTCTAAGTTTGTTAGTTTTGGAAAATGTCCTTTGGGTTGAACATTTTCCTTCGAGATGTCGACATTTAATATCTAAACTTTAAAGGGTTCCAGTCGTCTCCTTCCCTGTCTTCAATTTTTCATGACAGAAATATAATACCCCCTCCTGACCCAATTAGTCAGAAAATTCATGTTTTACATGTAGAGAGTTTTTCCAGAGTATTAATAACTGCAAAATATCAAGTTCATTTGTTACAAATTTAACAATTTACATTTAATAAGTACGATTTAGGCGAGAGGGTAAATTTAAAATTGTTGAGCAATTTATGCTGTATGACATACTATATGAAAAACTAGAACTCTGATGCGGCCTGATATTACAAATGAAGACCTATATTTTCTGTATGTTGCTCCAAATATTTAAATTGTAGCTTTTGAGTTGACCCAAAAATGTAATCAATGTTTAAAAGTTATGTACAATCTGTTTAAGCCTCAACTAAAAGCGGAAAACAAATCCATCAACATTTCGCACGAGATGACGTCATAAAGAAACCAACACACGCACACACGTGTGGGGCACTTAAAAGTGTGTCGCAATACACCCATCAAACGCAACCCCAGCCCCACATTCCACGCCCCACTTCACTTCACACGGAAAACTATGGAACAACATTTTTACAACTTTTATTGTTTTCCTTTTCTGTTCCTTTTTTTTTTTTTTTTGGCGCCATCTGACGGCAACTGTTGCAGCTGTTGCTGTCGCACCCTTAAACGCCGCACCTCCCCCCACCCCCCCCCTGCCTCCTGCCTTGTAAGTAATTTGTTTTAGTTGCGTCCGAGTCGAAAACTTTGTAATTAACAACGCGGCGTCGACGACCTTTGCTTAACAATATTTTCATTATAATTAGCTTCAGTGGCGAACTTTAAGCGTGAGCTTCGACGGTTCAACGGTTCGGTGGTTGAGTGGTTCAACGGTTCAACGGCGACAGCTGTCAGTGGTTAAAGTTCGCCCACAGCTGCCCAGCAGCGTGTGTGTGTGTGTGTTTGTGGGCGTGGCAGCTATGCCAGTCTGTGGTGTGACCCAAATGCGTGAACAAATCCCAAAGAAAATTCTGTTTAATTGTGATTTATTTTTGCTGTTTTCACTTTACCTTTTCGTAATTGCTTTTCCTTCTGCATTTTCTCGCTTCTTGGAAATTGAATTTCAAGAAAATCTTTTATTTACAATCTACAAGCTCTAAACAGGTTTATCGACGCTAAAATTCGCTAAACCTAAGCAGAAAATGATTTTCTCAAGAACATATTTTTAATCCCAATTTTACGAAAAGACTAATATATTGTACTTTTTGTAAGAAATGTTTTATTTATTTAAAAATCTTAAGAATCAATAATCTAATATTCATTAGACATTTTTTTTAATTTTGTCCTAAAAACCTGTTCAATATTTATATTTATCTATCAATTAAAGTTATAAGGTTTCCAATTAAGTCAGGCTATAATCGGAATATAAATCATATATATATGTACGAAAACCAAGAATTATCAATAAATAAGTTTATTAGTAATATGAAAATCTGTCTGCTTTCCTTTCAAAGTTTTCCTAACAAAGAAATATATTTTTGAAACTTCAGAGAGAAAACGATTCGAATTCTAATCTGTACTAGGCACAAAGATCCCAGTTAATTTCACAGTTTCAAACTCTAACTTTTTTTTTCTGGTTTTGGCCCCAATTAAAAGAGAAATTGGATTAGAAACGAATTCAGACTCTGCAGTGAAATTCCCACGATTGTCAAACTCCAGTTGGCTTCTCTGCGAGAGTTAAAACTAATCAGAGGTGACAAATTGCTGGCCACCGAACGATAATTGGAGAATGCGAAATGTCAAAAGCCATAACTGAGCGATTGCCCCGGCTGGCAGCAGTTGGCCAACGGGCAGCAATAAAGCCAAAAGCAGCAACAACAACAGAAATACGAAATGCGTTAAGCGCACTGCAAATGCAACAGATACAAAAGCTGACAGCTGAACAGCAGGCAGACAGACCGATGGACAGATAGTAGCTGGCCAGGACATGGCCAGAACTGGGCCAGCCGTGGGTTAAAACTGGGCCCAGATGCTGGCTATTAGAGGCAAGTGAGGCGTCGCATAGAATAAAAAAAAAAAATCAAACTAGCCGCAACAACGGCGGAGACAATGGAAAATAGCCAAATGGCAGCAAAGAAAAAAGCAAAAATGCCGGCAATTCTTGTGGCTGCTGGTTAAATACCCTGTAACAACGGCAAATGAATTCGAATGGGCATATCAGGCCATTACGGAGCTATCAAAATGAATATAGTAGGCTGGAGACATCCCTCTGAGACTTCTAATAACTCATTTAGTTCTCCAACAGTCGATAAAAATTAGTGTGCAACTGAATTTATTTCTTTGTTTAATAAACCTCAGTTATTTTGGTAAACAATTTTGCACAAAATTTCTTTTAACTTTTACAAGAATTCCTTGTTGTTCCCTGTTTCAATAAAGAACTATAAATATAGATTTTTAGCCCCCGGCTTTTTGAGCGTATTTCGACGGTTAGCTAAAGGTAAATGCATATAGATACAAAATATTAAATTTTTTTCAAGATAGAGTTTCGGTTTTTGTACACATTCTAATGAAATGCTAATCTAAAAATTCTTTAATAACTCTAGCAGACAAATAAGTTATTTAGGTGTTGGAATATAATTTTGAAAGAAAGAAAACAATGTAAAAAAAATAAAAGAAGAAATACAAATATTGATATGTTCCGGTAATTAATTTAGTTGTCAACCAAGGCCAAAAAGCATCGTACAGGATGTCATCAAGTCAAGCACTTATACCTTTAACTTGTGCTTGTTGTTGTTGTTGTTGTTGTTGTATTCGACAAAGCGTTGAAGCAAGAAGAACAAACACAACAACTAAAAACAAGCAACAACAGCAACATGACATTGACGTTGGCGTTGGTAAAAGGATAAAGCGTAAATGAGTTGCCAACCACAAGCAGCGGCAACAACAACAGCTACAACAGCAACAACAATTGCAAAACAAAACCATTGGAAAAACAATTTAGTTAGCTGACAGCGCCCGTAACTGCGCTCGTTCGACTGTCAGATACACTTAATTGATAGCTTGCGCTTAAGTGTGGCACTTCAAAATGCATTTGGTTAAACGGATTTCACAACATTTTTAACGCAGCTTAAGCTTAGCTTTATGTAGGCTTTATCTAACATTTGAAGAAGTGTTAAGCAAGCTTTTAGTAAACTTTAAATTAGAATGGAATTATGTTTAAAGTTGCTGTAAGGGTAACGTTGGCTTTTACTTAATTTTAAGTTCGATTTAAGTTGGCTTTAGGTATAGGATAGCTTTAAGTAAGCTTTGAGCTAACTCCAAACTGGCAATAGGTAAGCTTACGCTGACAGTTCGTTTCATAAAAGCTTTAATACCACAACTTTTAAGCGAATTCAATGAGAACTAATTTGGCCCAAGTAAACATTAATTAAACGCTTTTTATTACGTTTAGTTAGCATCAAGTTAGCGACAGGGTAGCTTGATGTAAACTTCTAGTTAAGAAAAAAACGAACTGTGCAAATGTGCTTTAAGTTAGCTGAAAGTAAGCTAAAGTTTACTTAAAGCCAGCCTTACATAAGTTTAACGTGAGCTTTATGTTAGCTAAAGCTAACTTTAATGAGCTTTAACTGAGTGTAATTTTAAAAAGCTTTAAGCGGGCTTAATTTCAGTTCTCTTAAAGCTTCACTTCATTACATTAATCCAAGTCGAAGTTTAAAACCGTAAAATTTTCATGTTAACTAACTAACTTTAATGAGCTTTAAGTGAGCGTAATTTCAAAAAGCTTCAAGCAGGCTTAATTTCAGTTATCTTAAAGATTCACTTCATCAAATTAATCCACCTCAAAGTTTAAAACCGTACAATTTTTATTTATAATACAAATGTTCATGTAGTAGGAACGTTTTGGTTTATTTTACGTCTAATGTGATCTGATTTATCGATAAGCAAATCAAATCGAACAAACAACAAAAGCGAGCTTTTATAATAAAGACCATCTACGAGTCCTCAAACAAACAAAACAAATATGAAATGCCAATTTCAGCTAATAAAGTCAGCTCTTTCACAAGCTGCCTATCGAAGTTCCATATCGATAACATGCCACGCACCGTTGAGACACAATAAAATAGAAGTAAATAAAATTTCATGAACATGCAACAAGGAGAGGCACAAACTTAAACGCAACTTTGCTTATTAATTACTGGCCCAAAACGGGTGTGCGTGTGTGTAAATACAATATAAATCTGCATGTATATGGACTTAATATAGACGCACCAGCAACACCAGCAATTCACCCAACCCATTACCCCCATCCCCACCCCTACCCCCCCCGCGCACTCAAGTTCACTATGTGGACGCGCCCTTTGCCGGTCAGCCGGGCAACTGTGCTGGGCAGCAACCCCTTGCGGCCGGGATCGAGGGGCTGGGGTAGGACCATGGACATGGCAACAATGGACATAAGGCAACACACCTTTTTTATCACTGTGTGTTCGGCTCGTTGCTGTTGTTGTTGTTGGTGTCGTTGTTCATGTGGCCAGCTGACAACACGACGCAGCGCCCTTGTCGGACAAACGGAAATGTACAGCGGATATATTGATTGTCAAACGTTGTGTGTGGGCCTTCTGGGTAAATGTGTGTGTGTGTGTGTGTGTGTGTGTTGTTCTTGTTGAATTGGTGTGCCAGCAACCTTTTGCATAAACAGACAGGACAGTATCCTAGCCAAAGCCAAAGCAAACCACAACCAATATCAGAGACCAAACGATTTTAGACTTACCACAGAACATTAAATACCCTCCCAAAAATGGTTTCTATGCAGAAAATATTATTATACTATTTGTGCTTTCAAATTTCAGTCACATAATAAATCATTTGAGTTAAATATATTGAGGAACAAAACTGATTGTTCCTATGGCAGCTATAGGATATAGTACTTAAAAGCGCAAGGAAACTATAAATTCAAAAGGTTAATCAGAATAGTTTGAAACAGTTTTTTATACTATAAATTAATTTGACACCGATTGGGTGATATATGATATTGTATAAAATTTTAACACAATTCTCGACAAAATTGTTATTTTTATTATTTTTTATTATTATTGTATATCGTGAAAAACTTAAACTTTTTTAAAAGAGAAAAATTAGTTGTGGAACATAAATATCAATAGCACCTATATGATAAAATACTTTAATCCGATAAGTTATCTATAAAAATAGTTTAAGAAATTTAAAAAAAAATTATCTTGGAAACTAAAGTATTTTTTCCCAATGCGTTACACGCTTAGTCGAAAAACCGAAGTACCCTCTGCAAAGATTTATTAGCCCAAGCCCGAGCAGACCACATCAGACCAAAACCAAGGACACATACTCTAGCATGAGGGGAGGGGGGGGGAGGCGGAAGGGGTGGCAGCCCCGAATAATTTGCTATTTATTTTGATATTATTAAACGGAGTTCAAAGTCTCTCCGCCGGGCTCTCCCAATGGGCCGGTCGCTTGATAAATGCATTTGACAGCAAAGGGATACGGCAGAGCATTAACTAACTGGAAACCGATGCGTTTGGCCTTAAAGCCACAGATTTAAATTTCATAAAATGTGGCGCATTTCACATTTGCCAGTGTAATTGACAGATGAGCGTAGAGTAATTGACAGTTAATTAAGAGCCGATTGTTGTATTTCACAACTAATTAAACATTTCAAAATCAGTTAGTTATGTTCAACTTTGATTTGCAATTCTTTGTTTGTTTCATTAAATTAAGGAGATGGAATTATGTAAGCTGAAACTTAAAAAAACAAGAAATATAAATTTACCCTCGTTGAATATAGAATAATAGAAAATTATTATGACCTTGCCTATAAATTTGGTAATATACTTGTTTTACTTTTTGTAAAAATGCATACCAATATTTTTCAACATTTAAGCCAGGGTTTATTTTGCACAAATATTTTAAAAAAATGTATATTTAAATTTTTGTTGTCAATATTCACACCAATACTTTGTTGAATACAATGTCTTAACTTAAAGTTCTTTCTAAACTTTCAACTACGTTCTTGGTCTTTCATTTTGCATTCAAATTAAAATGTAGGTTTTAAAACAAACTTTTTTTTACATTTATGAATTTTTTATCAAGAATAATTCTACTTTTAATTGATTCTGCATTTGAATAAACAATATCAAAATATATTTACTTTTATCTTTTTACTTTTTACTTTTATCTTTTGGCAGCAGAATATCTGCAGTTTAATTTGAAAATACACTTATTAAATTTTTTTTTTTTGTAAATAACTCAAGCCAAAAATGTTTCTGTACAAATGAATAGATAGGATCTTCCTGAGCTTTAAACTTTTATAGCTTTCTCAAATCTGAATAACTTTTAAAAACAGCAACTTTTTTATTTTTGTTAAGTTGAAAATAAAATAATGTTAAAAAAATGTTCATGGCAATAAATTTTCCATTTAAATCCATAATGAGAACTTCAACAGGACTTTCAAAGTTCATAAATTTATTCAAAAGAGATTCCCGTTTTGATTTTGGCTTGAGCATTTAATTTATATGCATATAGTTTTTGGCCCAAAAATTTATTTATTCTACGTTTTGCTGGAGAAAAGAATCTGTATTCCATTTATTTCTGCTTAGACTCTGTTGAGTTATTTATAACAAAAATGGCATGGGATTTGATTTCTTCTGTTTATCACATTTCAAACGTATCACTCTCGCCTCAAGCATTCAACACATGAATGAAGTCTGCACAAAAAAATCCCACATCATGTTGAATGTTAAAAAAAAAAACTGGGTATTTTGTAAGCTTAAAAACTTATCAAATGTAAGTCAAAGTTTTAACTGCTGCAATTGTAAAAAGAGTTTTTTTTTTTTGTGTTTCTACGAATAAATATGTACACATATAAAGGTATATATCAAGCTGATAATCCGTACAAGTTCAGTTGGCAAACTTTGACTCTGACCCAATCCAATATGAAACAACAGACATATAAAAAATTTGTAAGCATTAAAGCTCGTGAAATAAATTATGTACTGAAAGTTTTTGCGTTCATATTTGATTTTATACCAAATTAGTTTTGTTTTTACGACACAAAATCCCAACGTTTTCCGAATGGTAGAAAGAGATATAACGAGCGAGAGAAAGAGAGAGGCGAGTGTAGAGGGACAGGCGTTAGTTTTGCGTATGCGTAATGCCTTGAATAGCTTTGGTGCTTGTGCATAGGGCGAGGGGATTATTATTAAATTTACAATGTTATCCCAAAAGTGTTGTCGAGCTATTTTTGTTGCCGTTGTCCTTTAGGCCCCCAAAAACGAAACAACAACAAAAGTAAAGAAAAAACACCCAGCCCCGGTCATATATCGCATATTAATGTTGTTCATTAAAGTTGTATAAATTATAAATGATACGACATGGCCATAATATCAACCGTAGCCACATGAGTCAAAATGCTGCGACCATCGCTCATAGCGATAGAGATAGCAACAGTCATACAGATAGAGATGGATAGCTAAATAGATAAAGCGTATTGTGGGGGGGCAGAAAAAAATACATATACAATATATATATATATATATATATGTTATATACATATATAACTATGCACACACATTTATAAATATATTTTTGTGTGGTGGCCCTTTTTTTATGCCCTTGTTAAAAAGGTTATGAACGTTTTGTTATGTGCTTTGTCACTGCGTGCCTGTTGGACCATTCAGGACATTAATTATCAACCGTTTTCACTTTATTAAATGTATATCAACCAAAACTAGAATGACATAATCAAGCGACAAACATGAATAGAGATCTAACATAAATATTAAACAAGTGCAAAGTGAGAATTATATTAGGGTCACGTGTGCGCGAAGCAAAGGGAGAAGCAAAGCGAATAAAAAACTGATGGGCAAAACGGAAGGCAAGCTAGAAAAGCGGGACAAAGCGAAGTTGGATAAGTAAAGAGCCAAATAAGTATAGTAAGATTTTCTAAAGTGAAAGTGAACTAATGTGGAACCGAAAAACGAAAGACGTAAAGTGAGAAGCCAACAGAGAAGTGCAGCAGAAGGGAGAAGTAAAGCAAGAACCAACTAGCTAAGAAAGAAGCGAAAAGCAAGGCGAGAAGCAAAGCGAGAAGCAAAACGAGAAGCAAAGCGAGAAGCAAAGCGAGAAGCAAAGCGAGAAGCAAAGCGAGAAGCAAAACGAGAAGCAAAACGAGAAGCAACGCGAGAAGTAAAGCGAAAAGCAAAGCGAGAAGCAAAGCGAGAAGCAAAGCGAGAAGCAAAGCGAGAAGCAAAGCGAGAAGCAAAGCGAGAAGCAAAACGAGAAGCAAAGCGAGAAGCAAAGCTAGAAACAAGAAATAAAGCGAAAAGTAGAACAAGAACGATTAGAACGAAGCGTGAAGCGAAGTACCAAACAAAGTGAGAGGCAAAGTGAGAAGCAGAGCAAGAATCAGTGCAAGTGAAAAACTAAGCGAGAAGCGAAGCGACAAGCTAAATGAAAGTGTTACTGTGTTACTGTAAGACGCGAAAATTCTTCAAACAGAATGCCATAAATTGGAGCATGGATGTCTGCCCAAATAAAAGCCAGAAACCGAGTACAGAAAAGCCAAAAGAGAGAAGCGACTTTGCAAACGCAACTAAGGCTGGATGGAAAGTGAAAAGTCAAGCATAATTAAAACAGAAGTGTCACAAAGCTATCAAATGCAGTTTTATTGCTTCGCATTGAATTTCAAAGAGCGATTAAAGGGCATTTAAAACTGCGGCTACGGCCAAATGGATTTTTTTCTCAGCTGTTGCTCTTTGTCGCCCCTTCTATATTTCAGTTTATAAATGATGTTCATTCCATTTACATGCAGCGAGAGTTAGTTACGTTTCATTTACTTTGGCATAGTAGACAGTGCCGAGGGTGTCGCGGGGGCACTAGAGCGGGGAGGGAGGTGGGGGTGGGGGGGTTGATCCAGAGGCAGGACCAAATATCTCTGTGTGTGTGTGTGTGTCTGTGTTTGTTGTGAACACGTCAAAGCAGCGCACGTATTGATTACCCTTCAACCTCGCAACAGTTGCTGACCCATCCAGAGTGAACTACGCGAACTGAACTTTTGCACATTGTTTTTGTTTTCCTTGCTGTTCCATTTGGCCTTTTGGATTTGGTCACTTGTTCAGCCAACTTTGTGGGCATTGAAATAAATCATAAATAACAACGAGCTAACTGAATTATGCATAGAGCTGGCCGGAATTTGGGATTGAGCTGGAGCTGGAACTGACAGCGGAACGGTCACAAGAACTGAAGCTGAAACTGAGAGCAGATGTTTGGTATGCAGGGGCTCCGGGGAAACTAAGCCTAATCCCGGAACTGGAACTGGAACAAGAACTTGTGGGAAAAAATCGAAGTCTGAACTGCAATTGGAACCACAACTGATGTTTGTTATGACTGGGCTAAGCAGTAAAATTGTTTAATGCCGATCCGGAACCAGTATAACTTGAGCTGGAACTGGAACTTCTGAGCAAAATCTGAAGTACGTCTGTTGCGAATAAGCAGACGAAATGACTGCGTAAAACTGAAGCCGCACCGGAACCGGAACTCGAACCAGAACTGCGACTAGAACGAGCCAAAATAATTGCTATGCTTTGAAAGAGCAAAGAACAAAGGCCAAATCTTTTAACCTGAACTGGAGCCAAATTTTGAACTGGAACTGGAACCAGTAAAAAACGCCGATTGAGTTAAAGCAAATGTATGTTTTGCATGAGTTAAGTAGAAATTTCGATTTGAGCTGAACCAAGAACCGGAACTATATCTGGAACTAGAACTGAGTAAAGTTAACAGATACCATTATTTAGGCCAACACTAAAACCACAGCTGTAGCTGGAACTAGAACTACAACTGGAGCTTAAACTGGAACTAGACCTAGAACTAGTTACACCAAGGCTTGAACAGAACCAAAGACCAAGAGTTCAACAGGCAATGAAACCAGAACTGGAACTGTAAAATATGCCCGAGCAATTGATGGTAAAAATGTCCAGGTCACAAAATGGCCTTAAATCAAAAATTTGTGCGCAATACGAACTTGGGTCAAATGCTACGCAAATATGTTTACATAATGTATATATAAATATTTACTTTTTAATGGCGTTGCGTGGCGAGAAGTGGGCGGGGGGGAGGTCGAAAGGGCAGGGTGAGGGCAAGGGCGACCTCACAGACGCTGGACAGCTGTGTCATCATTAAATCCTGGCCAAAAGCAATTTCAAGCCAAAACGCAAATGGTCGGACCCTCCGCAGATCTCTTCAGATTGCCCCCGTCCTCCCTCGCTTCGTCCGTCCCTCGCAGCACGCAGTCTTCCCATACTCACTCAATTGGCGAGATTTTTCGCTTTTATTTGCGCTCAATCGCAGTTCGCAGCAGTTCGCATTTTTGTTCGCATTTTTATTTGAAATGCCATCAGAGGACAAGCGCATGGAGCGACATGTCCTTGGCTGTCCCCACACTGCTTAGCAGGGCCAAGCCCCAGCCCCAGATCCGCCCCACTGTCCCCGTCGCAGCAGTCAATGCAGCAACTTAGATGCTCTTAATGTGTCCCCACTCGTCAGCAAAAGTGTCGTTAAATGAATGAGTATTGCATAATCAATTAGGTTTCTCGGTGTCCTTTAACCAATTTTATTTGCAGCGTCGCCAATTAAAGATTCAGAAATAGTATTGGATTCACGAACCTCCCTCCTTCCGCACACGCACACAGACACAACTGCAATCACATTAATCAATTAATGAAATAATATTGCGTATTACTAATCATTATAGCAAGACCAGGAAATTAGATAACTATAATAATAGACAACGACATCTGCCTTCTGCGCTGGAAAAGGTTAAATGTGAAGACACATATTGTGACGTAAGCACAAGTCACAAAAATAGAATAGACTCTATATAATTTCTCAAGGGATTCGAACAGGGCTATAAAAATGCGACACTGATAAATGTAACAATAAATTAATAAGCAATAGCAATAAACCAAAATGCCATCTAACATGAACATCGGTTCAATTTTGGCAAAGTTATGGGAGTTTCAAATATGGGACTGATGGAGAGCTTTAAATAACCACACATTTTTCAATTTTGGCATGATTTAGCCCCGTCAGAATCACTTTAATGTTGTTTTTGTACTAAATATGACAACCACAATCAATTCAAAATATAAATTTACAAGTTGAACTTGTTTTGACAAAGTTATGGCAGTTTGAGATATGCGAGCTATGGATCCGAGAGCTTTGCATGTTAAAAATTTTATTTTCTATAATGCATATATTTTAAATGTAGAATCAATCTAGAGATTAAATTATGACCAAAATGCCATCAAACGTGAAAATCGGTTCAGTTTTGGTAAAGTTATGGGCGTTTGAAATATGGGGGCTATGAATCCGAGAGCTTTACATGTCAAAATTTGTATCAATTTTTGCATGATTTTTGACAAAAAATGTTACCCCCTTAGAATCGGTTTTAATGTTTTTTTTTATTCTAATTATGACAACCATAATCGATTAAAAATAGAAATTCCGGATTCTAAGTTTTGAAAAAAAAAAATTTTCCAAAATGAGTAAGGGGGGGTACATGCTTTTTTCCCAAAAAATTCCGAAAAAATTTACTTTCTATAATGCATATATTTGAAATGCAGAATCAATATAGAGGACAAACCATGGAAAAACTGACATCAAACATGGAAATCGGTTCAGTTTTGACAAAGTTATGGGCGTTTGAAATATGGGGGCTATGAATCCGAGAGCTTCACATGTCAAATTTTTTGTCAATTTTGGCATGATTTTTGACAAAAAATGTTACCCCCTTAGAATCGGTTTTAATGTTGTTTTTTATACTAATTATGACAACCATAATCGATTAAAAATAGAAATTCCGGATTCTAAATTTTGAAAAAAAAAAAAATTTTTTTAATTAGTGAGGGGGGGTACATGCTTTTTTCACAAAAAATTCGACAAAATTTTATTTTCTATAATGCATATATTTTAAATGTAGAATCAATCTAGAGGTCAAATTATGACCAAAATGCCATAAAACGTGAACATCGGTTAAGTTTTGGTAAAGTTATGGAAGTTTGAAATACGGGAGATATAATTTTTGATTGAATTTTGACAAAAAATTGACGCCTTCAGAATTGCTTTTAATGTTGTTTTTTATACTAATTGTGACAATCACAATCGATTAAAGCTATAAATTTTAAATTTTTAATTTTTAATTTAAAAAAATTAGTGTATGTTATTTTTGGGCAAAATTTCCATAATTTATTTTTAATATTGGGAATATTTGAAATGCAGATTCAATATAGAGAAGAAAGCATAGTCAAAATGCCATTAAATTTGAGAATAGGCTTAGTTTTACGTTAGTTAGCTACAAGACGAAAAATTTAATAAAACATAATACATGTATATTAATAATATAAGGTAACTATCGATAGGGCTAAAAAGCGATAGTTATCGATAGCAGTTGAACTGCTGCCAACTGCTGAACAATTCCGAGACATAACGCCAAAGTTTCGCTTGCAGAACAGCAACAAAATCCCACCTAGGTATCCCAATGGATTTTGCATTATTTATTCTGTTTGCATGCCCGACTAATCTGCAGCTTATGCAGTGGAAAGAGCGAGGGCTGCCAAAAGTGGCGTATAGCTGGTACGGTTGACCCAATCATCGAATCAAGTTAAAGCTAAAAGTTTTCCTTAGTTTATTTTATTTTTTTTTCGTCTGCTTCAATGACTGAGCTGACGAGGGATTGGAGTTCGTGGGCAGGGCGGGAGCGGGAGCCGGAGCGGGAGCGAGAGCGGGTGCTGGGGCTGGCTACCTCCTAGTATATGTGGCGCCAAAATGACAGCTAATGCCTGAACAGTTGTCAAATGTTTTCAGCAGCAGCAGGAAGAAGCAGACGAGGAGGAAGTAGCTGCTGATGCGCTACATAAGGGTAGGCGAATACATGGGGCTAGAGCAATTGGACTATGGAATGGATATATAAGGTTTATATGTAAGGTTGTTTTTTTTTTTTTTTTTTTTTGGGGTTGCTGCCTGATACGGATGGGCTGGCAACCCTTGCGTATCGACGGGCCAAATGCTGGGCGTGCGGATTAACGCACACAGCGTAACGAAGACAACCAGAAGCAGGACAAAGGCCAGAAAGGAAGCTGGCGGCGACGGGGTCGGGCCCAAAGGCGTTGACAACAACAACAGCAACAACAAAAAAAGTAAATTGGTTTACTATTGACCTTGGCGTTTGTCAACGCCTGCTCTCAAAATGGAAAGCCACATAAATAAGTCAAGCTAGACACGACGAAAAACGCATATATATATATTAAATATATCCACATTTTTATTTAGACATATATAGAAAATATATGCAACTAATACACAGTATATACACTCAGAAAAAATTCATTCTAAGCCCAATTGCGAGCAGTAGGGAATTCGTACCATTTCTTGCCCACAATTTCACGTAAATTGTTCTTAAATTAAGTACGAAATTAAAGCAATGTACATAACAAGACTTTTTGTACTTAAAAAACCATAAAGAGTCTTAATGAAATACATTTAATTTTCTTTGGTATTAAACAAAGCAAAACCTGCCCAAAACAAGCATTTCTTACTCAAGCTAAGAAATTGCCACTTAAGCATTTTAACAATCCTTTTACTTCATTTAGACGCAAAATTCCAGATTTTTTTTCGCTGAGTGTATATAAATGTTTTATTTCCTCTGTTTTTTCGTGTCGCATAAATAAATAAAAATCCGTCAAGCAGCTAGAATTAAAACAGATTTCACTTCAACTGTCAGCCCAAAGTCCCGCTTCCCCCCAACTGACACCTTACAGCCCCCACAACCCCCCCCGCCCCTAAACTACCCCTCCCCCTTATCACAATTCTAACAGCGGCAAGTGCCCGCCATAAAAACGCTTGGCGATTCTTCTTCTTTTGCTTTGCCTTCAATTCAATTTTATTGATTTTTTTTATTTTATTTTTTTTTTTGCTCTTTCTTTTTTTATGCTTTAACATTTTAATACCCTGTAGCCATAAAACGTGGTGAAAAAAGGGGTGTCATAAAGTTGTGCAAATGCATGTAACAGTAGCTGAAAAGCACTTTTTTAATGAGTGTCAAAGATTGCCAAGTTTTATATACTCAAATTAATTTAAAAGGTTGTCAAAATCCAGTCAAGGTAGCTGTTTTGTAAGTTGACATAATTATTTCTATTTTAAGTCATTTTTTTTTATACCAAAATTCCCTTATATAAGACTCAACTACAGTACTCAATCTTAGCAACGAAACATCTTTTAATAAGTTGTTTATACTTCATTCAAGAATTTTTTTATTTACGGTCCGTTTTGAAATCAAGACAAATTCAAACCTAATTTTAGATTTTAATTTATACTTAATTATATAAATAAATACATATTTAAATTTCTTTATGTTACTTAGTTAGTTTTCTGGTACTGACGCACCGAAGGATTAATCCTTAAGTCTGATATTTTACAATAAATACTTTCAAGATTTCCTAGAGATTCGCACCATTTTAAATAAATTTAAGTATATTTTCTTGTTTAAAAAAAAGCAAAATGTGGTTCAAATTCTCAATTATACTGATCTTTAGATCTATATCATTTTTGATCTAAACATTTTTTTAACTAAGAACATGTGTTTAATAGTAAGAATTTCGACACAACAGTACTAGGCAGCGACTACTGCGACAGGGTATCTTTTAGTCGCGCATGCTCGCCCGGGACGCATTTTCTTTTATTTTTGCTGCTGCTGCGACAGTTGTCGTCAACGTAATTTGCCGTTACACGCCCCGCACAGCTGCGCCCATTAAGCGCAATAAAACACCGAACCCAGCCAAAATAGAAGCCGCCCGTCGCCCCGCCCCCTGCCCCCCAAATAACTAGAAATGGTTTTTGTTTTTTGTTTTAAAAATTTTTTTATGCTTTATTTGGCGTTCTTTGTGGGGTAAATGAATAAAAATGCTGACATTAAGCAAATGCAGTTTTTAAATGCAAAGGGAATGCAGAGTGGGTGATGCCGGGGGAGGGGGAGGGCGGGGGGGGGGCAATAGGGAATGGGGGAGGGCTGCTGCGCTGCCATCAATAATGTTGTTAATGAAGTCGCCGGAGTTGAGGCCGAAACTAGAAGAAGCAGCAGCTGGCACAAGTTTTCATCAGCTTGCCACGTAATGTCGCAATGCCGCAGTAAATGTGTCACGCCCCCCGCCCACCGCTTCGCCCTTGCACAGTGGGCACGCAATCAAAGTGGCGTTGAAATGGCTACCGGTTACACATAACGCGTCCGGCGTTGCCAGCCCGCATGCGAATGAATCCCTTCAGCGTCCTTAAATAACATTGCGTTGTTCTTTATTGGTCGTTAAATCTCTTGCGGTTGTGTCGTGTCTTCGCTTTTGAGCCTCTCGCAGCGAACGTTACACCACCAGACATAATGCCCACCCCACCGACCACCCCACCGCTGCCCGGTCGAGCACCATCTACCCCTAGCCCTTGCGGCGCCAGCAACGTTTAGCCGCACCCCCGCCACACCCTTGGCAATGAACACGAGCCTGGCAACTGAATTTCGAGTTACGCTGCACGATGATCTACGTGGCCACAGTGGTGCGAAGCCAGTTTGCATGCGCTCAAAACTAAGCGATTGTGAAACAGATAATATCACTAAAGCAGCACTTTAAAATTCAGTTAAATATAGTTAAACACGCTTAACTTAATTCGAAATTATTCAGTCAGTGTGACCAGATAGCACTTTCATTTCATGCACTACTATAAATTTACACTCCCAATATTATATTACATCATTTATTCCGTGACTAACATGAACTTTGACATTTCCTTGGCACTAAAAGTTATTCTTAAACTGAATAAAGTGTTGCAATAAAATAGTTCTTATGAAGTGCAGATTAACAAAAACAAAGAAAAAAATTAACAAAAACTTTGAGCTGACTAATCAAATTTTATCTGACAGTTAAGGTTGTTTTTAAACAATAGTGCCTGGTAAGTAACGACTTATGCACTTGGCTAACATGAACTTTGACAGGAACATGAAAAGGCTATACAACATATATTTGGCAATTAAGAATACTATCAAAATTTATTAAAGGATATTGACTGCTCATTTAGTCAATATCATTCACCTAATTAACATGAACTTTAACGGGAACATTATCTGGCCGTAAAACTTGTTTTCAAACTTCAGTAAAAGTTGTTGTGCAGTAAAGAGTTAAAGTTATTTACTTGACTAACGCGTATTTTGACAGGAACACGACAATGCGAATCTACATTTATTCGCTAGTTATATATATTTATATATATTTTTTTTAACAATAGTAAAGGCTTTTGACTGAGCTAACATGAACTTCATTTAAATCAAAACTACATTTATCTGAGTAGTTAAATTGCTTTTAAACACTGTTAAGCAGTCTTTTCATGGAGTTAAACTTATTTATACAGATAACATGAACTTTGACAGGGACATAAAAAGGAGATATTTTACTGGGCTGATATAAACTCTGTCAACAGGAACTTGGGGTATTTGGCAATCTGGTTCTCAGTGCTTTTTGACCACTGTGCGAGACCAGTGTTAGCTACTGTCTGATGGCGTTCTTGTTGTTCTTGTTGTTGTTGTTGTTGCCGGCGGCAAAAGTACGCGAAGGCAGCCGCAACCAATTCGATTCCATTCCATTCCATTCCGGAGGCGAGAAAACGCTAAAGCACAAGGAACGCCAGGACGAAGCCGGACGGGAAGGGGGCGTTGGGGGAAGGGGGGTGGGACTGGCTGACGCCAACGTTTGCGTCGCCGGCGTTTTGTTGTTGCTTAATTTTTCATTTAGGGTTGCAGAGGAGGCGGAAGATGAAGAATCAGCAGCAGCAAGAGCAACACACACACACACGCACGCACACGCACGCACACGCACACACACACACACACCCACGCATGCCTGTGTTTGTTTTTGTATTAAACATTTTTTTATTTTGTGGTGCTCTCCTTTTTGCCAAAATTTCTGTTGTTTGATTTCGTTTCGCTTTTCGCGCGCTGTTGTGCACGAGCATTTTCCCGAGCATTTCCCAGCGAATTTTCTCGCTGCATTAAAAGCCGATGCGCCTATTTCTGGAGACGTTTTGCTTTGTTGTCTAGGATTGTGTTTCACCTTTGTTGTTCTTGGATTTCCTTTTTTTTTATTTATTTTTTGTTTTGTTCTTTTATCATTTCACTTTTAACCACCCCCTGACATGCCCTTCACCCTCTCCACTCCCTCCCCCTCTCTCTCTCTCTCTGTCTCGCTGGCATTTGGTTAGCCCTGCTGCTTGCCCACCTTCCACATCCTTTGTCAGGATGCCAACAATACGGCCCATTTTTATTATTTCCCCCTGGCACTTGAACAGCTGACAGGCGTTGGCGGCGACGTCGACGTCGGCGTCAACAGCGACGCCGGCTTCGACTTCGCTGTGGACGTTGCGTGGCAAAGCACGTTAATTAAATTAAGTAAAATTAGCTAAATATGTTTGCATTTTGCTCTCCCTCTCGCTTTCTCTCTCTCTCTCTCGCTCTTTCGCTTGGCTCTCGGACTGCCTCTTCAAAGCGCTGAACTAAGCCAGCTGCTTGAGTGGGTAGGCGGAGGGGGAAGGCGGGGGGGCGGAGCAGGCGTGTTTGGCTTAGGGTAGATTTCAACTAAATAAACGTTAATAAGCTGCGACAATGTGCTCCACTTGGCTAAGACTATGCGCTGTGTGCCTCTAATGAAATCAGCGCATTTAATTGGCTTAACTCGGTCGACGCTCAGATACCCTGTAAATTGGCTTACAATAATCCTAATGAGTGCTAAAATTAGTTGAACACCTTTTGAGGTACCTAAACCAACTAATAACAAATAATAAGAGCTAAACTCGAGTCTAAAATACCCTGTAAAATAATTAAATAAAGGCACGACGATTGTGTTAATTTAAACAAGTCTGGAGATAATAAAATTAGTAAAACATTAATATCCTATTATAAGGCAGCTACTAGTTGGAAGACTGGAGTCACATATACCCTGTAAGCCAGTTAGCGGGTACCAATATGATTTACGATGAGTTAAAAAGGACTGCATATATATTAAAAACAAAAACCAAACAAAATAAATAAACTTTAAATTAAAAAATGCTTAAATTAAAAATAGCAACAAAAATAAATACATATTTGCATAAATACAAAATACGATTACCGAAAAAATAAATTCACAGATTCCTTTTGAAAAATGTAATTTCAATCAACATATTTACATAAATATTTTCAGATTTCTTTTGATTATTAAAATTAAAAAAAAAACACAAATCAATCAACCTGAATAAACAAATATTGGGAAATTCCTTTGAGTAATTAAAGTGTTTAAAGATTATCCAACACTGTCGGGCATACGCATTAGTATTGTAATGCTACACCGATTTCTTTTGATCTTTTTTTTTTTTTTTGCTGGCTCGTACTTATGTTTAGATATTTTTTCGCTTTTTATTTGCTACTGTTGCTCTTCTTTTCGTCTTCCCCCTCCTTTTTCACTCGCTTTCTTTTCTCCACCAAGTATTTTTAAACTCCTTCACGAAGTGAAAGGAGTATATTGGGTTTATGTAATGTTTGGCAATTAAACTACTCACGGATTTTTGGCTACGCCTTAGTTCCTTAGTTGCAAAGCTACATAATTACAATTTATTCAGACAGATTACTGATGACCTCCCTTAGAGATCGAAAAAAAAACTTTTTTAAATACGCAAAAATCCATATTGCCCACAATTTTAGAGCCAGAATCACCAAATTCGGCAGACAGTTTTCTGCTGAGCTCTCAATATCGAGCCAAAAACATTTCAGCCACGCCCACTAATAGTTAAAAAATACCAATAATAATTAAGTGTTGCGCCGTCGGTTACACCCGACTGCAACGCTCTTACTTTCTGCTGTCTCCGCCTTTTTATTTCCATTCGCAACTGTTAACGCAAATTGATTCCTTCGCCAGCTCCACGCGCTTTTGCTGTTGATTGATTCACAGCTCCCACACTTCGTTGCCCATAACTCAGAGCCCCCATCATCCTCTTTATACATCCTGCCTCTCACTCACGCCCTCCTCCCCCGTCCCACCTAAGTTTTGCGGGTCAGCTCGGAAGTTCGCATTGGCCGCTTAATCGGTCATTGGGCCTTGTTATACAGCTCAATTATGGTCATTTGCCATGCGGCGCATGTGGTACTCTTGGCCCATTTGGTCTACTGAGCCCACCCTTAACCTCACCGGCTAACCCCTAAGTTCGAGCCCTGCTCTCTGGCTCTCCCCGTCCACTTGCCGTGTCACGTGCTCTGTGCCAAAGCCTTTAATCGATTTGCCTTTCGTCTTTGTCGTTAGCCAAAAATGTTGCCTACTAAAAATAAACGCTTAATGCAAATCGGCAACAACAACAACGAGGGACAACAACAACGATTTAACGATTTTGAAAACCGAATCCAAAATGAAGTCAACAACAGGCGGCCAAAAATGTTCAATTTGCTTGCTTCGGCAATGGATCCGGCTCCAGATTGCTCTAGCTGCCTCTCACTCGCAGCCTGTCCCTCTCTCTCTCTCTCTTTCTGTTTATTTTTGCTATTACAATGCAAACAAATAAACACAAACACACACACGCACACGCACACTTGCATAAACATCTCCATATATACACATACATAATTTTAATGACTGCATTTAGAAATTTTTATGCACACTTCACGCAAAATAGATTCACATTGCCAGAATTTAGATATTATCTGTAAATGTTTATTAAGAGGTCCCTTAAAAGCATTGGCTTTTATGAGCCATTTCATTTATTAAAATTTTCATTACTTTGTCAATACCTCAGACATTTGAATTGTATATGAATTGCACACGATTTAAGTTGTGAATTCCCTTTTTCAGTATTTTGATTTTATTGTCGTTTTTAAATATAAGCGTATATAAATTTCCAATAAATTTGGTTATAATAAAAATATCATTTAAAGAGGAATATATCATTGGAAAGAGTTTTCAAAATTTCTCTTTTCTTATAATTTATTTGGTTGATTTTCTTTTAGAACATTTTATCTTAGCTTAGCTAGTAAGCTTATCTCTAATAATAAATTGTAATTGTTATCTCAGGCGAATCTTTTTTATTTTACTAAATTATTTTTTTTTTTCACAAAATGCTAAAATATTTTGAAACTAGCCTTATAAGGGAAAAATAAAAATCGAGGAATATATTTTTCTTTGTCATGATAGAGCATAAGCCATGAAATAAATGCCATCAAAGAGCGTTTGAAATATGGGAGCTATTGATCCGAGAGCTTTACATGTCAAAATTTTTATATTTATTTATTTATATGTTTCTTTTTATTTAATTTATTTTTATTTAATCAAAACCTAAATTTATCAATAGGTATTTTTTACAATATTTAAGATGGTTAACAAATGTTCTCAATTTCTTTGTATTTCTGGAACTTGTGTGAACAATTTGTCTAGGTTTTTCTAGAATTTACATTCTCCAAATGGAAAGTTCCAATAAAATGTAGCTGGCTTTATGCAACGTGTTAATATTATCGATTATACTCGAGATACCACAATTGCTGTGATAACAAAAACAACAAATAACACTTATTGGCATCTATTCACTATCTGGTTTATCGATATGAGCACCTGCAGCAAGAAGTCAGAACCACAAAGCACAATCCATTAAAATCCGGTGACAAGCACCGACTGGAAAAACATATGCATAATGTTTGAATGAATCATTGTCACTACGGATACCCTTTCGAACTTTGATCTATAGGAGCTTGTGACACTAAATCAAATATTATATTATTAATCGAATTAATCGTTTTTTTTCACTTTCTCTTATTGCATATAAAGAGCTCACATAATATATATTTATGGAGTGCGCCCGGCTTTTGATCCCCCCCTATCTATCAACAAACAAAAAAATAAACTAAATACTAATAAAAACTAAATAAATAAAAATATTTCAAATAAACCCTTGAAGAACAAATAATTGTAAGAAAAAGAAGAATAGCCTTTGTGCCGAAGGTAGAAAATTATTATTCATTTTATATATAACTTTCTTTTTGACAAGTTTATGTTTATCAAAAATATTTATATATTATTATAGTTATATTTTACGATTCGTGGCTATCTACAGGGTATCAGCTCGTCTAACACTCTCGACTAAAACACTTTCACTTGTTTAAATATGCTTTTCTACATATTTGTTAAATGTGTTTAACTATATATATGTGTGTGTGTGTGTGTGTGTGTATATATGTGTATTAAATGTGTATATCTACATTATTATCGCTTAAACATTTTTATTTTTTCGTATACTTTTTTATTATTTTTTGTTAGTTTGACGACATTTGAACACGTCAACGCATTTTATTTTCTACCTTATTCCATTTTTATATTTGGTTTTTTGGCGCTTATCAAATTTACCGCATTATCTGGCGAAATGGAAGTGGGGCATGAAGTATAAAATAGCGATACATAGCCATAGCTATGCTATATATGTTCATATATGTATGTGTGCGTATCTAGAAAACCTATAACTCACTTGCGCTATTTCTCGCTGTCTCCCTCTTTCACCCTTCCCTCCATTGCTCTCTTTATCTGCCCGCCAGTTGCTTATCTTATCAATGAACAGCGAGAATGGCGACGGCGACGTCGAGGAACTTCAATTCAATTTCTTTTCAATTTCTTGTACACACACACACACACACACCACCCACCTGTCAAGCTGCCTTCAGTCATTTTTATACCCTTGCAGTGAACAATATATATTTGTCACACAATATGCAACGCCTTAGAGATATTTTTCCATAAAGCATAGCTTTTCTTGATCATAAATAATAAAATAAGAAAAACTTTTAAGTTTTAATTTTAAGCTTTATTTAAGGATAAATCTTGTTCTTCTCTGGCGATTCTTTTCAGTTAAGAGCATTTTGTATCTATCCATCGTTCTAACTGTCTATGTGATCTAACTCAGTTACAAAGCTTTCTTAATTAAACTTGACATAGATGCGTGATTTGACAGGCAGCAATATATATGTTGGTGTCGCCTGGATCGGATCACTATATCGTGTAGCTGGATCTATTTGCGAAAATTGAATTTTTCTCAGAAAAACTTTTTCATTTTATCAGTTATGTTCAGTAAATTTGGGTATGTCTATGACAACTATATCATTAGCTCTCATAGAAACAATTTGTTTAAAATTGAGTTTTTAAATGACATTCCTTTTATTTTTTTACAACCTCTAAGCCAAATTCATCAAATGTAAGCATTGTTATTCTGCTGCATTTTTTTACCATTACCAATTTAGTATCTATATGAACAAATATCTGTTTTTTCAGATATTCAAATTAAGGCATCGAAATACTTTGTCATATAGCTCCAATTAGAACAATTAGTTAAGAATTTGTTTTATGACTTTGTAAGGAAATCTGTTTAATTTTTGCTAGATGTCTGTAAGGGTATTTAGTCATCGGCACTTCAAATTTGACAGATTCTTCTTTATTTTTTTTTTTTGTTGTACATTTTTTTTTTGCACTCGCTGCGAATCTCTGTGAATCTCGTAATGATGAGCGACGGCGTCGTGTTTTCATTAAACACCACACACACACACACACACACAGATACACACACATGAGCACACCCCCACACACACCCACGTCTTGTGCCAAAAATGTAAATTTGAAAATCTTCTCTAATAATAATAATAATGTCGTGTAATAATACAATATGTATGCAGGCATATTGTCTTAGAGAAGGGGCGGGGCCGCTAGCCTTTGATCTAATCACAGTGCCAGGCACAGCACATATTCTAGCCCAGGTAACAAACACTCACAAGCCGACATACCACCCCCTACCCCCTGGCCACGCCTGTCTCACCCCTACAGCTTAAAGCATGAAGATGTTTCGCTCTGCGGCTTTTACCAAAATGTTAATTTTGTGCTAATGAAAGCGGCGTCTATTTGCCCGGTTGTGTGTGTGTGGGATGCCTTGTTATGTGTGTGTGTGTGTGTTCAGCATTTAGACGCCATTTTGTCAGCCTGTCTAATGAAATTGCGCTGTCTCGTGCAAAAGATTTTTGGCTGCACAGATTTGAGCGCGAGTAGAGCTGAAAAAAACGACTTCTAAATTGTGCTCGACTAGTAGATATCCTATAGCCGCCTTCAAACAATAATCTAATACGTTCGTGCACGAAAACAAAAATCAAGAATGTATATTTACATATATATATATACATATATTTGTATAGTATGTAGTATATTTATGTATTTGACACAGAAAGGAGACTTCTGTCTGTCACATGCATTTGCTCAAATTCATAATAGCCTTTTTTCAACCCATTTTCAAAGTGTGCAGGGTATAAAAACCATTTCTGTTTGCAGCCACTTTTTAATGTGTGTGTATTTTGGTAGCGCCATCTATTGGGCAAGTTTGGCAATGTTAACTTTTGAAGTCAAGTGTTAAATAGCAATTAACCTAATGAGCTAAGTCTAAGGGAAAAAATTCCGACAAATGCTGCCAGTTAAAAATATTTTTGCAGAATTGCTTCTAGCAAGGAATACTAGATAAAGAGAGAGCTCTATGGTACAGTGTTCACTCGCAAAATAAAACGCGTCGTTTCCAAAGCTGATTCAAAGTAAAAAAAAAGTTTTGGAATTGTTTATAATATAAAATCTTATGAAATAATATGGTAAAATGAGTTCTTTTGGAATGTTTAAAAAGAGGATTCAATAAAAAAAATTACATAAAGATAATTTTAATTCGATAAACGATAGAAAATATCGTTTTATCTCATGTGTAAAGAATTGAGAACGTAATATCTAAAAGACAGCTGATTGAAATCGCTGCTAAGTTTCCTTAAAAGTGATCGATAACTGATTGATAACAATTCATGTTGATGTCAACTGACTGTTTTAACCAACTGAATGTTAGCAATGTCGATAATTTGTATTGTTTGTAGTACCGATATCTGTTTGATATCGCTAAATTATTGATATATGCAATTTAAATTTGATTGTTATTTATATGCATATGTTACCGATATTAGACTATTATTATTAAAGGTAATTTAAAGCTAATAACTATTAACTAACTATAACTTTATACCAATAAGTGTTTATCTATGGAAGATCGAATGTTGAATGGTCTGTATATTTATTATCAGCAACTGATTAATATTGATATACAAAACTGAGGTTAAAACGATTCGTTATGTTATCGATAACATATCGTTATTGATATGCGCCACTGATAGCAGCAAATAATCGATACACGACCGAAATGGTTAACAGATTGATGTAACCATTTGCTGCCGCCTGTCTGATAATGAAAATTCAATGCTATCGATAACGAACAATAATCGATAAATGTTTTAATTTTATTTGTATTATTTACTTTAGATGCTGTACTCACCAAATGTAAAACTGTGTTGACCACCTCACGGTTGGTCACCTGGCCGACCTCGATGAGGCCGATGAGGACGGCAAACTTCAAATTATCGGCGGTTGTCATTCTGACAATTTCGTCGGGCCGTTTAATGTCGCTAAACGGCGGACGCATGATGTCCGCCATTTTGTATCAAGTCGATTGTTAGTTGTTGTCGATTGTTGTTATTGTTGGTTGTTTTAAATGTAGTTGTTGTGTTTTATTTGCATAAGCGCAAAATGTAAATGATTTATTTATTTAATTGTCGCATTTGTTGTCATTTAGATCGAGTTATATATATATATATATATATATTGTAGATTAATGGATGGAATGCACAGGGGAGATATACACACGCACACACACAAATACACGGATGCACACAAACACATACATATACATATATATGTGTGGATATATATATATGGAGGCTGAAGATGCTTTTTTACTAGAAACAATAAATATATATATTTTTGCGAATTTTTTTGCCAGGCAACTGGGATTATAATAACGAAAAAATTGCTTGAATTTTATGTAATTAAAATTTTTTGGCTCGATTTTTGTATATTTTTTTTGTATTATTTTATTAATATTTTTAAAAATATTTTTTTTTAATTTTTATTTGGAATTTTGCACTTTCTAATTTCTTGGCGGCTTGAAATTTTAATTTTTGTAACACATTTGTTGTTGTATTAGTTGTTGTTGTTGCTGCTGGGCTGCTTGTTGTTGTTGCTGTGCAGCGTATTTGCTGTTGTTGTTGTTGTTGTTGTTGCAGCCGCTGTTGGCGCTCATATTGAGTCGCTTTTGTTGTTACATTTATTAACAATTTTTCCGAATTTTATTTTATATTTGAATTAAATTTTTTATTTTGTTTTATTGCACACTGGTAAGTTATTGTTGGATGTTTTGGATGGGTTTTCAATTTCATTTTTTTTTTTTTTTTGGTGACACAAAAAGAGAAGACATAAATGCAAAAATTAATCCAAAATTCAAAAAATATATATTAATATGTATATGTGTATATATAAATGCAAAATGGATATGGTCACATTTCAAAGAGAAAACAGAAAAATAAAAGCGCTCGTTAAAAATATTTGAAAATGTTACATTTATAGCCTAGGATTATTTAGCTTGTAATTAATGGAGCAAAATAAATATGAGGATATAGGACTGGACAATAACTTTGTTAGACACACAAGCACACTTCTACAACTACATAAATATAAATATTAAACACCATAATTATATATTTAAAAAAAACAACATTCTTAACAATATACAGCACAAAAAAATATAGAAAAACAACAACATTTTAAACGTATTATATTTTAAAATAATCAAATATTTGTGAAATGCCAGCAAACACCGACCTCAATAATATCTATATGTCCAATATTTATGCTGACAGCTAGCTCTAAAAACTGCAGTAAAACTATCGACATTATTTAACAAACTAACTAGTTTTTTGCTCACTAACAAACTATTTTATGTATGTTTTTGCACTATCTTTGAGTTATATCGAGTATATAACCATTTTAAGCAGAAACTCATTGTTATCAGATCTGCAAAGTCATCGAAAGGTTTTCAAAAGTACATATTTTTGTTTTAAAATTTTAGAAAAATGTGATCAACCTATTTTCGGCTTTGTTAAAGTTTTATTTTGATTTTACTTTCATTTTTAATAACTGTCGGAAGAAATCACACAAAAGCATATTCAAAAAGTTGCAGGTGTGTTTTGAGGTTTTATTCAAGTTTCAGACTTTTTGGCTGGCAAAAACTTGACAAAGAAAAGTAAAAAGCAATTAAAATAGATATGACAGTTTGAGGCTATTTTAAGGGGTTTTTAGTTTTTATTCATGTTGATATGAGTTTAAAAAAAAAATTAAAATGAAAATAAATACAACTTGTTAATAAAAATATTGAATCTATGTAATTTTAAATTATTTTTATAAGAAAACAATTCGAAACAATGACCAGCCTTAAGGTTCGTCAAATTTTTCCCAATTTTAAATGAAATAATTGAAAATTTGTCTTTTTAATAAAGGGCTTGAATATCTTCGAATGAATTCTCCCTTGAGAATAAATCTCTTGAAACCATTTTTACTTCTTATGTATATTTATAATATATACGATTGTTAACTAAAAGCAAACATTTTTAATATAATATTAAATACATTGTAATAACATTAATGTTTACTTTATAAATTCAAAGCAATTTAAAAAAAAAAAAAAAAAAAAAAAAAATTTAAATCTGATAAGGAAAAAGTGCTCAAGACAAGAAAACATTTCATTTATTTATTTAACGTTTTTTTTTTTTAAATTAAACTAAATCTTTTTTTTTTTTGTATTCCAGTTCTAAATACCAAAGTGAAAAATGCTTATCAAGTAGTTTTTTCTAGACCTCCAAGTGCCAGATAATAGATACCGCCGTCCGCTCTTTAAGCTCTCGAGCTCTCTTTTGCCTCTTTCTTTCTCAGCTTTATTTACTATTACATTTGCCCTACGTTCGCAGATACTTGAGTGTGCGGGTGTGTGTGTGGGAGTGTGCACATTTCTTGAGGGTTTTGACTCATGCCATTGTTATTGTGCTTGGCATATAAAAGAAATTAATGTATGCACGGAGGCAGTTCGTCACGCTCCAGCGATAAAGTTGCATTCGAAAGAGACCCAATATTAACTTGCAGTTATTTTCTTGAATTATATTTTATATAGAAATCGTATGAAATCGATTGAACCTATTGAGTATTATTCAACTATTTGCGTATTCCATCTATAAAAACTCTATGAAAAATATACAAATTTAAATGATGAAAAAAACGGACTATCTTACGGCTAAGATATACTATTAATTATTATTTTTACTATAAACTATCTATATTCGAACTTTGAAATATAAATGTATTCTTTGTAAACTTTCAATTAAAATAAGGCTAGATCCTGCATTATTGGGCTTTGAAGAGATGCAAAAACATATTTGAGTAGAATTTCGTTATATTTAATTTAAATTGGGAATTAATAAATTAATTTAATTTTATTTTGAGACTTGTACTCAAATAAAAAGACTGCACTGTATTTCATTCATTGACTAAAATTACCTCTGAATTATCAAAATATGTTCTAAATATAGGGAAATATTTCTCTTATATATAGAAATATCAACGCTATAATTATATTTTCTATTTCGTTTGCTTATATCAATACTTACAATATAAAAAAATATATAACAAATTGAATTGGACAATGGTAAAAACAATTAAAATGCCTCATATAAATTTAATTAGCCTAAAATGTTGAACTAAATGAATTACCCCTAATATGTTTCTGTCCACTAAGCTAAAATTAAATTTAAGATATGTGTGATATCACACAATATTTAAAATCTTTAGTTTTTGATAAGAGTTCAGGATGGATTTTTGGACTTTTCTTAAGAGGTGAAAAAGAATATTTGAAAAAATATTTAATACATTTGAAAATAAAATAACTTATGATGCCCATTTTCTTAACAATGGAAACTTTTCTTAAAAGAAATTTTGGTTAATTATATTATATGTTATTGTATTATATTATATATATTATATTAACAGATCGTACACTTTAATAGCCGCATGCCCCCATCGAAAGTACATAGCCCCCTTTTCAAGACTATTTCGTTATAATATAGGGGCCATGAATTGTTGATCTGAATCACAATCGGCATATATCCAACATATTTAACTTAACACGAATGAACAACAACGACAATTTACACCTAAAATTTGAAGAAAAACCGGCGTGGCACATTTTATGTTAGTAAATGGCGGCTGTCGCAGTCGCAGTCGCAGTCGCAATCGCAGTAGCAGTCGACGTCGACGTCGACGTCGACGTCGATGACGTTGACGGGTCGAACGACAGTAGCGCTATCAAACGTAATTATCGCAGCACGCTACGTAAATGAAGTGCGCTTACGCTAGCGCGACACGTAAGCGGCCGGTTTTGGGCCCCCGTCTGCCAATGTGTTGACTGAAGCATTGCGAGCAGAGCGACGGCGACGGCCACGGCGACGGCGACGGCGACGGGGGCAGCGCAGCAAGATAAACTACATATATGAAGAGAGAGCAACTGAGCAAGAGCGCTGTAAAGTCAAAAATGAGAGAGCGGCGGCGGCTCAGGTGATGCGTGCCCAATTGGCAGCATGCTTGCTTCTAAATTGGAAACAACAAACAAAATGTTATGCATTTTACATAACATGACAACTGTATTTGTGACAGATCAGATCATCTTCACTCTCTCTCTCTCGGTCTCTCTTTATGGCAGGTTGAACTTGAAATGGTGTAGAAGAGTATACGAAAAAGAAAGAGCAAAAGCTCACTTAATCTCAAAAGCAAATGTGATAAAAAAAAAATGTTATCTGCATTATTATTTAGCTATAAGAATTAGAGCCTGTGTATTAAACAGCATTTGTGTAGAAAACAACATTTTGTACTTAATATATATATTTTAATTTTTTGGCACTTTTCTTGGGCCCAACAACTTTGCCATTGGGTTTGCACCTTGCTCTCTCGCTCTCACGCGAATGTTCTCTGTTTGCTTGCGCTCTTTGGCTGTTATTGCTGTTGCCGTTGTTGCCGTTGCCGTTGCCGTTGCTGTTGTTGTTGTTGTTGTTGTTGCTGGTGGTGGCCAAAAGCGGCGCTTGTTCTCCTCGTTCTGTTTCGGTGGTTGCTTCGCTTGCGCTTTTCGAACAAAATTATTATAAAAAAGTGTGTGTTTCTCTGTGCTTTAACCAAATTGCGCAAGCAGCCGCAATAACATTTTGGTCAACGGTATTTACAATCGGGCCTAACATAACCTCTAACTGTGTCCAACAAGCAATTGTCAATTGCAAACACACACACATGCACTCAAAGTCACACGCTCAAGTTTTTTTTTTCCTGTTTCCTTTGTATTCCTCTCGCTCTTTCGCCAAGGCGCCAGGCTACTCCACATTTCACCTTGGTCGCCTGCCTGTTTACCCCACTCCTTCCCACTCACCACACGCTCTCTTCCTGCAGCCCACTATGACAAAGTGGAAAAATCAATGAATGTCAGCGCGTAACAGAGCGAGAGAGCGAAGAGCAAAAGCAGCAAAGAGCGCGCGTCGCGTCGCGTCCTGCTTTCCCTTCCCCCCCCCCCCTTCGCTCAGCCCTCACAAACCTGAACACACGTCGTCAGTTTGTTAACTTATTCTTATTAGGTTGCTGGCAGCTACCACGTTCTACCACACACACACACACACACACACACACACGCATGTTACGCTCTCTAGCTCTCACTGAACACACACACACACAAACACTCAGGCGCTGCTTTGCCTTGCTCTCTCCCTCTCTCTCTCTCTGTGGATGTCAACGTCAGCGTTGCGGCTTTTTCTGCTTCTTGCTACGTTATTTCTTTTTTATTTTTTTTATCTTGTTATTTTGCACCGCTTTGTTATATATTTTTCATTCTTATAAGCACACCAGCACACAAATACTAATTGGCATTGCCCAAACTACGCAAACTGCTAATTGGGAGAGCCGAAATGCAGCACAAACAGAAAATAAATAAAACACCGCAAGAAACAAACAAAAAAAAAACAATAACCATAACAAGAGAGCACGAGCATGTGAAATGTTTTACAACAAAAAATGCCGACAGAAATGAGAGATTTTATCGTATATTTACGTTGTTTTTGTTGTTACGCCAGCAGCCGCATGGGCTTTGTTGTTGTCGTTGCTGCTGCTGTTGTTGTTATTGTCGTATTAATTATCTTTTGTAATTTTCAATAAACATTGCACAAACAATTTTTAATAATTATTTATTTTAATTTTAATTTTTTTTTTAATAGTTGTTACGATTGTTGTTTCGCACCAAAAAAAAAAATCGCAAAAAAATGATTATTGTGATTATTATGCATAAATAAATCAACGTTCACGTAACAACAGAAACACAACCATCTTCGCTTACGTCTTGCTGCCTACTGACGTTAACTCTGACGCCGTCGAACTGGCAATGAGAACGCATGGACAACAAATCCAATCAGAATGCTTGTTTATCGGCCATGTTCTCGTTTACGGCAGCGAACATTGGAGTGCAGTGCATACATCCGATTTGCCACCAGAAATGCATTGAATTAACTGGTTATTGTTAATTATCAATGCATTTGCCATATTATTATAAATAATTGATTGCCGTCTCTGGTTTTCTTTGTTGTTTATTGAACTGAAATTAAACAGACAATTTTTGGGACGCAAGTGGAATTGGGAACGTAGTCAATTACAGCTGTTAGAGGATAATAACATCTGTTGGCGCCTTGAGCGGCACTGTTGCTGTTAGTTTAACAGACATGGACTCTCCGAGCGTAAAGTTTGCAGCGCGTAGCTGAGAGCAAAACTCTGTTACGAACAGTGAGAGTCCTGGAACAGTGCTGCCCATGCCTGGCGCGCGTATAACAGGTTTCAAACACACTCCTTGTGAGGGTAAATAAATGAATACATATATGTGGGATAATCAGCAAAAAAATTTGCTTCACATTTAGAGAGTTAAAATTTCTTTTAGAAGTCTTAAATATTTTATATAATGCACTATATTATTGAAATGTATATAAATAAAGTAAACATATAAAACAAAATTCTTGTTCATCAAATGTAAATTGTAACGTTCTTCACATAGCGCGCGTTTCATACTTAAATTAACGCGTTTTCCAACACTTACAAGTATGTTGTTGTACTATCCAACACTGAGCATAGTTTCCGTTATGTATCGATGAGCCAAATCAGTAACATCTTAATATTATTATTATTACAGAAAATATTTACTTAATATATATAAATATATATATATTATAGATATATTAATGTACACAATTTAAATATTAACATTAATTACAAAATTACTTATTTTTTAAAAATCAATATGCATTTAATAATTGCCAACAGTTTACATGTATTCCACATGCGTCTGTTTGCTCATTTTTGCGCTTAACAGCATGTTAACACCTAGCTACAATTGAATTTGAGTTCACGCAACATGTTTACCAACACCCACTATGTTGAAAGCAACATTTAGAAAAAGCTACCTGATATTTATCTCCAGTTGTTTTTACATTCCATTTTACGCTAATCGCACTTGTTTTGTTTTGTTCATATGCATGCATATATTTATAACATGCGTAGCGCATTCGATACTTATTTAAAAACTGTTATCGATAGCAGTGAACATCAAGGAAATAGCATTAAATTAAATTACAGGTTTAAATTTCTACTGCTGCTGCCAAAAAAAGAAAGCAATATTTTAATTTGAAATGCAAATGCTTTTAAATTGCTTTCAAAAGTAAAAACGAAAAGTGAGTAATTTCTGCCGTCTCGATAACAAGTGGTGGCCGACAACAACTATCGCTGTAATCGATAGTATCGCCTGTAGTTCTTACAGCTTCAACAGTGCGGACGCGTTTCGAGCAATAGCAACAGCAACGACGACAGCGCCACAACACAACACAACAATACAGCACACTTGTCAATTTTGTGTAAAAGTGTGCAAAAATATTACCAAATAACAAATACGAACACAAGTTGCAAGCAAACAGCCAAAAAATAAAAAAAAACAAGGGCGATCAATAAAAATAAAAATTTTAATAAATTTTTTTGTTATTGTTCAAAAGTTCATACACATAAATTTGGTTTTGTTTGTTTGTTGTTTTTTGTGCGTTGTAGTTGGCTGCACGGGCAGCAGCAGCAGCAGCAGCAGTTAAAAAACGCAGCAGAAAAGTGAAATCGATTAATAAGAGCAGCAACAACAAGACAAGGTGAAAAAAAATAAAATACAGTAAAAGAGTGGAGCAGCATTAAAAGTAATACAAAAAAAGAAGAACGCAACACCAAAGCAGAGATTTAATTTTAATGTCGCAGTTAATTTGTGTGCTAGCAAGAAGCAGCAGCAACAGCAAAAGCAACAACAACAGCAGCAGCTGAGGCAAAACAGAAAACAAAAAAAAACGAAAACGAGCAGCAAAGCAAAGAAAAGAACGTACGACGCAGCCGTCGCAGCCAGCCTCTCTCTCTACGTGTGTGTGTGTGTGTGCGTGGGAGCGAGCGAGGCAGCAGCAGCAGCAAGGTTTTTTTCTGTTTTTTTGACACAATTCAAAGCGGGAGCTTTGCACTTGAAAGTTTGTTTCTAAGCTCGACTTTGTGTTTGCAGCGAAGCCTGATTAACTGTGTTTGCGTTTGTGTGTGGGCGTGACGCTATTGACGCAGACAGAGCAGCGCCCCCTCCCCACCCAACCCTCTATAAGAAAGAAGAATACGCAAGACGCAGTTTGTTTGTTGCCACCCAAAAAAAAACCTGCATCAATTTACTGTTGCTGCTGCTGCCCACTGCAACAACAACAACATCAACGCAACAGCAACAAAGAAGTGGAGAAACAACAACAGCATAATAACTGTAAAAGCAACGAGAACAGCTGAAAACATATGATTTTTGTTTGTGTTGCTTTTGTTTTGTGTTTTGTGCGCTCTGCTCTGCTTCTTCTGTGTGCTCAGCAATAACCACACAACAACAAGAGCGACAGCGACAGCAACAAAAACTGAGCAGTGGAACGTGCGAAACTGGAACACGAGCAGCGCTGTGTTGTTGCTGCTGCTGCTGCCACCGCCGCTGTTGCTGCTGCTGCTGCTGCTGTCCACCAATTCTCAACTGTTTCTTGACGTCGTAACAACAACGCCAGCAGAAGCAAAAGCAGCGTCAAGTGGTAAGTTTTCTTTTAGTTGTTGTTGTTGTTGATAATGTTTCGTTTATTTTCTTGCTTTTAACTTCGCTTCGTTTGTGTTGAAACAAAACAAACAAACAGTCGTATAAAAGTCAAATGAAATTTTTATGCAATTTATTTTGTTTATTGTTTATCTGCTGTTCGTTTTTCGAAACTAATTCAAGTATGTGTACACGAGCCCACACACACAAAGGCATTTCATATGTGTTCATATGTGTATATTTTTATAAAAAAATTTTGCGAGTTTGTTTGCGTGCACATACATATATAGGTATATGTATGTATACATAACCCGATTTCATAATAAATATTTGTAACATTTTATGCATTATTCTTTTGTAAAGACAGTGAATGTTATGTTTTTGCCAAAATGTTGCTTTGCTTTCAAAAAATACGCACACACACAATGTACACACAGTATAAACACGCATATACGCACACACACACACACACAGGGACAAGAGAAGCGAGCACTGCGCGTTAGACAGACAACGACAGCAACAACGGAGGGCGAATCGCGACCAAATGAGACGAACTGATAGTGAAACACACTGGTTCAGACATGGGCAAACATATTTACATTTGTGTAGCTGAAAATTGTTGATAGTAGCTGCTAAATAACGCAATTAGGTAAAACATTTACAATAATAATATTTGTTAATAGTTTTTACAAAAATTCGAAAATCTAAAGATGAAAATTACAATAATTACAAAAATAAAAAAATACCATATAATTATTTCAGCTGTGCATTCAATTATTTGTCAATACTGTGCAGCTGTTAATTATAAAGCTGCATTTCTTAGGAGTAAAATTATTAAAATTTAAAGTAGTAAAATCGGTAAAAGTAAATAGAAAACTGTTTTATTTTTAATTGAAATATAATAATAATTAACTAAAGTTTAATTTGCTGCAATGTACGTATGCATTTATTGCATTATTGTTATGCACATTCATATCCTAAAAATAAAATTAAAAAATCAGCTAAGCGAAGAGAGAGCTCTGTTTATAATAAACATTATTTGCGAACCTGACTATGATAATATTAATGCTAAAGAAGTGCGCAAATAAAGTGATTATAATGCTCATTGTAATAGTGTAGAAAAACATGTGAATTTGAAACAATTTTTTAAATTTATTTTATATTGTTTACTTTTTCACTATAACTGAACCACTGTGCACAACGCTCTTCTGAAGCTCGAAGAGAGGAGAAGAAACACAAATGAGAACAGCAGAAAAACAACATTTCGTTGCAGCTGACCGTTGTGTTTGTAGTTGCTTCATTTGTTTTGTATTTGTTGTGTGTTTTTCTTCTTCTTCTGCTTCGTTCTCTTTTGCTTATTTTGATAATCGCTTTTGGGGGTCTTTGTTTCCAAAAATTATTAGCAGCAGCAACTAAAAATAAAGCAATTGAAAAAGAAGCAGAATCAGGGGAATGACATAGATAGAGAAGCAAGTGCATTGAACATGACACAATTTTTTTATTTATATACATACATATATATAGTAAATATATATGTGTATATGTATATATATATA
This sequence comes from Drosophila sordidula, assembly GCA_035047465.1. Classification (NCBI taxonomy): domain Eukaryota; kingdom Metazoa; phylum Arthropoda; class Insecta; order Diptera; family Drosophilidae; genus Drosophila; species Drosophila sordidula. The sequence continues at coordinate 10,693,410 of JAWNPQ010000136.1, read as the reverse complement.
TATATATATATATATATATATATAATATATATATGTATATATATATATATATTATTTTTTTAATTTACAAGTCAATGTACAGCGGCCATTTTAATGGCATTTAATTAATTTATTTATATATTTTGCTGTTTTGTTTGATTTTGTAAAGTGCAAAGCGCAAAGATGCTGGCGCAATCTCTATTGTTCTCTTCTCCTTTCTCTCGCTCTCTCAAAAATGTTTGAAATTGACTGCAGAATGTTTGCCAAATAATTTCGTGAGTGGGTGCAAATGGCTGAGTGCAAAAAAAAAAAAACACAAGCAATCATATTGCGTTCGGGTATAATCGGCTGCCCATTACTCTCTTAAAATGTTCAATGGTGAAACAGTGTTAACATTATTCGTAAGCTCAAAGTAATGCTCCTGAAAGTGTTACTTTGGAAAAATATCGTTTATTTTTTTAATTTTTGGTAGGGCAGATATAACTTTAGCTCGATTTTTTGCTTAATTTGGTGACATGCTTTGACAGTGAGGAAAGATTTTCGCCACCAAAATTCTATATCAAAATTCTATAAATACTTTATCAGAAGCGGGTATACATATTCCCCATATTCCAAGCTTTACGGCTCATCCCAACAGCTGTTGGGGCAGCAAGACGGACATTGCACAAAACCAATATACTCCTTTTCACTATGTGAACAGAGTATAGAAGAAAAGAAGAACTTAAATATGCAAGTGAGTTGGCAATGCTTTTAGTTTGTCGCAACGTGCATAAATATTGGTACAGTGCACATGTATTAGTGCACGCTTGCCCGAAAAGCTCCCGAGTGCGCTACGCCGTGCTTTCAGCTTGCGTATGTGTGTTGCGTACGTGATCTGAAAGACAATAAAACCACTTGCTTGAATAGGGGTTTAAGAAAAATACAATCAACCGTCAAGTTATGGCTAAGACAAGGGGCAAAAACACGTCGCTTTAAATGTTATCATATGCTGGCTATAAATTATAGAATGAATTTAGTAACAAATAAAAGAATATCATAAATATTATAATTATAATTAATATTAATTATGGAAAACTTCTTTGTTTACTTTATGCTTAATCGTTTTCATAAGAGCATATTTTTCAGAAAATAAGTATATTGGGATTTTTTTTTTTTTGCCGCTATGGAAGCTAGAGACTTAAAACGTCGGATATATACTCGTATACACCCGCTTCAGATAAATTGTTGTAATTTTTTTGGCACTAGGGGCGTGGCAAATCGCAAAAATGTATATCTTCCGTTGGCCTTAAGCTATATCTCCCACAGTTTAAGAGTTGGAGGCATCAAATTTAGCAGACAGATTACTCATGACATCTTCTCCAAAAATCAATTTTTTTTTTATAAAAGAACAATAATTCAATTGTTTTAAGTTCTTATCACACTGGAAACGAGTATTGCGCAGTCGGTTACACCCAACTACAACGTTCTTGTATCATTTTGTCGTTATTAACACCTATTAAAAAATCTATAAATATATGTTAGTGTCATGATAGTTTTTCCATTATACTTTAGAGTATTCTTCACCTTTGTTTTTATTGCGAAATGTAAATTGTTTGCAGTTGGCCAAAGACTGATTCATATTAACTGCCCGATAATTATCAATATTGACTAACGGTTGAATAACTCATCATAAATTATAGCTTAAACAAAATTGTCTTTTGCATTCTAATTGATCATGTTGCTTGTTTTAATTGGTTATCGATAAATTTAAATTATATAAAAAATGTGTACTTGATCATTATCAGTATTGACTAACTAAAAGCTTAATCAAAGTTGTGACTCAAAAACTTCTTTATTTGAATTGGTCACACTTTTTAACACGTTTCAATTGGCTGTCGATAAACTTTGCGAAATTATCCATAGTTTTATTTTAAATAAGTTAATCATTAAAAAATTATTATTAACTTATATTTTATTTAAAAGTGACTAAGAAAGTGAATATTTAATTCTTTTTTTTTTTATCGAATGTTTTGGAAATTAATTATTTTTAATTATTTCTAGCAAATGGATTAAATAGATTAACTATAGGTAACATGCTTAATAGTAAATATGATTTGGGAGATTATCGATAAGTTTATTGTACATGCAGAAAACCACAATTTTATTTATATCATATTTTGCAGCTATTTACTATAGCCAATATGTGAAATAACTTGAATCGATATTTACTTAAACTTGTCTGCAACTTTTCATACTGCTTTGAAACAGTAGCTAATTTGTTATCGATCATTTCAAGGACAAGTTGGACACTCATTATTATTTTATAATTTCCGGCAAATTATTTCATTTTCTGCAATTTATTATTCAAGGCGTATTGATTATAAAACAAGAAATCCTTTGATACCATATTATTGTAGGAGAAAGAAAAGGGAGGAAGAGGCATTCTAGATATTGCATGATTTGTCCTATGACGCACTAGAATTTACCAACAGGCCCCTACTCCAGGCACTGTGGAACAAATGTTCATAAAATGAAGTTCAAAATTGCACTGGCGTTGCGAGGGCTGTTTTTTACGTCTCGCTTTCTCTTTTACTCTCTGAGCTGCGTGTGCGTTATAAATGCTGTATGTGTGTGTATTTATAGTAACACCTGTTCGCAGAGGTTTATGTGTGTGCGTGTGTGTTTGTGTATTGCGTTTTGTTGTGATTTTCTTTGTCTACCAAAAGCGCTTTGCGTAGATTTTGTCAAGTGGCTTTGGCAATGAACAGCATAAACAATAACACACACTGACACACACATGAGCTTTATTTGTCATGTGTGTGTTTGTGTCTCGTTTTTGCGTGCACAAAGAAATCGAACGAACGGAACCATTGGCTCAACTTACGGACTAGCTGGCTTATTAACATTGACACATCAATTTGCACACACATACACACACGCAGACTTCTGCGTTCAACACGTCACACTCATACAGCAAAAAAAAAAGCTCGCACAAAACGGACAACGATTGTTGTTGCTTTTTATACATATGTATGTATTTATTTTTTTCTTTTGCCTATTTCAAAACAAAGACAAAATGCGTTGCGTTTTGTGTGGGTGGAAGAGAGCCAGATTTGTTGAGTTGTGGAAGGGGTAACTGTTGCTGCTGACTGCAGGTATATTTAATTCTCTCTGCGTGTGTGTGTGTGTGTGTGTGACATTGCTTTTAGTAGCTGTTGGCTATTGTTGTTTTCACTGTCGCTGACGCTGCGCGTGTGCGCAACTCAATTAAGGAATGCAACGTTTTTCGCCCAGTGCTAGTCGTCGCCTCCCCCCTTGCTCTACTCCTGCGCCGCCTTAAAACACAAAGAGCTGCAACAACACACATTTCAACTTGAATCAACTTTGCAATGCGTCATGCGCTTTGTGAAATAGTTTTTGGCTTAACCTTAACCCCTATTGCTAGTCGTACAATTATTTCTATTGATTCCCAAGCGCTGCGTACCCTAGCAAAAATATTGCAAACTCAAAATGTGTATATCATGCAGAAAATTACGCTTGTAACTGAGAACCGGTTAATGAATTACAAAATAATAATAATAACACATGTTATTATTTTGATTTATATAAAAAAAAAACATTTGTAAAAATTTGCATTGCAGTCAAGTTTTCCTCTTTATTTTCTAGCACTGATTGGTTGAGCTAAAACATAACTTTAAAATAAAGAAAAACATCGTAAAAAAATATAGTAAAGAAAAGTGTACTTTCCATTTGCTATATTTATAAAAAATACCTTTGGAGTAAATACAACAATTTTCATTTACATGTTAAAAAAAAATCCTGTAAACTTTTATACTTTTTGCTTGATTTATAAAACTGTCATATTAGCAGCAGCGTATTTGCCATTCGAGCACATATTTTTTGTTTTTTGACAACAATTGAACCATTTAATGAGTTGCTCGCAATTTCATTATGCCACAGCGCTGTGTTTAGCAGCTCGTATGCCGCCCCCCTTTACATGTTGTTACGTATATACATATATATACAATATATGATATTGATCGCATATGCATTTAATAGCTGTGTGCATATATTATTTCACAATGTTGATCTTTGGCTTGACGGATTGGCTCATACGGTTCATTATTACAAATACATACGTCATGTGCGCGCTTATCAGACAATCTTTTTCAATAAATGTTTATACGCTACATCCACTTAATTAGAGTATATTACTAATGCATGAAAATGGGCTCGGTTTAATTTTCATGGAATTTTAAGACCTAGAAAAAATAAAAACAGCAACGAAAACAAGACACTTTATCGGCTTGATAAGCTAACTCAACGATAAGCGGCAAGCAAAACAGCCCAACTGTCAGCAAAAAACGCAACAACAATTTGCCAAATTGTTTACACTCAAACGTTTAACCTCTATAAGCTGAGATCGGTACGAATTTCTGTGTGTGCGACAAACATGCACGTGGCCCGCACATGGGTTAATGTTTTACTGTTGATATTTTGCATTCGTTGCGCACAGCTGTTGCTCGCTGCCTCTCGCTCGCACTTGGTTGGTTGTTGCGCTTAAAGCTTGGCTTTGCGTTTTTGTTGCCGTTGCTTTTAATGTGTGCTTGTTTCGTTTCTTTTCGTTGCTGCTGCTGTTGGTGGCCTGATGATAACTATACACACAATATATATTTTACAGTAATAACAACAGCAAAACACGTTACAAAAATTTGTTTACCAATTCGCTTAGATTGCTGATTTTTTTGTTTTTGTTTTCGTTTTTTACCTTTTGCCAATTGCTATTTACGTTGTTTATGAAATTAATACATTTGTGTCCAATTGCGTGGTGCACACTGTAACTGTGTATATGTATGATGTGTGTGTGTGTGTTTTTTTTTTTTTTTTTTTTTTTGTATTTTGTTTCATTGCACTTAATTTACGCCCCATGGAATCGCTGTCGCCCCCCTTGCATGCAAAACAAAGCAATGCAAAAACACAAACAGTTGAAAGAAAAAAAAAACACGTAATGCGCTAATAAAACTTAAAAGGGGTGCGGACCATGGAGGTGAGGGGCAAGGTTGGCGCGGCGAAGGGCCTGGCACGAGTGTGCAAAGATTAAAAGCATTTGATTGAGACAAAGCAAAAGCCAGCAAACGCAACGGAATGGAATTGGAATGTTAATGTTGGCATGAGTGAGAGCGAGCGAGTGTGCATTCTTAAAGTCAAGATGCAAAGAGCTGAAGAGAGAGAGAAGGAGAGCGAGAGAGAGAGAGAGAGAGAGAGAGAGCGCGCAACAAGAGAGCTTGCAGTTTGTTTATTTATTTATTTCGCTTTCTATTTCGCAGTTGACAACAGCTGGCAGCAACACACAGACACAGACGCAGCCACAAATACAGACACAGACACAAATACAGGCACAGCCCAAACACAGACAGACAGCCTGTCACCGTCTCGCATCTCCAGCTGAGCGAGCGAGCGAGCGAGCGAGCGACGACGCGCTCCCTCACTCCCTCTCCACACCTTCAGTGCAGCACTTTGGTTGAACGGAGGCAGCTGAGACGGACGGCCGTCGCTCCTACGTGTAGGGCAAGGCGTTCCAATAATGTCCGCAGATTCGCCACGCCGCCACCACAGCCATCATCATTCGTCTGGGATTGGCGGTGGCAGCGGCAGCAGCAGCGGCGGCGGCGGCGGCGGCAGCAGCAGCATCGGCCTGGCCATGCCCGCAATTGTCCCGCCACAGACAGTCAGCGATCGTTCCATATTGGACTCGGCGATTGGCTTCATCAATGATGTGACGCTGGTGCATCAGCCGGTGCAGGACCCCAAGGATACGATCACCTGGGCCCGGTTCGAGACCAGCGCCGATGTCAGCGATCCGCGCTTCGGCGACGACTGGGAACTGGAGGGCAATGCGGCGCCACCATTGCTGCTCATCCTCGGCTACGGCCTGGGCGTACAGGTGTGGGCGATACCCGCCAACGGTGAGGCCGTCGAGGTCTTGTCCTGGCGCCATGGCGTCGTCACCGCCCTGCGTGTTCTGCCCACCCCGGCGACGGCCGCCAGCGGTCTCGATGACAATGGACGCGCCGATGAGCCAGTGGACGGCTTCGCCGAGAAGCGTCCGCTTGTCGCCCTCGTCGACGGCGGCAGCGCGGCGGCCAGCAATTTACTCTCTGGCGGCAGCGGCGGTCACATGTCCGGCGTTTCGGGCTCGGCGGGCGGTGGCATTGGCAATCCCTCGGCCGCCTCCTCGCACTTCAGTGCCGTCAACTTTGTCTCTCTGAAGACAGGCGCCCAGGTGAAGACCATCAAGTTCAAGAACACGGTGCTGGACATTCAGGCCAATCGCTCGGCGGTTGTTATCAGCTTCCACGAGCGCCTGGCGGTGTTCGATGCCCGCACCCTGGAGGATCGCCTAACAATCACCACCTGCTTTCCCAGTCCGGGGTGAGTGCGCGCTTGAATTTTGGCTATTTAAACGCTTTTTGGCTAGTTTTTAGTCAGTAGATGAGCTTAAAGCTTGCCTGTAGAGCTTTTATTGACATTTGTTAAAAGTTTCACTTAAGATTAAGAGTAAAAGTCTACAAAATAACATGTAAACTTTTTTAGCTATAGTTAAGTCACACTTTATTAGTAATACAAGACTACAAGTTCATTAAAGCTTTGAATTATATAAAGCTTGATCGTCAATTAAAAGCATTACATTCATCTTTCCGAACAGAGTAGCATTTATATTTAAATTGAAAATTTAGTTAAATTTCAGTTTAGTTAATTCCAAATTCAAACCATCTATATTAATCTATAGATTTTCCTGCGAGTCTTGAGCAGCTTTGAAAGCACATTAATAGCTTTAAGTGAAACACTAGATACAATTTAAACTAATTAACAATTTGATATTATGTTCCTTCTCAGTTTTGATATATGTCACACTTTTGTTAATTTCTGAGCAGTTTTGAATGCACAAGAAAACTTTCGATAAAATTAACATTCTGCCAAAGAAGTTCATATCCCACTCGCACTTTGATATTCAATCTGAATTATGTTTTCAAGTTGAGAAATCTTTGAAACCTCTTTTCCTCGCTCTAACTAATGTTCAATTTCAAGTTTTATTTAAGTTATAAAGTTGGGTAAACTTTAAATTATATTAAACCCCGGTTTAAACTCTTTTGAGCCGCTTTGCAAGCTTTCCATAAAATTTAGCATAATTTAGTCTAGCTAACTGAAGTTGAGAAAACTTGTAGTCCTACTAATCCCCCGATTTAATCTCTTTCCGCCGACAGCATCAATCCCAATCCCATAGCGTTGGGGCCACGCTGGCTGGCCTATGCGGAGCACAAGCTGCTCCACTCGAAGCGCAGCGGCGGCGGCTGCGACGGCGAGGGTGTGCCCAGCTATACGGCGACTGTGCTCAATGCGGCCAAGTCCTTTGGCAAGGGTCTGCGCGAACTGGGCGAACAGGTGGCCGCCGGCCTGACCGGCACCACGGCCGGCAGCGGCAACAGCTCCAAGAGCGGCAGCTTCGATTCGGCCACGGGCGGCCCCGATGCCAAACAATCGGGCGTGGTGACCATTATAGATGTGAAGGTATATATATATATATATATATATATAATATAAATATAATAACACGAATACGAATAATAATAATTCACTGCAATTGCACGCAGCATCCCATCAAGGATTACAGCCCAACGTCGGGCACACCGCTCGGCACAACGGGCGCCCATGCGGGCGGTGATCCCATTGTCGCCCACTTTGTGGCCCACAGCGAGGCGCTGGTGGCCATGGAGTTCGATAGCTCTGGCATGCTGCTGCTGACCGCGGATCGGCGTGGTCACGACTTTCATGTGTTCCGCATACAGCCGCATCCGGTGGGCGCCAGTTTGGCGGCCGTCCATCATTTGTATGTGCTGCATCGCGGCGATACCAGCGCCAAGGTGCAGCACATTGCCTTCTCGCTGGACTCACGCTGGGCGGCCGTCTCGACGCTGCGCGGCACCACCCACGTCTTCCCGATAACGCCCTACGGCGGCGCCATGGGCGTCCGTACGCACACCTCGCTCCATGTGGTCAACAAGCTGTCCCGCTTCCATCGCAGCGCCGGCCTCGGCGCCGACGGACGTTCCAGCTCACCGATATCGCACTCGGAGAGCACCACGTTTGTCCAGTCGCTGCAGCCGTATCATAATCCCACATTGCCGCCATTTCCCCGACCCGCCGTCGTCCAGCCGCTGGCCCAGCTGCGTCAGCCGTTCACCTTGGGCTCACCGCCGGGCAGCGCCGCTCTGGGCGGCGTCGGTGTCGGCAGTTCAATGGGCGGCGGCTCGGGCGGTGGCCACGGCGGCGGCAGCGGTGGCATCGGCGGCGGCAGCGGCGTTGGTTCGCATCAGCGCCAGCGGCTGTCCTCGCTATCGGACGATAGCGGCAAACCGTTAAGCGTTTGCGCCACCTTCGCCAAATCGCGCTCCTGGCTGCTGGAGCCGCTGACGGCGACGCGCGAGGCGCCGCATCGCGTCCAGCGCAAGGCCGTCGATTCGCTATTCGTCATGGCCGGCCACGGCGCACTCATTCAGTACGATCTGGACACAAAGTTAGCCTCAAGTGAGTCCACATCGGGCCAACAAATCGATAGTCGTTGTCTAAACAATTTCGTTTTCCCTGTTAGATGTTGCCAAAGAGAAGATTTGTGATGATACGCCCATTGAGCTGGAGGTGGAGGCGAAGGCGCAGTGGAATCTGGGGCGACGCAAGGATGGATCTCAAGAAATTATACCACCGCTGGCGCTGGACAATTGGCTGATCAAGGATCGTCATGCCAGCCTCCTGATGGACAGCGCCCATCAATTCGATGAGCCCGACGAGCGTGCCGAGAGCTGGTTGGCCCAGGTCGAGATTATCACGCACGCCGGCCCACATCGCCGTCTCTGGATGGGGCCGCAGTTTGTTTTCAAGAACTACAACACGCCCAGCGGGTAAGAATGCAGGGAAAGCCAAAAGGAAGACCTTTCAAAATGTAGAAAGTATGAATTTCCGTACGATTGCCACAGACTTAAAAGCCCTGGGCGTACTTTCGTTTGTTTCAGCTATCACAAAAAAGCACAAAATAGGAACAAAAGTAATAATTAAAAAAAACGTACGGGAAATAGGACAAATTTGTTGCCTTATTAATTTTAATATATTAATTTTTACTTCATATATTTGTTTTTATGATAATACTTATAAGTAAACAACAAAATTTAATTCATACTAAAGCTACTTGGCTGAATACACGGAGTCCTCGTACCTCGGCCCAAAAATGTTCCACTTGATTAAGTGAATGTAATGTAATGTTTTATCGACATTTAAAATTCAGCATTTAAACTAAAAAGAATGAATTGCTTTTATTCCGGCTAAGTCTGTTAAAACAAAGACAGAACTGTAGGAAAAGGGCGAAATTGGCAATACTGATTGGTTTATAGTAATATGTTAATTAACCATTTCTTTTCATTTAACAGGGCATATTATTAGTCGTATAAAATAATCATATTTGCTGTCTTTTAAACTTTATAAAATTAAAATTTTCTTGCGACTTTATTTAAAAGCTATTATTTTCTATTGTTTTGATATTGACATATGATATTTAACAATTTTTATAATGTCTATATCGGCAAAAACATAACAGTTCCTCCTCAACTTTAAACCGATCCTTGCTATAACAGCTATATGAGCAAGTATAAAAATATTTATAATTCGTTGTCAAATAATAAAAGATTGACTTATATTCGTAGAATTTGAGTTTGTTTTAGCTATATGCTAAGACAAAGAAGTTTTAATATTATATAACAATATGCAGGCACCTAATTTATAGTTAGCTTCATCCCAAGTAAGAGCAGCAATAACAAATTATTATTAATAATTAATAATAATAATGTGGATAAATTCCTTTAAAAAATAAAAATAAATCATTTAATATCATATAAATATATAAAAAAAAACTCGGCAAACATGAAATTCAATATTTTGTATATTATTTTAATATTTTTATAAAAAAAAAAACTTGTTGAAATTGTTATATATACCAATCGAAATTAATTAGTTTCCATATCCTTAGCTCCAATTTGAACCACGTGGACACGGAGGCCGTGGAAATAGGCGTTACCAAGACGACGACCACAGCGTTACCGTCGACGGCGGCCGCAGCATCCGCTGCCTCGTTGACGCCCAGCGGTACCATAATTGCCGCCGTCGAGCGTTCCAGTCCGTTGAATATGCCGCTCAGCTCAGCCGCCGGCGCTGGCGCCACTGTCGCGTCCACTGGACGCGCCGGAGTTCCAGTGCTCATCGAATCCGGGTCATATAGTGAGTTCGATTCATTCAAAATATTTGTATACATATTTAATTTGTCACTCGATTTTCCCGATGCCGCTGCAGGCAGCATTGAGCAGAGTCCCAAGCTGATGGATCGCTTTCGTCACGGGCATTTGGACTCGGACTATGGACACGGCGACATGCGCCTAAAGGAGGACCTGGCCGATGCCATGCGAGAGTCGCCATCGACGGCTGCAGCGCGTCGCGAGACCGGTAAGTCTATATAGATATAGCTAAAATTATATATATAATAGATTCAATTCTTTGTTGTGCAAGTGCATTTAACTCTGATTTATGTGTATACATATAAATATATAGTTACCTTAATATATATATGATTATGTTTGTGTTTAGACGTGATTAGATTTTATTTTTAGCATGCATAGAGAATGTAAATTCTTGGTTTTTAACTAAAAAGATTTCTATCGGATATTTAAACCTCCCAAAAGTTCAAATCTGCATATTTACACGACTTCTATATTATATTTTGATTAATGAAAATATTTTTTCTGTTATCTATTTTTTAACACTTTTGAAACTATGAAAAACTAAAAAAATAAGTATTTTAAAAAGGTATAGATTTTTAAAATCGGATTCAGAAAAAAGCTGCAGGTTTAAACGCAAAATTTCAACATTACCCAAACCGAAACAATCAATAAAAAATTATAATAATAATTGGTTAAATAAAATGTCTTTGGAACATTTACAAAACACTGTTTATTGAACTTAGCCTTTGAACATTTTGAAGAATAATTAATGTTTTATACAAAAAGTGCTCAGAAAAAGAAAAACTATAAACGAAAAAATCAAAATAGAAAAATTGAGCTTTTAAAAAAAAAAACAGTACAATAAAGAGTTTTTCATTGAATGCCAATTTCTTGAAACTGTCATGTCCAAGTATATAAAATGAGAATCACATTTAAGCACTATAACTAATCGTTTTATATTAATTTAATTTTATATTAATCGGTATCGTTATCGTTCCCGTTCCGTTAGAAAACTTTGGTTAACTGTTCCTGTTCCTAAGTGTTGCCTTTTGAAAAGCATCTTTGAGTTCGGTGCCTGGTTGCATTTCTTTGATTTGTTAACTGTTTTTACTGTTTAACTATTACTATTAAATATTTTTAAGATTTTACTGTACTTTTTTTTTTAAATCATTTGTGTTTTGAACGCTTTATGGAAAATGTTAAATTGAAATTGGTGAAATCGATTTGAAAAACACCACGAAATTGGCATTGGTTCTTATTAAGTTATGTAACGGGGGCAATTGAAGTGATTGAAGCGTAAAACCCAAATTCTGCATCAACTACTATCCCCTGAACCCCCCCACCAACAATTAGAACCCCACTCATCCCACATCAACCCCATCACATTCTGTTCTATAACAATCTAATCCCACTTCCGACTATTCATTCATTGTGTATGTGTGTGTGCGTGTGTGTGTGTTTGTGTGTGCATATTTGTTTCATCATATTTCCAAAATTTTCCAAATTCAACTTTTCTTACGCGTTGTCTCTTAAAATGTAAGCAAATTTGATATATAGTACAGTGCTCTCTCGCTAATAGCAACTTTTAGCAATAGGAATTATTGAACAAATTATAATCTGCATTTTTTACTTACTAAACGTCGTGAATCTATAAATCGTTTTGATCATTATTTTTTAATAACATTTTTGAAAAAAGATTCTTAAGAAACAACTATTTAAAAAAAATTATTAAATTTTAAATACACTATTATATTCACTAATGTCGAAAACCAAAAAAATCAAAAATGTCATCTCGTTTTTTTTTTTTTAAATTTCCTAAAACAAAAAAAATCAAATGTAATGCTTTCTTATTTTCATTTATAGAAAATAGTATTAAATTATTAAAATATTAATTTACTAACTAAATTTATAGTTTAAATACAAAATAACTGTGGACATAAAGTGTCTTGATTAGCGAGCGATCACTGTGCTAGTATTTTTTTTTTAGCTCAGATCACACTGTGATCATAATTCAATCTGAGCCAAGCTTTAAACATTTTTCATAATATTCAACTTATGTACAAAACAAACAATTTATTCTATATTCTATAATATGAACTTAATTTAAGCTAACCAAAATTTTTATCACAGCAAAAGAGAAAATTTGAGAAATTTATAAACTTTTCCACGCAAGCAAAACAGACACACACATGCCCTAACTTACACACACGCACACACACACACATATATATATATATATATATATACGTATCGGCTTCTATTCTGTATCTCTAGCATATTCTACAGCTAATTCACCTGCACTATTTACCCTGACTTTCTTTTCGGTTGTTTAGGGCTTTGAGTCTTACCCCTTACCCCTCATTACCTGGCCAAAAGTAAAAAAAAATGCAAAACACACGCACACACCCACTTTTGCATCTTCCTTGAGAGCAACAAAGACAACGAACATTGTGCTTCTCTTTCAGCCCGAACAATTGTATTAAAAACTTTAGTTCTTAAATACCCTAACAAAACCCAACCCAAAAAAATATATATTTAAATAAACAAATGCAAGGCGACCTTCTTCTTCATACTGCGCCTGCTGCTTCTTCTTCCTCTTCTTCATCATCATCTTGGTCTGCTTCTTCTTCTTCTTCTACTACTACCACTTCTTCTCCATCTTCTCCTGCTTTAAATGCTTCACTTTATTGGGCTTTCCCCTCGTTTTATGCTTTCGTCGAGTTACAAAATTTAACACCGAGTGCGAGTGAAACAGTGAGAGAGTGATAAAGAAAGACAGAGCGAGAGAGAAAGAGAAAGAGCGAGAGCGAGCGAAAGAGTGGAAGAGAGAAAGAGACAGAGAACAGTTGAGAAGAAAGAGCACATGAAACTACATGAATTCTTGAATAAAAAGCCAAAGCCATATAATTTCGTTTAATTTAAAAGATATATATATATATATACAAATATATAGAATATTTTTTAAAATCAAAAAATGTATTTAAAACAATTGAACAAATTCGAATTTAATTTTATTTTTTATATATATTTTTGCTGATGCATTTCCAAAAAGCGCTTTTACTTTTTACGCTTCAAAAAAAAAAAACTCACTCAAAAAAAAACACAAGTAAAAAACTGTTATAAAATTCAAAAAAAAAAAAAAAAAAACAAATTTTGTAGCAAACATTTTTCACTAAGCAAAAAGTACATTATTAAAAAAAAAAAAAAAAAAAACAAAAGTAAAAATTATGTTTTTTTTTTTGTTTCGTTTGCATTTAGCCTAATGCGTTTTTTCATGCTGTTTGCATTTTTGAAAGTTATCTTCTTGTTTCTTTTTTAACGCTTACTAAGAACAAGTGCCACATTTCAACTAAAAAATTGTAAAAAAAAAAAAAAAAAGAACAACAAATACAACAAAAATAAAAACGTTGCCTTTGGCTTTTTGTTTTTGTTACTATGGCAAATTTGCGCTTTTCTCATAATTTGTTTTCTCTTCTCTTCTCTTCTCTGTCCGTTAACGAAACTCGCCTCACCCCTTGCCTCGACAGGCGTTGCCGCTGCTGCAACGGCAACAGTTGCCGCAGCAACAACAACAACCCCAGCTGCGCCAGCAACAACAACAACAACAACAGCAGCAACAGCTTGCGACAATGCCTGCTACTACGACGCGCTGGCCGAGCACGAGGCCGAGGAGGAGGAGTCAACGACAATGCTGCCACAACAGGAGCTGGCCCACAGCGCCGCCGCCAAGGCCGCCCTGGCCAGCGTGCTGCCCAACATTTGCAGCTACGAGCTGGCTGCGCCAGCGACAGCAGCTGGGGCAGCTGCAACAACTGCAGCAGTCGAGAAGATCGTGAATCCGCTGGGCACCGTCACGGACGTCCATGCGGGCATCAGCGGGGAGCTGCAGACGGACATGCTCGACGAGGTCGTCGGCCAGCTGGCGGCCGAGGATTGCGTCATACACGAGAACTGCGACGAGGCGCTCTTCCGGCCCGTGGTGGCCATCTTCTGCGACGAGCTCGCCGAGCAGCGGCGCCACGAGCTGCAGCTGCAGCGGCAGCAGCAGCAGCAGCAGGAACAGCAGCAGCAGCAGCATCAGCATCAGCAACACCTGCAGCAGCAGCCGCAGCAGTCGCAGCTGGCCAACAAGCTGGTCGTGCCCGTGATAGCCAAGGAGGTGGACGAGGTGATCACGCTGAAGCAGCGCCAGCAGAAATCCCTCAAATCCCAGGCGGCGGCCGAGGATGCCGCCCAGGCGCAGCGCTTTGCCGAGCTGTCGCATCTGAACAAGCCGTCGACAACAGCAACAACAACAACAACAACTGCCAGAACAACAACAACAACAGCAACTACTGCCACCACCAGCGAGGACGAGCAGCCCGATGAGGAGCTGCTGACATCGGCCAGCTCCACGCTGTCCCTGAAAACCCAAAGCAACAAAAAGTCCAAAGCGGCCAAGCACAAGGCCAACAAAGCAGCGGCCAATACGCAACAGCAACAACAACAACAACAGCAAGTGAAGAGCAACAAGAAAGACAAAAAACAGGCAGCAGCAGAGCCGCAGCAGGAGCAGGATCAGGAGCTGCAGCGCAAGCGGAGGCAACAGGAGGAGGAGGAGGAGCAGGAAGAGCCAAAGCAGCAGCAGGAGGAGGCGGCGGCAGAGTGGGATCAGGACACGGATTGGGAACAGGAGCAGCTGTGGGAGCAGCAGAAGGAAAGGGAGCAGGAGCAGGAGGCACAGCAGCAGCTGAAGCGAGAGCAGGAGCGCAAAAAGGAGAAGGAGCGCGAGCGGGAGCAAGAGGCGCAGCTGGAGCTAAAGCAGCGGGAGAAGCAGGAGCGCAAGCGGGAGAAGGAGCAGGAGCTGGAGCGCAAGCGCCAAAAGGAGCAGGAGCAAGAGGCCAGGGAGCGGGAACGGAAGCGGCAGCAGGAGCAGGCGGCGCACCTGGAGCTGAAGCAGGACACAAAGCAGGCAGAGCGCAAGCGAAAGCAGCAGCTGGAAGCCGAGCTGAAGTCGGAGCGCCAGCAGAAGACGCCGCCGGCCAAGCACAGGGCACAGCCCGAGCCGGAGGCGGACTATGCGGACAGTCTGCTCGCCCAGAGGGAGACCCTGGCCGCCGTGATGATCAGCAGCGCCAGCGCGCAGGGCCTCAGCCTGCACGTGGAAACGGACGCCGAGCAGGAGGAGCACGAGCCCAAGCACGTCAAGGGCAAGGGCAGCAAGGGCGAGAACGCCGCCAGCTACCAGGTGAAGGTGCTGGAGCTGATGCCCAGCGGCAGTGCCTGGAAGAGTCTCGAGAAGCCAGCGGTGCCCGCTAAAGATGATTTTCCCAGCCTGGGCGCACGCAAGCGGGAGGCGGAAAAGCTGCTGCCCGGCCTGCTGACGCCGCTGGCGCAGGAGGAACGGGAGCGGGAACGGGAGCAGGAGCGGGAGGAGGAGGAGGAGTCCGCGGAGGCGCCTACGCAACGCGAGGCGCAGCATTTTGAGGATTTTCTGTTGAGCTTGCCGCCGCTGCCGGCGCTGGAGCCGCTCGAGGTGCCGACGGACGTGGCCCGGCCAGCGGCCGTCGAACGGAGCCTCATCAACTTCGAGAGTCCGCTGCAGGAGAGCGCAACGCGGAAGATAACGCCGCCGCCGCGCGGCTTCACCGAACAGAATCTGATCCTGGCGCTCTGCGGGTCGCTCCACTACGAGAACGAGTACGCCCAGCTGCTCGGCAAGCAGACGGCGCCGCCGACAGCCGGCAGCTCGAACAACTCGTCCGGTTCCGAGGAGCAGCTGCTGCTCATGGAGGAGCCCAAAAAGCCGAGCAAGAAGCACAAGCGGGCCAAGCAGGTGGGCGTGCCAGATGACGAGGAGCTGCGTCCCCTGATCAGCATCAGCATGTGCGAATCCCAGCAGCAAACGGCGGAGGAGGAGGAGGAGGAGGAGCAGGAGGAGGTGGAGGAGCAGGAGCAGGAGTTGGAGCTGGAGGTGGAGGAGCACCACCAACAAGCCGTCGAATCCGACGCCGACGATGATCACGACAATGATGCACAAACACTGCCCGAGGATCTGCTGCATTTCGGGAGCAGCGCGACGGCGCCGCATTCCGGCACCACTACGGACAGCGAGGGCGCCGTGCCGGCGACCACGTCCGACGACAACATCGTCTACGGCTCCTCCGCGGCGGCCGCCTCCCATGCGAAGCTCAAGACCAAGAAGCTGGAGCATAAGATCAATTTAATAGCGGCCATCGAGGCGGCCACCTCCTCGTCCACGTCCTCGGCGGAGGAGAGCAGCGTGGAGACAACGGCAACAACAACAACAACAACAGCGGCAGCGGCAGCAGCAGCGGCAGCGACAACAACAGCAACAGTTGCAACAATTGTTGCAGCAACAACAGCAGCTGCAGCCCAACTCCACGCCGTGACCGTGCCCGTGGCCAGCGTGGGCGTGGCCGTGGGCGTTACGGGCCAGCCGGGTGGCGCAAAGAAGAAGACGAAGCGCCGCAAGAGATAAGAATTAGCAATATGTTTGTTGTGCGTGTTCAGTCTCGTGGTGCTCTGGCATTTATACGGCAGTCCGGCAACGCCAAGTGCGACCCGCACACAGCCGCAGCAGCAGACGTCGCCGTCGGCGTCGGCGTCGGCGTCGCAGTCGCAGTCAGCGCCAGCGCAGCTGCCGGAGGAAGCGCAACAATTGCTGCCCAGCAGCGCCAAATAGCGCAACAAACATTCGCGTTAGACACACACACACACACACCCACACAACACGCACTTTTCATAGAACCTAAGTAAAGAGCAAAATCGCACACGCATCTCTCTCTCTCTCTCTCTCTCCCTCGCGCTCTCTCCCTTCTCTACTCCCGCCATCTCTCTACAAACATATATAGCCCAATTTGTAATAGTGTGCAAAAAAAACAAAAAACAAAAAAAAAACAAAACAAAAAAATGTGATTTTGACAGCAACAACAAAAAAAAAACAACAAAAAACGCGTTTGTTTTTCGTTTGCAATTCGTTTAAACTTAAAAAAACAAGCTGAAAAAAAGCTAAAAAAAAACATTATTCTAACAATTTTTAAGTGCAAAAGTTATATTATAGCGATATAAACTCAACACACACACATATATATATATATATATACATAAAATATAAGAGAATTATGCAAAAAAAAAAAATACAAAAAAAAATCAGAAAGCTCTAATTTTTAAACATGTATATATACAACAAGAGAATTTCAAATTGTAAAAAAAAATAATTGCTCACACACAGACAAACAGCTAGAGACCCAGCTTAAAATACTCTACAAAGAAATACACAACAACAAAATGAACACTGTCCAATGCCACAATTGTTGTAAAAGCTCTGTGTAAGCGTTGGCAGCAGCGCCGGCGCAGCTGCAAACACCCACACCCACACACACACACACACATTCGCACGCACGCTGATAAGCACTGCAAGCAAGCAGATCTGGGCTGACAAAAAGCTAACGCGTTTGCGCAACTGTGCGCGGATCGCGGAGAGCGTCAAAAGCTCAATGCTGCGCTGCGCCAATTTTACTCTCACACAAAAGCTGCTCTGCTGCAGCTGTTGAGCGCATTTACACAGAGCCTAAGACCTGCTTTCGTTAAGTTTCGTTAAGTTTTTATAACGCCAGCCAACAACAACAGCACTACACACAAAACTGCACCAAAATCTCATCCCAAGCAAAAACAAAAATCTAACAAATGCTCTCAAAACAAAAAACAAAAAAAAAACTCAGCTCGTTAAAATCTTTGGCGCTTTGCTTAAATTTTTTTTATATTTTATTGTTTTCTTTTTTTTTTTTTATTTTTGTTATGTTAATTTATTTTATATGAAAAACAAAACAAATGTTTCAAAAATATATGCTTTATACTCCTTTTTTTTTTGTCATTTTACCATAAGAGTTTTTTCGTTCTCAATTGTTAAGAACTTTGGCAACATGCTTTTGAAATAATGTAAAGGTATAAACAAACAAACAAATAGTTTTCTGTACATATAACTTGCAGTATTTATGATTTTCAACTGACGAAAAAGCAAAAAAAAAAAAATATATATATATTGAGGAAAAAACCGACTAAAAATAAAAATTAATTAAATTAAATATGTATAATTAAATAAATGCAATTTTAGTTAAAACTACCATACAAATTCTTTGTTTTTATTATAATGAAAAAAAAAGCTTTCGATAAAGATTTATGTTTTCCACTAGAAACTGAAATATTAAATTTTTATATTTTGTAAATTCTTTGAAAATGTAAAATATAGCGTGCAGTTTTATTTTAAGCGCTAAAGGTTTAATTTCAATTATAATTTTTAAAATTTATCAATTGCATATAGTACAACTATCCATCTGTTTAACTACCCAACTGAACTAGTCTCTCAGTAAAGATTTACTTATAAAAAAATTGCTACAATTGCTTATTTTTTCTACAGCCAGTTCATATGTATATCCAGTCCAACGAATTTAGACAACTATATTATATGGATCTCATTAAATTTTGTTCTCATGCGATCTGAATCTGTAAAACTTGTTAGGAGCTAATGTTCAAGTGTGCAAATTAAAAAAAAAAAATAAATAAAAACCGGTTTTTGAAAAATCTGAACCCAGCTTTTGGTTGAAATTGAACAATTTTTGTTTTTAGCTTATGTTTCTACAAGTGCCCAAGTAATTTGTGCTCTGAATTAGATTTAAATAAATATTTGTATATATCACAAATTTCGAAATCAAATAAATTTATTTTCGTTAGGCTTGGGTTAGGTTCAACTTTATTTATAATTATAAATCTAAATAAATACATAAAATAAAATGTTAAAAACGTTCAACAAATAAATCCGAAAACTGTATTTCGGTTTTCTTTGGCAAAGAAATTTTTGTTCGGTTTGTCTATATTTTCTTTGAAATTCCGCATGCGTGGCCCCACTGTGCCTTAAGTATATATATCAACGAGTTGTGTAGAGTATTTCACTTGACCATTTGTTCTCTCTGTTCGCAGGCAACTTTTTTGGCATCGATCAAATGGATGGACTGGTCAACAACAACAACAACAACAATACGATTATAACAAAAACAACAACCAGTAAGGGCAACAACAAGTCGGCTAGGCCCAGCAACAGCACTGCAAATGCGGCACAGCAGCAGCGCCAGCAGAAGGAGCAGCAAACTGAACCCATGAGCATAACACCACCACCACCAGAAACGCCAGCAGCAGCAGCAGCAGCAGCAGCAGCAGCAGCAGCAACTAGCAACCAGCAACTGTTGCTGAGCAGCAAGCTGCAGAGCAACACGGCCGCCGTTGGCATCGACGGGGAGCTGGCGACCGTGGTCAACATCGATGTGTTCGACGACCAGCTGAGCCTGAGCAGCATCAGCACCAACAGTCGCCTCTCGCTGGAGGGGCCGCCGTCGCAGGCGTCGCCGCCGCTGAGCCTCAGCAATGGGCTGCTGGACACGAACCTAATGCATTTCAGCGAGAGCGCCGCCTCGATGGCCGTCGACGGGCCGGCGATGGGCGGCGAGCTGCATGTGGATGCCGTCGACGGGATGCCCAATTTGTGAGAGTTAATCCAGAGGCCGACGGCGGCGCGTCTCGTGCAGCGTGCCACGCTGATCGGTGGCAACTTCAGCCTGCGACGCATTTGTGCGCAGTTGTTCAATGCGAAGCCAGCGACAAGCGACGGTGGTGCAGGTGGTGCAGTTGATGCAGTTGGTCCAGTTGGTGCAGGAGCTGGTGGTGCAACGAGCAAAGCTGCACTCGACAAATCCTTAAAGAAGCCTTCTTAATTCCCATTTACCTAGCGGCCCCCGACAAAACCCCGCCCCCTCCTCACTTAGTAAGGTGCTTGTTTATTATTTTAAGTATCAAATGACACGAGGCGCCCTAAAAAGACACTTGAGCTTTGGATTAATCACTGATTAGAACTGCGCAAAGAGAGCTTTTTTTGGATACCCATGCCAACACTTAATTATGCCTATAAGCACCCTAAAGCTCTGAACGAAAGAGCTTCAGTAAAAGCTGTATAAAGCACAGGTTGAAAGCTCAGCTAGCACTTAATCGTTCTTGAAAGATCAGTGTTTAGAGTGCTCACTTCAAGTAAAAAGCTTGCCTAAAAGCACATGACAACCAACAATGTAGTCAAATTACAATTTTGTATAGTGAGCAACAAGTTAAATGCTCAACATACTGTGAATCAGGCTTGAAAGGAAAGCTTAATCATGTTTGAAAGCACATTAAAGCTTTGGTGAATCAAACTTTTAATTCAATTGTCAAAAACCTCACAAGAGCTATTTTATTTAGCTGATTTTGGGCAGAGCCCTTAATTTATCATGTCGCACTTTAAGCTTTTACTGCGTTAACAACAAGTGCAGTCGTTTTTTTATTTTAACACACTTTTGGAATCACTTAAATGCACTTTGTTTTTTATCAACGCAAGACGTTTAGCGCACATTAAAATAACGTTTTCAAAGTACATTAAAGCTTAAAACATAAAAAGCTTAACACTCGCAATTTTAGACCATCTGTCAACGTAAACAATTTAATGTATTTAATAATACTGCATGCTTTTAAAGTAAAGCTAGCTGCAGCCTTAATTAATTGTGCTTAATTGTGCCAACAACGAGTGCAGTTTATTTCCTTTTTTTTTAACAAATCTGCTAACAGCGCCTAATTTGCACTTGTTTATTACATCACTACCCATTAAGCTCTGTAAAAACAGCTGTCGAAGCGCATTAAAGCTTTCAACAAGCAGAGTTATTTTTATAAAGCTCAATTCATGACGAAAACTCCATGAAAGAAAAGTTTTTAAAAGCTCGTTTTAAGACATTTATGTTGTTATATTGCGCTTAACGCATGATTAATCATAGGATTAAGTGTCAGTTTCAGCCGGTGTCATTTCATTTATCAAACGCATTACTTAGTTCAATTAGTTTTGTTTTTTATTCAATTTTTTTTTCTATATATATATTTTATCTTCAAATGAATAGTTGTTAACAAAACGCATAGCAAAAAGCCATAAGCAAAAAGTGTTAAAACAATACAAAAAAAACAAAAACAAAAACAAAAAACAAAAAAAAATGCAGAAATAACACACATTTAAATCAATATATAGATCAGACCTCAGCTGAATGCCGTGATATTTAAAATAAAATTTAAACAAAAAATTACAAAAAAATACTACATACAAAAGAAATGAAGCGAAGAAATAAGAAAAATACTAAGTAATAAAAATACTAAATATATATATATATATATATATATATATATACTATATACTTATATAACTTGTGTGTAAACGTGGGCATGTTGAGAACTATCCTTAACACTTACTTTTTTTAAACACACCTCTTTGATTTTAATTTCTTTTTTTTAGTATTTTTTGCAGTACCGTTTTTAACTTTTTTTTATATTTTTTTTTGAGACTAAAAGAAAACAAATTTTTTGTACACAATATTTTTTATAAAATCCATATATACATATATGTATTATGTGAAAAAAGGAAAAAAAAATTATCTATTTGAGTTCAAATTTTAAAAAATTCCATTCCGAAAAAAAACAAGAAATGTTACACAATCCAAACCGAACCATTCACAGTCAATCCAAAAACATAAAAACAAAACATATCCATATACAAATACATAATATATAGAAATTGGTACTGAATTCAGATCCATTAACAGCTCCATTAAACAGTTTTATATAGTCCAGATTAAGGCATGGGTTACACATCGCAAAAAAAAAAAAAAAAACACTTAAAGTAAGCAACAAATGAAAAGATCTGTTCAAATCCATAAAATAATATACGAACATATACATATACATATATAAATATATATTTTTTGTATATATTGAGAGATATATAAGATACCATAACACATATATTTAGATATGAGCATTATTACGGAAACAACAAGAAAAACAAAATCTGCAAATAAGAAATAGTTTAGCCCATGTGCATTACGATTGCCACTTCCCTGATCCACCCAGAAAATAACAACAAAAACAACAATTCACATAATATATATAGTTCTATATTCGCTTCGGACAACTGCTGGACAGGAACTTAAGAAACAACAGAAAGTGAAAGAGAGAGAGAGAGAAAGAGAAAAACACAGAGAAATTTTTTCAAATATAAATACATTTATATTCTTAATATTAATTCTATTTTATCTATATAAATTTCTATACTCCACTGATTGAACTTTCGGTCAGGAGTACTTCTATAAAGTTTTGTTTTTTATCCGGCATACATACATATATATTATGAGTGGAAAATAATTGTGTACCGAAAATTGGATATAATTTCCACTGTGTGCATTTTTTTTGAAACGAATAGAAAAAAATATCGTTTTTTTATTGTCGAATTTCTCTTAAAACAATTCTATAAGGAAATAAACACTTAGAAAAACTTATATATATTATATATACAACAATTTTAAATGTGTTTTAATATGACTTAAAATATTGGGAGCTGTGGGTTTGATTTTAACATAAAGTATATTAACTGATATGAACTGATAACTGATTTTTAAGATTTATATTTATAACCGTTCTCTAATAGTGTTTTCATTTCTTATGAAGGACATAAATCTATACATCGTATATATACATTTTTTTCCACTAGCAATCAAATTCGTGATTAACTTCTAAGTAAAGAGCATGAACACGAAACTTTCAGCACTTAATAAGAGCATTCAAATCTATGTCTGGACTCTTTGAATTGCATTTTTTTTTATATTTGGGGTGAGTGGGGGAAGTATAAAAAATCCGAAATATTTTTAATCTACGTCTGCTTTATGTGAACATAATAAACCAAATTTGGTGGCTCTAGCTTTTAAGTCTCCGAGATATGATAAGAAAAATAAGTCTTTAAATGCTAGATATCGACAGAAAATGATAAACTTGTTCTGCGTATGGCTTAGAAGAATCTATAGTCAAAAAGTTGATGTCACAGACGGACAGGGCTAAATCAACTCAGCTCGTCGACCGGATCAAGAATATATATACCTTATGGGGTCGGAGATGCCTCCTTCTGCCTGTTACATACATTTGCAAAAATTATACAATTTTCAATGGGTTCAAAGTACGAAAAGTAATTCATAATAATTAAACAATTATATGTATATTTATTATATACATATATATGTATATACTTATCAGCCAATTTGGGTACCTAAGGTCCGGCCATTTTCCGCAGATACCAATACTAAAGGCCACATATTCAAGGTCTTGTCGTCTTTTGCATGCGTGTATATACAGATAGCTATATCTACATATATAGCTATATCTATGTAGTACATATAGTATATATCTGCACATGGGTCAGGCTGGCATTAATTGAAAATAACGTGAACGTAATAAAATGTCAATTAGGTGATTAATTAAGCGCGCACAGACGATATCATTGAATTGACACACACATACATATGTACATACATACATACACACATTCACACATACGTGCACATGGCTATCATTTATTTGCCTTACACATATGTACAAACTTATATTTATTAGCTTAGCTTTAGATTTTTACCAATTTCGTTCAGTTTTCGGATTTTTTTAACATATTCTGAATTTGTATAAATCCCAATTCCTTCGAGTTATTCCGAGTTAGTTTATGAAAGAGTTTCCTATAAGGTATGTTAAAAGAGGTCCGTAATAAATAGTATATGAACATTCAATAATTTGCAAAGCTTTGATTCCAGAGAAAGTTTCTAAATTAAAAATAAATAGATTATAAGCAAAATAATTTCTTAGTCGAAATTCAAGTTTATAATAAATAAAATAAATAATAAAACAAAAAGTGTAAAAAAAAAGTTCGATTATTATTATAATTTTTGTGCCACCACTGTAACTACAATTGCAACTTAGTTTTAGTTTTTTAGTTAGTATGCCTTTAATCCGAAGCCACCAGTGTAAAAGCTTGCCCCAAATCAAGGTAAGCAGTAAAACTAAGGCAGGTCTTACACTAGCGGCACAGTATAAAGTATATAGCTAAAATTGAAGTAGACTTTGCTGTCAGCAATTTTCACGTGGTGGAAATCACACTTTTATTCACGCGGAAAGCGGACCTCTAACCAGAGTTCTCATATCGTGTCACATGCGGCGCCCTCGTCGAGTTTCAGGGCTAAGCTATGCCGAGATACCAGGTAATGCCACAAGCACTGCAAACCAAACGTTATCAATACTATTACGATGATTATTATTTTATTCG
Source organism: Drosophila sordidula (assembly GCA_035047465.1). Classification (NCBI taxonomy): domain Eukaryota; kingdom Metazoa; phylum Arthropoda; class Insecta; order Diptera; family Drosophilidae; genus Drosophila; species Drosophila sordidula. The sequence continues at coordinate 10,668,936 of JAWNPQ010000136.1, read as the reverse complement.
GCTTTTCTTTATCACTACTTATTGGCTTGGCTTTTGGCTCATGTGATTAGGCAACAGCGTGAGAGGCCCACGGTGCTCGCCCCTTCCCGCATTATTGGCAGGTATCTTATCGGGTGCGGGCATTACGATTAGCTGACCACCGCCAATGATGATTGGAATTGGTCACAAAATTCCTGCTAAGCAAAAAAGAAACCATAAAATTACACGAGTGGTTTTTTTGTTTAGAATTTATTAGGAATTTTTCTGAAATGATGATTAATTATTTCTAATGAAGTTAGTTATTGTGTTCTCTTTCCTAGAAGTTATTAAACTGATCTATTTGGATAATCCCATTGTAACTTTACTTTATTGATTGATGATTTATGACGAATAACGAAAGATTAACAGAAATAAATAATCGTAAATTATTTTTAAAATCAGTATCACATATTTTACAGGAAGTGTATCGATAAGTTTGGGAATAGTTTAAGAAAATTAAAAATGCTTTATGTGTAAGAAGCAGAACGGGTTTGGCAACAAACATTAACAAAAAACCGCAGGAGATTTTTGAATAATAAAAAAGTATTCCTTTAAAAAAAAACGGCGTTCTAAATTCATGTATTAGTTTAGTTTTAAAGATTTCAAGAGAATGTTGACCCAGAATATTAAATATAAATAATTCTTAACTAAATAATTGAATAATAAGAATAGTGAGAAATATATTAAGACACACAGTTTAATCTAGCTAAAAATGCAGAATTTAACAAAGCTAAGAGAAAACATAGAAAAATGATTTATGTTCTTTTTTGTTGTTTCTGTTTATGCTGGCTGATAAGAAAAAACAAAAAAAAAAAAAGCAAAAAGAACCGAATCGCAATATTGACGCAAGAATTCATTTTTTTTTTTCTTCTAACAAACCTGTCTACGTAATTGCCAGAAAAATAGCAACTATCTAGCCATAACCATAATTTGATAAGAGACAGATAAACGAACTATGTTATTAGAATTGCGTGAACAGAGATATATAGTATATACACATACATACATACGTATGAGCATACTATATAGTGTAGATATATCGGGTGTATTGCATACTTCTATGAAATTTTATCTAGGAACACGCGAATTGTCGGAGCAATAGATGAGTTAGGTGTTCTGTTTTTTTGTGGGTAAATAAAAGAACTATCTGAAATGAAACCTCGTGAGATCATGTGTCAAGAAACTCGTGCACATATGTATATACACTACAAATTTAACAAAATATATATACCTTTTATATCATTAATAAGAAACGTCTTTTGGCTGAAAAAGGATTAAAGTTAACAATTGACAAAACTAGAAAATTTCAAAACCATTTAATTGAGGTGCTTTTATATGTACCTTTAATTTTATTAATAAACTTATTTGTAAGTGTTTAAAAAAAAACTCCAACAAAGGTAAGGGTTTGAATTAAATTATAAAATTAAATTAAATATCTGATACTATTTTTTGATTTTTTTGATTATGTGTACTTGGTTATTGTTACTTAAAACTATTGCTTAAACATCTAATAATATTAATAAACTGTTTTTATTAGGTTATTAAAAACCCTTTTTTCATCTATAGAGTTCCAGTTAAATACATCATAAATATTTTCTGATTAACTTGCATAATTTTTTAAGAATCTTATGATCTGTTTCAATCACTTTCTATGTACATACGTACATACATATTACTGCTATTTTCCAGTAATTGTCAGGACAATGTCATATTATGAAGTTGTTTAATTTTTATCTACATGTATGTCTGCGCCACTGAGCTTGCCCTTCAACCCCAGCCCCCTTCCCTCCACCCCCCTGATACACGCTAATTACACACTAAACACACACATATGTATCAGTTGCTGTTATCGCTATCAGAGTTATCGATTGATCGCAGCTGTTATCGTTACAAGAACATTACACATCAAGTGCACAAATTGAAAAATTCCTTTGGTATTTACGATTTGCTAGCAAGTATATGATATATAGTAGTAAAATTAACACAAATGTAAAGTTGCCGAATCCATAATTGCCAGACTTCAATATAATTCCCATAACTTTGTCAAAACTGAACCGATTTTCACGATATTTACCATTTTCATTATGGTTTGACACCTTAATCAATTCTACATTTAAATTTAATTCGTATTTGAAAATAAATTTTTTTGGATTTTTTTCCGAAAAAAATCCTTTACTCCCCCCTTACTTATTTTGAAAAACAAAAATTTTTTTTGATTCAGAATCCCGAATTTTTATTTTTAATCGATCGCGGGTACTTAAATTAGTATAAAACGCTACTTTAAAAGTGATTCTGGGGGGGTCGAATTTTCTGTCAAAAATCATGCCAAAATTTGCAAAAATTTAGACAAGTAAAGTTCCCAAATCCATACTTGCTGAATTTCAAAGTCCCATAACTTTGTCAAAACTAAACCGATTTTCATGATGTTTACCATTTTCATCATGGTTTGACACCTTGATCAATTCCGCATTTAAATTAAATTCGTATTTGAAAATAATTTTTTTTTGATTTTTTTCCGAAAAAAATCCTTTACTCCCCCCTTACTTATTTTGAAAAAAAAAAAATTTTTTTAAATCAGAATCGCCAGTTTTTATTTTTAATCGATTGCGGGTACCTTAATTAGTATAAAACGCAACTTTAAAAGTAATTCTGAGGGGGTCGTTTTTTCTGTCAAAAAACATGCCAAAATTTGCAAAAATTTAGACAAGTAAAGTTCCCAAATCCATACTTGCTGAATTTCAAAGTCCCATAACTTTGTCAAAACTGAACCGATTTTCATGATATTTACCATTTTCATTATGGTTTGACACCTTAATCAATTCTACATTAAAATTTAATTCGTATTTGAAAATAAATTTTTTTAAATTTTTTTCCGAAAAAAATCCTTTACTCCCCCCTTACTTATTTTGAAAAACAAAATTTTTTTTTGATTCAGAATCCCAAATTTTTATTTTTAATCGATTGCGGGTACTTAAATTAGTATAAAACGGTACTTTAAAAGTGATTCTGGGGGGGGTCGAATTTTGTGTCAAAAATCATGCCAAAATTTGCAAAAATTTAGACAAGTAAAGTTCCCAAATCCATACTTGCTAAATTTCAAAGTCCCATAACTTTGTCAAAACTAAACCGATTTTCATGATATTTACCATTTTCATTATGGTTTGACACCTTAATCAATTCTACATTAAAATTTAATTCGTATTTGAAAATAAATTTTTTTTGATTTTTTTCCGAAAAAAATCCTTTACTCCCCCCCTTACTTATTTTGAAAAACAAAATTTTTTTTTGATTCAGAATCCCAAATTTTTATTTTTAATCGATTGCGGGTACTTAAATTAGTATAAAACGGTACTTTAAAAGTGATTCTGGGGGGGTCGAATTTTCTGTTAAAAATCATGCCAAAATTAATAAAAATTTAGACAAGTAAAGTTCCCAAATCCATACTTGCTGAATTTCAAAGTCCCATAACTTTGTCAAAACTGAACCGATTTTCACGATATTTTCCATTTTCATTATGGTTTGACACCTTAATCAATTCTACATTTAAATTAAATTCGTATTTGAAAATAAATTTTTTTGGATTTTTTTCCGAAAAAAATCCTTTACTCCCCCCTTACTTATTTTGAAAAACAAAATTTTTTTTTGATTCAGAATCCCGAATTTTTATTTTTAATCGATCGCGGGTACTTAAATTAGTATAAAACGGTACTTTAAAAGTGATTCTGGGGGGGTCGAATTTTCTGTCAAAAATCATGCCAAAATTTGCAAAAATTTAGACAAGTAAAGTTCCCAAATCCATACTTGCTGCATTTCAAAGTTACATAACTTTGTCAAAACTAAACCGATTTTCATGATGTTTACCATTTTCATCATGGTTTGACACCTTGATCAATTCCGCATTTAAATTAAATTCGTATTTGAAAATAAATTTTTTTGGATTTTTTTCCGAAAAAAATCCTTTACTCCCCCCTTACTTATTTTGAAAAACAAAATTTGTTTTTGATTCAGAATCCCGAATTTTTATTTTTAATCGATCGCGGGTACTTAAATTAGTATAAAACGGTACTTTAAAAGTAATTCTGGGGGGGTCGAATTTTCTGTCAAAAATCATGCCAAAATTTGCAAAAATTTAGACAAGTAAAGTTCCCAAATCCATACTTGCTAAATTTCAAAGTCCCATAACTTTGTCAAAACTAAACCGATTTTCATGATATTTACCATTTTCATTATGGTTTGACACCTTAATCAATTCTACATTAAAATTTAATTCGTATTTGAAAATAAATTTTTTTTGATTTTTTTCCGAAAAAAATCCTTTACTCCCCCCTTACTTATTTTGAAAAACAAAATTTTTTTTTGATTCAGAATTCCAAATTTTTATTTTTAATCGATTGCGGGTACTTAAATTAGTATAAAACGGTACTTTAAAAGTGATTCTGGGGGGGTCGAATTTTCTGTCAAAAATCATGCCAAAATTTGCAAAAATTTAGACAAGTAAAGTTCCCAAATCCATACTTGCTAAATTTCAAAGTCCCATAACTTTGTCAAAACTAAACCGATTTTCATGATATTTACCATTTTCATTATGGTTTGACACCTTAATCAATTCTACATTAAAATTTAATTCGTATTTGAAAATAAATTTTTTTTGATTTTTTTCCGAAAAAAATCCTTTACTCCCCCCCTTACTTATTTTGAAAAACAAAATTTTTTTTTGATTCAGAATCCCAAATTTTTATTTTTAATCGATTGCGGGTACTTAAATTAGTATAAAACGGTACTTTAAAAGTGATTCTGGGGGGGGTCGAATTTTGTGTCAAAAATCATGCCAAAATTTGCAAAAATTTAGACAAGTAAAGTTCCCAAATCCATACTTGCTAAATTTCAAAGTCCCATAACTTTGTCAAAACTAAACCGATTTTCATGATATTTACCATTTTCATTATGGTTTGACACCTTAATCAATTCTACATTAAAATTTAATTCGTATTTGAAAATAAATTTTTTTTGATTTTTTTCCGAAAAAAATCCTTTACTCCCCCCTTACTTATTTTGAAAAACAAAATTTTTTTTTGATTCAGAATCCCAAATTTTTATTTTTAATCGATTGCGGGTACTTAAATTAGTATAAAACGGTACTTTAAAAGTGATTCTGGGGGGGTCGAATTTTCTGTTAAAAATCATGCCAAAATTAATAAAAATTTAGACAAGTAAAGTTCCCAAATCCATACTTGCTGAATTTCAAAGTCCCATAACTTTGTCAAAACTGAACCGATTTTCACGATATTTTCCATTTTCATTATGGTTTGACACCTTAATCAATTCTACATTTAAATTTAATTCTTATATGAAAATAATATTTTTTGGATTTTTTCTGCTTCCCCTGTGATTATAAAAACACATATTTTTAATTTGTTTATTTTGAATTAAGTAATGAAAATTCCTATAAATCATAAAAATATGTAAAATCAGGGCTGACATAATTATATGTAACGCCCTCACCATATACAATACATATCTTTGCAAGGTTATGAAAAAGTTAAACCCCAGGGCAACTGAATAAGGCAAAGGCGCAGGGGTTTATGAACTTGTCTCATGTTGCTGATAACCTTCACAATTTGTTTGCTTAAGACCAATATGACAATGACATGCATACACATACATACATACATACACACATATATGTATCTGTATCTGTATCTGTATCTGTATCTGTATCTGTATGTATGTATACGCATATTCTTATATGCAAAATTAAAGCACATGCGAATAATTGCACGTGCAGCGCGGAGAGCGAGCGCAGCCGCAGTCTGTCAACACTAAAATCCCCTTTTTTCTGCTATTCCATTTCCCCTGTCAACCAAAAGCTGCCCCTATTTGGGCAAAATGTTGCGGCGAATCCCACTTACACCGAACAAGGGGCTGCCAGCAAGGAACGTTACAAGAGAGAGCGAGAGGAGCAAGAGAGCGCGCAGGCGCATAAAGGGCCGGCGAGAGCATTTACAAAACTGACAGCTGCATTTGATGTTAACGGTAAATAGATAGAGAGAGATATGCTAAGCATCTGTGCACATGTATGTATGTATGTGTGTGTGTGTATATATGCAAGTATATATACACAGATGGCTTGCAATCCCGTTATAATTAGCGGCATTGTTAGTGTAGCTTTTAGTTTGTTTTTTTTTTGCATTCGTTTTTATTTCAGTTATATTTATTGTGTTTATTTTTTTTTGGTGGCGTCTCGTGAAAAATGTTTCATGCCCTTTTTTAGACACAACGCAAATGGTTTTCACTTTTTTATGTTGCCTCAGCGCGAGGAAGAGAGAGGGATATACATAGACAAAGCCGTTGTTGTTTCGCAGACCATTTTTGAGTATTGCCGTTGTCGTGGAACTGGTGTGATCAATGCTTTTATGTAGATATGCTCCACATTTTGTCAGCAAATCCCCCCACACCCCCCACCCCACCCCTATCGCGATCGCATCACTTTAGTTATCACTCAATCAAGCGCAACTCAATTGTGAGTGGAACAGCTCAACTAACGCTTTAACTGTTCATGACCAAAAACAATAACCAGACTCATTCAGCAAAAACTGCTAGTGGACTATAAGTGGGGGGGGGAGGGGAGTTGAAAATTGTAAACGAGAACAAGAGAGTTATTGACCGATTGATGCATACGTAGTATAACCATATTTGGCATTGCATTTGGTAAGCTGCAGTCGGCTGCTCTTTTAAAGCGGGAGAGTGTGCGAAAGAGAGGCAGCGCGTGTGTGTGTGGGCGCATGCGCATTAGACACGTTCAGCATGCAAGCATATGTACATATATGTATGCATGTGTATGTGTGTATATGTATACGTGTGCAAGCATAACTGGGCGCTCTCTCGTTAACTAACACACACGCACGCACACCCGCATATAATAGAGGCCAGACCGGAAAACGCTCAAAAGGCAAAGAAAAATAATACAAATAAATTTGAACTTGAACTTACCGCACCCCGCTCTCTCTATATCTAAGCGCGTCTCTTCTTTTCTTGTTTTCTTTTTTTTTTGTTTGTGTTTGTGCGTGGGTGTGTGCCCAGGTTACCAAAACGCCGGAAAATACACACCCATATATGTGTGTATGTGCTTTCATATATACCTACAGATGTGTGTGTGTGTGTGTGTGTGTGCGTGCGTCGTCATCGCCAGCTAAATCTTTGTCTCCTGTCATGTCCATTTGGAGTTGTTCATTATTGTATAATAAACATACAGACGCATATTTATTATGCAAATCGATTATATACGGACATTGCCGTCTACCTGCCGGCATCCTAAAGCACGCACACGCACACACACGCCTGCAATTCCCCAACGCATTCTCTTTATGCCTGCCTCTCGCGCTCTCGCTCTCTCCTTCATGGAGCCTCGCAACGTCTGCTGTCCTATGCCCGTTGAATATTAACGAATTTCACATTGTGAATGTCATTTTTGCCGGTCCTCAACTTTACCAAACATGCCTACATACATACACACATACATATATTTGTGTGTATTTTTATGCATAGTATTTATGCAGCTTTTCCCTTTTATTTTCTTGTTGCTGTGAACGTGTTTGGCCTTTTTAATGTGCCTCCGTTTCCGCAGTGAGTGACTCTTTACTCTTTGATCTGCGCCCCTGCACACACACACATAGACATGCTCTCGCCTAAATATATTGCGAGCTTCCTGTGAGAGTAGATACTAAATTTGCTGCTTAAGAACTCTGCCTGGAAAGCTTTCTCTCACTCCAAAGCCTAATCGCTTGATCGCTCTCTCTCTCTCTTCAATTTAGCAGAATCTTTGGTATTTTTTATTTTAAAGCGAACCACAATTTGAGCAGACGTTTTTTCTTTCCTGATAAGCAGCTAGTTTGTTTTGCGATATGAAAACACCTGCGCACGTACAAATGTATTATAGTTTATCAATAAAGAAACCCAAAGCTGGCCGATTCATAAACACACGTTTCCAGCTAAGTTTACCTGCCAGTTCAGTTGAATATAACAGGAATACTTTGCAATTCCTTTTCGTGACTCATAGCGCGCTTGCTTATGTGTCTGCTGTTTGTCACACACACACACGCACACACACCCATTGTCTCCCTATATGTTGCACACCCGCATATTGCAGCAATTGTCTCTTATGCTTTACCCTTTACGTTATATTTTTTGCTTTTGCTGTTGCTTTGTTGTTCTTTTGGTGTCTCTTCTTTTTATTTGTATTTTTTTTTTTGGCAACGGAAGCATTTCCCAGACCCAGCCCAGCCCAGCCCAGCTCAGTGCCGGCGCCACGCCCTTTTGAACTGCCATAAATTAACACCCCGGGGCCAAGGCCCCACAGACAGCAACTGCAAAAACAACAACGACAACAGTAGCAGATGCGATTGCTCTTGAGAGCCGAGCCGAGCCGAGCCGAGATGCGCCGAGCCTCGCTTTGAGTGCATTTTCTTCAAAGAGTTGCGGCCAATCGGGTGCATTTCTCCCCTTCCTCTCTTCGTGTTCTTTTCTTCTCGCGGCGATAGACGCGCCTGCCAGCGATACTTGACTTTATCTGCGGGAGCAGCTTTCGCTGCGGCTGCCGACATTTAAATACCCTTGCATAAACTATAATAATATACATATATAAACAAATTTTACATGTTTCGGCTTAATTTTTGGTTTTCTGTCAAACAATTCCTGTAATAAACTGCTTAGAGTCTATTAAATTTAAAAATTATATAGAATTGTCAAAAGCCCTTTAAAAATGGGCTAGAAGGCTGTGAGCAAATTCTTATTTTAATAATATACAAATATGCACATTAAAGTTATATATTTTATAATAACAACTTTATTTATTTTACAATTATTAGCAATAAAAACTTTTCTTTACAATTGTAACAATTTCTTACCTCTTTCAAAAAAATTGAAATACAAATTTCAAATTTTATAATAACTTTTATTAATTAATTAAGCCAAATCATAGTACCCTCGTTAGGGTATTAAAAGATAAGGAAGCTGTTTAAGAAAAGAGATCTCTTTAATGTTGTTGTCATTTCCTCTTTTCTTATTTTATGTTGGTCTTTTGAGCTGCCCCATCGTACCCCGGCTCTTCAGTTTCTGACTTTATTGCGATTGCATACACTGAGAGAAAATTATGAATTCTTGAAATTTTAAGCCTCAAATACAATACATAATCTAAACTCTTGTAATGAATATTTTGTGTTAATTTAAGGATTTTTTTCTGCGAAATTTCGGATCGATTATTAATAGAAATATGATTTAGACTTTATTTCAGCATATTTAGGATGTAAACTCTCGAATTTCTCGCTAAGTGTACACATGCATATATCATGCATATGGTATGCATATATATATATACATATATATATATATAATTGTATGTTCTTTGGTTTTTATCGGCTGAGCTCGAAATTTATGCGCAATGCAGCCGGAAAGCCACAGTCGGCGCCCATATTTGGCCGGCCGATAAACAACTTTGGCTGATTACTCATATCGCATATATAGCATATATACAAATAAATACTATATATGTATATATTAATGCTTTACATGTGTGGCCTGCATTATTCATTGATGGGTTTCTTTTTCTCGGTTTTTGTTCCGGCACAGAACCCGAGCCCGCTGCGAATTTCGGCGAATTTCGACCCCGGCGCGTCAACAGCTGATTGGGAAACCGTTAAAGCCACCCTCTCGCCCATTGCGGTTGTGGTGGTTGTTGCGACGCCCACGAAACGGGTCGCCTTTCGCTTGCATGTTGTTAGCCCAGGCCCAAAGGCTTCCGCTGCACGCACAGGGGCGCATTGCGTCCCATCCCACCCCCGCCCTGCCCCCCTCCCCACGCTTGGCCCGGCCGTAAAGCGGCTCAAGGTTGCGCCGCATCGAGGCGACCCTCATTTCGGACTGCCGTACCCGTTACCCCGAGCTACCACCCTCTGCAGCATGTGTGTGTGCCTGCTTCTTTTCTCGAGGGGGTGGTTCAGCACACCCCTATAATAAGTGCACACATCAGCGGCGACTGGGTGAGGCCTGTGCCTTAGAGCAAATATTTTTGCCAAAACTCGCAAAAATTACCAAAAAAAAAAAAAGAAAAGAAAATAAAAATAATACATTTGGGCATGCTAAAGCTGAACGTAAGCGACTGAGACATACCCTGCATTCGGCATCGAAATTCAGCCGAGATCCAGCTCTGATGCATCTCTTAAGTTTTTAAAGGAAAATTCTTATTTTTAGATAAAAATTTTATAATGCCAAAAATATTAAAAAATTCTAGAAATTTTAAATTCTATTCAGCTAGTATTTGGATTTGGAAAGATAACAGACATGTATTTATTTTTAAAAATAATTTAATAAAGAAATGTTGAAACTTTTTTATGAACCGAAAATTTGTGTATTGAAATCGATTATTATAATTATTATCAGCTTAGAATATAAATATATTAGAATACCATAAATATATTTTTTAAATAACTGGGACTCGAACCCGAATAAAAACTATTTAAATTGAAAATTCTCTAAAATTTTTTGCTTTGACTATTTCTTAAAGATATAGATATACCAATTATATTGAGTAAAGTACAACTTCATTATGCCCCCTTTTGCTCCCTTATGATTAGAGGGTATTGTGAAAAATAAATAAAAGCGAAAAATGCCTCACTAACATGCCGCTTGCACGTGTCACTCACTTTCACAATTGTACTTTTTTTTTTTTGGGAAATGGGGAAAACCGTCTGCAACCCAGACGGTTTTGGATGAGTCATACGCATTGATTTTGCGCTACTTCGCATCCGAGCTCTTCAGCTCTGCAACTATTTGGCTTATAAATAATGCATCTGATTTGGCCAGTCGGATCTCATGGATCCGACGGTGCGGAAAACACTTTTTTTCATTTTTCTGCCGCAGACTCTGAAATGAAAATGCAATGCGTCACGCTCTGGTTTTCCCATAGCTGAAAATATGAGAAGATAAGTACCAAACTAATCAACATTTAACCAGCTCCATAACAGCCTCTTATCGGCCAGTGCTAAACCAGTTTTTAATCGATACGTGATTCAACTGCTTGGCTTCGCCAAAACCCCATTACTTTGCCTCTATTCTTATCGATTGAGTATATAGATTGTATAACACCTTGATGAGTGGAAGGCACTTATTTCAACATTTGTCATTCTTTTTTTTTTAGCGCAACAATGTTTCCATGCCAATGGCCCTACCCAACTTACTCACTTTGAGAACTTAGTTCAGAACTGACTTCACTTTAAGCAAATATATTTGTATTCATCTAGCTCTTATTTATTTATGTCTCACAACTGCATTTATTAAGCCAAAAATATTTGTTGTTTAATTTTACTTCATTACCAAACATAAATGGTTCAGGAACTTACTATATTATTTTACTTTTAATTAAAATTTTAAACAACTTAAAATTTTTGAAACTTTTCTATTTTCGAATGTTTTCATGTCAAAAATTACAAAAATTATACTTGTAAAATTTAAAGTTTCCATAACTTTGTCAACTTTTGACAGATTTTCATGTTTATTGCCAGTTTGGTTATATTTTGTCTTCTAGATTTAATCGGCATTAAAATTTTGTTAATTATAATAAATAATATGTGCCCACAATTTTTAAAATATCTCCTTACTTATTTTGGGTTGAAAAAAATGTTTGAAAATCAAAATACATATAAATTTTAGTTTTAAATTAAGATAAATATCCAAATTGGTTTAAAATCTTCACTAGTGAAATTATCAAGTACTATGAAAGTAAAGGCTCTTCAAAATTCATTAACTTACATAACTTTGTTAAAACTGAAGCTACTTGCTTTAGTTTAATTTGACATGTAAAATTTGTTTTTTTATAAAAATCTCAAATTTAATGAATAATAAAAAATCCGGTTTAAATATATGTAAAAACCTTTAGCTGGCAATTTGGCTAAACAATTTAAATAATACCAATTGTTGTTAATACAATATGTAACTGATCTCTAAAAAACGTAAGTGGAGTAAATGGCTGTGGGTTATATAACCCAGCTCCGAAAGCGAGAGGAAGAGCGAGCTGCTTTGGATGGATGCATTCGCTTTTTTTTTCTTTTTTTTTTTTTTTGAACGGTTTCTTCTTTTTGAACTCTTCAACTGTTGTCTCGATTTCCATTTTCTATGCACATCTCGAAACGAAGCTCGTTCGCCTTTTACTGCTGCTGCTGCAGCTGGTTTGAATTCAAATTTCCAATTTGAATTTGGCCTGGGATACGGCCAAACATAAGGTTGATCGAACGGTATTCGACAAACTTTACTTTCGCAAAAATTTGCCTAATAATTGAAACAAAAAAAAAGAAGAGGAAAAATTAAAAATACATTTTGTGATGTTAACTGAAATTCTGATTAGCCAGTGAAAGTCTTTCTCTTTTCATAGCCAACTGCAGTACCGTTAAACGTTATCTCTCTCATTGTTTTGCCCATTTTTGCACAACAGCTCACAACTGTTGTTAAGATTGAGCTATAAATATAATTAACGACTGAATTATAATTAAAATGTGATGCGAAATTTCGGAGGGTAATACAATGGGCGTGATTAGCAGATATTACATTTGAATATTGTGTTTATATAATATTTGTTTATGCAAACCTCAATTCGTATGTATATTATTTTTGAGAAAAGTGATTATAAATTTATATGCCTTAATTAAATCAGATTTTTGCAAATTTTTAATTACTTTAACCTTTTTAAACGATTTCAGCAACCCCTGCATGTATCTACATATATATTTAGCAAGTTATTTTTAATTATTATTAAAAAAAAACCAACTTAACCTCAAAAAGCTTAACACCTTACCTAGATATTTTCAACTAAAAGACAAATGCAAACGGATGTCTAAATTGCAATAAAAAAAAACAACACACACACACACACAAACGTAATCATTCGGTTTGTCGTAAAAACCAAAAAGGCTACGAAAATTTGTACGGCCCAAAATGGAGCGTTCAAATTGCGGCGGCTTCCTGAGGCGATTGCTAAACGCCGGATGCAGAGCCTTATAAAGCAGAAGAGCGAGCGAGAGAGGCACAAATTGCGAGTAAGTAGATTCTGGTGTCATCTCTAGTTGAAGCTTCGATCACAGCAGGCAGCCAAAATATGGCAACGTTGTCAATTTCCGTTGTTCGAAATTCGAAGATCGTTACATTTCGAAGTCCATAAAAACACAGAAGCACACACACACTCACACGCACACAGCTGCGCCTGCGCACCGTAATTTATGTACTTTTTCGGCAAAAATTCAATATAAATCAGCAGAAAAGAGGGAGAGAAAAAATATAAAAAAGCTTAACGCTGTCTCATTCAAAATGGCAACGGCCAAAAACGGCGTCGACAGCGACGCCAGCAGAGACAGCTCAATGTCAATGGCCACGCATGTGTGTGTGTGTGTGCGTGTCGAGAGTGTGCGGCTGAAAGCGCCAAAAAGCGAAATAAATTATGCAAAGTAAAAATTAAATTCACAAAACAAAACAAAACAAAATAAATCAACAAAATGCCAAAAACGTTGACTTTTTGTGTGTTGCTTGTTATTGCTTATTGTTTATTGTTTTTCTTCATTGAAAATAACATTTGTGCAAACATACACGGCATCCAACTCTTCAACTGCATATTCCAAGCAACATGATAACACTCAAAAATTACCTTCACATAGAAGTGTACATATGTATGTATGTACATACATATGTATGTATGTATACAGTGTACAATTAAGTGTCATTGTTACTTTTTTTCCAGCTTCAAGGTGCCTAAACTAGAAAGTGAAGAGTGCGAAGATAGAAAGCATTTGAAGTCTTCCTGAACATCTGCACACTTGCTGTTCGTTTTGTCAAAGCACGACGTGTGACTGTATTAGTTCGCAGCATCGGGCAATTGAGTGTAAAATGGGCACAGTTAAATGAGTGCAAAAGGAGCTTCTAATAAACATGTTGCGCGAACTAGTCGAATGGTAATTTTCTTGCGCTCATTAGAGGGTCATGGCTCGCTCTGGCAGTTCCAAGCTGCCGCTGCGCAAGATCCACAAGAATGTATCGTAAACATGCGCGTGTGTGTGTGTGTGTGCGAGTGTTTGTGCTCGTGCTTGTGGCTCCCATTTCCAGCTGCCTAAGCACCGTTGTTGAAACCATTAGAAATAACTGTGCACAATGTGGGGCATTGTAATAGATAGCTTGATATGAAGAAAAACATGAATAATAATATTTACATACTAAATTTAAAATTTATGAATAATTTAACATACATACATAGGTAACATAAATATATGTATGTATGCATACACTTTAAAATATATTTAAGCCCACACACAAGCTCACATTATCTTTTTCGAACTAAAAGAACGCTTCTATGTTGCTGCATAGCGCTGTAGCATTTGGTATATTTCTTCTTTCTTTTTTTGCAGCCAGTTTCTTCCGTTGTTTGGAAACAAGTTTATCTCGGATTTTGTGCCGCTCCGACTTCTGTTTTTCTTAACATTTCAAACGTAACTGTCAACAATGGGAGACGAAGACGTCGCCATCAACGCGCCAATGTGTTGTTGTTCTTTCTCTTCTTCTTTTGCTTGCTGTTACGGCTACAGGTGCGCGCGGCTGCGGCTGCGGCTGCGCGGCAGCTGTTCGCCTTTGATTTCTCAACTGTCGGGCAACGGGAACGCTTGCCATCTCCCTCGCTCGCTCGTTTAGCATCAGGCCGTTGCTTAATATGTTTGTGTGTTAAATATGCTCAATTATTAAGTTAGTGTGTGTGCGTGTGTTTGTTATTGTTTTTGCCTGGCTCGCATTTATTTTGTTTACCGTTCACCTAGTTTGCGCTCTTATTGTAAAAATAAGCGGCGAGTGTTTTTTTCCTCCTCTACATCTTCGTTATTAGTTGACGTCGCGTTTATTTTTGTTGTTTTAGTTTTGTTTTTGTTTTTGTTGCTGGTCGCCCGTTGATGTTTCATATGCAAATAGCTTAACTGAATTTTGTACTTTTCATTTCAGCGGAATGAATCATTCCAATAACATGGAATTAAGCTGCCGCGTCATGTTTCAAAAGCGACCCTCAATACAGCCCCAGCGACATTTGCGTGCCAGCGTGTGTGTGTGTGTGTAAGGCGAGCTTGTTGTCCACGTCCGAGTGGGATGAGAAATGACTCATTGAGAGAGCGCGCTTGCTCCCATGGTCAATGTCTAATTCCAATGATAAGCACGATTCGTCGCTCCCATCGGCGCAAGCAGCCTTAAGCCTGCAAACTAAAATTTTTTATTTATGGTTGAGTCATTTTTCGCTCATTTTTGTGGGTTTAATCAGTGCGATAATAAATGAAATGCACATTAATTTTATATTTTTATCGCTGAAAACAAAAAATAAATGTTTATCAGTCACTTTAGTTAATCGCTAAATATGTATAAATGTATGTATGTATGCATATGAACTTGCTGCCTTTTGCTTTTGTTTTTATATTTATTATTATTATTTATTGGCTCCTTGGCTATTGTAATGGACGTGAGTGTTCACATACTATTTATAGCCAGTGATAACAGCAACAAGGCGCCCCTAGCTGGTGCCAAGCAAATGCTGCCATATCTTCATAAAAGTACCACATTAAAGTGGATTGTAAGTATAAGTACATATACGAAAGTGCACAAGTGTAAGTGATATGAGTGTATTTCGATTTTATTTATTTCTTTTTTATTCTTCATTTGTGGCTTGCCCGCATGAGATAGCTTTGAGTTCCGTTACCGTCATATCCGCTGATTGGAATGTTTGGAAGGCGCTCTCGACTGTCAGGCCCAAGATCACTCAACAGTGAGCTTCACTTTTGATAGTATCGTGCGCCTGGCTCTGGTGACGAATAGTGATAAAGGCGACGCCTTCACGCAAGGTTGGCCACGTGCAGCACTTGGGCGTTTATTTTTTATTTACATATATTTTATTTAATTTAATTTTATTTAAGCTTTTTGTTTTTTTTTTTTTTTTGGGTGTGACCATACTGCTCCTGTTGCACGCACCTTAAACACGCATGAACTCACGTGCGTTTGTTTTCATTCTATTTTTTTCAATTTGTGTAATTGCTGACCGGGCCGAGAGTTGCACAGAAAAATGGCACAAGAGAAGGCAACTTTTATTTGAATATGTTGTCTGTTTAATTGATGTTGTTCACACGCACACACACACACCCATACACACACGCACACACGGAGGCAGCACGCCCAGCTGTTGGCGGTGAACCGTAACGGGCCAACCCTGTGAAAAGCTTCAGCAAAGCCGCCGACCCAAAAGTCACCTGGAATGGGAACAGAAATACGAGTGGGAATGAAAATGGGAATGAGAACGTGTGCGTGTGTGTGTGTGTGTCTATGTGTAGGCGAAGCGCTACACTTACGTACATATGCATGTGCCAGTACACGCTACATAAATATAACACACATATATACACACACACACATAGGCGTCACTCATTTTCATTAAAAACCACTTAAGGTTTTGTTTTTGCAACCCACATTCTTGCGGCTGCGGCCTTCTTTAGATTCGCTGCTAAAGTGGAGACTCGCAATGCTACTCTCCAATTATGGCACACTGGCGCCATCTACACTAATAAGTGCAGCAGGCCAAGGAATGCAATAAAAAAGAATGCATGAAAATAATTGGGCTAAATGAAATATGAAAGTAAATATAAAAGATAGTGCATAAAAGTCAGCTGCGCATATAGCGTGTGTCTACTGTGTTTCAATTTATAGTTGTTTTAGTTGTCACAGTTACTTCACCATGCAAATATGTTGCTTTGGCCATATAAATGCAACGTTAACGTCGTATAGTGATAAATACATATACATATACGTATATATATATGTATATATAAGTGTGTGTGTGTGTGTGTGTGTGTGTGTGTGTGTGTGTGTGTGTGTGTGTGTGTGTGGAGGGGATCTCGATTGCCCCCGACTGTTCTACAGCTCGGCTTAACTGGCATAACACAAACAAGTAGTCAAAAATATGCGCAGTTTTTTGGATTGTATTTTAAGTTTATTTACTCATATTGCTGTTGTTGAGGTTATGTTGAAGCACTATTTTTTCAGGGCTGTCACCTTCATTTGGGATGCTTCTTCTACAGTGTGAACTGAGTTGAGCACCTTTTATTCGAAGTAAGTACAGTGAGAACTGGCGTATAGTGAAAAGTGTTGTTCCGAAGAGCTATCAGGAGACGCTCAATGTCTTTTATATGTATGAGAAATATAGAGAATCTCAATTTGGTAGAGATTCCACGACCACAGACACAAAAGAAAAATTTAAAAAAAAAGCATTTATATTTTGGGTTGGCTTTCATTTGTAGAGCCCTATATTTAGATAAAAGGCCTTCGATATTATACCTCTATCTGCATCTTAGCAAAAAACGCAAAACATATATGGTAGCAATATAGAATATATATATATACAAATTTATAAATATTCCTGCACAACTCTTGTCAGTTCCCATCGAGATTGATAGCCCCGACGCTAAACAGATACCAACTATGCCCTGCAAAGCAACACGTTAAGATAGCAAACAACGTTAAAACAGGACTAAAGACAGACACCGAAGGCTGAACACCCTAACTAGAATGGCAGCCATATGATATAGAAGTCTGATCAGGAGACACATATTTATGTACAGTTTCGTATAGATAGATTTAAAACTGGGAGACAGGGACAGGACACGTTGTCCTGATCAGGAGTAAATATACCTTAAAAATCTCCCCTTCAATTACAAACGTCGCTCGTTTCGCGGCACATTCATCATGCCCTCTGGTAGGGTATTGTGATGGAAAATCCAGTCAGACGCCGGCATCAGGTTCGCTCGCTGTCAGAGTCGTCTCGCCGACGCTGATGCCGCAGTTAATAAAATAGGTAAAAATAAGCTTAGAAAAACAAGAGTGCTCGAGTCGCGAGTGCACGACTATGAGATACTCTGTGACCAGTTCTGACTTACCTTACATACCTTACATACATAAAACAATTTGAGAAATACTTTTTAATCGATATTTACAGCACTTCTAATCTTAGAAATATGCCTAAAACACAAATCGATATTTATCGATATCAAGGAAAGCATTAAAGCTTCTTTTGGGTATGCTATACTATTTAGCTTTTACAGTCGTAGAAATATGTTTAACAGACCTGTCTTAATAAATCGATATTTATCGATATTAAAAATAAATATATTCTGCATTTGCCAATAGAGAACCTATATAGCTAATTTGTTGTCTACAGCACTTACAATCACACATCTCTCTGTTCACAAATATTCGATAAAAATCGATATTTATCGATAGTAACTATTGGTGCTACATATTTTATTTCACTGGTGGAATCAAAGATGCCCCCTTCTGCCCATTACATGCATAAACGCGCCGCCATGATACCCTTTGCACAGACATTTTCAAAAGGTACAGGGTATTTAAAAATAAATAAAGTACGACTCAGACTCAGACAAATGTACATGTAGCACGTACAATTGCTGTAACACCTTCGGCTGCGGTTACTGCAACCACCGGCAACCAGTTAGACGAGCAAAGAAATGGCAAGACCCCATACCACAATCGCAGGCCCCTCCCAGCCCCACCCCTCGCCAACTATTCCGCTGGCCGACGACTGAGTCAGTCAATGAAATTTTGATTTCGCCCAGCGAGCAAATATTGTGAGCTGTCCAAGTGCGTCGGCAGCTGTGTTTACTGTTGTAGAAAGCAAATATATAGGAAGAGATATATACGTTCAATATTTGTATTGATAAAAGTATAGTATATACTATGAATATTATCATTTATAGATTATTTTTGGGCGTGTATTGCTTGGGGTATGCAAATTGTATTTGATCGAATTCGGACGACTTTCAATTTTTATATAAGTGTTTCCAATTAGCTAAATAATATTATTTATTAGTTTTTTTATGCATAAAATATAAAATAAATAAATTTATAGAATTTTTTTAAAATTGTACTGCTAAAAGTTGTCTTAAATTTAATTTATATAGTTTAAGAGTTTTATTTTTATCTAAAAATATTGAAATTGATTGTATTAATAAAATGTAGTTATTTAAATTGTATATACTAAATATAAATGTAATAATATATAGTTTTGTTTAGATTGTAATTATTATGTGAACCAATATGATTTTTTAAAAACAAATAAAGGTACAGTACAAAATTTATGAAAATAAGGTAAATGAAAAATTAACGCGTCAAATAAAGCCTTTTTCTAGACAAACAAATTTCTGAAATTTATATTAATATTTTCTAGATTGAATACTTTGCCTTTAATTTAACTAGAATTTGATGCAAAAACGATTGTAATTCGTGAGCTTTTTATTCAAATGTTAAGTTTAAATAAAGTACTTTCAATATATTAGAGTGCGATTGTTTGCTGGGTTAGCACTGCTCATCTCTTTTTCTTTCACTCTCTCACTGTCCCTTTCTTGCTTTTGATGCCTCGATGCGTTGCTGCTGTTGGCCACAAAACTTTGGAAATGGCTAATTATTTTGCTGTGGCAGCCATTTGTTCATGTGAAATGCGCACCCACAGAAAGCCAACAGATGGCGACAGAAAGAGAGCGAGCGAGAGCGCGCGAGAGAGATGGGGAATGCGATGGAGATACAAATGCATGAGGCACGCACAAATGTAGCCGTACATTGGCATTAAAGTGAAATTGTGAAAAATTGCGCCCCGCAACAATAAAACATAATTTTTCACTTTTCCAAAAGCCGCTTTAAATTCTGCTTCTTCTTCTTCTGCCCCATCATCATGATCGCCTCACGCAATTAGCCCGTTAGCCAGCTTTTAGAGATGTGACTTTTGTATCTTTATGAGCCGCATTAAGCTAAACTAGTTCAATGGACTCTGTACTAATTTTCGAACTATTTTTCAAATATCTTGCTTGGTATTCAAAATTGCACAGTTATCGCTGCAATCGATAACTTTTAGTTGTGGCCATCTCTAGTGCCTGCATGCTTGCATTTTAACCAGCCGCAATTAGACGAACAATTAGCAACTATTTGAAATTTCAACATTTTGTATTTACATTTTCATGCCGCACGCATCAAACACTGTTAAGGTGCCAATACTCCCCTCCGCTACCCTTTTCCAAGCCATTGCAGTCATTAGATTGGACAACGATCTGCTTCAGAAAAATCGTTTAACTTATTAAAATGCCTGTTTTTTGCAGAAAATGCATGGAGATATGCCTGCAATGTTAAAGAAAGTGAATAAGACGGCTGCTCGAATGTGCATACCCTGTAGTAATAGACGATGGTCATTTTATTGCATAGCAAACCTCGCATACACGAAAGTGTATCGCCTGGAAGATACATTCGCGATAGAAAGCACGTGTTTACAATGGTTGTCTATAAATATAGTCAACATTTTTCTTAACGTATCCCTCGCTATCTTACAAGTTGTACAAGGATATAAGAAAGTCTGACTTATGTTTGTTGCGAATACAAAGAACAAGACAGAAGAAAGCATCTGTGAATTCAAAAAGTATCTGACATTATATAAATATAGAAATTTATCAATTAGATTGGATAATATATATTCAAATCCACCTGCCTAAACTCATTAATCTCAGAGCCTAAAAGATCTCCTTCTAGCTTAGCTTAGCTTATATAAAATAGAGATATGCTTTGACTAAACTTATTAAATTCCCTTAAACTACCATAGTTATTTTAACAAAACATACGTACATACATCATAATTACGTATCTCAATTAACT
Source organism: Drosophila sordidula (assembly GCA_035047465.1). NCBI lineage: Eukaryota > Metazoa > Arthropoda > Insecta > Diptera > Drosophilidae > Drosophila > Drosophila sordidula. Next base: position 10,648,158 of record JAWNPQ010000136.1, on the reverse strand, counting down.
GATGACCATTTGCGTCGGGACTCGCGTTTCGGCCCGAAATGGAGCCTAGTTTGTAATTGCACGGAGCACACTCTAATTAAGTAAACAATTAATGAGATTTCGGTGTATGCTCTATCATGGTCAAACTGGTTGCACTAGTTGTATTATCGTCTTTCCAAAAACAAAAACAAAAACAAAACAAAAAATAAATAAATAAACAACAAAAAAAGTTGCAGTGAAAATGTGCAACTTTTCAGTTTGACCAAAAGCGACAAAACAACTGCAAATGCAATAAAGGGGGCGGGTGGAGCGGTTAACACACAGACACTCGTATGTATGTGCATACACATGTTAATGCCAAATACGCGCGTAAAATGCCAAATTAATTGCGAAAAATGTAAAAATTTTCTCATTCAATGACCTTGACAATGGCTTTGGCTTTGGCTTTGCTTTTGGTTTTGACTCGGACTCGGGCTTAAGTCGAAGCAGCGGCTCCAGCGTGCGCTCTTTATGGTTACAAAGTTCTCTGCGTGTGTGCGTTTATAGACACACACACACACACACACATGCATGTGGATGTTGTGGAGCAAGTGGCTGAGCTTGTAACTGTCGCCGTCTCCGTCTGCTCTTTGCATTTGCGTGCGTGTGTGTGTGTGTGTGCTGTGTAGAAAACGTGACGAGCTGCGAACTTTTTGGAGAAAGGTCGTTGATCATGGCTCTTGTTGTAGTAGCTTTTGCCGTTTGTTGTTGTATTTCGTCAAGACATAGCGGTTTCAAAGTCATCAGCTACGTAAATGCGCCGTTTTTGGCCATTTAATTATTTCTAGTTTCAGCTGTGTGTACACACTTGACACCCTTGACTCCCCCTTTGCCACAGCCTGACAAGGTCGTAGCTCATCTGTCTACACACACATACATATACATACATACGCATAATCATACACACACATGTATTTATGTTCAATCAGCAATTGCGCAAGATGAGATTAGCACTGGAAATTGAAAATTGTATTTTATTTGCATGCATTCCCATGGGCTACGCTTCGTTTTCCACGGCGTGGAAGGGCGCACGCAAAGGCGTGTCGTTAACTAAATACCCTACACACAAATGGCTTGTATGCCAATTTGATGTTAATTAGATCGAATTAATTAACGTTTTTCGTAACTGTAAACATTTGTGTTGAATACAAATTAATTAAATACGTAAAGCACAACACGCTTTTATGGAGGTTACGTATATTGTGTGATCAAGCTATAGAAATAGCTTTGTATATGTAGAACTACTCAAAGACGTTTTCTTCAAAAAATTTAACAGATTTAAAAAAAAACCGGCTAATAATATGTAGGGTATGTGTGTGTGTATGTGTTTGCTTAATGCTTATCTGCGAAAGCAGAACAAGAACAAGAGCAGGCCGAATGGAATGCTGACGTTAGCGTATGTACAAGTTAACGCCATGGGAATTGGCTACGATTATTCAGTTAAAATATGAAACCAAGCCAACAACAACAGACGGCTCCCATTTCGAATTAAGCGTCTGCCTTGAACAATTCCATGAACAGTGGCCCCAGCAATCATTTCTACATTCGATTTCTTCAAAAAACAAAAAAAGAAATAAATACATAAATGAATCAAGTAACTGCAAACACGTGTAGTCTCACTCACACACACACACACACACAAACAAACAGCAAATGCAATGCGATCGAATGAAGTTGGGGCTGGGACGGAGCAACGTCATTTTGCCACTCCTTTGGCCAGCGCATCCCAAACGTTTGTTTGTTGCTTTTCTGCTTCGTTTTTGTACCCGGTTCGCGTGAGAGCATGCCTGCGTAGCCTCTCTCGTTCTCGCTCGCACTGTCTCTCTTTTATTTTGGACATCAGCATGCTGATGCTCGTGATTGTTGCTGTATGCGTGTTTCCTACGCGTGTGTATGGTGTTTTTATGCTTGCGCACACACACACACACACACACACGCAGATGTATGTTTGCGTGACCAAGCGGTTGCTTTTGATATTGTTAGTTATTTGTGCGTCATTTTAATTCAAAATAGGCAATTATTTAAACAATGATTAGTCAACCGGCAATAGTAAAAATCACGATTGCCTATGGAATGCGTTCGTTGGCCATGTATGAGCAATTGCCGTTACAAAAACCCAGCGATACACACACACACACATGCTCATCTACAAAGCTGCACACACACATACATCCATACATGTTTGCTGCACAACGTTTGTGTGCAACTTTCCCCTCTCCGAAGCTTCCAACCACTCGCACTGCACTCTTTCACTTTTTTACCTCTGCTGTGAGAGAGACAGAGAGCGGCTTTGGTGGGTCTGTTTTTTTAGCCGCAGCAAAAACATGCATTATGACACTTTTATCAATAAAAGCTTCCATAAAATTGCCAGTAACAATTAGAATGAATATTCAACCATTTAGCACTATCAACATTTTAAAAATATCGCTTCAAAATAAAGTAAAAACAAACCCCTGCGCCACTGAGCTGAGTTGAGTCAGCATTTCGCTGAGCACAGCAAGTGAATGAGCGTAATTGTGTGTTTGAGCGAGTGTGTGTGTGTGTGTATGTGTGTGACTGAGTGTGGCTCTGTCTCTTTTGCGCAAACGCGTGGTTGACGCATCAAGCTGTGCAGCTGTTTTAGCCTGGCGCTGTTATTGCTACAAACCGAGCTTTAAAGTACAAAACTGCGTCGAACAATTTATACTCTGCTTTCTCAACTTAAATACAGTTTTGATATAAAAAGTTGATTTATGTCAGGTCGATTGTGTGTTTACTGACACTTGTTAGATTTTTATAAGAGCGAGACAACTACTGAGCCAAGAATCCTGCTGACAAACAAAACTTGATTTCAGACAAAAATGTTGCAATTACAAATAAAACATATGATATTTGTGTCCTCATCAGACATTTTTTTTAATAAAAACATAAAAGCTTTATAATTTGAGGATACTTCTCTGCTATCCCAAAATGTATGCTAAATATTTTATAATCTAAATATGGATTAAAGTGCAGTTTAACGCGCTACATATTTATGATAACAATTAATACTAATCCTAATTTGGCCATATTTGAACTCTTTCAGTGCTCCAATTTCTATATAGTTGCACATAAAAACCCTGTCTTTTCAAAGCACTCTTTTTGGAAGTAATTTTTATAATTAAAATTTCGATTCAAAACAAAGCTAAAGCACTTCTTCGTGGGCATGGCGCAAAGCGGTCTGCAAAGTGACGCAACCCGCAGCAGTCAGACCAGCATATGCGCGCACACATTTACACACGCACACACAAACACACATGCTGTGTATATGTACACACGCACACAGTGACAGGCAACGGGGTAAAATTCAATTCATACCATATATGGTAAAACACGGTTGCCAGCCTGGAGAAGTGTGTAAGTGGCGCTGATAAGGCGCTAAGTTACGGTGCCGGTCGGGATGGACACGGGCTTTATAAAACGGCAAGCGGCGACCAGTTTTCATGTCATTACAGTTTGAGTTCTTGTGCTGTGTGGATACACGTCCCGACACAAAACCGCTTAAAGCAGCCAGCTAAAGTCGTCTAAACGAAAGACACAAAACCGAAAGACTTAATTTATATTTATTTAATTAATTTTAATCAAAACAGACCAAAAGTAAGTATAGCATCTACCGATCAGCAACACAAAAACAAATGAAATCTGAAAAAGAAAAAAAAAAAACTCAAAAATGCAATGAAATGGTGAATAGAGTATTTCTATTTTTTTTTTTTGTAAAAACAAAAATTTTTTTATATACAAGTGCTTGTGGAATATGTGATAATGTCAAAGCAGCGATTAAAGACATGCCTGATAAAGATTACGAAAACGTAATCAATACAAATATTACAAATAAATAAACAAATAAAAGTCACGCGCCTAGTGAAAACAACAACAATAATTTTGTTATCACAAAAAGTATGTGGATCGATAAGATATGAAGCTTATTTCGTAAGCGCTAGAAGCTATGAGAAGAATGCCAGACATACGCACACGCACACGCACACATACACCCCAAGATATCTATGTATGTATGCGTGTGGTGGCTGGGGCGTGCCCATCGCGGATTTCCAGCACGAACACAAGGCCAGCATAACAAGAAAATTAAAAGAAGCAGCCCAAAGAAAGAACTGGTGACAGTTTTGACAGCCATTTTGCAATTCAATTCGCAAAACACTTTCTTTTTTTCCCACGCTTCAATTAACTTTCAAAGCGAACAATTTGAAAAAAAGTAACGGCCAAAATTCAAGCCAACACTCACACGCATACATGCGCATGTTTCAAATGTACACATATACATACAATGCACAATTGTTCGCTTGTATGCGCATACTTCTGCAAGTGACGTAGGCAAGTTGGCCAGAAATAGTCAAAGAATCACGTCATTAAAGTTATTCGGTCTTTCTTTAATGCAGAAATGCCGGTTTTTTTTTCTTGTTGTTTGTTTAATGAGCCGCGCAAAAATGGAGAAAACCTTCAACATTGTCAACCGTTGCCTTCGCCGTCGCAGTCGCCGCAATCTAGCAAATGAGAGAGCGAAAGCGGCGACATTTTCAGCTCTCCATCGCGCGACGATTCGCTTCGAAACATGACCATATATGGTCACAAAAGTTGGCAAGCCAAGCGCGCTCATCGTGCGCTCTCTGTCGCACGCAGGCGCCGGCACTCGTTGCGTGCGAGCGAGCGATAGATACCACTCGCAACGTCGCGACGTCGACGTCGCAGTCGTCGCGTTGCTTGAAGCAGCGCTTGAAATAGCTGTTAACTGGCATTCGCTCGTCTGTTCATTCCTCTTTCGGCAGTCAATCGGTGCGGTTGCATTTTCAGTCAGTCTATTGCCTCGTCGCCTCCTACCAATAAACCAAGTGTGGTTTCAAATTTTTTCAACTTGAATTGCAAGGTTTCAATTCAGTTTTTAAACAATTTTCGTCGTTTGCTGTTAAATTAAAAACACAAAAAAGGTAAATAAAACGCTGCAAAAGAAAAGAAAAAAAGAATTGCATACATAGTATGTAGGCAGAGCCGGCTTGAGTGTTGAATTTTTTTCGGTTTTTTTTTTTTTGTCTGCAAATGGCGGCCATTTTATGCGACTACGTATACACACACCACATACACATGCAGAGGCGAGAGCAGCGCTCTCCTTTAACCACTTGCTTTGCACCGGCATGCCGTGTGCCGCTGCTCTTGAGTTTTTTTTTCTTTTTCTTGTGAAGTTGGATTTATGTGCAGGGTGTTGCCTCTACTCAAAAAAGAAAAGAGAGAGAGAGAGAGAGCGAGTTTGGAGAGATACATACATACATACATAATAAGAGAGTGTTAAATGGTGGCCATTTTGGTTAATTTTTCTTGTGTTTTTCGTTTTGCCCCCGTTTCTTGCAGCTTACAAAATGTGTGACGAAGAAGTTGCTGCATTGGTTGTCGACAATGGCTCCGGCATGTGCAAGGCTGGCTTCGCTGGCGATGATGCGCCCCGCGCCGTCTTCCCATCGATTGTGGGCCGTCCACGTCATCAGGGCGTGATGGTCGGCATGGGCCAGAAGGACTCGTATGTCGGCGATGAGGCACAGAGCAAACGTGGCATCCTCACCCTCAAGTATCCCATTGAGCACGGCATCGTGACCAACTGGGATGATATGGAGAAGATCTGGCATCACACCTTCTACAATGAGCTGCGTGTGGCGCCCGAGGAGCACCCCGTGCTGTTGACCGAGGCACCCCTCAATCCCAAGGCCAATCGCGAGAAGATGACACAGATCATGTTCGAGACGTTCAACACACCCGCCATGTACGTGGCCATCCAGGCTGTACTCTCGCTGTACGCCTCCGGCCGTACAACCGGTATTGTGCTGGACTCCGGCGACGGTGTCTCCCACACTGTGCCCATCTATGAGGGTTATGCCCTGCCCCATGCCATTCTGCGTCTGGATTTGGCCGGTCGCGATCTGACCGATTACCTGATGAAGATCCTCACGGAGCGCGGCTACTCGTTCACCACCACTGCCGAGCGTGAGATTGTGCGCGACATCAAGGAGAAGCTGTGCTATGTGGCTCTCGACTTTGAGCAGGAGATGGCCACCGCCGCCTCCAGCTCCTCGTTGGAGAAGTCGTATGAGCTGCCCGACGGACAGGTCATCACCATTGGCAACGAGCGCTTCCGCTGCCCCGAGGCACTGTTCCAGCCCTCGTTCCTGGGTATGGAGGCGTGCGGCATCCACGAGACCACCTACAATTCGATCATGAAGTGCGATGTGGACATCCGTAAGGATCTGTATGCCAACACAGTGCTGTCCGGCGGCACCACCATGTATCCAGGCATTGCCGATCGCATGCAGAAGGAGATCACCGCCCTGGCCCCATCCACCATGAAGATCAAGATCATTGCACCACCAGAGCGCAAATACTCTGTATGGATCGGTGGCTCCATTTTGGCCTCCCTCTCCACCTTCCAGCAGATGTGGATCTCCAAGCAGGAGTACGACGAGTCTGGCCCATCCATTGTGCACCGCAAGTGCTTCTAAGCAACAACAACAGCAACAGCTGCAGCCGGAGCAAGTGGAGTGGCAACACCAACACCAACAACAACAACAACAGCAAGAGCAACAACAACTGCAATGTTATCCACACATCATCATCGTCGTCGTCGTCATGTTGTGTTCTAGCATTAATTTAATTTATTTCACATGAGATATATGAATGCATAATATATATATTTTTTTGTTTTTTTTTATATACCTTTTAATATAACAACAAAAATTGAGAACAACAACAACATTATATATTCTCTCTGCCATTCCACTTATATAAAAAAAAAAAAACGTCTATACCACAACAGCAACAACACACATGCGTACACTCCCGGCATTACAAGCAACAACAAAAAAGAAAAGCAGAAAAAATATTCCCCAGCAGAAAAGACACAACACAAAATATGCAAAACAACAAGAACAACACTAAGTTTTGTGAAATTTCAAACGCAACCTTATGTATTATTTTTTAATTATGATGTAATTATAAACAACAAAGTGAAACAAAAATATGATGGAAAAAAAAAACTTAACCAACTCTGTTTTCTATGACATCCTCTCACTCCAACTGATAACGCCATTTCCCCACACTTCACTTCGCTCTTTCTCTCTCTCTCTCTCTCTCTCGACTGCCTAACTTTTGCTCATTTATCTTTCGCTCTAACTTTTTTTTGCTTTGCCGGCCGGCAAATGCAATACACGCACACACACGCACACATGCTCCCATATGAGCATGTGCTTGAGAGGGAGTAAATGAGAGCCGAGGTGAGCGAAGCAGCAGCTCTCTCTCTTTGGTCGTTGTACTGCAACTCCTGGAAATTGTATTTTTTTAAGTTGAAATTTTGTATGCTTAATTTTTTTAAATTTTGTATTTTCTAATTGCATGCGTATTGAATGACGATATGTTTACGCCCGAAAAATGTTAATTAAAATGTGAAATGCAAAAAAAAAAAGAAATTTTTTTTAAATATGTATGCCCATTACTGGAAGCAAACTACCGTTCTTGAGCTGTTGCTGAGTGTGTGTGTGTGTGCCGGGGTCAGCGAACTTTTTGAGCTTTTGTCGCTCTGGGAACCTGCCCAATAGACGCACAGCTGGCTTAAGCTTGTTCCCTCGCTCTCTTGCTCTTTCACTGGATGCAGTTGCCGGTGGCACAAACACACACACACACACACACATATATACATATATATGCTAATGACCTTAAACTTACAATGTGGACCAGTCCATTCATAAACGAGCGACCCATCGCTGTGATTAAAGTGCCGTTTTAACGCTATCACAAATTGTTGGCATCGTTTTGAAAGCTCTTGATTTTTTGTTGTAGTTTTTAATGGTTTATAAATTAACATTGTGCCACATTCGCTTAAACTATGGAAGATTCTGAGCCTCAACTGGTTGTATTCTATTCTTTTTTTTATCATTGCATCTCAAATGTTCTTTAAATATTCCGAATCGGTTTTTTTATACTCAAATACCGTTTGAAAACATTTTCGGAGTGTTAATTTATCTGGGTTTATATGTTTTATACAAATGTGCGCTTAGTTTTTAAACAAAGTTTTAGTTTCTCATCTTAAAAACTTAAAAGCTTTTTAATTTTTTGAATACTTTGTAAATACTTAATATCTATACTACAAATATGTGAAGAACCTATTTGGATTTTAGAATTTTAAAAACACTTTAGCCAGCTTAAAAAGCTCTACATATTCGAAGCAAAGTGATGCCCAAAGCTCTTTTCATAGTCCGTTCCTAAACATAAAAAAAGGCAGCCAGGTTTATCCAACCCCATTGAACTCAGGAACTTGATCAGCTAAAGATCCTATATATTTTATTTCAAACTAAAACAAGGAAATAATGAAATAAAAGTAAAAGAAATATCCAAGTGTTTATCAATTGCTAGAATTTCTTCGACCCTTGATTAGCCTATTTTTTTGTAGGTTACACATTACGACCTCAGCGAACTCAGAAACTAAAGAAGCCACAGGCTGGAAAATTGGATGTAAGTGTGTGTGTGTTTAAAAGCATATGTGTAATATTGAATTTTGAATACCCCAACTGTTTGTCAACTAGTCGGGAGTGCCCGACTAGGCGATACCCTGAGTGCATGCATATATACAATTAAAGCTGATATATGCACTTTGCTTGGCCCGCAAGTGGGGGCAGGGGATCCAAAAAGGGAAATACTCGTATGCTTTACGAGAATATGGTTAACCAAACTTGGTTTCTGAGATATGCTCAGAAATGCGGGTCAAAAAGATAGGACAGGCCTAAATCGACTCGGCTAGTAAAGCTGATCAAGAATATGCTTACTTTATGGGATCGCCCAACACATATCAATTATATAAGTTTCACCCATTTGGGTGTCAAGAAGTCAGTAATATTGCAGTCGGGTGTAACCGACAGCGCAATACTCGTGCCCTGCGAGAGGTGTTTGCCACGCCCCTATTTGACGCGGGTGTACACGACTAGATGTTCCAAGTTTGAAGTCTCTAGTCTCTAGTACGAGCCCAATATACTCTGGCATTATACATCGAGACCAAGAGGAATCACAATCACGAATAGTAAAGCATTTACGCAAAACTCGCACGTTTGTGGCTTAATTTCAAGGCAAGTCGGGCTTCCGGTGACTGGACAGAAAGCGCTCCACGCGCTGCAGCGGTGCCGTTGGTCGCCTCGTGGGGCCAGTTGAATATTCAGCGAGGCGACCTCCCCTTTGGGTGGGGTCAATCGAATCGGATTTGCATATTGTGTGCGCCGCACATCGGACACTTCCACGTCGAAATCGCTGGCGAGGTGGTTAGATTGCGTTTGGGCGGCGATCCGTACGTAACAACATGTCAATTGCTGCGGCATTCAAGGATCAGGAAATCTTCGTCACCGGCGGCACGGGTACGTCCGGCGTTCATTCTAGTCCGAATTACCACTGTCTGAATCCCACCGTAGGTTTCGTTGGCAAGGCGCTGATCGAGAAGCTGTTGCGCTCGTGCCCCACGCTGAACAAGATCTATGTGCTGGTGCGTCCCAAGAAGGGTGTGCCCATCGAGCAGCGTGTCGAGGCCCTGCTCAACTGTAAGCTCTACGAGCGCCTGCGCGCCGAGCAGCCCCAGACGCTGGCCAAGGTGGTGCCCATAGCCGGCGACGTGATGCAGCTGGGCCTGGGCATCAGTGAGGCGGATTTGGCGCGATTGCGCAATGTCACCATTATCTATCACTCGGCGGCCTCGGTGCGGTAGGTGGCCAGCCACAGGCTGCAGCGTCCACCCACAGCCTAATCCCACGAAAAACTTTGCTATCGTTGCCAGCTTCGATGATCCGCTGCGCTCGGCGATTTTGATGAACACGCGCGGCACCCACGAGCTCATCAAACTGGCCCTGCAGTGGAAGAAACTGAAGGCCTTTGTCCATGTGTCGACGACGTACTCGAACCCCACCGAACTGGAGGTGGAGGAGCGCATTTATCCGCCGTACGCGGACTGGCGCACCACCATCAAGCTGGCCGAGACCTACGATGAGGAAACTCTCGATGTCTTCAATCTAAAGTAGGTGCTAGCTAACCGACGCTTGCTTCGCACCTGCTCGATTGCATTTCGTTAATCTTTCAGGTACGGCAGCTTCCAGCCGAACACGTACACCTTCACCAAGAGCTTGGCCGAGCATGTGGCCAATGATTACAAGGATCAGTTGCCAATTTTCATATTCAGACCCTCAATCGGTGCGTTTTTGTGCTGCAGGACTTTGTTTTATATTCTGTACAGCTCGGACTACCGAGCAGAAGTATTCGCCGGTACTGCCCGGTACTGCCCGGTATTGCTCGGAATTACCTTATATTTCCTGGCACTGCTGGGTGCACCTGGTGCAAAGGTATCGCATACAGTTGACTGGTACAGGTAGCGACCTTCTGGCAGTACCGAGCTATTGCAGTCTCCCTGCTGATTAGAATAAGGTACATTGCACACCTTCTGCACTACCGGAAATCGTTAATGTAGCCTTGTTTGCGCTGTACGGCAATAACTTCATCTCTCATTTATGCTTTTCTCCCTTTCCCACTTTGTCTGCTTCTTTGCCTACGCTGCCCGGCAGTGATCTCCACGCTGGAGGAGCCCGTGCCCGGCTGGGCGGACAACTTTAACGGTCCCACTGGCATGCTGGTGGCCTGTGGCGTTGGCATCCTGCGCTCCCAGAACTGTGATCCCTACATTGTCGCCGACTTCGTGCCCGCCGATGTGGTGGTACGCGGTCTCATCATATCCGCCTACAACTATCTGAAGCAGGCGCCGGCGAAGGGCAAGCCCATCGATGTGATCAACTGTGCGACGGCGAATATATCGCCGATCACCATGGGCCGGGTGATCGAGATTGGCAAGACGTACATTCGCCAAAATCCGTTCGAGAAGACGCTCTGGCTGCCGGGTGGCAGCATAACCCTATGCCCCGTGCTGCACTTCGTTAGGGTATGTAGTGGCCGGTCTGACTGGGGTAAATCGCTCTTGATACTCTATATTTGCATTTGGCTAGTTCATAACGATGCACATCATGATGGCCATTGTGGTGGACACCTTGCTGCGCTTGACCAACGAGAAGCCTTTGTAGGTGTTTTATCTCATCTCATTTTTCCCATGGGGCTTACCATCCGAGTTTCTGTTTGCAGCCTTTTGAAGCTGCAGCGTCGCATCTTTGCCGCCTTCCGGGCGGTGCAGGTTTTCGCGGTGACCGAATGGCATTTCCAGAATGATAATTTCAAGGCGTTGCACGCGGCGGTGCCCGAGAACGAAATGTGAGTTGAAATCGTTTTTATAACCGTATCCAAAGTCCGTTCGTCCGTATGAACGCGATTTTCATTGCCGCTGTTGAAGCTAGAGACTTGAAACTTGGAATATACACTCGTGTATACCTGTTTTAGATAAAGTGTTAAGATTTTTTGGCTACGCCCCAGAGGGCGTGGCAAATCAAAAAAAATGTATATATCTTATATAGGCCAAGAGTTCTAACTTTGTTTACTAATACAATGCAACGTTTTTACTTGTTTTTTGTTTTTCAAAAACTAACCTCAAAATCGGAATAATTTGTTTCTTCTGCTAAAACTAACCTCAAAACCTTTGCAGCCCCATTTTCGGTTTTCTGCAGCACTCGAATATCAACTATGTGGACTTCTTCCAGAATGGCATTCGCGGCGCCAAGGAGTTCCTGTTGAACGAGAGTCCCGAGAGCTCCAACAAGGCGCGTATACGCTTGAAGATCTTCTACGTTTTGGATTACTTTTTCCGTGCCGTCGTCTACGGCTTTTTACTGCGTTTGCTTTATCGACTGGTCGTGCGCATTTTCGTCACCTAATGCCGCACAAGCATAAGCTAATTTTTTTTTTTTTTTCAATTTATTTCGATTTTTTTTTTTTTTAATATTACGGCTGTGGTAAAATAAAATTTGTTTTTAAAAATGTAATTTGAATTTTGAATTTGAGATATTTTAACGTACTTCTGACGCCATCTAGCGTGCGTTGGCGCTAACAGTTTAACAGTCTTAACAGCGGCTGCTGCTGCTGCTGCTGTTATGTTTTAACATAGCGTGCTATCGATAACTTGCGATAGCAGGCACACATTTTGAGTATAACATAATGCCACAATAACATTCGCTTGCCAAAAAACCAACTAATTTTGCCGTGAAAAAAAAACGCGATGAGAAAATATTGAAAATGAATACCTACAAAACGAAAATAAATAAATAAATGTGAAACAAAAATGCGTAAAGCACAATTGTTAAGCAGCGCCAACGACAGCCGCAAATCGAATTAAAGCGTGCGCTCAGGGAAAAACGCGATTTGCACGCAATTAGCTGCTAAAATACACTGAAAATAAACAAAAACAAAGTGCGTAAGCCACACAAACAACATTTTGAATTTTGAAAACATTAAACAATTGCGGAACGTGTGTGTGCGCTTGTAATTGAATAATTAATTGCAAGCGATTATTTTCCCAATTTTTTTTTTTTTTTTTTTTGGTACAAAAAAAACCACAACAAAAAAGAAGCAAAAAAAAAAAGAAGAAAAGTGCAACACTGTTAATTGGATTAGGGCCCGAGACGCGAGGCGACGGCAGGCGGAGGGTGGCCCAGGCGCAGTTAGCGCTAGCTGAGAAACTAGAATAAACGCTGTACCCCTTCAAATTAGCGAGATGGCCACCACACAGCAATATTCGCTGCGCTGGAACAACTATTTGCGGCATTTGACCTACTCGCTGGATAATCACCGGCTGAACGATGATTTCGTCGATGTCAGCCTGTGCGTGGATGGACGAAAGATCAAGGCGCACAAGGTGGTGCTGAGCTCGTGTTCGTCGTATTTTAAGGAGATCTTCAAGGAGAATCCCCACCCGCATCCAGTCATTATATTTAAGTTTATCAAATTCGAAGATCTCAACTCGATAGTCGAGTTCATGTACCAGGTAAGCGCTGACTGTCCAATTGCTGTACACGCAACTAATCTATATTTCGTTGCCGCCAGGGCGAGGTGAATGTGCAGCAGGAGGCGCTGCAATCGTTTCTGCAGACCGCCGAGCTGCTGGCCGTGCAGGGCCTGACCGCCGAGGAGAAGGAGAAGCCCCAGCTGCCGGTGGCGCCTTTAATCAGCGAGCACAAGCTGATCAAGACGATACCCAGCACAATACGCGCCGTCAACGAGCACCAGCAGCAGCATCAGCAGCAGCATCAGCAGCAGCAGCAACAGCAGCAACAACAGCAGCAGCAACAGCAGCAGCAGCAGCAGCAGCACCAACATCAGCATCAGCAGCAGGTGGCTGTTGCGGGCGTTGCTCAAACGCAGAGCGCGACACAAACCATCGAAATACCAACGGCCACGCTGTTGCAGGCAACGGCAACGCAGGTTCAAACGCAGGTCGCTGCGGCCGCGGCGGCTCAGCTGCAGGTGCAGCAAACACAGCAGCAGCAACAGCAGCAGCAGCAGCAGCAACAGCATCATCATGTACAAAGCACCCAGATACAACACATTCAGGTTCAGGCGCCGCCGCCACAGCAACAACAACAGCAGCAGCAGCAGCAACAACAACAGCAGCAGCAGCAACAACAACAGCAGCAGCAGCAACAGCAACAACAACAGCCACAACAGGCGGCAGCGCAGGCGCAGCACCTGACCATCACCAATACGGTGTCGCTGCCCACGGCGAACACCGTCAAGAAGCGCAAGATCACCTTCTCCGACGATGACGACAACATCTACACCACCGAAACGGTCGACTACGCCGTCAAAGACGAGCAGACCATTGTGAAAAGTAAGCGTGCAGCCCTTTGAAAGGCGTGTTGGAGCCCTGAAAATGGCTATAATGGTTTTGTGCAAATGCATGTAACAGGCAGTAGGAAGCATCGACCCCAAAATGTATATATTCTTGATCAGGGTCGTCCTGGCGACGACGTCGACGGAAGCTACAAAAGCTAGAGCCCTAAACTTGTCGACTATAGATTCTCCTATACTTTTTTGAACTTTTTTGACTGCAGGGGTTGAAATGTATCTAACCACAGCTCGAAGCTGCGTTCAGGGTATCTCCTAGTCGGACACTGCCGACTAGAGCAGCCTCGCTTGTTGAGGTTATTTAAAATAATAATAATCATTTTAAGACCACCATCAATAGATACTCAATACCAAACAGCTTAAATACCAATTGTTATTTCATAGTCAACGAAATTTTGCATCGATTTTAAACAATTGAATTCCCTGTATCCATTCAAAATGATGCAAACGCAAAGCGGCATCTGCAAGCCCAAAATGTATATAAATACTTGGTCAGCATCTGTCCGTCTTACAATTTGCACATCAAGTTTCTTTCAAATTGTTTGTATTTTGGCTCTATTCCGGAAATACATCGTTTATGTTTTGCGCCGGTTTTTATTTATTTATTTTAACCAATTTTGTAAACTTTATAATTCAATGCCTAAACATCAAATTTAATCATGTTTTGATGCTTTTTTATTTAGTAACTATTTCTATAACTGCATTTTATGAACCGTTTTTATTCCCTATTAATACGATTTTTTAAACAAATTCTTAGTTTATTTTAACCTAAGTGACACCATATCTGAGTTATTTTTTGTACAACCTTTTGAATCTATAATTTAAACGTTTTTGCATTGCTTCCAGCTGCTGAGATGACATTTTTACGCGGCGCCGTCAAAATGGACATACCCGATTATATAGTCAGTGAGGTCGATGATCGATTGTCGGACGGCGCCACGCCGCAAACGTCACAGGATGCGACCACAGCGGCCGCCCAGACGGTGGCGCAATACTCATCCGAATACGAGATCCTAACCGAGTCTGAAATGGAGGAGAAATATCAGGCAGATCCCGAGAACGCTGAAATTGCCATCGAAATGAGTGAGTACATACTATATATATATATATGTATATATATATATGTATCGAGGAACTGTTCGCATTCACAACTTTTTGTCAATTAAAGCGCGCCTGCTGAGCACGGCGAGCGGTGCAGCAACCACAACCACCACCCAGGCGGTGCTGGAGGATGCCACAGCCGCGGCGACGGGTGCCACAACCACAGTCTCAGTGACGCCTGTGAAAACCGACAACAAAGCCAGCGGCACAAATGGTGAGTGCCACAAACCACAGCATATGTTTTTATACTCGTTCACGAAGTAAAAAAAGAGTATATTGGCTTTGTGCAATGTCCGTCCGTCCGTCCGTATCAAATCACGAAAACTGATATATATACCATAGTTTTTCGCACAGCTCCCATATTTCGAACTCCCCTAACTCTGTCAAAACTGAACCGATTTTCATGTCTGATGCCATTTTGGCCATGGTTTGCTCTCTAGATTGATTCTGCATTTAAAATATATACAATATAAAAAATATTTTTTTTTTAATTTTTTGTTTAAAAAATCATGTCCCCCCTTACTTATTTTCCAAAATTTTTTTTTTTCAAAACTTAGAAATGCAATTTTTTATTTTTAATCGATTGCGGTTGTCACAATTAGTATAAAAAACAACATTAAAACCGATTCTGAGGGGGTCAAATTTTTTGTCAAAAATTATGCAAAAATTTACAAAAATTTTAACATGTAAAGCCCTCGGATCCAAAGTTCCCATATTTCAAACTCCCATAACTTTGTCAAAACTGAACCGATTTTCATGTTCGATGGCATTTTTTTCATGGTTCGTCCTCTAGATTAATTCATGCATTTAAAATAAATGCATTATAAAAAAAAATTGTTGTTTTTTTTGTACAAAAATCAATTCTTACTTATTTTCGAAGAAATATATTTCGGTTATTATACTGTGAACGAGAATGGCGTTGTCGGTTACACCCGACTGCAATATTCTTACTTGTTAATCCTAACTTGAAATTTAAATTTGAATTTCATGGAGTCTTATTTTTTTGAGGAAGTTAAAACATATAATTGCCTAAATTATACGAAAGCTATTTTTTATCAAATGTTTATAATATGATATCTTGTGAAATTGATTTGGAGAAGACAGACTTCAGATCGTTGTATTTAAACTTTGGATAAACTGTATAAAATATATATTAAATAATTAAATGGATAGTAAGAGGTATATTTCTAAATTGAAGAAAATAAAAGAGTGTTTTGTTATAGAACAATACTCAAACATTCTAGCATTATAACATATTCTATTGAGTTATATAATATAGAAGTGTAATTTCAATAAGAAGTTTCATATCGCTCGAAATTGTTTTTTTTCTTTATATTTGAAAAATAATTTTATCGGTAGATAAAGACTTGGCTGTTGGTACTGATTTATATAGTATATGTACAAATTTGAACCAGTATATAACATTGTTTATATTGTAATAAATCAGTGGCGTAGGCAGGTTTTTTTTTTTTTGGAGTGGGAGAAGGGGTTTTAAAGCAAATATTTTGTTTAATATGAGGAAATTGGAAGATTGTCACTTTGTTTTTACAAACTTGCAAATATATATTTAGATTTTAACCCCAGTTGATATAGTTTGTTGTTATATAAACTAAAGCTATATATACCTTTACTTTAACTTCCCATTGTAGTCTATTTTATTTATTTAATTTAAAGTTTTATTTGTTTGTATTAAGCGTACTTGTTGCTTTGGTTGGTGTTGGACAATTGGATGTATATATACTATATAGATTGTATGGCTTTTGATTGTCTTTCTTTACCCGTATATATTTCTTATCCTATTGTGTTTTGGCGTCGAATATGTCTCCAAAGTGTTTGTTAGTAATCCGTCTATGTATACCTAAATATGCATATAGAAATGTAATTAGAAAAAAAAGGAAGAAAAAAAAAAGAACAGAAAAAGAACAAAGTAAATGTAAAAGCGCAAAAAGGCAAGCTAACTGTATAATTTGTCCTATTTTTCTGTATATTTTTAGATTCACCCAATAATAAGTGGACAGAATGTCAATTTTGCAAAATGGTTATTACCACGGTGAATCTTTGGAGACATATTCGCACCCAACATACGCCCCAACCGCCGCGCAAGTGTGATCTCTGCAATAAGAATTTCAAGAACAAATACAGCCTGCGAGAGCACATACGCATCTCCCACGAGCAGAAGGTGGCCATCAAAACGGAGAACTGATGGACGATCTTTCAGGTGCAGCATGGCGTCAATTGAATGTGGATCCAGGCACAAGGCGGCGCCAAAGTGGCACGAAAGAGATACATAGAGCAAGCATACTAAAAAACGAGAGAGATAGATATTGAACATTACGTCCAACAACAAAAGCAAATGCACACCACTAAAATGTTAGCTAAAGTAAAACATTTTTCAAACCACCAAAAACAAAAACAAAAACAAAAACAAAAAAAAAACAAAAAACGAACAAAACAAAAATATACATAAAAAAGAAGATCAAGCTAATGTTAAAACAATTTTCCAGTCATTAGCACTTACTTTGCCGCATTCAGCATCCAAGTTGTTTAGCCAAAACTACATTAAACTATAATTAACGAAAAACGAAAAGAAAGAGAGAAAAAATATAGATCTGTTCCCTAAACTCCCAATACGTTCATGTATAAAATAAAATATTAAATTTTTTTTTTGCTCTCACAGATCTGTCATGGCTATGTGGATATATATTTATAGCATATATAGAAATATGCGTTTATGTGTGTCTGTTAAGATGTTTTGGCTATTTTTATTTGTAAGCAAGAACTGTTGTCAAAGTCAGTCAGTTAGTGGAGCTGGTATATCCCAATGTTGACCAAGCCATGTCATATATATAAATATATATCCTGATAAATTGAAGAGAAGAAAACAAAATACACATTGAAATTAATTTATGTATTTTAGTTAATTAGTTAGCCAAGTGCGTCGCGTACATCACGAATTGTACATACTATGTAATACATACATTAATCTTAAATATAATATAATTCCTAGTTTTATATATATATATACATATATGTATCATTTGTAGAGCGCTAGAGCCAAAGCCGAATGCAGGCTGACAGGTTCCCAAGCCCACAGTCAAATTATGTCCTTTTCTATTTATGTATTTTGCTCAACACACACACACACACACACACACACACACACACACACACACACACACACCCTAAACACACACACAAACTGTACAAAAAGAATTATAAGCCAGTTCAAATAATGATCGTGTTTTTGTTTTGCTCCAGTTTAATCCTCATGTTAAGCTTGGGCAAACATCTGTATATTATAGTTTTTTTTTTATATATATATTAATAAAATCCTACTACTCCCTCCCGCCTGCCTCTCCCATCAGTTCCAGCCCCAATTAGATAGCATACATTTTAAATTTAAGCATTTTTAAACTAGTACCATATTGGATATTTCAATTGGATTTTTTTTAAGTACATATTTAAATGTCAAACGCTGTAGTTGAATATATATATATATATATATACTGATCTGTGTACACAAAGCCCCTCCTCATTCACCCACCCATTCACACACACACACACACATACTAAAGATACTATATACTTAGTTAATTGAAAGGCTAAATGTTTAATGAACAACTCATACGTATTATGTAAAACAAATATATATGTATATGTGTATATCTACATATATATATCGTATCGATTACAAACCATTTTTGATGTCAGATCAACAATAAATTTATATATAAATATTATAAAAAGAAATAAAAAAAAAAAACAAAAACAATGTACCACACCACAAAAATACTGAAATACCAAACAAGCAAACGCCGTCTTCGGCTAGCCGAAGTTTCTATGCCCTTGCAGACTTGTGCACACCAATTGCCAGCCATATGATATATAAGTCTGTACCTAATCAAAATTTGGCTAGTAAGTAAATTAAAAAACAAATTTATAATAGTTTTTTGTATAGAAACAACATTTTTTATATATAGTTATGTGTTAGAGCTGTCTAAACCTGCCAGTACAGTAAACATGACTGTTAAACGTTTGAAATTGGAATGAAATGGAATGAAACTGCCAGCAATATTGGCACAGTTTGATCTTTAGTTATGTCTATATCTGACAGTTGCAGCTTGGAAAGTCTGATCGGGAACTGTATCAAGCTTAAACATAAAATTTAAAGTGGAACGTTATGGAATGGAACGCTTTATTATATTAATATAGTTTAACACGTATTTCACCAAGCCCGATTTCTGCAGGGCTTCAAACTGGAACGCCGCGAAGTGAATCACTCGAAATATAGAATCTTTATAGAATAGTATCATGCTGAAACTGACTTTCCAAGTTGAACTGAAACGAAACGGAATGGAACTGCAAGCCTTAACGCTCCAGTTTGACAAGCACTATTACACTTAAGAGCTGCTTCCCCAGCAAACGTAACACATTTCATAACCTGCCGCTGCAAGGGTACCAAAGATTTGTATGTATTTAAAAAAACAACAATAATTTAAAAAACAAAAACAATTAAATTTGTGTGTCTCGTATGTATTTGTGTAATGTAATTAAAACAAGATTGTGCATGTATATAAAAAGTATATATACATATATATGAAAGAAATGATTCAAATTTTCGTCTCCTTTTGATAAGAAACCAAAAAAAAAAAAAACAAAATACAAAAAAAAGTGACATCCTTTGGAAAGGATTGCAATGAAATACACATAATAAAAGCCAAGAACTATCCGTATTTCCAGCTTAATTGCCAAGTTCTTTTATTTGTGCAAATCCGTAGTATTTAAAAGCACGTAGTATTTAAAATAGATTTTATTTCGTATTGTTGCAGCTGCCGCCACACCCGTTGCCACCATCGAGGATAATGCCCCAACTGGCGTTGCGCTCATCTGTGGCTTCTGCAAGCGCCGGCTGCAATCGATGAACGCCCTGCGGCGCCACATCGCCTCGAGGCACTCGGAGATCCAGAGCAAAGAGCACGAGTGCTTCATCTGCATGAAGAACTTCAAGACCAAATGGTCCCTGTCCACGCACAATTCCCGTTTCCATCGCGATGCGCGCCTGGGCAAAGAGCTGACCAAAATTGACTTCGCCGATCATCCGATGAACTAAGCTGAGCCGAGAGGCGAACGCGGGAGAGAGAGCAAGTGAGACATGTAAACAAAAAACAAAAAAAAAAAAAAACAAAAATATTTTATGTCTAATCTTAAGCTAAATTTGAATATTGTCAAAATTATTATTAACTTTTTCTCAGCCTCTTAGTGAATTAATTCTGAATGTTTTTCTCATCAATTTTTTATCGCTTTTCATTATTGAAAAATGCTTTTAACGTTCGCTTAAGCGACTTAATTCCGAAGATTAAATACAAGAAATGTTTATGAGAAGTACTTCAAAATAAATAGGTTAATATAATTTTAAAGAGAAATCAATATAATTTCCATTGGTTTCAAAAGAAATCGAATATGAGAACAGCATTCATTTTCGTTTCTCGTAAAGAAAATTGATATTCAAAACAGGCCTGATCCTAGGTATATATTATCAAGGTTTTATAAAACATTGTTCTTCGGAATTTCTGAACACATTGCTCCTATGGTAGCAATATATAATTTAATTTAATTCCTTTTAATTAAATCTCTCTGAATTGGCACGAATATCTCTTTTAACCCAATTAAAATTCGTGCTTTCACTGATATGTTTTTATAATCTCTAGTGCTTAAATCGTATTCAAACTATTTTTAAGTAATTTGAGGCACAAACTGACGTCGATCTTAGTAATAGAAAATAGCTATATTTTCTGTTCTTTTAAAATGTATATAACATAATATTTTATTTTGCGAAAACTATTTCTTGTTCAATTTAAATAGAAAAATCATTTTTTTTGTTTGTTTGTTTTTAATTTAATGTTTAATGTTTTTGGCATTGAAAACAATTTTTAAATGGATTTATTCGAAAAGATAAATTGAAGCAAGAATCATTCTTTTTTTATGTTATTAGAGATCTTTTATAAGAATCAGAAGTGCACATATGTAGCATAAAGTATAATTGTGTTCTGAATGTATATCACTGTTTTAAATATTGTAAGATTTAGACGTAGTTACATGTGTACCTACGTAAACATTATTCTATGGACCACTGAAGCAAACAGCACTCAATAAGAACAAAAGCCCAAAAACTTGATAATAAAAAATATTTAAAAATTAAACACACAAATTTACAAAGTAGTTTTTAATGTCTTAACTAAGCTTTAAACAAACAATTTAGATATCCATGCGCTCAGGTTTTTCTTTTTTTACATAGATAAACTAGGAATTTGGAAAAAACAATTTACAAATTTTTTTTCTTTTTTTGTATTTTTTTTTTTTCAAAATGCAAATATGACCTCTAGAGATTATCATGGCCGGGCAGCGGGAAGGTGGTGCTGAACTTGATGACGGATTTGTGCAGCTCCTCCAGCTTGTTCTTGACGGTTGCGTTCTCGGCAATGGTCTTGGTGAAGTCCACCAGTTTGGAACTGTCTGTCAATTTGACCGCCTCGGCGGCAATTTTGAGCGCGGCATCGATGAAGGCAACCACCTGTGCAATATCCTTCTCGAGGAGGCCGCGCGTGGTCAGCGCCGGTGTGCCCAGCCGAATGCCGGACGGATTCATGGCGGACTTGTCGCCGGGCACGGTATTCTTGTTGCACGCGATGCCCACCTCCTCGAGCACCAGCTCGGCGATGGCGCCGGTCAGGCCCGCTTGGCGCACATCGACAAGAACGAGATGGACATCGGTGCCGCCGGTGGCCACCTGGTAGCCCAAGCTGATTAGGCCCTGGCACAGGGCTTTGGCATTCTTGATGACCTGCGCCTGGTAGCTCTTGAATTCCGGCGATTTGGCCTGCTTGAAGGCGGTCGCAATGCCGGCAATGGCATTATTATGGGGTCCACCCTGCAGCGCCGGGAACACCGCCTGGTTGATGCGCTCCTCCAGATTGTACATGACCTGCTCGCCATTGGGCTTCGTGCTGCGGACGCCCTTCCGGAAGAAGATGACGCCGGCGCGTGGACCGCGCAGCGTTTTGTGCGTCGTGGTCGTCACAATGTCGGCAAACTCGAACGGTGAGGGTATCTGCTCGGCGGCCACCAAGCCGGCAACGTGCGCCATATCGGCCATCAGATACGCACCGACCTCGTCACAGATCTTCCGGAAACGTTCGTAGTCGAGCAGACGCGAATAGCACGAGATGCCAGCAATAATAATTTGCGGACGGAACGTTTTGGCCGCCTCCGCCAGTTTATCGTAGTCGATGATGCCCGTCTGGGGATTAACCTTGTACGGCATGCTCTCAAAGAAGATCGATGTCGCCGAGATCTTCTTCGTGGGCGTGAAAAAGCCGTGCGTCAAATGTCCGCCATCGGGCAGATCCAGGCCCATGATGCGATCGTGCGGGCGCAGCACGCCCGTATAGGCGGCCAGATTGGCCGGCGAGCCGGAATAGGGCTGCACATTGACGCCCCACTTGCTGTTATCCAGATTGAACAGTTCCAGGCCGCGTGCCTGCGCCATGCATTCAATCTGATCAATAAACTGATTGCCGCCATAGTAGCTGTCAAGGAAAATGAGAGAAAATGAGTGAAAAATCTCAAGTCGTTTCGGAATGCGAATAAAGCGCACACTCACTCAAGCTTTGGATTAATCTGGCAAAAACTTGACTTAAGCTCTTCTGTTAAAGCTCATTAAAGTAGCTTTTGCTCCCAACAGCGTTCTCAATATAATTTGTTTGTCTTAGCTATCTTTAAGCTCGTTTTGTTGTCGCTTGAAGCTAGCTTTAAAATCTCAGAGAAGCTTGATTATGCGTAAGTTATTTCAAGCTCTTTTTTATAATGGTAAAACTTAACTCCCGCTGCTTTAGGTATACTTGTAAAGCTCATCAAACCGATTAATTCTATAAAGTTTACAAAAATCTTCCTTGAAAACCGGTCCAACAATTTATAAATGGTTCTAATACACTAGTTTAACTAGTTCATATTAGGAAAGCTCTGGTTGTGTTTTTATTGTAATATTATCTAGCAACAAAAGCTCTTTGAAAAGCTTACTTAGACGGAAAGCTTGACAAGAAGACAATTTATCTATTTTCTAGCGACAATTAAAGTATTTTTAAGCTGCAAAAGCTCCAAACTCTTGTAGAGAACAAGCATTTGCCATTTTTATGAAGTTTTGAAAGCATAAAAAAGCTTTTTTTTCGATTATTTCTAATACCCAACAATCATATAGATAATATAGAGTGAGAGTACCGTCTTAAAATAACAAAATATATTGGTTTTCCAAGAATTGCAATGTCTAGTCACAAAAAAGCTCGAGATAATGAAGTCGGATAAGTTTTTCGCTGCTTTTGCAAAGCTCTAAAAGGGACTAGCTTAGCTAACAAGCACATGACAGCCTAGTTTATTTAATGTTTTAGTCACAATTAGCTGACATTTGTTTAACTTTCGCTCAATCGAGTGCCACTTTTAGCTGCTAATTATTGGGTATATAGATCACTTACCGCTTGCCTGGATAGCCCTCAGAGTATTTGTTGGTCAAACAGGAGCCCAAACTCTCCAGCACAGCCAGCGAGGTGAAGTTCTCGCTGGCAATCATCTCGAGGCCCTCGCGCTGGCGCTGCTTCTCCTTCACAATGATCGCGGCGAGCTCGGGATCGCTCTCCTTCAACGTGGCCTGCAACATTTTCTGATCTGCCATTTTCTGTCGATTGGTATTAAGTAGTACGAGATATTTAGTATTTAGTTAATACTAGATGAGTCGAGTTGCGCTAGCTGTTGCGATCGGGGCAACGATCCGCGTTGCAATAAGTTGCAGTTGCGTCAGCCGCGTGTTGTTTATGGGTTGGAGATTGAGTAAATTTTTATGTTTGCATATTTACTTGGCAAGAGTTCAATGGGTTCAAAAAACATATTTAATAATATTTGTTCATTTATATTTTTTGCCGATAAGACGTACGGAAATTGATGCTCGTCCTACGTATACACAAAGAGAGAGAGAGAGAGAGAGAGAGAGAGAGAGACAGAGAGAGGGTGAGAGAGACGAAGACTGCCTTCTGGCGATAAGATTAATGCGCCTAGTTTTTAGCATGTGCAGTGCAGTATTTTTCTTATACTCCTTCACGAAGTGAATGGAGTATATTGGGTTTATGTAATCTTCGTATGAATGCCATTTTCTTCGCCGCTATTGCAGCTAGAGACTTGAAATTTGGAATATATACTCGTGTAGATTCGCGTCAGATAAGGCGCTGAGATTTTTTGGCTACGCCTACTGGGGGCGTGGCAAATAGATAAAATCCAAATTTTAGATCTAGCAACCAAATTTGGAGACAGTTTTCGAATGTCTTTTGAAAAATTAACATTAATAATTATGACCGTTTTCGACTATTTTATGCTGTGAACGAGTATCGCGAAGTCGGTAACACCCGACTGCAGCGTTCGTAATTGTTTGTTGTTGCCGTCTGGACCCCCTATAGGCATCTATTTGTGTAGTCTGTCGCGTTAGCAAGTGTCAAGAGTTCAAATTTCCAGCCAGTGATATGACAACGCTGGGGGCTTGAACAGGGGAAAAGTCATACGAAATCACAATGGCTTATCAAAAAGAAGCTACTAGAAGCGCTCTAAAGAGTGCACCAGAGAGCTCTCTACGAAAAGTTGTTTAGAAAATTAACAAAACCGAGTCCTTTAGAAAATAGACGAATCTAAAATTAACCAAAAAAACGTGAAAAAAAATCAATAAATTTGTTTTATAGATTACAATGCGTAAGCTTTTAACAAAGTGCCTTAAACATTTTGTTTTATAGATAAGCTCAACAAATTTTCAGAAATACAAAATGTACAAAGTGCAATAAACAAGAAAACAAAGGGAAATAAATTTGTAGACTGAAGTACATACTAAATTAGCACAAACGTAAGTTCAGAATTAAAAATAAAGTTTTTATGAGTTTTAGATAACAACAAACTTTTTAACCGATCTATCTATGACAATTATATGTTATATATCATTCAGATATATGTATAAGCAGCGGCTCAATGAATAATGTGGAATATATATAGCATATAAACGCAGAAGGCTGAAACAGCTTTATTGCCTTATCAGAAACCGGTAAATATTTGTAGGAGAAATATCAGGCATATAACGAATTTGCAAAATATTGTTATGGGAATTTCTGTGAAAGCGAAAATTCTGTTTACGTGCAAAGTATGAAATTTAATTTAATGATCAATGCCAGACGCAATGAAAATCAACTGGGCGAGGCGTTGGCTTTGGCTCCTCGGCCATCTGTTGTTGACTGCAATAATTTGATATTTGAAACCTGCAAGAGTGCTCTAATTGGGAGTGCCCGACTGCCAGATACCTTTGTTATGGAAAATTAATTCTTGAATACCTGCCAGGTTAATGGTATGATCCAAATTTACGCACTAACTAAAGTGCAAGGCTGTAGTACTCGAATGGGTTTTTTTAAATTTAAGGCGACTGGAGCAGTATTAAAAAAGGGGAACTCTGCTTGATCTGAGTATGCTGTACGAGAAATAAAATAAGTTGGCTCCACCTCTCATAGTGTCCGAGAGATACAAAGAAAACCATGTCATGAAAAAACTAATGATATGGTAGAGCAGAATCTACAGTCGAAAAGTTGAAGTCTCTTGCTTTAGCACACGGACATAGCTAAATGAGCTCGGCTTGCCGTCCTGTTCAAGAATATATATGTATATACTGTATGGGTTCGGAAATGCTTCCTTCTGCCACAAAAACTATTCTACCCATTTTTAGTGGCTTCAGGGCATACAGATTAGCACCGATCAAAACTTTTGCGTAGGCATTAAAATGAGTTAAACACGAAGCCAAACAAGCACAGGGCGTTTCGAGCTCAGTTTCAAGGTCAGCCTACAAAGCACGCGTAAAAGCAAACGTGAAAGAAAACCAGCAACGGCAACAACAAAGACGCGGCGAAATCAACGTGTTTGCCGGCATCTTGTTTTTGTGTGTATTTCAATTTAACTTAGAGACAATTTAACATTTATATTTCACAAAAAACAGCTAATTTAAGTCTTGTTTAACTAAGTTAACACAATTGGGACTAATTGATTATTTAAATGATTGAAAATAATTTGCACTTACAAATCGTATTCTCTGCTTTTCGCACACTTACCGCGACTGAGTCTGAACAGTTTCTGATCGTGGCCGCTGTTGTCGCTCTTGTCGATGTGATCGGTGAAAATTTCGCCGCATAGCGAATTGCGGGCATGCCAACTTCATGCTGTTGCCTTTGTTGATAGCTGTTAAATGTTCTGGCTGCTGTAATAACTGGGCAAACGGTGTTTGGGTTGAGGCGTGCGGCAGATCGTATGTGTTGCATTGTGATGGTAGATGTTGTATTCGAAGCTCTATGGTGTGAAGTCTGCGCAGATATCCTCTTATGCAGCGTCCGGCGTTCAGCTCTATACTACGAACAAGTGGGGCCCTCTCTAGCACTTGTCAGCGGCTATTGATACCCTTTGACCTACATTTGGTTTCGGTTATTGATAACGCGACAGATCGTGGTTGCTCACAAATCGTTGTTTACTTGCCCCCTGGCCATTTAACAGCTGTTCGCAATTCTATCGATATGCCAACAATAGTGGGCATTTACATGCAATGTTTACTTTATAAAACTCAAAAGAAAATGTTAATTACATATTAAACATAGTGAAGAAGTTTAGCTCGATGCTGTGCTTTCGATTTCATTTGATTGTGGTTCCGCACTATCGAACCAGTCTTATCGATAAATTCACAAGATAACTCGATGCGAGTGTTGTGCAGCGCCGCAAGGACTGCATATTCGACACTAGTGCTGCCAACACTGCTCAGTTGATTTTGAACTGTTAAGCCGGTCGGTTGGTTGAATCGGCGAGTCGAGACAGACAAAAGCCTAAAAACATACGTCATTAACCGTTAGCCAAACGCTTCAATGAAAAAGCGCGCGCTGCAAATTTTTTTTTTGATTGAAATTTAAGTTTTATTTTTTTTTGTTAAAGACCACAACAATAGTGATTGCCGCAAAATGTATAAATGAATTTGCCGAAAGAACTGCGTGCCCTTTTTAAATAGAAGCAATATAAAAAACAAAACAAAAAACAATTATAATACCGCGAAAAGTCATAAAGAAAGGTGAGAAACCCAAAAAATGTTATTTATTTGTTGTTTTGCTAAAAAGCAAAGCGAAAACAACAGCAACAACAAAAGCAAAAAAAGTGGAATTGTTATTTTTAGACTAAAAAGCAACAAAAAAAGTTTTGTTTGCGGTTTCTGCTTCTCGTTGTTGCTGTTTTGTTTTTAAATATTTGTTATTGTTTCACGTATGCATAATTGCCATTTTGCTTGCTTTTTACTCAATTATTATTTGTTTTCGTTTTGTTGTCGTGTGTTTTTTTATACTTTTTTTTTTTTTTTGTGAAATAAAAATAAAATATTACGATAAAATTGCGTTGTTCTCCCTCGCTGGAAGGTTTCCGGGTTTGTTGACTTTGCCAGCTGTGCGTAGCAGTTGTTTTTGTTCAAATTGAAATTGTAATTGAAATTGACATAAATAATAATTCATAAATATATAAGCATGTATTGCATGAAGCACATTTTTTTTTTGCACAGGAAGTGGCAATAAAGTTGCTAAGCACAAAAAAAATAAATTTTTTTAAAGTAAATTTCATAAAAAAATGCGCACCACAGCAAAATAAAATTTAAAAACAAAAACAACAGCACGAAAAACAGAACAAAAGGAAGCAGATTAAAAATTGGTTTTTTCTTGCTGTTCACTTGGTAATTAATTTTTTTTTGGTTTTTGCTCGGCTTTGGTTTTTTCAGTTATTTGAAGTTATCTCTCTTTTTTTGTTTGTTGTGTTTTGTTTTCTGCGGCTTTGTCAATTAAAGCAGGGAGAGCGAAAGAGACATAGGCAATTTCCGCCTTTTCCGCGCGCGTGCAACAAAAAAAGGCCGCAAAATGAGTCAAGCAATTTGCAATTGACTTTTTTGTTTGCCAATACTTGCCATTTTTTTTTTGTTTTTTTTTTTTTACAACTTTAACTTTAATTATACACAGCAAGAAAAAAGCACGCAAAATTAAAATTGCAAATTGCCGCTGCTGTTGCTGTTGTCAGTTGCCAGTTGCCAGTTTGTTTTTGTCCGCTGCTTTATTAGTTTTTTTTGTTTTCATAACGACATTCGTATGCGCGGCGTCCCAGTGTCCGCATTGACGCAGCGGCAACGCAATTCCGAGTGCAAGCGTATGTGTGTGGGAGAGTTTGTGCACGCGCGCCTGTGTGCGTATGCGTGTATGTGTATGTGTGTGTGTGTATGCGCGCCTGTTTAGCGCGCGCTCCACTCACACACATTCGAATTACACGCTGTTGACTCTCCAAATTTCAAGTTCATCCGAGGCACAAAACAATAACGGCAACAACAACGGTCGCGTTGGGCAGATTGTGCGAGAGCGAGCGAAGAGGGAGAGAGAGAGAGTGCGCTAAGTACAATAACAACAAACACCATGGTCATGGACTAGAGCTTGTTGTTGCTGCTATTGTCGCTAAATTTGGCAAACTTAAGACAAATTTGTTTTGCTCAAAAGGAGGCCACACAAGTGTTTGAGCGAAATGTTAGTTCAAAATATGCACAAATAAATAATTGAATATACCCTAAGATGAGCGGGCGTATACAGCCACATGCATATTATGTGTGTGTTTTTTTTTATCATTTATATTTAGTGGAGAAAAAACCCCAGCAAATTCTGTTTAAATTATATTTTTTTTTACTGTGCGCAAATTATTTTTTATCTATTTATTCTTTTTATTTTTTGCTGTTTGCTTTGTTGCGTAATACGCAATTTTTACGTGTTTTTAATACCCTTGCAGAGGGTATCTTCATTTTGACAAGAAGCTTGTAACGCATAGAAGATATTTCCTCAATAATTGTTGGTCGTTTGGTTTACGATTCGAATCAATGTCTTGTCAAACCTTTTTCGGTTCGTGCACCTGGTTTTCCACTTTAATGGAGCCTGGTTTAAATTCACGGCTAGTAGAATTCTCGCAAGCTTAAATGAACAATATTCTATTTTTTATTTATAAAAAACATTAAGTACAATCTTTTTTTTCAATAAAGAGAAAATTACTTCTAATTACGTAAAAATATATATTATATATTATTAAAATAGATATACTAAATAGCTCTCATCTTCTATATGTCTGCTAGGGTATTTCATCTTCGTCACCCGGAACGTATACCCTGTAAAAAATATTTGTTTATTTCCTTTATATACATACATTTATAAGCAACTTGAGTTTCATATTTGAGTCATAAAATTTATGATACTCAGTAATACAAGAGGGGCAATGCGAAAGGCTCTCGCAAAATATACACATTATAAACACATAAACAGAAAACAAAAAAAAAAAAATATAACAAAAAATTAAAAAGAAATAACAAATAACAACTTTTGAAGTAGATTCCCCCGAACTGTGGTTTTTTCTTTTTCGTGCTATTTATGGGGTTTTCGGCGCAATTTGGGTGCGTATCAGTCATTGTGTTTTTTTAATATTTTTTTATTTCTATTATTTATTTCCCCGACACTGCCTCTTTTTGCCCACCCCCTATAATATCAGCACTTATTTATAATTAAAAATTGTAAGTAGAGACAACAGATCGGAGAAAAAAAACAAAAAACAAAAATAATCAACAACAGCAAAACAAATTCACAATAATCGTGCATACATACATATTTTTTATATATATATACACACACACACACATATCTGTATTATGCATAGATATCTTATATATTTATATAGTGTGACCGTCTCTGTGTACTCTACAAAAAAATAAAACATAAAAAACTACAAACAAAAAAACACGTTAGGTAAATTTTGCTGATAACTTTAAGCAAAAAGCACAAACGAGAGACAAACAAAAGTATGTGACTGGCTGATGCCCTATAAAATGTTTAACTTAACGATTTTTACATGGTTACTTCATGATATATAAGATAAGAACTGACAATTAAGTTTAATAATTTTTTTTTTTTACATTTTGTGATCATTTTGCTGGAAATTATATGCCCTGTTACGCATTTCATCGCTGTAGGGTATAAAAACGCGCAAAAAACTAACAAATACGCAAAAAATAAGGCAAAAACCGTAGTTAAAGAAGAAGCAGCTAGAAAGAATGAAAGAAAAATAGTAAAGCAAAAGTTAAAATCAAAGTCTTTGTGCCTCTATAGATAAAAAAAAACTATGTATTTCCGTTGAATAAAAGCGAACCAAACAATGGGCATCGAAAAGAAAAAAGAAAAAAAAAAAAAATAATAGAATAGAAAAGAAAAGAAACCAAAAACATTTGCGATACGTTCCGCACATCTAACTCCTACTCCCCCACCCTAATTCACGTTCTCCCTCTGCCTTCGTTTTGCAGAAGTGGAACGATTACTTCGGCTCTGCCGAGCCCCTCCCCCCGCGCCCCCCTCAAAGATGTTTTATCTAAATGCTCAGCGATAGAAATTAGCCAAATTTATGTATGTTTGTGCACATCTAAAAGAAATGAAGGGAAAATGTTTAAAAAACATTTCATATACAACTGCGAAAAAAAAAATGGCACCACTATGACATTTTTTCTTATTGATCAAAAAAATAACAATTAGTATTGCTGTATTTTAAAGATTTGATATTTAATATATTGCTTAGTATTCCCTCTAAATGAAAAGGTAGTACTTCGCCGTAATGGTAATAGATTTTTTTTTTTTTTGTAATTTTAAGGGAAAAGGTCGAAAAAATGGCGAAAAAAATAATAGCACCACTTTTCAAATATTCACTTAAAATTATAAAAATTAGAAATATTTATTACTTAAATTACTTAAAGATAATTGTGTGTCAAAACTAAGAATATTTCATCAATTTAATATATAGTTGCGATACCTTTATAGGAAATAAAGGCTGCTTAACGACTTGGCATCGATTCAACCAAGTCCTGGTATCGTTTCAGAGGAATTTTCCACCAGGACTCGTAAATGGCTTGCCAAAGTGATCCGTTGCTAGTTGGTTTAATACTAGCAACTGCCTTTTTGACATTAGCCTATAGATTTTCGATCTGGTGGCTGCACAGCGCACTCCAAAACGTTCACTGATTTTCTTTTGAACCATTCCCTTGCTTTCCTGGTGGCGTGTTTGGGGTCATAGCCTTCTTGGAAGACCCATAATAGCGCCATCTTATACTCTACGTAGGGTAGCATTACAGCATCCAATATATTGACGCAACCGTGTTGGTTCATTATGGGTTTGGCTCAATGTATTGGACCTACTCATAATAACAAAAACAAGCCCATACCAGTATGCTTGGCCCTCCATGTTTAAAAGTCTTTGTAGTGAGTTTTGGATTGTATTTTGAGTTTTAAGGGTACTAGACGTTCGAACGAGAGTCTTTTCCACCAAACATAACAACTTTACTCTCATCTGTTCATAAAATATTACTACATTTTTGGGTTGGCCAATTTTGACGATTCTTTGCTAACTTCATGCGCTTCGCAATATGTTTCGCGTTTAAGGAGACGGACCTTTCTTGGGCTGCAAGCATTTAAATTTTGTTGTTTGACACATGTGTGAACTGTTTTCAGTGCCACAGTTGTATTAAGCTTCTTTTTTTATGTCATTTGCAGCCTTGACAGGGTACTGTGTGCTCTCGAAGATCAACACTTTGACGTAAATCTGTCGTATAGCTCCTTTTTATCTACGTGTTTCATCGTTTCCTGTATTGTTTATGTCATTTAGTATATTTTTAATTGAAAAGCCAATCAATCGACCAAGTTATCTCTTTGATTTTCCATACAATATCAATTTTCTGATGATTTTGCACTTCTCCGTATTCCAAGGCCCATTGTATTAATAATTTTGGATTTCTTTTAAACATAATGCTTGAAATAATGAAATCGAAGTTAAATCTGTTGAGTACGTGCTTTTTGTCGAAGAAACTGTACGAAATTTAACGTTTTTCATGAAAAAGCTTAAGTGGTGCTATTATTTTTTTCGATATTTTTTCGACCTTTTCCCTTAAAATTACAAAAAAAAAAAAAATCTATTACCATTACGGCGAAGTACTACCTTTTCATTTAGAGGGAATACTAAGCAATATATTAAATATCAAATCTTTAAAATATAGCAATACTAATTGTTATTTTTTTGATCAATAAGAAAAAATGTCATAGTGGTGCTATTTTTTTTTTCGCAACTGTACATACATAAGTATATCTAGTTATAGTTCAATTTAAAATAGAAAATAATCAAAGCAAAAGCTTGAAAAAAATGTATACAAATATAAACGAATGTGATGCGAAGTTATGAATCACAAAACGTTATGTGGTCTGTTACTGCGTCTACCCTGTAACTTAACTTAAGTGTTGGGGACTATAAGACCTATTTATACCCTTTTTGGTATCTTGGTTCTTCCAACTAAATTAGTAACATGTACATCTACATACTTCCTATATTCTCCAATTTATTATTATTTATGTTTTATTTTTTTATATTTTGTATTTTCATCTACGATCTTAAAGCTAAAAATAGGATATTTTCTAGTCGCTCAATTACACGCTGTTACTTTGCAATTGTTTTTAATGCCTTTTATGAAATATATTTGTATATATATTTTTTGTAGTTTCTATTTTTTCATGGTTTTTTTTTTTTTTTTCATATTTGCATTGTTTTATCAACATCCTACCCCCGGCCCATCCCTCTATATGGACGCGAGTTTTTTATATAAATGCATTTACGATACGTTGCACTGTTTGGTTCTATTTGATTTATTACCCATTTGATTTTGCATATTATTTTGAAAAAATGAATTTATTTGTGTTTTTCAAAAAACATTTTCGTTTTTAGTTTTTATTTTACTTATATCGAAATATTCAGGAAATGTTTTAACTGTTTTGCTAAGCGTTTCAATTGTGGCTTGCTTGTTAATTTGAAGTGTTTTTGGTATCAATAATTGTTTCAAGCCAAGTTTAAATCAGGTTTTAAACTATTCTAAAGAGATCCGAATAAGATCTGATTTAGTTCTGGTTCAAATCATTTTCGAAACTGATTAATGTCAGCATTAGAGCTGGCTTAAATCAGTTGAAAGCCTAATTCAAACCAGGTGTGAAAGTAGTGTTAGGGTACTTGGAAACAGATTTAAACCTATTAAGCAACTATGTGAGGAGAAACTGCTGCAAATATGGTTTAAAATAAGT
Organism: Drosophila sordidula; assembly: GCA_035047465.1. NCBI lineage: Eukaryota > Metazoa > Arthropoda > Insecta > Diptera > Drosophilidae > Drosophila > Drosophila sordidula. The sequence continues at coordinate 10,614,958 of JAWNPQ010000136.1, read as the reverse complement.
TTGAAAGAACTTTATTAATAAATTGATTTAATTATGTGATGTATAATGTTAAAAATATAATAGTGAATAGAATCTTTAAACAGTTGTTTCTTGGCTTATATAAAAGCAAGCTATAAGCTATGTATATTGAGGAATTTGAAAACCTACATAAATATGCATATAAATCATGGCTAACTGGCAATAAGTCGATGACTGTTGGCAAAAACAAGATGAAAAAAAACAAAAAAATAAATTAAGCAAAACAAAAATGAATGGTATGTATAAAGAAGGCAAAGAAAATATTAAAACAAGGCAAACATCGCAAGCAAAATAAAGTCGAGCAAAAAGCATTTAATTTATTTACCCCGCCCACCAAGCCACCACCCCCTGCCACTGCCCCCCACATACCCCTGGCCAGACCGTTCGGTGAGCTATTCACGCTCTTAGTCCTTTGCCTCTTAAACCGCCACCCCAACCCCTACTCCGGCCCCCTGCCCCTACTCAGCATTGTCCCAACGTCGTCGCATCAAGGCAAAAAAAAGTAATAAAAAAAAGCGAAAAAGAAATCTCGTTTTACTGTTGCTCGGTTTTTGCCTTTTTGGCGCGGCCAGAAAACTATGAGCACAAAAAACCCAAAAAAAAAAAAAGAAAACGAAAAAATGAAAATAAAATAAAAAAAAAAACGAAACTGAAACTGAACTTTACATCAAGGCATGCAATGGGGGAAGACGCGAAAAAAGAAGGGAACAACAGCAAAAACTTCATTTATACTTTGCACTGAGCAAAATAACAAGTGGCCAGAGCCAGAGTTGAGCTCGCTGCCTGTTATCTACATATGCCCTGCACGCACACCATGGGGTATGCACGACTGCGCCAGCAATTGGCAACACAAGCAATTGGATTGAACTCGATTTTCACTGCGCCTTGACTCTTTTTTGTTAGCTCTCTCAATGAAATGAATGTGTCATTCAGAATGATATATACTATATGACATAATGTAATTGCCAAATTAAGAAAAATCTATATATATTAAGAGTATTAATATATTTCAAAATTTCTATGTTTCAAATAATCAATAATAAATCTATTTGATATTTATGGTTTATCTGCAATATATTATCCATATGCGATATATTTTCGATAAGCGATAGATGATCGATATGGCATAGACAAATGATTAATGTGCAATATATTATTGAAATGCGATATAAAATGTTATTGCTATTTTCTGATTCAAATGTTATAGGCTTATTATAAATACCCATTTTTGTTATTGTATATAATTGATATGCTAGATATTATAAATTTCTTATGTATTATTATTGATACGTAATATATTATTGCTTTGTAATATATTTTCGATATGCTATCCGTGTGCTTACAGTAGGAAATGTTATCCAAATGTTTATCGATTAACCAATGTGCTATTTCGTACCGATAAAGAATCTTTTCAATTGGATCAATTAAGGGCCATATTTTTCGATATTCCTATATCCGATTGACGATCATTTCAAAGGTGTCAGCAATTCCAAGTTTATAATTTTTTATTCGGATGTGCCAAAAGCTATGCTATGGTCTTAATTCTCTATAAGGATATAGAATAGTCGCTCTGCTCACAAATTATTGCTTACTTTTTATTGTTTTGTTGTTCTCTCTGTTTGAGTGCGTGGGGCGGAAGAGGCAAGTTTTTTCACATTTTCTCTCACATTTTATATAAGTCAGATGATATATACATGTGTATGTAACACACGCCCACATAAGGAACAAGGCGAGTGAACGGGAGGGAATGCGAGAGTGAGCGAGAGGCAGCTATATGGAAGCAGAGAGCTGCACATTATCCAAAGAGTAAATCACTTGAATCGCCAGACGAATCGGTTGACAGTATGAAACACGATTCAATATTCAATTTTAGTTTGGTTTTTTTTTTAAATGCGCTGAAGGAGGGTGGGGTAGGGCGCATGTTGCGTATGCGTGATAAGGCGAAGTCGGACAAAAATTGAGCAATTTTTATTATTTTTGGTTTTGTTTTTCGAAGCGACCAAATATGCAATAAATTACAAAGTAGTCGCAAAAAAAGAAAAAAAAAAAAATCCGTAGTGCAAAAATAAAAGCTTAAAAAAGCTTAAAAAATGGACAAGAAAAAAAGTAAATTTCAAGGAGACGCGGCAATGGGTAATTGCAAAATTCTCAGTTTGAACACTGCTTGGCCATCATCATCATCATCAACTGGGGCTTTTTTTTATTTGTGTTTCATTTTTTTTGTTTCTGTGGTCCCCACTAATTTAGTTGTGTTTTTTTGTGGCTCTGCTCTTGATTCGATGCCTTTTTTTTTTTTTTTTTTGCTTATTTCGCTTTTCGTAATTTATACAAAAGCTTCAGTTTTGCGCATTATATATATATAAAAAAAAATGTTGCTGAGACAGTTGATTTTTTTTTGATTATTATCGAAGGAATGTAGGATTTATCACAAGAAGTTAAATTGCGTTGTTTTTTGTGTCCCCTTTTCAAATTATGGCAATGCCGTTTATCGATAAGTTGGAGGAGTGTATCGATAAATTGTTAAATTTTTACATTTTATCTTGCCGTTGCCATACGTGCTCAGTGTTGATAGGTGGCAACGCTGTCGTTTTAATTGGATGTTACTTTTTTAACAGTTGTATAAACTGCCTGTTAAATTTTAGACTGACAGCTGTGAGAGCAAGTTTGGATGAAGTTAATTTCCATGTAATTGAAAACATACAAAATTGCTTGTTTTTTTTTAACATGCACGTGGAAAAACTTTGCAGGCTAACTAATTAATTAAGAAGCCATTTTATGCCCAATTAATGTGCAATAAATTTCACAGCACTTAAAAATGCTTGTTTATTTTAACAGAACTTTAATAAGAGTTGAATTTAAATTCCTCTGATATAGTTTACTAACTGTCCATTCTGCTACACGTTAACTTTTGAACAGTTGGTTTGCAACATTTTGACAGGTAGTTTATTTTTATTTATATTTATATGTCAAATAGTATCTTCTTTTGTTTGGGATATTTATTTATTTATTTTTGGGACTATGCTGTATTTATGTTTTATGTTTCTCTATAAGGGTTTTCTCTGTGTAAGATGTGTTAAGTTTTAGACCTGGTAGTGAGGTATAATTATAGGTATAGATTAGATATAGGTAAAGATTATAGATATACGTCTATATTCATATATTTAGGTATAGGTATGGGTAATGGTATAGATTTATATATTATAGATATACGTCTATAAATGCAGTACCTAGTTTTTGCAAGAAATAGGCTCAAAGTCCAGGGAATTCCTCCTTCGTTTTGTCGTATGAGCCTGAAGTAAACAAAGAGCTGCAAGCAGCTAAGAACTGGTCTTGGATAACAACAAAAAATTGGCAAAAAACAAAAGAAAACGTCAAAAAAGCCAAGAGAACAAAAACCTAAAAGTACGACAAAAACAAAAAACTGGCAAAGTAACTATGGTTGTCTTCACCCCCACCCCTGTAAGCCCCAACTCGCGCCAGACACTGCCTTGTGCACATGTAGTTTTTGTTTTTGTTTTTCTTTTAATTTTTTTCTTCAGTTTTTTCTGTGTATTTTTTTTTTGTTTTTTTATTTTTTATATTGTGGCCTATAGATGGTTAGACGGCCGCCCTCCAGCTGGCATTGTTATATTATGCTTTTTGCCTGCCAGGGAGTTTTCAGAAAGATATACAATACATTTATGTATATATAAAAATAATATTAAGTGTATATTAGGCGCAAAAAATTATGATAAACAAGGAAAAAAAATAACAAAAATAAAAACATTGACATAAACAAACATACGATAAATGCGAGTGGTGCCCAAAGCAGGGTGGTGCGGGGTGGTGCGGGGCGGCACTTGCCAGGGGAGCGTCTTGGCAGTTACACACACAAACACACACACACACACACAGGCCCACAAAAGAAGAAAATAAAAACTTGCAGAGACCTCTCGCATATGAGTTAGAATCTGTGGCCGAGGCTAACGTACTTACAGATACAAGATACACACACACACACACACACACACACACACATAGAGATGGGCAAAAACGATGACAGTTTTCTTGATGAATGTGCGCGTTGCTTCTCGAAGTCGGAGACCACATAAAGATTGCTGCTAAGCCCCAGCAGCAGCGCCAGCTGAAGCTCTGCTCGACGGCTGCGGCAAGCGAGTTTTTCCTATTTGTATCTGGCAAGCGTCTCTTTCGCTTTTCATGCCCCAAACGACTGGCCAAAGAGCCTACTAGCTGCCACCTGCAACATGCAACCCCTTCACCCAGCCAACCCCCTTTTCAATGCAGCAGCAGCTTTTCATTTTCTCGCTACGTTACACGTTTTTCTTGCTCTTCCTTTGGAGCTTGCAGCAAGTGTTACCTATAAGTTATATGGTTTGAAAATAAAAAACAAAACAACTAAGAACGTTGCAGTCGGGTGTCACCGACTGCGCATTACTCGTTCACAGTGCAATCACAAACAAAAAAATTTTTACATAAAAATTCAAAAATATTCTATTCTAAATAATGCATATATTTTAAGTGCAATATCTAGAGAACAAACTATAACCAAAACGCCATGAAACATGAAAATCGGTTCAGTTTTGACAAAGTTATGAGCATTTCAAATATGGGGGTTATGGATCCGGAAGCTTTGCATTTAAAATTTTTTTTAAATTTTTGCATGATTTTTGCCAAAAAATTTGACCCCCTCAGAATCGGTTTTAATGTTGTTTTTAATACTAATTATGACAAACACAATCAATTAAAAATAGAAATTCCGGATTCTAAATTTAAAAAAAAAAAATTTTTCCAAAATGAGTAAGGGGGGGTACAGCTTTTTTTTCCGAAAAAATTAAAAAAAATTAATTTTCAATAATGCAAATATTTGAAATGCAGAATCAATCTAGAGGGCAAACCATGAAAAAAATGACATCAAACATGAAAATCGGTTCAGTTTTGACAAAGTTATGGGCATTTCAAATTTTGGGGCTATGGATCCTAGACCATTATATGTCAAAATTTTTGTCAATTTTTGCATGATTTTTGACAAAAAATTTTATCCCCTCAGAATCGGTTTTAATGATGTTTTTAATACTAATTATGACAAACACAATCAATTAAAAGTAGAAATTCCGGATTCTAAATTTTGAAAAAAAAATATTTTTCCTAAATGAGTAAGGGGGGGGGGGTACAGCTTTTTTTTCCGAAAAAATTAAAAAAAAGTAATTTTCAATAATACATATATTTGAAATGGAGAATCAATCTAGAGGTCAAACCATGAAAAAAATGACATCAAACATGAAAATCGGTTCAGTTTTGACAAAGTTATGGAAGTTTGAAAAATAGGAGCTATGAATCCGGAAGCTTTACATGTTAAAATTTTGGACTCCCCCAGAATCACTTTATTTTATAATTTAGTTGTTGTTTAGTTTTTTATACCAATCGATTAAAAATATAAATTTGCGATTCTAAATTATGATTTTTAAAAAATAATTTTAATTTTTTTGAAAAAGTTAAAAATAAATAATTTTTTTAAGTGCATATATTTTGAATGTAGAATCAATCTAGGGAAATTTTAAATATGGGAGCTATTGATCGAAGAGCCTAACATGTCCCAACTTTTCTCAATTTGAATCTGTCAATAAAAAACTGAACACTTTATCTTCAAGTTTCAAGAGTCTAGTTACAATAGCAGCGAAATTAGACAGACGGACGGACTGTAATACGGACATTGCACAAACCTAATATACTCTTTTTACTTCGGGAACGACTATAAAAAAAACCCAAAAAAAAAAAAATAATAAATAAAAACCCCACTCAGTTCCACTCGAAGACAACTGGCAAATGTTTTTTGGGCTATTTACGAAGTTTGCTCCAAAGCGGAGATTAGAACGAGTGCAGTTTTTTGGCCACTAACTGGGCCATTTTTTTTGTTGCCCTCTTCATTATTTCTTATGATTAGTAGGAGCTGAGGAACCAGGAACTAAAGCTTGAGTGTTTTACAGTAGAACTTGGTGCTCGTCACGGATTCCTGTGCTCTGCAAAGTAATTCGCAAACTTTTTATTCAACCAAAAAATCTTGCAGAGAGGGTATATTGAAATGAATGAACAAAAATGTCTGTTTTTTAGATAGCCCTTCAAACATATGTGTTTTATTTTTATAAAAAAATTACATTTATGATTGATTTTTACTATAGGACTTGGCCTGGGAGCCTCTGTTAGAATATGTTGACATAAAAAATGTGCAATTGATAAAAAAAAAGAAAAAAAAGGAAAAGAATAAAAATGTTCTTAGTAATACGATGTTAATATGATTTAATGTATGTATAAAATAGCTTTTATATATTTTTAAATTGGTGTATTTAGACTAAATATCTTAAAAAACCAAAAAGTTTTTCTAACAAAAACTTACATTTTTTCTGATAGTTCCTTACGCCGCTATGTGATGTAGTAGTTCAATTCCAATAAAATGTTTCCAATATGATGGGAGCAATGTCAGATTTATGGGCTCGGAAATGTTTTACGATAGCATTTTGATCTAGAAACCAGGGCTGTTCTATATAATAATAATAAATAATATAGTTTTATATATTGTATTACTTGCATATTGCTATGCTCTATTCACTTAGACTTCAGAGAATATATTTTACTGAACTCTTGATAGCACTCAAGAAATGTGAGAATGGATTGTGTTTTATCGATCCGAACTACCGCTAACATTTGCAAAGTATTGCTGCTCCAAATTCTGATTTAATTTTTTTTATTGATTTATTGATTAGCTAAAAATAATTGCATTATGTAGACATTTGCATGCAAAAATACCAAAAATCCTATTTAGATTTATCATTAAGCCTGTGCTCATATTTTTATTTATTTTTTATTTATGGCAACTATTTTTGACTTTGCGCAGGGCCCTGAGCAAATCTGGTTCTTCGGCTAGGACTCTATTTATGGTGAGTCCTGTTTGGCAGACAGGCCATGCCCCACCCCTCACCCACTCCCTGGCCTTGTGACTTTGAGTTGGGCCAGGTTCAGCCACCTTAGATTTAATGGAGGCTAGAGCAGTAGATACATTTGTATCTGTATCTGCATCTGTGTGTGCGCCAAACTGGACGCGGCGCGGGTTTTTGTTGCTGCTGTTATTGTTGTTGTTGTTGTTGTTGTTGTTGTCGGTGTGTCTGGAAATTATTAGATTTTGTGTCAGCAAAACAACAACAACAGTAAGAAGAAGAAGTATACAGAAAGGTTTTTTTCTAGTGGAAGCTGCATAAGTCAACACTGCAGCTCGAAGACTAGAAAAAAAAAAAATAAAAAAAAGATAAATAAATAAAAAAAGTAAAAAAAAAATAAAAACTACAGCAAAAGCGGAAGGCGAATGCACTTGGACTTGGAGAACGCCAACAACAACAAGAACAACAACAATAGTTGTAGAGCATCGTAAAGTCGCAAGTTGTTGCTTGGGCTCCAGGTTTTCTGTATTTTTTCGCTTTTTTTTTTTGTTACTGCTGCCGCTTGTTGTAGTGCAGTTGTTGTTGTTTTGGAAACATTTTATGATGTTGCTTAAAGTCGCTGCTGCAGCAAAAGGTGGCATGCGTAGCTGCCTCAGCTGCAGCTTCTACCAAGATAGCGATGCGGCCACGGCTGCCTTTAGAGATGCGCAAGTTTCTAGCATTAATTTTGAATATATCCCACCTAAAAGCTAAGCAATTTGTCCAGTTTCTTTTGACATTTCTATATGCATATAAGATACCTGCTAATTTCTATCATAGCATTTAGTTTCCAAAAGAAAAAATTATAGACAAATTTAATTTTCAATAAAAATTGACGGTGAAAACTGAAAATTTCTAAATAAATATTAAAAATTTATTTTATTTTCAAGAGTATTACATCCAAACTTATAATTGCCAAGTTTGTTCCTATGCAGCTAGAATCGCAAAGATCTGATCAACATCGGACTACTTTATAAACGTTAAAAAATTGAGTTTTTGTGAATTATGCCTGCAAAGGTCGTCAAAGATAATTGTTTATTAGTGTAGGTAATATATATAAGTAAATATATTTGTTGCTTGCAAAAAAAAAAAAACAACAACAATATCTGAAACTTTCTATCGTATTTGTATTTATGTTTATATGGAACGGCAGCCGGGCAAGGCCGGGTAAAAGCGGTTTGTTCTAACTTTATATCCTGCACGTTTGTGAGCTTTTCTTATCACGCACGAATGGCGACACTTTCGCGGCACGGCACGCGCCCATCTCTAATGGGCAGTAAGTGTTATTGCACTTGGCCTCAACTCGCAGTTGTTGTTGTTGGTAGCTAGACTTGATCTTGGACTTCAATTTGGAGTCGTAGTCTTTGGCTATCTGCGCCTGCGTGCGCAGTTCCTTGGCCCAGGCAGCTCTCGACTGCCTCCACACACATTTTCCAAGCGCTGTTGTTATTGTTTTTTTTATTTATTTTTTTTTTACTAACATTCGCATACCAAAAGCCCAAATAAAAAGAGCGAAAAACAACAACAACAGCCGAAAGGGGCCCAAAGCCAGGCCGCTTTTGGAACTGCGTGCATTGCAATCTGCTGAACTAAGGGATTTCTTTCTTTCGGTTTCTGTTTTTTTGCCTCCTTTTTTTTGCTGTGTATACTATTAACAATGTGAATTGGCAAAAAAAAAATATAAAAAAAAAAACAAAATAATAATAATAATGAAAACAACAACAAGCAACTCCAATTTAGCAAATGTATACAAGTAAAGGGAACGCATAGACTTTTTTTCTTTGAATTGATTTCAAATGCGTTTCATATTGGACTCATTTTTTGTATTTTTTTATTGCCACAACTGAGAAACTGCTTATTCATTTTTTTTTTGTATTTTTGCGCGACGCCAGTTGTTTATTTAGGGATGAAGAAGAAGCAGAACTGCAGGGAGTACTTGATATTATTTCAGTTTTTTTACGGACTTTATTCATTTATTTTATTTATTTGTTTTTTTTTTTGTCTGTTTATATAGGGAGTGTTATAGTGTTATATTTTGGTTTTGTCATAACTCGGTAGTCCACTCACATACGCTCAATAAAATAGTAAACGCTTCTAACTGGGATTCCTCTTCAAATATCGTGAATTCCATAATAAATACTAATATTATTTCATATTTACATACCTTGTGTTGACATTTTATTGCTTATAAGTATAGATAACCAAAATTACACATTTATTTTAAAAGTTAACAAAGTGTAAAATTAACTAAAAGTGTATTTGGTCTAAATATGAAATATTCTTCAATCATAATCGAGAATCAAATCATACTTTATCTAAGAAAACTTTCTCTTAAGCATGTTTTACGTTTATTCTTAGTACAAAAATTTAGCATTTGTATTTATTTACAAGGTTTTGTATTTATTTAATGGCAATTACGAAATCAAGACTAATTGGTACTAATTACTACTTACTTAAGAATACGCAAGAACGCATTGTTTTTGCCATTAAAAGAAATTGAACTTACAACGGCACCATTTTGGAAAGAGAGTGAAACTCTATACATACATCCAGAATGACAGAGTCTAACGGGTTCCAGAAAATTTCATTGGCATCATTTAAACATCATATTACAATTAATTTAACTCTCTTTCTTGTTTACTCCATTGGAAAATTGTTTATTTTGCTGAAGAAAAAATTCACTACCTCAATAACTGGCCTTTGTTAGGGGAATCGGTCTTGTATATTTACTTAAATGACGTGATCGAATTACAACCCATTAATTTATAAAAAAAAAGAAGAAAAATGGCATCCAAGTTTCGTTCACACATGAAAATAAATGTGTATATGTATGTATGTATATATTTATTTCATTTCGTGAGAACTCTTCTTTAACGGCCATAATCAGTTGTGGTGTATATAAAGAAAAAAGTATGGAAATTGGATGAAAACCTGCAACTTATTTTTAAAGCACTTTACGTAAAGGATTAACATAAAAGTTGTAGCGAATTTAAAAAAAATTAATTTCAACCCCAAGGTAACTTTATTTTCTGTTGGTTTCTCCTGCATTTGACCTCGAACTCAAATTTCCCAACGTTACCCAAAATGTAATTAAACATGTGGTCCACTGATTTTTGGAAAATTTGCCACAAAGTTTTCCTTTTTTTTTTTCATGGTGGGAGGGAGGCAAAAGTTTAACTTTTGTTCGATCAGTTTTAAACTGAATTTGAAAGCTTTTCATCAAAAATAATTTGAAACGTGTGTAGAAATTTTGAGTACACAAAAAAAAAAAAAACAAGAAACCCTCCCACTCCAGGGAAATGTGTGAAAAACTTTTTGGGGCTTACATACTTACGGTCCATTGGAAGGCAACAATAGCTTTTATATCAATATATGACATTTTTCTTTCAATTTTTAAAATGCGCCTCAGAGTTGTTTCTACTTTATATACTCAAGCTTATGCTGAAGTAGGTTTTAATCTTACGTATTTATATATCTTATGTAATATATACAGATACATATAAATTGTGTAAAATATTGTACATACTTTTTGTTTTTTATTTTCCACTTTTGTCATTTGTAGCGCCGTGCGCAAGTTTCCCCATCCCTCCACCCCTATGTCCCCTCTTCCACCCGCCACATGTCCCTTTGCTGTTCCACGTTAGCACATAAATTTATATTACAGTTTTTTGCTTCGTATGATAAAGAAACAAAAGCAAAAACGTTACAACAAAAAGAAAAAAAAAAGAAAATGAAAAAAATAATAATAAAAAAATCCAGCCAGCACACAACAAAAATAACGACAGCGACAACAACAACAACAACAAAAACAGCGCCAACAACAACGACGTCGACGACGACGTTAAAAAATTATACAAATTACAAAAGCATCTGGAAAAAGAAAGAAAATTGCTATGGCAGAGGGAAAAACGGATTTTTACATTCCATGTGTGTGTGTGTGTGCGTGTGTGTACTTTTACATCATACATACATATGTACCGACTATTATATACTTTAGCAGCATAGTAGTATATACGCAAAATGTGTTCTGCTTTCAGTTAAAATTTACAGTTGCTTTTTGTGGTCTATAAAAGTTGTCGCCAAATATGATGTACGGAATATGATGTACTAAAATCTCATATAGCTTAATATACAAATATAAGCATTCAGCACATTGCTCAGTCCTGCAAAACTTTTGAATTTACAAAAATTTCAAAAATGAGATGTAAAAAGATATGAAAAACCCCTTGATCAATCATGATGTACGTATTGTCTTTTTATACATTCGTCTATTATATACTTTAGCAGCACAGTAGTATATACTCAAAATGTGTTCTGCTTTCAGTTAAAATTTACAGTTGCTTTTTGTGGTCTATAAAAGTTGTCGCCAAATATGATGTACGGAATATGATGTACTAAAATCTCATATAGCTTAATATACAAATATAAGCATTCAGCACATTGCTCAGTCCTGCAAAACTTTTGAATTTACAAAAATTTCAAAAATGAGATGTAAAAAGATATGAAAAACCCCTTGATCAATCATGATGTACGTATTGTCTTTTTATACATTCGTCTATTTTTCAAACTTTCTTTATGTGTCAATTGGATTTTTACTGCTTATGTAGCAGTATTCCTTATTTGCATACACCAATCTTTAATCAATCATGATGTAGGTGCTTATTTATAGATTCATTGGTGTTTTATAGGAATCCAAATATGAAACTATACTTGTGAATACTATTTCCATATTTGCATAAAGTAACTGTACATCAATCAATCAGTCATGATGTACGCGAAGCGTGCAGCAGCTCAGAATTCGTAACAAACTTTTATTGAATGAAGATCAATATTAACCTATATAAAAATATAAATATATAGTTCACATCAGTCATGATTTATTCTATATTGAAACGTTGCGAATCGGATCGTTCTCAGTATCATATATAGAAGTGATCAGTTCAATTAGAGTTCAGTTGAGTATTAAAATTAGTAGATGCTTTTCAGTTTTTCGTACTTTGTTTTTTCAGTTAAATTGCAAAAGCTTTTGAAATCTGCTGCTTTCTTGTGTCTGACGAGCGTGTTTTAATAATACAACAGTGTGAGCGGTGGGTGTGCGAGGGGGGGAATAAAAATTAATAGTGAAGAAGCATATACTCAGGCACACACACACACACACACACATGTGCACACAAATATATAAAATTCCATACACTTTTTATATGGAAAACTGTGTACCTTTCATTTAAGTTGACATAAAAATCGATATTTAAAAAAAAAGGATAAAATTGCACAAAAAACCATAAAAAACGTCAAGTAAAAAATTACAGCTTAAAAAACAGGCAACAACAACAGCAACAAAAAAGCGGAGAAAGACAGAAAATGAAAATAATAATAATAAAAAAAGAAGAACGAAACGGTCGTTATGCTTTTTTCCGCTTTGCCATGTTCTCTGGCGCTTTTTGTGTTTTTATTTATTTATTTTTTTTGTTGCTTTTTTTTTTTTTGTTGCTGCCGCTGCCGCTGCCGAAGTCGTCGTCGTCGTTGCTGCTGCTGCTGCTGCTGCTGTAATGTCTTTTTTCATTTTCCGCTCGCAACCTTTTTGCGTCACGGCACTGCCGAAGCGCGCCCCCCGCCAACTGCCGCCCCTCCCTCACGCTCGTGGAGCCAACGACGTTTCTTGCCTTACAATAAAAAAAAAAAAACAAAAAAAAAATGAAATAAAAAAGCTCTTTCTAAGCGTGCCGAAGCTTCAATACTCTTAACAGCTAGGCTCTAAAGAAGTTAGGTCTCTTACACATCTGCATTCTACAAATTATTTAAATATCCCTCTGGTAGAAATATGAGAAAATTAATTTAATGCGTTTGACAAGATATTCAATTGTGTTCAAGTTGTGGTCAAATCTGACAGGCCTTTGGGTTATATGTATATATACTTTAACTTCTTGTTAAATTTGAGGCGTTGCCTTGACAAACAAACGCCTAGAAACAACTCTAAACTCACAAAATAATGATAAATTTAAAAAAAAAATGATAAAATTGATATTTAATTTTTTTTTGACCAGTCTTAACAAACTGTTGCTTGTTTTACGTTTTGGAGTTTGGATAATAAAACGAAATTTAACTGCTTGTTAACTGACAACTAACAAGCAGTTTAAATACGTTGTGTTACGTTGACTTTGACGGTTGCCGATAAAAATAGGCTTAAATATAGTTGATATAAAAAATAGAGCATATATATTTATAAGTTTTAATGTGCCTCTAAAATTTAATTAAAGGACATTCAAGCACAATAAAGATAATCTTAGTTGCTAAATATACTGAACATTTTGTGAGGAACTTCGACAAGAACTTCCGAAAATTATACTTCCCGTAAAAATATACTTGGAGAAAAATGCCGTTTTCCATATCCATAAATATTCTTGGGTTTCTTCTCTAATTGCATCAAGTGCTATACATTTCAAAAGTCTAGATTAGAATAAATTATAGTATAATAGACCTATAGTGTAAGTATACTTCATAGACTTGGTCACACATTGTTCGACATAATTTTGCTGACCATGTGGTTAGGGTATATAAACAGAAAACAGAAAATAAAGCGCGCTCCAACACAACAGGAACAAAAAAAAAAAAAAAAAAAACAAAAAAATATATATAAAAAAAACGAGACGTGAAAAAAAAGAAATAAAACGAAAAAAGCAAAATCCAAAGAAGAAGAAAAATGTGATAAAAACTGAAAAATATTTTCCATGAGAAAATCCAAAAGAAGTGGAGAAGGCAACGGCAAGCGCAGTCTTTCCATGTATGTGTGTGTGTGTGGGGGGCCTTGAGTTCAAGTTGGGTTCGCTTTAGGTTGGGGTGCGTTGGGCGTGGGGCAGAGTATGGGGGGGTTGGGTTAGCTTTGAGGGTAGTGCTGACGTTTTGGGTCGTGTGTAACGAACGAAGCGATGGCGGGAAAAATATACTACAATAAAACATGTATTTTTTATATGCCATTCTTTTTGCGCTCTCGTTGTAAATTTTGTATTTTTTTCTGTGTTTTTTTTATGTACGTATATATATATATATACATTTTTTTAAGGAGCTGAAATGTGTAACGGCTCATATAAAGTGTGTGTGTGTGTGTGTGTGTGTGTGTGTATGGCTGTCGGTTGGGATCAAAAAACCCTTTGCAGCAAACACTGTTGGCAAAATGGTTCCTTCTTGTGGGTGGCTACGCCGGACATTGGGGCGGACTTTTTTTTACTTCTGCCGCTTCCACTTTACTGTACATGCATGTATATTTATATACTATAGACACTATATGTTGTCTGCCATGTACTGAACTTTAGAGAAATTCCTTCATTTGCGCAATTTTATTTGCCCAGCATTCCTTTATCATCTTGATTTTGTTGCCATCTTCCGTGCGTCAATTTCATTTCGAAAAAAAAGAAGAAGAAAGTGAAACGACATTTTTCGGTTGTTTTCAAATGTTCAAATTTCTTGTGACCCGCATGACCCTTCCCAATGTCATTGCATGCCGAACCAAGTCATTTTTAATACCCTGTAAATGATGAAAATGTTAACAATTGTTGTAAAGGACTCTTAATTTTCATTGGGGCATAGATCATAGAGATTATAATAATGTGGGAGAACATATTATATTTGGCACATACACTCAGCGAAAAACGTCATTCTAAATTCTAAATATTATCATATAAATATTTCTATATTCCTTTTAAGAATCTTAAGAAACCATAGAAAATAGAGTTTATTAATTTTACAAACGCATTACTTTTGTATATTATTAATAATAATTGTTATCATATCATTATAGTTTACTTCACTCTGTGATATGATTACAACTATTTAATCCCCTTTAAACACAAAAATTTAGTTTTTTAGTTTAAAAATATAAAAGTCCCTTTGTTAAATAAATGGATTATTTCATCGAGTACATAAATAATATATATTTGAAGATTGTCTGAATATATAAATAATTAAGTGAGCACTTATAAGAGATATAGTCATATATAATATAGTCAAACAGTTTTAAAATATTAACACATACAACAATATGACACAAAATAATTTACTCACAAGCCTCCGAGCTGTTTGCAGAGTATCATCTAGTCGATCAGTGTTTTTATATTTTTTTTAAAAAAATGCTTTCTTAGTTGCGGTTGACTGTGTGTCCTTTTTAGTTAGTACCCCTGCCTGTGTGTGTCTATGTGTGTATGTGTGTGTCTGTGGTTTCCGTTCCCTTCCACTTTGACATAAAACGCGTCAGTAAAAGCAAAGTTTTTGTTGTTTTATTTTTACCCTTATATGTATTATTAGTATTATAACTAAAAATGGTTTTTGCCCCAAAAATAAAAAGGAACTAAATGTTGAAGAAATGTTGGGTGCGCTCAATCCACAAAAAAAAAGGGTAATTCAAATTGCGAATGTGGAAAGAGGGTTAAAATTCTCGGAATTTATGGCTAAAGTTGACTCTTTCTGTTGGTTTCTTTTGCGTACGCTTTTAGATATATGTATATTTGTACTTTTTATGTATGTAGCTCAAGCTTTCTATATGATATATTTATCTGACGACTTCAGGGCCGACAACAAATGCAACTTAACTTATATGCATTTTACCGTTCAGCACAAAAATACCTGATACTTGGAACCTTATTATAAATTAATTATTTTCGTTGCTGCACTTTAAGTTTTTACAGTATTCAGGACCCACTTCATTAGGTCAATCGTATGGAAAAATAAAATTGCTCACATTCCACCTTGATACCCATTATCCGTCCGTGGGAGAGGGGGGTTGAATTAGATTGATTTCTTTTGTTAAGATCTTTGCTCAAAGATTACATTATTTCGACAAAAAACTGTTTTTGACCGTTTTCACGCATTTTCCATTCCTGGGGGTGAAAGAACCAAAAATCCTACAATTTTTTGCATTAAGAGGGTTGGTTTTTTTAAGCTCACAGATGCTTGCATAAAACCTATTATTTTTTTTTTGCATAGATATTTGCTGATCAGATATCAAATAGTGGTTTATTCGGGTTTTTATATTGACCTATTTTTATATTTTTTTATTTTTATGATTTTTGTATATACTTTAGTTCTACCCTTATGGGGTGCAAAAAAAAAAAAAGAAGAGGGATGGACTTGCTAAAATCCCTGATGCATAAAACTATTTTTTGTTAGCAAAGATCTTGAAAACTTCGTTTTTTCTGATCGATTGATAAAAAATGTTGTACAATCATTTTCAAACCTTGTTGATTTTTTTTCGGAGCCCATAAAAAAGAGATTTTGTTGTTAATTACAGTTTAATCAGGACAAAGTTGTAGGGGATATAGGTATATACGCGCATAAATACAAATGAATTAAAGTATTTATCAACGTAAGTACACAAAATATGTCATTATTGTGGGTTTCCTTTTGGAAAAACCTCTGGTGTAATGTTTTATATAAAAATTGCTCGAAAAACGAATGAAACTCAGTATTAAAAAACGTCTTTAAAGTTTTAATTGATTGTTAATTACAAAGTCACATTTTGTGGTGTACAAACGTATATAAAAGAATGCGATTGTGCGTGTAATTATAAAAAGCGTATTTTTAATTATGAAAATTCATGATAAAAGTTCTCAAATTATTATTATACGAAACAAAAAAAAAATGGCGCTGAGACGAAATGTGTCACACTTTATAAAGTTATTTTAATAAAGAAACTTGCTCCTATTAGAACATTAACTCATATAGCTGTCGTTTTATAATTAGTCAAAGATGGATTTGTGGATATCCGAACAGAGCTCCAAGCAATTACAAATTGGCTTATGCTACATTTACACATCTCTTAAATGTATAATATATAATTGCGAGTATTCATAAAGAGTAATATATTTGAAAACAGCTGTGCAGCGTCGAAACTCCATGTAACACCTGTTTGCACCAAACACTCAGAAAATATATCATCACGAACTCAATCTGTGCAGCTCAATTTGATATTTCCGAGCGCCATATCCATGTTTAATATTTATTTGAAAACACAACAGAAAAATACTTTGAAAAAATATTATTATAATATTGTTAAAATACTATTATAAAAGTGTATTATTTGTTTTAGTTTTAGTTTTAGTTTTAGAAACACATTTTTTATTTTAAGTAATAAAATTCTCGTATTTTTGCACCTAACTCATTTTTTCGTTATGAAATCAAGACTGATAAATATTGAATTCAAAAATGCTTGCAATTGAATTGTGAATGCCTTTTTCGCTAAGTGTACTAATAACTAACTTTATTTTATAGCTTGGTTCGTAGTAAACCAGAAAGTTTTTTTTTTATTATTTGTATCAATTTTGTTTTCAACTTTTAACACAATTTGTGGGCAAAAATGACGACTATATATAAATATATATATCTCTTTAAAATGGTAAAGGCAAAAAGCTTTGTAAAAAGTGCAATTTTCATGAACTGAGGAAGGCAACAAGCATCAATTTGCCAAATATGGAATAATTTTTGTGGACAAAAAAAGGTTGAAGATGTGTTTCTTTTTGTTTTGTTTAATTTTTGCCAATAAACGATTGTAATCGATACTTGCTTATCAATTGTCCAACAGTTGTTTCGGCCTGTCTGAGGAATGTTCACAGTTTATTTTGTTTTTATTTTGGATTTTAGTTTTTGTTTTCGTTTCACGTAAAATGAAACTAATTTTTGTTTTATTCGTTTAGATTACTGACCATTTGAAGGGGCGCCGGAGCTATCCGATTTGGCCACGATGCTACCGCAGCAGTATTGCCTGCGATGGAAGTACCATCATAGCAATCTGCAGACGATGTTCTCGCAGTTGCTGGACCGGGGCTGCTTCTGCGATGTGACCCTGGCCTGCGAGGGTCAATTGATACGGGCGCATCGTGTGGTCCTCTGTGCCTGCAGCACCTTCTTCGACTCGGTGCTGTCGAACTATGCCAGCGAACGCGATCCGATCATCATCATGAAGGATGTCACATTCGCCGAGGTCAAGTGTCTGATTGAGTTCATGTACAAGGGCGAGATCAATGTGGAGCATGTGAGCATACCCCCAATAGCCCTAAGTAAATCTGATACTCGTTCGCCAAGTGAGAAGGGTATGTGGGGTTTGTTCGGTGTCTGTCAAGGCACTTTTTACTCCCTCTGGGGGCGTGGCAAATCGATCAAAGCGGTATATCTTCCTCTGTTTTAAAGCTGGGTAAATCCAATTTCACTAGACAGATTACTGTTGACCTCCTCTACAGATCTCACACACATTTTATGGCTACTCCCACTGGGGGCGTGGCAAATCGATAAAATCAGACAGATTACTGGTGATCTGCTCTAAAGATCAAGAAAAGAGAGTCCCCAAATTTGGCAGGTAGTTTTCTTATGATCACCTCTGAAAAGCGATATTTTTGCAAAGCTGCGAACGAGTATTGCGCAGTCGGTTACACCCGACTGCAACGTTCTTACTTGTGTGTGTGTGTACATGTATTTACGCCAATCTGCAGGCCAGCCTGCCCTCGCTGCTGAAGACCGCCGACGACCTGAAAATCAAGGGTCTGGCCGAGGTTACCTGGCGCGACGATGACGATGGGCCGCCCCCACCGATGCCAGCCGCCGAGTTCCACTCGCCGCCGCGCAGCCTGGCCGAGAGCTACGCCCAGGACATGCTGCAGCAGCAGGCGGCGCAGCTGCAGCCGCCGCTCGGCGGCGATCGCGAACGCGACCGGGATCGCGATCGTGACCGTGATCGCGAGCGCCATTCGCCAGCGGGCCTGGAGAGCGTCCTCGGCCTGAGTGCCGGCGTCCGGATGCCCGCCCTGACGCCCCTGCCAAGTGCCAGCGCCGGCTTGGACTGCGCCGCGCCCGTCGAACCGTATCTGGGGCCCAAGCGCAAACGCGGTCGTCCTCCGCTCGACGACACGTACGATGTTTTCAATGTGTGAGTGCCATGTGCAGGGTATTTGCCAGTTCGTTTTTTTCTTGTGCTTTTTTTTTTTTTTGCAAATTAAACATAAAAGCAAGCAATCCATCGAATTGAATCGAAGAATTTGACTGTTTCACTCTTGGAAAGAGCTCTGCAAATTGACTTAATTTAACGAAATTTTCGAGCAGTTTAAATTTAAATACCCTGTACGAAAATAAAATTGTACAAGTGTCCGACTCTAAAATGCATACATATTCTTGATCAAAATTAACATAAAAATCGATAAATATCAATTAATTCCCCGACACAAATCGATAAGTATCGATGAAGATCAATTTTCCACAAAAAATCTATAAGTAAAAATATTAAGCTCCGATATCTAAATAAATTAACCAAATTTGTTTGGAATACATTTTTTTTAAAAAAGTATTTGGTTTTTGCAGGTACAGCAATTTTAATTTTTTCCTAAAAAATATATAACACTCAATTATCTTTTTGAGGTTAAAATTTTTCACTTTTACCACGAATTGTTTTGTTTTAACAAGATTTTAAATATTTAATGCATTTTTGTATTGCATTTTCTGTTCTATGAATTTCTTTTCTCACAAATCTGACAAATATATTGTGAAGGTGATACAGGGTATTTGCTAGCCGAGCGCGTTTTGTTGATTGGATGTTTTTATGCAATTTCTTTTTCAAGATTCCACGAATTCCGTTATATTTATTAATGCTCATTTTTATTTTTTCCGTGGCGTTTTTTTCTGTCTCTTTCGAGTGCAGACGCAAATTGGCGCAATATGGGGCAAATTTGGAGCCCGCACAGCGCGCGTACTTTGAGGCGGCGCGTCCCTTTGTTGAGGAGCCGCAGTCCGTTGCACATTCCGCCGCGCTGGCCTCGCCGCCCGCCGCCTGTCCGCCCAAGCAGCGCCAGCGTCTGCGTCAGCAGCAGCAGCAGCAGCAGCAGCAGCAGCAACAGCAACAACAGCAACAGCAACAACAACAGCAACAACAACAACAGCAGCAATCGACACCGCCGCAAACGGAGCTGGTCGAGCGCGAACAGGAATCTGCACAGGATTGGGCCAACGGGCCCAAGCTGAGCGAGGTGGAGCTGAAAACGGAGCCGGATGCGAGCAACGATGCGAGCAGCGTGCAGGCAGCCGCAGGAGCCGCCGTGCCGCCGAGCAGCGCCGCCAAGAAGCTGGACAAGCCGGCGGAGCGTCGCGAACGCCACGGCAAGCTGCGTCATGCCACGCGCCGGCTCTACGGCGAGCGCGAGAAGTCCGCGGAGAAGTCGGCGACGCGGGAGCAGCGCGTGTCCACCACGGCGGGCGAGGAGCCGGACGCCGCGGAGCAGCCGGAGCAGCAGGCGGACCGCGAACAGGAGGACGCACTGCCGCAGCCCGTCGAGGAGATCGAGAACGAGCATCTGGTGGCCAACCGGGCCGAGGAGCGCGCCGCGCCCGCCAGCTTCGATGGCAAGTATGCGCACGGCGAGGCCATCGCAGCCGGCTACTTGATCAACGATCACGGCCTGCTCATGGCCCACGATTTTGCGCCCAGCGTGGCAGCCGCGGCGGCCGCAGCGGCAGCCGCCGTCGTCGCCACGGCCACGGCCACGGCCAACGGCAGCGGCAGCGGCAGCCAGGCAGCCGGCGGCGCTGAACTGGGCGCCGCTGCCGGCGACTATGCCGAGGTCAAGCTGGAGGATTACGATGCCGCCGAGCTGCGGCTGACCAACGAGGAGCTGTCGCAGTGGCAGGACGTCATCAAAATGGATGACTACTTGGCCAAGGGACGACGGCCGCAGTTCTGGGAGGAGCCCTTCACCAAGCGCGTGAGTGGCACCATCTTTGAGCCCCCGTCATCGATCCCATAGAGCATCAGCCATGTCCGTGTCTAGCTTTTTCCATTCATTAGCCTTTGTTTGAAAGCTAGTGTCATCAAACTTTACGTTGTTCTTATTCAAGATATCTTAATCAGATGATATAGTTGCCATAGGAAATATCGGTCAAAAATGTACTTCTCTGAAGAGAGACTTTTTTGTTTTGCAAGATATTTTAGCCAAACTCAGCAGTTTCGAGCTACATTATGCTCTTCATATATAATTAAAATCTCATCAATATCAATTTACTGAAACATATAGTTCCCATAGGAACTCTTATAGAAGAACATTTCTTGGCCAAAAATGTAAGATTAAATTTAGAGATTTATTTTGTGCTCAATATATCAGCAATGACCTTTGATATCTATATCATATAGCTCCCATAGGGAAAACAGGTCGTAAATTTAGAGACTTATATAGCGCACATAGGAACAATCAGACAAAAATTTAATTGTTTTTATAAAAACACAATTTTCTACTTCTAATCTATCGCTCATCTATGTAGACATATCTGCAAGGGTATTCTTTTCTGTTTGTACTCAATTCTCTTTGGCTTCTCCTCCCAGGTACTCGATGCCATCAAAAACAAAAGACTTGAAATGAAGAAAGCCGCACGCATTTTGGGCGTCTCCTATGGCACACTCTACGGTCGCTATAGAGAGGTCTACGGCTGTCTAAAGCATCCGTATAGGTAAGGGGAATACCAGCATTATCCAGGGTACCTTTAACTGTTTTTTGTCTCGTTTTTTTTTTTTTTTTTTTTTTAATAATTTCACAGCGGCACCACCTTTCGCAACTCCGTCGCCGTTTCCGCCTCCTCCGCAGCCAGCCAGCTGGCGGTGCAGTCGCGCTTCGATCTGGGCTACCGCGGCAGCAGCGTGTTGCCCGCCCAGCTGGGTAGGTGTCGAACTTTCAGCTGTACAGGCGGTCGTATTGATCCGAGTTCCATTCATTCCATTGCAGAACTCGGCAAGCTGCGCCAGAAGGACCTGAGCGAGCTCTGGACGCGTCCGCAGATATGAAAACCAACGAAAAAGTTGCAAAATCTCAAACGTCGCCCCAGATTAATCTAGGCGCAACGTCTAAGCTAAAGTGTTAAGCAGAATTCTATAGGTTAACATATTTATGGCACTTGCCTGCTCGTGGCAAGACTTACAAAAGAAAAAAAAATTAATAAATAAATTAAATAAAAAAAAGACAGTTTAGCTACGTTAAGTTAAGCGCGAGGCTAGTTTAAGATGACTTGCGTATCTGAATGAAACGCGGTTCAAAACCTTTCCTGAACAAACAAAAAACAAAACACAAAATGAAAAAAAAAACAAGATTTCCTTTTAATTTTCTGCATGTTATAACTACAACTGTTTAATAAATATGCGCATTAGTTAATTATATATGTATACATAAAATATTATAAATATGTATTGTATTAGAGTGGTATTATCTAGCATTCAATGTGAATGAAGTAGCTATTTTCTGTCAGTAGTAAAATTTAAATACAATTTAAACTAGTTATTCGAAAACAAAAAGCAAACCAGATGAAGCAAACAAACGAAATGGGGGGAAACAAAAAATATAAAAAGAGTACACAAACAATTTTTTGATAATAATAAAAGTAAAGAAAACAAAAAAAGTATTACACATAAACAAGATATGATTAAAACAAAATAACAAGCTGTTTTATTTGTATTACAGCATTGCCGCATCAATCATACAAATATATATTTTGTATTGAAAGTATTATTGAATTTTTTTAAATTTACATTTGAATTTGGCGCCTATCGATAGGTCTGCGCTTAGCGCTTGGAACTGGTTCCGGCTCAGCGATAAATCGCGCATGGTTCGCATTGGTTCAGCTTTTGGTCGCCAGCTGTTTTTGTTGTGTTGCATTTCCACGAATTTGCATTGGCTTTTTTAATATGTCTCTCAAGTTAATACAATCAAATGATGTGCAACTAATTAGCTGCTTAATTAGCAACGATGTCGACGATGTGCTGCAATTCTATTGCCACGATAAACTGAACGAACTGAGCTACGCCGAGTATTTGCCCATTGCAGAGTTTTCTCAGCGCGTTCGGGTGAGTCTGTTAGAATTTCGCTTGACGCAATAATTAAATTGATTAATTGACGCAAACAGGCGTTGAACAAACGCGTACACTTTCCCACAAAAGCGGTGCGCACGGCCTTAAGTAGTGGCCAACCGGCAGAGGCAACGCTGAGCTGCCCGCAGGCTGAGGCTGATGCGGATCTGGGCGGGGAGCCAGGGGAGGAGCAGGAAGAGCAGCCGGAACAGCACACTGTGCTCAGCCTAAAGTATCGCATTGAGGGCGCACCGGCGCCGCTTAAGTGGGAGTGGCATTTACGAGTGGCGGACAGCGCATTGGTAACTAATATCTAGAGCACTTTATAAACTATATGTATATAAGCTATATATATGCCATATAATCGGTTTGCAGTTCTATCGCTTCATATTGAAGGATGCGCTTCATACAGCCACTTATCTAAATGAAAATTTGCAATCCTTGCTGGACGTTGTTCGAAAAAAGGATAAAGAACTCAAGCAATATCGCATAGAAGGCGCTCAGCTGCGCAGAAGTAGGTTCAAGTGTAAAGTAGGTTGAATGTTAAGTAAACTTTGTATTTATGCATATTATTCATTTCATCATAGCCACTGTGGCCACTGAGCCCTTCGATGTGGAGGCCTTTCATGTGCAACACAAACAGCTGCTGGCGGATGTGGCCGCTTACGTGCAGGTGCGGCAAGCGCTTGACGATTCGCCGACAGCTGCGTCCGTAATCAAGACCGAAATGCCACTGGACACGGCCAAGTCGGCGGATGTGGCTACCACAATACCATGCAACATGGCAGCCGCGGATTCGGGAAAGACCCTCAGTCCACGCAATAGGTTGGCCAAATACTTAAAAGCCAAAAATTGAAATCACAAATGCATAAATGTACTTGTTGCAGAAAACGCAAAGCAATGGAAACGGGCATACAGCATGTGGAACGCAAGGTGCTGCAGCGACGTCGTGTGCCACAATTGCAGTATAAGAATACTGAAAGCCAGGAATCTGATTTGGATGCTGCTGGGGTGGAAAGCAAGTCTGACGTCAAGGCTGAAGCGGACCCGCAGGAAGCTGAGATTAAGCGCGAATCCCACATTAATATACCTAGTGCAATAACTCCGGATGTTGAGCCAACCATGGATTTGCATAAGAACGAGCTGGATGAAATCATGCAATTGATCAACCGCACTTCGGAGCAAACCAATAAAATGCTACAAGCACATAATATAACCGAGAAGCGATAAAGATAGCAGTATGTTTTGTTGCTGCTCTCTCTCTCTCTCTCTCTCTCTTTTTTTTGTTATTGTTAACCACAGCCAGAATGCCTTTAAAGCAAATTTGTCTTGTTGATGCAATATTTTGGACGCATTGTAAATGTAATATACAAAGAAATTATATAAGAAATTGATTTATATTTATATAGAGGCATATGTCGTATACCTAAATGAATATGTAATTAGAACAAGAGCAGAAGAAAAGCATTGCATGTACCTTAACGTGCATTCGAATCGATTGCATATATAGATTAAATAAGTATTTTAGAATTATGTGTATAGATCAGACTTATTACCAACATTTTATAAAAATATTTATATATTTTAATATCCAATTTTCTTATACTAATTATGTTTTAAATATTTTTTTATTACATAAATCACCTAATACTATTGTTTTATATCCAATGCCTGAATGCATAAAATTGATTTATTTATACAAGTTTTTATGGTACTTTCACTTTGTAATTTTTATATAAACCATTTCATACTTTTGTTGTAGTACATATATCCAATGCCTCGATACGCATCAAAATGTATTTTAATAGCCTGCAATTTTTATATTTTTCAATACATATATATATATGCAGAATTTATAGCTGAAATGTATTTTTAATAAATCAGCCTAGAGGAAAGTAACCTTATGCAGCTAGGCTGCATTCTTATATTCATATACATTCAATTCGCTCGCAAGCTAGCGATAAGATATGAAGATGCCGCGCCCAGAGCACAAAACTCATCGATTTGCAATAAAACACATTATTTTTATTTATTTGATTTATGTCGTTTTAGACTTTTAATGTGAGTGTGTGTGTGTGTGTGTGCATTAGTATAAGTTTTTTCCCCCAAAGTTTTGCTCGTTTGCCTCGATTGTTGGCTTAAAAATTGTATAGAGTGCGTGTTATATTGAAGATGTTCCTCACGAAAGTCTTGCTAGTTCTACTCTTCACATCAGTGTTTAAAGGTAAATCACGGCAGATGGTCGCAGCACATAGTTCGATTGGAACTACAGTCGTTTGATATATTCAATTATATATTTTTATATTTTTATGCATGTATGTATGCGTGTGTGTGTGTTTGTGTGTATTGAAGTCTGTTCCGAATTCCAGTAAACATACAAATCGAATTGATAAAGAAATTTCTTACTATATCGCATCATTGCAAAATGTGATTTTATACGCTTCTTTAAATATAGAATTTCATTAATATATTCAAGCCTTAATTAATTGAGATAAAGACAAAATAAATTAACTAATTGAATTAAAGTTTGAAAACGTTTTCAACAAATATGAGGCTAGGCTGAAATGTTTTGTTAATGTATTTTTTTTTTAAATATTTTATTATTTATTTATACATATTATTATTTATTTTTTATAAATACTAATAATTTATTTAACATTTTTATGACAATCGAATATTAAATCTTTGTGAGAAAACAAAAGTTTAAAAATACTTAAAATTTCTAACGGTTTTTTTTTTTAAATTGTAAAGCAATAAATATTAGAAGTAAGTAAGTTAGTTAGTTTTGTGGAACACTGAGAATGTAAAAATTGCGATTAGATTTCAATATTGATGGCGGTCAACTTGGAGAGTGACGTAATTATTGCGACGAATTTATAAACTCATATCTATTATATAGTATGTATGCTATATAGGGTAATTGAAGGCACACATGTTTTGAACGTCACGAACAATCTTGAATATTAGATTCACTTGAAAAAAAAGCAAAGGGAATGCAGACTTTCAATATGTTGCTGGAAATTGAAATTGATGCAAAAATCAATCTTGAATACATATAAAATAAAAACCAACTAATTTTTCGACTTAAAACCTTTTTTCTGCATTGCATAGATGTAAACGGTGATGAATTTAAGATCGTCGGCGGTAACGAAATTGAAATAACTGAAGTTCCATATCAAGTCTCCGTCCGTCTGGCGGCCATAGACAAGAGGCGTTACGGGTATGGGCACATCTGCGGCGGGGCGGTGGTTAACCAGCGTTTGGTGATCACGGCGGGCCACTGTATCTATAAGTGGGTCTATGCAAAAGATACACTGATAATGTGCGGCACTTGATACTCTTGCAATGCGTCTGTATTTTGTAGCTCGAAGAACGGCCAATTTCGCAGGAGAAAGGAGTATGTGCTTGTAATGGGCGCCACCAATCTAATGGTTAAAACCTCGGCAACCCGGTCGTATGATGTCCAACATATTGTTGTCCATCCCAACTACCGACATATTCCCCTGATGAACGATATTGCCCTGATGTTAATTAACGGCTTTATACCCATATATTCGCAGATTAAAGCTCTGCCCCTTAATACCGCGAACATGAATGAGGGCACCAAATGCATTGTCTCCGGTTGGGGTAGTACCTATTACGTAAGTAAAGCCTTAATATAACTCATTTTTGTTCGTTTTCAGCTTTCAGTATGAATATTAAAATTCATGTCGGGTGTCACCGAGTGCGAAATACTCGTTCACAGCTTAAAAGAGTCAATGACGGTCTTAAATGTTATTCTTTCTTGTTTAAATATCGTTTGGGCGGAAGCGGGCGTGGCTAAAATTTAGAGGAGCTCATTAGAAAACCGCTTGTCAAATTTGTTTATTCTAGCTCTAAAATAGCCCCTAGTGGGCCTAGCCAAAAAATCTTAGCGCCTTATCTGACGCGGGTCCACACGAGTATATATTCCAAATTCAAAATCTCCAACTTCGATAGCGGCGATAGAAATTGCGTTCATTCACTTTGTGAACGAGTATAAAAAAAACAAAAATAAATGTTTGTGAGCGATATATGTATATGGAAATTTGTTTAAAAACTGCAAAGCTTAAGAGAGCTATATTATGTGTTATTATTGCGTATCATTATTATAGCACTGTGTTGCTTCTTGTTGTTTTTCTTTCTTTTCGTTTCTTTTGTTCGCGCCTTTAGGACGGGCCAAGCAGCCGGGTTTTACGGTCGGCAATGGTGCCGGTGATCAACAGGAAACTTTGCTCGATCAGTTACGGCAAATTAGCGATGAGTAAGTTGTGCGCTGGCTATATGACTGGCGGGATCGATTCCTGCCAGGGCGATTCCGGGGGTCCGCTGGAGTGTCTGGGTTATCTGGTCGGCATCGTTTCGTACGGCAAGCAGTGTGCGTTGGAAAACTATCCTGGCATCTACACGAATGTTATGTACTATGAGAACTGGATACGGCGAGTAAATCGGTCTCTAGACTATAGTAATTATGGCTTATCGAGGTCCACATTGAAGTCTTTCCCTGGCGTTTGGTTCACTATATTGATCGTGTTTTTAGCAGTCGGTTACTAAATTTCCGTAATCAGAAACACGCTGAGTAAATACGAGATTAAATGGCATTTGATTTTCTAGTTGTTGCCTTTTCTTTCTATTGTGTAAATAAAGCATCTGAAGTGTCTTAGCCTCGTGTTCGGTCAATGAAATAATTAAATTTATCTAATCAATGAAAAAAAAACCACAACCAAGTGCGAACATGAATTTGTCGTATTTTTAGAACTAAATAATAAAAACTAACAACGTGAATGTGAATAGCAAAATTTCCGAGAATTGTGCTAGAAATTTTGCTGAAGATCGAAATTAATTTATAAGCTAGCCAAATTTTTTAAAATTTAAGTTAATCAATTTTAACTTCATTTTTTACACATTTTGGAAAAAAAAACAAGTTTTAAAAATGTGAAATTTCTCAATTTTTACACGACTTCAATGATTTTTGAAATTCTGCGAATCTCTTTTATTTATTTTATTTAATAATTTTAATATTTAGAATATTAAATATATGTATCGATTTTTTCTGCAATTTATTCTTATCTATGTTTTTGACAAATTTTAATTTATTTTTAATAAACACACAACATGTGCAATATGCAAGGGTATCTTCTAGTCGCGCACACGCAATTGTTTAATTCGTGCTCTTTTCGATTTGGGAAATTTAGCGTTAAGTGCAGGAGCCGTGTTTCCCAGTTGTGAACAACTTTATGACTTTATTGGGCCGCAAATCTTTTTCGATTTTGTGTGAAGCCCGTTGATAAGACAAATTTAAAATGTTTGAGCGCTGAGCGTCTGGGTAAACCCATCTAAATATTTCACACTTGAGAATCGCGCGCTATTTATCAGGACTGAAAGATACCACCAACACATGGACACACCCCGTAGCCGCAGCCCGTTTGGTTCTCTTGATCGAGTTGTCGCTGAAGAGCCCGCCGGAGGAAATCTAACAAAGTGGGTGGGTTGGGCAGGTGACGGCTGATTAGATTATGTCGGGCATGTAGTCTCAGATTTAATTGTGACGATATCGTTTGCCAGGCGATGGCCAATTGTGTGTGTTTGTCTCTCCGCTCGTTGGCCCTGACTGGCCGCACAGTCAGTTGACGTTCTCAGCTCGTGCCGTAAATACGAATTGGCCACATGGCTCCCAAACGGTCCCAAGCGATATTTGCAGTGCTCTTCAGCCTCTATCTGGCGGCGAGTGGTACGGGATTCAAGCCAATCACAATCACGTCTTCTGATACCCATTTGAACCCGTTTAGGTGCTGGTCTGGACTCGCAGCAGATGCGTCCCCGATTCAATGCCGATCCGGGTCGGATTATCAATGGCACTGAGGCCACCATGGAGGCCACCAGGCATCAGATCAGCTTGCGGCGTCGTCTCAACGACGGCTACTTCTTTGGCACCGGCCACATTTGCGGCGGTTCCCTGATCAAACCCAACGCGGTTCTCAGCGCAGCTCACTGCTTTGTGGAGTAAGTGTCGCGGGTAGCTGAACACTGATCATCGCAGCTGATCCTCATCGCTTAAAGCCACAACAATCATTAAACTAATACATTCTCATATCAGCTTTTTATTATAGCATTTGCTGATCGTGATAAATATTCTCCACACAACCTCTACTGTGAACTATTTGTTAAAATATTTGTGATCTTCATAACTCTTCCAAACCCTTCTATTTTAGTGATCCTCATGATTGATCTGATTTTCATAATTGTTTCTCATAACTGCCTTTCATAACTTACCTTCACGCTGAAAGCCCACAAGTGATCATTTTAAGTGATCTTCCTTAATATTAATAACTAATAGGTGATTCATCGATTCTAATAGCTGATCGTTAAGGCGCATCATGATTACGAACTGTCGCAACCCAAACTTATGCCAATCAGACTTGCGTGCGTGAGTTTTCCTTCCCATCCGTTAAAATACATAATTGCTCCTTACTTCTGTTTATATTTCGAATCAAGAGTTTGACTGATCTTCATATCTGTTGATTAGTTTATAAGCAATTCTTAGAACTGATACTGAGACTTAAATACTGATCATCACGTTCGATTGACGTTCGTTATTTGGTGATCAATCTATAAACATAACTAATGATCAGGCCTATTGAGGTCCGATATCGTTCGATTTCCACAGCTGATCCTCGTATACCCAAAGCTAATCCTCATAATATCTCAACTGATCCTCATATACCCATAGCTAAATGCCATCATAGTAAAGAACAAAGAATACAGAAGACTAATCCCCATCTTCGATCTTCACAACTGATCCATCCTCTTCATACCGCAGCCAGGTCATCTACGATGGCAGCTTTCTGCCCAAGGAGGACTTTATTGTGGTCATGGGCAATGTGGATCGCTACAACAAGACAAACTCGCTGACCTTTGACATTGAGCAGCTGATCCTGCAGGTGGACATCTTCAATCTGCAGACCTACAACAACGATATATCGCTGCTGATCCTCAGCGGCTCGGTGCCCGCCAATCACCCCACCATTCGCCCGATCCCACTGACAGCTCTGTCCGTGCCGGCGGCGACCGTTTGCCAGGTAACTGGCTGGGGCACCACCGAGGTGGGCTACGGCTCCGACTTCCTGTTGACCGTGGACGTGCCCGTGATCGCCGAGTCGCAGTGCATCAACGACAGCAATCTGGGGCACCTCATACTGCCGGGCATGATCTGTGCCGGGTACATGGAGGGCGAGCGCGACGCCTGCAGCGGCGACTCGGGCGGGCCGCTCGTCTGCCAGAGCCAGCTGGCGGGCATCGTGTCCTGGGGCATTGGCTGCGCCCAGCCTCTGCTGCCGGGCGTTTACACCGACGTCTCCTACTACTACGACTGGATAATCGAGCAAGTCTCGGAGGGCAGCGGCGAGGGCAGCGGCGAGGGCAGCGGCGAGGGCAGCGGCGAGGGGAGCGGCGAGGGGAGCGGCGAGGGCAGCGGCGAGGGCAGCGGCGAGGGCAGCGGCGACGACGGCGACGGCGGCGTCGCTGTGGCCACATTTACATATGCTCTGAGCGTTGCGGTTCCTGTGCTGCTCGGCCTAAGCCACGTCTCTTAGATTTAAGCCCAAATTGCCAATAGAATAAACTAATGTTAAACTGATCAAGGCTCTTACCTGAGAAGCGGTTCTAAGGATTTCTGTTATTTTAGATCGGCTTGAACTGAATCCAACTCTATACTATTCTATTATAATTGCTGTCATAAGTATCCCGATGAATTATTCACAAATAATGGGAATCCTTAATCCTTGTTACAGAAAGTGGACATATACCAGGCTCAAAATCCACAAACAGATATTTGTCTGATCTAGGTATGATGTAGAATTCGAATAATTATACTAGGAACGGCTTTAACGAAAGTTCCAGTACAGCTGATCTTCAAAAAGAGAACTTCTATAGGGAGTATATATAATAATAATATTGCAGCTGATAAGGAATGATAAAGACAAAGACTCAAGGCAGTATATTTCTGTTGAATTTTCCGATCGCACTACCCGTCACGGATAATTCAAAGTCAAGATGTGTCCGCCTGCCTTAGGCGGCGTGGGGCAATCATTTTGTTTGCTATAAATTCCAGGTCGGAGTCAACATTATAGCATTACGGCAGGAATAATCCCACAATTTCCAACTGTATATCTATATGTGAATATATTTTGATATTTGAAATGGAGCTACTGCTGTATCTGAACGCCGACGGCAAGGTGAGTCTGGCCCTGCTGCTGCTGGTCCTGCTGTGGACGACGTTCGGCGTGACCAAGGCGGCGCTGGCTGGCGGCGAGGAGTACGTCGTTCCGATGGGGCCGGTGGATCACGACAACACTTCGGCTTTCAATGAGGGGCCATTCATGCAGCAGGTGTCCCTGCGCCAGCGCCTCAAGGATCTGCAGCGCCTCGGGTCGGGACACATCTGCGGCGGCACGCTCATCACCCACAATGTGGTGCTAACGGCGGCCCACTGTTTTCTGAAGTAGGTTAACGGTGCCGTTTTGCGCTGCGGTCGGGCCCCACTGATCGATATTCTCGGTTCCCTTCCACAGTCGCGCCAAGTACGACGGCACCTTTCTGCCGGCGTCGGAGTTCACCGTGGTGGTGGGCATCCGGCAGAGGTTCGAGCTGGGCGAGGACTCTGTCGCCTTTACGCTGCTGAAGCTGCTGATGCAGCTGACCCGGTTCGATCCGCTGAGCTACGACAAGGACATCGCCCTGATCATACTGAAGGGCACCGTGCCGCCATACATCCATCCCATCCAGCTGGCCGACGCGTCCGTGCGCCACCGTCCGCAGGCCAGCTGCGAGATCAGCGGCTGGAACAGCACCGATATCGAATACTTTGCCGGCCGGCTGCTCAGCTACAAGGTGACCCTCGTCGATCTGGCCGCCTGCGGCCGGGGCTCCCAGGGCGCCCTGCTGCCGGGCATGATGTGCGCGAGCGCCGCCAACGAGTCCAAGCTGGCTCCGTGCACCGCCGACGCCGGCGGGCCGCTGCTCTGCGACGGCCAGCTGGTCGGCATCGGGTCGTGGGGCATCGAATGCGGCATGCCCCATCTGGCGGGCGTCTACACGGACGTCGTGCACCACAGCCAATGGATATGGGACAGCATCAATCGCTACTATCAGGAACTGAACGCCGAGCGCGGCCGCTCCGAGCGCAACGAGAACCTGGACTACGTCAAAGCGGGCGTCAAGTCATCTGGTTCCCTACTGCAGTTTTACAGGATATCCATAATTCCCATACTCAG
This sequence comes from Drosophila sordidula, assembly GCA_035047465.1. Classification (NCBI taxonomy): domain Eukaryota; kingdom Metazoa; phylum Arthropoda; class Insecta; order Diptera; family Drosophilidae; genus Drosophila; species Drosophila sordidula. Next base: position 10,582,826 of record JAWNPQ010000136.1, on the reverse strand, counting down.
TCTGTGTCGCTTTTGAATCGCACACACACACACTCGCGCACACTCGCACACGCATTCGATGCAGCCATAGCATACTTTTAGGACCCGTTGGAATAACCCACTTGGGTGCTGAGATCGCTGATAAGCAGCCCAGCGTAAATTGAACGTACTTCTAATCGGTAAACACCGAAATAACCAAAATAGTTCAACACGCAATTCGTTTAAGGCCAAACGGCGTTTGTTTTGGCCACCATTTCTTTGTCGCTTGCTTGTTTTTGTCGTGGCCATAAATTACATACCCGTTAAATATAGTATGCGGGCTAATAAGGAATGCAGTTCCTTTCATACCCTGCAGCTATAAAAAAAATTGTTGTTCAAGTTCAAATAAATAGTAAAATCATTTTTGTCCAATATCTTATAGAGTCCCACTTGATCTATCCATATTCGCTCGGTTTCATAGATATTTAAAAAAAATTTTACGAATTTAGTCATCCTTTTTGATATATCCCTGGGTTTCCTCTAAGCCTCCCACAATTTTCGAGCTGGAGTAACCAAATTTGGCAGGCAATTTTTTCCGCCTTGGCTGTAGGGTATTAGCTAGTCTAACATCCACTAACTGCCATAATCTTAGCTTCTTAATATTTATAGTTGCAGTGGACTATTCCTAAGCCTTATCAGCCTCTCGACTGCAGTTCAGGTCTGCGATCGACTTTTCCGTCAATTAGCCCAGACGGGCTCGTGCAACATGCGCTCTGCACGTGGCGGACAGGTGACGGACAGGTGACGGACAGGTGACGGACAGGTGACTGACGTAACCGGAAAACCAACAAGGAATGAAGGATTTGAGGCTGGGAGAATCTAACGATAAATGTTGAATATATGTAATAGCATTAATCACAGCTGAGCAAAATATTGAAGGCAATTCCAGTTTTTAAAAGGGCAAAAGGTCAATCTAGGCCAAATAAATGGGTAGACCCAGTGCCCACATCCTATACAGCAAAAGATATATAGAAGGAGCTGATGAAAATTTGTTTATCTGTAGCTCGAACAGTTCCTGAGACTGCTGATTACGTATATAGAAAATCCGTCAGCTGGGGCTGATTAGGTCCATATACTTTTTAAATACTCAGAATATTAACGTTGTTCTACATCCAACTACAATTGGACACATATTATTTTTAAAAACATTTCGCTTTTTATTAGTCTTAAAGAAAGTATAAATTATTTTTGATTTTATAGTCGACATTTTTTTGGATTATAAAAACCTGCTTAAAATAAGATTTTTATTATTATTTATTATTTTATATATTTATTATTATATTTATTATTTTTTTCTTAGTCAAGGGTCAACAGCTGTTATTAACATGTTATTAACATGGACATGTTAAACAGCTGTTATGCTGTGGCTCTTGGCTTACATATTAGTAACATATATCTAAAAAATATATATCTAAAATTAGTAGACAGTCAAGCTGATAAAATGCAAATTTAAAATAAATATATATATATATATTTATATCTTATCAGTGTGAATAGCGCCAGCTCTATAAGGCAGGTAATTTTGTATCTATAGGGTATCATAAGGTTGGGTATGACAAATCGCTTAGCATGTTGTCAACTCGAAATCCACTGATCGCAATTTAAATATAAAAATAAACAGAATGAAAAATCGCAAAGAAAAAAAGAAAGGAAAATAGTAAATAATCAGAGGTCTTATCAAAGTGCGATTATGGTTGTGTGTGTGTGTATAAATGTGCTTTATATGGCTTCGCTCGAATGTTGTGCCAGCTTTATCAATACATATAAAGAAAACAAAATGAAAAAAAAAAAAAAAAAGAAAAAAAAAACAAACAAAAAAACAGCATAAACATCGGCCGAAATCAAAACAAAATTGAATTATCTGGGGGAAAAGCGTTGCGAATTTGCTTTCGTGCGTTTTAGAAGCGAAATATTTCATTCAACGTTTGGAGCTCTAAAAAGGTGCCCACTATCGTCCACTCGGCTCTGGCAAGCTAAATAATAATAGTAACGATCTGGACTTGTTAACCGATTCCCATTCGACGTTTCTGGCAAAATGCAACTCAACCAACACCTCAAGCGAGTCATGAAGATTCTCATCTTTGCATTTCTCTGCACCGAAATGCAAACAAGTAAGTTCCGAATAGTTTAACGATAGAGTTACGATCGAGATAACGGTATGTGCGTCAATAAATTATTAGTTCAGTTGTGTGGCACTTCTCAAGCTTTTAAGAATTCACATAAACAAGTGATTTACATTTCTTAAGAGTTTTCGCATAATTTAAAGTTTGAGGGGATTCGATTCGAACCTTGAGGTTCGGTTCGGTTCGTGAACTTGGTTTTCCAAGTTTAAATGTTAATTAGTCACTATTAGTACTCAATATATATAATAAATAGAAAAACAATATTTACATTTTAAAAATTAATGAAATTGTTAAAAGAAAAATTGAAAACATTATAAGTTTCGATTCGCGTTGGTTAGTTTTTTAAGAATAAGTTCCTGTTAATTTCAAAAGCAATGGTTGTAGCCTTGTTGCACAATATTTTTGAATTTATTCTTATTTTAATAGAATTTTAATTTTTTAACGACGATTTATGTTTACTTTACTTTTGACCTTGGCTGCAGCTCAAAGTTGTACAATTTATTTATATTGTGTGTTGATAATACGTGAATTTAAGCACATTTAAATTGATAATACTTTAGAATTGATTTATAATTTTACCATCGAAAAGAAAACTTGGTTTAGATACAATTATTTTTTTATAAATTTATAATTACTTATAAATATTATGTGTAAGATATTATAAACAAGATATTGTTCTTTAAATTATTATTAAATTAAATTATTAAAGTTTATCTAACGATATGCCTTCTCACAGTAAACACTAGCTACAACATATCTATCACAGATGAATATTTAAAAAAATATTTCAATTAAATTTCCGTTTACATTTCTAAGGAATTGTGATAAGAAGTATTGTGAAGTAAAAATATCTGCTCCAAAGTAGATGCAGCGTCCTTATAGCCGGGTTTAACTGTGTCTGCTCAGCTGTGGCTCACGGCAGATAAGACAAAGTCAAGGCCATGACAGGCAGACGCAAATAGCCAATTCATAGTTTCCGGCGTATTTCTGGCCAACAACTATTGGTTGAGGGTGCCATAAAACACGCGCGTCGAACTCTTGAAAGTCCGCGATATCGCCGACAGCTAGATCGATAATACTAATTCGCCTAGCACAAGCTAAAACAACAAATAGATTCAGACGATCAGCTGATCGGGGAATGCGTTCGCGTTGATATTGATAAGCCGAATGGATCGCACCATATTGAATGCACTTGCGCTGTTGCCACGGCTAATTCCGTGACGGGTGCGCTTTTTTGGTTTTAATATTTCTGATAACACTTCATTTTTAATTAGCTCTTAGCTTAAAAATTATATTTATATTAAAATGAAGTCCCTAGCTAAAAATATATTTGATAGTTTGTAAAAACAAAGCGGCAATCCTGTAATATCGTCATGTTAAAAATAATATTTTGTTAGAAACTTCAATGATCCTTGATCCAAAATCCAATGATCCAAAATTAACAACATTTTAGACTTGTAAAATTCCCGAATCCATTCGCGCTTTTAGATTTATTTAAGTCGTATTTGAAAGTACATTTATTTCGGATTCGATTCATCAACTTTGTTGCAACTTTTACCTGCCCCCCCCCAGGCTTTACCCACCGCGAGCTGGCGAAGCAACGGGGCATAGGCGCCTCCGCCCCAGCGGGCGGCCGGCGCAGCCGCAGAGCTCCTTACCAGGCCTCCATACGGCTGCTGGACCAGGAGCTGGACTACTTCGGCAAGGGTCACATCTGTTCGGGCGCTCTCGTGGGTCCCTCCGTGGTGCTCACCGTGGCCCAGTGCCTCTACAGGTTGGTCTATATTCACGCCCGCCAGGCCAATGCTCAATTAATGGCCATCGTTTTAGCCACGACAAGAAGGGCTACTATCATCCCGCCGAGCTGCGCGTGGTGCTCGGCAGCACGCAGCGCTTCTCGCCCACGGCCCATGGCCAGGTGTTTGGCGTGAGCCACGTCTATCAGCCGCCCAAGCAGCTGTCGCTGGCCATACTGATGCTGGACCAGGATGTGCCCGCCCATCAGACGCGCATTCAGGCCATTTCGCTGCCGGTGGACGTGCCGCATGCCTCGGAGCCGGACACGGAGCACCTGCACATCAGCAGCTGGGGCCTGGCCGGCGAGGATGGTCACGAGCTGCACGAGATGCTGAAGCTGCGCGTCCAGCAGTCGCCCTGCGAGGAGCCGCAGCAGCTGTGCGTCATCTGCGACGATCAGGCCAAGTGCGCGGCCTACGAACTGGACGCAGGTGCTCCGCTGACCAAGTCCAATCAGCTGCTGGGGCTGCGCCTCACGGCGGCCGCTTTCGTCGATGTCGCCAGCCACGTCGAGTGGATCCAGGCCCAGACCGGCGATGGTGGCAACCAGAACAGCTCCATTTGGGGCGTCCTCGGGCTGCTCCTCTTCACGGTCTATGTGGTCAAGTGCAGTCGCAAGAGCTTAATGACCTGAGTGCTCTCCAACGGGAGTTCAATTTTTGCCTTCTTTTTTTTTTTTTCGTATGTTATTTAGAAGTAGTTTAGTTATACACGTGAATATTGGTTTAATTTTAATTTTCATAAGATACTTGAAATGTGATAATCTCTATGAGGGGTATGCCAGTAAATACTATAAATAAAAATTTCCATGTCAAATTTTTACATCACTTGCAGATTTTCAGATATGTGTTTTTTCCCACTCTTTATAGAGATTTCCAGTAACCCCTTATTTTTAATATAATAGAAAAATATATATAAATATAAATATGATTAAATGATAGACCTTATTTGCCCGAGATAAGGGGGTTTTAAATGACTATATCTCAAGCAAATGTAGTTCAATATTGGAAAGATATACCTCTTTCGACTCGTATAAGTCTATAGCATCGATTGACATTTTTCAAATATTGTGACAAATTTGTTCAAAATTGGCATTTTTGAATACGAATCCATAGTCCTGATCCTTACGAGTAATAAACAGTTTATCTATCGAAGATATGACCTTATTTATCCGAAATATGGATTTTAATTTTACTGTGAAACTGCTTAAAATATAAATAATCATCTTTTGAACTTACAACAATTTATTGCTTAATAATAAATAACTGGAAAGCCGTTTATTTACGCTTTACAGCAATTTCTAAATCATCTAAAAGAATCTGCAATACAAATTTATTTTTAAAATTCCCTTTTTAATTTTAAAACATTTAGTTTTTATTATGTGTATTCCGGCAATATTGATTGAATATATATAATATATCAGCTATTTAGTGCAAATAATTTAATGTATATATGAGGGGTATTCTATTATCATATTTAGTTTTATTTATTAACATATAACATAAAGTGGCTCAGTAATACATAAATATTACAAATACTTATTTAATTAATATTTTGCTGTTTACAAATATGTGCGGGGTATTCCAATTATAATATAATGTAATATCAATATTTAACACAAAGGTGCTTAAGTTATATTATATTCAGGGAATTTTCCAGTGATATGTATTATAATAGTTTTTATATACACTACAGCAGGTTATTTACAGGGTATACGAGTAACATTAACTTTTTATTACAGCTCAGAAATTCACAAACGATGAACGTAAATTCGACGCAGAAACAATTTGAGGGAGTACGCCTAATATTTATAAAATATTATAAATTACAAATATGAGGGGTATTCCAATTTAGATTTTAGATAAGGGATATTCCAGTAATATGTATTATAGTTTTTATATACACTACGGCAGGGTATTTACAGGGTATACGAGGGGAACTCCAGTAACATAACTTTTTATTACAGCTCAGAAATTCACAAACGATGAACGTAAATTCGAACAGAGTTCAACAAGTGAGCTGCAGGAACAATTTGAGGGAGTACGCCTAATGTTTGGGATAAACTAGAGGCAGGGCCTAGTCGAGCAGGGCATCCACCAGGCTGCAGACGCGCCGGCCGCAGAGCAGCAGGAGGGGCGTCGTGGTCGTCAGCTGCTGGCCGGGCCGGACGAGGGGCCAGGACCAGCGATAGTCGGCCATGTGGCCGTAGGTGCGCTGCTGCCAGCCCTCGACGTCGCCGTGGGTGAACAGGTAGAAGTGCCGCGAGCCGGCCATGGTCAGCACCAGGAGGTGCCGTTCGCTGGCCGCCCCGAAGGGCACCAGCTGCTGGATGCGGCCCGCCAGCCGCAGCTGCTGCAGCGGCGCAAAGCCCCGCCCGTCCGGCTGGTAGACGTGGACGGCGATGTGCCGGCAGCTGTGGCAGCTGAGCAGGAGCTGCCGCTCCTGCAGCTCGGCCAGATCGTAGTCGCCCCCGATGTGCTGCAGCAGCTCGAATCGCTGGCTGCGCTCCTCCAGCCGGCGCACGGCCACCGCGGGCAGATGTCGTTCCGGCTCCAGGCCGCTGCTCAGCAGCAGCAGCGTCGTCGCATTCCCCTCCTCCAGCCGGAGCAGCTTCATCAGCCGACCCGCCGGCTGCAGCGACTGCCAGTCGCTGAGGCTGCAGTTGGCGTGGTTCACGTGCAGCACGCGCACCTCGTCCTCGCCGCCGAGCAGCAGCAGGCTGTATTCCGCGCGCTCCACCAGCTCCAGCGCCTCCACGTGCTGGCGCAGGCCCAGCGTGTGGGCGTGGCCGCGGCAACTGACGTGCACGCGACTGCGGAAGCGCTGCCAGCGCTCGCCGCAATCGTTCTGCGCCTTCACGCGTATCCCGGCCGAGTCCGAGGAGTGGCCGCGCAGCAGCAGCCGGCCGGCCGGACGGACGCTGTCCAGAAGGACGCGCGGCGGCGACGGCGACGCCGCCAGCTGGGCGCGCAGCTGCTGCTGCTGGCGGCAGACGCCGCTGGCCCAGGCTTGCTCGTCCGGCGGCTCCCCGCTCCAGATCGGCTTCAGGGGCTGCTGCGCGTAGTCCAGGTAGAGCAGGCGCTGGCCGCGCTGGCCCTTCAGCTGCTGCTCCAGCTGCTGCAGCTGGCGGCGCAGCTGCTGGCGCTGGCTTGGGTGGGGTTCCTCCGGCGCCCGGCGCGGCTGCAGATTGGACGCCGCCGTCGCCGCCGTCTCCTCGGCGAGCAGGCCGCCCGGGAAGCTGGCGCCGTCCAGCAGCAGGCTGTCGATGCTGTAGTCGCGGTCCGTGAAGATGCTGCGCTGGTAGCTCTCGGTCAGGTCCCGCCCGTTCAGGCGCATCAGGTGGGCGGGGCCGCGCAGCTCGACGCCGCCGGCAAAGGTCTTGGCGCCGTCGACGGCCTGCGGCCGCCGGCCGTGCCTGTAGACGGCGCTCTGGACGGCGATGCCGTTGATGCTGCGCAGCAGGACGCGCTCGCCGAGCTCCAGCTGCTCGAACTGCAGCGCCCCGAAGAGCTCCAGGGCGGCGCCGCGCAGCGGCACGCGCTGCTCCAGCAGATAGGCCAGCCCCATCCCGTTGATCTCCGCCAGCTGGAGCTGCCGGCGCAGCCGCAGCCGCCCCAGCCGCACGGGCGGCCACACGGCCCCCGCCGCCTGCTCGAAGACGCCGCCCGCCGGCCGGCCGTTCAGCTGGCCGCGCAGTCGCAGCCGGCGCAGCCGCGGCGGCTGCCGGAAACGCAGCTGGGCGCCCACGGGCTGGCCGCCGGAGCGACGGTAGAGCGAGGCGTTCAGCCGCCCGGGCTCGATCCGATTGAGCTGCTCGAAGTGGGCCGCGTCCAGCAGCTGGAGGCGGCGTGCCTGCACCGGCCGCAGCAGCTGCTGTGGCGCCTCCACGCGCTGCGTGCCCGCGCCGCGGCGCAGCAGCGCGTCCTCGGCCAGGTGGGTCGCGTTCAGCGGACCCGGGAAGCGCTCGCTGGTCCGGACGCTGAGCAGACGCGGCTGCTGCAGCCGCACGGGCCCCGAGATGGTCTGCGTGGCGCCGCGACGCCGCACGGCGTGCGTCCGCAGATAGTCCAGCTGCTGCTGCTGCTGCTCCTGGTCCTGGTCCTGGTCCTGCTCCGGCCAGAGTGCGTCGCCCAGCACCGAGAGGCGCGGCCAGCTGCGCTGCCGCAGCGCCGCCAGCTGCGCGGCCAGGCGCCGCAGCGGCTTGTGCCGCATTTTGGGGCAGCTCAAGCTGCCGTTGAGCGCCAGCTGCGGCACGTGCAGATCCCCGGCCAGCCGCAGCTCCGGCTGGCGCGTGTCCAGCAGCTCGCCGGCCGCGACCCCGTTGATGTGGGCCACGTCCAGATTGCTGGCGGCCAGGCGCTGGAAGCCGTAGGCGCCGCCGATGGACTGCGGCGTGGTACGCAGCAGCGTGTTGTCCAGCAGGGCGCTCAGGTCCAGGCCGTTGAGGCGCGGCGTGCGCAGCGCGTCCGTGACGCGCACCTGCTCCCGGAAGAGCTTCCGGCCGCGCAGCACGCCGTTCGCCTGGGCGCCCACGAGGCGCTCGCGATACGCGTCCCACTCGACGCCGTTCAGCTGCCGCAGCTGGACGGGCCGCTGGAAGCTGACGTTGCCCTCGATGATGAGCTGCTTGTGGAGCAGCAGTTGCTGCTGCCCGGCGTTGTTCGTGCCCAGCTTGCTCAGCAGCTCGTCGAAGGCGAGGCCGTTGAGGCGGCGGAAGTTGAGGTGCTCCAGCCGGGGCATCTCCGGCAGCTCCAGGCGCTGCAGATTAATGGCCGGCTGCAGCAGCTGCGAGACGGCCAGCTGGTTGAGGAACTGCAGCTTCAGATCCGCGCCTATGTCCAGCTGCTCCTTGACCACAATGCGCGCGAAGCGCTTGCGGCCTGTGAAGTTCGACGAGAGCTGCGACTTGAGCAGCAGCTCGGCGCTGGGCAGCCCGTTCAGCGTCCAGCCGGACACCGTGTCCACGCTCAGCGGCGCCTCGAAGCGCTTGTGGCCGCCAATGTCGGCGCTCTCGCCCTGACGCACTGCGTCCCCGGCCAGCTGGGCCAGGCGCGAGCTGTAGTTGCCGCAGTGGATGTCCCCCTCGACGCTGACGTTCATGAAGATCAGATGGGCGCGCTTGCGAACTGCCGCTGTTCCATTCCCAGGTGCTCCTCCTCCGACCCCTGCCTCCTCATCCACACCGCTGACCAGATGCTCGACCGTCGGATGTCCGCTGATGTGACGGGTGTTGAGGGCGTCCGTCGTCACCTTTGCATTGCCGAAGATCAAGGCAGTTAGATTCTGTGGGGAAAAAAACGATAGATTAGATCAGAAAACTGTCAAAGTATATAGATTTTATGTCTTTGCCATGCCCCCCAAAATATTTTTATGACATCTTTAGAGGAGCTCGTCAGTAATCTATTTGCACAAACTTGATGTATCTAGCTTTAAAACGGAGGGAGCTATATAGATTCGATCGAAACCAATCTTGAAACTTTTTGATAATGAGACTAAGAAAATCTGGTTGGATTATCGACCATTTCCATTCGGAAACTTCAAGGAATACTATATTTATCGATATCAATGAAATGTCCTAATAATGCATAAATAATATATATTTCAGATGCCTTCTTCAGGCAGTTAGATTCTGTGGGGAAAAAAACGATAGATTAGATCAGAAAACTGTCAAAGTATATAGATTTTAAGTCTTTGCCATGCCCCCCAAAATATTTTTATGACATCTTTAGAGGAGCTCGTCAGTAATCTATTTGCACAAACTTGATGTATCTAGCTTTAAAACGGAGGGAGCTATATAGATTCGATCGAAACCAATCTTGAAACTTTTTAATAATAAATAATATATATTTCAGATGCCTTCTTCTGTCCGTTCCTCATATGTGCACAACACCATTAGAACCCATTTTGTGGGTTCCGAACTCACCTGCGGCTTGTGGAGCAACAGATAATCCGCCTGCAAGTCCCGTGCACGGAGGGATTGTCCGTTCAGTTGCAGGCGTGTTCCATTCGTATCCGGGTGCACGTCGTTAACGGTTAGCGATCCATTCAGTATTATTTTGCCCGTGTAATACTGCTGCAATCTGGAGGAGTTCTCCCCGTCGGCCGACCGGCCACGTGACCATTTGGTGGCGTCGTTGGTCACGACTATATCGCCCGAGATGCTCAACTGATAGATGTGGACGGGCGCTAGGAAATGCAGCAGGGAAATCAATCGCAGATAACCCAAGTAATCCATTATTTCTTGTTTTCTTTACATCAAAATATATATATACTCTATTTTGCTATCGAAAAATGATACTCGAAATTGTCTAGTTAGGTTGGCGAGCTTGCAGTGAATGCCTTTTTCGATATTTTCTCGGCTCTCGAAACTAATCCGATTTCCATGGCTTGCACTGTTTATCAAAACTGCCCAACTTGTATTTGTAAAACAAGGAAAATGTATTTCCGTTCTGATTTTTAACTCAAGTTCAAATTTCAAGCAAATTTACTTCAATCTTCTAAAGTAAATTCTGCATAAATTATATAGAAACCGGAAGGATATATTTTTAGGAAGTAAACAAGTAAGAACAAGTAGGAAAATATATAATTTTGATATATCGTGGGAATCGATCGGGGATATTTACCTATATGCTTTTTACTACTCACTTTTGATCAGCGTATTGTTGATGTCACCCCGGAAGACAACGTCCTCGGCAAAGTTGAGGCCGTTGACAAGCTTGGCGTCCAGCTTGGGCACATAGAAGGCGGACATGAAAATGTTGGATGCCACCACCTGTGGCTGCCTCAGATTGAAGAGCCGCTGCACCACCAGCCCGTTGAGCAGCTGCGTCTGAAGATTCACCACGCGGGCGCGCGCCTGGAAAACGAGGCGACCCTCGATCTCGCTGTCGCGCGAACTGAGGAAGAGCGCATCGTAAAAGTCGAACCAGGCGACATTGTTGATCCGCTCCACCCGCAGATGCCGCACCACCGTGTGCCCGGCCAGCGCGCGTGCCGGCCGCTTGTAGCTCTCCGGCGTGAGCAGCTGCTGTGTGTGCAGCCGCTTGGTCAGCAGCCGGCCCCTGATGCTCAGAATGGGCGCAGGGCCCGAGTCCACCGAGTGGCCTGGAAGAGAGAAACGAGGCAAGTTCCAGCAGGTGGCCAGTTGCGGACGGAGATCACGCACCTGGCAGCAGTTCGCCGTGATAAATGAGATTCCGGACGTTCAGGCGTCGCGCCTTGAGCAGCTCCTGGCCGCCGGCATCGGACTGGTTGCCCACGCCGAAGGAGCGCCTGTGCCGCCTGGCCATGGCCAGCACATAGTGCCGATGCAGCTGCTCCATGCGCCGCTGCAGCTGCGTGGGACTGGCCAAGTGCGAGGCCTGCAGATGCACCTGCTCCACCCGCGATCCGGCGCCCACGTGCACTGGCCCCGACACGTTGAGCCTCGGCTGCTGGCGCTTCTCCTGCAGCAGCCGCTCCAGCCGACGCACTTCGTCCAGCGGCCTCTTGAGGCGCAGCAGCAGACTGCGCAGTCCGCTGATGGCCCCCTCGAACTCATGGCGATGCTGCTGCACGCTGCTCAGATCTGCGTGGGATTGAACATATACGTATATATATTACATATAAATAATATAAAAATAGAAACTCTTCGGCTCGATCTTTAGAGAAGGTCATCCGAAAACTGCCTGTCAAATTTAGTGACTCCAGCTCTAAAATTGCGGCTTACCCTCAACACCAGTGTATCCAGCTTTAAAACTGAGGAAGATGAATAGATTTTATCGAATTTTCACCCCCTCAGCGGGCGTAGCCACAAAATCTTAACAGCTTATTAACAGCTTATTAAGTAAGAACGTTTAGAATCCGGAATTTCTATTTTTAATTGATTGTGTTTGTCATAATTAGTGTTAAAAACAACATTAAAACCGATTTCGAGGGGGTCAAATTTTTTGTCAAAAATCATGCCAAAATTGGCAAAAATTTTGACATTTAAATCTCTAAGATCCATAGCTCCAATATGTGAAATGCCCATAACTTTGTCAAAACTGACCCGATTTTCATGTTTGATGTCATTTTTTTCATGGTTTGTCCTCTAGATTGATTCAGCATTTCAAATATATGTATTATTGAAAATTCATTTTTTTTGAATTTTTTGGGGAAAAAAGCATGTACCCCCCCTTACTAATTTTGGGAAAAATTTTTTTTTCAAAATTTAGAATCCGGAATTTCTATTTTTAATCGATTGTGTTTGTCATAATTAGTATTAAAAACAACATTAAAGCCGATTTCGAGTGGGTCAAATTTGTTGTCAAAAATCATGCAAAAATTGACAAAAATTTTGACATGTAAAGCTCTCGGATCCATAGCTCCAATATGTGAAATGCCCATAACTTTGTCAAAACTGAACCGATTTTCATGTTTGACGTCATTTTTTTCATGGTTTGTCCTCTAGATTGATTTTGCATTTCAAATATCCGTGGCATGGCCAGAAAATTTCTAGTCTGATGTTTGGGGGAGCTTTCCAGTAGTACATAGTCCAAATATGAAGCCTCTAGCTCAATAACTGTGGGATATATAGCCATTGCCAATATTTACTTTTGAGGGGGGGAATCTACATATCAAATTTGGCGACTCTAGCCGTAATATTGTGGGAAATATTCACCTTTTGTCGATTTGCGATCGTCGTGTTATCGACTTGCCAGCCTCTCAGTGGGCGTGGCACAAAACGTGCACTCATACGGACAGCTAGACGGACATTGCACAAAATCAAACACAATATGCACCCTTTAACTTTGAGCGCGGGGTATACTCAATTATAAGGGCAGCTCACCATCGTTGCCCTCCAGTGGGGCAGCCAGAGCGGCCGCCTCGTTGGCACCACCCAGCTGGACCATGCGCAGCAATGTGGAGCTGGGATCGCGCCGATAGGTGAGCAGCAGGAAACTCTCGTTCTGTGGATTGCGGTGGGTGTAGACGCCGCTGGGGTGGGGATCGGCGCCAAAGCCGCTGTAGCAGTCCAGGCGCTGGCTGTTGAAGACGAGCACCTCGCCGTTGGCGCGGGCTCCGACCAGCAGCTGGCCCAGCGCGGAGGCGGCCAGGTGGCTGAAGTGCAGCTGGCGGAGCACGTGCTTCCGGTAGACCACGAAGTTGCCCTCGACCATGCGGAACACGATGCAGCTGGCGTTGGCGCTGCCGGCGCAGGCGAACAGCAAATTGCGTCCGCGGAAACGGGCGGCCAGCACGTGAGGCGCCTGTACGGTGAGGCTCTGGCGGCGCTGCAGGCGCAGCGTGGGCGTCAACAGCTCGTAGACGGTCAGGACGAGCTGTGGAGCGAGAGGAGAGTCTGCGTAAGTGGCGGGCGGTGTAGGCGTTGCCGAAGACTAAATACCCTATCCGATTGGTGATTATTCGAATCTTTATCAAGATTGCACGCAGTTCTATTTTGTTTTTCTGTCAGCTGCCCGATATAGTGGCCTTAAAACTATCCTGGCCCTGGGTTAAAGATATCTTCTATACATTACATATTCCTTGATACAAATAATAATATTGAATATAGCTTGAATGCAGCTAAAACTGTAAGGACCTTCTTAAACTGTGATCTAAGAAAATATCAAGCAATACTTTATAAATATTGTATCTTTTTTTTTAAATATAAAACTTTCAAACTGTAATCTAGGGAGATATCAGGAATTACTAAAGAGAGTTTAACTGAAGCTGTGATCTAGGAAAATAGAACGCTAGTTCAAATACTGCGCAAAACTAATATACCCCTTTGACCAGTGCGCACAGGGTATAGCCGCTTACCCGGGACTGGCCGCGCAGCGTGCGTCCGGCGACTATATAGTGGGGCTGGCGGCCCACCACCTGGAACGCCCGGATGGGCGGCAGGCTGAGCTCCTCCACGGGATTGAAGTAGGTCTCCAGCCACTCGTAGGTTCTGTGGAAGCAAAGGCTGAGAGCTGCGATTAAGTGTGGGACGGGCGCACGCACCTGCACCTGGCCTGGCTCTGCGTGTAGTTGAGCGTGAGCAGCAGCAGCACCTGCTCCGGATCGGGCTGTAGCAGGTGCAGCTGCTGGAGACTGCCGCCGGCCAGCGCGAACTCCTGTATGGGCTCGAAGTGCGGCTGCCGGCTGTCGGCAGCCAGCAGGTCCCGCTGCGGCAGCTGGTAGAACTCCAGCGACTCCTCGAGCGCCACGGCCACCAGCAGATACTCGCGCCAGCTGACGACCGCCGCGGCCCCAGCTCCGGCCGCCTGCTGGCGCACGCGACCCGCCAGCTCGCCCAGCCGCACCAGGCGCTTGTCCCGCCCGCCCAGCTGCAGCTGGAACAGCTCGTGGCCGTGCAGCACCAGCAGCAGCTGCTGCGTCCGCAGCACGTGCAGCTGCCGCTCGTGCCGCAGCTCCATGTCCATGAAGGGCAGCCGAATCTCGACGCTGGCGTTCACCTCCTGGCGACAGACGCTGGGCAGCAGCCGAACTTGTGCGCCCCGCTGCCCACTGTGCGCCAAGGGCGCTGCGGCCCGCTGCTGTTCGTCACACTGTGCCGGGCGAGAAGCGTAAAGTGCCTGCTGCAGTCGGAAAATCAGTGCACTTACCCTCGTCGGGTGACAGACACAGAGGAACACAAATAGAACGAAACACTCCACGGTTAACACTCTCAAAGACAGCGACATATTTCACTATATTCATCAGATCTGGCGATCTTCAATTGAACAAACACGCCCGAATTTCTGCGCATGTGTCGCGCAAATTTACACGATTTACGCCAAGTAACGGTTAACGGTTAGCTGGCTCGATACGAAAGAAGAGAGCGTGATCAGAGAGCGGAGAGCGGAGAGAGGGAGAGGGAGAGGGAGAGGGAGAGGCACTTGCAAGCTTGCACACTGGCTCGAGGCCTTGCAAACAGAGTGCGAATATTAAATGTGGGTGGACTCTGAATTTAAAAGTAAGTAAAAATATAACAAGTTATAAAACTATTATTTTTTACTTAAAATTTATCAAATAAATTGCTTTATCTTTAAAAGCACAAGCTCCTACATGATAATTAAAACACCGTCTGTTATAGTTTTAGCAAACTATAAACAATTAAAAACTGGAGAGTTTTTTTGATGTTGCTAAATTTTTTTTTTTTCATATTTTTTTTTTTTTTTTTTTTTTTCAATTTGATTCTTTATTGCAGCATATTGTCTAAGACTCTCTAGCGCATTTTTAACTAAAACCTTCGCAGTTGGTTGGCGAACCGCCTTTAAAATTATGACTATACTTAAGACTATGACTTATAACTATGACTATTTACATTTTTTTATTTTTATTATTTTTTCTAAAGGTTTAAGTCGTTTCTGGTGTCTAAGGGGTGCAATCTTTTGAGTCTTCGCCGGTTTGTATTTGTGGCTAAGCTTGTTGCAAGAAAAACTGGAGAGTAGAAATTTAAACATGCACCACAAAATATTTATAATAGCCTAAACTTATGCTGCACTTGATTAACACTTGATAAAACTTGTTGCTAAAATCTTAAAATTCTTTTGACTTTTTTTCAATAGCTAAGTAGCCGAATTTTAGGATACCCTATAAAAACTATTGAATATAAATGCAATACTTTAAATTTAATGAATATAAAAACTGAGGTTTCAAATTTGGACCAAAAGTATGCTTTAAACAAAAATAAAAATGGGAAACTGCTTAGTTCTACGAGAAATTTCATTAATTAGATCAGACTGAATATAACATTCAAGCATTATACACAAATAAAATATTGATCTGAACTTATTGAGTCGATTGACCCTTAGAATACACACACACACACACACACACACACAGATTTAAAAGACACCTTTTTGCTAAAGTCTTTAAGCAGCGCCTAAAAATAAACAACATTGGTTAATGCCATCAATTCCGCCGAGTCAATCAGCTTCGATCATTAGTGGAGGTCATTAAAGGCATTAAATCGGCTGGATAAATGTGCCAGATACGGCACACACCCCTCATCGTCACATGCTAATGCAGACCGAGGCCGAAGCGGAGGAAAGCAAGGAAGGAAGAGGAAATAACACGTAAAAATAAAACGAAATACCATTAAAATGTATCCGTGCTTCGACCTCAACTTCAGATGATAGAGAGGCAATCATTTTAAAGCGACTGTGAGTGGAGCGGAAAGGCCCTACAAAGGGCGACAAGCCATATGGACTGCCCCAGGATCGTCATCAATAATATTCGAAACTGCTCAAAAATATTTAAAATGTGGTAACGTTGTTAAGCCGGAGAGAAAAATTCATATATCAAGAATGATTTTAACAATTCCAAAATTATTAAATATTAGATACAAATACATTGTTTTATTTAAGAAACGTTCGATCTCCCATTGTACGACAAAAGCAGGTTAATTTGTGTTTTTAATACTATTAAAAACGAAATTAAATGAAGGAAACGCCTCTCGTTTCTGCGAGTGTATTCAAATTACTCTAATATTCGCAACAAATTTCTAGCCGAAAGATATATGCATTGTCAAAGGTCAAACCCGATAGCAGATGTTTTGCAGCTGTTGTAAACTTTTTGTGGCTTTTTTTCCTGTTTTGTTTTTCTATGCCACATTTGCCACTTGGCCAATTTTGGTCATTTTGACCATTTGGAGGCGCGAGTTTTCGTGACTAATTAGCGAAATTTGCGACATCATCATCAAGACCGGCGGCCTCGGACTTACAGCCCGGTGGAGGGAG
This sequence comes from Drosophila sordidula, assembly GCA_035047465.1. NCBI lineage: Eukaryota > Metazoa > Arthropoda > Insecta > Diptera > Drosophilidae > Drosophila > Drosophila sordidula. The sequence continues at coordinate 10,566,196 of JAWNPQ010000136.1, read as the reverse complement.
GGCGGTGGGGGCAGGGAGGCACTAAAAAGGAGGCCGCACATTTAGACCAAACACTTCTGTGCGGCCCGTGGCGCCGAGCCCTTGAAGTCCGTTTCGTTGACCATTTCGCCAGATGAGTTAACTGGGCTCTAACGCCGATGCTCCATTGTCATGCATATCGCACATCAGCCGAGTCGCACTGATTTGAGTGCTTTCCAATTAGAGACTCGCATGCGATACGAGTGTGTTTCCTCTGGCGCAACAGTAGCACAAATCTTCCATATGGGCCTATAACACAACGCTACCCTAGATTCGTGAATTACGCGAGGGTATATTGGCATTCATACTTTTTTCAGTGTGTGCCTCTTTATCTACCTAATAGAGAATCAATTCGACATGGAATGCCAGAGAATCGCGAATATTCAAACAGATATTTTTTTATTTTTACTTTTTTTTAAATATATTTTTGTATTTATTTAAACAAGTTTTCTGCTACCTTAGTGGCAACTTAATCTAATCAATTTTGTTTTAACATGTTTTGATTCAAACAGATAACATGTTAAAACAAAAATTGATTAGACTAACTTTAGAATTTCCTTTAAATTCCTTGTGTTATTAAAAATAAAAAAAAAATAAAAATTAATAAAAAAATAATAAAATTGAGTTTCAATCTCATAGAATTTCAAGAATTGTGCTCAATAAGGTTTTCCCCGGATAATTGCAGGGTATCCGTTGGCCCATATACCACAGCTGCAACATTCTTATTGGATTTTGTGTTTTCGTTCGAGTGGCGCAGGGTAAGACTCGGCACAGTCGAAAGGAGAGTCGGCGAGAGCGAGAGTGGGAGAGAGTTTGGTGGAGTGCATAGAATGAAAATTCATGGCCGGGAAAATGTGAAATGCACACACAATGTGTAAAGCAGAGCCGCACAGACAGAAAGAGAGACAGAGAGAGAGAGAGAGAGAGAGAGAGAGAGCGACAGAGAGGGCGCGAAAGAGAGCGATGGAGAGCGCGTGCTTGCTGTTGCGTATCTGTAAGATACAAGCAGAGCGAAGCGCTGTGGCAGCTAACTGAAAGATCGCCAAGCGAATAGCTGACGCTGACGCTGCCGCCGCCGCCGTCGCTGCTGCTGCTGCTGCTGCCGGCGACTGCTGCTGGCGTCTGGCGGACTTCTGAATCATTGTGCAATTTCTCGTCGTGTACGCCGGACGTGCCACTGCCACTGCCACAAGCCACAAGCCGCAAGCAGCAAGCAGCAAACGTTGCCCTCGCGAGGCGTCTCATTTGAATTTTTGAATACACGCGCGCGCGAGTGCAGAGTGTGTGTGTGTGTGTGTGTGTGTGTGTGGTGTGTGTGTGCTCTACATTTTCTTTTATTTTTTCCTTTTTATTATTGTGTGGTGCATTTATAGTATTTATTTGGGATACTTGATTATGCAGCGCCTGAGAATGAAACTGAGCAAATCGAAACCAAAATCAAAATCGAAACCAAAATCTCATCCCAAGTGCTATAATTTCTATAGTTTCTAAAAGAGATACTGCGCACACCAGAGGGCACAGCTCGGCCCCGACCTGAACAATGTCAGCTGCACACAAAATCCAATTCTAAGCCAAAAAAAAAAGAAGAAGAGAAAATTTAAATTTACTTAAACACTCGCAATTGTTTGTGACTTTGACGAAATGAAATTGTGGAAATCAAAGAAGCCCATTGGCGGCTGTGTGCCCGGCAAGTCCAGCGCTCTGAAGCAGGAGCAGGAGCTGGCCACCAAGCACCAGCAGCAGCACCAGCAGCAGCAGCTGCAGCAACAGGAGTCCAACGGCATTGCGCTGGCGCCCATGCTATCGGGTAAGATAGTTTCCTAATCAATCATGATGTACACTTGCCGAAAAAGGTTGACATGCAATTGCGAGCGGTATTGAATTTAATCAGATATGATTCTTTTTCGTACCTGAAGCGTTCCGGCATTTCTTACATTGAGTACTGTTATTCAGTTAGCATTTTCGCATTATTTAGCAGGGCTGGCTTTTTTCTTAATGTAAGCTCTGCTGCTGTGTAAAAAAAGAATATAATAATATTAATAAAATAAATAGAATAAATGAGCATGAGCAGTCTACAATTTCTATATTTTTTGTTTTCCGAAACAAAATTAATGTCTAGAAATATGCCAACGCGACTTAAATTAAGTAAAAAAAAAATGTTTGCACAAAAACTTTGCATACTTAAAGTAAGCACAACATTTCTCAAATTAAGTACTATATTTAATTTTTGTATTTGAAAGTGCCTCAGATTATAACTTTTTTCTCAGCCTATCGCATTTCTACCCTCTCTAGATTTTGACAGCGTTTTGTAGACCTCATTCGAGTACAACATTTAGAGACTTTTCTCTGAGTGTGTTGCTGTTTTATGTCTCTTCGATTTCCCGTCGCTCAGGGTTATCGCATTTCCGCTCAAGGTACTCCGTCTCGACCCGTGCGGCGCACAAATGGCCCTCAAGTGCCGCCTCGTAATAAGTTTTCCACGTTTTTTTTATTTTTTTATTTTAATTTCTAAATTTTTTTTGTATTTTTTTTTTTAATTTTTTGAAGCATAACGCACTGCAGCGCATTTGTATCTGTGAGATACATTTGCTGGGCAGCACAGTTGGTCGCAACTTGGCTGGCTGCTTGACGACTCTTGGCCGACGCTTTTCAGCAGCCAACATGTTTGACATTTTCAATTAAAAATAATTGCTCGCATTTCGTTTTCATTTCAAAAGCTAAATTTTCACTGCAATTTGTCAATTTCGTGTACTGTGCATGCGTATCTATCTCACGACAAGCGTGTGTGCCTGTGTGTGCCTGTGTGTGCTGTGTGTGTGGGCATGGAAATGGAGACACAATGACCTGACCACTGATTCTCCATTGAGTTATAGCGATATACAGGAAAAGTTTTGCTCAAATTAAAAGCAATAACCGCTGCTTGGGCGGGTTCGCGTCGAAGAAAGCGAACTTGAGCGCTTGAACGTTGAGAAATGTTTGGCGATAAATTCAACTAACTGTTTGACTTTTGTTATTTGCAGTTGAAAAGGCATATATTCTTTTTGGCATGCTAAAATTCGAATTTAAAAATGAATGAATAAAAAAGGTATTTTACTGTTAAACATTTACAAAACCTAATTAAAACATGACTAATGTTAATGTGACGTTAACAGTGTGTCGTTTTACCTTATATTTTGAGTTAAAAGCATATCTGAAGATAATTTCTTATACCTGATTGATGCATATCTAAGATTTAATTAATGATTTAAGCTCTTATAATGCAAGAAAGTTAAGCAAAGTCGCCAAATGTTATTGTGACATTAACAGAGTGCCGCTTAGTGCTTTATGTTAGTTTAAATTTCAATCGAATACTAAAATACTAAATAATGCCAGTAAAATATACCATAGTTCTTTCTTAATGTAAACAGATAGACCCTATATCTGTTATTTAGTATAAAATTCACAGCCTTGGTTAATTTTATCCCATTCATATGATTCAAAAACTCGAGACTTTAAATAAATCAGGAAAAATGTTAACATAAGCAGTTTATGTTAAAGTGACGTTAACCGTTATATAATACGAAAGGTATGCAGTGTATAATCAACAGCCTTAGAAATTTAATTTAATTTTAATTTAATTAAACTTTGGTTGGTAATTAAGCTATATTGCTATCATAAGATGTGACATAATTGTGTCTATAGCTAGTTAAGGTGAAAATGTTAAGTTTCTAAAGTGCGTAATTGGAACTTTTGACCGTATCAAGTATGCACATATTAACAGTAAAGTTTGAGATTTATTGTGTGCAATATGAAACATAGGAACAGCCGCACGACTCACGAGCCGGCTCACGAGTCACGAGCGTGCAGCTTTCAGTTGGGTCTCGCATTGCAAATACGGCCGGGATTCATGGCTCTGCGGCGGCGCGTTGGAAGAGTTATGGCACATAACGTTTAACCCGGCGACCAGGGTGCTCAGCTTTAACCGAACTCTGTTAATGAATGAAAACGAGATGCGCTCTGCCCGGGCACAAAGCACTTGTGGCTGTGTGTCTGTGTATCTGTGTATCTTTGTATCTGTGTATCTGCATCTGCACATTAACGCATGCAGGGGGCACTTGCCTCGTTGTCGTGGGGCGCGTGTGTGCGTAAGCTTAAATTGCATTTGATGAATTTATGGCATGGCAAGCGTAATTAAGCATTTAATTAAATATTTTGTGATGCGGCGCATTGTTGGCCACGCCATTCGCCTCCATACAATTTGCTTGTCTAATCTGCTCGCGCGGAATGCCACACAGATTGGCCACATACCAACGTGTGTGTGCGTGTGTGCAACACAATGGCCATAGGCTCAGCCAGATACAGCCAAAGATACAAATTGAGATAGTGCCATAGATACAGATACATTTACAGCCGCGCCAATTGTCACAACAAACCAAGCACAGGGGCGGCCACTCAGAAGTGCCTGTTAGATGGATGGCCAGATGTCACTTGTTTACACAGCAACAACAGCAACAACAACAACAACAACAGCAATAACAACTGCTGCAGTTTACTCAACACTCAACTCTGCGCCCCGCGCGTAAACAAAGCCTGAGAAAATCTAAAGGTGCGCAGTGTCAATGCACCGCACAACACCAAATGGCAGCAGATACAGATGCCCGCACCCGTACCCCTAGCTCTAACCCTACCCTTAGCCATGCACCGCCCCCCTCTCCCCCCCTCCTGTGTGCGCCCATATTCATCTTTTATGTCTTGTTGCTGGCGCACATTAAACACTCATCAAATCAGCTCAGAAACATTCGGCAATTCGGAATGAAATTTCGACAATGTCTGCAATAAAATCCATCTTTTTGACTAGCAGCTATAGAAATTGACATGGGCTGCGTTACAGTTGGAAATATCGGTGTTGAAAAAAACGTCGAAAAAAACACATAAAAATTGTATGTATATTTACTTGTAACTAGCTGGCGAAAGGGTGGTGAAATCTGGCTGATAAGAAGATACTCTATGTGGAATCTTATGTAGCACTTACAGATATCCTAGGCATATCCTTAATTACTTGGAAATTATATAGATACCTGCAGCTGGAAAAAGCACCTCATAACTTTAACAGTTGCTGCTTCTCATATATTCGATTTGAGGTACATTTACCTGAAAAAAAGGAAGTAACGACATCGCTGTTAAGACGCTGTTAAGCCTATTGTAGTTAGTGAAAGCGCGCCACAAGTTTGAAATGAATTTCTTTACGGCACAGACAAGCTAATTAGAATAAATAGCCGATTTCTGATGTGTGCTATTCCTGGCTAACCCGCTCGAGAGATACATTTGATAAAAGGGCAATCAGCGAACGTGTCCACTCGACAAATATGAAAATGTCCATGAATTTATGGAATTTTTTTGTTAAGCGACAAAATTAGAAACATTTCAGAGCGATCGACATTTCGACATGGGCGTCAATTGGGAGCTGCGACAGCAACAAAAACTAGTTCATGTTTTAGATACAAATGTATCTCGAACTAAAGAGCAGACAGTTGCGTTCAGTTTTTAACGAGTTGCATTTCGGAACATGATTAATTTGAAAAATGTTTGGCATAATAAAACCTGAAAATAGATGCATAATGGCCAAACGTGAGAAATACCAAAGGAATATGTTGTTCGCAATGCGCTTTTGCAGTGGCAAACAGATCATAATTAATAGAGAAATTAGCTTTACGATCAATAAATTGAATTTGACAAATTTACAACAGCTTTACAAGAGTTTTGTATGCTATATATATATATATATATGAGGAATATATATGGGAACTGCGGCCTGCAAGTTTTTTTTTTTTTTTTGTTATTTTTAATTTCGTTGAATCCATCAACAGGTCATTTAAATTGTTGGCGACACTTTATTGTTGATGGGTTTATTTCGAGTCTGGCATTGACTGGGCACTGCAGCCACCCCTCGGGGTATCTATTGTGGGTGCCTTGCAATAAAAATCTCGCGCTCCTCGCCTGACTTTCCCCTAGGGGCCATGAGGGTGGCGGCTCAACGGCCGCTGGGGATTTTCATAATGTTTGCGAGTACTTTTTGTTTCTTTTTTTTCCTTCCTTCTTCCAACTGCATTCAATGAACCTCTATACGATTTGAGGGGCGCGCTGGGTTGGGGGCTGTGGGGCACAGACAAGACGACGCGTCGCTGGCGAATGAGTAAACATAAAAATTTGTTTTTCCTATTCGACAGAGACATGTGAAAAATCGCTGAAATGCCACGATTTTAGACAATCGAACATTCTGTTGTGCGTGTGTGTTTAATGTTTGTTGTTGTTTTTTCGCCAAGCATAAACAAAAGCGAAGAGCTGCTGCCATAAGTGCGGTAAGAGCCACAGAAGTTGCCACAACAATTTGACGCAATTGAAACGAAATGAGCACAGGCCAAGCCCGCTGCCCCCGCTGCCGCCGCCCTGTTCCTGCACCAATTGCAGCATTTGGTTTTGTTTATGCTACACACACACACAGGCACACACACACGCGCCTGCAATTCCGGAGGGCGATTCGTTTTTGTTTTTTTTTTTTTTTTGTTGGTCGTGCGGCAAATCCTTTCGGGTGTCGCGCTCATTAAGCTGCCACACCAAACGGAAGCAACAATGGGCGACAACTGCAACAGCAGCAGCAGCAACAACAACAACAACAACAACAACAACAACAACAACAACAACAACAACAACAACAACAACATCAGCTGAGTATCACCAGAAGTGTGCAGCCTGGGCTTAGCTAAATGTAAAAGGCAAATGACATTGACTGCCACTGTGGAATAAATGGAGATTCTAGCGTGCAGAAATGACAACTCCCGTGCCAAGCCAAAATGGCACTTAGGTATAATATATTATATATTTTGAGTGTTATTTCGATTTAGTCAACTCCCATTAGAAAGTGGACTTAAAAAATGCGTAGCAACAAATATTGGTATTTTATTTAAGTTAAATGTTTCAACTCGTTTCAAGATAATAATAACATAAATGTTAGTAACAGCGCAGCAAACCAAGTAAACTGTTAAAATGCTGTTAATGCACTTTCACTACAGAAAAATATTAGGAACGCGTTAAGTGCTTTATCTGTTATTGCTTTAAACAAACTAGTTTATAGTGCATAATAGAGTAATGTTATCTAACATAATGTTAACACATTGCCCATAATATTTTTAGATGTTAAGAGCTTTTCATATTTGTATTTCGACGTTATTTGGGCACACATGCATAAATAATGCAATCGAAGATACATTTAATATCTCAATTGGGGCATTTCATGTTTTTATAGACGTATTTCCATAGTGCCACAAGTGCGATGTTGTTGCAGCAATTGTTGCTGTCGTTTTTTGTTGATGTTGCAACTGCTGTGGCAATTGTTGGACTTTTGTTTACTTTTCTGCGCGAAATCTGCATCAACGACGTCACTCAGCGCCACACACACACACACACACGCACACACACACGCAGTCTACAAAATGTATTTAGAATTGAAAATACATAAATATTAGAGAAAATTCAGCGTACAGAGGCCGCGCATTGTGCTCGTTGATAGCAGCTACTACATACGCACATTCACATACACGACGCGCCCCAAACCCACACACACACACACACGCACACACACACAACAAGGGCTATGAACATATTTAATGTATCGGTGTGGCGGCATCTTTCGGTCTTGGAAGCTGGCAGGAAAAACTGTCACAATTTCAACGTTCGCTAAAAATAGTAACAAAAACAAATGCAAGAAACAAAAACAAAAGCAAAAGCAAATACAATAAGAATGCTTTCAACGAGCCTGCGACACTGCTTAATACCCTGTACTCGGACAGCTTCCGGTGTGCAAAATATATTTATTATTAAACTTTTATATTTTTTGCTTTTAAATTAGCATACAAAACTAAAAATAGTAAAAGAGTAAAAGGAAAAGCTAAAATTTTCGTAGTAAAGGGGAAACTATATATCAATAGTAGAAAATGTATTAAAATTATATTCTTTAAAATATAAATTCAAATTCAATTACTTTCTTTTAAATTTCCTTTAAATTACATAAACAGTGGCAAATGTTCATGTTAAATTTCAATATCAATACTCTGTGTACAGGGTATAACTTAAAAGGCACTGCCAACGAAATTCTCATCAACAACATCATCATCATTATCAGCCACAACATGATTATCATCATACACAAGGCACACGATTAATGTAATTTGTTGCTGTTTTTGTTTTGCTTGCTGCGAGTTGTTGTTGTTGTTGTTGTTGTTGTCGTCTACCGTGTGGATTAATTTGTAGAGTTCTGTGGCAGACGTCGACTGCTAGAATAGGAAGAAGAAGAGGACTCCAACTCCAACTGCTGTCTCCGGTCTCATTGCATCGCGCCGCGTTCGTCTCCCTAGCGCCGACTCCCCACACATTCAGCATAATTATTGTCTGTTGCCGGGTCGCAGTTGTATCTGCAGCTGTGAATGTATCTGTATCTGTATCTGCTAATGTGAATGTATCTGTATCTATAGCTTTGGCTTTAGCTGCATCTGCATGACATGCAACTTCCCTAGCTTCGATGCTCCCCGCTGTCGTCAGTCGCGGCGATTTTTGTCAACGCCCTCTGCACGTGTTAATTATGAATGCTGAGAATTCGCCAGCGAGTTCTCAATGCTGCGCGCTATGCGAGCGAGAAATAGTTTCGAGCCGGCAGCTGTTAGCTTATAGATAGTAGATATTGGAGCGGATCTACTAAAGCATGCATTTCAATTAGGGATATATTTGTTGTTAAAAGCTCTGGACACTAAGGAGAATACCATAATAAATTTATGGCATACAAAGCGAGATTTAAAAAAAAACCTGTAAAACATGATTCAGCTTTAATTGATGTATAAATGAAAATCATTTTAAATACAAAAAATATTTTGTTTATATTAAACAAGTACTTACAAATTAATAAAATACACAAAATTTACTCTGCTCCATAAGTGTAAACAAAATTGAAAAAAAGAAAACATTTGCAAATTAAGATTCTTGTTGCCTTCGCTTGTATTGCTCTCACCCAGGAACACTTTAAGACTCTCACTTTCGCTTTAATTCTCACGTGAGTGCTGTCCTTTGCTTAGTTTACTTCATTTTCCCTCTGTTGCGCATCCCTAAACGTTTTACTGGCAGCGCATTTGTTTACTTTAATGCATGATATCCTCCGGACTTGGGGGACATTCAAATTACGCTGATGGGGCCAGTTATCAGTGGGTCGGGAGAGACGCCTTTCATTATGTCAACAGTAAACTTGAATATCTAAGCGAGTGCAGCTGACTGGAAAACCTTATCGGGAGAGAACGAAAGCCCCCAAAAAATAATAACCCAAAGAAAATGTTGGTTCCGTACGTGCGTTGACTGTGCGGCCGGGGATTGGTTATGGGCTATTAACATTTCGGGGCATAAATCTGTGCCCCTTGCAGTTGCAACTACATTGTGGAATTTTATTTTTTTTTTGGTTGGCAACGATAAGAGCAACCGCTGGGAAATTGTTATCGTCTACCAGTGCCTATATCGGGTGTATGCCCAGTGGGAAATGAAGCGGGGAATTGGGCACTTGGGAGGGGGCAGTGTGCAGTGAACGGGGGCGGGGGCGGGGGCGGGGCGGGGAGGGTTGCTCGCAACTGGTCGCCTGTGCAAATGAAAATATTGTGTTGCATGTTTTATTTGCATTGGCTCTCCATTTAGTGCACATATGAGGCGGCAGTCAGCGCCTATGAACTGCCCTGCAATGCCCCTGGGCCCTTTGACACCCCCTCCCCCTCGCTAGGGGTGGGCCCGACTCCAACTCGTATGGGCATAAATCAATTCGCTGGCAACGCAGCGACGCCTGACGCGACTCCTTGCCGCAAATATTTTTTTTGTTCATTTATTTCATTTTTTTTGTTGTTTCTGTCTTTTAGCAAAACGGCGTAATAATGAGCACATATCATACCATGTGTACACGCATACATAAAAGCGTTCATATGAATATGCATACATACTCATGAATACAGGCACACAGAAATGAGGCCTCTACTGTCTACTGTCTTCCATCCATTCACAATTAGTACAGGGCTCTGCACACAGAGTTGAGAGAGAGTCGGAACTTCTGGTACTAATCAATGCCAGCAGCTTAACATAATGTTAATATAACAGCGATTTGAAATTTGAAATTGTTCAACAGAGTATTTCAATGGTAATAACAGTGATATGTGATTGTTAATAAATAAAAATGTTAATAACAACACAACATAATCATACAGCTGTTTAACATAACTTTTAATTAATTGATAATTTAATTAACATTTCTGTTATTTGGTACAGTTGCTTAACATATGTTTTAACTATTGGTAACAGCGTGCCGCCAACCGACTCGGAACTAGTTCATTCGACTGGCGTTCCGTTCTGGCAGTCAGCCCTGCTCGTTGTTTATGAGGCTCGACGCATAAATGTCAACGTCTTGCTAAATACTCGAGCATCTCGATGCAGTAAGTAGCTGCAACTGCGGCATGCCACAGCCATTGCAACACTCCCCTGCGAAGGCGCTCTTGTTTTTTGCAATATTTTCTTCTTTTTTTTTTCTTCGTTTTTTTTTGCACGCCCGCTTCAACTGAGTTGAGTTCAGCCGAGTTCTGAGTTGCGTTTGGTTCACTTTAGTTCAGTTCAGTTCAGTTCAGCGGCTGTTGCACTTTGGCTGCATCCGCTGCCCTTGCAACGGTCCTGTGGAGCGGGGGGCATGTGTTCGTTGCGGCTTTATCAGATGTTGACATTTTTGCGGAACCACACTTGAGTTCATTTGCAATAATTGGTTTTTCTTGTTGTCTTCGCCTGTCGCTGCGCCCCTCAAGCCGTCTAACCCTCGGACTCGCCCCTGCCCCCACGGGAGGGGGGGGGGGGTTAGCCGCCAACTCATTTAGCTGGTGTTGTGAAATTTTTGACATATTTTCAAAAAGGCTGCTGTTCCCTAACTGTCGGCCATTACGAAGTGCTCGGGTTAATGGACACATGAATATTACGAGCCGAGGCGCGGCGACTATTTGGCACAATTGCCCTGCTGCACTAAGTGCTTCTTCTTCTCTGCTTCTTTCAGTCGTGTTTTTCTTTTTTTTTTTTTTTACTTTTCATTTTTTGTTTATTGCGCCAGTTCAGGGAATAACAAACCGTCGAGCTGTCTGTGTTGTACTTTATACTCGGACGTCAATCAATCGACACAAATTCGTTGGCCCACATTGAAGATGGGGGAACACCTGTCAAAGGGGAGAGCCCCATGAGAAAAACGGGCCGGGGATAAATACTTTTTTTTCGCTTGCTGGAGGCTCAGCAGAGTTCCCTTCCCTGAATATTGAATAATCTTACTCCCATAAGCTTAATATTATAATATTAAAATGTTAGTTAACCCTAATAATAAAAATGCTAGCTTAGTTTAATTTTGTTTTTCTATATCTTTCTTATATGTTTTAGCATTTATATTTTTCTCTTGGTTAACTAGAAGAACAAGGTAAAATCTAGATTCAAGAATCTGAATAGTATATGATACATTTAAATTTTTTGGATATACAAAAATTATTTGTCATGTAATAACAAGCTAGAAAAACGATAATAAATTGGATTTGTTAAGGTAGCTGTTAATTTTGGCAGCAATATAAGACAAGAAATTTAAATTTTAAAATTTAAATTTATAAATAAATATTAGTTATGAGAGGTACTTAGAGCCTTAGGAAAGAGATAGAGACGCATAATAAGAGAGAGAGAGAGACATTGAAACAGAGAGGGACTAAAAGTTTAGACATTCGGATAAATTGAAAGTCTCTTATAGAAGTACCTGTCAATGTGAATATAGGATATATATATATATATTTTTAAGAAATTGAAAGCCTCGCAGGGGAACTCTTCAGCGAAATCAATTAGGAATGCCCCTAATGAACTCGTTTAGTTAAAAAGATACGCGTCTACATATTTGAGATCATTAACAGATGAATGTATTCATTAAAGTGGCAGTCAAAGGGAGATAAAAACCAGCATGTGAGAGGGAAGGGAGAGAGAGAGAGAGAGAGAGAGGGAGAGACACGGGGGAGTGCTGCTCCTCTTTGAGATTTTGAATGATGTCTATTTTCAAAGTAAATGTGGCAAAGCGTTCGCTGGAATGTCTTGCTGCAAATGTGCCGCACTGAAGGCAAAGTCAACAACAACAAAAGGAAGAGAGGCGACCCCCAGCGAACTGTCTGTCAGTCAGTCAATCAGTCAGTCAGTCAGTCAATCAGTCAGTCAGTCAGTCGCTCAATATCTGCAGCTGAAGTTGAATCTTTGCGCCTGGGCGGCCTTCAAGTGCTGCCATTCAACTGTCCAACTACCCGGCTGTCCGTCTTTTTGTGTGATCAGTGATCGGTGATCGGTGATCAGCGAGCTGTGATCTGTTTAATTACCAGGATTAGCCATAGCCAGGAAGTTGGCAATGCCAACTAGCCCCTAATGTCAACGCGCCCTCTCCATGGCAGCGTTGCGGCTGAGCGCAATTTCCGCCTTGCCACATGCAACGTGCAACGTGCAGCGCACAACTGTCGCCGATAAATTTAACTGCAACTGCAACGGGTGCCTGCAACAGGCGAATGCCAAAAACCGTTTGCACATGGCCATAAAACCGAGCGGACAGCCATAACCCAAGCCAAACACCAAAATAGCTTTTAATGATTTCCAACGCCCACTCCCCACCAAACTCCCCCCACCCACGCGCAGCCTCCAGCCCCAATCGCAGCGGCTCCTTCGCCAGCGCGACGACTCTTAAACGGAACTGCAAATGGCAACGCGAATTTGCCTGTCAATTTGCAATTTCCTAATGAAGTCACCCAAAAAGTTTGTCACCCGCAGCAAATTGAAGGCAACTGGAATGAATGCGAATGAAACGGCGTGGAATGGAAACGAAGGGAAACGAATGGACAGGAACAGGTTCTGGCTAAGTTTGATAAGTATTTGTAGGGAACACTGGGAAACACTTTCTGGAATGGGGGAACGCAACGGAATGAAATGAATTAGGTTTCAGTTCAGTTATGATGCTTCAGTTTTCGATGATCAGACATAATATAATATAAAATAGTTTAGGTCAGATTGAATATTGTACAACGAGTATAAAGTAATTTTTGGGTAGAAGTTGTTAAGATTTGATGGGGAACGAAATGGAATGGAACAAAAGGGAATTTGATAAAACGCAGCAAACTCGCTGTTTATTGAAAAGATATTGATTATGATTTGATTATAATATCATATATATCTGTGATTTTTACAATATATCAAAAAGAAAACTTTGGCTCGACTCGATTAAATTAAAACGAAATTAAAAAAGTTAATTTTGCAATTTTATACAACTTGCAAAAGTTTTGATTAAGTCAAAAATGTTATAACACATTATCTTCAATAGAATATTTTAGCAAACAAACTAAATTACATTAAAGACAAATACATATTTAAGTTCATAATCGATGAAAAGCCTTTAATAAAGTCCCAACCTCGTCCGATGCTGGTTGAATGGCCAAAATGTTCATACATATATTCACACATAAATGAAAACATAAATATATGCTGTGTATATAGTATATATGGTATAGTATAACTGAAGCTAAGCGTCTGCACGATTTCCGCTCGGCGTATCCAATGAATTATGTCAGAAAGCACAACAACAAAGACTAAAATAATGAAAACAAAATAAAAGAAAATCAAAATGAAAACGTGTAGCGGCGCCGCTGGTGGAAATCAAAATGAAAAGCCACATAAAAATAGCAAAAAACCGAAAACAGCAACAAATATAAAGAAAACGCGTTCCAAAAGCCAAAAGCGAGAAGAATTGTAAATATAGAAATGTAAAACGTAAAATGTAAAATGACTTCAAAGCGAGTGCGCAAACTGGGCAAAAAGGAAGCGGCCAAATGTCAGAAAGTGCAGCCAAAAGAGCCACTAAGAAAATGGCAAAAAACCGTTCGAGCCCCCCTGTATCCAACCCCAATCCCCCAACCTGACTAACAACCAAACAAATTCAATACAAATAAATTAAATAGATAGCGCAAAATCGTGGCAAGCTGCATAAAAAACGCTATATATACATACATACATATGTATGTGCACAAGTACATATAAAATACATCTATACAAAGAGTCATGTGTATGTGCATATGTACGCATCTAGGCAAATGTATCTTGCAGATACATTTGTTGTTTTGCTTGGCAAATGAAGCGAAACGCACAAATTTCAACGTTACGTTTTTTAGCTTCTCCGCCCTTGTCTTTGGCTTTTTCTATGTTTTTATTTCAGTTGGTTTTTCTTTTTTGTTGCTTTTGGTTTTTATTTTTCTTTTTTGTTGGCTAATTATTGTTTTTGTTTTTCATACTCGGGCGGGCATTAAGAAAAACTTTATGCGCCATTGAAGCGTTCGAAAATAAAAGTCGCGTCCGCAGCGGCCGCCGTTTACGTCAAAGTTCTATATGTCTAAAAGCAAGTGTGTGCGTGTGTGTGTGTGTGTGTGTGTGTGTGTGTGCGTGTGTGTGCACGCTGGCTGAGGTGTGCGTCTCATTTTGCTCGGTTGTGGCCGCACATGACGGGGAACGCCGCAATTGTAGCAGATCGCGCATACGCCGTGTGCTCCCCGAAGTGTTGCCACATCGTCGAAAGCAGCTAGTATGAAAGGGTTGCCGGATAGCCCGTCCATATTTTACGTCAGACAGCTGCTTTATTTACTAAATGGATATTGCTACTATGCCAGAAACATAGATTTCTTATATAAATTCGCAGTTAAAAAAAAAAAATAAATAAATATTTTCTTACTACAATACATATATGTATCTATATAATATGCATAATCAATTTATACTTTCAAAGTATTTGTATTTGATTGATAAACTTATACACCGAAAATTCAATGAAATCCCCAATTGGATTACATTTTCCAGTTTCAGCTTAAAATCAAGCGTTGTTCAATTCTGAGGGGTTTTTTAATAAATGTTAGATTTTTTTTAAATTACAAAATTTTAGTCAAATGTTTCTTCAAAGCCAGCCATTTAATAAAATCCCAAAAAGGTCATATTTTATGTATTTTTGTTACAAATCTCTGGTATAACTGTTATTAATATGGATATAGTTAACAATACACAACTTTTAAATCTAAAAATATTCTTGATATCTTGATACTTACGATTTTTTTTTTGTTTGTTAAAATATTGCTAATGAAACAAAATACAAAATGATATTCTACAATCTTTGCCCAGACTTTGATAAATTCAGATTCAGAAAATTGAGGGCCTATCAATAGGTTTCGTAAACCGAAACACCCTGTAAAACCCGGAAACCGCATTCACAGCTGTGCTCTATATAAGAAGTACTTAAGACAAAGAACGAGAAACGCCATCTGCAGACGCTTCCAAAGAACAAATATGCATAAATATTAATAAGTTTGTATTTATTTACTTACTTTTTAATGTTATTTTGATGGAATTTTAATTGAAACACTGGCAACGCTGAAAGTCATTGGCTTGTTGAACGTGGGCCATATACGGATTTTGATGAATTTTAATGACTCACCCGACACCAATTATTGGCCAGGTGGGCGTGGCCGTGGGCTTGTAGGGCGCTGCTCGCCTGCCGGAAAGCCGCAAATTCCAATGGCAAAATGTGTTTGTGTGTGTGCGTGTGTGTGTGTGTGTGTGTTGGTCGCTTTGATCTTCGGGCGCTGCTTTTTGGTGTTCTTTTTGGATATTTTATTTTTTATTTTTAATTTTTTTTCTCTTTCGGCTGATGAATAAATGAAGAGATGCACGGGGCCTCGATCCCCCCGCCCCCCACCCTCCCCTCCTAACTGCCTGCAGCCATCTTGTGGATTCCCTTGACAGCCGTTGGCAAAATTATGATGTGGTTGGTGAGGTGAGGGAGTGGAGGGGGGGGGGTGGCGTGTAGGCGCGGTCAATGAACGTCTTTGTCTGGCAAACACCTTTGATGTTGGTTTCACGCCATGCCGCTCATCACTGATTACGTCTTCCTCTTCTCTTGCAGTTGACCGGGCGATGAGCCCCGCACAATCCGAAGACTCCGGCCTGGCACCGGAACGTGGCACGACCTATGCAACGATCACGCTGCCACGCAATGCCCTCCACTTGGCCATCAGTTTTGCAGGTAAGGCGAAACGGAAATTGGAAATGGCCTGTGGGGCATGATGGATAGGGCACGGGCTTTGGCAATTGACACCGCGCATTTTTGTGGCACATTCAAGTGGCAGCCTAAAGGCCCACACTTGCACAACAACAACAACAACATGCCCCGTTCGAATTGCCAGCTGGAAAACTCTTTGAGCAATAAACAACAATTGACAGTTGCGCCCGGATTTGAGTTTGAGATTCGCCCTGAGATGGAAAACAGTAGCCCGCATCTAGCGCACATTTTTGATTTGATTAATATATCTTTTTTAGAATTTTTGACAGCTGTCAGTTGAAGCTAAAATTGATTGAAAGATTTCTCAATTATATCATAATTATGTTACATCAATTTGTAGGGCAAAATCTAAGGGTTGCATTCGCGAAACAATGTGAGGAAGGGGGAAATGATTGTGAGAATTTATATGGTTAAAATAATTAATATGTATGTAATAGTGCATCTAGACAAAACACATTAAATTTACATACTTTCAGCTATTGGGCAGCTGCCATTTGTTGCTTTAACATTGACAGTAACATTAACAGCGTCACTTGAACATGTTAAATAGCAAATATTCGCACGCAGCTTGATTCTGTTTATGTTTATCTGGCTTTGAATTTAGCCTTAGATTTATGTTTATCATTAAGTATCCGATAGTTAAATATTTATATTTTGATAAGTGTTAAGATTTTTTCCTACATACATTTAGCCATCAAATTTTTCTGGTTAGTTTATATAGAACGTACACTCAGAGAAAATTAAAAAGTAAATCCGTTTTCATTGCGAACGCTGCTACTTGCTTTAAATATAACATTTTTGGTCTCTATTTTCTCTGAGTGTATGTGCTTCGGAAAGTTCTTCTTTAATTTCCATATGATTTTTTGTTGGCTGTTTTTTTGTGTTTATGAACTATTGAGTCATAAGCAATTTATTTACTTGCTACAAAATGGGCTGGCCCTGCTTCAATTTGCGGTTCTTGTTTCGGTTTTCTAGTATGTGGTTTTTTTGTTTTTATTATAAGTTGTTGTTGTTGTTCTTGTTGGGGTTGCGGTCTGGCCCGGTCGCGCGGTCTTGATCTCCAGCCAAAAAGTGGGCCGATACGATTTGAATGCGGAACGCGTTCGCGTCGATAACGCGGGGCAGCGCTTGTTGTCGCCGTCGCCGTCGCCGTCGCCGTCGTCGTCGCCGTCGCCGCTGCCAAAATAAATCATCATTTCAATCTGCCAGCCCCCTCCTTGCCGCCCCCACTCAGCCCGCCGGCCGCAGTCGGGGCGAGTCTGTCGACTGCCAGACATTATAATACATATTTCGTCTGCAGTCTAGAATTTTTATACCGTCTCCCTGACTAATCTCGACATATTGCGCGAAGACGAACCGATTCGGCACGGCTAGCCGACAACTTGCCGCATGTGGCAAGCAAGAGTGTGGTGCAGAGAGCGAGAGCGGGCTTAACCCTAGCAGCCCAGCTGGCCCAGAGCTGGACCAGAGGCCGGGCTGACGTAAGCGTCTTCCATCTCCGCCACCATGACGTCTTGTCGTCGCCTTCGATTACGCTGGCCGAAATGGAAATTGGGCGGGGCAGGGGCGCAATTTGGTTGATTTTCTATTTTTTTTCGTATGTTTTCGTATGTTTTCTTAGCTGGCATTCTGCCAGTGGCAGCCACACACACATCCACACAGACACACGGCGCATTGGCCGCCCTGGGCGCTGTAGTTTGTCATAACAACAAGTCGGCCAGTCGCTTTTTAAGCATACATTAATTTACGAGTAGGTTTTTTCTATTTTGTTGTGCCTTAGTTCGCTTTTTTATTTGGCCAAAAGGCGCGGCTGTGTCGCATGACGAGCCGCTGACAGAATTGGTAATGGAGACCAAGGCAACAAGCGACAAGTGCGTCCCCGCCAACTGGCCGCGGCTGAAAATCAGAAATCAGCAGAGACCACAAATACTAGAGTACATTAACTGTGGAATTCGTCGGTGGCGAAAGGCGGAACCCAACCTCAAAAGTCTCGGACCGAGTTCAAGATTTCGGCAAGAATCTTAAGAAGTACTTGATAAAGTATTTTTAAAAACTGTACCAACCAAATGTAGCTACGATCTGATAGACAAACCCATAGAATAATTCTTGAAATGTGTAGAAGAAATTGTAGAACCTTAACGAGACCCGGTAGAAGATACTTTAAAAGTATCTTACTTATCTTACTTGCAGAAGCACCTTGTAAAATAATCTTTAGAGAAACTTGTAGAAAAGCTTTAAGGAATAGATACTGTCCATAAACCTTTTGGAAGACCTTATCAAAGACCTTGTAGAAGACCTTCTGCAGAAGGCCTTGGAGTACTTGTTTAATAGCTTCTATATGTGGAACCTGCACCTGTAGGAGTTTACGTAAAATACGATTGATCTCTAGCAGGTCGAGTACGTAAAGAGATCCTCACATGATTTACTGATCGAGGCACCTGTTGTGCTCGTGCTCGTCGTGCGATTAGATTAAGGGGCTCCCATTGATTTACACCTGGAATTTTGTTTACTCGAGCCGGTTAATTGCCGTAGATTAATGGCTGACACAATTTACAATCGAAACAGAACGCAGTGATCTGTCCTATCCACCTGTTATCGGGGCGCTCAATCCCGTGGGTCATGCGGCCGATTTCCTGGCGCCGGGCGATCGTCTCCACCAGATCGATGGCATCTCAACGATTGGGCTCAGCAACCAGAAGATAATGAGCATGCTGTGCGCCACCGGAGCGGATCCGGCGCCGGCCATTGTGGAGATCGAGTACTCGTTGCCCGAATGCAGTAAGTGCGATCGCTGTTGATCGGAGCTGGGATGGGGGAGTTCTCATGGTTCTCGATTTGTGTTGTTGCAGCAGTTTCCCAGAATAGCCTCTACGTTACCTCGAAGCTGGCGCAGATCACCGTGGAGCGGGAGAGCGGCTGCCTGGGCCTAACGCTGCGGGGCGGCGCCGACTATCCGCTGATCGTGACACACGTGAGACTGCACGGCCCCGTCTACAAGACCGGCCGCATCAAGCCCGGCGATCGGCTGCTGCGCGTCGATAATGTAAGTGTTGACTACTTCACGTGATGCATGACACCTGCTGCCGGACGGACTACCCTGCCCCTCCCCCCGCACCCCCTACCCCTCGCTGACAGGCGCTTCCGTTGTGCCATTTCCGTGAAAACATAAACCAAATTCCCTCTCTATTCAGATCTCGCTCATTGGCAAGACGCTGGCCGAGGCGCAGCAAATCATCAAATGCGGCCACGTTTCCGGCTACACGAATCTCACCATCGAGTACGACGTCTCCGTCGTGCAGAGCGTCGAGTTCTCGATGGGGCCGCTGCTCATCGAGATCGAGCGACCCATGAACGATAAATTGGGCCTGGTGCTGTGCAACTATGCGAGCCCTGCCACCGGGTCCGGCGGCAACGCCAGCAGCACCGACAAAATCGACGAGGTTGCCCAGTCGGGCATCTATATCGCCAGCATACTACCCGCCAGTATTGCCGATCGGTGAGTATTATAGGGTGCGAGCAACAACTTCAATTCAATTCATTAAAAGTGAATTAATTCCGATCGTTTTCAAAGCGGATGAATGAAAATTCCTTTAAAAAAATATGCAAATTACAAAAGAACAATTTTTGAACATTTTTCAATTATATAAAAATAAAATATTTTTAAAGACATTAAGGCATTTTTTAAAAGTAATTTTAAAATTTCCCCTTTTTTCTTCTTTGGAAAACTAAAATAATTAATTTTACTTTTTGAATAGTACTAAATAACTGTAGTACTTGATACTGATCCTTTTAACGAAAACAAAACTACTAATTGCACTGCCAGACCAATCCACCTAATTTCCGCAAATTTCAAGCGGAATCGAAGCAGGCGAATGTGGCAATTTCAGTTCTTAAAGCAGCCATATGGTTTTTAGCCAGCCTGGCAATACCGAAACTAATTAAGAGCTCCTCAACTCGCGTGGCAAATCTTAATTTTGCTTTATCAAAATGGGAACATCGCTGCCATATTGAAAATGCAGAAACTGACTATTGTGATTGTTTGGCTTGCAGCTGCGGCGCCTTATCGGTCGGCGATCAGGTGCTCTCCATTGATGACACCATGATCGAGCACACGGCCTACAGTCCCGATGAGGTAATGACCATATTGGACACCAGCACCGGACGGGGCTACACACAAATGCAGATCATGCCGGCACATGCGCTCGCGCGACGTGGTAAGTCCCAGAACCCCCCCCCCCCACCCCCCTGTTTGCTTTGTTAGCTCCTTGGTTGGAGTCGCCTTCGTTTGGCTATCTGAGTGTTCCCATCGGCGGCTGCTTGTGCAACGCCAAAAAGCCTGCCAAGGCGCCCAACCAAAAATGGTGCTTTGAAGGTCTCGTTGCGTGGGCGTCTGGCTAATGAACAGTCCCCGATCAGTAGCTGAAACAACACGCTACACACACACACACACACACACACACACACGAGGGCTGCTCGATGGGTTGTGTTTGCATAGAATATTGCCGAGTTTTCCCAGCTTTAGCTTGGTTACAATTGAACCAATATTTTAGTCATGATTTCTCCTATTTCTTATTTAAAATTTTTTAAAAATATTTAATCTTTATCTTTATATAAACAATTTATAAAAGTTTATTTTTATCGGAATTTTTCCACCTTTTTTAAAAAAAAAAATACATTTCGGAACAAATTTTCAAATTTATATAATTGCATTTTTGCATTGTTATCTATTTTATTAAATTTATCATTTATCTATTTTATTAAAATTCAAATTTGTTTACTAGATTTCCAACTTTGTCAAAACATGCATGGAATGTATCTTTTTTATTTTTGTTTCGTTTATTTTTGAAATGTGAAAAATCACAGCTGAAAGCTCATTGAGCAACCCTCGCCAGGGCATGTTGAATGCCAATCAATTTGTAGTTGAGTGCGATGCCAAGTCGAATAATTCGTTTGTTTTGAGGGGGGCGACAATGGGCGACTACTTAGGGCCGTAAATTCTTGAGCAAGATCGACAGAGACATACATATAAATGTATGTATGTACATATATACATGTATGTATGCCATGGTGTTGCCATAGATACACAGGCTAAGCTGTGGATTAGCTGCACCATTTCTCACACATGGCCATCAGATGGAAACACCTCCCCCAGCCGCATTGTGCGGAGGGCACGAACGAGTGTTAAAAGCTTTTGGCCAAGTTTGGGCAGAATGTCTTGGGCCGTAAATAGTGGCCAAGCGACAGCTGGGCACAGTGGGGCGTCTAAAAATACGTGCACACAGATAGATAAGCGGTAAACGCGGCATTTGATGTGCTTTAATGCTGCTGCTTCTTCCGCAGGTCACACGGCGCTGGGCAGTCCCAAGTATAGCTTCAGCACGCTGGAGTCCCGCAAGTCGACGGGCAGGCAGCGCCAGAGATTCGTGCGCAAGAGCTCGCTGCCGCTGGAGGGGAACGTGGGCGGCGGGAGTGGCCATCCGAGCAGCGTGGGCCTGTGCCGGGCGGAGAGCTTCCCGGTGCTGCTGGACTGCAGCCAGGGCGCCGGCATTGTGCTGGATGGCGGCCAGGGGGCCGGCCGGCCGGTGGTCATCGCCCAGATCCAGGCGGACTCGGTGGCGGACCGGAGCGGCTGCATCCAGGCGGGCGATCGCATCGTGGCCATCAACAAGATGTACAGCCTGGACGCGCTGGCCATGCGCCAGCTGCTGGAGGGCCGGGCCGGCAGCGGGGCGGCCAACTGGCTGGAGCTGGAGGTGGAGTTCGACATGCCCGACGCGGTGGTGCCCTCCAGCGGTGTGTTCAACGTGAAGCTGCCGCGCGCCGGCAAGTGCGGGCTCGGGCTGAGCGTCTCGAGCGGCTCCAGCCACGCCGTCTCCGGGCTGGTCATCGCCGACGTCAAGATGGGCAGCCCGGCGCACCGCTGCGGCTCGCTGCGCCCGGGCGACATCCTGCTCGCCGTCGACCAGCATCCCGTGCAGCACTTCAACGTCGACGCGCTGCTCAAGGAGCCGCCGTCGCCGGCCAGCAGCGCCGACTACACCACCCTGACCATCAAGCGCGTGGTGCTGCCCGACTTTCTGCCCAGCCCCATCTACAGCAACTGCACGAGCGGCCCGGGAGCCGGCGACCAGGAGCTCTACGGCAGCGCCTACGTGGCGGCCAAGTACGGCGAGGTCAAGTACAACGACTGCGTCTCGCTCAAGTCGAGCACGCCCCAGCCGGACTACTTCCGCGGCGCCAGCCTGGAGGAGACCGCCAGCCTGCAGTCCGTCCAGCTGCGGCATGCGGCGGCGGCGGCGGCGGCGGCGGCCGGGGGCAGCCGCAGCTTTGCCGGCGCCCCGAACACCCAGAGCCTGACCACCGAGCTGCCCGAGGAGGAGGAGGAGGAGGAGGGGGAGGAGGAGGACGACGAGCACGAGCAGCGCGGCCCCGAGCAGCTGCATCACTACGCCGGCTACGAGCTGAACCGCTATGCCAGGTGAGTCCCATCAGCTCCCAGCCGCAACTGGCCCCACTAACAGCCCCTCTCGCGGCACAGCGTCGACTGCACGGCGCTGCCGCCGCCCATGGAGAGCAAGGTCTACGGCTCGGCGGCCAGCTCCAGCAGCAAGAGCAGCGGCAGCAGCCTGCACCAGATCATCTTCACGGTGCGCCTGGAGCCCAAGGGCGGCCTGCTGGGCATCACGCTGGCCGGCAGCGAGGACATCACCAAGCCCATCACCATCAGCGGCCTGGTCGAGGGTAAGTTGGCCCAACGAATACTCGTTCACGCACTGAAAGGGGCATATTAGCTTCGTGCACTGCAAACTGAAAACGGGATTACTGAAGATCTTCTCCAAAGATCGCAGAAAACATTTCTGGAGAGTCTTTGACAGAAGAGTTGAGGGCCTTAGAAGTCAGTGGGATTTAAAAAAAAAAGTTAGTTTGATTGCTTATGACTAAATTCTATATTGGAGGCGTGGCAAATCAGCTTCAATCTAAAAGCTAGATTCATAAAAAATGACTGATCTCCTCTAAAGATCGATTAGTGTTGAAGATCGCCCACTTTTAGAGCTAGAAATCTGTGAACGAGTATTGCGCAGTCGGCTACACCCGACTGCAGCGTTTCCAACCGATCCTTCCGCTTGCAGGCGGCATCGCGCACAAGAACGGCCAGATCCACGTGGCCGATCAGCTGCTGGCCATCGACGAGCACTCGGTGCAGGGCATGCCGCTGTCGCATGCCACCAGCCTGCTGCACAACCTGGGCGACCTGGTCGACCTGAAGATACTGCGCAGCCACGACGTCGCCAGCGCCAGCGCCAGCGCCAACGCCAACGCCAACAGCCTGCCCCAGGCGCAGGCGATCTACGCGAAGGTGCAGCGCCGGCCGCGCAGTCCGTCGGCCAGCACGGAGCCGGGCAGCGGCAATGCCAAGGATCAGCAGCAGCAGCTGCAGCAGCGCATCTTCCACGTCACGCTTTACAAGGATAAAGTCTACGACGACTATGGCTTCTCCGTCTCGGACGGGCTCTACGAGCGCGGCGTCTTCATCAACCGCATCCGCAGCGGCGGCCCGGCGGACATGTGCGGCCAGCTGAAGCCCTTCGATCGCATCATGCAGGCAAGTGTCGATCAACGGGAATCGGTCCAGCTCACTCCTAATCCCCTTCCGTTCCACAGGTGAATGAGATGAAGACCCAGGACTTCGACTGCTGCCTCACGGTGCCGCTGATCGCCGCCGCCGGCGACAAGATCGAGATGATCATGCAACGCTCCGAGTAGAAGCGCTCCAAGCCCAAAGTCTACACTTTTCTTCTATTTTTTTTTTTTTTGATAATCTTTAACTAGTTGTATCTTAAGTCTTAACGCTAAGTGCCATCTTTTGTATCGTACTAATGTCACATTTAGAGCCCCTTGCCCCCGCCGATCGACACTGTCCCCCCGATATGCCTTAACTAATTTTAACGACAATAAGTTATGCCAAGTGCCTGGAAAGTCTTTCTTTTATATACATACACACTACAATAATACACCATCGATTGTCTACCATAACCAAATAAACAGAGTTCGTCTTTAAATAGCTCCATACGAAAATAATTGATAATCGTACTTTTACTTTATATATTATATATACGCGTGTGCTATTATATATATATATATTTAGGTAAAGTTATGCTAAGGATTTTTAAATTTGACAAAAAATGTTACCCCCAGAATCAGTTGTGGGGGCTAGCAACTATAAGTTTTGCAAAAAAAAAAAAACATTTCGAAAATAAGTCAAAATCAATATAGAGATCAGACAGAGTTATGGGAGTTCGCAATATGGGAGCTATGAATTAATCGTAATCTGTCAATAATATTCATTGGGCTTATTCTTCAAATATTTGCAAATATATATTATCCAAATGGGATTCAGATATGCTTAAATATAATTAACAATTTATCAGGAAATGCAATTAGAGTCTTATTAGATTATTCAGTTCACCAAAAGTTTCAACCTGGCAATAGATTAAACTGTTGATCTGTGTGTTTTGAGATCAGTAATAATCGCTGACCTGCTCGACCTGCAGCGCTTTGGAGGCACGGTTTTGTTGATCGACAGTCACCTTTGACCTATGTCATTTGTTACCAGGTTGGCGTATTGCGCTCTGGGGTTCCTCTGGTTGCGTTATTCAACATTGCACTTTGAGATCATAAACAAATGTGTGCGCAAATAATAACAATATGCCCGGACGTCAACGCCCTTCTGTCTCTCTCTACCGCATCGATTATGGATGCTTCTCTGGAAAACAAATTTAAAATGCAATAACAAACGCCTTGTAAACAAATACATACACATAAGCGTGTTGATTTATAGTACTCGCAAAGCGGAAACAATCGGAAACACCCTGTGGGGGTGTTTCACAATTAACGGAAGAGATGGGCGGCTAAAGGCCGAGACGACCTTAGAAAGTCCTCGATCTGCCTTAACAGTATATCTTTTCATAAGTTTCTATGTGAACTCGGGAACCTAAAGCGCTACGAAGTGCAAATTTTAAATGTGGTCTCTATATACAAAGCTGGGACTTTGGGGAACTTCGCCTGGCAGTTGGGAAAAAGTATCGCGTAGGGGATATATTTACGATAGTATAAATGATAAAAGGGTAGTGCCGAAAATGAAATACCCTGGCAGGCATATATCAAAAGTAAACACAAAAACTAAATTTTTGATCGATTGATCTACTTATATTACTTAATATAGCTGTTTTGAAAAAATGTTAGTTGAGTGTAGAAAGTGTAGAAAAAAAAAATTGTTTTCAGTCAGCTGATAAGGCAAAGAAATCAAAGAATTCAGAGAAAATAAATTCATAAAATTGTTAATTGGAATTATGCACAATACTTTCGTAGGAATACTGTCAGAAAACTAAGCTCTATATGTGTATGAAATCTATTTATAGACCAAAGTCAATCAACAATCCTTACCCCCCCTCGACCCCGACGACCTGGCGCAGTGGGATGGGAGAGGGAGAGGGGGGACTGGGGCAGAGGCAGCGAGAGTTGAAGAGAGATGGGAATGGAAAAACGCGATCGGTGCTCGTAAACAGAAAAACAACAAAAACAACAACAACAGCTGGAATAAAGCGTGGCGTTGATAAGCCAACTCTGAGCTGGTTTATTCTGGGCGATCTGGTCCAGCAGCAGCGCTGGAGCCCATTGACGTCAATGGCGATCGCACTGAGATCCTGGTGGAAAAGTCAAGCGACCGACACCAGCCGGTAAACACCTTAGCCAATGGACTTTGCGCCGGTTCGTTGCGATGCCGAATCCGTAACGGAACCAGATCGCTGATAACAGCCAACTGCGATCCACCCGCTTCCCAATTGCAACTGAGCAGACCCCCCCCCTCGCCCTCCCTCTCTGTCGCGCCGCTGGGAGGCTTGCCGGCTGAGCGCTTGACACAGTTTCAGCTTGAGCTTTGGCGATGGTCGGGCGATAAGCACACCGCCGTGTACAGTCATCCCTCTATGCCAAAGTCTGGCAAGTCTTATCTGCAAAGCTGTGCTAAAAAAAAAAGTTTCTATTTTTATACTCGTTCACGAAGTGAAAAGAGCATATCGGGATTATTTTTCAAATCTTTAATATATATTTATTTAAAATGTTTTCAGGCAGATTACTGATGAGTTGGCAAATTAATAAAATCTATATATATCGGGTAGCCCTGGAAAATCCATATCTACCACAATTGTAGAGCTAGAGTCATCAAGTTCCTTTCAAAATCGAGTTCAAAAGTTTCCCCCACGCCCACTCCCATTCCACAAATTGCAGTAATTGATTTTAATAAAAAGCAAGAATACCAATTAATTAATTGACTGTTTCAAGCCGCGAACGAGTATTTCGCGGTCGGTTACACCCGACTGCAACGTTTGTATTTGTTATGGCTGCGCCTTTGACAAGTGCGGCGCACGTGCGTCGACGTCGACGTCGACTTTAAGTTGGCATGAAAGGAGGAGGCGAGCTTTAAGCTTGACTTCGGCGCCCGGCAAGCTTTAGGCGCGGCGGCTCGCGTCGCAGTCGCAGTCGCCGTCGCCGTCGCAGTCGCGGTTGTACTTTGCATCCAAGCGTGCGCTGGCGGGCGGCTAAAGCTTATCTCAGTGCCGTTATACCCCGCTCAGCAGCAGCGACTGGCGGAGGCCGAAGCTCGCCTGGGCATAAAAATTGCGCTGGCCGCAGCTGATCGGCTCAGTGTTGTGACGGCCGTTGAACGCGACAGACGACGCGGGCAGCGAACGGAGATTGAAGAGTAACGAGTAAAGACGAGTAACGGGTAACGGGTAACGGGTAACGGGAGAACAATTCGAACCGGCAACGGGGCAAGTGAAAGAAACACGCGAGTGCTCGAGCACACGAACTAAGCAAATAGGAATAAAGTGCTTGGCGACCCAAAGTGGACAGCGAGTGCCCAGCGAGACAACAAAGCGACAGGTGCGCGATTCTGGCGGCGATAAGATTAATTTAATTAAACGCAACAGAAACCGAGTGCACGCCGTAAATCGTCTTAGCTTCTTCAGTTAAGCTATCTATAAAAACGAAGTCGAACTGAGACTCTGACGTGTAGTGAAGGCCAAAGTGATTTAGTTCCTGCCTAAAATGTAGACTGGCTGCAACGCAGCGGCAACAACTAGAAAAGAAAGGAAAAACAGTAGCAATTTGAGCCAACTCAAGAACCAAGCACAGCAAGATGTATGTGGCCAACACCACCGGCGGCCTCATGCTGCAGACGATGCTCTACTTGGCCAACCACACGAGCCGCGCGGCAGTCAACACGCTGATCGATCTACCACCGGCGCCCAAAAGCGGTAAGTGATCAACTCAGTCGACTGCCATTCACCGGTTTTGGCCGGGCCAGTTCACAGTCCGAATTGCCTCGGAATTGGCCAATCCCTTGCGCCGACCAAATGCGGCTGCAGCTGCCGTCGAATCACCTTCACGTAGAAGTTTCCACAGAACTTCTGTTTCTGTTCGTTTTGTGTGTACCTGATGAACATCCAGTTATGTTCTTTAATAATTGGGTTTAGCTTCGAATATATTCTAGATGAAAATGACTCAGAATTAAATATTTCTAACTTTTTTTTTTTTTTTTGGTTTATTTTTATTTTATTATTTGCAGAATTGTTAATGAAGTTATGCATAAATATATATACATATATGTTAAAGAATAACACACAGATAAACAGATGGGATCTAAAGATTTCTCCTTCTGCTTTTTATATTTACTCAACTTGTACCCATTTTAAATGACAACAGGGTATTACAAAAAATATACCCTCTGTAGATGCTTTTGTGAGCACTTCTCAACTTACATTTATCAGAAATTTGAAACGAATACTTCTATATATATCACAGCACAGTGGCGGCTCACCTTTATACCGTTAAAATGTTATAATATATACTTACTTAAATACAAAAATTAATTTTAGAAGACTAGCCGAAGTTTCTTTGACAACTGCTTTTCTTAATAGTTTCCTTAATTGAAAATTGTCATCTCAAATTTTTTATTATCTCCTAATGAGTGTACAATCAATTAATTTACAACAAGTGTGACGACTGAGGAAATCATTTAAATATTTATAACAATGACTTAACGTTTAAATATGACTCTCAAGTCGAATTTTAGTTTTCCGTAAACAGTACGAAGATCAACTATAAAAACTAGTTTTGCTCCAATTTTTGTATAAATTATTTTCTGAATTCTGAAGAATAATAAATAGTAAAGTACAAAAATTATAAAATAAATATGTAAAATATAGAACGAGGCACGGTAACTTCAAGTCGACTACGCTCTCCCAACAAATTCAGCTATTTTCTTTCGCCTCAAGTAATGCCCGAGTGTCTCTCTCTCCTAACGTATGTCTCAACTATTCAAAGTGATTCTTTTATTCACCAGCGGGCACTGGAAATGAGTTCGACTGAAAGTTAGCATGGCCATTCATTAGTCAAACAAGGCCAAACGAGACTTTAACCCAAGACCCAGGCCCAGATCGGAGCGGGATCTTCGAGCGTTCGTCGCTTGGGTAAACAGAAGTGGAAGATGCATATTGGGGTCTTCCGCGGGGAAAGCGTTCAGAAGCATTCGATATGGATAGTTGCTGCAATTTAAGAGTTGAGCAAAAAATAGAAAACGGAAAGCGAACGAATTGCAATTACGACACTCCCTGATAGGTCGAGCCTATCTAATAGAAAACTTCCGATATAAATAAAAATTATAAATAAGACAATGGCTTGCCGATAAGACAACAACAACAACAACAACGATGGCAATGACGACAGACCTTAAAGCATTTAGCCACTTAATCATTCGATCATTTAATCAGTTGGTCATTGATCAGCGGATTTTGAATGCCACGCAACGCTGAGCAACGAGAAAAACACACACGACGGACGGACAAGGAATCCAATAAGAAATTGTGCGGTTGAAGAAACAGTCAATGACATGTCTAATTGCTGGTTGGCAGAACAAATGTTAGGCGCACAGTCGATGTTAGCAACAGGGTGCTGTTAGTAACAGCACTTTTCAATGTTATGCTTGTAAAACAGCTGTTAATTTGGTGCTGTTTCAAAACCTATTTAAAGGTTTTAACAGTCTGATTGAAATGTTAAAAAATATCTCATAACATTTTACAATGTTATAGCGAGCCTCTAACAGGAAGTTAACATAATCAAGGTTTTTAACAGTCTGATTGAGATGGTAATAAATATCTCAAAACTTTTTACAATGTTATAGCGAGCCTCTAACAGGAAGTTAACATAATCAAGGTTTTTAACAGTCTGATTGAAATGTTAAAAAATATCTCAAAACATTTTACAATGTTATAGCGAGCCTCTAACAGCAAGTTAACATAATCAAGGTTTTTAACAGTCTGATTGAAATGTTAATAAATATCTCAAAACTTTTTACAATGTTATAGCGAGCCTCTAACAGCAAGTTAACATAATCAAGGTTTTTAACAGTCTGATTGAAATGTTAATAAATATCTCAAAACATTTTACAATGTTATAGCGAGCCTCTAACAGCAAGTTAACATAATAAAGTTTTTTAACAGTCTGATTGAAATGTTAAAAAATATCTCATAACATTTTACAATGTTATAGCGAGCCTCTAACAGCAAGTTAACATAATAAAGTTTTTTAACAGTCTGATTGAAATGTTAAAAAATATCTCAAAACATTTTACAATGTTATAGCGAGCCTCTAACAGCAAGTTAACATAATCAAGGTTTTCAACAGTCCGATTGAGATGTTAATAAATATCTCATAACATTTTACAATGTTATAGCGAGCCTCTAACAGCAAGTTAACATAATCAAGGTTTTTAACAGTCTGATTGAGATGGTAATAAATATCTCATAACATTTTACAATGTTATAGCGAGCCTCTAATAGCATGTTAACATAATATCTGCTGGTAGTAACATAAGAGCGCGTGTGCAAAGTATCTTATCAGGTTGTGTGAGAACTTTTTTCAAAAGATACCCAGTCTGGCAATACTTATCAATACGTATTATTAGACTGGGACTGAGCTGTTAGTAACAGAAGGCATCTGTTTGACAACTTGCTGAGAATGTTATTTTAATTAAAAATAGAACACCAAATGTTAGAGTGAGCCTATTAACATTTCCCTGCCTTTCATCAAGACCTGTACAGCCAACTAATGAGCAAGCGTTCCTCCTCCATTCACAGACATCAACGAGGTGAAATGCTTCGGCGTCTACGGCTGCTTTCCCATAAACGGGCCCTGGAACACGGTGACGCGGACGATCAACGTGCATCCGCAGAAGCCGTCGGAGATCGAGCCGCACTTCACGCTGCACACGCGTCGCGCCTTGGATCAGGCCAAGTACATCGATCTCAACGATCCGGACAGTGTGCAGGGGCTGGGCATCAATGAGCGAGGCAAGATCTATCTGCTGGTCCACGGCTACCTCGAGTCGGGCGAGATACCCTGGATGCTGGACATGGCGCGGGCGCTGCTCGACACGGACAGCGGGTGCGCCGTGATACTGATCGATTGGGGCGGCGGCGCGAGTCCGCCGTACGTTCAGGCGGTGGCCAATATCCGGCTGGTGGGCGCCATCACGGCGCACGTGATCCACATGCTGTACGAGGAGCTGCGTCTGCCCAATCTGGACAACGTGCACATCATTGGCCACTCCCTGGGCGCCCATCTGTCCGGCTACGCCGGCTCCCATCTGCAGAACGACTTTGGCATCAAGCTCGGCCGCATCTCCGGGCTCGATCCGGCGGCGCCGCTGTTCACCGACACCGATCCGGTCGTCCGTCTCGATCGGTCCGATGCCGGCTTCGTGGACATCGTGCACACGGACGCCAATCCGCTGATGAGGGGCGGCCTGGGCATCATCCAGCGCGTCGGCCACGTGGACTTCTATCCGAACGGCGGCTTCGACAATCCCGGCTGCGACAAGAAGCTCCAGGACGTGATGAAGAGCAACCGGCGCGGCACCCTGTTCACCACCATGCAGGAGTTCCTCGGCTGCAATCACATCCGCAGCGAGCAGTACTACACGGAGAGCATCCTCAGCAAGTGTCCTTTCATGGGCATCACCTGCGACTCGTTCGACGTGAGTGCCGAGTGCTCCGGAGAGCCTGTCCGCCAATTCAACTAATCCTCTCTCCTCTTCCTGCAGAGCTTCAAGGATGTCAAGTGCGGCAGCTGCGATGAGCCCGGCCGACTGTGCATGCGCATGGGCTACCACAGCCAGCAGGATTACGAGGAGCAGCGGGCACGTGGCCACATCGCAGCGCAGGATCCGCCGCCGGTGTTCTACCTGATGACCGGCGACCGGAAGCCCTTCTGCCGGCAGCACTACAAGATCACCGTGCGCGTCTCCAGTCACGATGAGAGCACGCTGCACGGCGGCGAGATCGGGACGCTCTCCATACGGCTGCACGAGGAGCACGGCGCGGGCAAGAAGAAGAGCACCGATCGCATGAAATTCTCACCGAAAGCGATGTACTTCGAGCCCGGCTTCGACTATACGGCCCTGGTGCCGGGCCGCGACCTGCACGAGCCGGGCCACGCGACCGTCTTCTGGGAGTACCAGACGAACATCCTCAACCCGCTCACGTGGCGCATCCTCGCCGCCCCGCGCATCTATCTCGAGTACATCCTGATCGAGTCGCTGGAATCGAGGGATCTCTATCTGAAGCTCTGTCCGCTGCACGAGGGCGCCATACTCTCCGGCACGGAGAATGTGCTCCACACGCGCTACTGCAAAGACTAGAGGGGGTGCGTGGAGCGTGGGAGGGGGGGGGGGGTGGGTCTTGTCTAGTAAATAGCCAAAAGCTTTTCTGCTGATCAGCCCAAAAGCTGGCAACAGTTTTTTACCTGGCACTTAGCGAAGGCACGCAGCCGCATGGTGTGTGTCCCTGCTGAGAACAGTGCACAGCACAAGTGTTCCCACTTTTTTGTATACTCCCTGTTTTTTCCTCCTTAGCCAGGACACACACAAGAAGCATTTTGTATTTTATTATAGTATTCGTCTATCCAATAAGTTATTCCAGGAGGAAGAGCACAATGTTATTTATATATATAAATATATATATACTTTATAGTTATGTCTATGCATGTGCATATGTAAATGTTATTTATGCTAATATTTGAAAACATTTTTTTTTTTAATTTACTTAATTAGCTTATTTATTAATCTTTTTTTTTTATAATAATAAAAAGAAAAAAAAACACAATCGACAATTTCTCAGGGCTTTGTTGAAGTTAATTGATTTGTACTCAAGAAGACGGCCTTAACTTAGCACTCAGTGTATCAGAAATCGTAGTAGACTTTTATTTCAAAACTGTTATCCAGATTTTCATGGACAATCTCACAAAATATGTGCTCACTGTACACATCGTACATATTTTTTGAAAAAAATGCAGAAGAAAATACAACTGACAAAATTGAGCAGTTTTCATACAAACATAAGGCTAAAGTATATTTTAAAGCGTTTATGATTTGTGTTTGTTTCTTGCTAAAGGTAAGTTTTTCCCTATTTAAATCCTATTTCTTTGTAACCTTTCGCCTTTCATGTGCGGCTATCAAGTTTTTCAAGGCCAATCAATCGTACTTCTATTCGCCTCACGATTGAAGCAAGTTGGCAGCACGGCTCAGCTGGAGAATTTGATTAAAACCCCTATTTCGGTATACACCTCGGTAATTCAACCAATGTACCATATTTCTGTGATTGTAAATTAGCGAATTTGATGATTGATAAGTGGAGTGAATGCTAAGCTGACTGATTGACAAGCTGCCTGATAAGTTGATTGATAGACTGATGGACTGATAGACTGACTGCTTAATAGGCTGACTGACAGATGAGCTGATTGATTGATTGATTGATGTTGTGATTGATGGACATATTGATAGACTGATTGATTGATTGATAGACTGTATGATTGAGATATATAGATATAGACTGACTGATTGATGGACAGATTGAATGTAATGTATATTTATGAAGCTGACAAACTTAATTTAAATAAATAAATACACTTAAATAAAAAAAGAATAGAACATATAGAAACTTGGACTCGTATCTTAAGAGGTGCACATGGGGATTAGGTCACAATCGTCGTTTAGTTGTTCGCGAAGCTGGAGCTCGGCTCCAGGCTGCTTGGGGTTGGGGGCAGGCGCTCGCATAATTAAGTCGTCATTATCAAAAACACGTGGTGCAATTTAACAACATGCCACAAGGAGTCCGCCGGAGCCACACGCCACAAATTATGAATATCAAAATGTGCCCAAGATAAACGACACAGGAAAAAGGCAACTGGGGGGAGGGGGGGCTGCGACAACTGCGGGCACTGCTAAGGGGATTGGAAAATTAGTTTTCCACGCATCGTCAGCAAACACAATCGAGCATCGCCGGCCCTTGGCGGAGGCAGGGGAGGGACGGGGGTAGGCGGGGGGAGCCGATGGCACCTACACACGATAATTTATAGCAGATTGTCGCCTTTACGAAGGAGGGGCGTGCTGGGTGGGGTGGGTCGCTTCAATAGATGCCACGTATTTTTGGATGGGCATTTGCATTCAATTACGGCAGCTGTGAGCCGGACAGATTTATTTTTATGCACGCGCCATAAACGAAGCCCCAAAATGCGCCGCAGATGAGTGGGGGACGGGGGGGGGGGAGGAGTTACCAGCACAGCCCCAAAGAGTTGGGCCAGGAAGGAGCTGGGGATGGATCCCTGGCGTTGGCTGCGCTCAATCATAATTATGTGATTTGTTTGCGACGCCGACGTGAAAGCGAGCAGTGGAGCAGAAGGGGTGTGGGGGTGGGGGGGGCGACTAATTAAACGGACGCCTTCGCCCCAGCGATGGGGCTGAGAAGGGGGCGCGGGCGTGCTTCTTTTTGTGTGTGGCATGTTGACGTATTGTCGCTTGTGTCGTCTCGTGGAAGTTATGACATTTTGATTTGAGTTGCATTTGAAGTCGCTCAGCCGGCGAAGAGAAGGGGGAAGCGGGGGAAGGGGGGAAAGGGGGGCTAGGTGCACAACTAATTAAGATGGGAGCCGAGGTCGTTGCATGGCGCAGCTGCAGGCAATTTAGAAGACAGACAGCCGGCCAAAGGATTGCGCGAAAGTGGGCGGGGCACCTCGCTAATTGCAGCGGGGCGAACTGAGAGTGTGTGCGTGCGTGTGTGGCAACAAGTGACAGTTGGCAGGCGGGTGGGTGGGGCGCACAATTCGAAATCGATTAGCATTATTAATGAATATGCGTGCGTATTAGAGGAAATGATAGAAACCACAAGAACGTGGACAGAAAAGACGAGAGACAGAAACAACCACAACAACAACAACAGCAACAACAACAACAACAGAGAAAAGGTTTCTCAAACAGTCGAAATTCCGAGAAAGGCCCTCCGCCAGAGATTGTCAACATGCTCATCAACACGAGTGCGGGGCGCGGGGTGGCACAGTGTGGATGCAACCACAACAAAGAAAAGAACACGAAAACAAACAAACAACAACAAAAATGCCCACATGCCACGCGGAGAGCAGAACTTCGGGAGTTGGCCAACCTGTGGAATGTTCGAAACTAAAACAAAAACAAGGCAGGTTGAAAGGCAAGACGAGCAAGGGGAGCGGGGGAGAAACAGAAACGAGTCAAATCAAATGCAGATAATATCAATTATATGTAAAAGATACACACGCATGCGATAGATACAGTCGCCGAGATAAGCATTTAAATTATTAACAGCAACAGCAACAACAACAACGAGCGACAACACGCAGCTGACAACTGGCCCCAAAAAACAACAACAGCAACCGCAAAAGGATCCATAACACGAAATTTATGCCCGTGTGTATCTGTATCTGTATAATTCATTAGAATCAACAGCTGATTCGAATCACGGTTCCCAGAGCTGCCCAGCGAAAGAATGATCGAGAATCACGAGTGATCTTCGTGTATTTAAATCATGGATTCCAGTCGCTGTGACAGATTGAAAAAGTATCTAAAACGATTAGATGCACTCGACTTGGGCGTATAGTCAATGAGTCCATCAGTCAATTCAGCTATCAGTCAGTCAATCAAGGCAATTAGTCAGTTTATCAATGAATCAATCAAGTCTATACAAGTAGCAATATAATTCGTTTATTCTATATACAAATTTA
Source organism: Drosophila sordidula (assembly GCA_035047465.1). NCBI lineage: Eukaryota > Metazoa > Arthropoda > Insecta > Diptera > Drosophilidae > Drosophila > Drosophila sordidula. The sequence goes on along the minus strand of JAWNPQ010000136.1, from coordinate 10,530,843 downwards.
ACATTATACGCGATTCAATACATAATAGTTTGTAGGTGTTTTTCCCAGGGGAAAATACTTAAACAGAGTTTAGAATTTTCTTCAATCGTACGGCAAATAGGACTATGGTTAATTGACAGCGGTTTGGAAAAAACTTGCTAGCCCAACATGAAAGGGAAAAGGTTACGAGAAATAGAAAGAAATACAAATTAAAAACGCCTTAAAAGATACTTTAGTCTTATGTTTGTATAAATACTCTACAATTTTGAAATATATGTTTACTATACTGCGATGGAAATCTTTGAGATACAACAACAATCCTAGGATGACAATTGATTAAGTCAAGGCAAATCTGAAATCTAAAGCGCAAATTAAATATAACAAAAAGAGAAGAATACCTCTTTGTTGAAAAAAAAAAAAAATAAATATATTTATAAACAATAATAATAATAATTCGAAAAGCAAGCTTCGAACTAAAATCTATTTTCATGAATGCAAAAAACCAAATGGGCTAAGGAAAGCTTAAGGGCAGGTGCTGATTCGAACCCCTTTGAACCCTTTGGCAGAAGAAGCAGAGGAGGCAGGAGAGGGGCGTGTCAAGCGCAGAGAACGGCAAACAAATGAGATGACAAAATGTGAGGGATTTCCAAGTAAAAAAGGGAAAAGCAAAATAATAATACAAAGAAACCGCTTGCGGTCATATAGAGCACTAATTTAAATATCATTAGTAAACAATTAAAACAAAAGGAAAACAAAGCAGAACAACAACAACAGCAGCAGCAGCCGAAAGGAGCCCAAAGGACGACGTTAACAATGCGGCATTATCGCAAGCCGGCTGTCAACGCGCGCCACGCCCACAGGGCAGGGACTGGGAGGCGGGGGCGGGGGCGGGGGCGGGGTCTTACATAAATGTCACAGCAAAGCAGAAACACACAGAACTGGGAAGGAATAATAAGTGCTAAGCGCGGACAGAAATCAAAGGGCGACATTTCTGCTTTTTGTTTTAGCTTTTTTTGTTTTGGCTTTACGCAAAGTTGTGACAGCTCCAAAAGGATTGCGAACAGGATTGCGGCTCGCCGGGGCAGAAGGTGGGCGGGGGCGTTTCGTGCTTGTCGTTTTCCGTTCGCGCTGCCTTTGCCTTTAATTGCATTTCATATATAATTTGTCAGCACACCCGAGTAGTCCCAAAACACCCACCCGCCCATCTAAATAGTGTATATCCTGCTGCTTTTATGCTCCTGTTTTTGCACTAGCTCGCGAAGTGAAAAGAGCATATTACTTTGAGTATATATTGGGGTTGATTCGCTTAAATCTATTCATCTCCCCCAGCTTGAAAGCTAGAAACATTACTGATGACCTCCTCTAAAGACGCCCCACTTGGGGCGTGGCCTCCCACAAATTACAGACAACTATATTTCTTCGACTATGAACAAGTATTGCGCAGTCGGGTATGCCCAACTTCCTCTTTTGGGTTATAAACGTGCCTTATCAGCGCACGGGAGCGCACAGCCTGCGGCACTTCACATGGTCCACATGGCTGGACACGTGCCGCTGCCCCAACCCAACCCGGCCCTGCCCCCGCCCCCGCCCCCTCTCTTGTGGCAAAGTGCGCAACCAGCAGCCGTCGGCGTCGACCGCAAGTCACCTGATGCTGCTTTTCCCATGCCAAGCCGCCTGCCACGCCCCCGCCCATCGCATGCTTAAGCGCAGGGGCGTTGCTGCTGGTTAGCTAGCGCTAGGGGGGAGGGGGAGGGGGAGGGCTAAGGGTAGGGGTATTCGCATACACTATGTGCTTGTAATATGATCCTGCGTGCTTGGGCATAATTTGTTATTTTAGCTATCGCATTATGCTGCAAAGCCCCCGCCCACCGCCCCCACACCCACCCCGCCCTCGTAATACGCACACGTAAATGGATTTCTCTCTGGTCTTTCAGCATTACAGCGGAACGGAACATCTTTTGTCAGCTGAAGCAAAAAAAAAACAAAAAAAAAAGAAAAAATAATAAAATAAAATAAAACAAAGAAACAACGAAAAATATCGATTACATTCGCTGAAAACTTTTTGTCCGTATTCCGCCACAACAAGCCCGCGAAGAAGAAGAAGAAGAAGCGGCAGCGGCCCATTGGAGCCCCGAAAAACATAACCATAAATAAGGGTAATAAAATTGATGCTCAGTTGTCGCTGCAGCTGTCCCGAGCTAAGAGCAACAAATAAATTGTTGTTCTTTTTGTCTTTTGCGATCCGAGAATGTTCAATACTCATAACATTAACTCACCGTCGATGCCAGAGTCCCAATCCCGACCAGCTACCAGCTTTTAATGAGCTCAGCTCCGATCACGAGGAGATCGCAGACAGGAAATGCACTTTCCGCCAGTTTACGGACAAACTTGCGAAATTTCGAAAGTCTTTTGCTTTACGGTTCGAATGGTATTTGAAAATCTCCAACTGCAATGGAAATTGCGTTTTCAAAAAAAATCGAAACTGGAATTAAATGCAACTTTTGTCAAAAAAAAAAATAAATAGAACTAGGAGAATTCTTGTATATAGGTATATAGTGTATAGGACATAGCTATAAACTATCTACCTATCAAAACAACTCTCTTAGACAACTCATCTGCCTAGGACTGCATATTAAATATGTGTTTATGTCCTGTAAAACGAATCCCATCTCTCAGCAGCTGCAGTTGTGTTAGTGAGCTTTTGTCTAACTACCCTACGGCAAGCTTAAAGCTCGCGCAGCTGCAGCATGCGTGTGTCTTGTATGTGTGAAAGCTCGTTTGAAAGTATGTGTGAAATCAAATATTAGAATTTTACTGATATATGTAATTGCCTTGGGCTATTTTAGAATTTATTGCGTTCAACGATTTCTTAAGCAATCTAAGTACAATATTTAATATATAAAAAAAAAGTTGCTTACATTTTATATAAGAACTCAAAGAGGAAGACAAATATATGCAGGTCCGATACGAGTATTTGATAGTTGAAAAAAAAGGCAAAATTTCGAATTTTGTTTTTGTTCTTCAGTCAAACGTGGAAGGATAAATGAATATGAGGATATCTAAATCCATATTGAATACACAGTTACATGTATGTATATATAGTATATGTTTGGGTATTTGTTGCTTGCAGCGAGTACTTAAACGTCAATTTGGATAATGAGAGCTCTCTCGGCTCTCACGCCTGGGCGCACTTGCAAGGCGAATGCGCTTTTGTTGCAACGGTTTTTTGTTCTCTGCTGGGCCATTGTTGTTATTAAAAACAATATTCGCCGGCTGAGCAAAAAGAGTGGAGTTTGGATTGAGGAGTGGGCAATGTGCGGCTTATCTCGCATCTCGGCATTAACACGTCGTATTGTTGCTAGGCACACACGCACACACACACACGCACACACACATGGCACAAAATGGCAGCCACTGAGGGCACTCGCTTATCAGATCAACGCAATCGCAGCGCTGTGACAATGAAAATTTAGCACCTTGACTCACACACTCGCACACACACACACACACACATGCGCCCTCTCGCTCGCTCTCTCGCCCGCTCCCTTACAGTTTCTCGAAGGCATTCGCATTGGTGAGCATCTCACGAGTCAAACGCCAGACCTGCTTGGCGGCCTGCTCCAGGGCGCTGGGGGACTTGCCCTTGAACATGTCGAGGCTGGGCAGGAAGTAGTGGGGACAGCGACGGTACTGCAGGCAGGAGATCAGCTGCAGGAAGATGCCGTTGATCCGGTCGGCGATGCAGCTCTCGTCCCACTCGAAGTCGCGCGGATGCTTCTCGCACTCGTAGAGCAGCAGATTCTTCAGGTGATACGCGCTGATCGGATTCCCGGGCAGCTCCAGGTGACGGTCGCGCAGCGTCTTCAGTATGCTCAGGCAGCGGCGCCGGCAGCCCCCTTTGAAGATGCGATCGGTTCAATTCGGTTGCCATAGACAGCCCCACCCCCCCCCCCCCTCGCTTACCTTGCAGCAGACGATTCTCCGCCTCGAAGAAGCTCAGCACCCAGGCGTCGCCCTCCATGCTGGCCGCATTGTTGTTCTTGTTCTGCATGACGACGCTCTCCTTGGAGAGCAGATCGAAGCCCTCGGTTTTCACCTCGGCCACGATATTCGGATGCGGCCAGGGGATGTGCGGCATCGGCCAGTGGGCCGCCGAGCGCGGCCAGATGCCGGAGCACTTGAAAGCGGGCGTGATCTGCACCACGAACCGCTCCCGGATCCGCAGCTTCACCTCGGTGGTGTCGCCAATCATCTTCACCATGTCCCGATAGATGCTCTTGTCGCACGCCTGCGCCACCAGCGTCTGGAAGCGCGCCCGAATCTTCCGCGACGACAGATAGCCCGACGCGGTGATGAACTCCACCCACAGGGACATCGAGCGCTTGCGTCCGTCGCTCAGCTTGAGCACCGCACAGCCGGGCAGGGTGCCGTCGTCCACAAAGTTGAAGACGCCCATCTGGTTGAGGTAGAGCACGATCTCGAACTCGTTCGGCGAGATCACCTCCACGCCCTCGAACCTGCAACGAACAAGCGAGACCGTTGCAGACGGGTTTAACCGACACACTGCTTCACACTGTAACCGAAGCTTAAGCGTATCGAATCTAGGGACTTGAAATCTCGAATATGCACTCGTGTATACCCGCGTCGGATAAAGTGTTTCGATTTTTTTCACATCTCCCTCTTTGTGCTGTACAAATGTGTGTCTAGTTTAAGACTGAGGGAGATTTTTGTATAGCCAAAAAGTCTTCACACTTTATCGCGGACACAAACGGGTACATTTTCTTGACTTCCGCTGTTCCTAATCCTTTGATCTGCGAACGGGAGGCACCAATTGCGGCTGCGTAATTCAGGCGCCCGACGGCTGTCAGCGGAGCACTTTGTGGCCCTCGGGGCTGCCCAAGCAACAACAGCGCGGATCCTCAAACCTGCAATGTCATTCCCTTTTGTCAAGTCATGCTCCTCGGCTCCTGCTCAGTATCGATGGCATCTACTTGGCCAATGACACTGCCGCAAATTGTTGCATAAATTGTTGCATAAATAAATTGAAATCCTTGTTTGGCATTTTTGCCTAATCTGAAGAACTTTTTTGATTTAGTTAGTTAGATGAGTTAGATATGAAGAATGGACCTGCTTTTAAAATTTACAAAGTCTTTAGTCTCTGTTAAGAGAAAATTCATTAAATTATATTTAACATCTACTCGAAAATATCTATGCGATTTTTATGCCATTTATTAAAGTTGTGACATATTTCTGTCAAATAGAAATTATTCTTAACTTTTATATATAAATATAAAAGTTATCGTCTCCTTTTTTTTGCTCAATTAATAAAAACTCATTATAGTACAAAATAAATACAATTGAAATCAGTTTTAGAAGATTCTATGTTCAGAATATGAAAACAGGATATAAGTTATCCTTTAGGGTTGTGCTTGCAGATAAATTGCAGACTCTTGAAATGTTTTCATGCTTAACGACAATTCGGTATATCTAATATGTGTTTTACATACAAATCTGATTTTTCGTCCAATATATGATATAGAGATTCAGGTGCATGAATACAATTTCAATCTGGATGTGGGATTGTAGCCTAATGTCCGAGTAGTTAGTTAGCTGATTGGTTTTAGAAATATGATCAATGATCCTAACTGATCAATACGCTGCTGTTAACCTTTTCTTATGATTCATCTAAGAGTGCTAAAGTCGAGCTGGAATACACGTCGGAATTGAATGCACTAAAATACGGACTCTCTTGCTCCTTAGTCAGAATTCAATCTAATATGATTATGATCTAAGAATTATTAGATCGCGATCGGTGTTCGGTGCCTGTTCCCCTCAACCGCGAGACGCACTCACCTGCCATTGCACTCGACCAGGCTGGAGATGAAGCGCGGCTCCTGCAGCTCCACCTCCTTGAGTATGTCCTGGACGATCTTGCAGATCTCGCGGATGGCCGTCGCCGTCTTGAAGATGCGCGCCTGCACGCGCTCGGCGCAGAAGCGGTTCAGCTGGTAAATCATGCGCGTCTGGGCGGCCAACATGTCCGGCGGCACCAGCATGTCGGCGGTATCGGTGACCGGGGAGCGAGAGGCGGGCTGGAACGCTGGCCGAATGTTGACCGTGACCCCGGCCGTATGCCAATTATGCGGCCCACCAGATACGGGCAAGCGGAATCGGAAGCGGCGGGCGCGATCGGAGGACAAGACAAAGGAACAATTCAATTGTGAGTTACGCTGACAGCCGCGAGTGGCAACAATGGGGCACAAGTGGAGCCTTTACAAAAGTATGTTTATGGAATCGCGCGCGCGTATCTGTATCTTCAGTTGTATCTATATAGCTGTTGCGGCGCGGAATCTGGCGGATGAGCCGCGATTGCGTTAATGCGGATGCGTTATGGCGAGTCGGAGTCGTGTTGTCTTCTTGTCGTGCCTGTCGAATGCCTGGCAACGATAGCAACAAACACTCGATACCGATTCGGACGGAAAGATACGCAACGCTGTCGACGTCGTCGTCGGAGTCGGAGTCGCAGTCGCAGTGGCTGTCGCTGTTTGCTGGCGTTGTAAATCTCGCGGATATTTACAGCTTTGGCAGATAAAAGCGCTCGGCCCAAACACACAGAAAGTGCAACGGGTTGCTCTCGCCAAGTGTGTGTGAGTGCGAGTGTGTCCGCCATCTCATGAATGGACTATGAGTACACCCACAAATGCAGCCGCAGCTGCAGATAAAGCCATGCAGATACATATTGCAGTTGCAGATACATTTCGCATGTGCAGATACAGATACAACTGTCAAGCGTGTCACGTGACACGCCGCGTGATTGTTGCCGGGTCTCGTGCCAAGCCACGTTCATGCAGCAACAACAAAAAATCGATGAGATACTGTATCTGTATCTGTAAGATACATAACTGCAACTGCAAAAAACGAGAAAACAAAAACCGAAAGAAGAACGGCAAACAAACAAAGAGCGGCGCTGACTAATCACGCGCCGCTTGCAGCCATGTGAATGTATCTTTTGCGGCCGTGTGTTCGTGTATCTGTGTATCTTTTGCGCGCACCAGGCCTGTGGCGAGTGTGTGTGTGTGTGTGTGTGGCGTATCTATGTGCGCGCGCAGCGGCATTGGCTGGCACAAGCTCCGCCCAGAGCGGCCGGCGAAGAGAGCCGGCATGCCGGCGGCCTGTCGCTCCGTCGGACAGTCGCTGTCACGCTGCGGCGCGCTCTTTGATGTCTCTCCGTCCCGCTCTCTCTCTCTCTCTATCTCTCTCGCTCGCTGGCCTCTGTGTGTGTGTGTAAATTTAATTTGTTAAATACATTTTGTGCCAGACGCCGTCGTACACGAATTGTGTGCAATAATTTATCTGAAATGTGCACTCATTTAGCAACGAGCAACCCTCGTCCAACGGCAACGGCAACGGCAACGCCGATATCTTTATATCTCACGGATACACGAACACACAAAAGTTTTACATTTCACAGATACAACTACTTTGCAGCGCATGCAGCTCCACAGATACATTCATAAATATGTCGCCTGGATTAATGTGCCAGTTGGCAATTTTTGACAGCGTTGTTCCAGCCAAACGAACGCCGTCTGCCAAGCGGACCCCCCCTCCTTACCCCCCCCCCCCCCCACCTCACTACACCCTGTGTTAGTTGTATATATGTACATTCAAGAGTATATACATACTCTGTGTATGCCCTTTAACTAAAATTTGAGCTAGAAAAACACTTTAAGGCTACTTCGTAGCTTTCTCCCCCACTAAGTTTGTATATAGACCTATTATTAATAGTTTTTGTATTATAGAGTAAAGTTAATGCAATGCATAAAGACTTAAAAATTAATATATCACGACGTTTTAACGCTGAATAAAAAATAGCTAACATTTTAGCCACTATTGGCCAAGTTTGTTAAGTTAACTAACTAAATTGTAAAGTAGTTATTTAAATTGTAGGCCTCTATCAAAGACTCAATATATATACAATACATTTTCTAGATATACTTTTAAAATAAGTGTATATATAAATATATCCTATTTACCTTTACCTTTATATATTGCCTTAAATATGACTTTGTACCGCCTAGATCGCACACTTTTCGCACAAACTTTAAACCCTCTTGTTTTTGCCTACACCCTGTATAAACTGTATAAACTGTGCACACACATTAAAGAGTAAATTCGTGTGTTTATACCGCTTTTAATTAACTTTTTAGCTTGCAAATATGCTTAAAGGCCAGCTCGTAGCCCCCGCCCACCTCCCGAATCCCCCTGCCAGATAGTAGAGACTACTCGGAAGACACGTGTTCCGCATTGTCATCGGCCAAAGCAGGCGACAGGCGAGCCAGTTCAAAGCGCTCGTCAAAATTAGTTTTGTTGCTTTCAATTAGATAAAAATCTTTTGCATTTGGCACTAATTCAAATTGATGGAAACATAAACAGAAAACAAACAGCACATAAAACATGAAAAGACATCGCTGATAAGAAGAAGAAAATACAAGAAAGAATAATCAAGCTCAAAATGCCGAAGATTAAATACACTTGCAGACATAAAACAGCTTTACGATATGTTTACATATATATTTTAGAAAGATTTGCACAAAAAATCTGGATGAAAAACTCATTCCTCTTAAATTCAGGTTGAGTTTTTAAAGCATGACTAAAAACTCATGCCACATGGAAATCATCCAAGTATTATAAGATATGAGATATGAGATTATTTGTGCAAAGTTTTGAATTTTCAATTATTATTCAGGCTGAAATATGAACTAAAATCCAATCCGAAGAAAAATCAGTTAAGTTTTGGCAAAGTTATTTAATGGGAATATTTGTACCTATATCTAAATGGGATTATATATATATCTATAAATCTACAGTGATATGTAATACAATATACAAATATGTTTTAGAACTATTTTGGCCAATATATATTTTTTTTCCCACATAAATACAGATTTAATTGAAAAGCAAGATCTTATCTAAAGATACGTTACTTATAAAACTTGGCTGTGCCTTTACGAAGTTATGGAAATGGAAAGTTTTAAACTTTGCCTTGAATGCAATTTCAGTATCAGAAATATCAGAAAAATTGTAAAAAAAAATGTTGTTTTTTACTTGAAATCCATTATGAAATTATGAAAGTCATTTTTAACATTTATAATATTTTGGTATTGGTATAAAAATAATTTACGTGTGAAAATAAATATTATGAAATGTTAAAGTTGTAGATGCTTTAAGACATTACCCCGATTCTCTCTCGCTGTTTTCATCTTGCAATTCGAACCTAATTATGAAATATATATTTTACGCTTATATATCATGTGGCTATAGCTGCGTAAATACAGCTTTGATGTGAATTCATTCCGACCTTTTCGATTATGTTTTCCGCCTGTTTACACTCCCATTTCACAACGCTGGGTTTTCCAACAGCCAAACGTATCACATATAAATCAGTTAAGCAGCTATTTACGATATTTGTGGGGAAATATTTTCAAAGTTATCGAGAGTCTCGCTTTGTAAATGCTTTGTTAAATTCAGGAAGCACTGCGATAGAGCTGCATATCATGGCCTATAATCAAAGTTGTCAGCGTGATATCAATGAACACCCCCCCCCCCATAAGATATAGCCAGTGTGGGTCTGCGGTGATATACGAGTGTCTATTGGATTTCAATTTGGAGGAAGTGGAGTGGAGTGGAGTGGATCAGTGAAGGATCGGGGCCAGGTGGAAGCGGTGTTTTCAACGGCATTTGGTTGATTTTTAGCGCGGGATTTCCACACACACACACAGAGAGTTAAGAGTAGGCGCATATCTGCATAAATTTGAAACAAAGGGCGACGCAGACAGACGGACGAAGAGACTTTCGGACGGACGGGCACAGAGCAGGCACAAAGCGAACACAAATGGTAAAAAGTGGAAACGAACATGTACTATAAATGTGTGTATGTGTGTGTATACATATATTTTTCCCGTATTTATATATCTCTTAGATCTTGAAGAAATTTGAATATAATTTATGTGCAATCGTCGCGTTTTTCGGTTGGTTTATTTGCTTGCTCTGCCCCCGGACCCGGACCCGGACCCGGACCCGATCCCTGTACCAGGTCCCCGGCCCGCCCCCCTCCCCTGGGCCCCGGCACGATGCGGTCCGGTTCGGTTTGGTCCCAAATGAAGAACGATCCATCCATCTAAACGTTTGTCACTTGCTGCGTTGTCGCCGCAACGTTTGTCTTTTTGCTGGCTCCGTCAGCTCTGCTCCTTCGTCTCTTTTGTCTTTGCTGCTGCTTCGTCTACTGGTGCTTCCTCTTGTTGTTGTTGTTGTTGTTGTTGTTATTGTTTTCAAAAAACGAAGCCGAAGCAGAAGAGGAAGAAAAACAGCGCATCGCCAACACCGCCGTCGCCCGCTCGGCCAACCATTGACCATCAACACAGTCGTTTATCTTGTAGATATATCTCAGTCCGTCCAGCTGAGCGACCTCAGCCGAGCCAGCTCGGCGGCCCCACGTTTCTATGGAAAAGAACAATAACTAAATTTCACATGCAGCCAGCTCAAGTAAATACCAGTCTATGGATGCCGACATGCCATACTATATAAATATATATATATATATATACTTGTATCACACATGTATCTTTGTTCTCGACAACAACTTTCAGATACAATTAAATAAATTGCATCAAAACATGCACTTGGCATATTCAAATTATTCCTTTAGACTTCATAGAGGATACGCGAGTAAAAGTATCTATAAGTTATCTAGCCGAATACCCTGTAAATTAAAGTGAAAGATTTTATAATAATGGTTCGGTTCACGTTTCAAACCATTGATTTCCATATCCGTTTTGATTTTAACTTTTTCCAATAAAAGTATTAATTTATTTTTTGATTCGCAACAAGAGGTAGAATATCGTCTTATCGATGCTGCCTCTGATTTGATACTCCCAATCAATTAACTCTCAGTATATGTAGATCTGTTCAGTGTTAAATTTCAGCTGATTTATTGGTTAACAGTTATAATTTCGGTTTTTATTGAAACATAAATTCAATTCAGACCTCGAACCAGTTCGTTTCAAACTAGTTTGCTTGGATTGGTCAAAATACAAATTTTAATGACAATGGCGCTCTTTTGCTTTACTCTGAAGGATTCACGCTATATATACAAAATGTTAACATTTCGCTGGCATGTAACATGAAAAGTTATGTTGCATTAACACTAACATGAACCTGAACATTAACATTGACATTAATATTAACATGAAAATTAACTGTAACATTAACATTATCATTTACATACATATTAATATTTACATTAATGATAACATTGCCATTAACCTAACAATAATATTGACATTTACATTAACACCAGCCCTAACCTTAACATGGAGAATGAACTCTAACATTAACATTTGCCATTTGCAAATCATTTCGAGCTATTTGTCATTTAACTTTCTCAACAACTATACAAGCTGGGGCACATGTGCTGAATTAATAAGGACAAGTACCTAAACCAGCCGTTTATCCTCCCCCTTTCCCCCGCCCCCCCCCCCTCTCCCGCTCACCCTGCTGTCAGCTCTGTTGGCCATGCAAAAAGGCATTGCTAAGCGGATTTGCGTTTACCTTCAGAGCCATTAAACTCGTTTTGTGTGGCTGCATTTTGTGGCAGTGTGCAGCACACACATGCACACACGCACACACGCACACCTTGCTAAATCCCGTGGACATCAATGAAATAATAACAAACGTAAGCCTCTGCGCTTTTTGCTTAAGTACAGGTGACATTTGACTACTTTATTGAATTATGACAGCGAACAAATCAGCGACACGTAGCCACAGCCCCAACCACATCCTGAAGCAACTCAAATCGCGAGTGGCCCCCAAAGCGGTCGATCAGTATTTCATTTTTCTCTGCTTTTCAATTTTGTCTTTGCACGCGTTCTCCAAGTGAAAAGGGTATATCGAGTCCGTCCGTCTCTCCGTACGAATGCAATTTCTGTCGACGCTTTTGAAGCTGGTGACTTCAAATTTGGAATATATACTTGTGCAAGCCGGCGTCAGACAAAGTGTAGCGATTTTTTAGCTACACCCACTGGGGGCGTGGCAAATCGTGAAAACCCCAATTCATATCTCCTATCTACTATACTCGAAGCGAGTATTGCGCAGTCGGTTACACCCGACTGCAGCGCTCGTACTTGACTTTTTGTGTCTGGGTGCAGGCTTGGGTTCTCCGGCTGCCTGGTTCTTTGGCTGTTTGGTTCTCTTCTCATTACGCATGCGCCGCGTTGCGCCTGGGCCGGAATGATGATCAGGCTGATCGAGTGATCGACTGATCAAACGGCAGACAGCATAGCAGGCACTCTGGACATTGCCTAGTTGCGTACATGTGTTTCACGTTCCACTGTTTGGAATACTAATTACCCCCCGCCCTCCACCTGCACGCTGGCGATCTCTTAACTTACGATCTCGACGACAAGTGCACGCTAATCACGCAATGCTCGCCGGTCGCGGGAGGGGCATTTGTTGCCCAAGCCTGTCATTTTGCTTAAGGTTAATTTTAAAAAAATAATATCATAATTTATTGTTACAGCTACCTTTCTCCCTTCCTCTCTCGCTTGTCGCTCTCTCTCTCTCTCTCTCCCTCTCGGGATCGCCTTGGCCCTTTTCTCATTTCAGACACGTACTCGAAAATCGATCTCAATTTCGTAGTTCAGATATCACGCGCACACAGCTCACAGGCCACGTTCCACATAGTCGGAGCCAGACCCTATTCCCATCATGCCGCTCTCCTCCACACACACACACACACACACACACATTTTTATATATATATATGTACAATATATGGCCAATATATGCGACCGGCCCAGGCGGCGGCCCTTTTCAAGCTGCGATGATCACGTTGACATTTCGCTTGGCGATTGCCAGAGAGTGGGCTGCGGGATGGGGGAGCGGTGGGGGGAGGGGGGCTTCGGTACTGGGCACTGGGGGGCTGTTGACATGTCGGCTGGCTGTGATTGATTTAGGGCTCGTTGGCTGCTTTTTGTTTTCCGCTGAAGCGCAGCCGTTTGAACCCATTGTTTTTAACCAAAAATGGGCGTACGATTGTCAGGAAAAAAGACGACAACAACAACAGCAACAGCAGCAACAGCAACAGCAACAACAACGCCAACAACTTACCTCTGCTCACATCGACCCCTTGGACCTTGCAATTGGGTTCGGCATTGGGATTGAAGACTGAGATTTGGAGTTGGGTTCGGCTCGGGCTTTGGGATTCGGGACTCGGGATTTGGGAGACGAGCCCATATTAAATTGATAAAGCTGGATTAGCGGGATGCATAATGCATTTAATGTTTCATCAAATCCCAACAAGTTAATGAGCTGACATTTTTAAAATGTGGAAGAAAATAAAACAAGTAGAAACATCAATTGCATCCGACTGCGCAATACTTTGCCCACAGTCAAATAATATCGTTAAGTGGCTTGAAAAGAGAGTGAGAGTTCTAGTTCCTGTATTCTTTCAATCGATTTTTTACTATGATAAAAACACAGAACATACATTTTGAGCAGTTTTATTCTGCTTTTTTTTTAACTATTTATATTTATTTATCAATACTTTTCATAATAAAAACTGTCTTAAATTCAAAAAAATTTAATACTTGACCAACTTTCAAATTCATCTGAATCAGTTTTAAGTTCCTAATCGAGCGTTAATGTTTTTCATACCTGTAATTAAGGTTCTTAATGCAATTATAAGGTTTTTTATTTCAAGTACTTCAATTTAGGAATATTTAGCAGCTACAATAAAAATTGTGTGCCCAATAGTAGCATCGAGTTTCTTCTCTGCACGTACAGGGTATATCATGTAGTCTAGCTTACCCGCTCGCGCTGCGCTTACAGCGCGCTATTTGCTTAGATTGGCAGCACTGGTTTCCTGGTGTTCGAATGGGTCTCTCGGCGCGTACGCTCCCATAGGCGTAATTGCGCCTGGGATGTAAGCGAGATCCGCGGATTCGAGCTCTGGTGGCAACAGTTGCCAGTTCCACCAGCCCCTCCCTCCCCCCGCCCGGCCCGCCCCCTGCTACTCGGGCACCTCGTGCCTCGCGGCGCTTGTGGCCGCAGCGTATTAAATTAATATTTGCTTTTTGTCAAAAGCCTATAATCAAGCACCCTGGCGATGACAGGCTAAGGGGCTCTAATTACAGCTTGTTAACCTGATGCACAGGCCACACAGGTCGCGGCTCACTTGGCTCGCGTTTTGCGCGGCTCCTCCTTGCTCCCCCCTGCCGCTCTCTCTCTCCCTCCCCCTCTCCCTCTCCCTCTCGCTGTGCAGAGCTGCGTGGCTGCCTCCGTTTATGCTAAGTGGCAAGCGCCGATGCGACGCAGCGCGGCAGCGACCCGATGCGACGTCACGTCACGTCACCGGCCAGCAGCAGCGCCGGCGGCGGCGGCAGCAGCGGCAGCTCATCTTTTGCCGGGCTTTGCTGCAACAGTTAGGCAGCCCCTCTCCGGCCCTGTCAGCCGCTGCAGTTTGATTGAAGCCCGCAAATTAAATTCCTTGCTCTCTCTCTGATTCTACTCGTTCGCGCAGTGAAAAGAGTATATCGGGTTTGTGATCTCTGCGTCTTACTGTCCGTCCGTTTTTCCGCGTGAGCCTTTGACAATTTGGAATATATATCCGCCTTCTGAATATGACTGAATATTTAAATCGATCAATTGTATATAACTTAGCAAATCCATATCTCCCACAATTCTAGAGCCAGAGTCTCCAAATTTCGCTTCCCCAAATTACAAAAATCGATTCTTTTCCAAAATAACAATAATGGTTATTGTATTGCGCAGTCGGTTACACCCGCCTGCAACATTCTTACTTGTTGTGTTGTCGTTGTCGTGGCTCAAATGCAATTCTCACGATTTGGCAGACCCGCGTCATTTGCTCTTCACACACACACACACACACACACAAGGACACACATCACCATCATCATCAGCATCAGCATCAGCATCATCATCGCCTTGTAAGCTGCTCATTTGGGCGTTGCAGCACAGCAGATACCGAATACCAGATACCAGAGGCCCAGCGCTCCCTATCCCAGATAGGAGCTTCGATTCAGATTCAAGCAGCGTGTCCGGTTTGCTGCTGCGCCCGATCAAATTAACCATTTAAATAAAACATTTGTTTTGATTTTCGCTTTTCAAAAAATGCAAGGCGAACCGAGGAGGGGCAGCGGGGCGGCGGGGCAGCGGGGAGACGCTGATGCCGGCTGACAGGCGTACAGACAAATCCTCGTTGCTGGTAGCTGATTTAGCTTTAAGTCAAGCTCCGGCTACATAATGATCATACACAAGTTTTCGAGAACTTTAATTCCAGATTATCACAGCATTTACTCGTACTTAAGCCCCAAGCAGAGCTGTCTATCTCTCTCGCTCTCTCTTTTCTTTTCTCTAAAGTTTACTTTTCGCTAAGCTGAAATTTGTAGCCTAAAATATAGAACATTTTGTCTATATATCAAAAATATGGCTTCCAAATTAACTGAAATATTATTGTTTTAAATCAATTTCTAATCAATTTCAATTATAGATACAGATAGATACACATTCAGATTAATTATTATTATATATTTTCTTCATTATTCAGTTTTTTGCTATATCAAATATATTCAAACTCAACTTCATCAAAATTGTATTTAATAGTAAATTACATATTTAATACTTGGCAAGTTACATATTTCATAATAAAATGCAAATACCCGGTGATAGGGTATGCCCGCACAAATAGCATAAAAATACCATTTAAATTGCACTACCAAAAATGCGTATTACGTATCGGCGAGGAATAACAAATTGTGTGTTCAAAATGTGATTATGAGATGTTCATAAAAATTTGCTTCTGGCCATTAAATGAATATAAATTGCATCGAATTCATTAAGACACGAACCAAAAACAACAGCGACGGCAACAACAACATGAAGAAGAGCAAGAAGAAGCCGAGCTGGCTAACAAATTGGCCCCAACTGACATCTGGTGATGATGATGCCAATGGACAGGCGACAGCTCGAATGGATCTGCGGGGCCATAAAGGAGTCAGGAGGTGGACTGTGCCACCCAGCGGGGTGGGGGGCTGGTGGAATTATCATTTATTAATTGTTCTTTAATTTGTGTGGGAAGCAGCGTCGCAACGGCATTTCCCCACCCCTCGCGATCTTCCAGAAAAATACGAAATAAAATCAAATCGAAGAGACAAAAATCAAAGGCAATGGAATACAAAATAAAACCAGCGACCGCAAACAACAACAAATAATAAATTTGTGTTTTATTTTCATTTTTTTCTTTTTGTTTATATTAAAATGCAAATGGAATCCAATAAACAACAACTCATTAAAAGCACAACTAACCGGCTGACGACCCGATCCGAAAGACGCTGCCAATCTTAACGCCCCAACCAAACGAAACCGAACCAAACCCAACCGAACCAAATCGCATGCGGCATAATTGGCTAAAAGAGATCGACCGCCCACAAAAATTAGTCAAGTGGCACAAACAGGTGAAACATAATGGTTTTTTCTTTTTTTTTTTTGCTTTGAACTTATAGAGAAGTTCGGATAATATATTCGAAATATTTGTGTAAGAGAGTATAAAAACTGATTTTTTGTATACAATCAAGAGCTGATTATTCCGCCAATTAATTTGGCTTTGCGAATTTCAGCATAATATGATAAAACTATATGATATATATGTGCGTTAAGAGACATTAAAAAATTATATTGCAGAACTCTTAATTTCTACTCAAGGTATTTATTCAAGATTCGATAGAGACAAGAGCTTCCTTTACGCTTTACCTCCAAATTATCTCTTTTATTGTATAAAAAAGATACAAATTAATTGTTTATTTATTTTGAACAACAACAATAATTTAACGAATTGATTATGTTGGCGCCTCATAGTCTCATTTTACATACCAGCAAGTACTCTCTAAATTTTAAATGTCTTAAAGTTTTGCAAGGAAAAAAAGTTAGCGATAATTCCTTTCGCACATTCCAACCTTCCAGCTGTTATATTTATTATTCATTAATATGCGTATGTTGCTTTATAATTTAAGCCCTGGTAGCACTTACCACCCAATATTAAAATATTATCAATATCATGATCTGCATTAAGCGAATACGTGTTTCAGTTATTAACTTATTTGCTTGATGAACTTGTTAAACCTGCAATTGGGAGCTAACAAAAGATTGAAATAATCACATTTTTGCGCATTTAACGGCCATATAACAGAAAGCCGACGTGTCGCGGGGAAATTTTGAATAATACAAAACCAAAGCTCGTACAAGCATAAATCAAGAGAAAAACAATAAAATAAATAATATATTAGAGTATGTACAAGCATGTAAAAGCGAACGAAACAACAGTAAATTCAACAATACAACAACGAGTAAAATGGTTAAAGTCGAGCGTGCTGGGCTACACAGATGCCCTGTAGATGGGTGTCAGGTAATCTTGAAAATTAATTATGTATCTCAAATTATTATTATTATGTATCTTAAAATACATTTAAGCTAATAAATAAAAAAACGTCATCAAAATAAAAACATTGCAAGTTCCTGTTAAATATTTGAAATCTCTTGTATTTAGTATCCAATGATATATTGGATATCAAATTGCGAGAATGGGCTTTGAATAAATAATAAATAAATATAAATAATTGAGTTTTAATTTAAAGCTGAGACTCTTACAGACTTATGTACATATATACCTTTGCAGGGTATTCGTAAACGTTAAAAGAGCCAAAGTTAAATAAATTAATTTATGAATGGCATTAAATTTAATTTGACTGTTATGTCTGTTGCCTGGGAATGAAACGCACACGTGATCCAAATGCTGGATGCGCCGTCAATTCGTCAATTGTCCATGCCGATGGACAATTTGCGACTTGGCCAAGTGGCTGAGTCAGGCTCAAAGTGGGCCGCCGCCTCAATATGTATTATGGCCATCATGTTGGCCATCATTCTGCGACAATTGATGTTAAGTTTATTGAGTTCTGTTCAACGGCCTGCGAAGTTTCCTAAATACGCCATTAAAATGCGCAACGTGTTGACAAACCAGCCGACTATCAGCCGCGGCCATATTCAGCTATCCGGCCACTTCTTCTTCTTCTAAAATATATATCGACCTGAAATTTATATCGATTGCCAAAAAATTGGCGCACGTCGCCTGAGGTAGCACTTCAAAGTAGCGCCCAGACCCACCCGAAGCTTGTTTATTATTCAAATGGCAATGTTAATGTTATAGTTTGAGAGCAGCTTAACACAGGCGTGCTATCGCCAAAATACGGCGCTATTTATATCACTATGGAATGACTTTAGCGCTTGTGAAATTGAAAAGGAGTTATTTTTTTATAAGAAAAACACAACATCATTTAATAGATATTGAATTTAAAAAGAGTTAAAATTAAATTCTGCATTCGGTTCCTGCTATTGACCTGCCCAGGCCATAATTGTTACCACGCTGTTAGTTAACTCATGTTAACTGACATGTTAGGCCCATTAAAATTAATATCTGAAAAGCAAACATATACAATAATTTTTTTCGCATCGAACTCTGAATAAAAACTCTTTTGAAATTTGTTGGAAAAAAACTTATGTTTTTATTGACTAAACTCACAAGAAAAGCAAAAACACAAATAAATAATTTAAACGTAAAAAATATTGTTTTTAACTCCTCTTCTGCTTCAATAATTTGTATCGTTTGAATCTTAACTTAAACTAAATACTTTAGCTAATTTTATTTGCCGCTTGGCAAAATTGTTTGCAGAAAAAAAAATTGATTTATATATATTTATTTAAAGTTTAGTTGATATAAGTACTTAGGTTTGTGCGTATTTATGATGCTCGTATGCGTATTATATGATAGATCTATTTAATTATTTATTGTATATATATATCAATTAAATATAGGAAACTCTGTAAGCGGCGTATACTTTTCGAAAGCACCTAAGAACTAAACAACTTACTGTCTATGAAAATATCAAATAGTATTTGGGTTAAAATTTCCGAATTATGTACCTCTCTGAGCGTGTACCCCCCTCGGTGTTCGCTAGCCCCCCGCACTAGTACTACCAACTAATTGTATTGGGCCACATTATGCGGCTTTTGTTTTTAGCTCGTTTTCCCACAAAACAAAACAGAAAAATAAAAAATATGCAAAATAACGAAATCAAAATCAAAATCAAAATCAAAATTTAAAAAATAAAAATAATATTAACTTTTAATTTTCTTTAAAACCATCTCACAAATTTCTTGGGATCCCTACAACTCCTCCAGGCAGCGAACATTGGTCAGCATGATGCGGGTCAGGCGCCAGACCTGCTTGGCGGCATTCTCGAGGGCCCCCGGGGATTTGCCCTTGAAGAGATCCATATTGGGCAGGAAATAATGCGGACAGCGACGGCACTGCAGGCACGAGATCAACTGTAGAAATATGCCATTGATCCGATCCGCAATGCAGTTCTCCTCCCACTCCATCTCCCTCGGATGCTTCTCGCATTCGTAGAGCAGCAGCGTTTTCAGATGGTACGACGTTACGGGATTCCCGGGCAGATCCAAGTGGCGATCGCGTAGGGTCTTCAATATGCTAAGGCAACGACGGCGACTGGCACCTGAAAAGAGTGTACAACAAATTCGGTTTTACAATCAGTTGCCTAAATATTTCGATAAGTGTATAAATTCATCAAATCATAATATTAATTTTACTGGTTGGATATTTTTGTTCATCTATCAAGAAATAACATTTATTTATAATCTAACCTCGCTTTGGAATCTATAATCAAATGGTTCAGGGATTTTATAGGCCAGTTTTCTATTTATATATTTGTAGATCTTCATATTTATCTGAATTTAACATTCTTTCCGATTTTGAATAGCAAATTAAATATTTAACTTTCGGATATAAAGTTAACATCTACTTAACTTCCTCTTCTATTTAAAAAAATAGCCTTTCGATAATAGTTGAATAAGGGATTTGATTACAATACTTCAGCGTTGCCACTTATCACATATTTAAAGGAAATAGGGAAATAAAGAATTAAGTTCTCATCAGCTAACATGAACTTTGACAACTACCTAAGCTAACAGGCTTTTGTACCTCGGATTCTCTGATACACTGCCCATTCAATAGATATTTTTGTCATTGATTAATTTTGATCAAGTATTGTTATGCCCTATTACTCATTTAAATGGCACTCAAGTGTCCAAAAAGTTTGAAATGTAGAAAACATTGGTGGAATTTCATAAGTGCGACTTCTACAACTAGAAGTAGTAATTGTGCCGTTGACTAAGCGATTTCTTACAAAAGTTGCCTTTAATTTGCTGATAATTGACAGTACTTATATCGAAATAACCCCCCTTACAATCAGCTCCAAGGTGCCAACACAGATCGATAACTAGGCCCCAAATATGTTGCGAACCGGTTTGATTGATCAACGCATGCAACAGACGTCGAGTAGCACATAAATCATGGACTTGGAGTGTCAGACTTGCTAATCTCAAACGTTACCCGATAATCATGTATAGAGAGTATTGATATATGTATGTAGCTACCGTATAGGGGGAGGTATACCTAATACCACGTCACGTTGTTGGCATTGAAAACACATGTATTCTGAATCCATCAAAATTAATTCTGAAAATCTGTTTTGAAATCCTAGAAACTAATCCATTGAAAACATAGAGCTGTAAGTTTATGTTTAATGTAGTAGTACTTTAAAGAAATTCTATGAATCTCTATGAAATCATACAAATTTAACAGATATAAGTTGCATCTCCTGTTAATACTTCAAAATCATTTTGGAAAACATTTTATAAATCATAGAAAAAAACTCATTGAAATAGTTTTTTATCAAAAAAATCTGAAGAAGCTCTATTATTTTAAAGATACAAACTTAAAAACTCGTTGCAATTGAAGTTCAGTTAAGAAGTTGATACTCTGAGAAATTTGTTATAGTAAAACATACTCACAGAACTTGAACTTAATCCAAAATGGGAAAACGATACCCGATAACGATAACTTTATATATTACTTAAAAAAAACACCTTACAATCCTTGTCTAACAGTTTAAAACTTCAGTTGCAGTTTTCAAGAATAACTTCTAGAAAATCAAAGACAAACAAAAAATAAAAGTCGATAATTGTTCGATTATTAATTATTATTAATCAATAGCATGAAAATAATTTAAAAGCGTTATTTCACGACACCTTTTAAATAGAAGTCAACAGAAAAGAAATGCTCACAGAATGCAAGAGTATAAATCAAATAATGCTGACTGCTCCGCAATCGATATACGATAACGATATACATATACATTAATTAATACAATCGATGCACAATCGCTTAGGAATACATCACTTCCTTATTAAATTAAATTTATAAATTATTCGAAGCAAGAAAAAAGTAAGTCTAATATAATGCGAGAAACCATATTTGATCAGAGCAAGCGATATACGATAACGATGTATTAATGGATAGTCAAAGCACAGTCCCAGCATAATAGATCACTGCTTCATTAATATACGGAAGAGTTTCTAGAATATCTTGAATAAGAAAAAAAGAAGACGCTCATAGAATGTGACAATGGAAATCTGATAAGAGTGACAGCTGCGTAATCGATATACGATAGCGATAACGACATTGTAATGGATACAGTCGCATTGACAGTTAGTCGAAGCACGAACGCAGCTAAATTATTATGCGCCAGCGCATTAAATTAAATGCCAAGACGATCGACTAAGATCGAAGATCGAAGATCAAAGATAGAAGATCGAAAGAGTTTTGGCTAAGAAGACGGAGATGACAACAAGACGCACGAAATCCATGTGAGGGCTTGAGATTTGATTTCGATTTGGGTCTTTGGTTAAATTTTGATTTTTGTTTTGTTTTTGGTTTTTTTTTTTTTTTCAATTTGTAATTTTTGTATTCGCTTTGTCGTCTCTGGTGGCTTTTTTTTTTTTTTGTTTTAGTTTATATTTTTTGTTTGGGTAGCTTCTTGCGGCCAGCTAGCCGTTGTTTTATTTATTTGTTGACTTTATCTAATCGCCGAGATTTAAAATATTTATAAAATCGTTTAGAAATTTATTTATGGCTCAGGCATTGGCATTGTTGATATCTACAAAAAACCCGTTTCTTGACTAACCAACTGACCGCAGGCCGCCTTATAGCGATGGTAGCGACTGCGACTGCGTTTATCTGACTCAGATCAGCGGATTTGTGCGCGTGGAGACATGCGGCCAAAGGCGGGCAACTAGACTATTCGATAGTTCGGCTCAGTCCATTCAGTTTGTTCACTTGCCTCCACTCAAATTTATGATCGCTGACAATCATACGGGCCATATCTCATTTCTTATCCCAATCGATCGATAAATGGATGCGTTTTGCTGTGCAAGGTGCACTCGATTGACTGCCTAAACGTTTGTCAATTGATCTTTGAGATTTTCAACAGCAACTCAACTTAACTGAATTCGGTTGAGACTAACCAAGTGATCAGTGATCTTCAGAAACAAAGATATCTCAATCAACTATCCACAAAATCTATTCGCAGTTAAAACTGATCTATAGAATATCAGTACCGAATTAAGTTAATGGGTATCATACGCTTGTGATCGTTAAAGTCATTTAAAGTGCTAACTGATCTATAAAAAATAAATTAAATTAAATCACGCCCATAAATATGATATATTCTTGCTTATTTGATTCTTGAGACGTTTGAAGTCTCAACATTTGATCTGTATTTAATCATGGGTTGTGAATAAGAAAAACATTAATATGATCTCGATTTGATCATGGTATTGGATCAACTATGAAACTGTCAACAGATCTATATGCACTTTTAATGATGAACAACAATTCAATCTATAATCTTGCCTATTCTGAACTGACCTATAAAATAAATAAATTGCATTAAGCGTTAATCAGTATTTTGCGATTGAACGCCCATAGGATTGATCATGTGCTTGTGATCGGACTAATCAAGTTCGGGTAGACAGCGCCTTATCAAATGGATCTCAGAAACAGGCAGCTAAGATTCAAGTCGCCAAGTGGGGCATATCTTTCTTGAACGATCGTTGCCACCTGATTACGATTGTGTGTCGTGCTGCCAGACCGAATGCTTAATTTACAAGCAATTATATCAAACTACAGTCGCTGATTTGTTGAAAATAAATCAATTAAATTTAAGTGTGTCACTGATTGTAAAAAACGTTGACAGGGAGTTGGCTCTGTGGCGGGAAGGGGTCGTAGTGCCGATTTCTAGATTAATTTACAACCGGATAACATTTATTTTTGTGGCTTGGTTTTAAAAAGGCATTTGGTTTAATCGACAATTTGGTTTAGGGCATATTTTGTGGTTTTTCTTTGCTTTGACGAAATCACCAGAAATAGATTTGAGATAGGGCAAAAGTGTACTTAAGATAATTCAAATAAAATTGGTAAATAAAATAAGTAGTATTCATGCAGCTTTACCAAATTTTGGTATGAAGGAACTTCCATTTCAGATTCGATAAGTGTTACTTCAAAATGTTTGAAAACTTAAGTACATTTTTTTATTAATTTTAATTTGCTTTATAAAAAGTGGAATTTGGTAATTTTAGTATAATGCGTTATGCATTAGAAATATATTTGAGATTCGAAGAGCTAAAGCATATAGAAATTTGTATGATAACATTTCTCCTAGGTATAGTTTTATTATTTTTTAAAGTTGAGATTCAGTAAAGAACTTCTTATACATATTTTTGTATTTGCAAGTTAGTTAGTGCCTAAATAAAGTTGATGTATAGTTTTTATATCACTTTTGAAATACTCATTTATCTGTAAAAACAACCTATGACTACTATATTTCCCATACTCCTATAGAAGACCATTTTTTAATATGAAAATAACATTTTGAATACTATCACATTAGTTGTTGAAAATTCCTATCATATCATGTTAATCAGATACTATAATCAGATTTGAAAATGCCACTGAAACAACGAAGAACTATGCCCATCTAATAGAAAGTATTTATCCGATAGCGGGGCCCATTAAAAGGGGTTTTATCTTTTGCCGTCGGCAACTTGAATCTCGGAGCTCTTTGAACTCACCTTGCAATAGGCGGTTCTCGGCGTCCGTAAAGCTGAGCACCCAGGCATCGCCCTCCATGGCGGAGTTCTTGCCCTGCAGTGCGATGCACTCCTTGGAAAGCATATCGAAGCCCTCAGTCTTAACCTCTGCAACAATATTGGGATGCGGCCAGGGTATGCCGGGCAGCGGCCAGTGGGAGGCCGAGCGTGGCCAGAGGCCGGCGCACTTGAAGGCGGGCGTGATTTGCACGATGATGCGCTCCCTGATCCGCAGCTTCACCTCGGTGGTGTCGGCGATCATTTTGACGATGTCGCGATAGGCGCACTTGTCGCACGCCTGGGCCACCAGCGTTTGGAATCTGGAGCGTATCTTCCGGGCGGACAGATAGCCCGACGCGGTGATGAACTCCACCCACAGGGACATCGAGCGCTTGCGTCCGTCGCTCAGCTTGAGCACCGCACAGCCGGGCAGGGTGCCGTCGTCGACAAAGTTGAGCACGCCCATCTGGTTGAGGTAGATGATGATTTCGAACTCTGTGGGTGAGATCACTTCCAGGCCCTCGAAGCGGCCGTTGTAATCGTTGAGGGAGGATATGAAGCGCGGCTCCTGCACCTCGACCTCCTTGAGCACGTCCTGCACGATGCGACAGACCTCCTGGATCTGTTTGTGGATCTGCGCCTTGCGCACCTGCACACGATCCGCACAATATTTGTTCATTTGATAGACCATCTTGGACTGTGCCGCGATCATGTCCGACGGCACCAGCATTATTGACCCGGGCGACGACGTCGTGATGGTTTTTATTATTGAATTTCTTATTTATTTTGTTTTTCTTCTTTTTGTTAATTTTACTTTAGGAACTGTTGCTTGAATATATCTTGAACATATTTTGGATACACGCTGCTAATAGCTTATCGAGATTTTAATGAATTTATTTGGACACCATAAAAAAAAATGATAACAAAATGCAATCGTTTGAAATTTGCTTGTTTGTTTTCACGTTGCGAGCGGCGGCGGCGGCTTTTTGTTACTGTCACTGTTACTGTTACGCTATCACACGGCAAGTCACAGTTTTGAGTTCAGTTCGCACGCGTCGCAGTCGCAGTCGCAGTCGCAGTCACAGTCGCAGTCAACTCGTGTCGCGTGTACTCGCGCCATCAACTCCAAGACATTGACTGATTTCGTATGGCGTGCACGCCGCAAGAAAAGTATCTTTGCCAGCCAGAAGGCAGCCACAGCCGCAGCCAGAAAGCAGCCGCAGTCGCGGCCGCAGCCGCAGCGCTGCCCAGTCTCCATCTCGCATCTCCCCAATGAGTTGCCCGCAACGGCAGCGCCCGCGAGTGCGAGCGAAACAGCACGAGCCCAATTCGCTAGCGCTTCTGCTGACTTCTTTCTGTGGTCTGTGCGCGCGCTCTCTCACTCTCGCGCGCTCTCTCTTCGCCTGGCACTGCGAGAGCGTGCATAATGGCTGAGCTCGCTCACCACTCAGCGGGCGTGTGCTTGTGTGCGTGTGCGTGTGCGTGTGTGTGCGCATTCGCTTTTGTGTTCGTTTCCTGTGTGTTCGTTTAATGCTCATTTGATTGTTTGTTTGTTTAATAAAGCGCTATAATGGCGACCAGCTGAGCGCGCGTGCAAGCGAGAGAGCGTCTGCTGGGAGAGCGCAATGCTTTGGCCGTGCCTTTGCCTTGGCAGGCAATTGTACTTTCACTCATTTTAACCGCACACAGCCACCCCGTGAATGCAACCCCTTCTGGCCCTTCCTCGCTGAAAGTTTTCATTTGCTTCTGCTGTGGCTGCCGCTTGGCTCCGCCTCTTTTCCACTCACACACTCACAGCCGGCTCACATAGATAAGCACCAACACACGCGCAGCGCTCTTTACGCTCTCAGCCGCATTTTGCGAGTGTTTGCTTGGGGTTGGCTTGTGGGTGGATGGCTGGACGTGGGCTGCGTTCACGTCGTAAGTAGTTGTTGACTGCTATTCGTACTACTAATAAATAAATAGCATAATCGGCAGCCTTGCAGTGGCCATTAACATATGTAATTTATGTGGAAGCGTCTACAAGCAAGCATGCGTACTTAATCAGAAAGGTACTAGATGAAGTTAACGTATTATTTGAGAAAAGGCTACGGAACTTGTCTAATAGAAGTGAGAATTTAAAAACAATGTTAATTTTATTATTTGTTGAATGGGTTACCCTGCATTTTGAAATTATCACAAAATTTTGTTTTTTTGAAATTATTAAAATGTTTATAATTAGTATGGAAAAAGGATCTTTCAGAAATAAAAAGTTGTTTGCAATTAAGAATCACGTCTGATATTATATATGTACATATATGCATGCATGCATGGGAATTTACAATGTCCTCTCACTTCATACATATGTTTATGTACATATATAATTTATATTTATGTCCTATAAGTTACCCTTAATTATAAACAACAATATATGTACATATATTGCCTACGGGCATCTAAGGCTTTTGAAGAAGTAAACATATAAACAGGACTTAAACTGAAGTTTTTAAAATAAGGATGTTATAAGATATATTTAAAGCTTGTCTAAGCCATTCCATTCCAATCTAATGTCAGCCATTACGAAAAGCGACATCCTCAAGTATTATTTTTTTCATTTCTTTTTCTCCTTCTTTTTTTGTCTAGCAGTACCGTATTAATGCATATCTAATGTGATTAATGGACGTTTAACACGAGCTGCTAACGTGGCTGGCATGAAGCTGGCCAGTGGGTGGCGTCTTGGGGTCATAAAGCAACAACAAATAAGCCCGAAAGAGAGAGAGAGAGAGAGAGAGAGAGGGGGGAGAGAGAGTGCCGCATCGCTTGGTGTCATATCTAGCTTTTTATGCGGCAGTCTGGCAACATTAAGTCCCACTTTAGAGAGTGGCGAACAAATTATTATGTATAATTCAGTTTGAACTGTGTGCCGGAACCTGCATTAAGATAAAGCTAATTAACACCTCAGGCCGAGGGCATGCCCAGCCGAGGGCCTGTGGGCACCCTAATAGCAACGCCCATAAGTTCAAGACTAAGATGTTTTCCTCTTCTTCCACATGCGTCTATCATTTTTCTTCGCCTGACTATATAAGCGATAAGCGAATGCCGAATGGAGCTGGATTGTTGTCAGGGGACGAAACGGAGCAACTAGTTGAAAGAGCACCAGCTAGAAGATGGTAAACCGAACAACGAATACCCTTGTGCTGTTTAATTATACAAAAATGCAATTTGCGGCTGATTGTATTAATGCATATTAAATATGATATAATTGAATATTTTACAATAACAATAACAGTTTGTTTTTTAATATAAAATATAATATTTAATAAATCCTTATTGTTCCTTGATGTTGATAAAATTACGCTGATGCAAATTTTTCAAAACCTGAACTAATTATATGATGCGTAATATTTGAATTATATATGTGTATAGGAAAACAGGCAGACTACCGATCAAGAAGAATATATATTTAATGGGATCGAAGAAGTAAATTCGCTGCGTTGCGCGTTTCACGACACATTTGCGATGCCCGCTGGTAAGGGTATGAGGCTGGGTAAATTGGATGTAACCCAGGGGTAAACTGGAACCTGGTCGTCGTCGTCGCATGTCAGCGTCTATGGAAATGAGGAGCTGATAATGTGCGAGAAAAATGCGCTGGGAATCACTTTAATGGCCGCGTAAATGTGGAAAATTATCAAAGGGACACGAACTTAATTGCGGCCATTATCGTCTTTAATAGCATATAAATTGGAAATGAATTATGCAAACGATGGGCCCCAACTGTTGCGGCCAGCGCTGGCAATACGTGCCCCAAAGATCTTCATTAGCAGCGGCTCAAGGTCGTCGTTTTATCGGCCAGATAAACCAATCGCTGCCCGGGATTTATGCGAGTCACGCAGTGCGATCGATACTCGATCGGTGATCGGTGATCGGCGTTCGGTGATCGGTCGACCGTTAAGTGGAGGCTGCACGGTAGTCGTCGCGTTTAATTAAATTGTGTATGTTTTGTGTCCCGTTGATGCGACGACTTCATTCGCGGCGTTGCGCCCTTATCAGCGGCACGAGATCTGCCATGATGAGCAGCTCCTGCGGCTGCTTCCTGCACCACTCGCATTGGCACATACGCTTTATGGTTCTGGCCCGGCCAAATGAGCAAATGGCGGAAAATTAAGTTCGCTGTGGCAACAGCAACAGCAGCAGCAGCAGCAGCAACAACTGCAACAGTCGCAAACTGATTGCAATCGCTGGCAGCTCACAACATCCCCTGCTCCGGCGATGGCGATGGCGATGACGATGCCCTCCTCATCGCTGGACACCAGCAGCTGCAACTGCCGCCGCTGCTGCTGCCTCTGCTACATGGACACGACACGTTCCCCCCGCCTTGCCTTTGTCCCTTCCTTTTCCCTTTTTTTGTTTTTTTTTTTTTGGTGTCCCACTTTCTGTCCCAACTTGGCTACTACTTTGTGGTGACACTTGGACGTCGACATGTTTATTTGTGTGCTCCGCCGCCAGCTGAAGAACTGTATGTGGCTTCCAGGCTTCCTTTCAAGTTTTCCATCTATTAAAATTATGCCAAGAGTTCAAGGAATTTACTCAGTGAAATCAGGTTCTTTACTTAATTCAAGAACTTTTATATAATCCAAAAATCCCGATATATAAGCGAAAGATACGTATAAAGATACTTATTTACGAATGTACGTATGTTCTTGTTTATTTATAATTCATATTAATTAGCGATTTTCAGTAAATCTTAAGTCTAGTACAGTAACTTAATCCTGCTTGTACTTGATATAAAAATCTGTTGTTGAATCTATTTTCTTTTTTTAAGGTATAATTATGGTATAAGAAAATAATAATGTTAACAAGGGTACTTCCCTTATCTATTTTTTAGCATTAAAACTTTCTTTAAAATTCCGAATGTTATTTTCAAAAACATTTCTGATATCAAAATAGGTACAAAATATTAATTCAAAGCTGCGTAAGTTGTTATTAGCTTGCAGAGGGTATACTAATTTATACTAGCTGATCAAAAATATTAATTAATTGATAATACAAAAAAAACCTTTTGCAATGCTGTACATATTTGAAAAAACACTTGATCAAAGTTCCCAAAACGCTATCGATTTCAATCTGTAATTTTCAGTTTTTAATAATTGGCTAGAAAGGTAAATTGTCTGTTTGTGTGTTTTTTATTGACTAGTGTTCAGTTGCACTTGTATTCCGCATTCTAATCTCCAGCTGATCAGAGATAGAAATTCAGAGAAATCGGTTGATGCTGCCGGAGAATAAGAACTGAAACAGAAGCGAACCTTAATTAGGGCAGTGGCCGAAATGCCACCTAAAACCCGACTTATTGACAATATCGAAAGAATGGCAAGAAGAAGCAGAAGTTAGGGCAGAGCAAATGCAATACAAATGTCAGTGAGAAACGAACCCATTTCAAATGCAAGCACAACATACAACACACAACACACAACACACACAGGCACACTGAGAGAAAAACTTCTTTCTAAATTCTAAAAAATAAGACATGTATATAAAAAGTAAATAATAATTAAATTTTTTTTTTAAATAAAAGAATCCAATGTTCTAACCAAAATCTTTTTCTTTTTTTGTTTTATTACAAGAATTTGCATATTTTAATTGTGTCTTCACACTAAACAATATTTAATTAGATACTATATTTGTTAAGGTTGTAAAGTTGTTGTAGTTGTCTTATATTTTAAAAAATACTTTGTGATATTAAGATGCAACTTTTCATAATATTTGTACTGGCTTAAAAATAATCTACTAGAATTTTTTCCTGAGTGCCGGCACACGATCATCGATCATTTTCCAATTGTGCTGGCCGAGCTCTGATAATCCGCCGAGCTGCCAGCACGCATTGCGTTTCACTGTGCAGTCGAGTTTGTCATTTGATATGATGGCAACGCTGACAGCAGCCCAGAGATGAAGACGGCGATTGCAACGGCCGGGATGGGCAGGGAGCGGAGGGAGCGGAGGGGGCGAGGGCGAGGGAGAGACAGGCTTGGCGTTGCGGCTGGCGCTTTGGCCAGGCCAACTGGCGACATCTGACCTCCTGCCTAAGCCATGTTGCGGCGGCTGTTGTTGTGGCATGTGCAAAGGTCAGCCGGTTGCAAGCGGTCGGCGACAGCAGCGACAGAGGCGGCAGCAGCGGCAGCGGCAGCGGCAGAGGGCATTGGCATTAGCATTTACCTGTCTGCTTGGCCAAGTGGCGCCTGCATCCCGTCGCGCGTTGTCTGCATATGCGGAATATGCGTGAGCGTCGCCCGTAGAATGGGGCAACAACGAGCCGCATGCAGCAACAGCAACAGCAACAGCAGGCGCATCGTTTTTTCTTCTTTTTTCCTTTTGCCTCTCTATCTCTCTTTTATTTTTGGACAGCGCCAGCTAAATGTCCAGACATTCAAATCAGTGCCAGGTTTCGGGCTGAGAACGGCGCTGCAGTCGAAGAACCACCGCAGTTGCAGCGCCTGGGCCCCCACCTGTGGCAGCCGTGCCACCCCCTCCCTCCCTTCCCCCTCTCGATGCCACCACACATAAAATTCAGCGACATGCGGTTAAATATGCTTAAGTTTTTCCGCGGACAACTTGAAATTAAGTATATGCCACGGCGCGAGGAGTCGAGCTGGAGCAGCAAATCGTTGCAACAGTTGCTGTCCCTGCCCCTGCCCCTGCCCTAGCTGCTGGCTTCAAGCTCTTCCCAGTTGGCGTCCCATGCGGCTTACCTTAATTTATATATTGTTTGGCTCTGTGCAAATATCAACGCGCTCTTTTCCATGTAGTTAATGCAGCTCCTTGGCCATTATCCATTCATTATGACCATTAGGCTTTGTACCAGTACCAGTTGCCAAAACCCCTCCTCCCCCTCTGTCTCACTCTCTCTCACTCTTCTGCCCCTGTTGATTAATGCCCCCTTTTTACCCACACAACATCAATTGGCCTCACTTGGAATTCCGCGTGTCATCGGCCTGTAATCAGCAAACAAGGATTCTGTCTTGCATTTACTACAAGTATATATTACTAGTATTCCTATACCCTTTCTGTGGGCATGTCAGTTCTGTCAGTAAGCTGTAACATAAGGCCAGCATATCACTTTCAATAATGAATATTTTTTAAATGCCGAATCAATCTAGATGATAAATCACGAAAAAAAATGCCATCAAACGTGAAAATCGGTTCAGTTTTACCAGAATTATGGGTGTTTGATATATGGGAGCCATGGATCCGAGAGATTTACATGTCAAAATTTTTGTCAATTTTTGCATGATTTTTGACAAAAAATTTGACCCCCTCAGAATCGATTTTAATGTTGTTTTTAATACTAATTATGACAACGACAATCGATTAAAAATAAAAATTTGCATTTCTAAATTTTGAAAAAAACATTTTTCCAAAATGAGTAAGGGGGGGTACATGCTTATTTCCCCAAAAAAATTCCAAAAAAATTAATTTTCCATAATGCATATATTTGAAATGCAGAGTCAATCTAGAGGACAAACCATGAAAAAAATGCCATCAAACGTGAAAATCGGTTAAGTTTTGACAGAGTTATGGGTGTTTCAAATATGGGGGCTATGGATCCTACAACTTTACATGTCAAAATTTTTTCAATGCATTTTCATGCATGATTTTTGACAAAAAATTTGACCCCCTCGAAATCGGTTTTAATGTTGTTTTTAATACTAATTATGACAACCACAATCGATTAAAAATGTAAATTTGCATTTCTAAATTAAAAAAAAAAAAAAATTTCCAAAATGAGTAAGGGGGGGGTACATGCTTTTTTCCCCAAAAAAAAATCAAAAAAATTAATTTTTAATATCGCATATATTTTAAATGTAGATTTAATATAAAGGACACACCATGAGTAAAACGCCATCAAACATGAAAATCGGCTTAGAATTGACAAAGCTATGTGAGTTTGAAGTTCCGATATATCGCTGTTTGCGATAAAAAATAAAAAAGTCATGAGTTTAAATAATGCGTAAATTTTCTAAAATTTGATTTACCTTGGGACCTGCATTTAATTCAAAAAATAACTTATCAAACGAGCCGCTTTTATAGGATATCTCTTTGCTAATATTACGTGCAGAGGACTTGCCAAAATAGTTGCTGAAACTCATGGCAAAAGCTTCGAAAAAAACACAAAATCAGGATCTTAAATGAATTCTCTGCTGGCCTGGCCAACTGGTGTTGACCGCCGCTGACTGTGGCTCAGTATGTGAGGCTTATCTCGTCTGTATTTAAATTATGGCAGTGAAATCGCACGACAGCCTCATTTTGGCCATGGCTTATTAATGCAATGCCGCGCGCAGCTCGCAATGGAACCATTTGGGGATGGATCGTGTGATAATTTAGCCAGAGTCGCATACAGATCGCCGGACATGGCACGGATGAGCCATTAGCCATTAGCCGCTTGTTAATGCGAAAGAGATGAAGAGAGGCAGAGCGAGGGGGAGACTGTGCCCAGGGCGCTCCCGATAAGCCAAGAAGTTGGCCATAAACATGAATATGCTATTATGGCCTGGCCGTGAAGCACTTTGGGCATTATCCTCGCTGATTAAAAGAAGCCCCCCTCCCAGCCCAAAAACAAGTATTTGTTTGGTCAATTAAAAGCCCCATTGAATATCCATCAAAGTCAGCTGGTGTGTAAGCGAGAGAGGGAGAGGAAGAGGGAGAGGGAGGAATGCCAAGCCATTATCTCAATGCCAGATCAGAGATTTCCCAACATAAACTCAACGAATTTATGGCTATAAAAACATGTCTCCGCTCGTATTCTAAAAGTGTTTATTTTGATGGCCACCACAGTCGGGGCGCTAATTAGGACGTGCTGGAAGACTGCACCACCGACCACTCCACTGCACACGGCGACCCAGTCCAGTCCAGTCCAGTCCAGTCCAGTCCAATCTCTAAGTCCACGTCCAAGTCCAAGTCGCAGCTCCGACTCGTATCGTTAAAATCAAAATCAAAATCATGCAAACGTTTAACAGCGCTACAAAACTTGTCGCAGCGATCAGCCCAGCGATACGGGGCCGGGGGCAGGTTGGATGGGGGGCACAAGGGGATCTCTATTGGCTCGTAAAAACGCGCCGTTACAAGCAGTTGGCACTTGGCAGTTGGCAGTTGGCTCATAAACTTTATAAACTGATTGCCAAGTTTTTCACTGGAAACTTGATGTGCACAGTACTCTGTTCCACGAAGGGTAAGTGGGTATATCGGCTTGAGCCCTATCAACACGGCCATCCGTCTATTGGCTGTATAAAAAAAAAGCGTCGACATATTGTATATTTAAGAACTCTTTAAGACTTTGCTTCAAATAAGGCAAGATAAAAATATGTTTACTATAGAAAATATTTATTTAAATAGAAAGTTGACAAAAGAATATATTTTTAAATATATTTTTAAATATATGATTACCATTGAGAAACTTTTGTTTTTATATATTCAAACAAAAATTATTTTAATTAAGAACTCTTTCAAACACTTTTCTTTTCCTATTAACAACTATTTTAACACTTAAGCCAGAGTATCTTCTAGTCGAAAGTTAGCTTCAAGAAGGTTTTGCTTGATTTCCAGTAATCAATTTTTATTTGTATCTTTTTTCTCCAAGAAATGGCTCACAATTTGTAATTGAATGCATGTAAATTGATTTCATCTGCCAACAGTCGTAATATCAAACATTTTATGAGCCGGCCAAAGCGCCAAAACTTACAGGGAAATCATGCAGCGCAGAGAGAACCCAAAGAAATCGAAGCAGCGAGTAAGAAACGCAAGCAAAGACAAACTGTTAAAACTTAAGTGATGCGTATGTGCTAAATATTATCGGCAAGTACACTTTAGGCCATTAGCAGGCCATTTAGTAGACGGCTTTGCGACGACTCGGAATGAGATAATTTTGTGAGAGCTGCGCCCGCTGCTATCTTGAATTATGTCAGTTTTGTAATTTTATGCGAATCTTGTTAAATGTGCATAAGGTTGCAGTCGTTCTACTCGGCTGCCCCTTCTCCTACCCCGCTGCCCTTCGCTGCGCTTTCCCACCTGAAGCACGCACGCAACTGGCACGCAACGAAAGACTTAGGCAACGAACTCGCGACAAACAGACAGCTGCATGCAATGCTGTGGCACAAATGACCATGAAATTGAGCGTTGCAACAACGTGCAACAACAGCGACTGTCAACTCGCAACGCAAAGTAAAGCAAAAACAAAAAAATAACTAGGTGTAGCGAATTAGCTATCAAAATATTGACAAAAAGTTGTTCAAGTTGTGCTTAAGCAAAAATGAATTAATTTCAATTTATTTCCATTACTATCAATAATGTTGTTAAAAAATGCAGGCTAAAGTTAATTTAGTTTCATTACGATTAACATCAAAATATTGACAGTAGAAAAAAATAAAATTTTGAGAGAACTTAAACGAGTTTTTTTTTTTTTGACTTATTGATTTCTATTCTTTTTTTTTTATTTTACACCATAGAAATAGTTTTTTAGGAACAATATAAAATGCAAATCTATCTACATATGCATATAAGAAAAGAAATCAATTTACCAATACTGCATCTGTTCTACATCGTTCTTAAAGAGACTTGCAGCGGGTATGCTGAACTTAACACGAAATTTGTCACACGTGAGGCACTTTGAAAGACCATTACTTATATAGCTGTCCTTTTAATGTGTTTTCAGATAAATAACAAATGTTATTACGCTGTGGACTTCGTTTTTCCATCGTTTAAAAATATAGTATATTTTATAGATTAAATCGAATCATTTTATTATAGCAGCTAGTTCTCGTGGTAAGGTTCCCAAGGGTATTAAGACTTCGGCAACCTGAAGATGCACATGCTTATATTCATCATATTTTCTTTGGTTTTTTTTCGCTTAATATTTTTGGTTTCTTTGTGTTTTATTATTTTGGCGCCGTCTTCAAAATCGCATAAATTGCGGTTATTAACGCGCGCTTAGGCCACAACTCATGTCAAAATGTATCAATGGGGTCCATATGGGGAATATTTATATTTCTGCGCGGCTTTCGACGCCAAAAACAAAAACCAATAAAGGCCCAGCAGCTGCAGGCAGCGATATCGGCTCGCTGGCGAGTGCAGCGCCCAACAGCCTCTCCGTCCGGCTGGCCGGCTGGCCGGCTCGGCTGCATAGGATAAATTATTTCGGGACAAGCAAAATATCACTTCGATTAATTCAAACAAAGGCCAACGCAAAGCTGAAACCGCTTCGCCTCCAACTGCAACGCGAGGCAGAGGCAGGGGCAGGGGCAGGGGAAGAGGAAGAGCGGGCGACTCGCCACTCGGCGCTGCTTTGCCGCGCCCAATGCAAATAGAGTTGGCATTATCGACGCACTGGGGAATTGAAAATGAAAAAAAAAGGAAACAAAAAAGCAGAAACAAATGCAGGCATTGCTAAACTCCCGGCGGCCAGAAAAGGATAAAAACAGAGCAAAACAAAAACAAAAAAAAAAACAACAACAACAACAACGCAAACAAACCCCAGTCGTACGACTTGTTTATTTGGTATTGAGCTTAATTTGGACATGATAAGTTGCTCGAACGGCGTCGCCGGCTTTGGTCGGCTCTGCCTTTCAAGTCTTTTCGGCCTTTACAATCCAATTGATGTTTTACTTGCCAAGCCGGCAACGAGCGAGCGAGAGGACACCACTGATCACGCTGATCATACTTACAAGGTAGTTGCTGGAACGAGTACGCCCCCAGTAGCTGCATAAATCTCTGTTAGATTCGATATAAGGCATATATTCCTAGTGATAAACTCGTATAATAAGGGGGAGAAAGCAAAGCAAAAAATATCTGCACTGATCACTTCAGATCACCCGCATATTCCAATATTCCAATCAGTGATCTTAACTTGATTTTTACACACAGTTCACTGTTTAACGTAGAATAAAGCACCCTGCTTGCATTAAGGAAATAAGTTAAGTTTGCTATTTAAAATTTGTTTAATTGATCTTTTGATTAAATGTAGGACATAGAAATCCCTTTTAAATTAAGATTTCTTTTAAACGCTCAATTGAATCAATTTTCTAGGATTCTCTTTTAACGATCACATAATCTTTTATTGAATAAAATTTAGCACAAGAAAGAAAGAAAGAGATATTGGTTATCGATATTCAAATTGCCAAATATTAAAAAGATGGCTGAAAATCGATCAAGAGTTTGACGACATGTTAAAGCGCTTGTTAACTTTGAAATGCACATTTGCAAACGCACCTGTTAACTTTAGTTAAATTCTTCGACGCACTTAGGAGCTTTATATATATATAATATATGTACATGTTGGCATGATAAACGATCGCAGTTGTCAGTGATCGCATCGAGCGATCTTCACAGCAAAAGTGTCTTAAATTGCGTACCCGAAACACATGAATAAGGAAAAAACAAAGCAATTTAGAGTAATTTCGATTAAAATCAATATTTACAAGTCACGAGCGCCACGACGATGCCTGGGTGGTTGCAGGCACCTAGCGGACCCGGGCGGACCGGGGGTGGGGCAGCAGGTGGGTGGGGCGAACGGGGTCAAAATTACGAATTTAAACATGAAAAGTTATAAATAATGTGACGATGACAGAGACGGAGACAACGCACACACACACATACACACGCACCTACAGCGGAAAAAAAAGAGAACACGTATAATGCGACAGTTGGGTGTAATCGCGTTGCAAATACCCTGTACAAAGCTAAACAAGAATTGGAAATAAACTACAATTATTTCGGGGGTTACTCGGAAAAACAATGCGGCAATCTTGCACTATTCTCATATTAAAAAAATATTTA
The DNA here is from genome assembly GCA_035047465.1 of Drosophila sordidula. Lineage (NCBI taxonomy): Eukaryota > Metazoa > Arthropoda > Insecta > Diptera > Drosophilidae > Drosophila > Drosophila sordidula. The sequence continues at coordinate 10,493,934 of JAWNPQ010000136.1, read as the reverse complement.
TTTTTAACTGCGCCACGGTGTCTGCATATAAAAGAGTTTAAATGGTTTACATATGTAGAATAATTTAGATTGTTCAGTTACTATCGGTAATTATCAATAACATGGTACACTTAGGTATTACAAACTTTTGCTATATTATCGATACTATAAATTCGATAAATGTTATCGATACTAGTCACTAGTTTGCTTCTCTAACCACTTCTCCTTTGAACTATATCCAGTATATCCATCCATTTCAGGTACATCCAGCCAGTAACAATTACTAGGGTATTCAGAAGACGAGCTCCAGCGAACTTCTCGAAGAGAACGAGTGCCTCCGATATCACTTTGGCTGCTGACAAAGGCCGAGTTTGTGTTCTGCGTCTTTCGTGCTGCGATCTGAAATAAACAAGGCGGCTGCCCCAAGGCGGCTGGCGGTCAGTGGGGAACGTTCGGGGGACGTCGGCTGCGACGTCAGACGCAGGCTTGTCCTAAAGAGCTGTTGATGCGTTTCGGGGCCAGTTTGCCTGCCTGCCCGCTGATGTTGGCTGGCTGGCTGGCTGGCTGGCTGGCTGCTTGGTTTGGTTGCTTGGTGTCTGGTGTCTGGTGTTTGGTGTTGTTGGTTTGCTTTGGTAATCACCTTTTGTTATAAACACTGTAATTAGGGCTTCATTAAAAGGGTGGTCCCCGCTTGTCTTCGCCTGGCATGCCAAGCGGACGGTACAACGTTGATTGAAAACGTCCCGTTCCGTTCCGTCCGGCCTCGTCCGGCACCATTGGACCGGGGCAGGCGGGGTACGGTCATGTAGCGCCGATCAACAAGCGTGCCACGCCCACAGCGCACGCCTCATAAATAATAAGTGAAATGTGCGTGCGGCCCGCACGACCTGTACCCACAAGTCCCACAGGCACCGTGGTACAAAAGCGCTCAAACAACAACAACAGCTACCGTTTTATGAGATCGGCTGAGCAGCCGCACCGGCTATAACTTGATAGGATCCTCCCCAAGCCCTATTGAAGCCCAGATAGACTTCGATTTCGACTTTTTTGGCTCAACGCGCTTGTCCTCCGACCCACTGTGCGATGTGGGGAACCCAGAGCTAAACAAATAGCGAGCCCAGCATAATTATAGCATGCACAAAGTGTTTTTTAAGAAAGGGCGGACAGTTGCAGCGCAGTTTATTCACCTGCCGTCCCACTTGGGGCCAGAGACCCACCGCAACGTACAAATTTCACGCCTTGCAGCTATTTGCAAAAAGTGTATAAGAAAAATCACGGCTCAAAGTTATCTAGCTTGTAGAGTGGATGCTGGCAGATACCCTGATATATATATATATGAGATATATAGAGAGACTCGCGGCTGTTGTCAGACTCAGTTTGCCAATCATCAAGTTCACTTTGCAGATTTGAATCCTGAAAATAGCTACTTTTTAGAGTTTATTTATATTATATATATTTTTTAATTTAAAAAATAATATCAGATGTGCATTAACTTAATGCGAAGTTGAAGTGTGCAGAATGCATAAAGATAATTCATAGAATAGTTTAAATCAAATCAATTCGTATAAAAAGAGAAAATTATGGATCAGGTATGCTTTATAGGATCAAATGTCTGTCATTGCTTAAGGTGCCCGATGATACCCGCACTGTACGTACAGGGTATCGCAAGGCAGCATACGCCCTGCAACTCTGCAGCCTCGCTTGTTGTTTGCTCTGATAAACGCTGGGCGCTTTATCATTTTCAGTCGCCATAATTAAAATGCCATCAGGTAGGTTTGTGACGTCAGCGCAGCTGAGTCAATGTACCTGCACCAGTTGGCAATTGATCGCCCGATCGAGTGCCGCCGATAAGGTCGCAAATGGAAAAAGCAAAAACAAAAACAAGACAAAAAAAAACCAAACTGTCACCGACATTTCTCTGTCGGGTTTTCAATGAGCATATGATTTATATGCTCGTCGCATGTGCGGGCTCGAGGAATACGCATCCAACTGGACCTTAGATAAGTCGACCTGATATCGGGGCCAGAAATGTGTCTCTAATAACGCTGCTGGCTGTATTCCGAACTAGGTCGACTCCGTTTTCGTTGATGTTCGCTCGCCTTTGGGCTTGGCAATAAAATCAGCTTAAGTGTTCAAAGTTTACTTTAAATGAAATAGCTATCAGAACTACCACTTGTTCTAGCTTCTTCCCAACGAAGTTTTGATATAACCATAATTTGGTCTCCTTTACCAATCCATAACACTTGGGAAGAGTTTGGCTTATTTATGCTTAAGATATGTAGGAGTTATTAATCGTATAATCGATCGATACTTCCCCTAAACCTAATTGCTATATATTTTAATTAAAATTAACAATTAGAAATAAATACACTATAATAGGATTTTCAGATGGCTGTAATATCTATCTGAATCGATCGCAAGGACTTCAAGAAGCCTTGACAGAGGTTTGTAGAACCTTCTTAAGACTAATTGCCATTTGTTTTCGGGCACACCTTGCTGGGTAGAGCCCTGGATTTGTGGTGTTACTTAGCTCAGCGATTCAGTTGGCCGTTTGTCAGCTCGTTTGTTGTGCTCGTTATGGGTGTTGTTGTTGTGTTCGTTGCTGCTGCCTTCGTTGTTTGTCCGCAAACACAGCGGGCTGTCCAGCTGATGAGCGCCGTTGTCCATTGATAAGCGACTGGCGCCTGGAGCTGGCCGTTGGAATTGAAATTGGGCATTGGAAAATTCAAATGCAGTTGCGGTTGGGGCCAGCGACAGCGAAAAGACAATGTGTCATTTTAATGTTGTTTAAAATGATTTTTATTGTTGCTCAGTTTTGTTGTTTTGTCTCTGTTGTTGTTGGCTGCTTCAGTTGCGGCCAGCCAGGGACGTTGTCACGGCTCTGCCCGCAGGGTCGTAAACATTTATTGGTTACGGCTCATTTGGGCAGTCGGAGGAGACGTGGAAAACCACCTGACGCATAGTTGGCTCGTCTGAGCGTTCGATCTCCGGCTCGTGAGTTCATCCTTTCACTTTTAATGAACCTAATGAACAGCCGCATAAATCATCATTCGAGAAGCCACAAATGTCGTTAGTTTGTCGCGCTCATTAATGGACCCGACCTAGAGGGCGACTAGAAGGGCGAAGGGGGCCTGTTACCTGCTGTGGACCCTACTTAAAGGCCGGGCACGCCCAGAGTGCAGTAGCATTAGGCCACGGTTCACGCTTCACGACAGCACGACAGCACGACAACCTCGTGAATTGTACGGCTATTAATCTATTGTTATGGGCCACTCGGAAATTAACTTGCCACATCATTTCTCCGATGCTCGCCTCAATTGCCCGCCGCAGGTGCAATCAACTCGTTTGCTTTGTTTATAAGTTGTGCGCGACGGGCTTGAGGTTCCCCCTTCAGAGGGGGGCTTCAGTTCGTTATTGTACTCTCCGGCTAGGCATCCAAATCTGCAGCTTGCAAATTCCAAGAGGTCTTGAAATCTTCTACAGGAGCTGGGCGCAGGAGCAGATATTAAGTTTCCCCATGAACTTTGAAAATATTATCAAGGCAATATTGTATATATACTTAGGTTTAGATGTGAGAATCGATATAAATTTGAGTTGAGCATGGGACTGAAAGCTAAAATTATGTTTATAATTACACTTGGAGAAAATAACCAAGAATTATGTAGTTATTCCGATTAACATTTTATTAAATGGGCATAAAATTTCAATTAGAAAAATATATTTTAAAATCTCAAAATTCTTACATTAAAGAACATTTAACGCTGATTTCGTGTACAAAAATTCTTTTGATTGGAACTTGCACTGAGAACAACGTTTTTCTCGGAGTGTGTAGAGTTAGAAAGGGTTTACTTAGCTTCAAATGTTTGCTTTTGATAACGACAAAACTTTCCTGATACAACCCAGTCAAGCTCTAAATTTCTCAACTATTTATTTTATTTATTTACATTTTTACCGGACCAGTTTGGCACTAATTTCAAAGCGAATTTCGACTTATTATAATTACTACAATTAATTTGTTGCACAAACTGCGCATCCAAATTTCAGCGCGTAAATTGCAAAAGTGCCCGAGTTGGGAACGTGTTTACTGATGTCTCAAGTACTCCGGATCTATTGTTGGGCTCTGCGCCGCATTATGCCAGTTATTAGAACAGCTGTGGCAATAACAACAGCAACGCCCCTGTACGGCCAGAACAAAGGGCCGAGACGAAGCGGTACCGGAACAAAGGTCTAACAATGGTCCATTGTGGCCATTGAAAAAACATAAAAGTGGCAAATGCGAGTGCACGGCAATTGTTTGAGCCATGTCGCTTATCGGGCTTGTTAATCAGTTTACATCAGGCTCGCTGACTTCGCTCAATGCCCACAAGGCGCGGCAGAGCCCCTGCAGGACCCGCTAGAGCCTGCAGCCCTGCTGTCTCCCGCTCTCTGAACGCGATCGCGATGCCGATTGCGATTGTCTACTCGAATTTGAACTTTGGTTTTGAGTTACCATCAAAATCGTGCACAGATTTGACACGTGATTAGAAAACATCCAGTTTGAGGTACCGTTGCCGTGCCCTCGTCCGTATAGGCCGTACCCACCCAACGCTCGTATTATATTTCCCTTCAGTTCTCAGTTATTAGTGCAAGGAAACCAATAGGGCCTCTGTTTTGCTTACTATTATCTAAACTTTTGCTGGCCCCACTTTATCTTGATAGGAGACCTCATTAAACTACCCTATTATATGCTTTAAATACCTTTACCTTATTTAGCATAGCATTAAGTGTCCCTAGTGTGATTTCAGCTTGTGCTAAAACATTTCATTCCTCCCCATCACATAATCTTATCTCAATTTTAGTTAGTCGAGGTGTGAGCCCTACCATATTTCAGCAAGGAAACCGAGGGAACTACCCTCTTCTGCATTTTACATACCTGTAGCTTATTTAGCATAGCATTAAGAGCACTTAGTTTGTCTCAGGTGTGACCTGTGCTTGTGCCAATGCTTATTACTTCAGTGCAGCACTTGCTCTTCCAGCCTTAAGTTTACCATTTCGACCTGGCCATTCGGGTACGGCCCATATATGGTTAGGTACAATACATACAATGGGCCAAGTTGAGTTGTATCGGGGCGTAAAGCGACATGTTCTTGTTCCACTTAACGATACGCTACGCATACCGCACACACACACACACACACACACACACACACACGCGCACACCGCTTGGGCTACTGCAGCCGGTACGGCCGCTGATCCCTGATCCCTGCTCGGGCGCCTGTTACTTTTAACCATGCATTCCACCGCCATTGTTATTGTTGTTGCATGTAATTGTTTTTATTTATTTTGTTGCTGTTGTTTCATGTCGTGTTCAGTTGCCGTAATGCCTATGTGTGCCCGTCCGTGTTTGTTTTTGTTGTGAATGAGAGTGTACGAGGCGAATTTGTTTGTTTTATGGCCGCATAAAATTTAATGCCGCATAAAGTTATCGCCTAACGAGCTCAATGGGCGCAACAACAGCAGCGCACAGCGCACGTGTATCGCCCTGTGCGCGCCCAGTGCGCCCTGTCACAGTCACATGCCCCGCCCCCTCCCTGCCCCTGCTCCCCTCTCGAGCTCATCGCCAAACGTTTCGCGAGCAATTTTAATTTGCGATGCATTCCCATTGCTTTGCAGCTATTTTCAGGCGCTGCGACATTTTTTTTATTCAATTTTCTTCTTTCTCGATTGGCGTCTTGTAATTTGAGCGTAATTCACGTAAACAGCGAATTCCGACGCAGCGACGCTGCCGCTGCCGGCAACGGGCAGTGGCGTCGCCCAGGGGAACATCTAAATATACTAAATACTAAAAAATATCGAAATACATCAGCAAACTCTTAGGCACTGCTAGAAAAAATTTTATATATTTAAATAAAAGCTTAATATAATTTTATAATAATAGTAATATATTAAACATCTTTTATGCTTTCTTCAAACCGGTTCAGTTTATTGTTTATTGCAGTTTTTGTAACTTAATAATATTAATTATACATTTTCTTAGGTTTTACAGAAAATACTTAAGGAACTATATTTAAGCTTTCCAGCATATAATTGAATTTAAAATTAAAGTTTGTTAAAAATATACAGCAAATTTTACTCATAAGATAATATTATTTTAAAATTTAAGATTGGTCCAAGCTCTAGCCTAAAACAATCAATATTTGTTATTAATAATTTGTTTATTGGTAGAATGGAAAGGCTTAAGAAACAATTCGAAGACACAACTTTAGTTGCTGCGTTCATTGGTGGGCCCCTCCCCTTGGCGACGCCTCTGGGCAGTCGCTTGGCTGGGCAGTCAATTTGCTTGACACCTCACGTTCATCAATGGGCAACAGAAGTCGCCGCGAGGCTTGTCACTTGCAGCTCGCAGCCAGACTGGATCTCTCACTCATTCGCTCAGTCACGCATTCGGGCGGTTCGTCCAGCGTCCAGTCGTCCTCCACGTTGTCCTTGCCGACAAACATATCAATCTGTAGCTGTCAATGTGTGCGTAATTATTCCAGCAATTTGTTGCTGCGCCAATTGCAACTGCATTCCAGCAGCAGCGGCAGGAAACAGCCAGTGTCCGCTCTTTTCCGTTCCCTTTCCCTTTCCCCTTCCCATTCTCTCCCTCTCCCTCTCTCTCTGGCAGGCTCTTACATGATCTCAACTAATAGCTGTTTAGCGCCTTGCAAACGTTCCCATTTCCATTTCAGCCTTTTTAAAATGTCTTTGGTTTTGTTTATTTATAAATTTATATTTATAAAACAAAATAAAATAAAATTATTTCCATAATTGAAAACCAACTTCTACATAGTATAATGATCAATATTAATATTCACACTTTCAAACTTTTATTGCGATTCCTAAGTAAATTATTTCATAAAACGCTATATTTTTGGCGTTTTCGTGAGTGGGAATGCGGCAGCTAGAAGCAGTTGCTTTCTCTCTGTCTCTCTCTCTCTCTCTCTTTATAGAGATACAAATATATAGATATATAGTGTCACTGTCTCTCCTCCTCCCTCATATCTGCTCTCGCCTGACAAACTGCCCTGTCGAGCTGGCAATTCTCGGGCTGTTTGGAGGATCGCTTAAAGTATTTCGAATCGTTCTTAATTTTTTTGCCGCTCTGCTGAAATGTGTGAAATTTATTGCCAGCAATTTGGTTGCATGTCATTCCAGGGGCGAACGCGCTGCCACATTGCAACGTTGCAATAATGAAAAGCGGAAATGCATGCCACATGCGGCCGCGGGGAGCAGCGAGGGGCGGCCGGCGGGGCTGTGCCTTATGTGTGTCATTAGCCGCTAATGGGCTAATCCATCAAATGATGCACTCTCTGATCCGATCCGCTCCCGATCCTCGATAACAAATGACTTGCAATCCATTTTGGTTGCAAGCAAAAATCAATTGGACTGGCGAGTTGAGTGTTGCGGCTAATTGATGGATGCGCCCCGTCGCACATATATCAAAATATCACCTGGTCGATCAAAAATACAGGTAGCCAGTTGGCCAGCCGCACAGGTAGCCCAACGGTTCACCTAGCAGCTAACTGGCCCAAAGAAACGGGGCACGCGCGAGAGTCATTTATCATGCAACGACTCCCAACTTCAACTTCAACTTCAACTTCAACTTCAACTTCAGCTCGAACTCCAACTCCGACTTCAGCTTCAAATCGAAACTGCGACCCCCGAACCCAAACCCGAAACCGAAACCCAAACCGAAACCAACTCCGACCCCGACTGAGAGCCCTTTTTATTTTTATTTATTTTTTGTTGTACCGTTTATTAGTGGGCGCCTCGTATATTGACATTTTGGCAACGCCCCACCTTATTGGCCAGCCCAGAGTCGGACAGGGGTCAGTGGCCATAACCAAAGCATATAAGCCCAATGCAGTTGATTATATATTCTATTAAATATAATTAAAAATTAAAATAATTAAATAATTAAAATTTTATATAAACTTAAAATTTGTCTTTCCAATTGTAAATGTTCATCCTTAGGCTTTTTATATATATTTGTAATATTTTTTTAATTATTATTGTATTGTATAACAAATTACATCTAAATCTAGGAATATATCGCCAAGCCTAATTGGGACTGAACTCAATTTACAATAAAAAATGTTGAGAATGAAAAATATTGTAAACAGTTGTTTTTGATTTTTTGTTTCGTTTGAAAATAAGAAAGATATAAACTTCTTGTATCCATGTGGATTTTATTATTGTTATTCTATTTATTTATGTACATTTTATATTTGAGTGCGAATATGCTTGAAGGCAAGCTCTTTCGCCGATATGCTTCCTGCTTCCTCAGTATTTACCTCTCTCTCTCTCGCTCCCACCCTATAGCCGGTACCGGCATGTCACTGCCCAGGGCGTTACTAAACGGTGAAACGATCCATAAAGATTACGACACACACTTGGAAATTCCCACACAATGAGCATGTTTTGTTTTTAGTCAAATGCTCCGCTGTGATTTTAATGCCATTTTATGAGCCTGGCGCCAGCTAAACTGCGGCACCGCGGAAAGGGGGGAAGGGGGGGGGGGACTGCTAGGAGTATAGAACAAGAGATCAACTGGCTGGCCGTAAACTTTTAATTATGTCCCATAAAGTTCGCCGGACACAACCAACGCCCAAGATGAAGCCATAAAAAAAAAAGAACAAAAACAAACACAGAAAACAACGCACAAAAAGCGAAATGAAGTTGTTTCGAAAGCGATTCGAAGATCGTTAAACTGGAGAAACTACTTGGCTGGCCGTGTCCAGGAGGCGGTGCAGGAGCTACCAGCGTAGGGCTCTGTAAGCACGACAAAGGCCATAAAATCGGAAATCAAAGCACATGCCGCGAGTCCTTTAATACAAATCGTTTAGAGTTTAGGCCAACGTTGATATCGATCAATGTTGCGTTCGGCTCAGGGTCGCATCCGCGGATCTATTGGACCAGTCCAAAGGAAATTCAAGCGTGAAAGCGTTTGCGATAGCGGCAGAAGAAGAAGACGAAGGGACAAAAGGGACCTAAACTCGACCCGATTCCTGTGAATCGCGCGCCGAAAACAAAAGCCAAGTTCAGAATCAGAATTCCAACCGCACGGCTTGTTATCATTTTAATCCGCAGACTTCTTTTGATACACTGCAAAAAAAAATGGGCGGAAGGGCATATTGGGTTTGCAGTCAACGAGTGCTTGAGTCGAGTATCGAACTTGGGGTTTTTGTAAGTTTCCAAAAATCTGTTTGAACTCACATTTATAAAAGAAACCTAAGTAAATAAAATTAAATAAAAAAATATTAAAAAGAAGAAAAAAATTTTTATTCAATTTTAAATGATGTCATGTAAATGTAAATTAAATTTTTTACTATCCCTCCACAGTTTCCATCTTTTCCATTTAAAATAGAGCTACAAAAATGCTTATCAAAAATAATATATATTCTTACTCCTTTTATATGAATTGGAACTGCCTATATAGGAACCAATCCCTCGACCAATCAATCCACAGTTCTTTCACAATTTTAAGCTCAATGCAAATTCAAATATGTTTTCAGCTATTATTTAGACCTATTTCTACCCTTTTCCACCACTTTTCAGCTGGTTTCGCACTGCAAGCAGCGTATGCGGCGGTCGGTAACTGCCGACGGCAGCACTTTGGCTTGGCTTTTGATTCCGTTGAATGAAATCCAAAACCAAAAATGCAGCAGCCGCCAGGCACTTGCCGTACCCCAAGCCAAAACCCTCAGCCGAAAACCATCCTGAGGTACATTTTGTTGTATTTTTTTTTTTTCGTTCATTTTGTGGGTTCTGTTGCATCAAGCGTGAAAATACCGCGAAATTCGCTGTCTGTCTCCCGCGCTCCCTCCCTCTCTCCCCTCTCCCCTCGCTGTCTTTTTTCCCTACCCTGCTCCGTTTCTATTCGAGCTGAAAATGAATGCGACTTTGGCTGCAGGCCTTATTATTACTTTGTTCGCTCTTTCTTCTTCTTCTTTATTATTTTTGAAATTATTATCAAAATGTAAACAAAAAGGGAAAAAAATAAGCGTTAACATGGCAACAATCGCCTCCCGCTGCGACACTGAATTATTGTTATTATACATTTTTACGACACTCTCCATTTGGTCAACGTCTTTCTTTGTGCTGCTGATTCTTCTGCTTGTTCCTCATCCGCTTTATTGTCATTGTTGCCGTTATTAGCTTGATTGTTATGATCGCTTCAGTTTGCCTATATTATCCCCAATCTGATGCCGAGCTTTGCACACGAATCGCCAATTATAATTATATAATTAACGAATCTGATTGAACAAATGCTGAAAATGCGTCTCTTCTTCTCTTTGGTTTATTCCATTGGTCCCAGGATTGAGGAATCGTAATATTCATTTGTCAAACGGAAAATGCATCTCTCAAATGCCGACACCTATTTGCCTTTTCCGCTTAACCAATCTCTATTTTAACCCACTTCAAAAGGTTGCCGCGTACCCACCTGAAGTACCTTTAAGGGTATTCGAGCACCTAGTACTCCTGGACTTGACAAAAAATATTCTTGTTTCAGGAACTTCTTCTAAGCTCAATTTAATTATTTTAAAAATGCGCGAAAAGTGTCTTAGCTTATTGTCCCCATTACCAATTGAGTACAGTCCCCAGCTCCGTTATCTCCGGTAGTTCCGCAACGTGTCAAAAAGCGCAACCTCATCAGCGTCAACAGTTGATTTTACCGTATTTTGTTCGGGCATCTAATCAGAGATTAAAAAGCCGCCCCCGTGGAAGCAACGCCCACTGATTGTTTCCTTCCGTACACTTAACGCTGCCGGCATCCCCCCACCAGCCCCCACCCCTCCCGCACCCACCCCTGAGTTGCGTAATGTTTGCGTTGTGTCAAAATGCAAAATTCAATTGTTTAGCCCTTTGTCGAGCGCCGCAGCAGATGACAAACGAGGAGGAGGGGGAGATTGAAGGGGATGAGAAGTGGAAGTTGCAGTAATTTAGGAAAAATTGACATAAAAATCCATTTGTCAGCCCCTTCAGATTAAAATCAAGGATTTAAAATGTAATTTGATTCATGGGTTAGATTCCCGCTCTCGCTCTTCTATCAAAAGAGCAAAGCGTGACCCCAGAAAAAATCAGACAAGGCAGGCAGGAACCGGCAACCGGGAACCGGGAACCAGGAACCAGGCCTGATTGCAAGGACAACACCAATAAATGACAACAAACACACCCCCTTGGGTTCCCTTGGCCCGGCATCGGCTTGACTGCGGGCACGGGCCCGGTACGGATCTGGTAATCGCCGGGTCCTGCAACTTCTGGGGGTTGGCGTCGCCAGAGTGATTTCGGCCTCGACTCCTGGCGTGCGGAAGGATGCGAGGGTGTCACTCGAGAGCTCAAATCTCCCGAGTGCTATTTTATGCCGAAGTGTGCCAGACACAGACCAACTGGCGGTACACCCCCCCACCCCCCCCCCGCACTCCGTTACCAGCACCAGTTGCTGGGGAGGTCGGGAAGGGGGGGGGGGAAAGGGGGTTTTTGTGCAACCGGTTGAGTCCATTAATCATTTTCTAATTTGTGGAATGCAGAGTGTGGCAGAGTGGAATGCCGCTGGCCCAGGAGGGTCGCTCCCCACGGGCACTGGGCCACAATGCTGCTCCTCTTCCTCTTCCTCTTCCTCTTCTCCTCCTGCTTCTGCTTCTGCTTCTTCTTGTTTCTGCTCTGACACTCAAAATGAAATTTTCACATCTGTAATTTGTTAAGTGCGTTTGTTATTTCCATCGAATTATTTCACTTTTATGGGTTAAGTGCTTTTTGAATTATGTTGTTGTTGCTGTTGCTGTTGCTGTTGTTGTTGTTGTTGTTTACCGCCGCCACGCACATCCTTGAGGGCTGCCACTATTAGGCAACCCTGGCAGGAAACGCAGACAGTTTACTTAAATTAGTTGTCTGGGAATTGGCTGCTTCCCTTCTCCCCGCCCCCGCCCCCGCACAAACGACAATCGGACTAAACATAGCACTCGGCTCGGATCTTCCTTGGAACTGAACGCGTTTCCCTATTGAGTGCAGGACTAGTTTTGTGGTAGACGCCACATCTGGGGCACAAATTTTCCAATCCCCCAGCCTCTGTTCCAGGCCCAAGAGACCAAAATTTAGTTAATGATCAACTCTTTTCTCAGTCCGAAAAAACTTTAAAAACATATTCGGAATTTATTCATACCGTTTTCTATCTTATCAGGTCTGTGCAATGTTTGTCCGTCTGTCCGTCTGTCCGTGTGAACGCAAGAGACTTTTAAATTTTAAATTAAATTAAATAAAGTTGAACGATTTTTTGGCTACGCCCTCTGGGGGCGTGGCAACTAGATGTTATCTATATAAGTCGCTCAGTTTTGAAGCTAGTTATATCAAATTTTCCAAGTCTCTTTTCGACTCTTACAGTCAGGAATTTGGGAATGAGGCTTTCTTGAGAAATACTTTTTTTTCCAACTTGGGAAATTGACATCTTCGCCAGGCTTTGACAACGCTTGTACTCGATTTAAATACCTTCGCCGGGTTGAGCTGAATTCACAGCTGGGTGCATTTTGGCCGGCAAGTGTCCGGGCCCAATGTTACGTGGGGACGTGGATCGAAACACTTCCAGGCCATAAAGTTCGAATCAATGACTGAGTTTGAGTCGACTTCATTTGATTACTTCATTTGCGCCAACAGCAACGACTAATGGCAAAATTATAGCCATTGATTTTGCGACAAGTGGATATTTGCGCATTTGTCCAAGCGGCGTCGGTTACCCCGGGGCAGGTCCTGGGGTGCGGCGGGCGCACACGTCCTTCCGCAGTCCGCTTGTCGAGGGTGTCATTTGGTAATTGTTACAAGCTGCCGCATATTTGGACAGCCCGGCGCAGCGCACTCAAAACAAACAAATGAGCCAAGGATCAACCCCCGGCACATCCTTAACATGTTGTAAGCGGATACGCACAAAGGACACCACAAGAGGCACACAGCAGCCAGACAGGATCATAAGTAACAAGGGGGAGGGGGACGGGGAAGGGGACGGGGGCGCCTGCCAGCAACTGAAAATGTCATTAGTTTACAGTTGTCTGATTCCATTTCAATATTGTGATCGATGATGACGTCGTCCCTTCATCCAAGGGGCAAATGCGAACCACGAAAATCGCGTGGATCTGAACACAACTCTATTATCCTAAACATATAGTTAGAAGTTAGAATTAAGTTCCTCGTACTTATTCTAAGAATTTCCAGGATTAAGTTGACGAATCTTTCCCTTTTCATAACTATGATTTATGATGATAAATTTTTGAAATCTTTTTTGAAATTAAAAAGCAAACATTCATGCTAAATTATATATTATAGATTAATTCTGTTCATAAATTAAAAAAACTGAATTTTTGGTCCAAATTCATGTTAAAATTTTCATCAATATCCTATTGGAATTTTCCCACTTCCACAACTTGGCTTGCTTTAACCTTTCTATTTATTCTCTAATTAAATTCAAAAACTATATTCTTGTTTTAATATCATATTAAATTCAACAATTCTATATTATTGTGGAAGTTCCTGGAGGTCTTCAGCATTTAATGCGAGTGTGAATCATAGTGAATACACTCGCTTTGCTCGTCTCAGCTGCCGCACTGGGAACAGGCGGACTGCAGCAATTTAATGATCGCATGTTGCCCGAAATGGGCCCCAAAATGTACCGCAAGATGTTTTAGCCGCCCCCTCGAGCTTTTCCAAAGATGAAAAACCGACGACATCTGCCGAAGCTGCTGCTAATGCGGCTGCAACAGTTGCTGCTGCTGCTGCTGCTGATGTTTTCAGCAACTGTTGCTGCTGCCGCTGGGACAAGTGACGCCGTCGATATGATTTGTGATTTACAACAGGTTTCAATTAACAAAAAGCCACTGGCAGGCGCCCGCCCCGCACCGCCCCGCCCCGCCCCGCCCCACCCCGCGCCCCGCAGAGGCTAGAGCCAGGGCTGAGGAAGATTTTGTTGTGTGCCCTAACAAAGGGTATTTACGCTTGGCCATGAAGCAGGCAACACTTCAAAGCACAGAGGATGATATTGATACCATAGCTGTAAATGTTGATCAGTCTGCTTCCTTGCAAACAAATCCTTGAATCCTGCAACACTGCAAGAAAACACTTAACCCAAAAACTAACTGTTATGTAGAGTTGAAAAGCAGCTTAAATATGTTAAAATGGCTGTTAACTAATTTGTGTGTTGAGAAAATATTTAAATGGTTGTTTCCTGGCTGTTAAATTCAACCATAACATATATTGTTTTATATATTTATATAACAATATGTTTAAGTGTTTTAATAAATATTATAATTAATATAGTATTTAATATTATTATATATATAATTTTTGATTAATTTGAGAATTATTTATTTTAACAACTAATAATCTGTTTAAATTATTCGAACTGGTTTGACAACATGTTAAAGTTGCTGTTAACATTCTACTGACTATTCAAAAGTTTATGTTATACAATTAGAAATAATTGAAGACAAATTGGTTTAAAAAGAAAAGTTGATCAAAATCTTCAAATCAAACGCTAGAGGGCGCTCTTATGGGAACCTTTTGAAAGTATGTTTGGAATGTTTAGAGCTACTGCAAATGAAAGTTAGTGTATTTGAGTGTGCGGCGCATCAAAGTGGAACTCGTTTTTTGTGAGTTTTTTTCGCAGTTGGAAAAGTGAGCAGCTGAGAGGCGTTGACAGGGACATAAATAAAGGTCGGTTAAGTATCAAGTAATGCTAGACGAATAGTTTGAAGTTTGATTTGGTTTTCCATCCCCCCCCCTCTCTCTCTCTCTCTCTCTCTCTCTTTGTAAGCGGAGACGCCGCTGCGCTCCCGAGGGGCAGCAAGAAGAAGCAGCAAATGCAGTTGCAGTTGCAGTTGCAGTTGCCGGGCGACTAATTGAAGACAAGGCGGCAACGATGGCGGCATAAATTAGACAACAAGCCGAACAACAAGAGTGCCGTTAAGTGGATACCAGGGGGGGGGGAATGGGGGGCATGTCAGTGGCTGGGGTAAAATGAAAATGCCTGATGGATTGTTAAATGTGTATGAAATGTCGCGGCGACATATTTCAATTAAAAATGCGACGGCGACGACGCAGTAGAAGCTTGTTAGAGCAGCGCACATACCCTGTAAAATAGTTGGATCCGCCTTACTCACCATATGAACCGAACTGGAGCCCTTAATTACCTTAGAGCAGCTTCCCATTTCGATTTATAAAAAGTATGTTGGATTTGTGCAATGTCCGTCTGTCTGTCCGTATGAACGCAATTTGTATCGCCGCTATTGAAGCTAGGCTCTTGAAACTCGGAATATATACTCGAACATATCCGCGACAGATAAGGTGAAGAGATTTTTTGGGTACGTCCACTGGGGGCGTGGCATATCGATAAGCAGGCAAATACAAAATGTATTGATTTATTTGTTAGATCTCATAAGTTGAACTTTCAATCTAACTTTAATTAGCTGGAAACTAAAAACAAAGCTAAGCATATTTTTTATATTAAAAATAATTTGGTCTTTGCTTTTTTTGTTGCAATTTACGGGGTAACTGCTAGTCGTGCGTGCTGCGGCTAACATGTTGATCATGTGTGTAATCTTTGGGCTCATTAAATTCAAATGGAATTTGTTAAAGGCAAACTTAATCCGCTCATAAACATTTATTTGTTGCCCAACTTGGCGGCGCTAGCCCCCCCCCTCTCTCCGCCCCTGAATTCGCCCCCCTTTTCCGCAGAGGTGCTGCGTGCGCCCCTGCCCACACCTTGGCTGGCTTCTGAATATAAATCACATGCTGCTTTGAAGGATTTGCCTGGCTCAGCTCGTCAGTGCCCCCCTTCCCGCCCCCCCTCGCCCTCCCACTGCCCCTCCCCCTTTGGCGGGCCACGTGCAGCACTTAAGACTCGCAGCGAATGCGCTGCACAACACTGGCCAATTGGGCGCCACCAGCCGGCGCTCGCAGAGTCAAAAATCTAATTTCAAGCACCAGAGAGCACCAAAAAAGAAAGCCCAAAAGGGGGCGGGGCGGGTGGGGCGGGCTGGGCTCAAGCCAAGGCCGTGGTGAATTTGCGCCCGGCGTCTGTTCCACATCGCTTGCTTAACGATTTTAACTGCTGTCAGGGTTTTCTGCTCTCTCCCCAGCTGGTTGTCCATTTGATGTCTTCATGCCGAGCCCAGAAACCGAACTACCCTGCAACCCCTGCACCCCCCCCCCGCACTCCCCCACCCCTCTGGACGGGGAATTTTAATCAAATGGATTTGTTTCTATTTTCTATCTAATTTTCCCCAGTGCAAAGGCCCAAAAATAGACAACAAACACCCGTAGGGCAAGAGCTACCAATCAGAGCCCCCCCCCACAGTCACCCCCTCCCCCAATCTGCGATACTTTCCAGTTGCTCGAAGAGGTGTCAACAGGGCACACGATTTATTCGTTTTCTTAGCTCTCTCTGAGCTCTCGGGGTATTATCTGGCCTAGGTGCAACGATAATTCACAATTCCCAGCATCTTAGAGAACTTTCGCGTTGGAAACTGGGATATCAGAATACATTGATGGGTTCCTGGATCCCTCAGATAAATGGGATGGATCATCAAACAAAAAGAATGAGAGAAGAGGAATGAAAATAGATAAATATATAGATAGAAAGACAGTCTATCAATGAAAAGAGATAAGTAAATATGCAGATATACTATCGATGGATAGATAAATAGAAAGATAAATATACAAGCAAATAATAGTGAATGTAGATAAGTCTGGGGATAGGTAACTGGGTTACATATCTTAAATAGAGAAAATCTAGTAAGAATTTGTTAATATTATATTCAATTTGTATCAAAAATACCGAAAATATGCTTAAAATAGAACAAATAAAAAGAAAAAGAAAATGTTATTTATATAACAAAAAGATAAAATATTACCCAATATTTATAAAAAACAAAAGAAATACATCCAAAATTATATTAGTTTTTTAATTAACTAAAAATGAACGGTTCATGTCTGTGCTTACCCAGTTTATCTAGCAATGCACAGTAAAACGGCTAACCCAAGCACAATTACTGGGAACACTGTGCACTTAAAGCACTTAGCAGTGACACAAGCCAAATGCAAAAGCTTAGCAACACTTTACAGCTGCAGTCCAAAAGTATGCAATGTTCATAACATAATACTGTATACTACAACCTTAGCACGTACATAGAACCAAGCCAAAAGGAAAGCAACAGTCTGGCAACACCTCAACAGTACTGCACATTGAGAAAAGCAGCGCGCCAAACTATCGATGCCCGCCACATCGCCAAATCAAACATCATCGATACAGCAACAGCTGCAACCGTGGGCACGCAATAACAGCGCCACAACATTACAGCACGCATGTTAGCTCAACAGACGCCAGTCGGTTTCTTGTATTCGTTCAGTGCGGACGTGTCGCTCGACGTTAGGCGAATTATTTTTTTTTCGACTTAATTATTTTCTTGACGCGCTTGAAATTCAACTGTGGTTCGTTCAACTGACGCGAAGTGAAGTTCGAGTGTATTATTAATTTTTGTTCGTACCACGAGATGATAAACAAAAGCACCTAAATGGCATTGAACGGCGAAAGAGAAGAAAAGTGAAAAGCAAATTTTCTGCTACGCTTGAGAACCGAAACGAAACAGCAGCAGCAACAACAACAACAACAACAACAATTGTGAGACGCAGACGAAAGCGAATAGCTGAAGAGAAGCAGAGAAAAGATCATGCGTGCTTGACGAAGAAGAAGACGACGACGACGACGACGCTAGCAGCGCTGTCGGGAGGGGGCAGAGGGTGACAACAACTAGTGCCAAACAATGCAAGAAACGACAACAAGAAAACGAGCAGCAACAACAACAGTATTTGTATTTGCACATAATTGACAAACGTGAGCACAGGAAGCCACACAACAGAGAGAGACGGAGAACAGCAACAACAACAACATAAAAAACCCCTCAGCATTGGCATCTCAACTATGCACACATACATGCACACATGCACTGGTGTCTTACCTTAGCAAGGCAACAGGAGATTTCACACAACGAAACAACAAAACCAAACAGTGTTGTGTGCAACAACAAAAAATACGCCAGTATTAATATTTGCCTTGAAAGCACCAAGGAGACGGGCACAAAAACAGTGTTGTGTGCAGCCAAAAAGTGCTGCGAGTGCAACTTGAAAAAGCAATAAAAGCATGCAAATGCGCCAGTATTAGTATTAGACTATGAAAAGTGTCAAGTGCAGCATTAACAATTACGCATGTATTAGTTGCAATAGTACAACTTTTTCTTTTTCAAAACCGAGTTCAGTAAGAGACAGTATTGCAAAAAAGACAAAACATTAGTTAAACGGTTTTGAAAAGGAGTAAATAAAACAGTGTTGTGTGCAGCTCAGAAGAAAGTCGGAGAAATAAGCGAGCGAAGGAAGCAGTTCTTGGGCGCAAGTAAACAGTGTTGCGTGCAGCAGCAAATGCACATTTGTTGCGCCAAGGCCAGTGTTGTGTGCAACTATTGGAGATAAGCAGGAGCCGCAACCAAACCAGTGTTGTGTGCTGCAAGCAACGAAGAGAACGCGATGAAGAGCTTTTGGCTGCTGCTGCTGCTGATCAGCGCGATCCGCAGCCAGCAGGAGGAGGAGTTGGCCGCGGGCAGCGCTGCCGCAGCCGCACCTGCCCCCGCCCCGGGGCGGGCGCCGCCGCCGCGCGTCCTGCTGAACAAGTGCTGTCACCAGGGCGAGTCTCTGAACGCGAGCACGCTGGAGTGCATCGCGGGCGCGTCGGAGATGTGGGTGCCGCTGGTGTTCCTCAAGCAGCAGCAGCGCTTCTTCGAGCCGAAGCACGCCAAGCCGCGCTTCATCAAGTTCCTGGCGAACGTGCGGCCCCGCTGTCCGGGCCAGCGGCCGGAGCTGTTCAGCAGCCGGCAGGCGAACGTGGTGCTCTTCCCCAACGGCACCATGTCGGTGCGGGAGCGCGGCCTGCTCGTCCAGCCGCCCAACTACTGTGTGGACCAGGACGTCGCCCTCGTCTGCACCGATCCGGAACCGGCGCCGGCCACCCAGCTGCAGCCGCAGCCGCCGCCAGCGCCAGCGCCCGTCCAGCTGCGCATGCGCAAGTGCTGCGGCCAGTGGCGCAGCTACGACAGCGCCACCAGGGACTGCACGCTGCGGCCGCAGGAGCAGCGCCAGCTGCAGCTGGGGCCGCAGCTCGAGCCGGGCGGCTATCTGACCACCTACGGGCTGCCCGAGTGCCCGGGCAACGCCAGCGGCTATGCCATCGCCGGCGACTGGCACGAGGCCACGCTCAACCGCAGCACGGGCGCCCTGCGGCTGGCGCACACGCGTCTCCTGGCGGCGCAGTACTGCCTGGAGCACACGGAGCGGGCGGGCGAGGTGAAGATCATCGCGTGCAGCCAGCACTTTGTGCACGAATCGGACGCGCCGGGCGTCGACGGCGGCGCCGCGGTCGAGGACGGCCTGCAGAAGGCCGTCCTCGACGTGGGCATCGTCATATCCATCGTCTTCCTGGCGGCCACACTCGTCGCCGGCTACATGCTGCCCGCCGTCCATCACGCGCTCCACTGGCGCTGCCAGATCTACTACGTCTTCTGCCTGCTGCTCGGCAAGATTCTGCTGGCGATCGAGGAGCTGAGCACGGCCCTCGTCCCGGGCACGGCCAGCTGCCTGCTGGTGGCCATGGGCATGCAGTTCTTCTTTCTGAGCGCGTTCTTCTGGCTGAACACGATGTGCTTCAACATCTGGTGGACGTTCCGCGACTTCCGGCCCAGCTCGCTGGAGCGCAACCAGGAGGCGCTGCGTCTGCGGCTCTACTCGGCGTACGCCTGGGGCCTGCCGCTGCTGATCTGCGCGATCGCCGCCTGCGTCGATCAGCTGCCGGAGGCGGAGACCGCCCTGCTCCGGCCGGGCTTTGGCCAGCTGTTCTGCTGGTTCGACAATCGCTCGCTGGCCATCTTCGCCTACTTCTACGGCCCGATCGGACTCCTCCTCTGCGCGAACATTGTGCTCTTCATCTCGACGACGCACCAGCTGACCTGCGGCCTGTGGAAGCGCGACGATGTCAAGTCCACGTCGGAGAAATCGGCTCTGGGCCGCGTCTGTCTCAAGCTGGTGGTCGTCATGGGCATCACCTGGATCTGGGAGATCGTCTCGTGGCTGGTCGGCGGGCCCCACGCCGCCTGGCTGCTCACCGATCTGATCAACGCGCTCCAGGGCGTCTTCATCTTCATCGTCGTCGGCTGCCAGCCGCAGGTGTGGACCGCCTGCAAGCGGCTCTGCTGCCCCCGGCTGCGGCACGACATCACCAACACCACCAACGGTGTCCAGCACTCGAGCAGCTCCCAGGGCCTGCCCTCCGTGGCCAACGGCACCGAGTTCACCCAGAACACCTCCATGAATGCGACCACCGCGACCACGGCCGTGTCCCCCCCCGCCGGCCCCAGTCCGGGGGATGCCACGCCCCTGCCCAGCCCGGCAACAACAACAACAACACCCACGACGTCCACCAAGATTCCCATGGAGACCATTTGCTGAGGTGAGCCAAGATACGGATATGCCCATCCCCGACAAGATTGTGCTTAAGCCCGGCAAACAGACGCCCAGGCAAATCCCGCCATCGACAGCCAAAGGGCCGCACTTTCTGCCCAGACATATTTGCCCAGTTGCCCGGACTTGCGGGCAAATAATATCTTCGCCTCAAGTGCTCAGTAAAAATTCCCAAGAGCTTAAACCCGTTTGGGCTAATACTCGTGCACGAAGTGAGTTTATTGTCCGAAGCCAGAGACTCGGAAGGCTTTTAAAGTTAAAGCTGAAATCCATTTATCTCTCTTCAGTTTTAGAGCCAGATACAGGTTACACTGTGAGCGAGTATTGCGCTGTCGGATACACCCGACCGCATTTTGTTATAGCCTCAACCCACTGAAAATGGAAACTGTATCTATAGTTTTCCAACCAGATCAAGTTTATTTCAAACGATTTAATGTTAAAAAAGCGAAAAAGTCAACCTCAGATTTTGTAGGTGTTTTTTTTTCGTAAATTATGAGAATACTCTATAGCTCTTAAATAATATGTTGCAAAAAGTTGCATTAAAGAAAACTTGTAAAATACGGCATGACCTAAATACAGGGCATCTCGCAGTCGAGTTCCCCCGTCTGGAGCATTCTTATTTATTTAATTTGATGGCAAGTCCTCATACTTAAACCGAAGATGTCAAGATGTAATTAAGCAATTAAATTTTAAACATTTTTTGCTGTCTATGGAGAGTTCCCCCCATAGAGTCCTAGATAACAGTTAGCCCTCAACAAATACCCCGTTTGCTTAGTAAGCACTATGATTGCTCAGACTGTGAGTTACTCATCGTCTATCTATAAGGCAAAATAAAACAGCTGTACCAGGCTGTATTAGTTTCGCTCAAAAGCTGAGTATCAAGTATTCCGTAATGAGGTAATGCGATCCGACAAGTTCTTGAGTTCGCAGTAAAGCACAAGAAATAATGAGCAAATGGGTTAATCATTCAAAGTGAGAATTAAATGGGTACACATAAAAAATAGTGTAGTTAGGTTGTGAAAAGGAGGATCGATCCATAGACAGGTCAGGTAAAAAGGAAATTCGTCGATTTCAGAGATCTTGAATCTAGAAGCACCAAATTTTACGTTTCCCTACTCCCCCTAAATAGAGCTGAGAAATTCAAAAAGATAAAGTTATAATTTCAAATGATTTTAAATTCGATTTTAACCTCAACTCCTCCTCGAGTTCTAAAGCGAGTTCTGCACGATCTGACTAATCCCAAGGCATTTGCAATGTGTTTATTTAATGAGCGTGCGCCTTTTGCCACGCCCACTTGGGCAGGCGATGGGGGAAATCACAAGACTAACGGGAATCACAGGACATATGCGCTGAATGCAGGACATGTGCTGGAAAATGAAGAAATTCGAAAAAAAAACTGGACACATGCTTAATATGCTCTATCTCTCTCTCTCACTCTATCGCTATCTCTTTTGCTTGGGTTTTGATTTTGGAACTTTGGCCAGTTTTCCAACACTGGCGGACGAGGCGCCGCGGCGCTTGAGGAATTTTATTGTTGCAATTACTTTTTGCCTGTTTGTGTTCTTTACTATTTTGGCCCAAATGGTCATTTTTCACATTCCACCCGCTGTGTGTGTGTGTGCCTGTGTGTGTGTGTGTGTTTGCCTATTTTGCTGCCCTGTTTAATTGCTTTACGGCCATGCGCCAAGTTAACAATTAGGTCTGCTGGCTCTCCTGCTGCTTCTTCTTCCTCGACCACTTGAAAGTGCCATAAAAAAGAAGAAGAATATGTGAAATGTGAAATGCTTTTCATTGTTTTTCACTGGAAAACGCATAGCTGTTCGGACATTTCCTGTGGATTTCCACATGGCCATAAAATAATCAGCGCAACCCTTGACACACACACACACACACACACACACACACACACGTATGTGTATGCTTGTGTGTGGCATCCTCTTGAAGCCATTTAAATGTTACGCATTTTGATAGCCAGCCAGTTGGACAAATGGACACACGTCTTACACACAGTGCTAAGCACCACCCACCCACCCACAATTACCCCCCACCCCAACCCCACTCCTCCCCCCTCTCCCCCTTTGAACAAGTGTTGCATTGGCGCTGCTGACACATTGTTATAATATGAGGCTAGCAGCGACAACTGCACTTAGCCGTGCTCGATGAGCAGATACCCTATAACTAGGTGCCTGAGAATAAAATAGGGTAGCTTTGATTATGGCTACGAAATGAATAAAAACCAGTCAATTAATTTATTAAATTATTTTATTTTATTAAATCTTTCAGCTATAGTATAGTTGTATATTTAAAAGCCTTCGTCGTTATTTTGATGAGGATTAAACTGGAGAAAAGAAGAGTGACCATATACGGTTAAATACGTCGTAATATTAAATCTTTGGGAAATTTAATAAACTTAAAATGCGTAATTTTTCGCTATTCATAATATTTATTAGGGAAAATGAAAATGTAAAATAGGTGGAAAAGGAGAAATTTGAAAAAATGCCAGGAAATTTTTCAAATCAAGCAATTACATTCAAAATTTTACATATATCTTTCATATATGAGATCTTCAAAGTTCACTCTAAATGAGGAATGTTATTTAAAAAGTAATGAAAAACATTAATTCCTATTTGTAAAATCCCTGAAATTGTGGCGCTAATATAAACACATTGTACTTGATTAATTTTGCTCGTGCTGCTGATCAAGAGTGTTGATGTATGAGAATATATATATGTATATACATTTGTGGCTGATACATAAACATTCCGACAAGATTAATCTACCCGCCCCAGCAATTTGACTGGGTATCTGTTAAAAGGCGGAAAAACACAATGAAATTGAAATTGAAATTGAAATTGAAATGAAAATGATGCAAAGTTTGGTTATTTTTTGTTAATTTCATATTTTTTGGACTGCGTCACAGAAACAGATGTGGAGCTGCATGGGAAACGCAGCGGGTGCTGGAGGGGAGGGGGTAGGGGGGGGGGGTTCTCTGTTATGTTTACCAAGCCAATAATCAACACGGCCCGAAATGCCTCTGCGTGTGTGTGCGTGTGTGTGTGTGTTTATGGAGGTGGTTTTACCCGGAGACTGTCGGTCTTCACACACACAATACACACACACACATCTCGCCGGCTCCAACCTGCCCATGGGCCATTATCGTCTTGGCTGTTACGCAAGCGGCATTTTGGGCAATGCCAACGACAACGCATCCAAAAAGAGAAAAAACCGGGCTTTAAACTGTGCCGGGTCACAGCCGTGTTAATGTTACACGCACACACACACACACACACACACACGCACACACGCACACTTAAGTGCTCTTTCTTATCGAGCACATGTCAGACACAGTCTACAACTCTTTCAACTTGAGCACAGACTTTAAAGGAACCTTCAATTAACATACATATCACCACTGTAAAAAAAAAAGATAAAAAAATAATAACGTGATTTTATTACTGCAAGCATCATGTGATATCTTAAGTTCTATTAGCCCAAGATAATAATTAAATAGTTGTATTTAAAAATAGAATTCTTAATTGAATGTTAGTTAGCTATTGGAAACTTAGCTAGGTTGGCTTATTAAAAGCCTATTTATTCTTGATCAGTAGATTTAAATGCATATTGCTATAGAAACATTTTTACTCTCCGCCTCAACGTTCGGAATAGTTGACAATACATTTTTTATTGGGTCAATGCGTGGCATATTTTGTAAAAAACGTAAAATTCCCTTTAAGAATATCTGCTGGTCTCCACTTGGGAAAGTATATGCAAGTCTATAAATACTTGAAAATACAGTCTGATTACAACTAAGAAATCGGAATGGACTTTTGAGAACTGCTTTAGGTAAAAAAAAAAAAAACAATTATAGAGAACCTTATGAAAATATTCAAAACCAATTTTTTTAGTTTAAAATATATAGTTTTCCAAATAATATTATATAGAAAGAAGGACTTGCAGAAATGATCATATTTTCTACTTAGAAGTAATTCAGAATTTTTAAGATATGCCTTTTAGGTACCAATTAATCTCCCCTGATTCCATTCATATACCAATTGCCTATCCCAACTTTACTACAATGTTTCTAATTTTCGTATGAATAAGATAAGGCCAACGTCTGTCAATTTGTACTGTTTACAGAGCTTATTTATAGAACTGATTCCGAGTGCATTTATTTATACAAGGCGCAGATTAGAGTACATTGTACTTTTACCTGGTCGCAGGCGGTTCTCAGTTCGCTTACCAACACTGTTGTTTACTGTAATCAAATGTTGTACAATTGTTTACTACAGAGACTACGACTACTTGGACTATTCTTAATGCTCTTCAATTGTTTGTTTCCTCCAATGTTTATAAACAATTACACGTTCACTTCCTCATTCAAATTGAAATTTCGTGCGCATTTGTTTAGATTCCCATCTGCGTCGCAATCAATAATTTTTGAGCACAGCTTCGCGCACTCTGGCCCCACTGTGCATCCGCAAATGCGTGCAATTTACGTGGCTCTCAACTGCAGCTGCAGCTGCCCCAACGGCAACTGCAACTGCAACTCCGACGGCAACTGCGACGCCGACTGCGACTGCGACTGCGACTGCAGTTTCTTTTCTTTTTTGCATAATCCCGGGCCAACGTGTCACCGTCACGCTCAGCAGCCGTGCAGCAGTCGATCCGCAGATGAAGTCGATTCGGATGCCAGTTGCGCTAGAGATGGGCGGTCTCTCAGTCACGGTGACTGCTGTAACTGTTACTCTTCAATGCCAGTGACAACTCCGGAACGAGAGTATGACCAACTTGGGGGGTGCCCCTAAAAATAATAATAAATCGGGAATCGAACCCAGGAATCATAGGCAAACTTTAAAAACTGCAAACGAATTAAAATTCTTGCATTGATGTTGCCATAATATCGATATTTGTAAATTATGGTGCCAACAGCGGAAAGAATTTTGTGCGCGATCTTTAGAGGAGTTCATCAGTAGTCTGTCTGCAAAGTCTAGCTTTAAAGCTGAGGGAGATATATAGTTCCAAATTCCTCAATCCCCAACTCGAACTCTGACAGCTAATATTTTAATGAATTAATTGTTAACATCGGCACTATATTTAATGTCCGACTATATTTAAATCAAAGTGTAACTGTGACTGTTTTAAACTGCAAAAAATGGCTATACTTAAGTCCAACTGTGACTGTTAATATCGTGACTGTGATGTTGGACTTTGAATGTTGATATTTATATAAATATATAACAAATATTTCTACTGACTCTGACCATTAATACTGTGATTGGAGCTCTGACTCTTAACATATAACTGTAAATGTTAATTGATCCCGTTAATTTCGGGTCTGGCACTCTGTTACTGTCAACATTTCACTTTTGCCACTCATTCCCGATCACAATCGGTCACAGGTAAGCAGATATTGCTCAACTCTAATCCGAGATACAACACTTGGGTCGAGATAGGAGATAAGGGTACGGGGGAATACGGCAACTTTCCTCAACCGGTACGCGCATATCAACGTATTTTTTTATACCAAACAAATGTGTCTCTCTCGCAGCGTGTGTCGTGTATCTTATAAATACGAATGTATCTTATAAATGCGAGCTCCAGTTCGAGTAGCCGGAGTACGTGTTTGTATCTGTCAGTACGTTTTGTCAAATTAGCAAAAACAGCAGAAATGCGAACGTTCATCATTTACACACACACACACACACACACACATACACACATTCAGAGAGATAAATATACACACACACTCCGTTCATTAATTGAGTTTAGCGGCAATTTTAATTTATACGTTCTGCAGTTTTCAACTTATAATTGCAATGTGGCCCATTTACATTTTACGCTCGGCCTTTTCAATACCCTCACAAATGATTTTGTATCTACAAGTACAAATTAAAATATGGCTCAATAACCTACACAAAGTACAAATTTGCAAGCTTGATGGAATACTTTTCTTGTGGATCATATAAAGTTGGTCAAACAATATATATTATATTCCTTTTATATACGCTGGATCTACTTTATGTTCTTTTTTTTTATCAGTTCGTGAAACCTATTTTTATGAACTAGATCAACAATATACATAGGTATTTATGACCATAAATTCCCAAGGGCATTAAAACTTCGTTTGCGTAAAGAAACTTGTTCTTTCCGTTTTTAATTTGCGGCTCAAGCGTAGTTGAAGTTGTTCTGTTACTCGAGCGAGGAGAGCTTGAAACATTTTCAATAGACATTCAAAATGTGCAACTGTTATATAATGTGAAATTTACATATGTATCTCCCATTTCCTTTTCCCGAGCAATCTGAAATGTTCACAAAAGTGGTCTTTTACGATATACATAAGTAAGCGTAGAGTTTTGATAAATTCCACCCAAAAGCGTGGAAAATAGATAGAAAACTTGTGTAGCATTTTTTTTATATCCAATCGCCTTTAAAGACGAAAAGTACTAGGTTTTCTTTTTTTAACATCCATCAAATTAACTTAAATACCAGTCCAACTTTTTTTATTATTCAATTTATTTAATTTTAAACTGATAAATAAAAATCTTGGACCGGCAGCTGTCTGAAATATTTATCTTTTACTAATATTTTATATTATATTAGCCAAATTTTTTAAGTTATTTTGAAATGTATAACAATTTTTGGCATAATATTAAAAATAACTTACAATATATCTATTTGCATATTACATATAATTAATTATTCTGTGAACTTACAAAGCTGCCCTCGCACGTACGTTAATATGTTTGTAATCGTTTGTTGCCCTTTTGTTTCTTCACATTTTGCAGAAAACTGAGACGAGCGACAATGCGAAAGTAAGCCGAGTCCTACAACAACAACAATGGCCATGAAGCCAGCAGCAGAAACAACAACAACCGCAATCGAGCAGACTTGCGCAATAGCACAACCACAACAACAACAACAACAGCAATAAGCACAACATTCAAGCACGCGCATTGACCGCGGGCAACAACTGCCCAGCCCAGGCCCAGCAGCTGGCAAAGCTTTTTCTTAATGTAAGTGTATTGAGCAAAACTGTAAGTGCGTGCGCGTGTGTGTGTGTGTGATTTTCAAAATCAGTTTTTAGCCGCAGTTGCAGAGGGGAGAGACAAAGGCGAACAAATTGCACGCAGACAATGTACGTATGTATGTATAAGTGTATGTGTGTGTGTGTGTTTGTAAGTAGTAGTTAGCAGCGCACAAAAGAAATGCTTGCATTTGTACAAATAACGGTGTGCAATGGATATGTGCAAGCGGCAGCAAGAGACGGAGAGAGAGGAAGAGCGCGAGCAAAGGCCGGCTTGAACATTAACATTCTAATTGAAAAAGTCAAAGGCAGTGTTGCACAACGACACAGACAGTCGTGTAGGCGGCAAGGAATGTACAATAACAAAATTGGAAGACAAAGCGCTGCCATTGTTCAAAAAGACTTTCAAATGGCGATTTACGAAAAAAAAGAGAAAAAAAACACATGTGCATGTATGTGTGTAAACACTGGCATGTGCTTTCTAAGCATTTATGCATGCCTGTATTATATGCTGGTGTTTTAGTTTTGTTTTTGTTTATGCAAACGTAAGCAGCGCCAGTCACAAGGAATTTATTGTTGAGGCATTTTTTCTCAGTTCGGTTTTTATTATTTCTCTGCTTTTCTAGCGATGCCTCTGGTTTGTTTTTAAGTGCCGCTGCCGCTGTCTCTGCTGCTGCGCGTCAGCCACAAAAATGCTCGAGTGTGAGAAAACGGCAACATTTGAATTAGCTGATTCTGATTGGGATTGCGGTTGCGCTGCATTTTACGCCATCGCACGTACGAAACACACACACACACACAATTAAATCTATGAACATGTGTGTGTGTCGCTGTTTTCTGTCATTTCGATTGCTCAATCATTTTGGTATTTCTTCCTCAACGTATTTTATGTTCGTTTAAGTGGAGTTTTGCTCTTGTTTTTTGTTTACCCTGAACTAATCGAAAATGGCTAAAAAGGGTATAATGGTTTTGTGCGCATGTATGCAACAGGCAGAAGGAGGCATAATCGCTGTCATAATATACATAAATATATTTATGATTAGCATCGATAGCTGTAAGAGAAATCAGCGCATGTCAGGGTATCTCCTAGTCGAGTTGGCTCGACTAAAGCATTCTTAGTTGTTGTTATTTTCGCTTAAAATAGAACAAAGCGTTTTTAATTTATTTATCTTACAAATTTCTGTTCCTATTTCGCTCGTAAAATTGTTCTCATTTTTAAACTCTATTTAAATAATTGCATAATATAAATTCAAAAAGAGATTCGCTTTTTGACGCTTTGAAATCTTGAGTTTTGTAATTAAAACAACAACGCTGTGTCTTCTTCAAACCCATCCTAAGCCTGGTTTGCCTTTTATTTAAAATGTATTTCTTATTTAATATTTATTATCATGTGCACGAGTTAACAATTTAGAGGGGGGTGTGGGGGGAGAGGTGTACGAGGTGTTAATGTGAGCTGTTATTTGTAGCTGGTGATTTGTTTATAATTTGTCTTCCTTTGTGGTTTTCGAACGATAAATTCAAGAACATATTTTATATAAAAAATGTAGCTCCTGTTTTAATTTATTGGCTTTGCGTCACTTTGACTTTTTTCTTTATTTGATTTTGTAGAGTTTTTCGATTTTGCATCAAATTGCATCTAGTATGTTAAACGAATCTTTTTTTGTTCAGTATTTTCAATTTCTATTAGTTTATTTTATAATACCTATCTTTGTTATATAGATTATTATTGTGTGAATAATTATTGTATTGGGCTTCGTCTTGTTAAATATTTTAAGTCTGGGTACCGTAAAATTTCGTATAATATTGTTTTATTTATATGTATCTCTTGGAATGTGTAAAATATTCAACATTTCATTTGTATCTGACCTAAGCCAAGATCTTTCTTCAGTTTCCTCTTTATCATTCTTATCTAAAGTTCCAAATAACAATTTGTTTTTTTGTTCCTACAAAATTTAGTAATCTATTCTGATACTAAATTGTTCTCATTGCATTTTTTAGTTGAATATTGAATTTGTGTTCTTTTTTTGTTAGCTTGTTTCATTAGTTTGTTTTCTGGTAATTTTGTCTATCACACCTATCTTATCATATCTATAAATTGGTTAATACTTCCTAGTTATAGTATTGACATCGTTAGTGTCAGAAATGTGAAAGTTTATAGTTCTGATTTGGCAAATATTTCCTCTTATTTAATTTCTTTTCATTTTGATAATTTGTTTTGTAATACTTAATTTTACGGCTTCTTTTAGTCTCTTCAAAATGTTCTTGGTTTATAAGGATTGGACTTTTCTAAACTTAGTATTTCTTTTGCAATCATGACGGATTTTATTGAGACTATTTATTATTGCCTCTTTTGTTTTTGGGTATTATTTTCACCTACGGGAATGAGCTCTGCCAATTTTGCTTTTAGTTCAGTCACATTTGCAATAAATATTAGAGAGCTGTGGCAAGTTTTCCTACAATTTTGATTAGCTCTGATGTGATTTTAAATTTACATGATATGTTCCTGCTTTGATCCTGCAATCCTTGTCCAAATTTCAAGTTCGTTAATTATGTTTTGGATTAAGATTGGCAAACTTGAATAAGTCTGGCCATCTTTTTAGAATTGGATCTACGAGTTTCTTGTGTTTACTAACAGTTATTTCTCTAAATGTTGCATAACTTCCAATATCTTGTGGTTTAATGTTTGTTCTTAAATTGTGCCTTGTTTTGGGGCTTATAATTTCTTAGATTAAAATCTGAGTTATGTTCAATATTTAAGTTTAAATATTTGATATAGCATTTTTTTTTTTTTTTGAAAAGTTTGTTGGTTTATTGAATCTCGATTTTGGATTCAAATTCACGATTTTTTATGAATTTTTTGTAAACAAACAGTGGGTCAGACTTTGCAATGTATTTTGTGAATTGCAGTGGGATAAAATGGAACTGTTTTTGTATTTTTTATCAATATGTAACTATATATCTATTTGGTGATGGATTTATTAAATAGTTAACCCTTTGTTATTCCATACATTCGATTGCTTTCAGTTGTTTCCTTATTGGACCCCAATCCGCTGGGCCAGTTGCCATCCAATTGACTGACCAATCAGAATCGAGTGGATGCTGCTCGCTAGTAAAAATGTGGATTCTGTTGGACTGCGCTGGGATTTCATTCTAACGGAGAGCTGATGCTGTGCCTGTAAACAATAGAGAATTTTATTTGTTTAGTACGCGCACGTGTGTGTGTGTGTGTGTGTGTGTGTGTGTGTGTGTGCTTCTTTTTAGGGGCACACAAAAAGCGCGCGTTTAATTAAACAAACATTGGAAACGGTTAATAGTTTTGGTATGCACACAGACACACACACACACACACTGGCAAACGAGTAATAACAAAAACACACACACATGCAGATTTATGATCAAAAGTTCAACGCAATGAAAACTGATCAAGGTTAAATGGCCCAAAGCAACAACAAATATAAATAGAAGCAATAACAACAACATAGACACAAAACAGATAAAGAAGATGCCAAAAGAAGAAAGCGCGTTTAATTAACCGGACGCACACACACAAGCACGTAATGTACAGTTAGTTTAGTTGGCAACGCAGCGTTGCCAGACTATCTTGCTAATTGGCAATACGCCGCTGCGTTGCCAGACCCGCTTGCTCCGCTTTTGCAGTTGTAGACGACTCGGCAATCCACTTCCCCCACATGTACATAATGTATTTTTTTTTTCATAAATTTAAAAAAACGCAGAAACTAAAAAAAAGTACAATTATTAATATTTTTTTAATATTTTAATTTATTTGCTCATAAAACTAAAGTGCGTTTAACGAACTCAAAAAAAATGCGTTTTGAAAACCAACCAAAAAAATGATTTAATGAACAATTTTAAAAGAAAATTTATTTTTAAGCACATTGTATTATGATAGCTATTATATATATATATATATATGTATAGTACTTCCAAAGTGTTCAGGCCAAAAGTAATTTCTCCCTCTTTAAAAACCCCCTATTTGTTATATAACGTGTATTTTTTATGTCCTACATTTGTATATATAATTGATTGTTTAATTATATATAAGTACATATGCTACTATTTTTTTTTTAATTTTTGTTTTTTATATTTTAAAAGCAACTACAACGAATATGAAATTTCAACTGACTGAGGCAAAGGCAGCGAATACACTACATATATTTATATATATATGTGAAGTATATAACTATAAGTAGCAGGCATACTATTTTTGATACTACATACAGTCAGCGTATATTTGTGCAAATATTTTAATATTGTAAATGAACAATTGAAATTGATGTATGAAATTTCATAGACCTTTAACATATACATTTTACTCGAATATATATATATGTATTTATATATATTTAAAACTGATCAACGAATATTGCTTAAGTTTACATAGAGCGTCTAATATTTATAAGCATAGTCTGTTTATCTTTTTACACTTTAAATGGGAAACATCTTCTTAAGTATTTTAAATAATTAGCTCGAACAATTGAAATTTGAAAAGTCTGCAAGTCCTTTGGAAAACTGTTTAGTCAGCGCCCAAGCAATAAAAAAAAAAATTTAAGAAAAAAAAGAGATATAATGGGAAGTAAATTGCGATTTTTATATATATTGTGTATTTTTCGAATATCTTTTATGATTATTTATGGAGCGTACCCAATCATTTTTCAAGGCGTGTGCGCTTTTCTTTTTTTTTTTTTTAATTTATTGCGCACAACATTTTTATAGATAAACAGGCGGAAAAATTGTCGGAAAAGGGGCAATTAAACGAAATCGAAAACTGAAAACTCAGCAAACAATTTGTGCAGCTATATAGCTATATATACGTATATAGCTTTATGTATTTGTATTAACTAGTATATCATATTTGTGCAAAAGAATGATGACTAACTAGCACTGGCAACTATATCATGTATTTATACTTATTTTTATATATTTTATTTATATGCTTATCATTAAATACCATCCAACAATAAAAAGAACTCATATAAAAACCATTAAGAAACATCTTTTCTCATTTAAACTGAATTCTTGCAGAGACCCAAAACAATTTAGCCTAATTTTATTTTTAATGGCCAGGGGCGTGGGAGCTGGGAGGGAGGGCGTTTGGTTTGAGCTGGAATTTGTCATCTTGCGTTTCGCTTTTGTATGTAAATGAGCTGCAGGTGTGGCAATCTCTGTGACGTAATTAACCTTTCTGGCATTGCGAATGCGGCGGAGTGCAAAAACCGGTTAAAAAGCGCTTCAAATGCTTTAACAACGGACATCATTTATATAAATAAAGATCATTGCACAAACAAGTAAACGTAAGTGCGACGCGACGACGTCCAAATACCCTAACCAGGTGAGTAAATACAGGTAACTTGATGATAACACGACTTGTTCTTCAATTGACGGTAATCAAAGTAACTGAATACATTTCCAATCTAATATAAAAATAAAATTACTTTATGATTTGAAAATCAACTTAAAGAAATTATGGTGACTTTATGTTTATCGTTAATTAAATGAAAAAAAAAACAATCCCAATATCAATACATCATAGTTTAACCTTTATTTAAAGAATTTCAAGATAGCCACATATCGTATTTTAATTTTTAATTTTCTAACTGCTTCTGAATCTGTGAATTATGATCTAAATTTTCTTTGGATTAAAAAAGCATCCTTATTACATTTTATAAGCACGCCCTTAAGATAAGAATTAATAGAGCCTATCATGTGAATATAACCTGCATAATTAGGTTCGATTTTATTACAATATACGTCTTTGAAAAAGTTAGGAAGGGTATAAAATATTCGCAATAGCTGCATATTATGGGAATAAAAGCATCTGTCATATAAGCATAGCTTCAAGGTGAGTCCAAATGGAAATATAATATATGGAGCAAAGCTCAACCCGTGGATAAATAAAATACTTTTAAAATTAATTTAAGACATTAAAATTCCTGACTTAGGCAAATCTACCTTTTTTGAAAATAGAGTATCATCGGCTGCAAAATAAAAGATAATGATAAACTATGGCAACAGCGACTTTTCATATGAATTATTAACCCGAGTGAATATAATTATTTGCAATGTTCAAAACTCAAAAAGAAAGAGTATTAATATAAGGTAGGACTGTGATAATATCCGCATCAAAATGTGTAGTTTATTTATACTTACCTTTATCTAACAAAAAAGAAAACTAGGCTGCATCAAAATGTTTAGCAAAAGAAAAACACCCAGGAAAAGTGTATTTAAAACTGTACAGCTAAAGTTGGGTATGCACCTATATGGAAACAATCTGATGGAACTGATAAATATATATAAAAATATTCACATAAAAACCTTAAGCTTTGATAAAGCCGCCATAAACGCAATACAAAAGAAAGAGTATAAAATTGTGTACATATATGGGAACAGGGTAATCGAAAAGATAAAAAAAAATACACAAAGTATATGTAGAAACCTTGTTTTAACTATATGTAAGCAATCCGATCGAACTGATAAGTGAAGAACGTAAACATGCTTGTAAAAAAGCTTAAGGCCTTAAAAAATAAACTTCTCCAAAACGTGATACAAAAGGAAGAGTATAAAAAGTGTATATTTTTGGGTGTGTGTATATAGGAACAGTCTTTCAATTGGTCTGTAAAGTTGTTCGTGTATTTGTGTATTATATACGTGTACATACATATCAAAAAGAAACTAAGAGCACATTAAATGTGGTGAAATGCTTAGTGGAAACATGCACATAAATATACAATCATATATATATATACTAAATATTTGTATATAGAAAACAAGCATATATCGATAACAAGAAATGCATCTACACAGATCATAGATCATATCGTAACATGTATCAAAGGATTATACAACAAATAAGGCAAATTAAGTTAACAAAAAATACAAAAAAACCAATCTCTCCGAACTTGACTAAATTATGTAAATGTCCAGGGCCTCCACTAGCTAGTCGACGTGGTATTCGGTGCGGTGCGGGGAGCCGCTGCGCTTCTCGGCGACGAAGCTGCCGGAGATGCCCGCAATGCTGGTGACGCCGCGCTGTCCGGTGCTGCGGAAATAGATGAGCAAATATTGTTCGCCGTGTCGCAGCTCGACATCGTCGGCGAAATCGAGACGCACCAGCTCCTCGTTGGCCTCCTGCTGGCGACGCAAACGCTGCCGATTGCGATGATGATGATGGCGGCTGCGGCGATGCGGCGCCGGTGCCGGCGTCTCAAAGTAATCCCGTTCCGGGTTCGAGTCCGATGAATTTGGCGATTCGGCCTGATTGACATACTCGTAGGCGGCATAGTCTGCCAGGCTGGCATACTCGAAGCCATAGATGGCAATCCAATCATTCGGACCCTCCTCGAATTCCGGCTGCTTGCGATACTCCACCGTGTTCTCGTCGCCAATCCGCCAAACGGGCACCGTCGTAAAGGTGACGCCCGGCGCCCGATAATTCGAATACAGCTTCAACGTAAAGTCGCTGGTGACGGGCTTATGGTCGCTGATGTTGTAGGCGGGATGCGATTTATAGGAGCACTGCTCAATGGCCAGCCGCATGCCGGGCTGGCGATTCAGCGGCTGGACCGCGTACATGATGCGATCCGTCCAGGCGGGCCGCCGCTTCATGTCGTACTCGGAGGTGCCCTCCTTGAACTTGAACGTGGGCGGAAACGCGGGCAGACGCTCGTGCAGCACCTGGAACGCCTGCTGCCTGTGCTCCCGTATTTGGTAAAGCTGATCCCGCTGCAGCAGCGTCTCGTGCTGCCGCTCATCGGCGAGAGCGTCGCGCACCTCCGTCGCCGAATCGCTGCCCTCCAGCCGGAAGTTGAGGTCACCGAACCAGAAGACATAATCGTGATCGTAGATCTCACGATAGCGCTTCACATGGTAATGATGATTCTCGATTATCTGCTTGTAGTCCTCGATCCGCTCGTCCAGCTGATGATCGTGGGCGGCCAAATGGGAGACCACGAACGCCAGGCCGCAGCCGTAGAGCGTGAAGCGCACGCTCACCGCACCCTTGTTGCCCCAAATGCCGCCGAAGCCGGTGCGCGTGAACTCCGACTCCATGTCTTTCAGGTGCTCCACATGCGGCCGCCGCACAAACATCGTGAGCAGCAGGCCCTGCATTTGCTCCGTCTTCACGGCGACATAGTTGTAGTTGCGCAGCAGCTGCTTGGCCTTGTGCGTCCACGGATCCTCCTTGAACAGGCCCAGCACCTGCTGCTGCGGCTGTGCATTGACCTCCTGCAGCCCGATCGCATAAATGTCGGGCAGATCGGCGGCTGACCCATCGCCACTGGCATCGTCGTGCAGTCCCAGCAGCTGGCGCAGCGAGATGTTGTCCGGGAAGCGACTGCCCACATTCCAGGTGACCACATACGCCCGATACGTATCCAGCTGTTGGCGCGCATTCGTCTCGGCTTTGGGTGCGGCTGCTGTTGCGGACGCTTCTACCTTGCTCATGCTATCGTACACACACACACACGCACACATGAGACAACTTGTTAGCTTTTAATTCGTGCGATTGGAGCCATATTGTTACTTACATTAACGAGTGTTTGTTGTTGCTGTTGGTTTTCACTATTTGGTGTCGTAATTTATTGCTGCAATTGTAGCGTATGTTGCCGTTACTCCGTTAGCGCGCTTGCCCGTAAGTTGTGAAATAATCAGCGTTCAAACGCTTAGCGCATAGTAAATAAATCACCAGCACAACAGCAGAGCCCGTTTTGAAAAGCAAGGCCAATTTAGTCATAAACAGCTGTTTGCTCCACGCTTATCGTCATCGATGACACATGCCTATCGATAGTGTGCTGCAGTGCTGTTAAATTCGGCTATTTTTACATCAGATCTGGCTTTTCTACAAGTGCAACGAGCGCAAATTGTGATTTATTTAACAAATGTTCCCAATTCAGACCATTTGACAACAAATTGCGCAATTGTTCAGTTCCCATAGTTAAAGCAGTTGCAAAGAAATTATAATAATTTTTGACTTTTTTTTCAAAATTTATAAGCCAGAGTTTTTTTTTTGTGTTTGCTGGCATCACAATCACATTCTAAGGCGGTTTACTTTTCGGTCAAAAGTATAATCAATACTGTGAAAGCAAAAACAGAAATAATTTATGTTTAGCTAGTTTTAGCAAATGCAGCCATTTTTAGCTATCTTACAGCACAGATCCACCTATGTGTGATCAACGGCGCTTGTCAACACTGCTATGCTGCCAGACCTTTGGTACGTTGCAACACTGCGCTCAGTTTTGGGTTTGTTTTTGTTTTTGTGACACACATATTTTTTGTTTTTTTTTTCTCGTTTTATTGATGCACAATTGATAAGCGTTCATAAAAGAAAAAAAAAAAAAACTCATACCTACACGCGCCATATCAACTACAAACGTACAAATCAAATTCTGCAATGCTTTGACGATCGATGCGTGCGTTTAATTGAATACAATCGGCCACGGAACAAAAGGCGAGCAACACACAACACAACACAAACTAATTTTGGTAGCTCATATTTGTGTTGGTTTGTTTTCTACTTTATTTTTATTTTTTTTTTTTGATCGTTTTGTTTTTCTCGCACATTGACGTCGTTGGCAACCGTTGCCGCTGCTTGTTATTGTTGCTGCTGCGGCTGCTGCGACAGTTGCTGTCAATGTTATGTAAAATATTTAAGAGCCAAATGTGCGCGCAGCCTCCTTAACAGTTGAAACGTGTAGCAGACCAGCTTCTGTTTGGCTTAAACAAGTCACGCGACGCTCTTCAAATTCGTTATCACCTCAACAATACCAGCAGAGGCAGCGGCAGCGGCAGCGGCAGCGGCAGCGTCGCAGCAGCGCAGCCCACAACATATTTGGCCAGCACCCAATACACGCGCCTTTGCTTAAAGTGTTTGTCGTGCATTATGCAGTTAATTATTTCAATTGGATTTGTTAACAACTTGTGCATATTACAGTTAAGCGATGCCAGCGCCACAGTCAATTGCGGCTGGAGCAGCCGCCGCGGCAGCCATAACCACAGCCAGTGTGCCCAGCGCCGACGCCAGCGCCAGTGCAGCAAGTGCAGCAGCCAACAGCAGCAACAACACTGGCAGCAGCGGACGCCATCAGCTGCGACCAGTTAAATATGATTATGCGGACTCGTTTGCCTGCACCTATATCGTTTCGGTTGTGGCCGCCTCCATAGCCGAGCTGGTTACATATCCGCTGGATCTCACAAAGACCCGACTGCAAATCCAAGGCGAGGCGGCCAGTGTGGCCGCGATTGCCAACGCCAAGGCAAATGTGAGTAGTTTGATATTTTTGCATTTTTTTTATTTTTTTATTGGTATTTGGTGTTAACCATTTGTTGTGTTGGTCGCATGCATGCTAGCTTTGATCCCGGCTTAATTAACGATACCCTGGCAAGCGGCTTCGATACCGATAACACACACACACACACACACCCGTAATGAGCTCCGTGCGTCTGACAATCGAAAACGATTTATTGAACACCTCGAGCTTTACTTTCATATTTTACACCATTTTACCTATCGATAAATTTTGTGTAATCGAGATTAACAGTATTTGTTCTCTTATCGAGATTAACCTCGCGACGATACTCGAGGCCATGATAATTATAACAAAAAATGCATTATTGATAGTATCATTATTAAAAAAATATAAAGTAGAGATTATGGCAATTGCAAGGGTATTTGGGCACTTCGGTATCCCGAAGTTAATTTTAACAATACACATTTTGGTCAGCTAAACTTATTATCAGCGCGCTGATAAGCTGCAATGTTTGCGCTTTTATTTTTGTTGCTTTTCTGTTTTTTGGGGTGTGTACCAATTGACAGCCATTGAGATGGAGATCAGGTGACTGTGTTTCACACTGTAGTTGTTAATGCTAAACGCCATCAGCCCACCCCAAAACCCACTCACCAACCACCCCCACCCCCACCCCCACCCCGTACCCATAATACCATTTCTTTGTGCGTGTTTAAATGTGATAAACCCAAAAAAAAGCCAATAAAGACAAACCATCTTGTTACCATGCTCTATACATAGTCCACATATTATGTATGTCCATGTGTATAGATAGCTATATAAGCATACGTTCTCTAAAATGAGCTGCATATTATGTAACCGACAAAACCCCCCCAATTACCAGATGCAATATCGCGGCATGGTCGCCACCGCCTTTGGCATTGTACGCGAGGAGGGCGCCCTCAAGTTGTGGCAGGGCGTGACGCCGGCGCTCTACAGACACGTCGTCTATAGGTGGGCAATCAATCAATCAATCAATCAACATCTAAACAAGTACAAGACATATGCACACATACACACACACAGCTAGACACACACGCACACACCCGGGCACACGCCCGTGAGTGTGTGTGTGTGCGTGTCACTTTCTCTCGCTCTCTTGAGTAGCTTGCTAGTGTAGCAATACTGGACTGCGATTGCCAACTCTCCAAATCGCCCAATTTGCACAGGCAGCGCACTAATCTCGCTCTCATCCTTGACAGCGGGGTGCGCATCTGCAGCTACGATCTGATGCGCAAGGAGTTCACCAAGCACGGCACCCAGGCGCTGCCCGTTTGGAAGTCGGCGCTGTGCGGCGTCACCGCCGGCGCCGTTGCCCAGTGGCTGGCCTCGCCGGCCGATCTGGTCAAGGTCCAAATACAGATGGAGGGACGGCGGCGTCTGATGGGCGAGGCGCCCCGTGTTCTGGGGGCGGCGCATGCGTTCCGCAAGATCGTCCAGCGCGGCGGCGTCAAGGGCCTGTGGAAGGGCAGCATACCGAATGTGCAGCGTGCGGCGCTGGTTAATCTGGGCGATCTGACCACATACGACACCATCAAGCATCTGATTATGCATCGCCTGCAAATGCCCGATTGCCATACGGTCCATGTGCTGGCCTCCATTTGCGCCGGCTTCGTGGCGGCCATAATGGGCACACCGGCGGACGTTGTCAAGACACGCATCATGAACCAGCCCACCGACGAGCTGGGCCGGTAAGCGCACACCCCGACTCTGCATCCCCCGGTTCTGTTCTAATCGCCCACTTTAATCGCCTTTGCAGAGGCCTGCTCTATCGCGGATCTCTGGATTGCCTGCGCCAGACCGTGGCCAAGGAGGGTTTCGTTGCGCTCTATAAGGGCTTCCTGCCATGCTGGATCCGGATGGCGCCGTGGTCGCTCACCTTTTGGCTATCCTTCGAGCAGATACGCAAAATGATTGGCGCCTCCAGTTACTAATGTGCTAGCTAGCCCTTAAGTCACACCCTTTCAGAAAGTTGAGGATTTTGAAAATCACTGAAAATCAAAAAACTAAATGCAATCGATATTTTAAAGATTTATGTTATTTTTCTTTGTGTTCGAGAAGCAAACTCTATTAGGTATTTTTACCTAAGCTATGAAGATGAAAAACTTGTAATCATATGCAAATTATATTCGATTGTTAAGCAAGGTTTTATCTATTTATAATTTGATTTTAACGGAATCGTAGAGAAATTAAGCCCTTAAAGAAAAGGTCCAAAAAGGTTTTGCTATTTTGATTTTAATTTTTTTAGAGAAAACTATTATAGGCAGCTATTTTTCTAGGCTTAAATATTTATAACTCAACTTTTGCTAAACATTTTTGATTGAAGTTGAAAATTCGATTTACTTTAAGCAAGCTTTTTACATGAATATAGCTTAAAACAATACTATATTAAAATCTAAGCTATATTTTAAAATGAATGGCAAGAGAAACGCCTATTTTCCCATGCGTGTATTAATAATCAAAATTAAATAATTCAACTTAATACGCAACCGTTTTCAAACAATTGCCGAATTTGAAATTTCAGCTATCGAGTACTTTGCACAAAGCATCGATACCAACGAGTGCAACCCGTCAGCTTGCGTAGGTGGTCAGCGCCCTTGGGTATTATTTGTGGCACATCAGGCTGGTCACACTGCCGCCGACAGCCAACGTTTCGTGCAGTAGTGTATTTAATAGCTGCAAATCCAATAGTCGAGCTCACTTTTTATTTGCGACACTTCCAAAATGCTATTCAAATCAATTGTGCCGCTGGCTATCTGTGCGTTGGGCCTAACGCCATTTTTGGCACACGCCGCGACCGACGGCGAACAAAAGCCGACAAACGAAAAGCAATTCGCCGTCGAACTGGACCCGGAAACCTTCAACGAGGCCGTCCAAGCCGGCAATGTCTTTGTTAAGTTTTTTGCGCCATGGTAAGCGAAATTCTACACGTCGAATTTTGACAATTCGGTATTTCAATTAGGTCAAAATAAGTAGTTAAAGGTTTAGTTAACCAAACACACAGACACACACACAAACGAGGAACAAAGCCACGCAATCTTAAAAAACATCTGTTCATACATGCGTACATATGTATACACATGTACATGTACATATGTATGTACATACATGTAGGCAAACATATTCAACAAATTTCCTTCTTGTTGACACACAAAACTATGTATTTGTAGTTTAAGTACATATTGTACAATAGTTCATATAATTTTGGTGCCGTTGACGTTGCCGCTAGTTGACAATTATTATTCGTATACCCTGTACCCAATGCGAATGGGTATAATGGTTTCGTTTAGCGTCATCAACTGCATTACATATATATATTCTCGATCAGGACAACTAGCTGTGATCGCGAAAGTCGCAATATATTCAAATTTATTGCTCAAAATCTCTAAGTAGATTTTTATAGCAGGATTACTGATCGATCAAAGAGTTTCGCAAAAAATGTGTGTATTGAAAAACTTGGAAGTTATTTGAAGATTGCATTTGTCGAAGTGCTGACTGACGGAAGAGTACAGCCAAAGGAAGTTCAAATGTGTGTAACGACAGCTTGCAGGGTATTTGCTAGTCGGGCAATCCCAACTCGATCTGACTTGGTTGTTTTTTGTTGAGTTTCGAACACGTATCATGATAAGGGCGCTTCAAACGGTCAAAGGGGCTTTTTATTTCGCCTTTTTCTTGAGAAGAGTCAAGAAGCGCCAATGATTGACATATACTAAGCACACACGCACACACGCACACACACACGCACACACACACACACACACACGCACGCACGCACGTAAATTTGTAATTATACGCTTATAGCTTATTTAGTTAAGCGCTGGATCCTTATCAGCCCTTACACATAATAACCATATATCAGGCACTCGTTCTATTTCGGCCCCGGCCCGGGCGTTGCTCTGCCCCTAATCCACAGGCTGTGCCATAAAGTCTTCGGTTCTCTGAATCATTCTCAGCAGTGTTTTTATTGCCATTCAAAACTCTTATCGACAGCTGCTAAACACAGGCATTGTCTCTGGTTTACTGTTGAATTGTTAAACCCATAAGTCTGGAGCTTAATTTATCTATTTTTGTAATCCGGTTTTAAACCGATTTAATAGAACACCTAATGGGGTCTTAAGACATAAATATTACTGTCTGTGCAACAGGTTTTATGCGTATAGCGAACCAAATAAATGGTTCTTAACTCCTATTGAACCGGTTCACGACCTTAAATAAAATGCGGAAATCTGATTTATATCTAGTATTATATGCCTTTCATAACCAGTTCGAAACAAATTTAAACGCACATTTTTAAGAAAAATGCTCAAATTATTCCTTTTTCTTTTGAGCTTATTTTGATTAATTTTTGAACCAATTCTGGAACTTTTCAAAACCGAATTGATTTGGTTAAAAACTCGATCGAATACTTAATTGGTTTTAAATGAAATATGAAATCACTATAATCAGTATCAGTTATTCTAATTGGCTCATAAATTATTGAATGATTAATGAATGTGTATTTTAAATACTTTCTAATTTGTGGCTTTAGTGTGGTTCAAACCCCTTAAACTTCTTAAATACCCTTCTGCTAACACCTGCAGGTGTGGCCATTGCAAGCGTCTGCATCCGTTGTGGGAGCAGCTGGCTGAAATCATGAACATCGATGAGCCCAAGGTGACCATTGCCAAGGTGGACTGCACCAAGCATCAGACGCTGTGCGCCGATCACCAGGTGACCGGCTATCCGACGCTGCGGCTCTTCAAGGCCGGCGAGACGGAGTCGGTGAAGTTCAAGGGCACGCGCGACTTGCCGGCGATCACAGATTTCATCAATCAGGAGCTGAACACGCCCGCCGAGGAGGATCTGAGTGAGCAGCAGTTGCAGGATGGCCTGGAGAAGAATCCCAATGCGGGCAAGGTCGTTGATCTCACGGAGGACACGTTTGCCAAGCACGTGTCCAGTGGCAATCATTTTGTGAAATTCTTTGCGCCCTGGTG
The DNA here is from genome assembly GCA_035047465.1 of Drosophila sordidula. NCBI lineage: Eukaryota > Metazoa > Arthropoda > Insecta > Diptera > Drosophilidae > Drosophila > Drosophila sordidula. The sequence continues at coordinate 10,451,089 of JAWNPQ010000136.1, read as the reverse complement.
CAGTCATTGTCAGGTAATCGAATTGAATGCAAGCCAAGATTAAAAAACTAATTGCCCGCTTTAAAAATAATAATTGTAGCGTTTGGCGCCCACTTGGGAGGAGCTGGCCAAGGAGCTGATCAAAGAGCCGGACGCAACGATATCCAAAATCGATTGCACACAATATCGCAGCATCTGCCAGGACTTCGAGGTCAAGGGCTATCCGACGTTGCTCTGGATTGAGGATGGCAAAAAGATTGAGAAATATGCGGGCGCACGCGATTTGGCGACGCTGAAAACCTATGTGGAGAAGATGATCGGCGCCCCAAGCGGCGGCGGCGGCAGCGATCTGAACGATGTGGCAAAAGACGCACAGGCGGAGGCTAAAAAGCAAACTCTGCTGCAGCTAAATGGCAACGATGAGTTCACAAAGGCCACCGGCGATGGCATCGCCTTCGTCAAGTTCTATGCGCCCTGGTGTGGACACTGCCAGAAGCTGCAGCCCACCTGGGAGCAGCTGGCAACGGAGACGCTGGCCAGCGATTCGGGCATTGTGATTGCCAAGGTCGATTGCACAACGCCGGAGAACAAACAGATCTGCATTGATCAGCAGGTCGAGGGCTATCCGACGCTGTTCCTCTACAAGAATGGCAAGCGGCAGAACGAGTACGAGGGCAGTCGTTCCCTGCCCGAGCTGCAGGCGTACATCAAGAAGTTCATCGGTCACGACGAGCTCTGAGCTGTCGCCGGACATCAATTGATGAACAATTTCACACACATCTACGAATGTCATCGCCAAAGCAAATACATTTCTCTATCTTCGAGCCTAGCAGCCTCTGTGAGGGCATTGGTTGACGGTCATCCCATTTTGGAACGAGTTGTCATCCAGTTAGTTAACAAAAAAAATAATAATAACAATCAATCGATAAGCAAATCAAAACAAAGCAATCAAATGTACGCTAGCTATGTAAATCAATTTGGTTTGTGACTGTTCCTTGTGTTGTCCATTAGCTGTTTATTAATTTCTTAATTTTCCTATTAAGTTCATCTTAAAGGTTTTGTTCACGTGTGCCAAATATCTAACAATATTATAAATTTCTTGAAATTTCGATATTATAACTGAATTTATTATACGCTTTTTTATGTACTAGACAAACAAAAACGGGCATAGAAATATTCGTACAGATATATGGCATATTTGATCTCAACTTTAGACTACATTGGTTTTAGTTTTTGTTTTAAATTAAATTTTTGGAATTATATCTTTTAAAAACAACCAATAAAGAAAATATTTGGAAATGGTATTCGTTGTAGCCTTAAAGCTGTCACCGTAAAAGTGCATTGGCTGGATCGGAGAACTATAGCATATAGCTGTCATAGGAAGAATCAGTCTAATAATAATTAAATCATTTGAAATAAATGCAGGAAGTATCCGTTACAATATAACCGAATAACATACATCGTTTGTTTAACCATAGTTAAAAAAAAAATTTTTATTGACTTAAGAACCTTATTTTATTATTATATTTTATATATTTTTTTTTTTGAAAATACTTTTGGTATAAAATACTAATGTAGCTTTTGCCCTGCCATGCGCATTTGGTATTTTAGTGCTTGCGCACATACGGTCACACACAGGCACACAAACGCAATTTGTTGTTTTCCATAGCTGGAAATTAATGTTAACCAATTGGGCATGTCCTCGACGGCTCGTGCACGAGTATTGCTGTAAGGCGTACGTTTAGCCAGAGTTGCCACATAAATTAACTTGTAGTTGGAGTGTCTATCAGGTGTTACATTGAGCTACCCTGACATTGACACTGCAAAGCGCGTGAAGTGTTTTTTTTTTTTTTTTTATGAACGCAAATAACAATGAGGGCGCAGTCGCCTCTGGAGGAGCTGCTGGGCCTGGTGGTGCTGGCCCCGCTGGTGGGGCTGCTGGTGCTGGCGGCGCTGCCGCCGCTGGCGCTGTTGCCAGCCCGGCGCCAGCGGCCGGGGGTGGCGGGGCTGGGGAACCGGGTGCTGCTGCTGCTCAAGGGGCTGGCGGTGCCCCTGGCGGTGGCAGCAATGGGAATGCTTTGGCAGCAGCGACAAACGGCACGGAGGGCAGCACAAATCTAAACGATGACCAGGATGCCAAGCGACGCAAATGCCTCGAAACGGACGAGGCCCAGGATGGCGCTAGCACCGTGAGTATGCAGACAAGACCCCAAAACTCCGCCCAGCGATATCCCAACCCGAATCGCCACTAAACTTGTATGTTCCCGCAGATGATCGATGCGAACAGCGTGCTGAACAAGATCGCCCATCTGTACGCCGAGCAGCTAATGTCGGACATTGTCCTCCTCGTGGATGGCAAAGAGTATCCGGCCCATCGGGTCATCCTCTGCGCCAGCAGCGACGTTTTTCAAGTGATGCTCATGAACCCGGAGTGGAACGAGTGCAGCAAGCACGTGATCGAGCTGCACGAGGAGGCCTGCTGCTCGGCGGTGTTTCCACAGTTCATCAAGTATCTGTATGTGGGCCACATTGAGGTGACCCTGCAAACGGTTATGCCCATGCTGGCGCTGTCCGACAAGTACAATGTGCGCGACCTCATCGAACTGTGCGTCGGGTATATGACGAAGCATGTGGCAAAGGCGGCGACCAGTGGCTATCTGGTCTCCTGGCTGCAATATACGCTGTCGTTTACGCCCACGCATAATGATCTCACCGAGACGCTGAAGCGTTTTCTCAAATGGAACCTGGAAATGGTCGCCGAGTCCAAGGACTTTGTCGAAATGGATCCGGCCATATTGCAGCTGCTGCTGCAGCAGAACGACATTGTTGTCACCGGAGAGTACAAATTGTTTACCATATTGCAGACCTGGCTGCTCCACCGACGCAACCTGATCGAGGCCACCGCCGGGCTCAGCGCCGAGAAGCGCATCGGCAACTTCATGGAGCTCATCGAGCAGACCGTCATCCACATACGCTTCGGCATGATGACAACCAGCGAGCTGGCGAACCTTATGTTCGTCCCCTTGACCGAATACCACAAGAAGTTTCTCGCCGAGTGCATGGCCATCGGCATGAGCTATCAGTCGGGCCAGGACGATCGGGTGCGCGAGATCCGGCGCACCGAGGGCGGCGAGCTGCAGTTCACGCCGCGCCTCTACTGGAACGACACGTGGAGCGTGGGCATCGATGTGCCCAACTTTGATGAGATCGAGGACTACAAGAACTATGTCACCTGCTTCTTTTCACAACGCCACATCGCCGAAACGGAGGACGGTGAGTCTCACTTCGCAGATATATAACTGAAGAGTTCGATCTTTAGCAATTTGTGAATTTCTAATTTATAAGATGAAAAAAGTACCAAGAGACTGCTTTGGCATAAAACTATAATATCTATAACAACAGAATTTGCTTATAATTAGAAACTCCCCATTCATTAATTTCCACGAGTCTAAAGCTCGCATTTTTCACAATTTTGTAATTTCTTTCTTGCTTTTAAGCTATTTTGAATTTACAAATTAGAAGACCCAGCGAAATTGGCTTATGAGAAGCGAACTTTTTAACTATTTGTGCAATGTCCGCCTTGCGGTCCGTCCGTTTCTAAGTTCATATGAACGCCATTTTTTTTGACGCTGTTGAAGCTAGAGACTTGAAACTTTCAATACATACTCGTAAATACCCGCGTCAGATTAAGTGCTAAGATTTTTTGGATACGCTCACTGGGAGCGTGGCAATTCGATGATATCGATATATTTCCTCAGTTTTAAAGCTAGAAAGAATGATGATCTTCTCTAGAGATCGCACAACAATTTTTTTCCATTCGCCCACTGGGGACATGGCGAATAGGTAAAATCTATATATTTTGGGAGTGGGTAACCTGAGAAAATTCATATCCATATCCATAAATTACAAAATTGCTATTTAAAAAAACAATAATAATTAAAACCGTCACTGGCTGTTTTAAGCTGTTATACTTCAAACGAGTCGGTTATGAATATAGGAAAAATTCTAGTCATTTGAATCGAATCGAATCTTAAGTACATTTGAAAATCCAAAGTAAAAAAATTAAAAATAGCTGAACACAAAAAAACTTAAACAAAAATAAAAAGTTGAATAATATAACTTAAAAACCCTTTAAACAAAAATACTATGTTAAGAAAAAATATTAAAGTAATGTAACATATGAAAGCCGTTTACGATACGTTCAGTGTGTTGCCAAAATAATGAAAGTTAAAAACTTCTTTACCAGAGTAAAAATTAAATCTATCTTTTAAATTGTTCACAAATTAGCTCCTTTTTTCCTTTTTATATAAATATTTATATATATATTCTCTTTGTCGTTTAGATCCCTGCATGACCTGGGAAATTGAGTTCTTTCCGCGCGGCGTCAAGTACAACAAGGCCAAAATGGTTTGTGGCGAGGATGTGCCCGGCTGCTCGTTGAAAACGGTACGACTGCGAGTCACGTGCAAGGATCAGAACATTGGCGAGGAGCGCTTCAAGGTGCGTATACCCTATAAATGTGAGCTGGCCCGCATCAATTCACAATCACTTGCATCAACCGACAGATTGCCGTGCTCATTGTTGGCGTACAGAATAAGATAGCGCATATACGCACCGTTGTGGAGCGTACGGAATACTTTTCGGATATAGCGCGTGTCATCAATTTGGATAACCTGCTGCCGTACGAGGAGCTGGAGCATACGTCGCCCTATTTGAGCCCACACTTGACCGGCAATCAGCGGAATACGCTTTCCCTGCATGTTGTTATTACGCCAATGGGCGCGCACACCTGTCGCGACACGCCCCCATTTCAATTTTAACTTGATCGAGCATAAAACACACAATCCATGCACCCCAAAAAATACCATACCATGCACACATACACACACATACACACACGCACACATACACACAAACACACACACACAAACACATGTATTGAATGCGAGTACATTTGTTTGTACAACCTGCTCAGCCCTTAGATTAACCTAGTCGTTTGGAGTTCAGCTCCAACGTGCTCGTATTGTGTGCATGCACCTAGCTATAATTGTTTCTTCCATTTAATTATGTATATGCATTCATCGTATAAACGCTTACATCTGAACTGCGACTCCTCGAACGGAGACCCCATTTTTTTGTGCTGTACAATTCCCAGCTTAAGCATTATATATATTTAAATATATATATAAATATTTTTGAAGTACCGCTCTATGGTACTTTCCTTTTGCAATATGTACTGTGTTGTTTAATTTTATTATAAAATGCATTATTCTAATTTTTTTGATTCGATTTAAACTTAAGTTAAGCGACAACTTTAGCGAAAAAGGCCATTTACTTGAATATGTATTTGTAGCTGCCTTTCGAAAGTATGTTTACTGGTCGCAGCGCAATGCCAATGAACATTGTAACTCGACTATGGAAAGGACATTTTTTCTAATAAACGTTAATTTGTATAGAACCGATTGTGAGTTTTAAATAATAACTTTTGTTTTTATATACATATATATATATATAAATATCTTATATACGTTTTCTCATGTTACTCTCAATTGTCAACTAATGTGTCTGGTTAAGTTTACCAGGCAGTTCAGGTAGCTGTTAATTATGAACAGTGTTGTGTAATGTAACTTAACAACGCGGCATTGTCAGACATGCTTTAATTTTAATTTTGCTGCCAAGATTGTAACATGAGAGTACGGATCTTAAACTTTTTACAGCTTCTAAGTTAAACAAACACGAAATACAAATTTTATTGCGATGTTTTTAAGATAATGCCGATCTATGTTAGCCTGTTGCCAACTTATGTAGCTGATACCTATGCATAAGAAGATAAAACGTATTATATATGTGTATGTGTATAGATGTATATATGTATTCCTAAGTCAAAAGCTTAACTATTTTACTTACTGCGGTTTGGTGTAAATATTATGAATCAACTTTTAATGACTACTGAAATTTTGAAACCAGAAATATATCTATGAATAGATATTGCGACGACAAGTGCCCATAGATAAGAAGAGCATTGTACAGAGAGAGGGAGATATATATATATATATAATGAGAGAGTGTGTTAAGGAGAGAGAGAGAGAGAGAGAGAGAAAGCAAAGTTGTTAGACATTGATGTATTTAAAAAGAAAAACATCTTTGTATTTGAAACTTGATAAACTGTCATATATTTTGTACATTATTATATATGTATATCTCTGATCAATTAACAGTTTATTACATTATCCCCAATGTATGTAACTTGCTTTGAGAAAGGTTTCCTGCAACTCAATGAAAGTTTATAAGCTATATAATATAGACACTCATCATATCGATGTATGTGGATGCTCCTAAGCCTGAAAATCGAAAAGTCTTTTTTTTATATGTGTGAAAACGAAACTATAGCTGTGTACAATTATATTCAAACTGAGGGTAAATGTGCTCTTTACAATATATATATATCCAAATATTCGTATGTTATACAAAAATAATCAAACATTTGAATTGAAAAAACTTTGAAAACTGTTGCGACTGTCATATAATACATATAAACAATATATAATTTTAAGCATCAGACAAATCCCTACCTAAGGTTTTAATTAATTTTCTAATTTGTAAGCTCTTGAGATCAGACATAACTGATAAATTAAGGGTTAGCTACTTTCCTCTTTCCATATTATAAGTTTCTTTTTTTTGATCTGATCTCATCTGTTGAGAATATAGCTGACAATTTATGTGTTAGTTATTTTCTTATTCTATATCTTATTTTCTTTGCAAACTTCTTTTATTTCCTGTTTATCGCTCGCACTATAATATTAAGATAACTAAATTCCTTTATGGTATTCACTTTATTTAGAAGCTTATGAGATTAAATGAAACTAAGAAATATTATTTAAGATTAATTTAAACTTATTTTCTCTTTATGCCTATGACATATATTTGTTTGCTTTTCTAAAGCCCTAATGGATTGTAGGGTATTATATGTATTATTAATATCAATTGGGCGTTTTATTACTTTAACGAAAATAATGAGTTCCTCATATGGCTTTCACTCGATTTTAAAACTGATGAAAACATATATAAATAAGAATTTATGGATTATTGTTAATAAAATTCGTAACGTATTTCAATATATGCTCTTTTTAATTCCCGGCCTTGAAAACAGCTCCACAAATTTTACGGCTAGTAAAGTTTTTAAATTTGTTTTTTTTTTTTTATGATTTTTATTTTCTTATTTTTGTTTATCTTACCATTAACTGCACACTTATTTAGTTAGGCATCTTCCGAAACAGCTTTTAACTGTATATACCGCACCGTACCACCAAAAGCTCTTGAACCACGCCCATAACCCCGAAAGATTGAGGTTTAACCAACCCGGCGCTGACTTGCAGAAATTACGAGATCTGCAGTTCTAAGCGGTATCTGGGTGGTTATTTAGATTTTACAACACTGTTAAACCATGATTGTTGTTTCCTATCGCAATTCGGTTCGGCGCTATACTTTTGAAATACCCTATACGCATATACGCATAAAGGGTGATCAAGTCTTTTTTGTCTTACCAATTTTTTCACATTATTTATAGAATATACTTGTATTTTTGTACACTGAGAGTTTCATAAGAACCAGTTAAGTTTAACGAATATTTATCAAGAAACGTTAAGAGCTTCTTAAAAATTCTTCCTCAATATTTTTATATATCACCAAAATTTTAATTTCCAGAAGTCTCAATTTTGCGTACAACTAATTTTAAGAAATAATTTATATAATAAATACTATCTAAATTTAAATGTTCATTTATAATTATAAATTATATTTTTAAAGATATTTTAAGTAAACAAAAAATGTTTTCTTTTCAGATTCTTAATGATTTAATATAGTTATTTTTCTGACAAAAAAACCTTTAGATATGTTAAGGTTATTTCGGACACAATTGCAGGCTATCTTTAAGCCATGCACACCCAACACTTTTGCTGGTTTGTTTTATGGGATGAGAGTTGGCAGTTTATGTGCTCATGGCTCTACATTCATCGTTTTACAAAACCCAGTTGTAATTGGCCCAAATAACAGATTGACGTACAGCATAAACTGAAGATAAATATGCTTAAAGTGGCGTTGGGAGTTCGGGGCTTGCCAGTCGAAATTTGGCAGCGACAGCAGTCGTACGGCATTTCTACCTGAACTTGAACTCTATATACTCGTATACCAATGCACATACGATATAACTAGTTAACAGCGAGTTCTGAGAAATTGCAGTGCGTGTTTTTTGTTTTTGTTTTTATTATTTTTGGTTTTCTTTTTCTTACATTATTCTAATAAAGACTTTGAAAACAAAATATCCATGGATAATCCGGGCTATGTGAAAGATAGCGAGCGCGAGTTCGGTGAGTTTTATCGTTCACGATTCATGTTCTTAAAGAAACATTGCAAATAGTTCATAAATTATTATTAACAAGAACAAGGTCTTCAACATAAATGTGATGTCACTTAGAAAATTATTGATAAGGGGGTGCGTCTGATTGTTCCCATAATATGATAGCTGTAAAGCTGATTAAACTTCAATTAGCACTAACATAATCTTTTTTGATACCCTATCAAGAGAACAATGGATAGGGAGGGTATTATTATTATTAATTTGCGGGAATATGCGAAGGGTTGAACAGGATTGGAAAATTATTTTTAATCGAAATGCAATCGAAAAGATTGAGTTAACAATGTTTCCATTGAATTTAAAATATATTGAAAATATCCCAATAGAAATTAGTATTTAATTTCGAAAGTATCTCATCTTATCTCAAGAATCGGTAAAAACTTTTACTCAATTTAATTGTTTGTCTTTGGGTTTACAGGGCATCTACCAGTCGCTTTGTTTGGATAAAGTATAGCAAAAGACAGTTAAGGTTTTGTTTTCGTGATTTTTTGTATTTGTTTATTTTTACTTTGTTCTATGCTTTATTATTGCCAATATGACTCTTGTTTTTCATCTAAGTACACAAAGTACATATACATGAGTATGTGTGTGTGTGTTTGTAATATGCCAGTACATTTTCATCAGATACAAATACAGTTACAGGATACAATTCTATGCCATAAAGCCATATAGTTTATATATATATTGTAATATATATCTTCATATAATTTATTTGTATTCATTTATCAACTCAATTCACTTGTGTAAAAAGAATGTTTTATTTCCCTTTCTTTTGTGGTTTGGATATGATATAGGAGTTTCTTCTTCTTAATGGTTTTCCACATTTTCTTTGGGTTGCGTTTACAGTTCCTTTCCTATATGTGAGTGTGCCACAGCAGTTATCCATTATACAAATATGTAAACATTTCTTATGTAGGATTATGCATATGCCATATAGGGTTTTATGAACGTTCTTATATAATATGGTCAAAACTTCGCTGATCATGCAAGAAATTTGCATGCAATGCCAAAGAACAAACAAACAAAAAATAGTTATCAAGGCAGGGCCCCACTACAAGAAAACCAAATTTAAACTTAGTAATTGAAATACAGTAATCGCTAGGAAAGTAAAACTTTGATAGTAGTAATTATCAGAAATAACAAATTTCAGAAATTACAAACATAATTCGGCGCCTTGTATCTGAACTTAAAATTTGTGAACTTCTAATTTAATTTGGTTTCTTACTTTTACTTTTACAATTTTCAAAATCTTAAAAGTTTAAAATCTCATGAATCTAGACTACTGAAATCATAAGATTTTAAATGTTTATTGTTCATTATCAATAGTTGCTCTATATTCTTTATATTAATAATATAAATTATTCAAAATTTTGAAGTTTTTCCAAATTAATATCTCTGACAATAAGGCGTTTCTATTTGCGAGCGATCACTGTATGAGAAGTTGGCACAATAAAAAATTATGAAAAATATTTAACAAATCCATTCATTTTTTTGTTGTTCAATATTTAAAAATATATACCTATAAGTGTTCCTACTACAGTGGTTGCTCGCGAACCTTTAATTGAATATAAAATTTGATATTTTTATGTTTTTTCTTAATTAAAACATCATTATTACAACTGTTTCGATGAGCTTAGAAATAAGAAGATAAATTTTATTGCAAAACGTTGTTTTTTCTTTTGCCTTATAAAAATCAATTTTAAAAAACAAATGTTTGATTAGCTTACAAATAAGTAGTAAAAGTTCCACCGTGTTCGAGTTTTTCTTAAAAACTGCTTTCACATTATATTTGACTAGATGATTTAAAAAAATTTATTGTTTTCTTTTTATTTTTGCAGTAGAACGTTCCGTTTTAAGGAACGATCACTGTACCATTGCTTTATTTTCATATTTGACTAGATGATCCCAAAAATGTTCAGTGTTTCATTTTCCCTAGTTTTCTATATTTATACAACTCTAGAAAGCTGCAAATCCTAACTCAAAATGTTGAAGAAGATTGCAAAAAATTCGATAGAAAAACTACATACATATAGTTTTTTTTTAACATATTCGAAAAAGAAAATGATAGAAATATTTATGGCATACTTTCGTATGTCTAGAAGAAGTTGAGTATAGATTTGTTTGTCAAATGTGGAACTTAGAACACATATTAGATATAAGTATATATGAGATATATCAACACTATATAATTTTTACGTGCTGTGCACTATGCTTATATTATATACAAATACCATATATAAACCGATAACAACTATGTTCCATCTATGATATATATTCATGCAATTTGCCAAGCTTGAACCCTCTCCGAAATCTTTGTTTCATGCCGATGCCGTGAGTTATAGTGAGTTATATGATTATATAAATGTGTGTGTGTGTGTGTGTGTGTGTGTGTGAGTGTTGTCCTGCTGTTGGTTATACTAAATTTTTAACTAGTTATTGTAGTTGGTGTAGCATTCGCTAGCTGCCCTTAAAGCAGTGTCCTAGGTGGGGTGTCGTTGCTTGCCGCTGTGAGTGACGCTCTATTTGGAGTGGGTCCCGTCTAGGTACATATGTATACAAAGTACCTAACTATCGTATTTAACTATCGCTCTTTAATTATATTAAAACTATTATTGAGTATTGCGCACGCCGTGCTCTGCCTTATATATTGGTGTGTTCCTTGGTGTGTGTGTGTGTGTGTGTAGTTTTAGAAGTTGTCTCTAGTAATGCCCCTCTATATAGTTTTTGGTATAGATATAGATGTAGATATAGTATATGTGTATATACGTTTTGGAGGTGTCGATAGTTGTATGGGTTCGCATTGCATCGTGTATACGGTATTTATCAGAGATGCCAACTCGTTTTAAAATGGATTTGAGCACAATTCCTATCGTTAGGATATAACAAATTATTCAATAGTTTTATCTATCTAAGAGTCTAAGAGTTTTTCAATTTAACCAAAAAACCGGTTTCCACATTTCATCATCTTAAATCAAATTTGGGTTAACTTTTGCAAGCTCCTGTTAAGGTAACATGATGATAAAGCCTGCTTAGTTTTCTGTTAACACTGACTACAAAAATGTAGCAGACTGATTATCTGCTTAATAATTTAATGTAAGCTGGCAATGCTGCCAACTCCTAAAAAAAACCCTAAAAACGTTTAACTAACAGTTAAATATGAGCTTGACAGTTCTTCGACTAACAGTCAATTAAAATTTAAAAACAAAAATAAAAAACTTAGCAGCATGTTTATCGACTTGTCTGTTATACAAGTAAATAGAGTAATAGTATTGCCACCTTGTCACTTAACATGCAGATAAACGCATTTTACTAGTAGATATGCTGACAGTATTGCCACCTTGAAAAACACAATTTTTATCCGACAGTTAAATATAAAACTGGACAATTTCTCTGTTAACATTCACTTTGACAAGAAGGCATAATTCATAAGCTAAAAGTTAGAACTGTCAGTGTTGCCACTAGCCAAAAAACAGCTTATAACTAACAGTTAAATACCAACTGCATAATTTTTCGATGTTTTAAAATCTTCTAAATAGCATTTTCAACGTTTCTTTTGTGGAAACCTCATCTGCTTGTAAACTAACATGAAGTTTACAAGGAACTTCAGAAAAGTTGCCCACTGTCAGCAATCAAGCTGAGCTCTTGACGCTAAAAAAACGCAGTGGAAACCGACCTAGATTCATCTCTGATATATACCATATATATGTGTATATAGGATTATCTGGTATTTTCTGATGCAACTGCCCCGTGCAAGTGTTGTTGTTTCCTTTAGGGAAAGTAGTAGTAATAGTAGTAAGACTTGCAGTAGAAGTCTGGCTATATTTGTCTGATATGACACGAGTTCGAGTCTGGAAAATTCCCGAGCATCTGTGGCGTGCCAGATGCTTAGAGTAAAGTAAAGTAAAGTATCTTTAGCTAAACTTTGGCCAACTAATCAACGTTGTGTGTGCAGTTTAGTGTGTGTGTGTGTGTGTGTGCCCGGCTACCCTCTCTCCGATCGCTTACTTCTCGAAGATGAGCTCGCCGGTGAGGAACGGATTGAGATAGGTCTGCGCATCGTAGCCGGAGACGGTGGCGGTGGTGGTGCGACGACGCGCCAGCGCACCACCGCCGCGCCGCTCGCCGTGCGCATGGCTGTGGCTGTGGTGCGAGGAGCGCTTCTCGCCGTTGCTCGGACTGAGGATCAGCGGTATGGGCATCGATGTGAACAGCTGCAGCGGCTGCTGCAGAATGGTGCCGGCAGCCGGATTCAGCGGCGTGTCCATATAGCCGTGTGGTGCCGCCGCCGCCGCCGCCGTCGGCTGTTCGCCCAGTGCGAACGGTGCCGAGGCCGTGCTGCTGGCCGAGGAACTCGTACCGCTGCGCTCCATCAGCTTCTTGAGCCCGACGCCGCCGGCGCTGGAGCCGGAGCCGGAGCGCGCCCGATGATGTTTGTAGTGGCCGCGATGGATCTTGCGCTTCGGGTGCTGCAGTGCGTCCGCCGGCGGCGATGTGTCCAGCACCGGGGGCATGTGGTGCGCGGTTATGTCCACGTTCGATGGCGACAGCAACTGCTCGCTGTTGTTGTTGTTGTTGTTGTTGTTTCTGTTGTTCAATAAGACGGCGGAGAGTGGAGCAAGTGGTTTCTTGAGCGGCTCACGTGCATGCGAATGGGAATGCGAGTGCGGATGCGGATGCGCCTGTATTATGGTTGCCGTGGCGAACACCTCCTGGAAGCGATTGCTCGCCTCCAGCTGCTGCAGCTGCAGATGCTGCAACTGCTGGCGCTGCATCTGGCGATGGCTGAGGATGCGGTACTGCTCGAGGATGTGCTTGTAGAACTGCTCTGCTGTGACGTCCGATGAGTTTAACAGGCGTATGGCTATCTTTTCGGGTATCACAATTTTGTCTACAATGGCAGAAAGCAAATTCCAATCAAATTAACAAGTGCGCAGACAAATTTCAATGTAATCAATTTCATTTAAGTTTTAGTTTAAGTTTTTATCTCCATAACCTTTTTTTTTTTTAGTATAAAAAGGTCTTGGAGAAATTACTTTGACTTTTAAAATCAAAGCTAAAATCAGTTGGCAAAGTTTCTCACTTAATGTTAAAAAACTGGCGAAGAAATTTAATTAAATCAATTGATCATAAGCCAACGTGTCCTCGAAACACAAACAATAAATAACAAAAATAATAATATAAGCATATAAAAAATATTACAAAAACTAAAAATCGGGCCTGTCTTCAAACTCACGATCTACATTTGTTTTAATGTTGCTTTTATATGCTAATTGTGACAGCCACAATCGATTAAAAATTTAAATGTGAATTTATAATTTTTGAAAAAAAAAAAAAATATCCCAAATGTGAGTGAGCTAAAAATTCAAAAAATTGTATTTTCAATAATGAATATTTTTGAAATGCAGACTCAGTCTATTGGAAAAACCATGAAAAAAAATGCCCTCAAGCATAAAAATCGGTTCAGTTTTGACAAAGTTATGGGCGTTTGAAATGTGAGAGCTATGGATCCTAGAGCTTTACTTGTCGAAATTTTTGTCAATTTTTGCATGATTTTTGACAAAAAATTTAACACCGTCAGAATCGGTTTTAATGTTGTTTTTTATACTAATTGTGACAACCACAATCGATTAAGAATAGAAATTTCGAATTCTAAATTTTGAAAAAAAAAAATTGTCCAAAATAAGTAAGGGGGGGGGGGGGGGGTACATGCTTTTTTGACAAAAAAAAATTCAAAAAATTTTATTTTCAATAATGACTATTTTTTTACAGACTTAATCTAGAGGACAAACCATGAACAAAATGACATCAAACATGAAAATCGGTTAAGTTTTCACAAAGTTATGGGCGTTTGAAATATGGGAGCTATGGATCCTAGAGCTTTACTTGTCGAAATTTTTGTCAATTTTTGCATGATTTTTGACAAAAAATTTGACAACCTCAGAATCGGCTTTAATGCTGTTTTTTATACTAAGTGTGATAACCAGAATCGATTAAAATTTAAAATTCCGGATTCTAAATATTGAAAAAAAACATTTTTCCAAAATGAGTAAGGGGGGGGGGGGGTACATGTTTTTTCCCAAAAAATTCCAAAAAAAGGATTTTTGAATAATGCATATATTTGAAATGCAGAAACAATCTAGAGGACAAACCATGAAAAAAAATGACATCAAGAATAAAAATCGGTTAAGTTTTCAGAAAGTTATGGGGGTTTGAAATATGGGAGCTATGAATCGGAGAGTCAAAAAAATCTTTCTATAACCCCAACATATGCACTTTTCACTTCGTAAAAGTAAATAATATTTGTTTGGTAGACCCTGCATGCCATGAAAGTGGGAAACAAGGGTATAATGGTTCCGTGCAAATCGGTTATGATTTTTGAAGTATAGGAATTCCATTTTAAAGCTGCTTTGGTCCGGTTTATAACCAGTTTGTCGCCTTGCTTAGAAGTTATTCAGAAATGAGTTTTCAATTTTTAGGCTGAGAATGCCGAGAGTGTGTAACGACAGCTCACAGCAGGTTACAGGGCATCTGCTAGTCGCGCACTTTCGTCCAAAACATCCCTGCTTGTTATTAATAAATTTGGCAATATATTACACACATTTGTTCCGGCTCGCACATTTGGCTAACCAACATTTTTAAGGCTGTGCCAATTTCATGGCTAGTTGAAATGCGTTTATTGAACCGCAAAAGCCATGCAGGCACTTACACACACACACACACACACACACACACACACACACAGCACGCATGTGTGTGAGATAGCCCATTGACCCAATTTCGAGTTGATTTACAAAACTGAAAAAGCTACGACAATAACAACAACAACGAGGCGAACTCTCACGCCCTTCCGGTACGAAACGACAGCGTTCCGAGCCGTTACCGTTATTGTTAGACCCGCCCCCTAAAATGGGGTAGGACTGGTGTTAGGGGTGTGTGGGTTTCATATGCAATTTAGCTTTAGCCTAGTTGAAAGTCTGTGGCCCAGTTTGATTTAGCGGCAAGTCCGCAGGCCCTAATGGGCACATCAGTTGACCACAGGCGCAACCCGAACCCCACCACAATTCCCTGCCCTGTAACCCGTACCCCTCGTTAGGGCATTGGCATTTGCCGCTAGTTTGCCGACACAATCTTTGTTTTTGCCCACTTACCGCACTGATTGGCCTTGGTAACAAAGGGCCGTATGGTCGGATCCCATATGAATATATAATATAGGGACAGCATAATGGCCGCCAGCGATACGCAGAGAACGTAGACGGCGACCGTTAGGATGCGTATGACCTTACGGTTGCTCTGCTGCGGCTGATAGCAACGGCTTATTGTCTCCGTCGGCGGCAGTTTCACTTTCTCCTCCAGCGAGTTGACTTTGGAATTCATTTTCGTTGTTGTTGTTGTTGTTTGTTTTTGATTCTCGTTGCTGCCCTTTTTGATTTCGTTGCCAGTTTTTCTTCTTTTATTTTGTTGTTTTCTGTTTTTGATTCTTTGTTAGTTATTTCATTTAACGCCTACTTATTGCATTTGCACTTTCCGTTTTGATATGTGAATCTTCGTTTCTGTTTTGCGTTTGGCAGTGCAATTTGTTAGTCTAATTGTTGTTGTACATAAATGCAAAAGTTCTTGTAGTTTGTTGTTGTTATTGTATTGACGCGCTCTCGTCTTAAACAGTTAAAGTTTACAGTCGCCGTCGCCGTCGCAGTCGCGCTAAAAAAAAATGCTGCCAACCGACGCGTCGAGCGAATGCAAGCGAAATGACGCCCCAGTGCAAAAAGCTTCAGCCGTAAGCAGAGCCTTTCTGCTGCTGCTGCTGCTGCTGCTGCTGCTGCTTCAGCTGCTGCCTCTGTCAATGCAGGAGCCAACGGCATCGTCGTCGGCATCGGCATTGCCTGTTCGTCGGCTGCTGGACTTCGTGCGGCTTAGCCTTCGTGTCAGGCTGCCTCGCGCTTCGCACGCTCTCTCTCTCTCTCTCTCTCTCTCTCACGGTCTCTCTAGCACAGCCCTTGCGATCCTCCATTGCGCTGCGCTTCTCCATTTTTGTTGTTGCTTTTTGCGCAATTTTCGCATATAATTTCATTCATAAAATGCCTGTTTACTCTACGCCAGCTGCCAGCCGCTCGCTGCTCATTTTCCATTTACATACAAATTTGCGAAGTCAGCGCCAGCGTCGGCGTCGGCGTCGGCGTCTGGATGCGGCCCGCAATTTGGAACTGGCACGCGCCGCTGGCATTCCAAACAATAACAAAAACAGCCTGGGTAAAGTCTGCGGCAGCCGCAGCAGCACGTTGGCACGTCTTGAGGCCTGTCACTGCTTTATGTGTCAAGAGCGCGACGCCCACGCCCCCCGTCGCACGCCCACACGCCCAATGAGTCAATCGCCAGCGTTTTGGTTTTTGTTTTTGTTTTTGTTTTTATTGTTGCATGCGGAAATGCGCGCCTGATTTTGCGCCGAAAAGAAAGATGATTAATAAATAAATAATTCCAAATAAGTTTAGCATCAATCAGTGGCGCATACAATTGTATTGAAAACATGTTTCAAAAATATTCGCGAATTTAAGTTAATTTTTTGTTGTGCTTTCCAGTCACAGTCACCGTTGTCTTTAGTGTAATCTTTAGGCCTGTCAGTGTGACCATGCACTGGCAACCTTCGCTGGCGGCGTTGCGAAGGACAAAAGCGGACGATGCGAAAACGTTTGTGCATATGTACACACACATATGTGTGTGTGTGTGCACTTGTTTGTATTTGTTTTTTGTGCAATTTACTTGGGCAACTTTCGCTGTTGGCTGTCCTGCACCTGCACCTTCGCTGCCAAGCGTCATGCGCTGCTTTATTGCTTTTCGATACCCTGCAATTGCAAGTTTTGCAATTGGGCTGTCTGCACTTTCTAAAATCGGCTTTTGCAGTTGATATTAATTGATAAAACGCATTTATATCGACAAAAAGGATATTGTGAATGTATTATTTGAGCTTTAAGCATTTCAAAAATTAACACGAAAAACAAATTAATTGGAGAATTTCCTTTCTTCTGGTAGTACTTGTGATGAGAAAAATTTCCCTTTTACTCGCTATGTACTTGTGCTGAAACAAATTCCCTTTCTTCGACTCCCACTCGTCTACGTTAACAATATGCTGCAAAATGCTCTTTCTTCCATTCTTTTATGCTAGTACACCGCCAAAATAAAATTCCCTTTCTACTTCCACACTTCTACTACTACTCTCTTCTATTACTCTTCTACTGTGCACATAAATAAAAAAGTCCTGTCTATGCTCTTATATTAAAATTCCCTAAGCTGGCATTTAGACTTATATTACCCCTGCTTAATATTCCCTTCTGGGCATAAAACTCTTCAGGAATGTGTGACATAGCTACAGGGTATTCTGCGGGCGTGTCCTTTCAGCGCTGCAAAACTTTTACTTGTTTTCTATTTCGATTCGGCAAGTGTTCGGCAGTGCTCGGTTGGTCGGCCGGGCGGTCGGGTGCCGTTAACTGGAGGTTAATAATCTGCAACTAGGTCACTAGGACAACGAAACGAATGCAACTGAAAGCTAAGCACACACACACACGTAGAGAGAGCAATAGCAGGGGAGAGAGCGAGAGCGGACATCGGCTTGGACGCCGAACGATTGCAGCGTTGGCCATTGATTTTGTTGTATAAGCGAGACTCACACACACACACACACGCACACTTATGCACATTCATCATGTGGCTCGCTTCGAATGTAGGCCAAACGCACACACACACCCAGCTCCAGTTCTAGCACCCACTTTCAACCCCCCCACACCACCCCACCCCCTGCCTGACTGCAACATTGTATTTTTTTTTTTTTTTTTTTTTTTTTTTTGTGAAATGGCCCTCAAGGAATCTTTGTTGTTGTCGCAGGTGTCGCGCCACCTTGAACAACAAACAACTGGAAGGAAGCACGTTAGCCTGATATACTCTTTAACTTTGTTTGGCTAACTGTATCGCAGTCATAAATAACGCACAAGTGGGCTTATGTGCATACTCTTATACTCGTCGAAAGTAGTTGCATAAATCATGCAAATTCGCAAGTGCGTTCAAATTGCGCTATAACTGAATCTTTGGCAGAGAAGAAGAAGGAAGGGAACTCGCGCCGACTAACAGCTACCCTATATGCTTATCTTTATCTGATAGAATAGGATAGAATAGAATACCCAATATAGCTTAATAGTTTAAAGGATATTTTCTGTATGCGGTTAATTTGGAATTTTCATAAGCAAAAATGAACAAGGAAAAATGTTCCTTTGAAGTTAGGTATAAAATCAAGAAATTTTCTTAAGTCAAAGAGTTGTCTCTTGCCAAGCTCTAAATTTCTTAAATTCAAAATACAATTCTTATTTCTAGAACGTATTTTTTAAATTCCATAAATGCTAAATTTAAGACAAAGACAAAATACAGAAATTAATCTTAGAATCGTTGTAATGAGTATTTTGTACTTAATTCAAGAATTTCATTCATTATGCAAAAATTGACAATCGATAATGATCAGAATGATAATAATCAGAATGATTCATACTTTATTTTAAGATATTCCAGAACAAAATGTTTGTGAATTTTTAAGAAGAAAACGTTACGTCTCGAACTTGGATATAGAATGACGTTTTTTTTCTGAGTGTACATATAGCAGTTGTTGCGATATATTTCTATACGGTTCTCACCGAAAATTTCTGTGGCATTTCTATTATAAAGTGGCTTGATCCGTTCGACTCTGACAAAGTTAATGCCTGCAATAAAGAGCGGAAACAATGAAAAGTTTCATTAATATAATTTCAAAGCTGAAGGACAAGTTTCATAAGAAACTGAATAAGGTATAAGACAAAGAATATTGGAATAATGATGTATTATATGTATATAACATATATCTGATATATATAATATATAAGAAACGTAACGTTTTCAGTTTAAATTACTGCCAGCTTAACTATTTTTTTTTTGACTGGGATGCGAACCCGGATCCTCTCTAATCCCACCTGTGCCTAAGGAAACCCTCTCCGCCTTAAGAAGAACCGCCTCCTATATTCGCCACTGCCACTTACCAACAGGGGCAGCTCGCTGGCCGATTGCCGGACTAGCCGAAGGCCGGGCCCTTCTTCTGGCCCTTGTAGATCGGCGGCATGCGCGAGTCCCAGAAGAAGACGTGGTAGATGGACAGAAAGAAGCCCAGGCTGCAGAGGCCGCACAGATAGATGACAAGCACGAAATAGCGGGCGAAGCGTTCCGAGCACGTCGGCTCCGCGAACACAATCTCCTCCAGCTGCGGCGATTTGGGCACATAGGAGTAGGCCGAGCGCCGGGGCGTGCCGCTGCTGGCGAGGCGCACGCTGCGCGAGCTGCCCGCGCTGGGCGGCTCCTCGTCGCGCACGTTGGCGCCAATGATATTGACAATTTTGGCCAGATTGACAGCGGCGGCGGCCGCGTCGCCCGTTGGCTTTTCGCCTGACATCCTGACTGCTGGGGGACTGATCTGGTCGAGACTCTTGGCCTGGCTCGCTATGCGTCGCACCGATTACTGATTTCATTTCATTGACGCTGACGTCGATTAAATCAAAATCGGACGCGGCTGACGCAAGCCAACACGGCGCCGAGCGGCCTGTGGGTTGGTGGGCGTGGCACTGCCCTGCGATTTAGTGGAACGTGCTAAAGCGGATTAGTTTTGTGCGTGCCTGTCAACTTTTATTTGTTGTTCTTGCTTATACCAAACCCAGCGCTTAATGTCTACAGAGCGCAGACCCAAAATATACCCTAATCTTAATGCCATAGGCCGTACCGCTTCGACCATGCGTTATAGTCCTAGCTCTACCTCATATCATAGGCCTTACAACCCAGACCCTACCTTCTAGGCCAGTCCACCCTAGCTCAATATTGGCTCCCCTTACTAAACACCGCTGACCCTACCCTAAGCGCTGCCTTCTAAGCCCAACAGCCTAGACCGTACCCTCCAGGCCACCTCCTAAGTGTAGCGCCCTACCCCCAACAGCGTCGGCTCTACCCTCGACGCTACCTTCTAAGCCCAACAGCCTAGACTCTACCCTACACGCTTCCTCCTACACCCAGCACCCTGTCCCCAACAGCCTTGGCGCTACCCTCTAGACCGCACACCCCATCAGCGCTAAATTGCATTTCGCTTTTGAAGAGCTGTGGGTCGATGGGTCGCTGCCACCCCATCCAATTAATCCGAGCGGTTAGCTAAAAGCGCAGGTCGAAACAAATGTGAGCGAAAGCCGCCAGCTGCCTTCGGTAGCTGGGGGATCTGTGGCCCCACGGCAACGCACAGCACTCACCCAAAAAATATTTCAATTGATGATGGCTGTCAGCAGCTGTGGGTGCGGGGGCAAACGGTGGGGCTGCGGCGCGGCTTAGCCGATGGGGTGCGTGTGCTTGAACACGGGCAGCGGCGGCATGCGTGAGTCCCAGATGAACAGATAGTAGACGGCCAGCGAGAGGCCCATGCCGCTGACGCCGCCCATGTAGAGTATCAGGGTGAGCAGGCGGAATGTTTTCGATTCGAAAAAATCATTCGACTTGGGCACTTGAATCTCCTCATCCTTGGCCTCCTTGACCACTGCGGCCAGGCTGGACATCATACCCCCCGATGACATGGCTCAAATGTTTTTTTTTTTTTTTGATTCCTTTTCGTTTCGTTTGTTTTTAAAGCCAAACGAGAAACCGTTCAAATCTGCGGTCTTCCACGGCGCGGCGTCTCTGGAGGCGAACTGAATGGCGGCGGCCAATTGGCGGCGGTTTTGCCCCTACGCATTGTCACATTGGCCGTGTGTGTGTGTGTGCGTGTGTGCCTACACTCGTTCCCGAAGTGAAGAGAGCATATTGGCCTGGTGCAGCGTTTATCTTCCTGTCCTTTCGACTTGAAATTCGGATTATATATTCGTGTATACCAGCGTCGGATACAGCGTTATGATTTTTTGGCTACGCCCACTGGGGGCGTGGCAAAGCAATCAAATCTATCGCTTAACACTTGTAAGGTGCGAAAATCATAGTTAAGATTTACAGATTTATAAATCGATATTTTCGCAAAATAACAATTTGCATTAGCGAGTATTGCGCAGTCGGTCACACCCGACTGCAACGTTCTCGCCTGGTTTTTTTTTGCGGTTTCTCTGGGCCAGTTGTTCTAGCTGTGCCGCTAATTGCCGTGGCTGCGGCTGCTTCTGGTCGAGCGATTTGGGCGCTGCCCTCATGCCCGGTCACGTCCAAGTCGGGGCAGCGTCTTGACCGTCACGCTAATAAGATTCAATTCAACACCCCGTCGCACACAGAAGCCTGGCAGCATACGGTGTCGCCCCCCCCCCCGCATCTTCCCCCTCTGTGCAGCCACATCACGTGCACCTTTCTTTGGCCACTTGACCTGGTTTGATTTGTTGACAACGCCGCGTCGTCATTTGTTCTTTGTCTCTTGTTCTTTTAATGCCCTATTCGGGAAGGGGTATTCGCATTGTGTTACGCAATGTGAAGCCCTAAAGTATATATGCACGTGATCGGCATCGGCAGTCGAGTCAATATAGTCACAACTGTCTGCGGTTTTAAAGCTATCTTTAAGAATCTTTCCACTATATATCATAGCCACTATAGATCGATATATTTGATCTCAAGCATATAGCTATCGTTCCAAAGCTTAGTTTTCATAAAAACAACTATTTGTTTTATTTAAAATATTCTTAACAATCTCAGCAATTACCAGCCAACAATTTAATATGAATTTTATATATAGGAAATATACCTGAAGATACCTGAACCCATATTCAGGAGAGAAAATTTGCTTTTTTTTTTGAAAAACTGACTCAACTCTCAAATTACTAGCATTAAGCTGTCTCAGATAAAAATAAATCTTGTTTACATTTTTTTTGTTTTTCAATATTTGTAGCATTATATGAAGAAAGAAAAGAAGAAAAAAGAAAAAAAAAATCCCTATTTCTTATAAATTTCGAGCTCCTTTAAATTATGTATTATTATTCTCTATCATATTATATTAAATAGATTCTATATAATGGGCTGTTAGTTGTGCATATAATATATGTGGGATATATATAAGTATCAGCAAGGGTATTCAAACTTCTACGTTCCCTTGACAATAGTTCTTTCTTGGGTGTTTTCATATGCAGAAATGGTGACAAAAGAGTTGCCCAGCCTGAAGAAATGTCAGGTGATAGCCTAGACGTGCAGGAATTCCCTTGTTTTCCCGTTAAGATCGAAGCGTGTTCGGGTTCGGACTGAAATAGGGCATTTGAATAAGATCTCTCTTCTTGGATGCTTGCATATGAAATCAAACATTTGACATGCACCTTTTGACAGGCAGTTTGTTCATCATCTTCCCTACTGTTAACGTTAACTAGCACTTAAAATTTAATTATATTTTGTAAGTTTTTTCTGTTATATTTCATTGAGATTTCGAACTTTTTAAATATTTTCCCGAGTAGAAAAATGACAGTTTTCTTCAACTGCTTGTCAAATGTGGGTTTTAGTACTTTCCCAGTTGTTTTATTTAGCTTTTAGTGCATTAATAGCTATTTTATTTTACTGCTTATCAAATTTCTATTATAAAAAACATATTAAAAGTCTGCTGATTTGGGCTACACTTGGAGAACTCAAATTAAATAAATTTCTTAGCAAAGTGTTTTGAAAACCAAAACTTAATAAAAAGAAATAATTTATACTCAATTACTTAATTTGAAGAATTTGAAGGTATGCAAATTCCTATTCATAAAAAGGCTTTTTTTACAATTAACAAATAATAATCAATAATTAATAATAATTTAAAATTAGAACAATCTCTTTCTCGGTGTGTAAATGTAAAAGCTTGTCCATTACAGGGTATGCGCTCGTCGCGCCGCGCGAGTTATTGTCACATTGACAAATCCAATTAGCGGACATGTCTGTGTTAGGTTGGGATGGGGGTGGCTGGGCAGGCTAGGGGTTGGGCGTCAGCTAAGACTCACCTGCTCGTAAGCCCGTGCGGCGGCCGGGAGGGGGGGGGGGCGGGTGGTCTACTGGTACTCTTGCACCTTCTGCACGGGCTGGCCACCGATGGAGACGGGGAACTTGAGGTGGATGTCCGGCATGCCGGAGTCGAAGAAGATGAGATAGTAGAGGGCCAGGACCATGCCCAAGCCGCTGATGCCGCCCACGTAGATGAACAGGGAGAAGAGGCGAAAGGCCTTCGACTCGAAGAACGCCGACGGCGGCTGCTCCTTGGGCAGGCGCACCTCGTCCGCCAGCAATCCGGGCGAGACTGTCGCCGACGACGCCATCACGAATCTCGACTTTCACTGGCCGCACGTGGGGCGGGCGCCGGTGTACTTAAAGCGTTGCCAATTATGCAAATGCGCGGCGAATTGGCAGCCAAATGCGACACGTGATTGACACCTGATTGACGCCGATTGACGGCGCTTCTAACTGCTTGCAGGCAACGCGGCGAAGAACGGCAACAGCGGCACCAGCGGCACCAGCGAGCACAGCTTCGAGGAGGCCATCACGCTGGCGGGCATCGGACGCTTCCACCTGAAGCTGCTGCTGATCTGCGGCCTGTGCTTCATGGCGGTCATGGTGGAGATCATGGGCGTCAGTCTGATCATGCCGCTGGTCAAATGCGATCTGCAGGCGACGCTCGCACAGCAGGGCATCCTGGCGTCGGCCGGCTTCCTGGGCGTCGTCCTCAGCTCCCATGCGATGGGCTTCCTGGCGGACACCTGGGGCCGCGTGGCCACGCTGCGCTGCGCGATGCTCCTCAGCGCGCTCACGTCGATCGTCTCCGCGTTCGCGATCAGCATCTGGATGCTGATCGCCCTGCGCTTCCTCACCGGCTTCTTCATCGGCGGCGGCCAGGCCTGCGTGTTCAGCCTGTGCGGCGAGTTCCACGGGAAGCGATCGCGCGTCCGTCACGTCACGCTGCTCTCCAGCTTCATGTGCATTGCCATGATGTTTGCGCCGGGTAAGTTGAGCGTGCTCCCACTCCATGCGCCAGCCGTAATCTTCGTAATCGCTCTCCTCGCAGCGGTGGCCATTGGCATTCTGCCGCTGAAGCCGACGGGATCGCTGTTCGGCTTGCCGCTCGCCTCGTGGCGTCTGTTCCTCATCACCGATGTGTCCGTGGCGCTGCTGGCGCTGCTCGGGCTCTTCATGCTGCCGGAGACGCCCAAATATCTGCTCGTCCAGAGCCGGCACGAGGAGGCGCTGCAGGTGCTGCGCCAGATCTATGCCCAAAACACGGGCAGGGCGCCCGAGGAGTATCCGGTGGAGCGCCTGGCGGCGCAGAGCGGCGGCGCCAGCTTGTCCAGCGTGCACGGCTGCTGCGATGCAGTGCGCCTCATCTGGCAGCAGACGGTGCCGCTCTTCGATCGCTCCCGCGTCCTCCACACGCTCAACATCTGCACCATGCAGTTCCTCATCTACGGCATCGCCCAGGGCATCTTCATGTGGTTCCCCACCATACTCAACGAACTGGGCAAGGAGAGCTCGCGCGGCTCGGTCCTCTGCACGGTCCTCCGGAGCTTCAACGGCGGAGCGGCGACTGCGACCGCCGACGACAGCTGCGCCATGTCCGCGGATATCACCACCTACCAGGTGATGATCATCATTGGCGCCGCCTTCACCATCATCTACCTCGTGTTCGCCTACACCATCGACCTGATTGGCAAGCGGAACCTGCTGAGTGAGTACCTAGTCGGGTCGAACCGACTGCGCCATACCCGTTCACAGCGTAATAACAGCTTCAAGTAGTCGAAAACAGCTCTGATTACGATTTCCAATATTTTGAAATATCAATTTTTGTGACTTTTTCGGCTCGATCTTTAGAGGAGGTCATTATGTCTGAATAATGTTGGGGAACCTAGTTCTATATTCGTGGAAGATATTGTTGTTTGCCACGCCCCGGTGGGCGTATCCAAAGAATTTTTTAACGATCTCTAGAGCAGCTTTTCAGTAATCTGGATGGATCTAACTTTAAAACTGAAGGAGATGTATAGAATATATTGGAATATATACTTGTGTAGACCCGCGTCGAAAGCTATATACACCAAACTTTTGTCGCAACATTAAAATTGACAAAAATTTGAACGTGTAAAGCTCCCTGATCCGTAGTCCCCATATTTCAAACGCCCATAACTTTGTCAAAACTGAACCGATTTGCATGTTTGATAGCATTTTGTTCTCTATTTGTGCTCTAGATTGATTCTGCATTTAAAAAATATACATTACTGAAAATAATTTTTTTTATAATTTGTTGGCAAAAAAAAAGCATGTACCCCCCCCCCCCTTACTAATTTTCGAAAAAAAAATTTTTTCAAAATTTAAAAATGCAAATTTACATTTTTAATCAAATGTTTTTGTCACAATTAGTATAAAAAACAACTTTAAAACCGATTCTGAGGGGGTAAAATTTTTTGTCAAAAATCATGCGAAAATTGACAACAATTCTGACAAGTAAAGCTCTAGGATCCATAGCTCTCACATTTCAAATGACCATAACTTTGTCAAAACTGAACCGATTTTCATGTTTGATGTCATTTTTTTCATGGTTCGTCCTCTAGATTGATTCTGCATTTCAAATATATTCATTATTGAAAATAAAATTTTTTGAATATTTTGGGAAAAAAGCATGTACCCCCCCCTTACTCATTTTAGAAAATTTTTTTTTTTCAAAATTTAGAATTCGAAATTTCTATTCTTAATCGATTGTGGTTGTCACAATTAGTATAAAAAACAACTTTAAAACCGATTCCGAAGAGGTCAAATTTTTTGTCAAAAATCATGCAAAAATTAATAAAAATTTTGACAAGTAAAGCTCTAGGATTCATAGCTCCGATATTTCAAACGGCCATAACTTTGTGAAAACTTAACCGATTTTCATTCTTGATGGCATTTTTTTCATGATGTGTCCTCCAACTTGTTGCATTATTACATTTTTTTTATTGTTTACAAATAATGGGGTACATGGCTGGTTGTTATTGCACTGTGAACGAGTAGCGCGCGTGCGGCGACACCCGATTGAAACAGGCCTTACAAGTTGAAGTTATCTGAATATTTGTCCTTGATTTCAGTCGCCTGGATGGTGCTGACGGTTGTGTGCTTGGCGCTGCTTCATTGGCTGCAGGACTTTGCCCTGGTGGTGATCGCGCTGACTTTGGCGATGGCGATTGGCAATTGCGGCGGGATTGTGGGCACGATTGCCATGGAGTTCTATCCCACGCAGATCAATGCGATGGGCATGTGCTTCATAATGATGGTGGGCCGCCTGGGCGCGGTGGTGGGCAGCAATCTGCTGGGACGATCTCTGTTCAGCAGCTGCGACAGCAGCTTCTGGGCGCTGCTCGGCCTGGTCGTCGTGCTCGGCGGGATGGCATACTTTCTGCCGGACCAGACCAATGCCAAGCCCCAGTCCACGTCCAAGTCCAAGGCCGGCCAGCAATCGTCAACTGGCGGCCAGGAAATTAGCTCTAAGTAACTGTAGCCCCTACTATCTAACTATGTAGTTGTAAATTTTGTATAAAGTCAGGCGAGTGAAGCAAAAACAACAAACAAACAAACAAACAAAAAAAAGAGAGAAAAAGAAAAACTAGATGAATTCTACACGGAACGGGAACGTCAATGGGAACGGGTATGGCATTGGCAATGGGAATGGGAATGGAAATGATTGGGGGGTAGGGGAATGGGAACGGGAACGGGAACGGGAACGAGAGCAATTGCATTGGAAATGGATTAAGTAAATGTTTGTGCTCGTTTCTACAGTTGTTGTTCTTGTTATACCCTGTACACCAGGCGACTGGCCATGATGGGGTATATTAGCATTGTGTATGTGTATGTAACAGATAGTCTAAAAGTGATTAAAATTAATTGAAGCCAACGAGAGAGTTACTATCTTAACTAACTAGTATCTTAGCCCCAAAAAGAATGTACCCATTAGTTTAGAAAAAAATATTAACTATAAAGAAATATGTTTCCTATATTAGCAAAGTTTAACCCCAAAATTGGATATATTAGAAACAATTTTGAATATAGAGATGTTTGTTTATAAAATAAGGTAATTCACCTTTGGCTGCTTTTAATGACGAATTCTTATTTTCTTCTCTCAGCTCTTTCCAATTTAGTATTTCAAGTGGAAAATTGGATTCGATTATTAATTTTCCACTTCAATGAAATCGGGTTTTGGTTTCAAACTCGGTACGTCGTTTTTTAACCAATTTTGAATACATCAATTAAATTTAAAATTGATTGGAAAACGTATTTTCGCTTGTTTATTTTAAATAATCATTTTGAGTTAAGATTAGCTTCTATGAGGTTATTGTAAAAGCAGTCTCTAAAGTCTCTAATTCATGCTTAATTACTTAATTGAAAAAATATTTGCTAATATTTCAAAACGTTTCAGATTCAATTAATTAATAATATCAAAATGGAAAAATGCTTGAGTTCAAAACCGATCTTTGCTTGACATTAGATAATATTCTTAAATTAAATTTGCCATTCGGTTCTTGACAGGTAGACCAATAAATATACTCAAATTAAATATTATAAGAAGACTATAGTTAGGCCTATGCTAAACACTGTTGCATATACAGTTATTGGCCAGTGGAATATAAGGGTATTTGGCAGTCGTGCACGCCCGTCTAGCGCTTGCTAAGCTGCTCTTCTTCTGCTCGTTTGTTGTTGTCGTCAACGTTGTCATTGCCGATAGCTGCTGCGGCTGCATTAACATTCTTGACATTGCCTCGCGAGTGTTCCAGTGTGTGTGTGTGTGTGTGTGTGTGTGTGTTGGTAGAAGAGGGGCCGCCACGAGGGGACAGCTTGGGGAGGCGCAGAGCTGGGCTGAGTCCGCCGCTAAACGCATTCCAACTGCATCTCGCCGCATCTGCAATCGTAAGTACGCTTTTTATTTATACAGCGAACGGTGTTTGCACCGCCGGCTGCACCACGCTCTAAGCGATCTCTGAAGCGTTTGAAGAGTCGCCAACTGGCAGCACCGCCGCCGCCGCCGCCGAGCTGCCAATCATAAATACGAGTACGTAACACACACGTTGCCATCATCCACGTCCACTGGCCGCCGACCGGCCTAACTGCGCATTTGTCGACTTATATGGCATAGACAGATAACCAAATAACAACTGCCAGTCCCAGTTCGAGTCCCAGTCCCACTGTCCACTGTCCACTGTCCACTGTCTGGTGCCCGTGCCAGTTCCATTAGCCAGTTCCGTTGCCCGCCGACAACGCACTGTGGGGTCCACAGCCAAAAAAGCGTTTCGGGGCCAAAACAGTTCGGCCGACAATCAAATACCCTTGCAGCGTTATCCATTTGGTGATCAACTTATAATACCCTTTGCTTTTTTACTTAAAAAAAAAAAACGCTCTTCTATATACACCTAATTCTCTTTTTACCCATAGTACAATAAACAAATGCTTTAATATAAATAAAGTAAAACTAATACAAACATAACAAAATTTTATTTATTGTTGTTTTCTAATTATCTTCTATTTATCTTTAGTCATATTTTTATTTATTTCACACATTTCTTTTAATGCGATTAGCTGTGATTATAATCTATTATTTCTACTGATCTATCGTTTTTCTATCTTATTTACTAATTTTCTTTACATTATCAATCTTTTATTATCAATTTATTTACCTATTTACCTTTGCCCTTTTCCTTATTTTTCATTTTATTTATCTAATTTGTTGCCTTCTTTCTTTTTTTTTTATTTGTCTGTCTTCAATTTAACTGCCAATATTTCAATATATTCTTTATTTTTTCTTTATATTTCTTTCACTTTTTTTTAAATTTTTTTGAATATTTAATTTATTTTCCATTTAGTTTATATTTATCTTCCAGCTACCTCTTGCTTATGTCCAATCAATCTTCTGTGTTCCTTTTATCTTTTGTCTATTCATTTGTTTATCTACTATATCTACTATTTATCTACTGTTTATCTTCGGTTTATCTTGTATCTGTGCCTAGTCCATCAATCGCATACCGGAACACATCTGTATCTTAATCTAATCTGGGCTTAATTGAGTGCACCGCATGTCTGCCGAGCCCTCCCCCCACCCTCTTTATCTTGTTGACCCCCCTTTTTTGTGGGCCATGATTGCTTTCCAGAGGCGTGGCCGTGCGGCATCTGCATGTGGAGTGTGGGCCGGCAGCCCGCTAATGTCGTGGCAATTAAGCGGCAACAACTGTCGTTCATCAATCATGAGCCGTGGCAGGGACGGGGGCAAGGGGCCGGGGCAGGGGCAGAAGCTGACCCACAATGGGCCACAAATTAGGCGGTAATGTGCGGAGTGTGTGTGGTGCGATGTGGCGGCTATGCAAATAGAGAGGAGAGCCAGCAATTGGGGTACTGGGCAGAAGAAGCAGGTGGCGC
Organism: Drosophila sordidula; assembly: GCA_035047465.1. NCBI lineage: Eukaryota > Metazoa > Arthropoda > Insecta > Diptera > Drosophilidae > Drosophila > Drosophila sordidula. The sequence continues at coordinate 10,421,322 of JAWNPQ010000136.1, read as the reverse complement.
TCGTCTACGTTGACTGACTGCTAACTGGGCAACAAGCACGCCAACAACAACAACAAGAACAACAACAACAAGAACAACGACAACGACAACGACTTGAAGAGGACGCCCCACAAGCGACGTGCCGTGAAATAAAATCAGAGATAAAAGTCGCACGTCCAAATGGGGCAGCATCAACTGGCTAAGAGCAACGGCAAATGGCAAATGGCAAAAATAGTTAAATAGTCGACTTAGGCAAATTGGCACGAGGCGATGGCAACAGCAACTGCCAACTGGCAATGTCTTTGGCCAGGAGCAGCAATCGGAGCAGCAACTGGCGGCAGGTGAGCTGAGGAATTACAATGATGCGATGCCAGTCATAGAACGAGGCGACGTTAATAGATTTACACGCCAACTGAAACAAGCTCGAAATGAAAGACAACAACGGCAGCAGCAGCAGCAACACGGCAGCAACTGTTGCTGATGATGCCAAATTGAAAAGTAGACTGCGCATGCGTGGAATGGGAATGAGAATGAGCACAGAATCAAACAGAAGAACTGCAAAAAAAAAAGAAACAAAAACAAGAAGAGGAAAAACTGAAAAAGAACTCAAACGAACTGCGCAGCCGAAGGAGCCCGTTGACCACAACGTGCAGCGACAACTGTTGCCGATGTTGCAGCGGTGGCAACATTGTTGCCCAGTTGCCCCAGCTCTGCGCCATGTACAGCTAATGAAGCGGACGAAGAGCGGCGTTTATGCAACAACGTTTATCGCGATAAATCAATAAATTGAAGTTCATATTTAAAAAAAAAATAGAATATAGGAGTATTATTTTAAAAAAACATAAAGATAAGACTAAATCATTTTAATAAGAAAACAAATGTAGAATATGAGGGTTAAGGCTTTATAATACTAGAATTATATTGTATATATATTTTTAAAAATATATGAAGTAAAAATACTGTTTCACTTAATGACATAGAAAAAGAAGTGTTATTAAATAAAGATATAGTAGATACATATGTATGGAACTCTACATATTTCCTTACGCTTATATTTCACAAACTATAAAATCAGAAATAGAAATTTCGAAATTAGATTATCAGGGTATATTTGTTTATATTGAGGCTAAATGCAACAAAATAAGTATACGCCATATGTACAGTGAACGTGGCGACAAGTGTTGCCACCTAGCCAAACACACAAAGAAGAAGAAAGATCACACAAAATGACAGTTGTTATCTCGCGGTTCATAACGGGCATTGCCTGTTGCATACGGGGATCTTGCGATATGCGCGTGTGTGTGTGTGTGTGCGTGCGTGTGTCGCATAAACAAGGTAGGTGCCGAGGACGCAGACTGAGACGAAAGCGTAGACGCAGACGCAGACAACGACGCCGACGTCGACGCCCGCCAAGTCAAACGTTATTTAATCAGAATCGCAAAGGCAAAGGCACAGACAGACAGAACGGACGGACGGGCGGACAGACAGAAAGAGGCAACTGGCAAAAGACGTCTCAGCAGCGTCTGCAGCAAAACAGCAACAACGACAGGTGCCTGGCAGCGACGGCGACAGCAGCATCGGCAGCGGCGGCAACTGCTTAAAAAAATGCAACCAAGAAATAAAAGCTGGCGTGTGGAGTATGCGAACGCGACTGCAGCAGCCGCGACGGCCAATCAATTCTGAGAAATGAAAACGCCGTCTTCGGCATCGTTGCCGTTGTTGTTGCTGCCGTTGCTGGCACAATTGTGCGCTGGTTGCCAGTCCGCAGGCAAAGCAAAAGCCACAGCCACACATAAACATAAAAGAATGCGAAGAAATGCAAAATGCAAACACCACGAGCCACTTTCCAAATGCATTCATGATGTTTACCGTTGAAATGCGCCCAGTTGCCGCTCTGTGCGCGAGCGTCTGTGCGTGTATGTGTCTGTGCGCAAAAGAGAGCCAGCATCGACAACTGAAGCTGAGACTGCGGCAGAGACAGCGACAGCGGCTGCACTGGCTCTGTCTCTAACAGCAAACGCGGAGAAAAGCACAAGCGCAGCAACAACAGCTTTAAATCAAGCACGCACACAAGCACGCAAAGCAGCAGCCGCAGCGCGCACACAGACACACACAGGCAAGTGCTGACAACAGGGTTGCCTATTGCGCTGATTTCAACAGGTGTAAAATTGCTATATAAAATATCAGTAAAAAATGTACATATAAATAAATAACGCAACCAGGCTTGGCACGACATCCCTAGGCATACATAAAAATAAATGCATTTTTTTAAACAATACAATGAAACATTAAAAATAATATAAACATTTGTACATACATTTATAAATAGTTTGCCTCTTATTTTATTGCAACACAAATCGCTAAAAAAAAATATGGTAAACACAAAACCAGCTGGCAACTCTGTTGGCAGCAGCAGCAGCAACAACAACAACAAATTAGCCAATGTCGCTGCCGTTAGTTTAGTGCTTTAAGTTCAAGTTCAAGTGCGCGTCGGCATCAACAGCGCTGTCGCCAGCAAATGATCCTGCAGGAGTTGGGGCCGCAGCTGCAGCAAGCATTTGTCATGCCCAATTACCAAATGATTCAGCAATATTGGTGCAGCTAATCAGGCAACGAGTGCTAATTGAACCTGTGAGTGCCAGTTCTATGCTGCTGCGCGAGACGACGCGTCGCGGCGGCTGCGCTGCTGTGCTCAATTGTGCAGTTGGCGTCGCAGACGCGTCGATGAGAGCGCCGGCGCAGCCAGTCACAGGCGGCTGCCTCCACTGGCGGCGCTGCCACTGTCTCAGTCGCCGTCGCAGATTTTGCTGTGTTTGTGTGTGTGTGTGTGTGTGTGTGTGTGTGTGTGTGTGTGTGTGTGTGTGTGTCCGTCTTGTCTTGAATTTCTTCTTCTGTTCCCGACAGTTACATTACGAGGCCAAAGAAAGTATCTTGGCTTGCTCGCGTGTATTTCGCGTTCGTCGCTCGACGAGTTCACACGTCTTTGGCTCGCTTGGCGCATCTAACACAGAGTCCGAATTCGAATTCGATTCCGAGTCCGAATCCGATTCCCGCAACCGAATTCCGCTCGGATCGTGAACGAGTCTCGTTTTTGTCTCGTGCTCTAAGCCCAAGACGCCCAGTGCCAGTGTCAGTGTATTAAAATCTTATATCTTTTTTTTGTTGTTGCTGTTGTTCTTTTCGCAATTACCGTTATTCAAAAACACGCACAAACACAGAGAGAGACTTGGCGCAGATCGCAGTGAAGTGAGTGTTGTTATTGTTGTTGTCACTGTTCTCGTTGTTGCTGTTGTTGTCAGACATAAGTTAACCCTGCGCGGGTAATTAAGCACTAAAAACAGACAACTGCATAGCAAAAAAAGAAAAAATATTTACATATACAAAATACTCGTAAACGCAATTTTTTTGTTTACATTTTTTTTGTTCTAAAATTTAATGTGTAAAAAAAGAGAAAAATTTTAAGATAAACAAAAACAATGTGTGCGCTCCAAGGATGCCAATTGGACTCCAATCAGCCAAATAGGACACAAGCCAAATTAAGAAGAACACGAAGAAGTGGCAATAGAAGAATCAACAGTTGCATTAAATACCGCTGCAGCTGCGCAGAGCCGATTAAGCAGCCGAGCAGGCGGGGTGGGTTGACGAGGGGGGGAGGGGGCTGCAGAGGTGCTGCGGGCAAGCGGATTCGGCATTTCATGCTTTCTAATTTTTCCCAATTAGCACAAAAGCTATGTGCGCTCTCTCCCTCTCGCTCTCGCTGTCTTGTTCTCTTGAAATCAAAATCCAAGAGCTTTTCATTGCGGATGCGCAGGCAGCTTTTCAATATGTGTATTTTCACAGCAGCGGGCATAATCATAAGAACCATTGCACACACACACACACACACAGATCAAAACAGACGAACGACCCACAAAAAGTGGCTTGTCATGATGTACGGCACCCGCCCCCACCCCGCTGCCAGCAAACACTTCTCGTTACTTATTGACAATTTATCCCCAATGCCATTCACATTCCCATTCACACACACACACACACACACACGGACGCACCTGTGTCTGTGTCGCTGTTCCTGCTGCTGTCTTTGTCTTTGCCACTGATCCACATCCCAATGAAAATATTTTTGAGAGAGCGAGGGAGCGAGAGAGCGATAAATATGTGTCAAATGGCAACTAATCACTAATCAGTTGGCATCATCATCGGCCGCTTGGACTTTTCAACTTTTCAATGTGAAAAATACCTTATAATATACCCCCCACCCCAACTCTCTCGCACACCTATTTTCCCCCGCGCACCTGACGAGAGTTGCTTGGCTGGTTATTCTGTTGGCTCTCCTCCTCGGTTCTTATTTACGTTACGTGTTGTGCAGCGCTCTGTCGATTTCACTTCATCATCAGCTTCTTCGTCGTCTTCTTCTTCTTCAGCGTACTTGCATGTTCTGCTGCTTCTTTTTTTTTCTTTTTTGATCGTTATTTATTTATTTTATTTACCCGTTTTTTTTTAAACATTTTTTTTGGTGCATTTATGCACTCGCTTTAGACCTTAGTCCACAAGCAAACAAATCGTTGACAACGCACACACACACACAGACAAATAAAAAGTAAAACACACAAACGCATCATCACAAAAACTTCTTCATTTCTGCAAAGCTTTCAAGCAGCAGCCGCAGGAGTGAGCGAGCAAGAGAGAGTTCAACACGAGGACATTTGCTTTTCAACGGTAAGTGCGCAGTATAAGAGTGCAAGAGAGTGGAGCATATAAGAGTACCAAATAGAGCGACGCAGCTTAAAAAAAACTGAGTAGGAGAAGATTCATATTGCAAAATATGTTGATTTATTTATAATACTTATATATATTTGTCCTGCTTTAATTTTTAAACAGCGTTGCCAGACAGCTTCTTAGTGCACATTGGCAGCAGTTAGCATTGATTAAATCTCTAAACAGTCAACCTGCTCGAATTGTCAAATATTTAACTGGCAGGTACATTAAAAAATACTCAGTTTGGGTTGTTAGTATAAATGTATATTTCCCTTTTTTTATGTAGTATTACAAATTGCTAGAAATTCGTTTAAAAAAGTATTACAAGTAAATCTGAACTCTTCGAAAAAGAAACAATGCAATTAAAATATTATTGAATTATTTTAAGGATAAGTCGGCTATGATTTACAATTCTTGATCAATTTTACATACTAAATCTTATGCACTGCTCAAGCATATTTTTAAAGCCTAAAAATTACTTTCCTGCAACTTTACTTGATTAATCCCCATCTCTCTTTCTCTTGTTAAAGAACAACAAAAATTGAAAAGTGTTTTTAGCACATTTCTTTTTTGGACTCAAAAAAACCAATTGGTAAAAGTATAAAATATGTTGGTTTTTGTATTGTTTCTTTTTGCGTTCATTATTTTCTCTTAGTGTATGGATGATAATTAGGCTTTAATGTGAGCCTAATGAGTTCACATATCAATCAAAATCAAACAATACACACAAGAGCAGCAGCCGCGCACACACACGCACGCACACGCACACACACACACACTCACACTTATAGCCAAGATCGGTGTTAAATGCATTTGATCCGTCTTGGAGCGCATTAAATGCACCGTTAACTACTTCGAATTCTAATCAAGCTGATGCGACAAACCAAAGAACGCCGCGCGGTGGCACAATAAACTCAATTCCTCGCGCCAGTTAAAAAAAAAGACAACAACAACAACAACAACACACATAGTCACATTAAGAGAGACAGGTAAGAAACACGCGACTTGGCCATAAATGCAATGCCAAGTTGCCAGTTGTTGTTGTTGTTGTTGTCGCATCTGTTGCAAGTTGGCAAACGGAGTTCAGCTACACCTGTGTGTGTGTCTCTCCGTGCGTCTGTGAGTGTGTGTCTTTTTCTTGGCCTCAAATCATTTGCTTTCCAGCTTGAATCACCCTAAGCAGACGTGACGAGTTCAAGTCGCTGGCATCTATTTGATCCATGAGCATAAATTGTCGCCTCTTTATGCCCTAGCAAAGGGTATTGCCATTCCATCACTAGAAATGTGACAACGAGAAAATGTTCTATTTGCACTAGGACAAAGTGGATATTTCTTAATATTTAGAAAAGTTTTTCTTTTTAATATAGCCACTTAAACAATTAAATTATTACATTTTGAACCGCAAATATGGAATGGGGTGTATTTTCTCTGAGTGGATATCCTGCAGTAAACAATCGATAAAATCTTGAGTTTTTTTTTGATATGTTTGAATCCAGTAAATACTTGTTGACATTTGGGCTAATGAACAATGAGTGTCCGGGTTCCAATCCCAAGCGAGTTATATTTATAGGACACTTTATAGCTTAAAACTATATTCTCTACCAATAATAAAATTAAAATATTTTTTAATATCTTTACCAAACTCACAAATGACAAGTTTTATTATAGTACCAATATTTTCTATATATTCTCTAAAAAAAAAAAACAAAAAAAGCTTGGCTTAGATTATACATTTCCTGTGTATCTGCAAGTGTATTGAGACTTCGCCAAGTTGAAGACAACATCTTAATCTTCTCTTTCTGTTTCTTTTTTGTTGTTGATAGTTTCTGTGAGCCCATAGATCTTTTCTTTTTTTTTTTGCAACTGAGCTGTTGATTGTCATTTGAATTCATTTGAAATTCATTCATTGTTTGCGAGTTCTGTGTTGTTGTTCTTGTGTGTTTTGTTGGTGTGACTTTCGTTCGCGAACAACATTAACTTGTTTGGCTGCTGTTTTCAGGCAAAACTTGCCCGCTTCTCTCGCCCTCTTTTAGCCAGGTCTGTGATAACGCATAATTTATGAGCACTGCCGCCCAAGTCAATTTGATTTTGGCCATTTGCTTATTGCCATCTTCTTCTGTTTGTGGCGAGAATTCAGATACACACACGCTTCAAGATACACACACGCTCAGTTAATAAGATACAAGATACATTTACAGCAATGGAAACACGCGATTGGTCTTTTCTTCGTTAAATGTTAATTTGCCGCTTAACAAGTTTTCAACAATTTCTTCGAAATCTTCTGCTGGCGTCTAACTGTTCTTTGCCTTTCTACATGCTGCAACATCTTTATTACAGCGCCCCTGCCCCCCCCCCCCCCTCCCCTGCTCAACGTGATCTCCACTCTTTTTTAAAAATGTTGAATGAATGAAATGGAAATCTCTTGCATCTCTCGCACAAAGCCCAAATGAATAAAAAGGGAGAGTGAAGCGAGAAAAGGCTGAAAGAACATGCAAGCACATTAAAGATTCAAATTAATCCGCATTTCAATCAGAAAAAAAAGAAAAAAAAAAAAGAAACTTCAGACTTAAACTGTAAATGAATAAACACTCGGTACAACCCGGTAACATACTTAAATACTCGTTATATTTGTATGTCCGGCGCATTCCACTGTGCAACATTCGTGGCATTCGAGTTTTTTTTCTGGATAGTTTTATAATTCCCTTGCCACGGGCGACATTTGTCCTCTTTTTTTTTTTTTTGCTTTGTTCATCAATTAGAAGTGCTTTAAAGTTAATTATTTCGAATAATATTTACTTGAATTTTCGATTTTTTCGGTTTTTTTTTCGGTAAGCGAACAAATTGAAACCTAGCAATCGAATGTAACCGACTGTGCAATACTTTATTTAGGGTGTCGTAACAGCTTAACATTGCTCGAAAATCTACTCCTTAATATATAGGCTATGTAACCAAAGTAGTTATAAATTAAAAAAATTAATAATAATTAAAGTAGTTATAAATTAAATTAATTATTCGCTCGCCTTTTGCTGTTTAAAAAAATTTTTTTATTTGACGCAGCTTTAAGCCAATATATATATTTAGACTTTGGAATCAATTTCTAAAGACTTTAATATGTATACAAAAAAAGACTGCAAGACGAACATTGCACTCAACCAATATACACTTGTTTAACTTATAGACAGAGTATTTATGCCTTTATTTATGTCTGTAGTGAGAAAAGAAGTGTACAATTTATGTCAGATTTAAAAAATGAATTATATATAAATTATTAGGTAAATAAAGTTCGAGTGAACATAAAGTGAAGAACAAAATTCGAAGTAATTTTACATTTAGCTAGTGGAATCTGTTGCTGAGCTTCCATTGTGGCCATAAATTAAACCAGTTGAGATTTAACAAGTGTAAAACTCACTGAACGCCAGTGTCAAGTGTGTGTGTGTGTGTGTGTGTGTGTGTGTGTGTGTGTGTGTGTTTCAGGACTTGCAACTCTCTGGCTGTGACATGCGAGTCATTTGCATATTGTCATAAAACGTGAAGCTTGCAGCCGCATGTGGCAGGGCCTGATAAACGGCAGCTTGTGGCTGCCACAACTCATTCAACTGCGTGCAACGCTGCATTTGGGGCTGCCTGTCGAAACAAAGGCCTCCAACTGGAGCCCAGTGCCAGAGTTGTTGTCGCGCAAATTCCCAAAAGCATTTGGCGACACCAAATTGCAAACTTGCCGCTCTTGTTGTCCATTTGACACGTTGGCGGTCCTTAGAACCGCCCAGCTGCACATTAGAAATGACAACGGCCCCTCCCCCCGCCCTTGCCACACAATTTGCATCTTGTGCCAAGCACAGCTGCAAATGCTGCTGATCCTTGGCATTCGCCCAATTTTTGACAATGCGGCGCACAAAATGTTTTCCACTGCAATAAAACGCCTTAAATAACAGTTGATAAACCAGCCGAGTTACTTTGTTTAATGCAGTTTAGCTTCAAAACAGTAATCAGTATGCAATAATGTTAACATGTACTTTATCTACCTACTTAAAATTTACAATGAGCCCTTTAAATATACACAAATGTCTTATAAGTATGTTTAGCTACAGTTTATCTACATAGCTAATATTTTACAAGCAGGGTAAGTTATCTAGTTATGTCGCAGTGCCCAGTTATCTAGAAATATATCTTTTTTTATAGTAAATTTTGTAAAAGGTATATTTTCGAAAATGATAAAAGCTTGCAGAAAAATAATTTGTTTTCGATATACCTTGCTTTATATTTTATTAATCCCTATAAAAAATCGTTCTTTTTGTGATATTTTTAAATTTCTTATGTTATGTTTCGAAAAACAAAAACAATTTTATTAATTTTAAATTTAAAAATTTTGAATAGGTGAACTTTTTGTGGTAGTTAAAAATGCTACTTTTAAAAAGCTGTAAAAATATGGTTCAATAAAAAAATTTAATAGTTTCAGCTTCAAGGTGACTAAAGGCATTCAAAGTGTTTTTTTTCTTTTTAATTTTTAGGACAGCGAGCACAGTAATTTATGAGAAATCACTTAGGTAAAAGAATGTATGAAATCTTTCAAATTGTTCCACTTTATAGTTGTGTTTATATAGCTAGTTTTATATATAAAGTGTCTAATGTTCGTTAGCTGTTGCCCGGGCACCCAATAAGCATTACTCGCTGTTACCAACTAAGTAGACCAGTTCGGGTGGCGGGTCTAGAAACCAGTTTAATTAAAATCAGGTGCAAAAGAAAGTGAAGCATTTGAAAATGTATTTTTCTTATATTAAACTTTATTTTTGCTACTCTTTCTATATATATATGGATAGTAATTAACATTAATTGTGGTTATTGTGGTGCAATTTTTATTGTGTGACCGTTAAAGAAAAAACGCCGGCAAAGTAGAGGGAAAAAAAACGGCAGAAGAGATTCATAAAAATTTATAAGTAACTGCGTTTTGTTCGGTGATTTACCGTTTAATGCTTTGTGTGTGTGTGTGTGTGTGTGTGAAAATGCCGCTTCGATTGGAAAGTGGTCTTTTTCCCAAAGCCAAAACGCCCAAAATGCCGCTTTTGATGGCTAATTTAAAAAAGAGCTGAGAAAAAAAACAACCGCTACGAAAACGAGTTGAGAAAGAAAAGTGAAAACTGCGCGACAATTTGCTTTTCCATTTCATTTGTATCGATACGATTAATGCGTTATTAATGGAATATGTGGCGCTGCCCCAAATCATATCAGGTGGCTGGTTGCACCGCCCCCCCCCCCACCCGCTTCCCACTCTTTACTATCCCCACTCAACGAGTTGCCCCCTTCACCCAATTCGTAGCCAAAATGCGGTACTGTTAATTGCAACTGGCTGTGGCAGCAACAGTGGCTGCCATTACCATTAATTAAGCGTTAGCGAAGCGTGCAACATGCGCCGCCAACAGCGTTGCCACACGTTGCCGCCACTTTCTTTGGCTCACATATTTAGGCCTGGCCGAGACGCGGCTTAAGTAGATCCCGGCCAGGCCGGCGCACTTAATTGGGCGCCATGGCGTTGACTCTGATACCATCGAAACGGGCTACAGTAGACGACGAGGGGAATGGCGATGGGGATGGGGACGGGGACGGGGGCAGGGGTGGGGGTGGGGGTGGGGGTCAGCGTTGGCAGCTGCCACATGCAAAACAGTTAGACGCGACGGCGTCTGCAGCTGTGCTGTGTGGCATGAGTTTGGCTCGCTGCCTCTTCATTTGTATGCAAGTCAACGCCGGGTCTTATAAATATCTGGAGAAGTATGGGACGAGAGAAGAACTCTGGTATATATATATTCCTGATCTAAATAAAGGCATCTTTCTATGCTTGTAGGTTGTAGGAGTTAAAGCCCCCATCTAAATATATATTTGGAAGTTTGTAAAAACAAATACATATTAACAAGAAAAGTGGCCTATAATAGTTTATAAAATATGTTTTATATTCTATATTGTAATATTGTACAAATTATCCTATTTTCTGATAAAAAACATTTATTGAGAAAAACCCCCCGAGGAATTTCCCTAAATATCTGTTTTTGTTTCATTTCATTTTCATTCATTTTCTTAGATATATCTAAATCAAACCTAACCTAACTTTTGCTCCTAATATATAAACATAATATTGTTAACGATGCATAATAATATTGGTCTTATGTATCTAACATATAAGTTGAATCTGTTAGCATCGGCGTACTATAGCTTTGAAACATTCAGGCCGAAATTGTATCTTTTTTTTTGTATCTGAAACTGGCTCACAGATTAAACGACTTTCTAATGGACTGCTTCATCATATAGCTACCATAAAAACAATCGTCGAAAGATAGAGTTTTTAGTCTGTAAGGGTATTTAATCTTCGTTAACCCCAAAGCAAGTGTTTTTTTCGTATGTTTCTTCTTCTTGTTTTCTCTGATAAGCAACAGCTGAGCGTGCAACAACAGCAACAACATTAACGTCAACTCAGATGTTCTTTACCGTTAACCAAAAAAAAAAAAAAAAGAAGAAATATTGTAATGTGGTCTACGCGTTGTCTGGTCCGGTCCGCCAGCGGCCAATTAGCCAAGTTAAGAAGAGCCAAAGAGTGAAAAGCGCTGTCCAAAAAAGAGAAATTAATTGGGCGCAAATTAAAGACAAATACAAAAAAAAAAAAAAAAACAGTAGAAGATGAAAAAAGTGTTGAAAATAAATATAGAAAAAATATGTATAAACTTTATAAGCAGACAATTTACCGTTGTTAAATCGCATTTCTATTGATTCATTGTTGTTGTTGTTGTTTTTGCTGCTGCTGCGGCGGCGGCGGCTGTTTCAACGTTTTTTTTTTTTTTTTTTTTTTTTTACAATTTACAGTTCTGCGCGCGATTCTGACCGCATTTTTGCGCTTGAATTCAAGCAGCTTTAACAATGGCTGTGTGGAAGTGACCAACTGTATCTGTATCTGCATTTTGTATCTGTATCTTGTGGCTTGTATCTTGTATCTTGTACCTGCCACCTGCCCATCTGGCCGATTGTGTGTGTCCGCTTTTGTCTAACTGCGGCTCACAAATCGATTGAAAGCAGCTTCTCGCGCACACAATTTCGATTTCATTTTCACCTGTTGTTACCAGGCTCCCCCCCCCCTGCCACGCCCCCTTTATTCTCCACCCCTTTAGCGGTAAAAGTGTGCAAATACAGGCAATCATAAAAGAGAAAAATAAATACAACAAGCTCAACTCAATTTGTATTTAATTTTTTTTCTTCTGCTTTGCTTCGCTTTTATTATTATTGCACCGATGTGGGTTGGCCAGTTGGTCCGTTTGACTGACTGATTGATTGATTGATTGCATGACTCACATGCCCATGTCGGCAAACGCTCTTTCAAAGTTTCTTAGCTGCCGCAGTGAAAGTGCGCCAACAGCGCTGTCCATAAAAATTCCAGAACACAGCTAAGTTTTGGCTAATCTTTACGAGAAGCTTCAGATCTCGTCTCTTATGTGCTTTCGATTTAATTGAAAACTCTTGGCTTTCAATAAGCTACATTTACCTTGTTTAAACTAAATACTTGGTCTAGTTTTCAAGTTCACAAAAGACCGTCTTACCAGATCTTTAACTTTATTGAAACTCTGTCTTTTTACCTATTAAAAAAATATTTTTTCTGGATTAAAAAAATATTGTAAAGTGAAAAAGCAAAATTTAGCTTTTGAAAGGTAATTAATATTAGAATTAAACGTTTTAAATTCTAATAAAAAAACCACGTGACTTAGTGCTTTTCGAAACCCTTAAAATATATTCTCATATCTATCATAACTTTATCTAAACTAATAATATTTTATCATGGCTTGACCTTCAGATAAATTGATTATCATGTATATCATATTTATTATTATGTTTAAAAATTTTTTCAAAATTGTATCTACCAATTGAAGTTCCTGTAAATGATGCCCCGCGATTATCATAAACCAAATTGCTTGGTCAGCTCACGCTTTTGGGGCGTTAACACAATTTGCAGCGTTGTTTGGCAACTGAGCAGCGGGAATTGGGTTTTGGCCCCTGGCCTCAATGGGCCACTGCCCCCACTTGATCCACGAAACGGGTTTCAGTTTTGGGTCCACTGAAATTAGCCGCCTTGTCGTTTATTCAATTTCAATTTGTTTATGGCTGCCTGTTCGTGCGGCTTGAACCTGCGTCGAGCTCTGATGATGGACCACAGACAACTTTATTGGATTTGACTAAGAAATGCGATATTTTGGGGGAATACAAATAAGAAAGGCTTGAAACATGATACAAAATTTTCTTAGCTTTTCACTTACAACTTAAACACCTCTCAACAGCTTTCGATAACTGTCGATATTGCGAGCTTGCTCTCAATAACTCTCAATAATCTTCACTATATCAGATTTTCTTGAAATTTTACTTTATTACAGTATTTGACTCTTGATTTTGCATTTACTTCACCCAAAGCTTTTTATTTATGATTGTTTAAGATTTGATCGTTTATCGATTGCTCTCGATAGCTCTCGATTCTTGATTTCCCCCCCCCCCCACTTTTCCTTACCTTTAAATTTAAATATATTTTATATATTTAATTATTATATAAATGATTGCTTTTCGATTACATTCAATAGCTATCGATAGCTGTCGGTAACACTCGATAACTCATGAAATCTCTCGATAACTCTTAACATACTCGATTCCCATCATATATAACTGCACATTTTGGTATTTCTCCATTGAGTTTCCAAATATATGCCCGTAAGCTAAGCTATTTGCATTCATGCGAGAGTTAATCGCTTATCGATTACTCCACAGATGCATCCCTCGCAGGCGCAATCTCATTTCCGCGGCTCGCGTTTTTAACCTCTGCTTTGTGGGTCACGACAAACTGGACCAAGCGTGAGAGACAGCCAAAATGCAGCTCGCACTCGCATTCGTCAAGCTCTCCCAGCAGACAATTTCGCAATTGGCCAATTTCTTTTCATTAGCCGCATTCGCCACGCCACCCACTCACGCCAACACTCGACGGCAACTAAGTGGCAGTTGCAAGCGCCGCACAGTGGGGCAGAGTGCACACAGAACAACAAATCTATTTATATATATATTTCAATATATCACTGTCGTCCCTTGGCAATCTTTGGCAATTATTTGAATCATTTATTTAATTCAATTTGTATTTATATATGCTCATTAAGTAGACTGGTCTTGGGGTTGGTCAGTTCTACGCGACCTTACAGGAAAAGGTTATAAAATCCATTATCATAACTTTGATAACTGGTCTACAGCTTTATATATATATATATATATTTACACTCATATTTTTTGGCTTAATCAGCTCTTGTGCTATATATACACTATCAATTTGTATTCTACCGCAGTGGTGCGCTTTCAAATATTAAAAACATTTATTTTTTGAATCTACAATTGTTATTTTATTTATTTACAATAGAAAAGGCGTAAGAAGATAATTAAATATAATATACCTAATTTTTTTCTATTGATTTCTAATTTTATAGCGATTTTGTTTTTAGAATTTTCTAAAAACTGTTCTGGGATCAAAGCTTTTTCGTTGGTTTTTTTTTTGGTCAATATTATAAGTTTTCGTCTTCCATTCCCAATTCACTTTCAACTATGTGCACCACTGTGCTGCTATCGCATTACAGCTGCCACACGTGCCACACAAACCGCAACCGACAAAAGCGACTTGCCACAGAATTTTTAAGGTGGCAAATGCCACAGATGCTCTGCCACAGATACCGTGCCACAGACACTTGCTTTTCTATTGTGTTGACATTTTGATATATGCTTGGCATCTGATTACTTAGCCAACTTTTTCTCATTCTCTCTCGCTCTTTCTTTGCAGATATAGGCGCAGCGCCCACATCGCCAGCATGTGGAGCCCACAAAAAGGTCCTACACGGCTGTGGGACCTTAGATTTAGTAGGTGTATATTTATTTTACATTTAATGGTGAGTAAAACAAAAGTATACACAAAATATCAAAGTTAAATATTTAGAAGAAATATATACATATGCTATAATTTTAACCCAATAAACAAATAGGTTTTTCATTCTAAAAATTTGTTTTTAAATGAAAGAAATGTCTACAAGACCTTCTAAAACTACTTCATGTCAACTGAAGTGTATACTGAGTGTTAATATTATTCTACCCTCTCCAAGAGTATTCATAGATATCACCTGTGAAATTACCTTTATATCTATCACACTCGCACGAGCTTCATGTATCTAAACAGAATATACAAATTATAATCTCGATACTTGATCTAGGCAAACATTTATGTGGTCATTTTATGGCCATTCTACAAACAATATCTTATCGCGAACAAATGATATAGCAAAGTGGACGCTACAATTTGTGTATATTGTGATAAAGCATAAGTATTTATAGTCATGTGGAAGTGATCGATGTATTATAAAATTGTAAAAATTAATTAATAACTTCGGGAACTTGTTGCTCTACACTCAGCGAAAAAATCAGCAACCCCGAAATTTCAATAAGTGGAAATTTCTTAACTTAATTCAAGCAGGTATTTTCCTAATCGCAAAATTCGTAAGCATATTATTTAAATTCAGATCTTTAGCTAAGAAACCTTTGTAATTAATTGATGAATTACACTTAATTTTAGAACAGTCAAGAACAAAATTATCTTTAAATTTTAAGAACAGAATGGCATTTTTCTTTGCGTGTATGCATAGCTTTTTAGATAGTATAAATTGTATATTCTTTGAGAATAACCATGACAATAACAATAAGCTTAATTGATTAAGGCAAGTTTCTCTATTGGATGAGTGTAGCTTTTTTTGTCTACAGAGAAATCTCTCAGAGAGCGGGAGAGTAAGAGAATAAGCAAGAGAGCGAAAGAGTGAAAAACATATAAATATATTATACACATTTCTGAATCGATTAAATCGTTTAAATATGTTTCTTTGCATGTCAGCCTATCTATTTTGATATAAAAACCCTCCCAGTTTGAAAGCTCTGTTAATAAAACTTGGGTCAGGGTGCAATTATTTGTTATAAAGATTGAAATCGACTGTAATAGATCAATATGACATAAAGTAATTTAGTAAAATCTAAACTGATCAGAATAGATTAAAATAGGTTACATATATATTAATATTTATTAATCGCGTAACTGTCAGAGTTCTGACTTAACAAATAATCTGACTATTTGTTTGATATATGTAGGTCATGCTATAATATATACTAAGCCAGCTTTTATTATATGCACAATTTTTGTATATGTCAGAAATATAATTCAAATTGACTAGATATGGAAGGGTATTTATTCTTCAACACCTCAAACTGTGGCTGGTACAATTTTTCATAGATTTCCACTTATTAAAAAAAGAACAACATTTTGTTGGGATATGATAACCGTGAAATATAATTGTTAGAAAAAAAGATTAATAAATATAATTTTACTTGGACATGCAATAAGAAACTAAGTTGCTTCCCATTGTGTTTATAGAGTATCTCCTCTCTCCAATCAGCTTAGAATTGCTCGCCTATTGGCTTGATCATGAGCTCGTGTATTTGAACATTTGGGGGTGTCTGAATGCAATAGGAGATCGCATCGGCGACGTCTTCGGCGCGCAACAAGGGGAATTTGTCAAAGTTGGGTACACTGCTCTTCGCAATGATCTCGGTATCCACTCCGCCGGGACTGATGCTCTGTAATCGGAAAAAAATTATTAATACGCATAACAAATTCAAAAGATTTCTTCTAAATTCTAGCAAGAATGGTTCCTGAATATTAAATATGAATCATTCTTGATATCACAATTATATATAATAATGTAAGCAGGGTAAGACAAAGCTTAGTTCAAGTACGCAAAGAAAATTTTAAACTTAGCAACGTTTTCAGTATGAATTAAGCAATGTCTTTGATTGCGTGTAACGTATTGGATTTATGGACTTTGGAGTTTGCGATTTAAATACAAAATTTTGGCTGGATATTGATAAAGATTGCACTCAGAAAAAAATTGTTTTAAATTTGCGTAAATTTTAAAATGTGAAAATGCTTAAAATGTTTACTGATATTTATATTAAAGGCAAATTTAATTAAATCTTATTCTTATTATAAATCTTATTATTAGATTGGAGACAAAACCTATAGCCGTAGTATTATGCAAAAATTTAAATACAGACTAGCTCCACTAAAAATGCGACTTACCGTGATCTTTATCTGGGTGCCCTTGTTGAGGAACTCCTGGCGCAGGACCTCGGTCATGGCGGTGATCGCATGCTTGGAGGGGGCATACATGTTCAGGCTCACCCCCGGCAAGATGAGCACCCGGTGGCCGGCGATGCTGTTGACGATGACGACGTGGCCGTCGTTGATCTTGCGGCTCTGCAGCGAACGGAAGGCCTCGCGTGTGCACCAGGCGACGCCCAGGACATTTGTGTCCAAGATCGCGCGCAGATCGGCGCTGTTGCCCTCGCTGATGATGTTGGTGGGGCGAACGATGCCCGCATTGTTCACCAGGACATCGGTGCCGCCCAGCTCCTTGTCGATCCAGGCGAACGTATCGATCACCTGCTGCTCCACGCTCACATCGCAGTTGCGATAGTGGAAACGCGCCGCCTGATCCGCCGGCAGCGCCGCCTTCAGCTCCTGTAGCCGGGTCTCGCGACGCGCCAGGCCCACCACGATCATGCCCTTGGCCACCAAATCTTTGCAGCAGGCGGCGCCAATGCCCGAACTGGCGCCGGTCACGACGGCCACGCGATTCAACCAACGATCCATTATGAAATTATTTACTTGATTTGTTTTAATCGTCCGCCTGGCGAGCTTTCAGCGATGTGACTGAACGTTAACTTATCCAGCGGCAACTCTTTTATAGCGCAACCGGTTGTGCGTGAGCAGCTGTTTGCCGCCCCTAACACACACTAACGCCCCCTCGCCCACCCCCTCCCATCGTGCACGCTCAAAAAAAAAAACAACCGTCATACATATATAGATATCTCCGCATTTGATTCGAAAAGCGTCGCGTCATGCTGATAGCACTGTTACCCACTGTCCACTAGAGTCTAACCTTGACGCTCGTTGTCTATTAAAAGAGAGTGAGAGAGAGCGAGAGATCGCGAGAGAGCGAGAGAGAGAGAGAGAGAGAGAGGTTCGGCTCTCTGTCTCTCTATCTTGCGCTCTTTCCGGGAGCGTCTTTGATATGAGAATCGCGCAAAAGCGCCAATCATTATTACAATCAAAATCCTTAGCCGAATTTCTTAATGTTCTAAAGAGTTCGAGAAGAAAAAAAGAAAAAAAGCGATCTTATTTTTGTACACGCATATTGCTTAAAAAACAAATAGCAATCAAATAATAATTAAAACTCCACTTTTATTTAAAAGTCAAAAAATCAATCTTTTTTTTGTTTTTTTTTTTTTCTGCAACTTTAATTTTAAATATTAAAATTGAATTCAAATAGCTTACAAAACCACGAATTTGTAGTATTTATATATTTGTAATATTTGTAAACTAGCTTAAACTAAATACTTTTTTCTACTTTTCGTTGCGGATTAAACATATTTAAGAAAACTCTGAATCGAATCACATAGAAACGATCGTCAAAACATTGATTTCTAAAGCTAAAATAATTTGTATTTGAAAAACCTAAACAAGTTAAACCCTTCCTTATGTTTTCTATAAATTTGATTCACATCTAATATATAGTCATATACCGTAATAAATTTAAAACAACAGTATAACTGCACGTTAGCTAGATTATATTAAATATTAATTAATTAATTACATTTTTATATTCCTTTTTGCTTGCCTGTGCAAGGGTATCAAATATTCGACTTTTTGAAAAATACGGCCCATTTTTCATTCTCGTTCGCCAACGAGATAAGAGTGTTATAGACATATGTTAATTGATTGATGTACTACTTAGCGTATTTATTCTAAGGCAATCGCCTTCTTCTCTTGTTTGTTATTGTGCGAATATGTTTTGCAATGTTTTTTTGCTCACTGGAAAATAAAAATTTGTTTATAATTTGTTTGCGTCGTAAAATTGAGTGCAATTAAGCCAAATTCAGTTAATCAGCATGGAATATAATATGTTTAAATTCACACACGCACACCTGGTGGCCAATTAAAAACGTGTTTTATGCATGAATTGCTTTTTGCTTAAATACCCTGTATCCGGGCAATGTAAAGACTGAGTGTTTTAAGTGATTCAGTGAAGGCTAAAACATCTAAAGCAACAGAAAATATGTTTATAGGTTTTTGTTTACCAAGCAAAAATTAAATAATTGAAAACGAAATTTCAAAAAATTAAATTTTTTTCATCTCATTTAAAAAACACAACATTTATGTGTAGTTCTAGATCTGAGTACAGGGTATAGTCTAGTCGCGTACTCTTCACTTACGCATTTCTATCACATGAACTTATCAAACAAAAATAAAGTTGTTATCTTTGTTAACCTTTGAGATACATCGATTTCTTTGCTATTAAACGGCATTGGAAGATTTTGATTATTTGCGAAATATCCCAAAGAATTTGAAGAATTATGTTTGAAAACTTTGAGGTTGTGAAATAAAAAAGGGCAAGTATTGTGTTTGGGGTCAGGTTTAGGTCACATATTAGGTCTATGCAAGAATTTGCTTAAATGTGGTTAACAACAAAAGATCTTTAACAGTAGTTTAAAAGTGTGGTTACAAATTGCAAAAGTGTTTCGTGGTCATGACTCGACAACTATTTGGAAGTAGATGCTGAAAACTTTATGGATTGTGGTTTTAAACGTACCTTGTGGTTTAAAAATAAATGTCGTTCGTTTTCAACATAGAGAAGAGGAAATAATGATTGGAATATATATTTTGCGAGTATCACAAATACAATTCTAAGATATTGGCAACAACGAAAATATTAAAATATTTATAATAATTAAAGAAAATGCAATATATAGAAAAATCATTAAAAAAATTGTATTCAAATTCAATTTTTGTTAGTTAATTAAGGACTTTAAAAGCTCCAGCAATTGAAAAACTGTGTTGTACAGTGTAGCCTCGCTCCGTGGACGTTGCAGACAATTGGGCACCGTCTTTGGCCAATTGGGAGCTGCTCAGCTGTCGCTCAACAAACAGGCGAAGCCTTTACGGAATGGGGAGGGGCGGTGCCAGGGGGGAGTGGCTGGGTGCATAAATTTGAATGCTGTTTTGCGTGGCAAGTGGAGAGCAACTTTTACTGCAAGTGCAACAAGAAATTCCATTTGCAATTTGGCCGCAGCAACTTTTTGGCCAGTTCAATTAAAGCCAAGCCAGGCCGAGCTAGGCCAGGCCAAGATGCCCCCTCGAGGAGCTGGCAATCCAGCTGCCACATGTGGCAAGGCAGGCTCTGGGGCAAGTATGCAAATGCCAGCCAGCTAGACGAGTTGCCTGGCCAAACGGGCCAAAAACCCCATCCCCCCACCCACCCCCTGCACCCCTCACAACTGCTGCTGGAATTTGCTTTCTCATTGCAGGCTAGCTGAAAATTCAAAGCGGAATCTTGGCTCGTTGCATTTCGTTTTTATTGGTAACATGTTTGGCGGGGCCAACAAGTATAATTAAAAAGCAAACCGCAGAAAAATATAAATAAATCAAATTGCACTTAGAGGCAGGCCCAAGGTCGTCGCTGTGGCAACCCCAACGCCAGGAAGACAACCCTAATTTTCGAAGGGAGCAACTAGTTAACTGCGTCTTCATTTTGCCTGCGCGAATTCCAAGCTTCTCCGCAGAGGCGGCATAAAGCAGGTGGGAGGGGGCGGGGGGGAAAGGGGAGTCTCCATTCCAGTTGCGATGCCAGTTTGTTGTTGCTGCCAGGTGCTGTTGCTGTGGCAGCAACAGCTGCAGCAGCAGCAGCAGCAGCAGGTGTCAAGTTTGCCAGTGGGAATCGCGTTAATTAGAAATTATAACGGTCTGCATATCGTTGTCAGTCTCATCAGTTAAGATCTAGAAATGTTCGTAGCACACAAACTTTCGCGAAAATAAATTACATTAAGAAAAGTCAATTAAGCGCTGAGACTAGTTCAAGTTATTAAGAAGATATTTCTTTTGATAAGTTCTCACACAGCTCGCACTGGAAAAAAAAGGAGAAGATTTTATGAATTTTGTAAAGAAATATGGTTTTCATAAAATAGAATAACTGCTATAAATTGTTCCCAGGTACTTAAAATTTGATAAATAGACTGATTTAAGAGCTACCAAGTGGCTGTTAACTATATTGTGAGGTGCTTTAAGTCTCCTAAGACTTTATAAAAGCCCTTTTATGGTGGTTTGACACTCTTTTGCAAGGTGGTTTAAAAACCTTTCATAAAGGGTGGCTTAAAACCCATTTGTGAGATGGTGGAAAAATGCTTTTTAAAGTTGGCTGAAAGGTGGTTTCAAACTTTTTTATGAGTTGGCTTTAAACTCTTTTTACAAAGTGGTCTTAAACTCTTTTGTGCGTTGGCTTTAAAGTCTGTATTGAGTAGATTTCTAACGCTTTTAGGAAGTGGTGGCTGGTATAAAACTATTTTGAGTGGTGGCTTTAAACTCTATTGTTAGGTGGTTTCAAACTCTTGACTTTTAAAATATTTTTGTGGCAGTTAAAATGTCTTTAGTGTGGTAGCTTAAAACTTTTGTAAAGTGGTTTCAAGCACTTATAAAACATTATTTTAAGGTGGTTTAAAGCTGGTTTAAGAGTTTTTTTTTAAATATGGTACATTTATTAGTACATTTAACAGCTTCGTTCATAGTCTTCGGCCAGTTAACATTTACTTTAACATATTGTTAAGCAACATTTTATTTTGCTATATTTGTAAGAGATTATCTGTTAAAGCAGATATTGCAATTGAGATACCTAAATATAAATATATATATTTATATATGAAAAACATTGCCATTAGCTAATAAATTTTGTTCTTTTTACCTTTCAGTTTAGTTTAGTCATAGCCGGTAATGAACTGTGGCCCATGGATCGGCCAGATGGTATGCCAAACATAGTTTCACTGGAGGTCATGTGCGGTAAGGATCACATGGATGTCCACTTGACATTCTCCAATCCCTTCGAAGGCATTGTCAGCTCCAAAGGTGCGTAGAACAGGATTAAGTTTCCGACTTAAGACTCCGACTAAATTCCCATCTTCTTGACAGGACAACACAGCGATCCGCGCTGTGTGTACGTGCCACCATCGACGGGCAAGACATTCTTCTCGTTCCGCATCTCGTACTCCCGCTGCGGCACCAAACCGGATCTCAATGGCCAGTTCTACGAGAATACGGTAAGTGGAACGTCTCGTTCAACGGAATGCAGCGAATGGGAAAGCGATCCTTGGAACTTATGCTGCCTGATGAGAGTGATCAGAGTGATTTTGGGAAGAGTGATCAGAGTCAAGAAAGTGATCGGACGTAGAAGTACCCAGAGAAAAAGAACGTAATAAATTACAGCATGAGCGGGTTAGAATTTGTAAGGTGTTCTTTTTAAAATATGAATTTTCAATATTTTCTGAGTGCACTTTGATCAGTGATCAGTTTTTGAATAATGCTATATTAATAGCTTATATAGACACCAGAGAAGAGAGATCATGCTGATTAAAATTAAAAGAGAGTGACTGTAAGGTGATCGATTATTGATTCTCATGAGAATAATAATTTAATATTAATATTTAATACATGATCACGAGGTAGTGATCGCGACTGATCGCACTGAGCGTAATGAAGAAACTGATCAGCAGCTGCAATTAAACGTTGCGAGTGTAGCACGTAAAAGCGATCCTTGATCTTATCCAACGCCCGGTGGGTCACTGATCAGTAAACAGGGCACTTTAATGCATTTATTCCCATGGCAGCCAAAGAGAAAGATCACATTTGGCGAGCGATCATACAGATAGCAGCTGTGATCCATATGCCCAGGCAAGCCCATGGGAGCATTGATCATTGTACCGTACTGCATAAACGATCACTGATCGCTGATCGCTTTCCCACGTCGCGGCACGTCGTGCATTCACCTGCTCGCGGCCCTGCCACTTGGGCCATTTACTTAACCCGCTAAAACCGCTAACCGCCGATCGGCATATTGTGACCGCAGGTAGTCGTGCAGTATGACAAGGATCTGCTGGAGGTCTGGGACGAGGCGAAGCGTCTGCGCTGCGAGTGGTTCAACGACTACGAGAAGACCGCCTCCAAGCCGCCGATGGTAATTGCCGACCTGGACGTAATACAGCTCGACTTTCGCGGTAAGTAGCGGGGGCTCCTTTCGACTTTTCTTCTCTTCTCATTTTAAAAGCGAGCCCTTTACCCATTGCAAGTGTGTGGAGCAAGAGGTTGTATTGGTTGTATATTATACATAAATATATTCCTGCTCAAGTCCATTTTGAATACTCAAGCTTAAGAATTGAGATTGGCAGAATAGTCATTTTAGATATGCTATAAATGAATGAAAATCGATATTCAGCCGTGATTATCATGGGCTTTTATAGCAGCTAGGGACTGCAAATTTTATATGTAGGCTCTTGTTTGATATAATAATAATTTTCCTAATTTCTTTAAAATTAATCAAAATCGATTTCCAGGCGAAGTTTTTTAAACATATTGGGTATTATAGCAGTTAGGGCCACAAAATTTGGTAGACAGTTTTCTGATGATCTGATGATAGAGACCATCCACAATATCTATCCAAAAAAAAGTTAATAAATAAAGTTCTCTTTTTAGCCAAGTTAAATCTTCTTATATAAATCATGATGTTTCTATTTCTATTTCATGTCATAATTACTCATACCTAAAGACAGATTTAAGACAAATTTAAATTAGAGCTTCAATTACTTTAATACCAGTCGGCGCAGGTCGACTAGATCTGCGTTCAATTAGCTGACCTCGAAATTAACGCCTTGTTTCGCCCTTTTTCCGCGCAGGCGACAACGTCGACTGCTGGATGGAGATACAGCACGGCAAGGGGCCCTGGGCGCCGCCGGTGAGCGGCATTGTGCCGCTGGGCTCGACGCTCACCCTGGTGGTGGCGATCAACGACTATCGCGGTGAGTGTGCCGGCAGTTGGCCCTGTTTGCTCTAAGAGCTCTAAGAGATCTGCGCTCCTTCTTGCAGGTGAATTCGATATGCGGGTGAAGTCGTGCGTCGCCTCGGACGGATCCGGGCACGTCATCAATCTGTCGGACGAGTTTGGGTGCGTGCTGCGGCCGAAGATGATCTCGCGGTTCCTCAAGGCGCGCGCGCCCGACGAGCGCGCCACGGTGATCACGTACGCCTTCTTCCACGCCTTCAAGTTCCCGGACGCGCTGAGCGTGCACATCAAGTGCAAGGTGGAGATCTGCCGGCACGGCTGTCTCGATCACTGCCAGAACACGGCCGGCGGCGACGGCGGCGGCGGCCCGGCCATTGGCAACGCCCACGAGCGCAAGGACGTGCACATCGGCGACGCCATGGGCAGCAGCAGCAACAACGATCTGCACCGGGATCTGGCCATGCCGCCGGCCACGATCGGCCATGGCCCGCCGGGCGGACACCATGGCGCCGGCCTGGGCCCGGGCCCGGGCATGGGCCTGGGCATGGGCATGGGCATGGGCCCGGGCATGGGCATGGGCATGGGCATGGGCATGGATCACGACATCTTCTACGAGGACATCATACACGATCACAAACAGACGATGGGCGGCCCGGCCGATCTGTACGAGGAGAAGAGCGGCAATTTGCAGCCGCGGCCCGTGCACGAGGATCCCGACGAGGAGGCCGATCTCTCCGATCTCTTCGGTGACGACGATCTCGGCGATATGGATGGCGATGGCGAGCGCTATTTGGGCCTGAAGAAGAGCGGCAAATTCCCGCACGGACCACGCCAGCTGGAGGCGCAGAAGCGCATGGGCGTGCCCATGGCGGGACCGCGTTCCCTGGAGCCCAAGCCGGAGCTGGACGATGTGCCGCGGCCCGTCTACCGGCCCCAGGCGGAGGCCCTGCAACAGCCGCGCGAGGATCACATCGATCTCGACGAGCCGAACGCGAACAGCTCGACGCAGGCGCCGCAGGCGCCGCAGGGCGCCGATGGGGACAGCGGCGGGGGCAATCGGCGGCGCCGCTCCCTGGTGATTGCCGACCGGAAGGTGCGCAGCGCTGATGTCGGCGTCAGCGGGCTGTACGATGTGATCTCCGAGGCGGATCTGGCGTTCTCGCCGGACTCCAAGCAGGAGGCGGTCACCGTGTTCCAGGGCAAGATCAGCGAGGAGGTCGTCTACGGGATCTGCATGCCGGTGCCCGGCTTCAGCATACTCTTCATCGTGGTCATCTCGGCGACAATCGTCTCCGCGCTCATCGCCGGCTCGCTGCTCTATCGCTACCAGCTGCAGAAGGAGGCGCTCGAGAAGCAGACGCCCATGCCGGTGCCCGGCACGCTGGCCTCCTGGATGACGTTGCGTCTCTTCCGCATGCGACACATGCAGCAGCAGCAGCAGCAGCAACAGCAGCAGCAGCAGCAACAGCAGCAGCAGCAGCAGCAACAGCAGCAACAGCAGCAGCGACAGCACCAACAGTTGCCCAGCACCCCCGCTGGGCATGAAACGGTGCAGTGAGCGTTCGCCTCCTCTTCCACTCCCCGCTTAGCCAGCCCCCAGCCCCTCCTCCCCTCCCCCTCAGCCTAGCCCTAGCCTTAATCCTAGTGCAACATCTTTAATTTATGTATTTTTTTAGTTTTTTTTGTTTTTAAACACAAAGAAAATGCCCAATTGACTGGCGGGTTTTGCGCCTGCGCCCTTTTCCGATTTCTCAGCACACGTAGTAGAAGAAGAGGAGAGCGAAGAAACAGAGTGGAATGGAACACTCAAGTGTTCATTCCCTAGTTAGCCACGCACAGAGAGTAGAGACATGCACAAAGAGAGTGAGGAAACAGAATGGAATGGAACAATGTAAAGCGTATTTAGTCGTTAGTTAGCCACAATGAGAGTAGAAACAAAGTGGAATGGAACATGCAAGCATGCATTCCTTTGTAAGCCAACATTTATTCATTTCTTCATTCGTTAGTTCGCCACAAAGCCAGTGAAGAAATAGAATGGAATGGAACACGCAATAGTTCATTCGTTAGTTAGCCACAGAGTGGAATGGAACATGCACAATCAGAGTATAAAAAAAAAAACAAACAACATAGCATGGAACAACAAATGAGAAACAAGTGGAATAGAACGTGTATTTACTCATCCGACTATTCGCTAGAAAGAGCAAAAATATAGAAAAGAAATTGGGGTGAAACAGAATAGAATAGAACATGGATATGTTGGCCCCAAAAGGAGAGTAGCAAACGTATTGGAATAGAACATACGATCCTTTAGCCGTAAGCCAATTAGCCACAAACAGACAGGGACGGCATGGAATAAATTGGAACATGTAGATTTTCAGCCACAAGTAGAATGGCGAAGCATGGAATGAAGTGCAAGTGCTTAGTTAGCCAAAAAAGAAACAAACTGGAATGGAACATGCTTTCGTTTTTCTGTTCATACTCACATGCGTGACTTGGCCACAAGGAAAGTAGAGAAACCGAAGGGAATAGAACGTCCATTAGCTAGGCACACGGGAAACGAAGCGGCACTGTGGAATGGAACACTCGTCAGTTGCTAACTCGCTAGTTATTTGCTCTCGTCAGCTGAAACGGGCAACGTGGCAATACTTGAAGGCAGTTAGTTGGCATCCAAAATTCGCTCGCGTGAAGCCCAACTAATCCATTAGAGAGATGCGCTCGAAGTCCGATCTTCACACACACACACACACACACACATGATAGTTTTTTTTTTATTGGTGCTGCATAATATTTATTTATTTATGTTCTTTTTTTTTTAAATATTGGGTGCATTTAGTCGTAAAATTTGCAATAACAATAACGAAGATACAAATAACAATAGAATTTTGCCCGATAAAATCGTATTTCTAAATAGTTCAACGCACATGACTAACGTTAGGGGACACTTATTTATTTATTTACCTTATACTCTATAAGAAACTATCTTAAGCGGCACGTACTATTGAGAAATTTGCATAGCATTTTTGAAAAGATATCCTACAATATTCTAAAATATTTCAAATTTCCGTCGAAAAGTCATTCGAATGCAGCGTCTAGCAAATTTTAAGCAAAATTTTAGTTAAAATTTACAAATTTTTATACATCTAAATTCATATAGATCAGTTGTAGGGCATATATACGTACATATGTACTTTTGGCATATTTCTTTTGATTGAAAATTAATATTCCATATCTCTGATCTATGTGAATTCAGCCTTATGTATTTATTATCTATTTATTTAAAAATCTAGTAAATTATTATTAGAGGAATGGAATGGACACAAAAACAAAAAGAAGAAAAAGAAAAAAAAAACAACAACAACACAACAAATGCAAATCGGTTGTCAAGGCCAAATAATTTATACAATCTTTATTTAATTACCTTTTTTTTAAATAAATACTCGTAAAGCTAAAGAAAAGTTTAATGAAAAAACAAAAAACACTGAACATTGTAATGAACTAAATGCAAAAACAAAATAAATATTTAAAGTTAAGATTAAATATACTATAAATATGATATATGCTGCATGTTTTTTATTTTATATTTGTTTTATGACTTCTGATTACAGATTCTGGACTTTTTTTTATTGGATTGTTCACTTAACGCTTTTTTGCTCATTGTTCTAGTTGACGTTGGCGAACCTTTTAAACTGAAAATAAGTTGAATATTTTGAAATGTATTTATGAGTACTTTGTTGTAAAAACATGTTAAATAGATGAATAGGCATTTTTGCTAAAGAAAGGGGAAAACAGCTGCCGGAATTTGGAACGCCCCCGTGGAAAGTGCTTGGAATTTTTATACAAACTTACCAAAAGCTCGAAAAAAGAATCTGCCAGATATAAAAAATTTCGCTGCATACATTCAGGCGACTTTTTGGACGCTTTTAAAGATTTCATCAATGTTCGAGTTTTCTTTCAAATGGACTCGTAATAAAGTGAAATAAAAGACTTTTATTTATTATCGTTTATTGGTTTTGCTCATACATACAAATACAGTGCTGCATTTGTAATTCGTACATTTCGTAAATAAGTAAATAGATAATTTGATATAAAGATTATGTAAGTACTCGTACACTCGATATTTTGTATCATTAAACTAGGGTATTCGATTAATTTTGTTGCAATATGTGTTTGTGTTATAAACGATTTGTGAAACACGTTGTTAGCTTAAGATCCTTCTCTATGTGCAGGAATTACAATTATATTAATAAAAAAAAAAACAAAAAAATAAATAAATACTCATAATAAACAAATGGGATATGTCAGGCCTTACTAGTTGGTAAAATAAATAAATAAATAAATAAATAAATGTAAAAATTAGATACGCTCCATTTGAGTCAACGATTAATTAAAAATTAACAAGATGCATTGATTTGTGGGTTTATGGATTAAAGAATCGAATCGAATCCGGAGCTTAGACTAAGTTTAAAGCACTTAAAATATTTAGTGACTAATTGAAATACACACTGTCCGATGTGTGTGTATAAGTGTAAGTATAAGTATATTGTAAGCATAAGCATAAAGATAGTCTTAGGGGGAGTCTTTAACAGTTGGCGTCCATTTTCGCAAGTGCCTGGTAAAGTTACCAGCTACTTTGAAATACATCTTTAACAGGAGTTAGTTCTTAGCTTTACCAGTAACATGCGGGAATGGAGCTTAAGAGAGAGGCAGTGAAAGCTAAAGAGAGAGAGAGAGGGAGAGAGAGAGAGAGAGAGAGAGAGAGAGAGCTGGCAGAGTTGCCAGATCGGCCAGATTGGCCATATGTTTTGAACTGTGAGCATTGGCTTAGCACCGCTTTAAAGTAGAACCTAGGCTTAAACTAAGGCATATATTATTTAATATTGTTGTCAATTTTGTTCTTTTCTTTTGTTTAATAATTACTACCACCAGAGAAAGAGAAAGCGAAAGAGAGAGCGAGAGAGAACTACTGGAGAAGAGCGGTTGGAATTTTCTTGAAATGGAAAATGTGAAAAAACCCAGTGAACGGCATGAGCTACATAATTAATTATAATTTGTGACAAAAATTAAACTAATGAATAGCGATACGATTTTTGCAAAACTGCTTCAGCTGAAAGGGGGGGGGGGGACCGGAGGGGTCTGGATTGGGATATGAATTGTACGCTTCGCTCATGAGAGCGCCCGCTTCTTGGAGAGCGTGCCCGGCAGCGCATCCGGCGGCGATGGCAAGTGGATGACGGGCAGAGCGCCAGCCGCCAGCTGTGGATTCGTGAAGGCGACGGCCCGCTCCTTGGCCGCAAAGCTGGAGAAGGGCCGCAGTCGCACGTAGAGCACCGCCGAGATGAGGCAGGACGTGACCAGAATGCCCAGCAGCACGATCAGCGTGATGGCAAAGCCCGGCGTCGTCATGCAAATGAGTCCCTCCTCCCGCACCGGAAACACCATCGTCTGCGGCAGTACGGTCCCGCCGCTGGCGCCGCTGCCGTTGGCCGTCCGCTCGTCGATGGCAAAGGTCAGATCGCCGGACGAGACCACCTTGATGATCCGATTGAGGCCCACCTGTTCCGTGGACTCGCCGCCGACGGCACGGGCCCGCCGCTGCACGCGCCGCTCGTCCCGCCGCTTGCCGATCGCGCTGGCCACGTGGTAGGCGTCCACGTGCAGCTGCGGCGGCGGCGGCCCGTACTGCGACTCGGGCCCCACCTGGAGATGGTGGACGTCCTGCAGGTTCGTCTCGGCGCTGCACTGGTCCGGACAGTGGTAGCGACAGATCTGGATGGTGCACTGGAAGTGCACCTCCATCGAGTCGGGGAACTTGAACGCCTGGAAGTGCGCGTACGAGAGCACCGAGGCGGAGGCCCCAAAGTTCTTGATCTTGGTGAAGCGCGACATCAGCTTCGGGCGGGTGACGCAGCCGCGCTGGTCCACCAGCTGGATGGGCGCCCGCTTGCCGTCGTGGGCGACGCAGTTGCGCACGAGCATATCGAACTTGGAGTCGTCGTCCTTGATCGCCAGCACCATGGTCATCGTCTGGCCGATTTTCACCAGACCGGAGACCTCCGACGCCCACGGGCCCTTGCCCACCTGTATCTGCATCCAGCAGCCGACATTGTCGCCGGCGAAATCGGCGCGCACCACGTCGAGCATGTCGACGGGGAACGGCCGGAAGGTGACGCTCTTCTCGTACTGATCGTGCCACGTGCAGCGCAGCTTGCGCGCCTGATCCCACACCTCCTGCACCTGCGGATCGTACTGGATGACGATGATGTTCTCGAAGTAGGTGCCAGCCCCGGTGCTCGAGCCGCCGCCGCCGCCGCCGCCGGCCTCATGGCCATAGCCCTGATTGTAGTTGTCCGTGTTGCCGGCGGTGCCGCATTCGTGGAGCCCGATGTCGAAGCTGGCCGAGCTGCGGCCGAGCCCGGAGGGCAGGTGAACGCAGTTCATGTTGCTGTAGTGGCCCTTCGAGAAGACGATGCCGTTGAAGGGCTTGTCGAACTGGACGAACACCTTCATGCCGCTCTTCTCGCACTTCACGTCCAGCGAGACGATCTTGGGCATGTCCTGGACGGGCGAGGCCCAGATCTCGTTGTTGCTGGAGGCGCCCACGCTCAGATCGGGCAGCGTCTGCACCTGCACCTGCTGCTGCTGCTGCTGCTGCTGCTGCTGCAACTGTTGCTGCAACTGCAGCTGCGGCGGCGGCGGCGGACGCTGAGCCGGCGGCGGCGGTCCCTTGTAGAACTGCGCGCCCGGCGGCGGTGGCGGCCCGAACGGCTGCCCGAAGCTCATCGGTATATTCTGGTGGTTGTTGCCTGCAAGTGGAGCGTGGTTTAGAGCCCAAACACCATATGAATACACCTGATTCTCCAGCCAAAGACCATATAAATATACCTAATTCTATTTTTGAAAAACTTTTTCTCTTTTTACACGAATTGTTTTAAATATTCTATAATCTTTCTTTCTTTAATAACAGATAAATAATTCAGAAATTGACAACATATAATTTTTATGTTTATATTACTTTCCCTTTTTTTCTGATATGATTATTATTATTTTTATAATATACTTTATAAGTGAATTCGAATAATAAGTTTTCAATATTGTTTTTTTTACGTTGATTTTTTTTTTTTATTTTATCTACTCTTTTTGCATTTAGCCCATATCGTGTAAAAAGAGAATTAGGTGTACAGTACATACCGCGTATATGCGACAGCAAAAAAACATTGAGATCATCCCACATAAAAAACATTTTCATCAGCTAATTTCCTATAAAATACACCGGACATATCTGGACTCCCATTTATACAATAATTGCATATGAGCGGTATTTACTGTACTAAGAAATTGATTTTGAATGAAAATGGCTTTTCGCTTTTCTTGCAATTGTAAAATTTTATAAGAAAATGTAAAAATAAAATTCCCTCACTTTTAAATCTAGATACATCAACTTTTTGCAGACAGATTACTGATGACCTCACCTGAAGACCGCACAGCAATTTTGTGGATACGCCCACTGTGGGTGTGGCAAATCAATAAAATCTATATGTCTTCTCCTGTTCTCCATTTTCAGGCCGATTTTAGGCGGGGGTGGGAAACCTCGAAAAAAAACCATATGTCCCAATCTTACAGTCAAAGTAACCAAATTTGCCAGACAGTCTGATAAGCTCTACTACAGATCAAACTCCCGCCTCCACAAATTACAAAGATCGATATTTTTTAAATATACTGATATACTGTATACTGTGAAGGAGTATTGCGCAGTCGAGTACACCCGACTGCAAGTTTTATATTGTCTTTGGCCGAACCGTGGACTCAACTTACTTCTGGCTGGACCCAGGCCCAGGCTGAGACCCGGCGGCGCCTGTGGAGGACCATTGTGCTGGTAGTGCACCTGCACCTTGGGCACCGAAACCGATTGTTGCTGCTGCTGCTGCTGCTGCTGCTGCTGCTGCAGTTGCTGCTGCTGTTGCTGTTGCTGCTGTTGCTGCTGCTGCTGTTCCTGTTCCGATTCCAGCGCCATTTGATCCACTTCGTTGTCTTGCTCGCTGAGACCCATGGAGAGCTCATCGTTGCCGTTGCCGGCGATTGCCTTCACCACCTCGACCTCATCCGCATGGATCAAAACGAGCTGCAGAAGAAAAAGCAGAAGAAGAGTGCTGTAGTTGCGAGTTAGCGACCTGCAGATACCCTGCATTTGGGTACATGTGTATGAAAAAAAACACATATGTATATGTTGGGCATGACGTGAAGTTACCCTACAAACATGAAAAGAATTCTTCACTGGACTGACTTATTATTGAGTGGGAAAAGCTATTACCAAGATTATTAATATTCTTCATCTATAAGACTTACTTACCATGTAGGAAATATAGGAAAAATAAAATATATTTTAATTTGTATTTATTTATTTAACCTACCAATACTTTTCAGCAGCATTATATATATAAAAAAAATAAAATAAAAATATATGTCGCTTTTGATAAAATGAAGTAAGTTATAAGAATCGGGATAATAAAGTAACTGAGATGAAATGTGATAAACTTTAAGCGATATACCCTTTTTGAAGCACTTGTTATGGGTAGAGGGTAAAATAAAATATCTTTTAATTTTTATTTATTTATTTAACCTACCAATACTTTTCAGCAACATTATATATATAAAAAAAATAAAATAAAAATATGTAGCTTTTGATAAAATGAAGTAAGTTATAAAAATCGGGATAATAAAGTAACTGAGATGAAATGTGATAAACTTTAAGCGATATACCCTTTTTGAAGCACTTGTTATGGGTAGAGGGTAAAATAAAATATCTATTAATTTTTATTTATTTATTTAACCTACCAATACTTTTCAGCAGCATTACATATATATAAAAAATAAAATAAAAATATATGTCGCTTTTGATAAAATGAAGTAAGTTATAAGAATCGGGATGCTATAGTAACTGAGATGAAATGTTTGTTTTGACATGATAAACTTTAAGCGATATACCCTTTTTGAAGCACTTGTTATGGGTAGAGGGTATACAAATGGGTCACAAAAGCAGAAGCAGCCGAGTCGCTCGCATTAATGAGATGCCACAGAGACACAGCACGACAAGAATCCCAAGCAAGTACAATGGGAGCAGCCACATGTCGCATGCCAATTGCCAATTGGCAACTGGCGAATGGCAACTGGCGAATGGCGGATGCGACTTGCGATTCAATTGCATAAGGAAAAGCGGCAGCGACAACAACAAACGGCCGCAAACGAGAACAGCGCAAAGTGTAACAATTTCACTTTTTTTCTTTATTTATTTATTTATTTTTCTTTTTTCTTTTTGTATTTTGTATTTTTTGAACCATCGCCGACATCTCCAGCGACCCAATTGGCCCGCAGATCCGCGTTGGCCCAAACGATGTCAAGGCTAGAAACGGGGAGCACCACAGAACCGGATGGCCAGAGCGCCTAACCAGCTACAAAGATGGAA
The DNA here is from genome assembly GCA_035047465.1 of Drosophila sordidula. Classification (NCBI taxonomy): domain Eukaryota; kingdom Metazoa; phylum Arthropoda; class Insecta; order Diptera; family Drosophilidae; genus Drosophila; species Drosophila sordidula. Next base: position 10,388,160 of record JAWNPQ010000136.1, on the reverse strand, counting down.
CAGTTGCCAGCCAGACACTCAACCGAGATAATTATCCAGCTACATAATGCCTAGATAAACATCAGCGCCGAGTCAAAACTAAGTCGAACAAATCGATTACATTTTTTTTTTTATATAAATAAAATGCTGGGATATTATGAATGTTGGCCAATTATTCGTGTTCAATCCGAATTTTCAAATAAAATTATATTAACAATAAATGATCGAAACTTTTAATTTATAATATTATAATCAAAATATGAAAAAAATATATTTCTTCATTGTAGAGGGATGAATCTATATATAGGTTGAAAAAATGGTCTAGCAGAATTTATAAAATTTTGCGACAATTTTTTAAAAATAACGGAATGGAATTTTGGTGAGTGGAAATTTCAGATACAAAAAAAAAATATATAAAATATATATAGAAACCAATTTTCGGTTTTGCTTTTGCGGAAGACAAGTGAAGAAGTACTTAAACATTTGGCAGACACTGTAACTGCCAGACTGTCTATCTGGCCAGCTGGCCCAGACCCAAGTATTTTCTTTGGACCGAACTGTGCCGCGAGCCCAAAACAACTTTCTCCCAGCAGCAGCAGCAGCATCAGCATCAGCAGCATCAGCATCAGCATCAGCGGCTTCAATGGGGATGTCACATAATCAGCGCGACGTGGTACGCGGTGGCATCCTGCGCCAATCCTGTTTAAGGTAGAAAGTGATGATGCCCAGGCGGCAGACGACAGCAAAGCACACACACACACACACACACACACACACACACACTTGCTTTAAGATAAATGGGCAAACGAGTTCCAAAAACAAATTCTAAAAATACTCAAAGAAAAAAAAAACAAAATAGATTTTTGCATGCCAAGCTGGAGACGGAGACGTGATTTGGAGCAGTCCATGGGCGCTGGTCATGAATAGCAACGAGGAGGCGCCGGCCAGCAGCCACTAAAAGAAGATTTAAGCCAGCTGGCGAGGGGGCGGGGCCGGGGCGGGATTGGGGCTTCATTTCGATTTTAGATTTTTTTTGATGCGCGTGATCCGGTTCCGCAATGCGATAGAACCCATGAGGAAGTGGAGGGGGAGGGGGTGAGAGAGGAGGGGGGCCAGAGAGAGGCGGCGCTCCTGCGTTCAAAGAAATGTGTGCCAAGTTTTCCATTTTGGCGACGGGCAGTGCGCGAAATGCCCAATGGAAAAAAGAAAAAAAAAATACAAAAAAGTCGTGAGCTGGTGTTGTTGTTGCTGCTGCTGCTGCTGCTGCTGCTGCTAATGCGACAACTAATGATGCGCCAGCCGCAGCCGGAGCTGAAGACGGAACCAGAGCCAAAGCCAGAGCCAGAGCCAAAGCCAGAGCTGCCAATGCCGGCTGTTGTTGTTAATCTTGACCTCGACCAATGCTGAAATGTCGCGTTGCCGTCTGGCGGCGGGCTCGAACCTCGGAGCGGGTGTTCGAGTCGCGGAGCGAGAGAAAGTAAATGTGCCAAAGCGTCGACGCTGTCCAGAGAATGCGAAAATCTTTTTTCTTCTCCACGGTGTTTTTTTTTTTTTTTTTTTGTCAGCACACAAAAACCTGGACAAGATCTGGCCGACGGTTCAAAGTTGAACGCGGCGAGGCTGGGAAAAAAATTAAGTAAAATCGAAAACGAGCGAAAAGGAAGAGTTTTTTTTCTTTGCCAGCCATTGCTTTGGGGCTGCTGAAAGGGAAATCATCTTGAAGTCGCGTTTAAATTGTGTCATAGCTGAGTCCATCAACGAGGACGCCCACTCCAAGAAAACAACATAGTCAAATTTGGACTTTCTAAGAGCGTTTAACTATGGAGTATAGAGAGTATATGGTATAGCCATATGAATCTTTTAGCATACTTGAAAATAGAGAGCCTTTATTACTGTCTCATGGGATAACAATCTTCAGATCAATAGAATATTTAATCATCATTTAATCCTTAATTATTCATATATATCAAAAAATCATCATAGCAAATTCTTTCGTTTTAAATATAAGATAACAAATTTGTTCCTTTGCAAATATTTGAACTATTAGGCAATCCTTGGATACTAACACATATATACCTAAGACTAAATAAATTGACCGTAGAGATTAATTAGCTTGCACTTACTTAAGCACGCAAATATCAATAAACAACAACAATAAAAAACTATGTGAAAGCTTTATATTTCTTGGTGCCAGACTACAAATCAAATGACCATATACTATAGCTCTATTAACCATTCCAAATAGTTTAAATTACAAATTATGCATCATATATTATCTAATGAAATTAAAGCTCATTTTTGTATATGTACTGGACATACCTTGATTACTTTTACTTTTAGTTTAATATATTTTATTTGGTTGCATTTTAACACCATTTCAAGTACTTCCGAATTGTGAATAAATTATAGCCATAAAACTTTGCTGCATGACTTAACTTTTTTCAAAATTCCTTTTAAAGCTACTTTTAGCTCGTCTTAAGCTTCTTTAATATCTAACAACTTCAATAGCTAATTTAAAAACTGATTTTAAAGCGACGTTTAAAGCTTCTTTAAAGTGTACTTTAAAGCTACACTTTAGCTATTTTAAACATAGTTTCAAAATACTTTTCAGCTATTTTAGACCTAGTTTGAAGCTGCTAGAAAGCTACTTTTTAAGCAATTTTAAAAAGTGCCTTAAGGAGTGTCTTGAACCCAATTAAACCGTCTTTTAATGCTGCTTTAAAGCTACATTCAAAGCAATTTTTCACTTTAAAAGCTGCTTGGAAACGTAATTTAAAGCTGCTTTAAAGATATTTTGAAACTATTTTTCAGCTATTACAAAGCTTGCTTGAAGCTGCTTTTAAACAAATTTTGCTACTTTTAAGCAACTTAAAAAGCTTTAAAGAGTATTTAAACTTACTTAAAGCTTCGTTTTAAACAACTTTTAAAGCAATTTCCAACCTATTGTGAATCTTCATTCAGGATTATTTTAAGCAAAGCATAAAGTGATTTAAAAAGCTGCTTAAAATCTTATAAAAAGCGTCAAAGCTTCTTTAAGTTGTTGTTTAGGCTTATATAAAGCTAGTTTTCATTTTTAATTTTCGTGGAACCTACTTTAAAGCTCTTTCACTTCACACACGAATGCGCTTATCGATAATTATCGAGCTTATTGAATTGGCAATTGTTGATGTGCACGTTTTGCAGTTGATTCAAATGATGTGTGGAAGATGGGAGAGTTGTTGTTGTTGTTGTTGCTCACCTGCAGTGAAAGGAAAATGATAAGCGGCAGCCAAATCTGTTTGATCCCCAGACGATGTCGACAGCTTTGGCAATGCATTTGTTGTTGTTGTTGTTGTCGTTGTTTTATGATATTTGGCTGCTGCTGGTGTTGTTGTTGTTGTTGTTGCGGCTGCTGTTTATGTTGTTGCCGTAAGTGTTGCTGTTGTCGCTGCATGTTGCTAGCTGGCACGTTGTTTGCTGTCGCTGTGTGTTGTCGTTGTCGTCGTCGTCGTCGTCGTCGTCGTCGTTGTTGTTGTTTGTTGTTTGTTGTTAATGTGCATAAATTGCAATTAATACGTTATTTTTGCTGTCATGTGCGCGCTTTTGTGGCTGTTGTTGCTGCTGGAAAGTAAATGAAATGTTGTGTGAAAAGAAAAAGAAGCAGTGTTAGAAGAAGAAGCAGCAGCAGCAGCAGCAACAGTTGCTGAAACACTAGAAAGTGTTTGCTTTGTTGCTTTTCGCATTTTGCTGTTGCCGCTGTTGTTGTTAGCATTATTATTTATTATTGCTGTTTTCGCTTTCAGGTGTGTGTGTGTGTGTGTGTGTGTGTCTATGTTGGTTAATTATAATTTATTGCTATTAATTTCGCAGTTAAGTTGCCGCTTGACTGATTGACTGATTCATTTGATTGATTTGACATTTATTCAGCTATTCATCTGGCCAACAATAAGTTCCCCCCCCCCCCCTTACAGCAGGTACTAAGTGCTGCCACGCCCACTTGGCTGCCCATTGACAACGAAGCCGAAATAAAAATACATTAACAGAATAAAAAGGCCGAGAGCCAGGCTGACAAGTTATTCACCTGGTCAGGTGGCGGCGAGGTGAAATGTGTTAATAATGTGTTCCATCAGCCAAGTGGGTCAACGTCAACAGGCCCAAGACAAATACGAGACGAGCAATTAGAAAACTCAAGACTGACAACCGCCAAGACCGAAGATTGAAGACTGCAGATTGAAGAGCGAAGAATGAAGACGGAACAGTGGCCACTTTCAGTAGACCAGGAAAAACGTTTGGCAGCTGAAGAAGGAAGTCAAAGAGAGAGGAGGAGGAGTCCCGGGGGGGGGGGGGGCAAAAGCCATAAAGATGCGCAAGCATGAATAGAAAAAGAGAGAGAGAGAGAGATGGAGCTAGGAAAAGGGAAAGGCAAAGTTTTTTCAGTTTTTGACCATGTTGACAAAAGACGGAAATACTTGGAATCGGAATTGGAATTCCCCTTCGACATGTGACATTGCTCACGTTTCTCCTACAAATTTTTCAGATTTTCTTTAAAACATATTAAATGTTATTTTAAATTTATATTTAACGTGAGCTAGCTAAGCTTTAAATATTTCTTAAATGTAACCAAACAAATGATAACCTGAATACAAATCTATATATTTCTGTATATAAACTGTATAACAAATATAACAATTCCTGATATAGTATGATCTTAAAACAAAAAATTTCTTTTAAAATATATATTATTTATGGGATTGTGATACAAACTATAAATCTAACTTTTTAAATAGCACGCAATATGGTCTAGGATTCGAAAACGGCTCCTTGCTGTTCTAACCTGATATTGGACAGTTTCTATTAATCATGTAATCCACCATATATAAAAAAATTATATATATATAATTAATGCTATATACTCTAGCAAGTAAGAATTAACAAATTTCATTGAAATATTCATAAATTTAAGCTCCCATAAAAGTTATTTGCTATATGAATCGTGTATTTATATTTTAAATATACATACAAATTAAATTCGGGACATTTGTAAGGAATCAACTTGGAGGCCAATTAGGCCAGGATATAGTGCTGAAGAACCCAAGAACTCTATCTATCCTTTTCCTTTTCTAACTATATAGTAGACAATCAGTTTATATACGAATTGAATATAATATACGAAAAGATCTGAGCAATCTGGCCGAGATGCGATTTAAACTAGCTGTGCCTTCGCCCAAAACCAACTCGACTATCAGTCCAGCCCCGGCTGGGCTCGGTTCTGGCTGGCCCCAATTGCGTAGCGGGTAGCTGCGACTGGGGCGCACTCTTACCTTCGCAGCGGGCCAATTCCACGAGCTGGGCGACTCCAATTTTGAACAGGATGTGCTCGATGCGACTTTCGAAAGCAGTTGTTGTTGCTGCTGGCTGCTGGTGGTTCTTGTTGTTGCTCGCCTGTTGTTTGTTTTGTTGTTGTTGACAGTGGCTGCTAATTGCCGCAAATTGAAGTCGTTGCTGCAGTTCGAGTTGCACGCGGGCAATTAACGTACGTTGCACACAAAAAAATAACGATCAACGAACTAATCAAGAAAACAAAATAGTGTAAATAAAAAAAAAAAAATATCGAGTGTAATATTGAACAGCAAGGACACACACACAAGGCACACGCGCACAGTAGTGTTTGTTTGTTTTTGTTTTTTTTTACATATATATAATTTTTTGTTTTTTTTTTTTTGTTGTTTTTAGTTAAGTCAAAAAAAAACGTAATTGCACTTGGCCGAAACAGTATTTGTAATTTTTGTAATTTAGCTTTAGCTGGAATTCTCGAGGCAGGCGATCTTCGCAGCGAGCTGGCGAAGTGTTGGGAAAACGCGTCTGGTCCGCGCCGTGGGTAAGCGCCGAATGCTGCATCCACCTGCTTTCTCGTAGCGAAACACTTCGCATGCGCAACGGCGCCGACGGCCACGAGGCAAGCAGCGCAGTCGCTGCGCAGTCGCTGCTGTTGTCGTTGTCGTTGTCGTTGTCGGCTGCTGCTGCTGCTGCTGTTGACGGCGAAATTTCTTCTTTTCATTGATAGGCAGCAAAAAGCGAGACACTGAGACACGAATACAAATACGGTAATCTGGTATCGGTATCGGTATCGCTATCGGTATCGGCTTTGCCGGCAGCCGCTGCCGCTGCATCTGCCTCTGCTCGTGGCATGCGTCTGTTGTCAGCGCCCGTCGGTTTCCCCATTCGTCTGTTTGTTTATACTGGGCAGACGGGGCAACTTTCAGTTGCAGACGCATCGCTGGACAAGTCCTCAAAACTGTTTGCACTTTCTATGCGCCGCACCACCGGCCGCACCACCAACAGCAGCCACAATTGCCGCTGCTTCTCTATCTCAGCTTTTTTTCGCTGTCGCTGTCGCTGTCGCGCCGCATCGATCAAGTTCAGCCCGAGCTCTTGGCTTGTGGGCGTTCCAAATGCCCTTCTGGGCGGGTGCTTCTTATTTTTTTTTTTTTTTTGGACACATTTAATGGATATGCATGTGGTGCCCTAATAACCAGCCGCATTATCTCTGGCTGCTTCTTCGTTTTGCTCTTTGTTCTGTTTTTGTCGCCGTAATGCTTAATCGATTGTTCCACTTTTCCATAAAATATTTTTGCCAAGTGCCATCGCATTTGGCTTTGGCTTCGACTTCGTCTGCGGTTCCAGTCTTCACTGTACTCCGCTGCGGTTGCTCTGCTATGCTGCACAGTGACACCAAAGCAATTATTATTTCTAGCATTATTATTATTAAAGTTATTATTATTTAGATAATTATTGATTATTATTTTAAATATCTCTCCCATCTACCGATATATTCAGCTGCCTGTCAACTGTCTATATACAACATTTTGGCATCATATTTGAAATAATATCTATCAGGTTAGAGTTATCAGCAATGGGTCATAGATTGATTTTACATTTAAAATATATACACTATTGAAAATAACATTTTTTTTTTAAATTGTTTGCTTAAAACATAATCAAAGTAATAATATTTTTTTAATTTCAAACAATTACTATAAAAAACAACATTAAAACCGATTCTGAGGGGGTCAAATTTTATATCAAAAGTCATGCAAAAACTGACAAAAATTCGGACATGTAATGCTCTAGGATCCATAGTTCCCATATTTCAAACGCCGATAACTTTGTCAAAACTGAACCGATTTTCATGTTTGATGTCATTTTTTTCATGGTTCGTCCTCTAGATTGATTCTGCATTTCAAATATATTCATTATTGAAAAAAAATTTTTTTGAATTTTTTGGGAAAAAAGCGTGTACCCCCCCCTTACTCATTTTGGAAAATTTTTTTTTTTCAAAATTTAGAATCCGGAATTTCTATTTTTAATCGATTGTGGTTGTCACAATTAGTATAAAAAACATCATTAAAACCGATTCTGAGGGAGTCAAATTTTTTTTCAAAAATCATCCAAAAATTGACAAAAATTTTGACAAGTAATGCTCTAGGATCCATAGATCCCACATTTCAAACGCCGATAACTTTGTCAAAACTGAACCGATTTTTTAGTTTGATGTCATTTTTTTCATGGTTCGTCCTCTAGATTGATTCTGCATTTCAAATATATTCAATTTTGAAAATAAAATTTTTTTGGGGAAAAAGCATGTACCCCCCCCTTACTCATTTTGGAAAATTTTTTTTTTTCAAAATTTAGAATCCGGAATTTCCATTTTTAATCGATTGTGGTTGTCACAATTAGTATATAAAACATCATTAAAACCGATTCTGAGGGGGTCAAATTTTTTTGTCAAAAATCATGCAAAAATTGACAAAAATTTTGACAAGTAATGCTCTAGGATCCATAGATCCCACATTTCAAACGCCGATAACTTTGTCAAAACTGAACCGATTTTTTAGTTTGATGTCATTTTTTTCATGGTTCGTCCTCTAGATTGATTCTGCATTTCAAATATATTCAATTTTGAAAATAAAATTTTTTTGGTTTTTTTTGGGAAAAAAGCATGTACCCCCCCTTACTCATTTTGGAAAATTTTTTTTTTCAAAATTTAGAATCCGGAATTTCCATTTTTAATCGATTGTGGTTGTCACAATTAGTATAAAAAACATCATTAAAACCGATTCTGAGAGGGTCAAATTTTTTGTCAAAAATCATGAAAAAATTGACAAAAATTTTGACAAGTAAAACTCTCGGATCCATAGCTCCCATATTTCAAACGCCCATAACTCTGTCAAAACTGAACCGATTCTAACGTTCAATGGCATTTTGATTATGATTTGTTCTCTAGATTGATTTTACTCTTAAAATATGTGCATTATTTATATTTTTTTGATTAATATATTAATATATGTGCTGCGAACGGGAATTACACCCACTGCAATGTTCTTAGTTGTTATATTTAATTTTATTTTAAAATTCCCTCAATGAATAATAAGTCAAATTTAACGTTCTTCCTCAATCAAGACAACTCAACACTCCTACCCCGAGAGTAGGGTTCGAACCCGGAACCCCACTTGCGCCGCACACTTCGACAACTCATCTGCCGGGCACGCCAAGATTGTGTGCATGTGTGCATGTGTGTGTGCGTGTGTGTGCGTGCGAGCAACTCGAACCAGTGTGCACGGGCTGAGCAGCGATTTCATCGCCATTTCAAGTGGAGTTGGCAGCTTTAGGAGCTGCTCGCTGCTCGATTCCTGTTTGCTAAATATGACCAAAAATACTTGTCTCGAAATTGGAGTAATTTCATCGCAACCTGCTCGCCGCTATGCTGGTCAACTGGTCGACTGGCCAACTGGCCAACTGGGGGACTGGCTGGCTGTCCGTTGGTTCCGCCTGAAATTGGCCAGTCGCTATCATCTTCTGCGGCTGCGCCTGCGTCTGCTGCTTCGTCTTCGTCTTCGTCTTCGTCTTCGTCTTCGTCTTCGGCGTCGTCTATCGACATTAAGTAACACGCGGACGCGTCTGTTGCCCGACTCGCGCCACAAAGTCTGCCAGTCGGTGGCAGCTCAATTATTTGCTAGCTTTGCATGTTCCAGCGGCCGAAAACAAAAACAAAGACAACAACAAAATGGTTTTCAGGCGCATCTTCAAAGCGCGGTCTGCCGCAGGCAAGGGAGCCAAGGGCCAGGGCTGTGGCAAGCGATTGTGACTGCTGCGGCTGTGGCAAGTTCCCAGTGCCGCTGCTGCTTAATTGTTGGGCGCACGCCGCACGCATCTTAAGTAAACGTTGCCGCTGCCCCTCCCTCCTTACCCCCCCCCCCCACCTGCCCCCATACCCTCCTGCTCAGATGTCTTATTAAAAGTATCTTGTTACTTTCACCATCCGCAGACTTGAATTGCGCTTCAATTTCACACACATTGGCGCTGGCCAAGAAAGAAACAGCCGGAGTGAAAGAGAAAGAGCCGGAGCGCGGGGCAGCGGGGCAGCGGGGCAACGTGGAGGGTTCGTTGGGGCCAGTTGACACTGACCAAATTTGGTGCTAGACTGCGCCAGCGAAGGTCTCGCCGCTCTTCTTCAGCTCCGTCGTCTCTCCAGATGCCGATCGGCTTTAGCTGTAAAATAGCAGGAAGTACTCCCAGCACTATCTAGCTGAATAGCTGACCTGTCTGATTTATCTACAGCTCCAGTGAAAGTGAAATTCATCTAACAAAATTGTATAATCAATCAGAAGATATTGAAAAATATATAAATATATATCCTATATTTCATGCTAAAGAACTATAAGCTAAAAGCTTGCCAACTTATCGATGTTTTTATAGAAGTCTAATTTTGTATTTTAATCTTAAGTAAAGTCTTCAAATCTCACCACAAAAATAATAGTAACAATTGATGAAAAATTAAATTTATAACAATAATAATAGTAATAGTAAAAATAAAAATTTTAAAATCCTATATTTCAACTTGCCAACTTATCACTGTTTTTATAGAAGCAAATTTTGTATTTTAATCTTAAGTAGTCTTCAAATCTCACCACAAAAATAATAGTAACAATTGATGAAAAATTAAATTTATAACAATAATAATAGTAATAGTAAAAATAAAAATTTTAAAATCCTATATTTCAACTTGCCAACTTATCGATGTTTTTATAGAAGTCTAATTTTGTATTTTAATCTTAAGTAAAGTCTGCAAATCTCACCATAAAAATAATAGTAAAAATTGATAAAAAATAAAATATATAACAATAATAATAGTAATAGTAAAAATAAAAATTTTAAAATCCTATATTTCAACTTGCCAACTTATCGATGATTTTATAGAAGTCTAATTTTGTATTTTAATCTTAAGTAAAGTCTTCAAATCTCACCATAAAAATAATAGTAAAAATTGATAAAAAATAAAATATATAACAATAATAATAGTAATTATAATATTATAATAATATTGTAATAAAAGTAGCTCTTCAATTTAAATCTGAATAATTCTTGGCATCCTTTGACACAAGGCGGATCGGATACCCTTACTATATGCTCTTATCAACGGCTTTCTACTGACTTTGCTTAAGTTTTTGCAGAAGATAAAGTTTGAAAATATGCATATAAAGATATATAAATATATTTTATCCATGTTTATGTTTGAGCGCACCCACAACACCATAAATAAGCTCTGTTGGATTTCCATGATAAACGTGATGTTGATATTTTTATGATTATTTTTTTTTACTATTGTTTTTTGTTGGCTGTTTTTCGGATTTGTGGAGATTTATGCGCTGGTCAGTGGCAGCAGGTAGGTTCATTTGCATAGCTCGCTGCTTTGGCTCCCACAGTTCCACGGCGTCGGTGTGTTGTTGTTGTTAGTTTTGTTGTTGCCACCGCCCGCCCCTCGCCCAGGCGGCGGGGCCCTCAGCTGTTGCTAAAGCCATCAACGCCCAGTAAAATCCTCTTTTGCCACGCCAGGTTTCTAGCCAGCTATTTGGGTCGCTCTCACAATTTATTAGTTTAGTTTTCATTGCATTGACACTTCATCATCGAGTGGCTGTCGTTTGTCATCTGCCGCAAACAACAACAACAACAACAACTTGTTGCAGTTGTTGTTGTTGCTGCTGCTGCTGCTGCTGTTGCAATAACCTTTGCGCTGGCTGCAATCGGTCGCATGTGTCCATTATTGCCGGGTTACAAGGTGGCAACTGCAACTGCAACTGCAACTGCAACTCCAGCGGTGGCCAAAGTGAAAACGACACAAAACAAACAACACAAACAACAACTAAAACAACTAAAACAACTAAAAAGCCGAGAAACAGTAGCAACGGCTGCCATTAAGCAATGAGAAGACACTTTTTTCAAGTCGCGAGTTGGGAGTTGCAAGTTGTCGGAGATTGGCCCTTCGGAGTGGTTCACTGGCAATGCGACGGAAATGCAGCCAAAGAATTGGGTTAAAGCCGTTGCCAGTCGAGATGCCACCATTGTTATACCCTGTAATCGACCCGGTGCCTGACAAAGGGCATTCGAAACATCGATTTTTCTGTGTGGTACCAGCTTAGAAAATATTCAAGTTAGTCAACTTTACTCTAATTATTGTTGGCTTTTTTAATTAGCCTTTTTATTGATACGGTTCTTAAGCTCGCCTTTATTGCTTAAGTCTTATATGACGCCCTTGCAGTTGCAAAGAAAATAAAAAAAATATTTTTAAAAATATATTTTTCCATTTTATATATTTCTTACATAAATCGACAGATCATCACATATATAATATATTAACTGGCTTTAAGCCAACTAATTTAATAGTAAGTCATAAAAATAAAAAAAGTAAAAAAAATATAATAATAAAAATAATACAAGTTAGTTTGTTTAAAATATTATTATTATTAATATAAAATATTTTAAAATATCGTCGAAATATTCTTAAACTCCATAGTGTTTTTCTTATAAGAGACTTGTAAGTAAAGGTTTTTATAAATAAATACTTTATTTATATACATATATACTTTGTCTAAATACTTTATAAATTTGATGATATTTATTTAAAAGACGAAAATATAATTTTTGTAAAAATTGATAACAGCTAAAAATTCTACATATTTAAGAAGCATTAGCTTAAAAGTATAGAAAATATTTATATAGCTGAATTTGTATTTTTAAATTACTATTTTATTAAATTAAGTTAAGTTGAATTAAGTTTCTCAAATTTAAATGCCGACAAAACAATTGAGAAAACCTGTTCCTCTGATTTAGATTGACTTGTAAGCCAGCTACAGGGCATCTTCCAGTCGTTCGCGCTTGTCTAGAGCGTTCTTAGAGCTTGTTGTTGCTGTTGTTGTAGCTGCTGTTGATATTTGCTCGTTTCGTTTCGTTTCGCTTTTAAGTGTCGCCGGCATGCGTGGTAAAAGCTGAAGTTGCAACTCATGCAACTCATCCCAGAGCCGCATCATCGCATCAGCATCAGCATCAGCAGCAGCAGCAGCAGCTAAGGCGGCTTAGAAAGCGGCTATGCTTCTCCTTTGCTTCTCTCTCTCTCTCTCTCTCTCTCTCACTTCCACTCCTTCTGCACTTGGCAGCTCCTTAGAATGCCCTGCGCTGGATTGGTATGCGCAAATCTCTGCAGCTCTTAAATCAGCAAAAGACACTCAGCGGAGAGGCATGTGGCATGCAGAATGTGGCATGTAGCACGCAGCATGCAGCGTGCAGCAAGTGCCAAGTGCCAAGTGCCAAGTGCCACTTGCCGTGCGATCAATTTCACTTTCTCAGCACCAAAAAGCAGGTCCAAACATTGAAAGTCAATTAGCTGCTGTCCGAAAAGATTCTTCTGCCGCGAATGTTAAATAGAAAGAGAGAGAGAGAGAGAGAGAGAGAGAAAGAAAGAGAGGGGGGGAGGTCCACTCATCAATTATGGCCATTGTTATTGTTGTCATGCCTCGGTTTTTCAACTTTTTCGTAGGTATTTTTAGTTTTTTTTTCATTTTTTGGCAAACTGGGCGTGCGAACAGGCACTCACATACTCACGTATTCATGCTTGCGCACACTCAGGCTCCATGCTCAGACACTCAGACTCACACTCATACTCGGACTCGTATTTGAGCTGGCAATTGAGCAGTTGCCTCGAGGCGCCACTCGCTGTGGCATGTACCTACACGGCACTTATGACCAGCTCTTTTCTCCAGATCTTGTCTCAATGGAACTCAGGGACCGACGATTGTATCTCAGACAAATGAATCTGAAATCTATCTTATATACTGGCATATATATCAGATACACTATTTCTCAAGTATAAATATCTTATATATAACTATATAATCTATATAATCTTATGTGACCTTTTTTAAATAAGATATTTTAAAATATATATTAATCATAGTACTAAAAAAATATGCATACATATATCTATATGAATAAAAATATTTCGATCTAATTATATAGATATCATATCATATAGAAATATCTATACATATATATATAGATAAATTTTAATTATTTATTATTTATTATTAAAAATCGATATATTAATCAAATCGATATATCTGCAGGGCTCATAAAATGGTGGTCAGATCATATCGTAACACCATTTTTATATACAGTTGTATAAGTACAGTAAGTACAAATTAAGTAAAAAACTAAATTCTTCTGTTTCCATAGTACTTTCACATAAAAAACATTCCGCAGATCACATAGATCACCTAGCTACATGTTGAGTCTTACTTTTTACTGCGAAGAAGAAAAAAAACAACAATGAAAACAATAACCGAAAACCCAAAAAAATAAACGCACTTTCGAAATGAAAACAAAATCGTAGATCAGCAAATAGCATCACGAAGTCAGGCGTTCGTAATGCTGTACCAGACCGAGACCCATCCCCATCCCCATCTCCATCCCCATCCCGAGCTGGCCCAGCCCAAGCCATGCCGCACCGAGACGACGATTGTGAAATATGCAAAGTGTTTGTGCCACGCATGCGCAAACAACGAATGAATGAAATCGACTCGTGTGCCGCCAGTTTGTGGCAAGATGGATGGTGCAGCCGCAAGGGCACGCACCGGCGTCTGTCTGCGCATAATTTAGGCTGCAACGCGGCCACAACCACAAAAGCGTTGCAAGCGCAACTGCGTCAAGTGGCACCATAAACAAACTTTTGACTGCAATGATTGATCAAAAATAATGAACTGACACAGTTCCAAGTACTTAACCAGCGAGTGGCAACTACTCAAAAAGTCAGCGCAAATAGGCGAGAGTGTGCTGCCAGCCACACGAGTACATCACCTGGACCATAAGTACTTACGCTTACATCAAGATGTAAGCGAAGCTTGGCATAGTTAACAAAATGAGTACACAAAATATTCATGTGAATAAAAAATGAATAACTGCTCGAGTAGCAGTCTCGCTTAGAGTTCATATTTATTTTTATATTTATTTATTCGTACATCTAGATGTATGCAAATTAAAAATATTACGACATTAACATATATTTTGCTTTTTATTGAAAATATAAATTCAAATAAATTATATTCGTATTATAGTCACTCCATTAATTTATATAATAAAAGCCAAAAATCATAACTCATAAAAGCACATTTTTGGTAAATGTTTATGTTTTAATGCTGCACCAAAAATCCTATACCCATTTCGGAATTTCCATAGAGCAATAAAAATAGCTATAACAAACTTACCTCAAAAGCTGGAGCTACTAAACGTGGAATGTGGGGTATGTGGTGCCCACACAATTTAATTTCACTTTTCCAATATGCAACAATGCCGCCCGCCGCCCCCCGCCCCCGCCCCCCAATAGATAAACAGCGAATTGCAACCACAATGATGATTATTGAAGCAACAATTGTTGTCTGCACTGAGAAGCGCCCACAGTTGGGATTCTACTTAGTTCAGTTGAACAAAGCCAGCTTAATGGACTGCACTCGGAGAAAAGAGCGGCAAGTTTGTACTCGAAGTAATTCGGTCATGGTGGAAATTAGGAAACTGAAGCAAAGAATTCTTATTTTTTAATTTTTTGTATATAACTCTAAAGTACCTAAATATAAGATTTAAATGAAAATCATAAAGTAGGTAGCCGAGTATTTATAGTATTATAGTATTTATTATATATATAGTAATTAAGAAAATGTTATGCTTATATCAGGTATGCAAAATTCTTGTAGTTAGTGCTAGTATTTATAGTACTTGTTTACGAAGTGATAAGAGTATATTGTATATATTATACATCTATATATCTTCCTCAGTTTTACTAACTTCCTCTAAAGATAAAAAATAATTACAAAATTCAAAAATGTTCCATAATAATAAAATAATCAAAAATAATAATTAAACCCGACTGCAATTTTCTTACTTAATTTACAACATTAATTAATTAATTTATATTATTTGAGAAATATTTTCCGCCAATGTTAGCAACACATAACGAGTTCTATGTCATTTGTGCCACGTTTTTTTCGCTGAGTGTAGTGGTGCAGCCGCGCACAGTGAGCACTGTCCAGCCGCGACAGTTGGCTTTGCGTCTTCGCCGCCTGCCACAGCCAGAAGCATCAATCAATTGCAAATAGAAAACACAAATCTTCCAATCAGACGAATTGATCTTTGGATTGCGCTCGGGGGCTTTGCCTGGGTGCGTTCGGCTGGCCCGGAGACGAGCCGCGGCTGCGCTTGCGGGTGGGCCCCCAACGCTCTCCGCCCCGCCCCCTCCCCCTCTTGCGCCCATGGCGACCGGCTGAGGCTGCGGCTTGGGCTCGGATTCGGATTTGGGTTTGGTGTTGGGAACGTGGCATAGCAGCCGAAGAAAGTGTTAAGTCCAATTTCAAATATTCGCTGGTGAAATTTAAATCATTTTCAAATTTAATTACCGACAAATAAACGTTTGACATTCCAGACGAGCCGCCTGCCACCTGCTTGTCACCTGTGGCACCTGCTAATGCCGCTGCTGCTGTTGTTGTTGCTGTTGCTGCTGTTGTTGCTGTTGGGCGTGGCAGCGCGCATTTCAGGCATTCAAGTGTAGCATCTCAACGTCATCATTATCATTCATCATCAGCAACATGATCATTATGAGCATTGGCTTATTCTACGAATACGCACAACTTTTTCTCTTTTATGTCTGCAGCCTCCAGTATTGTTGTTGCTGTTGTTGTTACCATTGTTGCTGCTGTTGCTTTAGTGATTGCTGTTGGCATTGCAGTCTTGGCATGGCCAAAAATTTTAATGGCAAAAGCTTTGCTCCATTGAGAAATCGGACCACAGTGCACAGTGGTAAACAACGCCCAATCAATTAAAAGGCAAAACACAGATTGAGACATTTAAAAAATTATATATTTTATTATACTCATTTTATTATATTATATTATTAGATTAGTTTTTAAGTAGATTAAATATATATTTTAGTTAAATAAAATTAAGTAAACGACTTAATTGAGAACAAAGTTCGTATTTCTTATAGTACTCAATCTGATAAATAATTTTTACTAAATTCATGAATTTTGTAGTTATTTTATTTTTATTAATTTTTTTATTATTTATCAGTATATAAATAAACCAACCATATGCATATATTTATACAACAAAAAATCCTTATTTTTCTCTATGTGTAGGCATAGGCTATATTTTTAGGTGTATCAGACAATTAACATATTTGCTTTTGTCAAGAAATCTTAATTCATCTATATGTATACAAATGTGCCTTACCTCATGTTGCCGTCAAAGTTCATGTTAGTTGACAGGCAGTTAAATTGCATTTGCTTTTCACTCTGCGTAATTTTGGCAACGCCAAATCATTGAGTTGGCAGCACCACAACGACAAGTTGGCAGCACAAATTGCAAAATTGTTTAATTCATGTTCGGCTGTCAGCTGCCAGATGTGCCATGTTTTGCCAGGTGGCAACACTTTCAATCTTATCTGCTTGGCAAATTTTGAGCAGGTGGATAAACTGCATGGTAAATTTTAAACGCGCTGAGCCTGATATTTAAATAAAATAACAACCAAATGAATAAGAAAAGGAAGTGTAATTCTGGTGAAACGTTTAAGAATGCACCACAAAGAAGAATTGCCAAATTAACATTTACCTTCTTCAGCTCACTTGAAATTTGTCGCAGTGCACTGCCTAATTCTTGACAAAACACAATCTGTGAGCTCGGATCGCAGACGGTCAGCGTCTATGCAGGCCAGACAGCTAGTCACCCACTCTGCCGCACGCTACCCCACCCCCCGACTGTCTCCAGCGGCACACTTCGTGCAACTGCAACAACGTTGCACGCATTATGATTTGACTGAGTGGCAGCTACCATTACGAGCTTGAATATGGGTTAGTTGGGCGACTACGCCCTTGGCGCAGTCATTATACCCTAGATCCGAAAAAAAGCAAGTGCTCTCAAAATAGGGTAACATCAACTTGTCGCAATGTTTGTTAGAAAATTTAAGTGTCCTCGAAAGTATATACATATATGTCTACTCAGAGGTATGTCATATACACATATGTACATATATTATATAAAAGAGGAAAATTAATAGAAACAATGTATCGTATGTGTATCTTCCAAATTAAGCGCTTTCCCATCTGTCAGATAAAACGATATAAAGATTTTAAAAAATATATATAATTGCTGTAAAAATTACGATCTCAGGCAGTAAAAAATGTTTACAGGGTATATAAGAAACATGCAATAATATATGTTCATATGCATAAACTCCTGCATACCTAAAATCAGCATCCAGGGCATCGTCTCGTCGACTACAGCAGACTAACATGTTTTCATTCATCTTCAGCGCAAAGCATGCACACATATGCAAGCACTCGTGCGTGTGTGTGTGTGTGTATGCGAGATCAGGAGACATTTCTCGTTGGTCGTTTTCTCGCCTTTTTCGCGCTGGCCGCTCTTTTCTTTTCTTTTCTTTTTTCTTTTTGGCGCACATAAAAAGCGGCTTTTCGTTTAAGTGCGTCGCGCCTGGATGAGATGTCTGTCGGTCGGTCCGTCTCGCTGTCCGTCCGGCTGGCGACTGCGTCTGCGTCTGTTGTGGAGATGACCGCTTAAGCCGGAACTGGCCATGGCCATGGCCGAGCGCCGCAGTCGCAGTCGCAGTCGCTGTCGCTGTCGCGGCGGCAGCACGTCGAAAGTTGCGCCGTTTTTGGGCTGGCCAACTGACTGACTGACTAGCTGACCAAACCAGACGGCGGCGCAGACGCAGACGCGAACGCAGGCGCAGGCGGAAGAAGGAAAGTGAAGACGCCGCGTGCAGACGCAGCGACGACGTCGGCGTCGCGGCCGCCACCTGCAGGCAGAGCCCAAACGAGGCTGCGCTGAGGATGTCAATTGTGAACGTGGATGCTGATGTGCAAGTGAATGTGGATGTGGATGCCAACTGCTGTGGACGCTGTTCTGTGGATGTCGAATGTGCGATGGCTGCGTGAAAATGCCGCCCAACGAGTTTCGCAATAAAGAGAAAGTGTCCAAAGGCTGTTCTCGCGATCGTAAAGAATAAATTTGTGTTTCCTGTTTGCTGCATACCTTTTCAACGGACAAAATAAGCTAAAAAGCAATACAAACAGATTTCATCTTTATCAACAGTTGCCGCGAGAAAGTTATTCAGCCTGTTGCCAGGGTCTGTGAGAAAACGCCGAAGGGACCCGGACCGAGATCAATGCGCTCCGGCGGCGACAGCAACTCAAGTGAAAACTGAGCAAATTGAAAATAAAAATGCGCTTGAAACGCAACTCGCCAAAACTCCAAAAATACAAAAATACTTGTCGCCGTCTGTGGCAGCCAAAGTGCACTCGCACAGTGGTACAAGCGCAATGGAAAACAGTGCTATTAATGACTGCACACACACAGACGCACACATAGGCGTGCATATGGAGCCTGGAACTGATAAGATTAAGAGCGACGGCATTTGCTGAATGCTGGATGCTTATACGCATTCCAATATCAATATTCATAAGCAATATGACGCATTGCCACACTACGCACACACACACACACACTCACGCACACACAGAGATGCGTCTGTGAATGGTTGTTGTCAGCGTGTGCCACTGTTGTCAACTGATTCGCAATATACCGCTAGATCACGCAATCAGAGCAAGCCAAGCGCTTAGCTATAGCTAAAACCTTGGCTGTAAAAAAACTAAATTAATTTTTGTTATTTTTTTAACTTAACTCGCGTAAAGCAAATAATAGAGCTGTCTAGATTATGTGACATAATATTTTTGACTTTATACTCAATCAATACTCAAAATCAGAATCTGATACATTTGCGAAAATACACATTTTTAGATAAACATTTTCGAAATATTTTAATATAAAAATGTTATTTTTAATTAATTGTTTATTATTTTTAATCAAAAAAAATCCAAATTTTATTAAACAGCTCTTAGATATGTAATGCGTATTTATTAATAGGTAGATATATAAAACTTATTTAATTAATATGAAACTATATAAATACATATTCATGACATGCATTAGCAATCAAACAAATATTGGTTTGTATGTTTTGGCTTGTTGATGATGTTATACAATCTGTAGAAAATAGAGAAACAGAGAAGTGCTGTTTAAACAGCTTCAGAGTAGAGTTAACATCTAGCCAAAAAACCGCTAAACGCTCATCACCCAGCATGCAGGCCAGTGTCTGTGTGTGTGTGTGTGTGTGTATTATTTTCAGCTACGATAATGAATGAGCGACAAAAACAGCGCGCAACATTTTAATGAAATCTACATAAGCACAATGTAATAAAAATATCTACGAGTGTATTTGTGTACTTAGTAAATGGCGCCTTATCCGCCCAGAAGCGATCCACAGTGCGGCTGGCAGCGGCATCCGCTCGCGTCGCAATCGCAGTGCCAGCCACATCGCAGCGAGCAGCGGGCGAGCCGAGGCCCAAGCGCTCAATTGGCGGATAAAAGCGAATTCGAAGCAGAGCGGGGCACACAAACTTTATCCTTATCCCCTGGCATTGCAACTTTATCCGCAGCGACATG
Organism: Drosophila sordidula; assembly: GCA_035047465.1. Classification (NCBI taxonomy): domain Eukaryota; kingdom Metazoa; phylum Arthropoda; class Insecta; order Diptera; family Drosophilidae; genus Drosophila; species Drosophila sordidula. The sequence goes on along the minus strand of JAWNPQ010000136.1, from coordinate 10,368,306 downwards.
TTGCTGTGGCACAGGGCGGCTCAGGTGCTACCGCTGCTGCTCCTCCTGCTGCTGCTCGACCTAACGGAACTGCCCAGCGCTTTGGCCTGGATGAAGTTCAACAGCTACACGGCCCTCGGCCGGAAGCGCACGGACCTGCGCAAGAAATGCCCAAAAGTGAGTCTATTCATAAAGTGGAAACGAGCTGAAATCTGGCTGAATGCAAATCTAAATTTCTTCTGATCGCAACTTTGAGAAATCGTATATTGCTATATTTATCTAGTAGGGAGTGCGAGGGGGGCAGCCATAAAGAATACATTTACTCTGTAAGTATTCAAAGTACACCCGACCACTACACTGAGAGAAAAAACAGACTTGTATGATTGCAGGTGATTGAAAAGTGTTTCCGATGAATTATATTATTTTCCATATAAATTTGCAAAGAAAAAAAAAAAAACAATCCACAGGAGAAGTTGTATTTTAGGAAATTACGATATTCATAAATTCCAAATTTCAAATCTCTGGTTCTAATAGTTCCCTATATTAGTGGTAGCAGTGGCGTAGACAGGGGGTTTGCGGGTTAAAAAAAAATATATATATTTTATTTATGTATTTATATTTTTACTGCGCCCCTCCCAAAAAAAAACCCTACCTACGCCACTGAGTGATATTATTCACAAAAAGAGAACCCTATAACGACTCGGCCTGTGATTCTGAACAAATATATATATATAGAAAAAACTTTATTTTACGCTTTTAACTTGACAACTAATTGGAAACAAAGGTTTTGACTTAGTGTCATCATATATATTTCCGAAACTTTGTATGGGCACCGAAAAACTTAAACATTTTTTAACGTAACAAAATATTTAGTTGAATTTCAATAGATCTTATTTATCTATATATAACGGAAGTTTTTCTATACAGACTGCAGATTCGACCGAGTCAACTAATTGGAAACAAACAAAATAATATCAAAAAACAAAAGATAAACATAAGAAATAATTCAAAAAAAAATGCAAATTAGATTAAAATAGTATCATTACTTTGTGGGGAATCCATTTTGCATATATATATATATAATATAATATATATATATGTAATGTAATATCATCGTGCAGAGTATAATTTTTATATTTGTATGTCTGCAACACCCAGGGAAAATAATCTTATCTGGTTTCCGTTTCTTAATAAAAATAAAGGGGAAAGAACACTTTTTGTCAGTGTATGGAGCTAATGAAGTTTATTAGAAGTAAGAATCGCAAACACAACTCACTCGTATTTTGTCGCAGTGTAAGTGCGTATGTACATTTAAATTAGCATTGTGTGTGTGTGTGTGTGTGCGCTCATCAATATGCGAGTCAGCCAGGCTCCCATTCAGAATGTGTCTGTGCGAGGGGCGGGCAGGGGGGAGGGGGGAGGGGAGTGGGGGCCAAAGAAATGGGCGCACAGTGATGCCAAAATCAATCACACTTTCTAAGTGCGCGACGTCGCAGTCGCTGCCTCCAGCGACGTCGGCGTCGGCGTCGCCATTGGCAACGTTGACAGGCGGTCAAGTGCAGCGCTGCTTTTCTTCACACGCGCATACCCTGTAAACACTGAAAGTGGGTGGCAGCTGCTGGCAACAGGCAGTGGCAGGCATCTGCGATCTCTTCTCATACAAGTCGGCAAACCGGTTTGTAACCGAACCGGTTCAGCAAACTTTTTTTACAAATTTCATTTGAAAATTATGTAAACTAAGATTCGAATTAAAATCTGGAAAACCAGATGAACGAAAATAAGGCGAGACTTTGGTTCGAACCGTGAACCGAACCATAGGCGTTTTTTTTTTTTTGAATATATATTTATATATATATTTTGTAGTTTTTTTTTTTTTAATTTTAAAGCCTAATACATTCTCTAACATTTGATTTTCGCTAAGAAAGAAGTGAGATGGCCCCACTGTGCGACCTAGTGCCGGTTCCGTCCGTCTCATTCCAGATACTATATCCAGCACATTAAGCACTAAATAAATGCACCCATTTTGTGTCTCCTATCTACACATTTTAGGCATATATTTATCATATTTCGATTTGGCCAAAAGCAATTAATAATGTAGTTTATCGTCTAGTGTAAAAGTGGCCCAAAGTGGGCCTGTGCGTTACTGTGCAGGGTATCGCCTAGTCGAGCAGCCTCGACTGGAGCACTTTGGCTTGTTTTCTGCCCCTCGTTTGTTTCTAGTTTATTTTATTTTGTTGTGGCAGTTGTTAAACGCAAAGCCAAAAGCCACGAACAAATTGAACAAATGCACAAAGTGGCATGCAACTAGATGTGTGTGTGTGTGTGCGTGTGTGTGTGTGTGGCTTAATTTCATTTGGCACGCACATTTGCCGCAATGAATCTGGCTGTTGTTGTTCTGCTTTATCTATACCTAAGCTTTCTTCAAGAGCCCTCGTTCTAACCAACTTAACCCCCCCTCCAACCCCCCGCCCCCGCCCTCCTCCTCTCGCCCGCAACAGGTGCGCGCCATACGCAACTTTGATCTGGAGCTAATGATGGGCAATTGGCACGTGGTCCAGTACTATGCCTCCACCGAGGAGCTGCCGGAGTACGCCTGCATGCGCAGCAATTTCGCCTTCTCCAGCGAGGATCAGCACGTGAGTACCGGGTGCGTCGGGTGTCACCGACTGCGGCATACCCCTTCGCAGTGTAACAACATCGTTATTATTGTTACCTTGGAAATTAGATTAATTAAAATTAAGATGAAAATCGGTGGAAAATAGTTTTTTGGGATTTTTCACTTTTCATCCAATTAGTTTCCAGCTTTTTTTTGAAACAGAATTCGTATTTCATTCCGTTTGTAAAGTCCGATACTCCTCCAAGGCGGAAAATGGCAATAATTTTGTTCTCTTCCAATTAGCTTCAAAACCTATTTTTAAACTTCAACTCATTTTTCCCAATTGGGCTCCGAAAAATTGTAACTAATATTTGTTGCATATTTCAATCGATATGTGGGATAAATTTCCTATTTATCAGGCAACAAATAGTTGCAATAGTTAACATTTTAAGTTGAATGCTTGGACCGGACAAATCCAACCAATGCCTGCAAGTACAATATATTTCTTTTATATACCCACATCGTAATCTGCAGATAACCATGAACTTTAGCTACATCTTCGCCGAGGATCCGCTGCGCGAGAAGCTGCAGGGCAACATCACCTGGCTGATTCCGGACTTTGGCACGCCGGGGCACTGGCTGCACACGGAGGATATATGTAAGTGGGAGCGTAATTGCGGCCGGTTGTGGCATATTTTGATCTCTGTAACGCAGATGAGGGCATCTACAATACGTATGTGCTGGACACGGACTATCTCAACTGGGGTCTAATCATGCACTGTGCCGAGAAGAAGAAGCATCCGCGCTACTTGTCCGCGCTGCTGCTCTCCAGGCAGACCACGCTGGGCGACAACGTGATCACATTTTTGAGGGAGAAATTGCCACGCTACGATATTGACTTATCCTTCATGTTTGCCATTAATCAAACCTCGTGCGAGCATCTGATGGAGTCCAGCAAAGATGATCCGTTGGCGTATATTATAAATGGTCAGCAGAGCGTCACGGACAGCTTTAAGCTTATCAATCAACCATAATTAATCAATAAAAACGAAAGTCTCAAGACACTTTGAAAACACTTTTAAATTTAGCGCTCACATGAAGTTGGCTGCACGCAAAAAAGAGGCTCCCAACTAAAGTTGGCTGCGCTCATTATTTCCACTCACTTAACACTGGGTGCGCGCCATGCGCAACGTACCGTCAAATGTGTAACGTTAACGCAAAGTGAGTAGCGCGAAACGCACAAATGCGCAACGTAATCGATAAAAGACAACACTGAGCGTTCGTGGCGAATGACAGACTGAACAACGCAAACAGTAATTTGGTCACTCTGAAACGTAGTTGCGAAGAAAAAATTAAATATTTTTGTGTGTTTTGAAAGCGTTTCAATTGGCCTAAGCAAAACGGCAAACGTGCATTTTTTCAAACGTATCCCAACCAATGTTCGCTATGTGCAATAATCGCAAGTGTCGCACAAACAGCGATTCGCATGTATATAATTTGTAGCTGTTGTTGTACCTGATTTCGTTGCGATTTTCGTATGCTGCGTTAAAAGTGGTGGAAAATGTGTGCAACAAAAAACATGCAGTTGCCACTAACCACTATGCACATTGCTCAGCCAGCCGCGGATTATTATTATTACTAAAATTGAATTGTGTGGTGCATGTGCGTGAAACGCGAAAAGTTGCTTAGAATTCGCGCGTGCAACACAAAATTGCGCCAATAAGCGAGCGACGACGTTTCTGTCTGTTTCTGTTTTATTGCATTCCTACTCGCACGCACACACACACACACACACACACACACATACATACATACATACATACATCGGAGCAACAGAGATTCGAGCATACATATGCATATGTATGCTCGCATGTGTATGTATGCATATACAGATGCCCACATGCATGCACGCAATAAACGGATCACAACAACAAACAACAAGCAACATTGTCCGCAACTCAAATGTTTTGTTTCAGGTAAGCATGTACCAAAACATAAATACATACGAGCATGTATGTGTGTGTGTGTGTGTGTACAGTTAACAGTGGTGTATACAGCACATAAAAATAGATCAAAATTCAATAAACTCAAAGTGCAACAAATTAGTTTATGTGCATTGATTTGTTATTTTATTTTTTTTGTTTTTTGGCAACAATAAAAATGGTAAATCGTTCGCGCTCGCACAAATGGATACTAGTGTGCGCTCGCTCGCACGCATGCCACACCAATGCCCGTGCGTTTGTTGTGTTTTGTTGTTGTTGCTTTCTTGACATTTACTGCTGCTGGAAGGAAGCTCCTCTATTTCTACTTTTTTTTTTTTTTTGTTTTTTATTTCTCTCAGGCGCTCAGTAGTAAATTTACAGTTGCTTACAGTGTATACACACATAATATTTATATTAAGTATAAAAGTAATCAAATTAATTACTAATAATGCTCATGTGTTTCGCTCTCCCTCTCTCGCGCTTTCTCTCTCTCCCCCTTTCTGTTTACCTTTTTCGCTTGCAGTGTAATTGTTGCAATTGCCGTCAAGTGGCCACGCGCGCCAAGCACCGCATAGAAGAAGCGTAAACAGAAACAGTGAAGCTCAACTTTAAAGGACAGCGAATCGGACAGCGACCCAACGCCCGGCAGGATGTCGCGCTGGGGCAAGAACATTGTTGTGCCGCTGGACTCGCTCTGCAAGGAGAAGGAGAACACAAATCGACCGACGGTTGCCCGGTCGGTGGGCACGGTGGGCAAATGGGGCAAAATGGGGTTCACATCGACGCGCACCTATACGCTATCCGCACTGCATCCAATGGCCGCTGCGGCGGCAGCAGCTGCGGTGGCCGCCAGTCCCGCCCAGAGTCCGGCCTCGACGCACGATCACGATCCCAACGATATGTCCGTCTCGGTGCCGGAGCCCCCCAAGCCGAAGAAGTTCTTCAAGTCGCGCAACGCGGCGCCGCCGGAGGTGATAGCACAGATAATACAACAGCTGCCGCACTGCGTCGCCGGCACGTCCCCGATGCGGGATCCGGCGGGCATGACGCCCACACAGGAGCCCATCAAGCTGAAGCTGGCGAAGGGCAGCTCCGCAGAGCGGAAGCGCAAGTCGCCCAAGAAGAAGGCATCGACGACGACGACGACGGCGGCGGCGGCGGCGACGACGTCGGCTGCTTTAACGCCAGGTGCGTTTGGCGGCGCCGACAGAGGCGACAGCCTGGCCATGGATGTAGCGGATGAATTGGACTTGGACACTAGCGCTTCCCCCACAGCTGAGCCCAGGGGCAAGAAGAAGAAGGTCAAGGAGGAGAAGAAACTGAAGCCGGAGGCGCCGCCGTCCCGCATCTTGGGACGCGCACGGAAGGCGGTCAACTACTGCGAAGTGGACGAGGACGAACGCTATCCCACGCCCATCAAGGATCTGATCATTCCCAAGACGCGTGCGCCCGAAACGACAACAGCGGCAGCAACAACAACAACAACAACAACGGCAACGGCAACGGCAACAATCGCAGCTGAGGATGTCTCCCCAGCAGCAGCAACACCAGCAGATGCCAGTCCCGCGTTGCCTCCGCCCACCACGGCGCCCAGTGCAGCAGCAGCAGCAGCTGCCGTCGTCGGCAGCACGACGGCCTCAGCCAGCGCAGCGGCGTCCTCTGGGCCACCAGCGTCCGCCTCGTCGAGCGCTTCCCGCACGCCCGAGCATCCGCCAATTGTTCTGCGCATTTCCAAAGTGAGTGTTGGGAGCTGTATGAACAGATTTTACCATGGGCTAAAACCCCTTAATTTTAACCAGAAAATTCTATATATGTTAAGTATTTGAATTTCCAATTTGATATATTTGTATCACCAAGCACTAATATGGAATATTTAGAATACTTTTAGTCAAAGTGTAGGCTATAGTAAACTATCAAAGCTTAGACAAACACTACTTCCATACATTAGCCTGGTATTCAGTTGTTCAATTATTTATAATTTTTATTTTTCTTACTACCTTTTTCGAATACCCTGTTAGATCGCCAATTAGAACTTTTCCTTTCTTGTGTTGCTTTTAGTGCAATGTTCTTGTGACCTATTTAGATACACTTAGATTCAAGTATATTTTACATATTTTTGCTAATTTTTCATCGCTTAAATGTTGACTAATTTTAAAGCTAGAGTCTGATAAAATGAAGAAGGGTCAAAAAGCTTTTAATTGCAAACAAAATGCCTGTGAAACAGTTCCACTTCACAAATTATATATTTTAAAGTTTGCTATTTATAATAGCCCTGATCCATAGATATATATACACACCTATATACAAATTTAATGCTATCATATCCTCATCTGCCATAAATGAATAGAAGTCCGATAATACACTGGTCGCTCAATAATTAACAATTCTATTCGAAATAGTTAGAATATTTATTTATGTTTCTGTTTTGAGACACTCTTGAATGTAGAATTCGTAGCAACCAAATGAAATAGGCTTCTAGCCTTTATTAAATTTAAATTATACCCTATTTTAATTGTTCTTTTGAATTGGTTGCACAAGAGAATAGGCCACAAGCCAAAAAGTTGTGTTCTGTGAGTGACTACTGTACAGAAGCTAGGCCATATAAAAAGTAGTTCGCTTTAAATTATTTCTCACATATAATATATGTACATATATACGACGTTCAATTATTCGAAGAAATTCAGCTAGCATAGAATTGTGCTTAGTTGACACATTTTCCGCGTCTGCCGAACCACTGTGCGCTGAGCGCGTTCGGTGAGAGACGATCTTTGGCTGGCTCTCGCTCGCACTCGCAGTCGCTCTCACACGCACGCACACACCCCCAGATGTGCTGGCTTGAAGCGCTCTTTGAGTGCTGTGTGGGAAAGAGAAAGCGACAACAACAATAGCAACAACAGCAACAACAAGAAGCGCAGTGTTAAATTACGCGCGCTTTTACATTAAACGGAGTTTTTTTTTTTCTTTCTTTCTTCTTTTTATTTGATTTTTTTTTGTGCTGTTTTCTTGAGTTTCTGTTTTTTCAACGTTTTCATTTTGGCTGCGCGACGCGCACAGTTGTTGTTTGAGTCCGTTGGGCGACAGTTAGCCAAGTGTTAATTGCGGCTGAGAAAATAAACGATCGGGCAGAAACTAGACGTAGAGCACACAAAAGCCAATGGAATTATTTGCCGCTTTCAATTGCAGGGCACCTCACGCTTAGTCAGCACGGACAGCGAGGAGCCGCCAAATAGTTCGCCTGCGCAGCAGCATTACGAGACGCCCGCCGCCGATGCGCGGGAGGAGCATGTTGAGGACGCGGTTCCAGCAGCGAGCACGCCAAAACTAACTGTAATACAGCTGCGGCCGCCGAGGGGAGCAGCACAGGACCCCGGAGCAGCAGCAGCAGCAGCCGGAGCCGGAGCGGCATCTGGCGGCGTGTCCACAACGCAGGAAACAGCGTCCGATCACGAGCCAGAGCCGGACGAAGAAGAGGAGGAGGAGGAGGAAGAGGAGGAGGACGAACCGCCCGAAATCAACTATTGCACAGTGAAAATCTCACCGGACAAGCCGCCCAAGGAGCGCCTGAAGCTCATCATCAAAACGGACGTCATCCGCAACGCGATCGCCAAAGCAGCCGCCGCTGCCGCCGCAAAGGCCGCCGGCGAGGAGTCGCGCAGCGAGAAGAAATCCAAGAGCAAAAAGCACAAGCATCTGAAGCACGCGCTAGTCGAGCAGCTGCAGTCCAGCCAGCCAGGAGCAGCGGCAGGAACGGGAGCAGGAGCAGCTGCCAGCGAGGTGGCCACCTCGGAGTTCAAGACGCCCTCGCCGCACCTGGCGCTCAGTGAGCCGCCGCAACAGCAACAGCAGCTGCATCCGGCGCACACGCAGCCACGCGGCTCGGCTATATCGCCGACGACACGCTCGGATCACGACTTCGACTCGCAGTCCTCGGTGCTGGGCAGCATCTCCTCGAAGGGGAACAGCACGCCGCTGCTGCTGGCGCAGGCGGTGCAGGAGGACAGCTGCGTGATACGCAGTCGGGGCTCCAGTGTGATCACCAGCGATCTGGAGACCAGTCAGCACTCCTCGCTGGTGGCGCCGCCCTCCGACATTGAGTCGCGTCTCGAGTCCATGATGATGACCATGGACGCCACAGCAGCGGGCACCGGATCCGCCGCTGCGGACGCGCACGCTCGTGTCCCGCTCGTCGAGCAGCCGCTGCAGCAGGACATCCTGGCCGTGCTGCGGGGCGACGTGGTGCCGCGTCTCAACGGCGCTCCGCCCGCCGTCGAGGAGCCCTCGTCATCCGAATCCAAGCAGCCAAAGCGCACAACGCGCGGGCGTGCCCGCAAGTCCAACCACAGCACGGTCGAGGCACGCGCCCGAGGCCGTCCCAAGCTCGCGGAGCCAACGTCCACAGTGCCAGCTCCAGGTCCGGCTCCGGCTCCCGCTTCCGCTCCAGCTCCAGCTCCGGCTCCGGCTCCGGCTGCAGCCGGCAAGCGTGCGACACGCGCACGTGGCAGCAAGCGGGCGGCAGCGGAGGAAGCGGAGCTGGAGGAGTCGCCCGAGAAGTGCACGGAGGCGGCGGAGGCGCCGCGACGTGGCCGCGCCGCTGCGCGCGCCAACAACAACAATGTGGCCAGCAATAATAATAACAACAACAACAACAATAACATCAACAAAATCGCCGCCAATCTGTCCGCCAAAGCGGAGGCCAGCCGAGCCACCGACAACGGCGCCGGCGGCGTCGGCGGTGCCGCCACCCGCAGCTACGGCCGGAAGCGCAAGAACCAGCAGGTGACGCAGGTGCTGCAGCAGGCCGAGACGGAGCCGGCAACGGCGGAGCAGCTCAAGCAGAAGCTGGCGGACGAGGAGCAGCTGGAGGATGAGCAGCCGACGCCGGCGAAAGTGGCGCACACCGAGCTGGAGCCCGATCCGGAGCCGGATCCCGGCATGGACGAGCTGACGAACAGCTCGAACAGCTCCTCGCCGCAGCACGATGGCTCCTCGTCGTCGCCGCCGCCACGTGACTACAAGTTCAAGGACAAGTTCAAGCGCACGCTCACCCTGGACACGCAGGTGGCGGCCGCCGCTGGAGCCGCTGCGGCGGCCGCTGCAGCTGCCGCCGCCGCCGCCGCCGCTGCTGAGGGTGCAGGCAATGGCGCCGTGGCAGAGGGAGGAGCAGGAGTAGCAGCAACGGGAGCACCAACAGGAGCAGCAGTAACAGCAGCTGCAGCTGCAGCAGCAGCGCCGTCCAGTAGCACCACCGGCGAGGAGACGCAACGCGGCGCCGTCAAGCTGGTCATCTCGAAGAAGAAGGGCAGCATCTTCAAGAGCCGCGCCCTGGTGCCCTCCGATCAGGCCGAGCAGGCGACGGTGGCCAAGCGGCATCTGTACAAGCACAGCTGGGATGCGGCACTGGAGGCCAACGGCGCTGGCACCGGCAGCGATGCCAGCAACGCCTCCGCCTCGACGACAGCGGGCGGTGGCAGCGCCAGCGGCGGCAGCGGCAGCGGCGGAGGCGGCGGCGGTGCCAAAGCGGACAGCCTGGGCGCCGGCAAGTCGACGGCCATCGATGCCATCTACGGCGACTTCGGCGACAGCAACTCCAACAACAACACCTGCGGCAGCGGCGCCCTGCGCGGCGAGAGTCCGGCGCTGGGCAAGCTGGCGCGCCAGACGAAGCCGCCGCACAGCGCACAATCCTCGGGAGCGGCCTCAAGCGACGCCTTCGACCTGGAACTGGAGGCGGGCGCGGACGAAGCTGGCGGTGCGGAGCGTACGGGTCTCCGCGTGGACCGCAAGACCAAGGAGTACTATACGGTCGTGCGCAACGTGAAGACGGCGCACCAGATACAGGAGATCGGCGAGTACCAGGAGATGTACGACGATGTCGAGTACATACTGGACGCACTGCAGCCGCACAATCCGCCGCCGACGCGCTGCCTATCCGCCCTGCAGCTGGCCACCAAGTGCATGACGCCCGCGTTCCGGATGCACGTGCGTGCCCACGGCGTGGTCACCAAGTTCTTCAAGGTGAGTTGAGCCGACGGCCGCCTGGCATTTGCCAATCTTCATGCTAATCCTCTCTTGATCCTCGCAGGCGCTCTCCGATGCCAACAAGGATCTGAGCCTCGGACTCTGCACGTCGGCCATCATGTACATACTCTCGCAGGAGGGCCTCAATATGGACTTGGATCGGGACTCGCTCGAGCTGATGATCAATCTGCTGGAGGCCGAGGGGGTCGGCGTGGGCGTCGCTGCGCCCACAGATCGGGCCAACTACGAGCGCAACAAGCAGAAGGTGCGCGAACTGTGCGAGGAGATCAAGGCCCAGGGCAAGGGCACCCATCTGAATGTCGAGTCCATAACGGTGGGCACGCTGGCCATGGAGACGCTGCTCTCGCTGACCTCGAAGCGTGCCGGCGAATGGTTCAAGGAGGATCTGCGCAAGCTGGGCGGCCTCGAGCACATCATCAAGACCATATCCGATTTCTGCCAGCCGGTCATCGCCACGGCGGCCACGGACATGGCACTGGTCGCCTGGCAGCCGGCGCTCCTCGACAACATGCAGACGGTGGCCCGCTGTTTGCGCGTCCTCGAGAACGTCACCCAGCACAACGAGGCCAATCAGCAGTATATGCTCACCTATGCGAAGGGCCGGGCCGTCGACACGCTCTGCTTTCTGTACCGTCTCTGCGATCGCCAGCTGATCCTGCATCCATCGACAACGGAGCAGAACAGCAGCAAGGAGCATCCGGGCGTCGCGATGCGTGAACTGCTCATACCCGTGATGAAGGTCCTCATCAATCTGACGCACACGTTCAACGAGGCGCAGCCCTCGCTGGGCGCCGAGCTCCTGGGCAAGCGCACCGATGTCATCGAGACGAGCTTCCACCTGCTCCTGCTCGCGTCCAACTACATTCCGGACCGCTGCGTCTTCGAGCTGAGCATCCTGGTGCGTACTCTCCTACATATCTAAGCCCTGAGCCCATTGAAAATGGCTTAAAGTATAGAAATTATTGTTCAGGACGAGGAGTGGAGTCTAGACATGTCCGTTTGTCCGTCCGTCTGTCTGCCTGTACAAGACTAGAAAAGCTAGAGGCATCAATTTTTCGTCTATAGATTCTGCTATAAGTGCACAGTGCGTTTGTGTGTATGTATGTGTGAATACAAGGGGATTGAAATGTATGCAAAGACAGGGTTCAAGGTATGCCCAGTCGGGCGCTCTTATCTGCTGTTATATATATACTTATACATTTTATATATTTCTTATCTATGTATGTGCAATGGTCGTAACTTGCCTCTCTTTCTGCCCCTCCAGGTGCTCACCCTGCTCATCAATCTGTGCATGCACACGCCGCCCAACCGGGCCACTTTGATGCAGGCGAACGCGCCCGCCGATTACGTGGCCGACAATCCGACGCCGGGCGATCAGCCGGTCAGCGCGGTCCAGGCGCTGCTCGAGTACTTCTACAAGTGCGAGGAGCTGGCCAGGTGCGTCACTTAGTCGCGCCTGCCGCAAACCACAAAACTAATCCTTGTCCCTACTATTTGTTTGCAGGCTTGTCGAGAAGAACACGGACGCCTTCCTGGAGAGCAACGAGAAGAGCAAAAAGAAACAGGAGGAGGTCGAGGAGACGGTCAATAACCGTAAGTCACAACCAATACATAATTAGAAGATAGCTTCATTATATCAAATATCTGCAATGGAGTCACCTTAATCTTAAATATCACATATGTTCAGCTTGGGAAAATAGAAATAATAATAAACTAATTCCGAAGAAAAGGCAGCGACATTTGAGTATCTCTCGCACATTCCAATAAAATATCTTGGGTAATAAAAACCCCGCCTGAAAGTTTATTTATAAAGCAAGCTGCAATAGGTTTTTAGTATTTCAATTACAAATATTACCAGATAAAGTTATGGGAATAAAATAGATACGTTCCCAAAAAAAAAAAGAGTATATATATTGTCTTTATGGCAAAAATAGTAGAAAAATTCCAGACCTAAAAAAGCAAACTATTATTTTTCGTGCTTAGACAGGAAATGCATTGATATATAAAAAAAAAAGTTAAACTAATATAAACAACAACATTTTATTTGTTTTGTGGCAATAAACGCTAACGTTAGCGTAAGACTGAGATAAACTATTATTATCTCTATTTCCAATTGTTGATAATTCAGTACAATGTATAAATTGTGACGGGTGAGACTAAAAGAAATTCCTAAAATATAACAAAAAGTGCAAAGAGTTCAGAGAATAACATTTAAAAACGATTTATATCAAATTTGGGTAAAAAGAAAATTAGCAGATAGATAGACAGATAGCTATATAGATATCAATGTATGTAAATGTAAATTTTAATTATCTCTGGTTGAAAAATCTGTGTACAGGATGTTAAATTTTCAAAAATCCTCGCTTGTTTCATTAGAGTAGAATTATAATAACTATAAAATGAAGATATATCTTGAGAAATATGGATAGGATTTGGAATCGTTAAAATGCGATATAATACAGCTTGCTGTAGATGTTTGTTTCGCCAGAAATAGATTGTATAACTTTTACTGTTAGGCAAAAGAATAAATTGCATACTCATTTGTCTGAATTTGTATTGAATTGAATGTTTTCTTGCGAATCCAATTGCAGTTGTGCAGCGGGCCAGCCATCACATGGAGCACACGCTGAAGGGCAGCTATGCGTCTATATTGATCGGTAACCTGATCACGGATAACGAACAGTACGAGACAATCGTGCGGCGCCAGCTGCGCGGCAATAGCTTCAAGGAGATCGTTGGTGTGCTCGAGAAATATCACACCTTTATGAACCTGACTTCCAGCGTGCGTAGCAAATTGTTGTTCTTGGAAAATGCAATATTAATTTACCTGTTTATTGTTTCTACAGCTGGAGGCCGCCTTTGTGGCGCACATGAAGTCCACCAAGAAGATCATTGATAATTTCAAGAAGCGCGACTATATCTATGAGCATGCGGATGAGGATCATACGATGCCGATGCCACTCAACCTGGAGACGACGACGACGCATCATCATCATCATCACCATCATCATCATAGCGAGGCAAACGATGCGGCGCAAACGCTGGACGCGAATGCCTCCAGCAGCAATACGAGCAGTGCAGCCGGCAGCAGCAGCAGCAGCAACACCACCACCAACAGCAGCACCACCAACACGACCAACAGCAGCGCCACCAGCAGCAGCAGCAGCAGCGGCAGCAGCATGCCACGTGTCTTCAAGACCTACAGCAGTCACAGATAATCAATGTCAGACGATGAGCATTAAGCAAAGTCGGTTTGCAATATATTATATTGAAAAGACGCAATCGACGTCGCCGCCAATCACTGAAAGCCTGCCACCAAAATAATAATAATAATAATAATAATAATAATTATTTATGTTGTTTGTAATTGCTGACAATTGCAGCCTGTAATTAATTATTTATTTCCTATTATGTATGTGCATGTGTTACGTATATCGATGTGTAATCCATGGAGCCAAACACACACACAGACAACTCTCACACACACAGACACAACACCATATTATATATATAATTAAATTTCGCTGTGCTCTGCTCGCCTCTGCTTTGGTTTTTAGCTTAGCTTGGCAATATTTTATATTGTATTTGTATTTAAAAACAAAAAAAAACGTGATAGCAAATTTCATGAGCATGTTCAGCGTTTTAACTACAACAAATACACACACACCTACACCAGACCGAGAAACACTCAAAGATCCAAATCAACTACTGATAATGTGTACGTTATATAGTCATAAGCAATATTAGCAACTATTATTATTATATATGAATACTTACACAAATAATCCATTGTACATATTGTTTATTCAACGATTTTATTCAGCGCTATCTAAGGTTTTATTTAATGTTTCTATGCTCTATTACTATTTTAATTATAATTAATTATTTTTTTCCTAATTGTAGTATGCACACAAACACACACACACACTTGTACATGTATAAAGTAAAAGATGTAATGAAATGCAGATAAAACCAACCAGAAAATATATAGTTATTTTATTGCATATAGCCTTTAAGCGTAAAGAACTCTATCCATAATTAAATATGTATGTATGTGTATGTTTAAATGAAAAAAATGTCATATTTAGGCTTACAACTGAGATAGAAACCAGAGAGAGAGTTATATATATTTAGAGAAAAACACAATTTCGGGAACAAAATATATATGTATTTATTTTTTTTTTTTGTTTTTAAAATTGTCGATAACGTGAAAGTATATGTATATATATATAAGGAAACCATTACACACTATACATATAATTATTGTTCTTGCAGAAAAAATAATGATAAAATAAAATTCAAATGAAATGAATTGGTTGCTGTTATGGTCTTTAAATACAATTTTTATAAATTTAATCAGATTCTTATTGGAAATAATGGAAATCTTAATATAATATGAATATAGCTGAGGTATATAATATTGGATTAATGGATAAAGTATAGCATGCGATTTTGCATTGATTTGGCATATCGTTGCGTATAGATATGTTTTTAAATGCATAACTTAGTAAATTTAATTAAACAATTGTTATCTCTAAAATTGCATGTTATGTTAACAGTTTAGCATAATAGAGGTAACATCCGTTTACAGTAAGGCTTAGACCATAGCCCCAAGACGTATACAGCGGTCGTTCGCCAAATATCGCACTCACATTAAATAAATAAATACATTTTCCACAACATTTAAATACATTTTCTGGCGCAATGTTGCTTACCACTGGGAGCACTGTTAGCTGTGGAGCGGCTCTGTTAGCTGTGGAGCCGTGACGTGAACACGTGAATGACAAAATGAACAGTAGTCGTAATTTATGGCAAATTGTACAAACAAGACGGAAAAATGATGCGAGCATAAAGAGTAACAAAAAACGAAATATATTGTTTTTTTTGTTTTTTTCCTACGATTTGCTGCAAAGACTAAATTGAGTGCAACGGCGGTCGGGTGCAAAATTTTCGTCGAAACTGTAATTTAAAAAACAACAACCAAACAAAACCAAAAGAACAACAACAAGGCAAAACAAACAAATAAACAAAACGCAGCGCAAGTGTGTGCGTGTGTGTGTGTGTGTATGCGACTGTGCGTGTGTGTGTGTGCACTGCAAAGATAAGACGAAGAAGTTGCAGAAGATTGCATAGGGCAGGGGGCATGTCCATGGCGTCGGCAGCAGCAGCAGCAGCGACGGCGACGGCGACGGCGGCGTCGCGTCCACGCCCGCGCCAATTGGGCGGCGGCAGTGTGACCAGCGCGCAGGCAGAGGCAATTGGCGAAACGGACGCCTTGGACTACACGAGCAGCAGCTCGATCATTGAGTTCCTGGCCAAGGAGCAGGACTGCACCCTCGAGCCAGCCGATCCGGAGAGCATCTTCCAGGAGGTCAGCCGGCTCTCCGACAGCACGGACATGCGCACCGTGGATGAGCTGCTCCTGGAGGCCGAACGCCTCATCCAGCAACAGCTGCGCCTCGGCGACGGCGACGGCGATGCCACTGATGCTGTTGCCGCCGCTGCGGCGGCTGTTGCTGGACAGGTGCGGACGCCCTCGAGCTCATCCCCGCTGTCGTTGTCCTCGCCGCAGAACAGCATCAAGCTGAACACACGCTACACGCGCTGCATCGAGCATGTCAGTGTGACCAGCTCTAGCGCAACCAGGCCCAGTCCACCAAATGCCAAAGCCAAAGCCAAAGCCAAATCTGTGGCCAATTCCCTGGCCTCGTCGCCGGCGCCCCACGAGCCGCTGGCCAACGGCGCCAATTTTGTGGCCTTCGTCGAGAATCTGCCCTCGGAGTCGGTCATCTCGGAGGAGTCCACGCCCAAGGATCTGCACAACGGCGGCACCTTGGCCCAGCTGCAGCTGGAGCAGCTCGATAACACCGACGACGACGAGGATACGGTGAGTAATCGATATACATTCTGATTTCCCCAATGTCTGGCGATTTTTGAATGTTTTTTTGTTTTTCGTTTTCGCTTTGCTTTCAATTTGTGCTTAAAATGGGAAATCTTTACAAATTTATCCATTGATATACGTATGTATATAAAACTGTTTTTGCCACTGATTGATTGATTGCTGATTGATGGACTGATTGATGAGCAAAGCACAATTCAAACCTGAAAACTTATTAAGTTCAGTTTTTCACTGTTGGCATAATTAGACGGGAGTTTGGAGTTTGCTCTAGTTGGAACTGTCCGACTCGGAGATACCCTAAACCCAGCTGGGCACTTTACTCAGCAGCTGCGCTTCGTCCCCACTATAGAGTTTAAGCTCCATTTTATGTAAATATTATGATCTGCATTCAATTTTGCGGACTTAAAAAGAACATTTAAATCTATGTACAAACCAAAGCGCAAGCCTGTGGTGCTTGAGTTTATTCATGAATACGGCGATTGGGGGCAGGTATTCAAAAAAGCTAAATATTCTTGATCTGCTTATGCGCCACGAGAACGTACTAAACCTCTTTTAGTTTCCGAGCTATTCTAAGAAAACCAAGTCTTTAAATCGCTGTTTATCGAAATGAAACAAGATTTCACTTGATAAACTTGTTCTGGGTATGGTATAGGAGAATCTATAGTCGAAAAGTTTACGTCTCTCCTGCCAGAAATTACAAAAAATTTGACTTGTACACTTTTCAGATCTATAATATATTCTTTATAAAAAAAACATATTTGTAGTTCTTTTTATTTATTTTTGTTTTAAAGAATTTTCATATTTTCAAATCGTTTAAACTGGAATTAAACGCTGTTCAAAGTTACCAATTGGGATTGTTTTTGTTAACCTAACTTGATGGATTTCTATATGTTATTTGATGTTTTTTTTTTTGTTTGATAAGATCAGCTTTATGGGAAATTTACACTTAATCAACTAATCAGGCTGATAATAATAATGGATAACTAATTTAGAATTAAATAAATAAAAAAATTGTCGCAAAATTATTTAAATTAAAAATTTAAATTATAGGTTAATTTTCGAATATTTTTTAGAATATTTCTTACTTAATTTATTTAATCAAATAAAACAGAGTATACAAATATAATTGATAGATTCATGTTTATTTATAAATATATTATGGTTTTTATTTGTTTTTGGTTTTTTATACATATGTACAGCGTACATGCACACATAAATAGGCACACATTCACACAGGCGCACACACAGACAGACAGACAGACGGTGGTGCTTGGGGCTTGGGGCTCAGCCAATCGACTGGGCGACTGTCTCCGCTACGGTCCAGCCCTCGAGGGCGGTGTCCTTGATGAACTTGGGCGGCAGGACGAAGCCGTAGTTGCCGCGATCGCGCAGCTCAATGGTGTACACATATTTAACGCCCAGTGCGGCACGGCTCCAATCATCGGAGCCGCCGCCGGCGATGCCGAGCACCTCGTGGGTAACGGCCGCCGTGTAGCTGGTGCCCGTCTTCTGGGCGATGCGGTCCACGGCGGTGCTGGCGACGCGCTGCAGGACGCTCGAGTCCTTGACCTTGACGGCCTTGTAGGCCCACGGATAGACGACCATCTGGCCGTAGCTGTGGTACGTCAAATACGCCTCCAGATTGTATTTGCGCTTGGCGAGAAATTCGGCAACGGCCTTCGTTTCCAGCTCGGAGGCGGCCGAGCTGCCGCGATAGACATCGCTGCAGGGATCCTTCGAGGAGCCAAAGCCGGTCCAGCCAATGTCGAAATTGCGGTTCAGATCGACGCCAAAGCAATTGGCACGATGCGAGGCCGAGCGATTCTTGCGCCACAGGCGATTCACCGTACGGCTGTACTCGTAACCGTCCGGATTCATCACGGGCATTATGTACCAGGTGAGGCCGCGTATGTGCGCCGGCTGGTTCTCCCAGTTGTGCATCAGCTGGTAGAGTATGAATGTCACCGTGGCGGGGCTGATCCACTCGCGGGCATGGATGCCGCCGTCGATCCAAACTTTTTTGTATTCGCGCGGGTTTTCCGAGATGCTGCAATCAGAAAGCACAGCATAGTCTTAGGCGCTGCTTGCAAATTGAACGGCAGCTAAATAGTGGCCACAATGTAGCATACTTTTGTGCAGCTGCAAAAACGTTAGTTAACATTTCACAAATATTATTTAACAGCTGCTGTGCAGCGCGTGAAATGTTAGCTGAATTGAGTTAACAGCGCCTGCTTGCAAAATGTTAAAGAGCTTGTCTGCATTTTCAGCTAGCAGCGTGCGGCATACTTTTAGGCAGCGCCTGTTATGAAGTTTGCATACCCTTGCAGCGAACATTATAATTTTGTCACGTAATGTGTAACCTCAACAGTTAAAGTAAATATGTTCAGTTTGTTCAGTTTCAATAGTCCGTAGACCTATAGTTCAAAAATTTAATTGTAAGCTCAATATCGAATTACCATATCTGAAGATGCTCTGGGAATAATAAGTTTTTTTTGAGGTTAAAAGTTTTCTGTATTGACCATACTTGGCAATTGGGCAATTTAATAGGCTGCCTATATATTCGTAAAATTGTAACTTTTGCGTACAGCTTTAATTGGAACGTTCGGTGAAAAATTGAGTTTTTGTATGAAAAATCTTGTTTCCTTTCAGATATTCTTAATTATGCATTTCATATAAATATTTTAGTTTAGTTCGTATAGCTTGATAGGTCGGAAATTTAATTTGTATTTAAATTATTTTATCTTTTTTCATCTTCGCTAAACTCAGCACTTGTAAGATCGGAAGCCAATATCATATAGGAAAGAATCGAAGCTAGTGTGTGTTATGCAAGGGTATTTCAACTTCGGCACTCCGAAGAATAGGTTTCTCAGCCGTTGTCAACTTACCGCAAGACTTTCAGATCGCGTCCCTCGGCCGTCTGTCCTATGGTATAGAGGCGGCATATGCTTGGAAATTTGGCGCGAATTTCGCGCATAAACGCATAGATTGTCTCCAGGTCGTGGTAGTCCTTCCAGTGCATGCCGCTGCCGCTGCGCGAGGCTTTCTCTGCAAAGGGCGGCCAATTTCATGCATGTGCTATATTTAAAAAGTTCGCCCGAACTCACTTGTCCGTGCGCCCGGCTGTGATTGGGTGCCCTGGACACCGTCCAGCTGCTCCTCGTCGATCAGCGTCTGGATATTGTCGGCGAGCACTTGGGCCTCCAGACGATGTGCGTCCAGGAAACTGCGCGCCGCCTTCACGTGCTCCTTGCCAATGGAGATGTCCAGAAATTTGGAGTTCTCCTTCCAAATGTTGCCGCCGAACTTTTGCTCCATCACCTGGCCAACGGGTATGGTCGTCAACAGGGCGTCCGACATGTTCTGGATGCGCCACAGTTGCGCCTCATCGAAGCGCTCGGGTATATCGTTGATGCCCTCCAGTGGCAGCGAGCTGTTCCTCCCGCTCGCCACGGCCAGCAGCATCGCCAGCAGCATCGCCAGCTGCATCAGCAGCGCCGCACGTCGATTCATCTTATCAGTGATCGGTGATCTGTTATCGGCAAGGAGCGCTATCTGCGAAACGATAGCTTATCAGTTCCCTGGCTCGATCGCTTAGTTAATTGGCAGACCCCGCCCAGCAAGTTACGCTTGGTGGCGCTTCTAGGTCGCACTGCCCATTAAAATAAATACTACAAGCCGCTAGTTAGTTTGTTAATCGAAGCACTTTTTTACCCCAGAATACACAGTCATTAGTTCTGGCAGAGAAAAAAAAACACTTTACAGCACTGTAACCTTTATGTAAATTTATATTTACGAGAAACGAATGAAAAAATGTGATTTTTAATTGTTTATCTTTTTTTTTGATTTTGCTAACAGTTCCCAATTTATAAAACTTACAAAGCGCAAAGCCTATTTCTGAAGCCAATCTGTTTGTTAGAGAAATGAGTTTTACAATTTTAAAACATACATTTACAATATAGTAAATATCAGATATTATTTTCCAGATGCGTACACTTACGATATGAGTTAACACTGGTTTTTTCCCTAGTCTCGACTCTCTGAGTTTAAACTCAATTGAAAAAAAAACTAGAAATATATATAATGATAGAGCTAACTGGTTTCAAAGTATTTTTTTTTTAAGTTTCCGATTTTTTCAAATTTATAATAAAACCAAGCTTATAGTAAAAAAAAACTAGGCTGGTTCAAATTAAATTTACATTAACGACATGACAAACTAGAACGGAATTTTATTATATTATTATATATATGTATATCCATTGATGATGTGGGAAATTTATGTCAATTTTAAAAACTCTTCAATTATTCATAACATTATAATATATAATTGCCTAGAATTATGTTATGTTATGTTCCAAATGTAGATAATTTTGTTAAAGAACTTGAGTTTAAAATCGTGTAAATCGTTACTCTATGATAAACTAAAGCAAATTAAGTCTTTTAGAGTTTATTTTAAAATTGATGTATTGACTGATAGTAGAAAACTTTGAGTTGTAAATCATAGAAAAATATATATTTACGTTTTCCGGCCGTTGACATTTACGACATTGTCAGAGAAAATGGTAAATCGTAAAAATTTAAATGTACAAATTGGAAACTAATTGAAGGGAATTTTTTTTTCTACATTTTAGCAAAAATATCTTTTATTCTATCGTTTTGAGCAATTTTACAATTATCATTTTTCCGTTTTTTATTTTTTATTTTCAATGGGGTCAGGGTATTATTAATGAATATGTGTTGACAGGAATGGGAGGTAAACTAATTACGAGCTCAGTGGAAATCCTAAAAACTATTACTAATTATTACTTGATATTTTCTACAAAAGCTTATCGGAGTTGTTTAAATGAACAAATTCCTAACTAAGTTATAATACCCTGAAATATATATCTACAATATGGAAAACCAAGATCAAGGGTTATTTTTACGACTGCGTAAGATTTTTCCATTAATAATAAAAAATACAAACAAATCTGACAGGCTACGTACACGATTATTAAATTAATGTTTATCAATAAGGGAAATAAATAACAAAGCGAGGGTTTTTTATAAACATGATTCGGTATCAATTTTTCTTTCGTTTTTCACTGTTATTTAAAAGCGAATATATATTTGGCCTTGGCCTTGGCCAGAGTTGCCAACAATGTTCAAGTTCAATGTTTTACATATATATATACATATATATGTATATATGAATTGGATATGCTGTGGATTTCTACAGCTCGACTGCAGTTTTTATTTTGTTTTTTTTTTTTTATAAATTCGCCAACTGTCGACGATCGATTTGAAACGCGCGTTCGGGTTTTATTCGAAGCAACGTTGTGGGGGACAGCGGGGTGAAAGCGGGTGGTGTTGGGGTGTTATGCGATAGACGATTCGAAACGTTTTCGGAATGAATCCATTTGCATCATTTGTATGCGTCAGGCATTTGCGTAATCTCGAAGCAAATGAATATGAGTTTTTTGGATTTTATTCGGTTTATATTATTCTTATTTTTTTAAAATAACGAGCGCACCGTATCAGAATCTGAATCTCAACCTGAATCTACAACTCAGTATCAGTTATACATATAGTTTGTTATGATTTGTACGACTGGGCTCGATTTGAAAAAATAGAAAACAGCCATTGCGAAACTGTTGTCGCTTTTGGTTAGCACGCAATTGTGTTAATTTTCTCCCGACGACCTGTTTAGATTATAGTTTTTTTTTTTTTGTTATATGCATATATAGGATTTTTGTTAGTCCAGAAAGCGGCCCAGAGAACTGGTTATGGTACTAAACAAACATTTAGGTTGGTGTGTGGACCGATAGAATCTTGTATCGCGATACTGTAACTGGCCCGACCTTCGTGAGTCGATCATGTGTCCCAGATGTTATCGCCAGTTCGTGCTTTCCGAATCTGGAGCGACTGCACATTTCCCTTGACGAGTCGTAAACAAGTAAGAGTGCTTGAGTTGGGAGTGTCCGATCTGGAGATGCCCTGTACCCAGCATGTGAGTTGTCTAAGCTTAGGTCTTACAAGCGATATTTGTTGACTTATCAAGTTATCGAAAATGGTAAAAAAGTTCATTTAAATTTCGACTTGCTCTTATAATATCTATAATATGCTTGAAACCCCTTGCTGAAAATCGATATTTTTTTATTTTGAAAATGAAGTAAACAAATTAGTTCATCTGATATGCATTTGGTATACGAGACACTATCTCTCTATTCTAAGATAAGCGCGAAAAACCATTGTTGAAAATTTATGTTTTTTGATTTTGGAAAAGTCGTGAGGTTACATATAAAAGATCTGCGAGAACATTTTTTTTGGAATTTGCTGCAAAAGTCGGTGCTAAATATATTTAACAATAAATGTGTTCAGTAGAGGACTATACGAGGCTTAGACAGACAATTACCGTTAGATCGACGTGGCTGTTGATACTGATCAAGAATAGGAATACTGATGACACTTGCCCAACTTTAGTATACCCCTGTTACCTATTTAAAATGCGTACACGGTATATGTATAAACTTGTCGCCGCTCGTTGCAGTTAAGAAACTTCAGCTACATTCCCCAGGCGCGATGTTAATGAAAATGTTAATGGTAATGTTAGTGTACATGCAAATGTTAATCGTGCATGACCTCTCTCTTTCACCGACGCATCCGCACTGGACTCTCTTGCATTCGCACTCGCTCGCTCACACGCACATTTTAATTCATTTGTTTAGCTTACATTTGACGTTTAGCTGTGATTGTTGTTGTTGCTGCTTCTTGGATGCTGCAGTTGCCGGCCAGTTGCTGCTGCTGACACACCTTTGCGTGCGTGTGTGTGTGTGTGTGTGTGTGTGTGTGTGACTGTAACACTTGGCAGGCCACTGACTGAGCCAGACTAAATGCTGCCTTTGTGTCGCTTCAATTTTTATATAAAAAGCAAGCCAGGCAACTGTGCCGAGGGCCGTTTCCCGATAAAAAATACAACAAAAAACCAAATCAAACAGAAAAAACACAGACCAAATCAGAAAAAAAGAGACCGAAGAAAAAAAAAGAAAATAATAAAAATGAAAAAAAAAAAAAACCAACGTTAAACAGAATTACAACAGAAAGTGAAAAAAGCAATTTTGAAAAAAAAAATTGCGCTGCTGACTTGACGACCGATCTTGGAGTGATCGGCGCGTACTGAATGAATTGACAACAACAGCCGTCGCAGCAGCAGCAGCAGTCGCAGGCGCAGCTGCGTCGCCAGCACTAGCAGCAGCAGCGACGCGCTTACAGGCAGCGCGAGAGAGTCACGCATAGAGTGAACGAAGCTCAAAAAATAAAAAAAGCAACAACAACCATAAGGAGTACAACAAATTTGTGAAGCCTGTGCCTATGTGCATGCGTGTGAGAGCGCGTGGGTCGGCTGCTGTTGTTAGTTTTTGTGCTTTTCGCTACTGCGCCCACACTCTCTCTCTCTCTCCCCCCCCCCGCCCAGCGGCTGTGCACTGCAAGTCAGCGACATTGACTCTCTTTTGCGTCGTGCTGTAATGTGATGCGTCGCTGCGCGCGTTGCTGCTGCTGCTGCTGCTGCTGCTGCTGCTGCTACTGTTGCTTTTCGTGTGCTTTATCAAAAGCCAATCTATTACTCAGTCACACACACACACACACACACACCACTGCACAGGCAGAGTCGTGCCAGCATGCAGTTTGCGTCCGTTTTGCACTTTGCACTTACACGGCTACAGTTTGACAGTCATAACTGTTCATTATTTTATATCTTCTTTTGTTATTGTTTTTTTTTTTTTTTTGAATGTGTATCTCCAGCTTTGAATTGTTGCCAACTGCGCTCACGTCGCTCAACGTGCAAAAGATTAGTCCGCTCAAAATTAGCACCTCTATTTTGGTGTACATTCATCACATTCTCTGGCTCGATTTGAGCACAGTGCGTTGCAAAAGTAATTGTTCACAGTTAATTCAATTTAAAAATGCGTTATGTTTTATGCATGTATGAGTGTGTGTTTGTTTTGTTTCATTGCCTATCTTTCTGAGAACTAGCGTTAACCTCAGCGATAACCTGTTGCAATTAATTATTTGCTTGAAGATTAGAAAATATGTTAAAAGTCATTTAAGATTAAAGACTTCGTTTTTTAGCTTTAGAATACTTTATTTTATTTAATAAATTGTATAGAGAAAGCACGAACATTACCTTTTAGCTAGTTAAATTGCTGTTTAAGACTTTTAACATGCTGATTAAACATTGGGAAAGCCATAAGAAAAACTAATCGTAAATTAGAAAAAACCTATACAAATTTAGCTAGAATTTCGCAATTATATATTTATGACTCATACACTCTGAGAAAAGCGCTGTTCTTGATCCTATCTCGAACTGGACAAAATTCAGAACCGTTTTGTATATAAAATAAAGAACATGTTGATATATACATTTATTGCTTGAATATTCTCAAATTAATAAAAGTAAAATACGTAGTACAAACATTTTTACACCTAAAATAAACGTTCTTAATAAAAGATTAATGACTCTAGTTGAGTGTTGATTTCAAAAACGTTTGCTGATTTATGACAATAAAAAATGCTTGGTATTTCCGTTGAGTGTATGCACACATACAGCTATAATTATTGGCATATTAAGCATAATCCCTAAGTTGGTTTTACCCGCTGACTTCAGAGATGGGAAACGATTTAGCAGATAACATGACTAGTAATGCAATACGTGTGTGTGTGTGTGTGTGTGCAAGTGCAATAATAGATAATGTAAAGCTTTATATATTGCTTTTTGCACACGTGTGTATGTATACATCTATGGGGCACGGTGCTTTGTTGTAAATTTGATTAAATTGCTACACACACTTGTAAAACGGTATGTGATGTTTTTGAATATGTAATTTTGTAGTTTTTTTGTACACACTTTTTATGTGTGTGTGTGTGTGTGTGCGTATGACGGCGCAATTTTTGACCCACTTGTCATGTTTTTACTTTCTTTCGCCTTTAATGATGATCAACATGGCCCCCATCAATTAAGTTGTTTTTCTTTTTATTTTTTCCATATATTCATATATTTTGATTTTGTGCTGCTTCTTGTGGCTTGGCTTTTTGTATTTTGCGTATTAGTTATTGTTGTTGTTGTGCTCAATTTATAAAGATTTTCACTTTTGTGTGTTACCCTTTGGGAACTGCAGCAACAGCTCATATGATTTTGGTCCATTCAAATTGTGAACAATCGGCAGGCGAGCTCTCTATACAATTGTGGTCTCTATTCTTGTTAGCCCACTTGGTCAACGACGTGGCTAAGAGAACGCATGCGAAGACAATTGTCAGCTGGCGCAGCATTGTTTGTTATGGGCCCTATTGTAGTATTTGTTTGCTTTTGCAGGGTATATGCCAGTCGTGCAATTGCTGGCTTCTGGTCGTTCTTCACCTGTCTCGTATTGTTTTTTATTTTTATTTTATCTTTTTTTTTTTAAGCGTTTAAATCACTTTCTTCGCGCGCTTTGAGCTTTTGCGGCTAGCGCCAAGCGGCGTCTATCGCGCGCCTTTCGCCTGCCCCGCATAATTTCTGTATGCATGTTAAATAAATAAATAAATGAATAACATCTTGTGCCCGACGTCGCGCCATTTGTCGTTTTTTTGCTTCATTTTTTTCCATATATTTTTTACTGGTTTTCAAAACGCGATTGAAAGTGAAAGTTTCCCCCAGTTTCAACTAGCTGACCGGCCAATGCTCGCTCTCGCTTGTGGCTCTCATCTGCTGGTCGCTCTCTCGCTGCCACTCTCGCACTTGCTCTCACACCTGCTCTCACACTCATTCTCTCGCTTTTCAAATTGCTTTTTTCGCTGCTTTCTATTTGGCTTGATTGTTTGTTTGAGCATTCTGGCACTCTTGGCCCGAAGCACAACTGATTCAAAGTTTATTTGAGCATATTACGTTTATTCCAAATTTCTTATTGCTATGCAAGACAGTTTTTGGGCATTTAGTGGTATATATGTCTGTATACCCTGTAAATTGTAGCTGTTTCACGTTATTTAATTCGCGCTTAAGCTTTGTTTTAAGCGCGTCGCCTAAAAGCATGCAACACTTGTCGTTGAAACAGTTTAAAACGCTAAACAAATAGTTGCGAATTTTAAATATATACGAAATTCTCTAAATTAATATATTGAAATTTGCAAAATACATATTCATAAATTTATTTTAATTTAGAATATAGCCATTAAATATTGTCAGACTTGTCAGCAGAGACATATGTTGTGAAACAAATAAAGCGATGTAGTTATTTAAAAGCCAAACCTGATCTTTAGTCATTTTGTGATTTATTTTTATCTCTATTTATGTATCTAGTTTCCTCACTGTTATGATCACAGCACAAGATATTCTTATATCTTTTATGTATCTTTAGGCACCCAAGTATCAGATTTCGAAGATTTATTCATTAAACTTAAATATTTTTTTATTAACGACGCATCATTCTGGACAGAATAACTGTAAAGAACGACATTTGTTTATTTATTACACATTCGTTATCATAAAAAACGTTCTTAAAATATGAATTTTGGGATTTTGTAGGGATATAAATAAATAGCTGATCTTTTACAGTAAAAAACATAGAAGATATAACTTGTTGATGGAGAAAAATGTTCAAGTAGTATGTTTTTATTATGTTTAAACAAAGTAATAAATAAATAAATAAATAAGTATAAATAGGTGATAAATATAAATAGTCATCGACAGTGATGCCGCATAATTGCCATCGCTCAGTGCAGCTGTTGGGCTATGGTCTTGAGGAACTCGTAGGCCTCCTCGCCGGACTCGAGTATGTAGTGGGGCGGCATTAGGTAGCCGTAGCGACCCTGATCCTTGAGGAACACGTTGTACACAAACTGCGGCTCGATGTGCTGCTGCACCCAGTCGGCGGCGTTGCCCGAGCGCGCCAGCCTCTGGCGATAGCTGCTGCCCATGCTGTACTCGGCGTGGTTGAGCCGCCGGAAGTTGAGGATCGCCTGGCGGGCGGTCTGTCGCAGCTGGCGCTGATTGGCGGTCACATAGTCGGCATCGCCCCACGGATAGGTGACCGCCTGGCCGTAGCCGCCGAACGAGACGTACGCGCCCAAATAGTCGCGCATGCCGAGCAGAAAGTTGCGCATGGCGCGCGTTTCCGGCTCCGAGAAGCTCTTGCCACCACGGTAGAGATTCTTGCACGGATTCGAGGAGGAGCCCGCCTGGCCCCACCCGTACTCGAAATTCCGATCCAAATTGACGCCGTAGCAGCCGCTGGCACTGTCGTAGCTGCGATTCTTGGTCCACAGGCGATCCGTCAGCCGCGAGTACTGATACCCATCGGGATTGGCCAGCGGCAGAAAGTACCAGTCGATCTGCCGCATCGTCTTCTCCGCCTGGCCCTGCTCCCACAGCCACGTCAGCTTCGAGATCGCGTACGTCAGCGCCGCGGGACTGAGCCAATCGCGCGCCTGCATTCCGGCGTCCACGAAGACGGCCCAGTTACTCGGATTGCCATTGGAGACTCTGACGGGAGCAGAGAATATTCAATGTTTAGATTGGCAGTAATGGAGTTTACAGTAGGCTAACAGTAACAGGGGCTGTACAGTAACAGTAGCAGAAATAATTATAATACCATTAACAGTAGCATTAACAGTCTCAGAAACTGTAAAAACAACAGTAAGAGTAATAATAGAACCAGTACCGTTAACTCTAACAGTAACAGTAAGTATAACTGGAGCAGCAATACTAACTGTAACTGTAACAGCAACAGTAAAAGTCATAGTAACAGTTTCAGTGAAAGTGACAGTAATACTAAAAGTAACAGTAATAAAAATAGTAGCAGTTAAAGTAACAGTAACAGTAACAGCAACAGTAAAATCAGCAGTAACAGTAATACTGGCAGTAAAGTAAAATAAAAGCAGGAACTGTAATAATAATTGTAATAGTAAAAGTGACAATAATCGTAACATAATCATTTTCAATCATAACAGTGCCGTAAATAGTAACTGTTATCATAACAGTGCTGTTAACATGAACAGCGTACAGACCTGAGCACCTCCAGCGGTCGCTTGTTCCTCGTGAGCCCAATTTGGACGATCTCGGCCAGCTCGGAGTGCGTCTCCAATACGTTCTGCATGAACTGGCGCATGTCGCCCTGGTCGTGGTACCGTCGCCAGGTCAAGAGGGCGCCCTCGCGGTTCAGCCAGGGCAGCGAGTAGTTGGCTAGGGGGTTGTCCGCCTCCGACTGGTCCGTCTCGCTGATCTCCGTGTAGGTCTCGTCGATGGCCGTCTCGATGTCGTCGATCATCACGTTGTAGCTGAAGGCGGTCTGCTGCATGTACTGCTGGGCGGCGGCGACGTTCTTGTGCTCGATGAGTATGTCGACGCCATCCTGGTTGATGTTCCACACCTCGCTGCCTGCCAAGTAGAGAATGAAAGACGCTTGAGTGTCGCGATCAACGCAGGGTCGCTGCGCGCTCTACCGAAATGTCGCACGAAGGCGCGCAGCTTCGGCTGCCCGAGGCGCGTCTCGTGCAGCTTCCACAGCTGGTGGCCGTAGTAGCGCCGCACCGAGGCGCCGCTCCGGTAGCGCCGATTGATCTGGTACGTCGAGCCCGGCGACAGGAAGTCGAAGCGTCGCAAATCGGTCGGCGACAGCCACTGCAGACTCTCAAAGGTCGCCTCGTACAGCTCGCTGCTGTTCAGCGTCCACAGCACCGGCAGCGGCGCCAGGCCCGGCACCGAGACACTGCGCCACAGCACCAGCTCTACCCTGCCCGCCGTCGGCGGTACGGCGGCAGCTAGGAAGAACAGCGGCGACAGCAGCTGCGGCCAGTCGGAAGCCCACATCCACATTAGCCTCATGCTGATCGTGCAACACAAACAGAACTAATTCTCAACACTCTCGCGTTTCTTCCCAGAAGGTCAAGTTTCTTGGGATTCTTTTTTTTTTTAGGTACTCTGCTCATCAACTGAAAAGGGGTATACGCGTTGATGTGAACTAGACTCTTGAAACTTGAAAGTATACTCCGTTCATAAAGTGAAAAGCGATAAATTGCAACTTGAACATATACTTTAAAAATCACGAATCGAACCTCGATTTATTTTTTAGTATATCGGAAAGTTGAAATAAAGAAAACTGCACGCGAAAAAGTTTTCAACTCGTAATTCAAATTAAGAACTCAAAAAAAAAAATATTAATGTACATTTTGAAAAATTTTTAAAATTGTATAAGAACGAACCCAGGAAGCTAATTAATTTAGCTAAATTATTTAGCTGTACAATTTAACGAAGATCATACTTCACAGATCAATCAAAAATAACGGTCACTAGTTATACTAGACTATATACTAGAGTATTGCGCAATCGGTTACTCGCGTCTGCTTGTTTCTTCTTATTTTTTATCATTATGTTTTTGCTAGTTCTTGATTAATGTCAATTTTATGCGTAAAGAACACCTGTTGCCAGCCAGGTGAGCTGGGTCAGATGATTAGCCGTCTCTCTCCGTCCGCGGCTCGGCTGGCTTCGCTGCCAGCGGCTGGGCGTTTGGTATTTGACATGCTCTGTTCTATTCACTCGATAAAGAGGTCAACAGCCCAACTTTGATCCCCAGTTCGTGGCTCTTCTTCGCTGATTTACAGCTAAGCGAATTGCCTATTTGCATATTTTACGGTTTTTCTTCAAAGTTCTTTGTGCATATTTTAAGGATATTATATAGATTATGACGCTAGCCTATATTTATCTATTAGTAATACTTGTTTACGAAGTGAAGCGAATATATTGGATTTGTGCAATAGAGACTTGAAACTTCGAATATACATATATCCGCGTCCTAATAAAGTGTTGAGATTTTTTGGCTGCGACCACTGGGGAAAAATTCACTTAATCTATATATCTAGGTTTTAAAACTAGATGCATCATATTTGTGCAATTTAACACAATTATAGTACATTTTTTTGACACGCGTTTTCTGATGATTAAGCTATTATACGTGTGAACGCGCATTGCGCAGTCGGTTATACCCGATATTTTTTTTCTTGTTTTTCTTTTTTTTGCATTCAAGCCATTTCCGACCCATAGAAAGTAATCAATTGATAATTAAAATTCTTTGTTTAGGAAGAAAATTTGAATTTTAGATATGTTCAGATTTTAAATTTGAATAAAGAAAAAAATAGTTTAATTGCTGTTAAACTGCTAGCTTACTTTGCCAATTCGAAGCGCTTAGTAATAAAAGAATTAAAAAAAAAAATAAATTGGATATTTTGACCATTATTTTACATTTATAAATTTTCATTTAATTTTAGTTTCTTTTGAAATGTAAAAAAAGTTAGAAATGTAAATTTAAGGCCTCCCGCTGTGCCTAGTATTAACAGACGTGTCTCAAATTGAGCGAGTGCCGACTGTATTAGTCTATCTACCAGGGTTTTTTTTAGTCTACCCACAGATCATTCAGATTGTTGGCTTTCAATCGCAAACAGGAAATTCGCCAAGTTCTTGGCCAGCTGCCTAATTAGAACGTCGCGTGGAGCCATTTTACGCGATTGATGGTTTTTTAAGTGTTGTTCTCTGAGCTCCATCGATTGGAACTTGAGCTGTGCTTTCCCCGGAGGGGCTCTCTGCTCTCTTCTTCTTCGCTGCCTCACTCACCGAAATCTTGGACAAATTGATTGAATTGGGCATCCGGCGTGCTGTCCGCCCGCCTGCGCGTCCCATTGAAGTTGAGCTTCCAGAGCTGGGCGCCCCGGTAGCTGACGTAGTTCTCGTCGAGGGCCGAGCGCAGCGCCGACCGGCGTCCGTTGGCGTCCGCCTGCTCCATGGGCCGCAGGTAGCGCAGCAGCTGGGCGACCCCGCCGCCGAAGAAGGGCAGCCGCACCAGATTGTCGCCGGTGCGGGCGAAGAAATCGTAACGCGGCGGCCCGCTGCCGGCCAGCGCAGGCCAGATGCACAATGCAACGGCCCACAGTGCGTATGCGCAATGCATTTCTATAGTTTACTGCAGCTGCTTCCTCGTATCCGTCGAACTGTTCAAATGTACTGGAATGTTGCCCGTGCGGCCGTTCGATGCCGTTTGGCATGCGGCCCGCTGCGAGCTGGCCAAATAACGGCTACTTTTGGCTTTTTGCGTCTGTTCTCAATTCTCCATCATCGGCACACACGCACACACACGCTCTTAGTGGGCTACAAATTTGCATAGCTAAATTGTTGTCCAACTTTTACTTTGCTCGAAATGTTATAAATAACTGGTATACTGTTATAAACTATTTACATTTATTTACCTGGTGCGCCACAAAAGTTGTTGTTAGCCTGCAAGAGTCCCTATGCCAAATTGCATGCCCTGTATTTTATATATATTCTTGATCAGCATCATCAGCCAAGTCGCCTTAGAATATAAATTATTGTATCATATCATTGGCAGATCAAGTTATTTTTTTGTTTATCGTACGCTTGTCTTGCTTGTATACAGATCAATTATTATATAGTTGTATATTCCTGATCAGTATCAACAGCCAAGTCAATAAACTACGACAGTCTTCCTGTCTGTTTCTATGCTCAGTTTTAAAAATTAAAAATAACTATATTTGTGATCCTCGAGAAAAATGTTTATTTGATCAGCCATCGAATTATTGTGATAGTTTATTTGAACAAAAAATGCAATTATTTAGACGATCGATTGTTAAATAATCTTATGAGTTTTCAACATTAAGAATAAATAATACTTTGTTCTACGATTTCTGCAACAGATGTGTTTGAGGAGTCAAAAATATATAATTATTCGGTTTTGGTCTTAATTTAAATGAAAATGGTTACAACGAGTATTTATCGTATTTCGAATGACGCCAGTTTTATTTCATATCTAAATTTGTTTATAAAAAATATTTGACAACAAAAAATGTCTCGGAATTTTCTTATTATTTATAATCTATCTTTTAGATAATAAGTAAATGTTATGGAAAATGTGCCGAAATGGGCCAAATTTCCAAAGTCTCTTTCATCGTGAAAAATATTTGTTTTTTTTTGACTTGTTTTAAAATTTCAGTGTAAGTAGAATGAATGAAAAATTAAGAAATTATTAGTGCCATAAAAAAAAAAAAAAAAATTAATTTATATTTAAAATATTCAGGGCTTCTTATAGAAAATTGCTTTGTTTCGAGGAGGGAGCTTATAGATCAAAGATTATTGAAGAAAATTTTCGCTACACTATAAAGTAATTTCTAAGGGTAGCTTAGCTTCTTTACACCCTGGGCTCTAATAAGCCAATTTGATTCCCCTTTGAGTAATAACATTCTCTCGTTGTTTTTTCAATAAACATTTCTCAGTCTATTTTTAAATGTTCAATTTGTCTAATTACAAATAAATAAATAAATAAATAGTTTCGTATAAATAGCATGCAAAAAAAAAAAAATGTCATATTGAACTAAGTGCAGAGGGGGCAGCTAGCGGCTGCGGCGACGGCTGCTGCTGCTCCGGCCATCCTTGGAGCGTCCCTGGGCGACGGCGCGGGCAACGGTGTCGGCGAAGGTGTAGCCGTCCTTGCCGTTGGACGAAATGAACTGGGCGGGCAGGACGAAGCCGTAGCGGCCCGTGTCGCCCATCTCGACGGTGTAGGCGTACTTGATGCCCGCAATGCCCTTGGCCCAATCGTCCGAGCCGCCGGCGGCCGGATAGAGCGTCGTAGCCGAAGATCCGACCGTATACTTGACGCCCGAAGACTTGGTGATGATCTGCACGGGTGGAAAATCAAAGGATTAGGCCCGAGATTCGTTAGGGTCAATCGTTTGTGGACTGCTTACCGAGCCGGCCTGGCGTGCGACGCGATCGAGATCGGCGCGATCCTTGGTTAGATGGTAGTCATAGCCCCACGGATAGAGTATGTACTGGCCGTAGCTGTGGAACGAGAGATACGCCTGGAAGGTCTCGCGCGGAAAGCCGCTGATGAACTTGGATATGTAGAAGGTCTCCGGCTCGGAGAAGGCCTTGCTGCCGCGATAGGTCTGCGAGCAGGGACTCGCCGAGGTGCCCTTGCCGCCCCACTTGTAGCCGAAGTTGCGATTGAGATCAACGCCCGGACACTGGCGACCATGGGCGCGCATATTCTTGCGCCACAGCCGGTCCGTGGTGTGGGAGTACTCGTAGCCGTCGGGATTGGCCACGGGATGGATGTACCAGTTGATGTTGCGCATGTGCTCGGGCAGATCCTCCCAGCCCTCGATCAGCTGGTTGGCGATAAAGCTGACCGTCGCCGGACTGATCCATTCGCGTGCGTGCATGCCGCCATCGATCCAGATGCCAGGATTGCGTGCATTGCCATTCGAGATTCTGGTGAGGTGAACAGAAATAGAGCTTAGTTTCCGTCTGGGCGGTGAACGGCGCCAACACCTACTTGAGTATCTTCAGCGGTCGCTTCTCCACGGAGTAACCGATGGTTTCGGTGGAGCAAATGTCCGGATAGGTCTTGGCCATGTAGTCAATGAAGCCGTGTATGTCCTCCAGGCGATGATAGGCCTGCCAGGTCAAACGATGTCCTGTGCGAACAAAAAGCAAAGCGTATTGAAAATGCTAAACTATGGCAACCCCAACGGGGCAGTGCATTCAACCCCCGTGGCGGCAAGACCCCGGCAAGGTGGCAAGTGTCAAGTGGCCCGAAGATTGCTGGCGTCTCCGGGGCTGCAACGGCTCAATTCCTGTGCCGGCTCAAGGAAATTGCGTGTCGAGTCTGCTATTGATTAAACAAGTGTCTTGCAAGTGGCCTCCCCCGCCCCGCCCACACAGTGCGTGGCAAGTTCATGGCTGGCGTCAAGTGCGGCCCAGGGGCGGCCTGCGGCGGGGTGGGTGTGCCGGGCATATCAAAGCTGTCACAACTGTTCCGGCGTCGGGCAATTTAATGTCGCGATGTCTCTTTTCTTTGGCAACCCCTTTAGTGTATACCGTTACCCTCTTTTTTCTTGCACACCCTCTACCAAAAATTGTTTAAATGGGGCATATGACACTGGCACCTTAGGAACTATACAAATATAAATATATTCGCGATTGTGATGTTTAACAAATTAATAGCTCCTATAATATTCTTTGAATCGATTTGCACATTTTTGCAAATCGATAAATATCGATCTGCAGTTTCAGTTTTTTTGAACAGTAGGTTCTTGAATATTAAGTACAAATTTTGCGAAATCGATAAATATCGATTTGTGGTACAGGTTTTTTGTGCACTTGCATTAGGGGCGTTTCTTGGGGTTCTTGTTTATCATGCGTACAAGTGTAATCTTTTTCTATTCTTTATAAACACCTTTAATTTACCCAAAATCGATAAATATCGATGAGCTTTTTGAGCTTATGCGAACTGGAAATACCTAATTTGGTATGTCGATTGTCAGATATTTCACTTTCACTCAACATTTACAGAGTATGTGGCAGTCGGGCACTCCTTCCACTTGTACTCCTTTCTTACTTTTCGATTACGTGCGTCCTGGCACTTTTTGCTTTATGACTTTTCACACGCCCCAACCATTAGCTCCATTAAAAACTCATTTATGGCGACACCTGAGGCGGGGGCAGGTCCCAAAAAAAAAAAAAAAAAAATAAATAAAGAAAAAAAGAAACCCCTTCGCGCCGGAAAATAAGAACTCGCTTTGCGTTCCTCGACAAACGCCTTTGCTCACTCACCCTTGCGATTCTGCAGTTCGGCGATTTTGTCCGCGGGCGGATTCTCGACTTCGATAACCTGCTGCAGGTTATCGATCAGCACAATGCGCGACAAGTTGGCGGCGCGAATGTGACGCTCGGCGGCGGCCAGGACCTGCGGCTTCAGCAGGTAGTCGACCTCCTGCTTGACCTCCTTCCACAGCTGACCGTCTGCGGAGCGAGAGAGCGTTTAGCAAAGGCTTGTGGCACGTGGCACGTGGCACGTGGCATGCGGCACTTACCGTATTTGGACTGCAGCTCGTCGGCCAGCTTCTTGTCCTTGTCCGTTTGCACCACGATGCGCCACACCTGGGCGCCATCGTAGCGCCGCAGCTGGGCGTTGAAGCCGGACTCCGTCACAGCCGCCAGTTCCTGTTCCTGGTCCTGATCCTGATCCTGATCGCGCAGCGGCTGCTGTTGCATGAAGGACGCATTCACGTAGTTCAGCACGCTGTCCAGCACGTGGACGGGCTCCGGCTCCTGCACCTGCACCTGGACGGGCATCTGCGGCACTACGATGGGTATGATGGTCGTCAGCATGGACTGCTCGGGCTCCGCTTCAGGCTGGGGCTCAGGCTGGGGTTCCGTCGGGAGCTCGGCTTCGATTTCTGCTTGGGGCTCAGCGAGGGTTTCGGCTGGGACTTCGTCCTGGGCTTCCACCTGAGGTTCGGCTTGGACTTCGTCTTGGGTTTCCACTTGGGGTTCGGCTTGGACTTCTTCTTGGGTTTCCACTTGAGGTTCCGCTTGGACTTCTTCTTGGGTTTCCACCTGAGGTTCGGCTTGGACTTCTTCTTGGGCTTCCACTTGGGGTTCGGCTTGAATTTCAGCTGGGATTTCGTCCTGCGCGTCCACCTGGGGTTCGGCTAGGGCTTCCACCTGGGGCTCAGCCTGGGCTTCCTCTTGAACCTCGACTGGGGCTTCCTCGGGAACTTCGTCGGCCAGGACTTCGGTTAGCTTTTCCGTTTCCAGCGCCTGGTTGTCCGACTCCTCCACAGCCTGCTCCGTTTGCCCCACTGGCGCTGCGCCCTGGCTGGCTTCCTGCTCGGCAATCAGTTCACTTGGCTGCGGCTCAGCATCGTTCAGAGGCTCCTTCTCAGCCTCGGCAGCCGGTTCCGGCTCCGCGGCATCTGGCGCCACGTTTGGGCTCTCCTGCTCCTCAACGGGCACCGATTCCAGCAGCAACTCTTCCGTTGCCGCCTCCACTTCCAGCTCCGGTGCGGGCGTCTGCGCCTCCAGTTCCAGTTCCGGCTGCTCGGCCGGCTCCTCGGCCTGGCTGGCTGCCTCTGCCGCCGGCTGCTCGTCCAGCTGGGTTTGCTCGGTTGCCGCTGCCTCGTCCACTTTCAGCTCCTCGGGCAGCAGCTCGCTCGCGGCCGCGCTGAGGCCTTCCTCGATGCCGGCGGCCAGGGTCTCCAGCATGGATGACTCGGTGGCGTCCACTTCGTTCTCGGCCACCGCTGCCTTGTTGTCTTCCTGAGCCACCTCCGCTGGGGTTTGTGCTGCTGGTTCCGGTTCCGACTCTGGCTCCAGCTCTATGGCAGCTGGCGTGCTCAGGTCCTCCACAACTTCATCATCGGCTTGTGTCTCCGGCTGTATTTCCGGCTGTGCCTCCGGCTGTATTTCCGGCTGTGTCTCCGGCTGTGTCTCCGGCTGTTCCTCCGGCTGTTCCTCCGGCTGTGTCTCCGGCTCTATCTCCGGCTGTGCCTCCGGCTGCTCGTTGGCCTCCACTGGGGCTGCCTCGGTGGCCGCATCCGCCACAGCGTCGGCATTCTCCAGCTGCACCTCGTTGCTGCCCAGCTGTGGCTGCACTTGCTCCACCGGCTGCTCCACGACATGCTCCTCGATCAGCTCCGGCGAGGCGATCTCCGCTGCCACCGGCTCTGCGTCCGCCTCGGCCTGCGGCTCCGTCTGCGCCGTCTCGGGCTTCAGCTCCGCCACGGTTATGTCGCTGGGCAGCTCCACCAGCTGCATGGCCGGCGTATCGTCGCTCTCCAGCATCAGCATGTCGGCGCTCTCGCCCACGGCCGCGTTCTCCGCATCGGCCTCGGCCTCGGCCTCGGCGTCGGCGTCGATGGTGTTCCGATGCACATGCTCCGTGTCGTCCAGCTGGCTGGCCACGGACTCCGGCACCAGCATGTACATATCCGTGCTGCCCTGCGCCGGCAGCGCGGCCATTTTCATGTCGTCCACGAGCACGGCTGCGTCCGTGGCGTCCTCCGGCTCCGCGGCGGGCAGCTCGTTCCGCTCCAGCGCCAGGCGATCCAGCGACATGGCGGCCGCCTGGTGGCCCAGCACCAGCACCACCACCAGCGGCAGCAGTGTTGTTGTCATCGTGTTTCTCGTCGTTGTTGTTGTTGTTGTTGTTGTTGCCGCTCTCGATCTGCCGTCGTGCATCTTAGCGAGATCTAACAGTGAACCGTAATGAGACATGTCCCATTGGTGGAGTGGCGCTTTTATACCAGCGCTGGGAAAGTATTGCCATTTCATTTTCGATATTTCTCTCCGTGGCGCAGTCGGCAGCGACGTCAGCGCTGGCCAGCTCCAAGTGTGCCTGTGTGTGTGTGTGTGTGTGCCTGTGTGTGTGTGTGTGTGGCAATCGTGTTATGTATGTAAATTGCGGCGTTGCCGTCGCTCATTTCTTATGGCCAACAACGAGCGGCCAATGCGCTGCCAGCGCCAGCTGCGACGACGGCAGCGACGCCAACGCCGGCGGCGACGCCTCTCTTCCTTGTCAACGGCCGAGCTGCCCCAGCGTCGCCCGCTTTTATCGGTTGCATGAATCTTCATAAATGCTGTTGCTGTTGCTGTTGTTGTTGCTGTTGTTGCCCGATCTTTTATGTTAATTTTTAAATCGGACCGCAGACAAATGTCGCCAACGCCGCCCGCTCTCGCTTTCTTTCAGGGGTTGTTTATAATCACAATATTTTTTTTTCATTTTTCTCTCCATCATTATCTCTTTTTTTACCTTGGCTCGACATAATAATGCATAATACCCAAGTGTGGGGCTGAGAACCTAAAGAGCATACCAATTTCTACACAGTTCGCTTTTGAGGTTTCACTGTATTTATACTATATTATTAAATACACCATATTTGATATAATAATAATTGTATGTTTATTGCAATATACTAGTATACTGCTATTATCTGCCCCATTTGCCTAATCAACAATAATTTGCTGAAATCTTCCTATTTCATATTATAAATTTTAATTAGTCAGAATTACGAACTTACTTAACTTAACTTAACTTTTTAGACTCCAGCTAAAAGCTGTAGCTTCTATAATATTTAAATGAATTGGGTTCCATATGTTGAGCATAAGTTTTTCTCTGTCAATG
Source organism: Drosophila sordidula (assembly GCA_035047465.1). Taxonomy (NCBI): domain Eukaryota; kingdom Metazoa; phylum Arthropoda; class Insecta; order Diptera; family Drosophilidae; genus Drosophila; species Drosophila sordidula. Next base: position 10,329,831 of record JAWNPQ010000136.1, on the reverse strand, counting down.
TAAAGCCAAGAGACAGTAGGGATTATACTCATCTGGCATAATTGCTGTTACCTATAATCATAATTCTCTGTTTTAATTGGGTATTTAATTGAATACAAATATTTATTCTTGCTGCTCTTTGATAAATAAATCTTGCAACCGGCGAATGAAAATGACTTGGATAAACAGCATTTGTATTGGCCATATTTATAGCAGGTGCAAGTTTAAATTGAATCACTTGTTGTTCAATTCATTATCACTGATCGTTGATCAATTGATTGACTTTCTATGTGCACAAGCCCGCTTCTTCCCTTTGCGCCCAGTCTATCGATCTTTGAGTGCACAATTAGCCGAACTGGTTATCGATAACCGATGTCAGTTTGCAATTTGCGCTCGCTGAGATGTGTTAATAATAATAATAATAATAACTTGATGTCTATTGTTGCTGTCTTCTCATTGTTTATTGTCAGACGCACCCACCTCATATGGAACACTCATGAATTTGGCTCTAAAAGCCAGGCTTAAAATTAAATTAAATTAAAATTTCCAATTTGTGCGCATTGACATGATTTCTGAACACACACACACACACACACACAACAGCTTTTGTTGTTGTTTCAGCTATTTACCCACGCTCTGATCGGATCTGATCTGATCTACTCTCGCTCTCGGGCTCTTAATCAATCGCATCTCCTTTCACTTTATAGAGCCACACACACACAGCTACATAGTGTGTGTGTGTGTGTGTGTGTGTAGTTCATCAATTGTCAATTGAGGAAGAGTGTAATTGCAAATAGTCAACTGTTGAGTGAAGTCCATCAATGTGGACCGCTGTCAAGTAGTGAAATTGTCCTTAATACTCATAAATACTTATCGCCATGAGTAGATCTCTTTTTATTACGAGTGCTTAAAAGTAATTGCATATTCATTCGTTTCAATTGGCATTTGATTATTCAAGATTTATAGATTGACTTTTGCCAACGTCTTTGCAGAATATGTGAGTGTAGAAAGTTGACAAAACGAAAGGGGCTTAGAATTAAAATTCAATAAAATATAAATACATATTTATAAGTCCTTAATATAACTATATGTACATACATATCTCATACGAAAATCCGAATTTATGTAATATTTGTTGCAAGTAGGTTTATAAAATTTCCAAGAATATTTAAATTCCCATAATAATAAAAAATAATAATAAAAAATAAAAAAATAAATAACTGCAAATATATGGATAAGTTATATCGATGAAAAAGAATAGTTCGTGACTATATCTTTGAGTTCTAAGATATATATTACTTTTGCATATTTAACCATAGTATATTCATCTTCATATATTTTTCTACCTGAATAAACTGTAATGTTCCCGAGTATTCCGATACGATTTGATTTACCAGCAATCCATAAATAATTAACGGTTCTTGTATACCCATAGCATAACATTCTGATGGACCTTTTGTAGCATACTTTTGGCATAATAATGTTGTAAATATTTGCAGGGTATGTGGTCTATGTCACGAGCTCCATTCATATAATACTCAATGAAAACAAAAAAAAAAAAAAAAACAAGTAAAAATGTATGCAAAATGTTAAGTATTTGTTATTTTTCTTTTTTGTCATTTTTTATGGAGCGGCCTAAAATGTGTTTCCCGCTGCTTGTTAATGAAATGGAAAGTGCGGATTAGCTGGCGAGTTGTTTAAAAATATTCAAAAAAGCAAAACTATGCACGTACATAAACAGCATTAACATATGAGAAACAAAAGCCACCCAAAAAAGAAGTCAAAATATGGGTTAGTTAAGCTGGATTTTTGTTGCTTTTTGGGTGGGTGCGGAGAACAACAACAACAACAATTGGAAAATGTTGACACTGGCTGCCTTCCAGGTAGAATCTATCAGCGACGAAAGCGAGAGTGCTTCAAGTGGAGCGAATGGGCGAGCGGACAAAAAGCACCAAAAAAAAAAAAAAAAGACGACAAAATAGGAAAAAAAATAACATGCGCTTTGTAATGAGACTTGAAAAAGCGTCGCACATACACACACACACACACACACACGCGATGTGGACAATAGACTCTGGGGGAGCGTGGGTGGAGACAATGTTGGGGACAGAAGAGGCACAAACTTTCTTCGTCCAATATTTCCGCTGCTTCATTGAGTGCATTGTTGTTATTGTTACTTTAACAGCGATTGTTGTTGTTGTTGTTGTTGTTGTTGTTGCTGCTGTTGCTGCACACCCACATCATCGTAATTATCTTCGTTGTAGTCTAAATCGTCATCGCTTACCCTTGTTAAATACTTATTCCCACTCACACACACTTACTCACACACACACACATGTGGAACATGCTATAGCGAGGGCACGAACCGTCGCACAGTGTCCCGAAAGTGCAGTCTATGTAGAGTCTAAATTTATACAGTTGAAAATAAATTTGTGTCCCTGCTCGGGCGCCGCCTATAATTTCGTAGTTTAATTAAAGAAGGGATTATTTAATATGTAAATCTCTTATTAAATAAGGTATCCAAAATAAGTCGAAAATAAATTTGAAACCCTGCTCAGGCGCCATCTGTGAAGTAAATTGTAGGCCAGAGAAGTGATAGAATACAACACGAAATGGATCATAAAGTATTCTGAATTTGTTATCATCAGACGTTGTGGGGCTGAATATTATTAATGTTCCTGATCTTTGAAACACCTCCTAAAAAATATAATATTTCTTCATTATCGGTACGCTCTTTAAAGTAAATTTAAGGACAAGTTCATTGTTTTGTTTATTTAACATAAAATTTTCAGAACAGAAAGCTTTTAAAACTACACAGATATATACTGATATATATTGTTCTTCCTGCTCGGAGGCCTTTTTTAAGCCAGAAACTTGAGTTATTTATAAACCCTACTCTAGCGCTAAAAAGAAAAATGTTTGTATTTAAAATATGATTTTGTTTTATTTTACTTTTATGTTATTAATTACAATTGTATTTTTCAGGGGTTCTCCACTATCTTTGTATATTTATGCAATATGTAATTATTATTTAATTCTATATTTAAAACTTGTATATAGATATTTCAGTAAATATTTTCTTCGAGCGTAAAATCAAAGTCATTTGGTCACTTGTTGGTGTTGCTTTGGCACCACTGTGCGGCTGGTTGCGTAGCTGTTGCCGTTGTTGTTTCGACTGGTTTTCAGGTGTTGTTTGTGTTATTTTTTTCGCCATCGGAAGAGGGGGCCGGGGCCGGGCCAGGGGCTAGGTGAGGCGTTTTTTGTTGGGGTTTGGGGGTTTTCGGCTGCGATTGGAGGAGGCGCGTAGAAACTACGCGCGCGCGCTGCTGATGCTCATTGTTTGCCGGTGCTGTTGTCAGTGTTGTTGTTGCTGTTGCTGTTGCTGTTGTTGCCGCTTTGCCGGCGTTGAGCTGTTGCCGTTGGCACAGCGCACTTGACACACCCAAAGGCGCCGGCACTTGGCAGGCGCACTTTCACGGGCCGGACGGACAGAGCGACGCGACTAATCCGTGCCTCTTTTTGTTTTTTTCGGCGCCAGATGGAGGAGCTAACCGAGGCGGAGGACTGCGCCGCGCTGCTGGCCAACTCGCGCCGCAGCTCCAGGAGCCAGCAGCACAAGCCGATTGCGCCCATGGCCAGCTACAGCGAGAAGGCGGTCGGCCACTCCCCGAAGCGGATGGTCAGCACGCTGAGCTCGCCGATCGAGCAGATCGCGTGCAGCGTGTCCCGGGAGCACGTGCTCAAGCACGAGATCGAGCAGCTGCAGGAGCAGCTCAAGGACACCGAGGAGCGCCTGGCCTCCGTGCGCCTGCAGAGCGAGTCCCTCTCGCAGACGCAGCGTGCGCTCCGCGACCACAACGGCCGCCTGCAGGAGGAGTCCGAGATGCTCAAGCTGGATGTCCAGCACCTGCACGAGTGCGCCGGCGTGCTGCGCAGCGAGCTGCAGTCGGCGCGGCGGGATCGCGACGAGGCCGTCCAGCTGGAGCGTTCGCTGCGCGCCGAGCTGGAGGACGCGCACCAGGAGCGCCGCCACGCGGCCGACGGCAAGGAGAAGGACGCACGCATCATTCAGGACCTGCAGCGCCAGTGCCGCGAAATGGAGCGCATCCTCATGCGCAAGCATCCCGACTCCGTCTCCGCTTTGATAGGTGAGCTAAGGGAAAATTTCAAAATTAAAAAAATTTAATGAAAATACAAAATTAACGAAAAATAATATAGAACCATCTGAGAGCATACGCATGCATTTTTTCTCGAGCATTTCATTTCGGTTCGAACCACATTTCACTTTTTTTTTTTTTAAATTTCTGTGAAATTTACAAATTTTATTAAATTGTTTTAATTTTTCTGTTTATTTCGGCAAGAAATATTACACGTTACATTTTTTTTCCAAATTTCTGTGAGAATGTAATTTAAATTTTTGCTTTTATTGCAAAACGGTTCGAACCCAGATTCATCATTTTTGCGCAATAATATTTGAAATGTTTGCCACTTTATCTTTGGGTATATATTCATACCTTATAGTTTCAAGTTTCAAGTTTCATATTTCATTTTTTGGTTCTAACGTTGGCTCGGTATTTTTCTTATTTTAATTTTAAATGAAACATTTCCTCCTTAGTGATAATTCACTAGTGCAAATAAATTTTTCAATATGAACAAAATAGATTTGAAACCGCCCAAAAAGTGAATTATGCTCAGTTTTGGCTTAGATATGGCTTTATGTTCTTTTTAGTAGAAATAAATATAACGATTTCGAGTTCGAACTTGGCTAATTTGGCAATGTTTGCCTTGCAGTTGCCTCCAAGAGCAGCGGCATTTGCTCGCTGAACGATCAGGAGAACGTGAATAGCCGCAAGCTGCTGGAGCAGCGCATTGCGCAGCTGGAGTCGGATGCCAAGGAGCAGGATCGCAAGGCCCAGCAGATTTTGGCCAACGTGCAGGCGCGCTTCAACTCCGTGCAGGCCAAGTACGAGACGCACATTGCCGACCTGGAGACGCAGGTGCTCAGGTAAGTCTCCAAAAAAAAAAAAAAGAGAGTACCCCGAGCTCGATGTTAATCGCCCCCGTCCACAGCCTGCAGGAGATCAACACCAAGCTGAACGAGCAGATTGAGTCGCAGGTGCGCACGCTGGACCGCTTCATGCAGAAGCGCGCCGACCGGTACTACAACAACTGCACCCAGACGGAGGCGCTGGCCCAGTCGGAGCTGCGGACGGCGGGCGCGGCGCGGGCCGTCAGCACGGGCACCCAGACGCTGGCGAACGGGGCCGGGACGCGCGACCACAGCACCAACACCATCGGCTGCCCCTCGCCCAGCGTCATCTGCCAGCAGCATCTGCAGCAGCAGCAGCAGCAGCAGCTGTTGCTCTCGGCCGGCAGCAGCAGCACCAGCAGCACGGCCAACTCCACGCCGAACACCTCGCGCCCCAATTCGAAGCAGAGCGGCGCCCAGCGGCGCATACCCGCCATCGGCTCCAAGCTGCCCATCTCGCAGTCGGAGTCGACGCTGTCGCTGCTGAGCCACGGCCACGGCCACGGGCATGGGCACGGGCACGGCCCGGGCCAGGCCGGCGGCCACAAGGAAGACTCGCAGCTGCTGAGCTCCGTGCGCAGCATGCGCATCGATCTGGCCATCAAGAACAAGGCGATGCAGCGGCTCACCCGGGAGCTGGATGACTGCAAGAAGACCATACGGAAGCTGCAGCGGGAACGGGACCATGCCGGGGCGGGAGGAGGAGCGGGAGGAGGAGCAGCCGCGGCGGCTGCAGCCGTTAGTGCAGGTAAATCTGGCTGCCTGTTCGAATGTGTGTGCGTGCGTGTGTGTGTGTGTGTGTGTGTCACTCGGTCGCCGTCATTGTTGTTGCTGCCGCCGCTGCTCGGGTAATTTATGGACTTTCTCTGCTCGTCAGCACGTACATGACTTCAAGTCGAGAGAGAGACGCGACGAGAAACACGCAAATAAATTGCTGGAATAAATCATTGCACGCCTGTCCAGCTCGGCAGCCAAGCGACCACGCCCCCCGCCGCCCAAGCTCGCTCCTGAGCAGCAGCTGGCGGCCTTTTGACCGCACAACTTCGTATACCCTGCAGCCATTTTAGTTGGCTAAAATGGGGCATGTTGCAGCTGTGCCACAGTTTGCTACGGCCAGAGAGAGCTATATATATGTCTATTCCAGATCAGCATTAAGACAGACCAAAAATCCTATACCTTTTAAAATTACAACATAGATACAAGGCAGTTTATGTTTATGTTTTTTCTTCTTCAAACACTTTTCCCATTTTTAAATTATAAATATTTTTATCTTTGCTTTTTCGGGCTTCAACCGATTTTCTCAAAAACGCTAAATATCGATTTTTGCGACACTTTTCTTAAGCACATTTTTGAATATTGTAAAAGCTAATGCATATTTTTCTATTGATCATTTCGCGCTTTCTTCAAAAATATAAATAATAAAATAAATTGATAAATATCGATTTTAGAATTCAACGAGGGACTTTAGATTCCGAATATATGAGTTTTAACATGTTTCTCCGAATTCGATAAATATGCTATTTTAAAAATTCGAAAAATTTAGCAATTATCTTTGCAAAGTTTGTGCAATACGAGAGTATTCTCAGGTCTTGCACTCCCGCCTAGAGCACTCTTACTTGATTTTTTTTTTTGGTTTTTTTGCACTCATTTCAAATGGCCAACAACGGCGGCCAGTGGCCCAAGCTTGTACGTGCTTGCACACAGAGAAAAAAAAACTAAACACGTTAACAACTCTACTAGCCCCCCGTCCACACGTCCCCGCACTCTCTTGCGCCCCGCGGCCCCCGGCCAGTGGCATCTCGGCCACTTGGTTATGTCACCTTCACGTGGGGGACTCGTTTTTTATTTACATTTCATCGATTTGAATTTTTTTGCTTAGTTTTTTTTTTTTTGTCGAGAGAAAGAGAAAAAGAAAATTCGAAAGCGAAAGTCAAAGTCAAAGACGATGCCATAGACCGCTGATTGGGGCGGGCCGGTGTCGCGACGGGGGCCTAGGGGCGTGGGGGGGGGGTGTGGCTAACGCGTTGTCGTTTGCGCATGCGCGCAGCGTTTTATAATTTCATGTCTTGTTTGTTGCCGCGGCTGCTTCTTCTTTAATGTTGTTACATTTGCTGGCTTTATCTGCTGCTTTTAACTGCCAGCAACAACCACGCGTAGTGCTAATAATAGCCCATCAACAACGACAACAACAACGTTGTTTAATTTTGAACGCGTGTTTAAATGCAAATTTTTGACTACATTTTTCGCCGCTGGTTATGCAATCAGCTTTAGACGCTTATTTAATTGTTTCGTGTTTTATTTAATTTTAGGTTGTTTTTTTCTTTGGAAATTTCGATTCGAAATTTTGGGGGGTACTTTGGAGTGCGTTGAACTCGCCCCTTAATTGGCCATATACTTATATAAGTCCCTCATCTATTTGTTATTAGAGCCAAGTTATAATTATATCTTTATAATTTTGCATCAAGTCAAAAAAATTATTATTTATTTATTTATCTTTTTTAACTTGCGACAGAGCTTTTTCTTTTTAAATTAAATTTTTATTTTTTTTTACTTTACAATATATTATTTATTCAGTTTTCGTTATATAATTAATTAATTTATAGTGTTTATTATATAAACATTTTATCTACTTTGTTGTGTCTTTTATGCCTTAAGCTTTTACACAGATCTGTTATATGTATATATATATAAGCAGAGCTTTCTTCTTTTTAGCTAATTTATATCTGTTTAGGCATTATAATATACAATAACTTTTTATTATCATATCGATATTTTAGTATTTTATCTTTCATCTAATCAAATATGATACTGTAATGCAATTTGTCGGCCTGGCTAAATGAGTAGACCATGTTTTACTAAGGCTATCTGAAAAAAATTGGTACAGATTTTGCCAAAAAGAGGATATAAAGCAAAAGTAACTGGAGTTTCCGCGAAAAAACCATTTATAAAACATTTTTGGTTGTTTATTTTCACATTTGTATATTAAAACTTTTTTTAAAATATATATATTTTTTTTCTTAATTTTTTTTTTAATAATAACAATTTTTTTTTGTTTATTTAATAGACCATAGTCGACCATTTTAATTATGTATTTTACTATGAATTGATCGTTAGCTTTATTAAAATATTTCTCTTAAATTGAACTAGGCTCCCGGTTGGAAGGGAAATTCCATGGCGGCGGCATGTCGGCCAGTGGAGGCGCCGCACAGCGACGTGGACACGACTACCATCATCAGCATTATCCCGATCACATACCGGCGACCACGGAGAACCAGGCGCTGAAGGAGGCCCAGAACAAGTATCATCTGCTGGAGGCGGACTACAGAACCCTGCACGATAAGCGGCTGCAGGATGTGAGTTTCGGCTGTTACATTTGATGTCCTGTCACAATTGCTAATCCTGACACCTTTTCTTAAAGCTGAAGACCCTGCAGAGCGCTCATGAGCGGGAGTTGGCCTCGTGCAATGAAACGGTCCGCATCTTGCAACAGCGCCTGAACGAGCGCGAGGAGGCGTTTGCCACACAGAAGCGCCGCAAGGTGCCCGTCGACTACTATGCGCTCAAGGCCAAGGTATAAACGAGATACAAAAGCATTCGTTCTTAGTAATAGCTTCAAGCAGTCTAAATTTATATAATAATTTTTGATGGTATTTTCGTGGCTTACCTGCCCCAAGATATATAAATTTCCCTTTAAAACGGAGGGAGATATATAAATGAAATCGTTTCTCCACGCCCCCAGTGGACCTAGCCTAAAAATGTTAACACTTTGTCTGACGCGAGTATACACGAGTATATAATTCAAGTTTGAAGTCTGTAGCCTCACTAACGGCGAATAAAATTGCGTTCATAGAAACCCCTTTCACCTCGTTAACGAGTTATGAAAACAAGACTGCAGACACCAAGAGCTAGTTTATGTTAATTTCTTTACCTATGGCCTATACCTATACTATACTATACTATACTATACTCACTTACTTATGCGCTCGCCGCCCCTTTCAGGTCTCGCTGCTCGAGCGGCGTCATTCGGAGCGCGAGGAGCGGCTGCACATGCTCGTGGAGGCGCTGAGCAAGGGTCGGCTGAATGGCGCCCTGGAGGACATGCTGCAGGAGAACAACAACAAGTAGGACGACGGCAACGTGTGAACCTGGGCAATTTAGGCATAGATGTAGCTGTGTTGCAAGACGATATTGTGACTGAGAAAGGAGGGGAATTCCAAACTGTATCAAACAGCTATCGGTATCGTTATCGTGAGCGCAACAAGCGAATCGATTGCTCGATTCAAAAACAAAACAAATCAAAATTCACTGAGTATTCGTTTTGCTATGCTCTTTAAACAAATTACACTTATGTTAAGTAATGAATATATATATTTTTTTTATGTATAACTTTAAAACAATTTATCGATAAATCGATAACAGTTGCATAGCATGCGCAATTCCAGCCAAATTGTATTCTTTTTCGTTTTGTAATCAGTTCAGAGTTGGGCAACATTATAAATTGAACTGAACTCGAAGTAAAGTTAAGATAAAAGACACAAAGGCCTGATCCGAAAATAAAGCTAAGATAGAACAGCAGCCCAAATCGAACTCGGGGAAATAAAAACCCATATAGGTATATTTGCTAATATTTGGCATATTTCCAAAGAATTATAGTTAGTTATTTATAGATCTTGGGGTACACATTCAGTCAATTTCGTCACAGATTCGAGTTGTACTTAAGGACGGGATTACAACCTATTTTAAATATTTTACCCAGATTGTATATATATATTTATATATGTATTGAATGTGTTTTAGGATTGTTGTTTTGGGCATACAAATAATTGAATTTTATGTACAGTAAGTGAAAGCCCTCCGCTCACTGCCGCATGTGCAGCAAAAGGTCAACTTTTAATTAATACTACAAATAATTCTAATTATAAAGGTTATGCTAGTTTTTAATTAACGTAGGGCATATTTTAAAAGCAAGAAATAAAAGTGTTTACAAATTTGAACTGTTCAAAGTATACACGATAACGAAAGAGACAGAGATAGAGCCAAAGAGCGAGCAGGCTATACGCATAGATTACGAACGAGACATGAGTCGAGTGAAAAATGCAAACAAATACAAGAAACTAATATTATCTACATTTCAAATACAATGCTGGCACTAAACTCTATGAAATCTGCTCTCCAAATTCTGCCAATGAAAGTTGTTGCCGTCAAAAAGCATTTTAGATGCTACGGTCCATCCAGAAATATCGAGTATTAAAGTTAAGAGCCATATGTTGTCTTGAGCAAAACAATAAATTGAACGAAATGTATTGGATGAAAAAAAAATAAAAATATATATAAAATTAAAAAGTATTAGCAGTTGGTAAACAAGAGAACAAAGTAAACCCAATATCCTATAAACCCGAAGCCTAAGCGATTTAATTATAGCATGTACTTTGAGTATTTACCAAATGGGGAGGCCCAATTAAAATATTCTAGTAAGTAATATACACTTGATATCCATTAATCTGTCCGCAACAAAAACTTAAGTCCGTCAATTCTATGTGTAGCTCCCACTATTATAAGATTGTTTCATTAAGCCCTACGGCTCGACTATGGTAGTTATATATAGTATATATATCGCATATATTTAACGGTTCTTTCGTACAATTGTTAGTGTTAAAACCTTGAACTGAGTACAGGGTATCGTACTAGTCGAGCACTGTCCGACTATCGTGTTTCTTACTAGTCTTAAAAATATGTATGTACGACCTACTTAGTATGCTATGCTACATTATTATTGTAAACACTTTGAAAAAGTTACAAAAAACCATTTCCAAAATCCTAACCGAACCAAAACGAACCAGAAGCGTGTTTAAACTTCGAGTCAAATGTCAAATTGCAAAATTGTACAACAAAAACAAAAAAAAAATAAATAAAAATAAATTAAATATGAAAGCAAAGATACAAGAAAATACAAGAAAATACAAATAAAAACCATAATTATCTAAGTATACACAAAATAAGAGGCTGAAACTCGTTTTATTTCATCTCGTTTAGCCGTGAGATGGTTTATTTCGTATCGCATTAATCTTGAGACCTTGAAGCCAGCTCTCAAGGTCATGGTCTTTAACAAACCTAAATTCCCTGCAATACCATTAAAGTTCTCGTCTGTTTGTTGGGCCTTAATTTATCACGTGCCTGGTAAAGTTACCGGCCACTTTAACATGTGGCACATCCTGATTTTGTTTATTTGTCGTCTTGTGAGCAATTTTGCCTGACGATATTTACTTGCTTATTAGGAAAATAAATATAAAACTAAAAGATTCGGAAGATCTTTTCTTAGACACAATTTATTTAATTTATTTTTTATCAGATTATTATTACTGAAGGTGCTATTTTTTAAGACTGAGAATTCAAGAATTTTAGTAATTTATTAAACTTAAAAAAAACGTACATAAGTAAAATATTTCATTGAGTTTTGCAAAAAAAAAAAAGTATTCTTAAAAACCATATTATAAAAAATTTAAGAAATTTTGTTGTTAAAACTGAGATTCTTTTTTTTATATTATTTTTTATTATTTGTTTTACTTAATTTATACCAAGTATGAGTTTACCTGCCTTTCTGCTGTATTTAATTGGCATTAGTTATTAATTTAGAAAACTTAATTTCAGTCTGGCTTTTTTCTCGCAGTGCACCCGTTCGAAGAGTATGTTTTCAGCTGGAACAGGTTTACCCGGCGCCCAGCTGTCAGAGCACGAGCCCTTCCTTCAGTCGGACTGAGCAGCAGTTCAGGAGCACGTTTCGTTCAGTTTCAGTCACACTTGGAGTTCGTTTGGATGATTCGAGCGTAAATCTACCCAAAAATAAAACAATACAATACAATAAAATACAAAACACACAGTAAGGCGAGCTCGACAGAGAGATAGAGATAGAGAGAGACGTGTGTTGTCCTTGATCTGATTCGAAGATGTCCGACATGCGACGGGGACGACGCCGGCGGATGGAGCCGGCGCGCATTCAGTACGGCGCCTGGGACGATCCGCGGATCTCGCTGTTCGCGACGGTGCCGCAGGAGCCGGTCGGGGACATGCTCAGCAAGCTGAAGCGCCTGCCGCCGGGCAATCGCAATCGGGCCAAGGAGGTGGACGCCTGCCCGCTGGTGGTGGCCGCCGCGACGACGTCGAACCGGCTGCAGCGCGAGGTCAAGTACCAGGTGCAGCAGATAGCCGACGACCGGAACAAGAACTACCATCCCATCCAGGAGCGGGAGCGCCAGTCGGCGCTGATCGCCCGCATGATGGCCGAGCACAATCGGCGCGAGATCGCCGAGGCGATGCGCCGGAAGCAGCTGCAGGTGAACTCGCAGCGGCTGCGCGACCTCCAAACGGAGATCGAGCGCGCCAAGACGACGCTGAGCGTGGTGAAGAAGCGGGCCGAGAACATCGCGATGCACGGCGCCGAGCGGGGCGTCGAGCGCAAGGAGGCGCTGGAGCACCAGGCCCAGGTGCGCGACGAGAAGCTCGCCGAGCAGCGCGAGCTGCAGAAGAAGGCGCAAATGTACAGCGACCAGCTGGTGGCCCAGATCCGCAAGCTGCAGGCGGAGCGCGCCGAGCGCCAGCTGACCGACCTGGAGGAGGGCCGCCAGAAGCGCCACAACGACGAGATGGCCCACGCCAACGATCTGCAGCAGGCGATCGAGGGGCGCCACAAGAAGCGCGTCGAGCTCAAGCAGATGCTCGACGAGTTCTCGGCGCTGCAGCGCAGCGTGCGCGAGGCGAATCCCGCCAAGCCGGACAAGCTCGACGTAATCGTGATGGAGGCCCTGAGTCCGGTCACCGGCAGCTTCATCAAGCAGGAGCTGCAGCGGCGCCTCGACGTCGTCGAGCGGCGCCGCCTGGTCAGCGACGGGCTCGGCCAGGAGCTGAGCGAGATCCGGCGCAAGAAGGACGCGCGCGACAACATGCTGGCCGACATTTTGGTGTGCGAGCGGCAGGCGCGGGAAAAGAAGCGCGCCCACCAGGAGATCCAGCATCGGCACGACCAGAAGCTGCAGGTGGCCAAGGATCTGATCAACCAGCGCAAGGAGCAGCAGTTCTACCGCGAGAAGGACGAGGCCCTCAGCCAGACGATAACGCGCACGCCCACCAGCTTCATGGAGCGCCAGTACCGGATGGCCAGCGAAAAGGAGGCCGCCCGGCACGCGATCAACGTCCAGACGTACGACGGCATCGCCGCGGACATCGTGGACAACGCACGGCGACGGGCCGCGGCCGTCGAGGAGGAGCGGCTCATCAAGCAGGCGCTGCACGACATGGAGGAGGACATGGAGCGGCGCATCGACGAGGAGCGCATGCGCGTCCTCCACGCCCAGCCGCGCGAGATCCTCGACGAGGTGCGCCCCTGCAAGCTCAATCGCATCGAGCGCAAGACCTTCAACCTAACCGCCTGCGGCATCAACGACGAGGACACCCACACCCACTGAATCCATCACCCCAGGTTAGGCGACACTTGGACTAGGCTAGGCCGCCCCGCACAGCCACCACGTTCAATTGGTTCCGTGTACACTCGACCACACTTCCACACCGCCCCCACACCGATTCCCCGACTCGACTAACCAACCACACAGGCAGGCATGCTGGCTACCAACACACTCATTAAATACATTCAATATATTTGTTGTACGTGCAAGCAGCTGAGTTTCCCTTTAGTCCCTGGCCAAGTGCGAAAGCTCGAGTCGGCTTTAAACGGTCTTAATCTGCCGATTTAAATTACTATATCTTTCGTCCCGTGTAAGTCTATAGAATCGATCGCCATTCGACATTTCCCATTTTAAAATGTTCGCGATTTTGTCAAATTTGGTCAAAATTTAGAGTGGGGATTTTTGAATACCAATGGATAGTCTCGGACCGTACGAGTCTAAAAAGGTATATCATTCGAAAATACTTATTTGCCCGAGATATTTCGGCTCATAAGCGTATAGAAACAATCGCCGTTATCATTATTTACAATGCAAATATTGTTGCACAATTTATTCATTAATTTGGCAGCACGTATTTAACTCTCATACACGTTGCATACTTTTGTGCTGTTTGGTTTTTTAAAATGTGGTAGTTGACAAAAGCTCAGCAGCACGGCAGGCAAACTGTGTGGATGCCATCAACTACAGTAGAGTAAAAAGTGTTGCATACTTTTGCGAGGCGTTTTTAAGAAAAATTTACATTGTGCTGAACAGTGGAATGTAAACTGAAATTAGTTCTGTCAATTAAGTTTCTCACTTTTGAGTTTAAGTTTAACTTTGCTTTTACATTAAATAAAATGATAAAACATGATTTTGTTTTTCACGCTTTAGGCGTTGGTGTTTTTTTTTTTTTTTTTTTTGTTTTTTATTTATCTTTGATTGACTTCAATTATAAGATTAAGTTTAGTTTTTCGTATACATATATGTAAGTATTGTATACATAGTTTGTCTAACAGCTAGATACAATAGTTTAGTCACAGCTTGCTCTGCAGCTCTCCCGGCTGCTTTTACCTCCAACATTATTAGAAAGAAAAAAAATGATTATAAAAAATACATTCCAGAAAAGTGTCTTCGTGGTTTTGTTTGACTTGGACGCGACTCTGGCAACTTACTGACTAATAAATGCATTTGCCTCCGGTACGTTTCCAAAATTAATAGGTTTCAGTTTATTTTTTTTTTTTTTGATTTTCCTCGCTACTTTTTATAGGTCTGCGACATTGGCAGTTCCTGAACCTAACTTTGGCTATAAATTACGTTTTTTTTTTTTTACATTTAGTTTATTTAATTTTTTTTCTTTATGTGTTTTTTTGTGTTTTTTTTTTTTTTTGGCTTTGGAAGTAAAAGCATGCAAAAGGCATTCATAAATTTTATGAAATTTCACTCTACCATAATTGCTACGTCTCTGATCCGATCTACGGTGAATTAACTATATATCTAAGATAATATGTACAAGCAAAACAGAAACAAAATAAAAAAAAAACGTGCATAAATAAATTATAAATAAAAGCTCAAGTGCGACTTACACAATATGGTCTATATATATGTATATGTATACATATCTAGGTATATATGTTGATATAAAGATATGTAGTATATGCGTTTTACGTATAGATCGAACATCGGGCGACATTCGTTAAATGCAACAAACAAAAAATTCGAGCACATCGGCAAACCCAGAAACGGTCGGAACTAAAACCTACTAATACACAACTGCGCTGCCCCACACTGGGGGCTAGTTGGCTGGTGCTGATTTCGATCCCTGTTCTCCGGTTAATCAATCACCACGGCCCAGGGATGGTCGACCTTGCCGTACTGAATGTCGGAGAGTGTCTCGCGGATCAGCTCGTGCACGGGCTTCTCCTGCTCCATGGTGGGTATGTACAGGTCCTGGCCCATGTAGTTGATGCGGTTGATCGGGCTGACCACGCAGGCGGTGCCCGTGCCGAACAGCTCCAGCAGCTGCAATATCGAAATCGATCAGGTTAGCTCGCTCGGCCACTGGACTCCTGGCTGGGGGCTACTTACGCGTCCCTGGTTGAGCAGCTCGCGGATCATGGGCATGGTGAAGACGGCCTCGCGCACCTTGAACTTGCCCCACTGTTGGGTCATGGCCAGGATCGAGTCGCGCGTTATGCCGGGCAGGATGAGCCCGTTGAGGGGCGGTGTAATCAGTTCTTGTTCTGCAAGGCGAACAACGGGTTGGGGTTGAGTTTGGGACAGTAGGAACGTTGCAGTCGGGTGTCACCGACTGCTCAGTACTCAATCCCTACTAAGAATTACAATTAAATATGGGATCATCCTAAAACTAAATTTCCAATTAGTGCGTCTAAATTTCCCATTTTGAAATTTTCGCGATTTTGACAAAAAATGTTCAAAAAATGTTTCAAAATCTGACACTTTACAGTTAAGATATGCGAATTTTACTCTGAGTAATCGGCTTTAAATGTCTATATCTCGCCCATATGAATGCCTATCTGGGAAAGAGAAACCTCTTTAGACTCGTGTAAGTTTATTCTATCGATTCCCATTTAAAATTTCTTATTTAGAGTGGGGATCCGTACGAATCTAGGTATATCTAGGTATATCTTTCCAAAATCGAACACATTTTACCCAAGAGAGTTTAACTCTTTGTATAGAGCTATAAACGATTCGCAGCCAATCTTCGCAAGAAGTACCTCTTTCGATATTTAATATTTGTATATATTGACACTCCGCTCACCTCCTTGATCGTTGATGTAGAACATGAAGATGTTCATGGTGCCCACTTCGGTCAGCTGGTGGTCCTCGCCGTAGAGCCAGAGCACCTGCTGGAGTCCGCGGGCGGCGGCCTCCTTCTGGACGTTGATGGTGGGTGCGTAGTTGGAGCCCATTTTGCGGTTGCCGACGCCGCCGGGCCAGGCGCGCGTGTAGCTGGGATCCGCCAGGAGGGAGACGGCGCCGTTGGTGCCGGTCTTGAAGTAGCTGCCCACGGGGCTGAGTATGGAGTAGAGCAGGGCCGAGTCCGAGGAGGCAACGCCAAGCGTGGGCTGCACGAAATCAAAATGAGCACTGGAAGAAACTGGGCTCGGGTGCTGGGCTACTCACGTCGATGCCAATGAGCGTGGGTCGGATGTAGAGGCTGGCGGCTTCTGTGTGTGGGACCCACTCGGAGTCGATGGAGAGCAGGCGGGCCAGGCACTTGACGAACTCCTTGCCCTCGAACGTGGGCAGGCCGGAGCGCTGGGCGGCCAGGTTCATGCGGGCCATGTTCATGTCCGGCCGGAAGATGCGGATCCTGCCGTCGACGCCGCGGTACGCCTTCATGCCCTCGAAGAGCTGCAACGAGCAAACGCCGGAGAAGCTAATCAAGTGCGCTGGGTTGGGGTGGCGATGACGGTGCGCTGATCGGGGCTGATGGGGAGATGGGCGCGATAGGAGACGGGAGACGCACTCACCTCGACGGCATAGTGGAGCACCTTGGCGGCCGGGTGCATGACCAGGTTCTCCAGCGGCGTTATCTCCGGCTTCTGCCAGCCGCCCAGGCTCTTGTGATAGTAGATCTTGAGCATGTGATCGGTGAAGAGCTTGCCGAAGCCGAGCTCCTCGTCGTTGTCCGGCTTCGGCTGCAGCTGCTGCGGCGTCGCCAGGCGCACCGCCAGCTGGGACGCCCTGAACAGGTGCCCCAGACCCTTGTCGTGCTTGATCGGCTCCGGGGCGTGCGTGTACGCCGTGTTCACCGAGGCGCTGATCTCGAAGTCTGCGGTCGCCGCCTTCTGCTGCTGCTGCTGGGCCGCCTTGAGGGACTGGTTGCTGCACAGCCGGATCGACTGCTCGATGAAGCGAATCAGGCGGTGCTGGTTGCGGAAGATATCCTGCGGGGGACAACGAGAAACTGGGGCTTAGCATGGGCTGCTCTCATTTTTTCTGCTCGCTTCAATATCTTCTTATTCGAAAAGCAAACTGAATTGCAAGAATTCCTTTTCTTTTTTTTGTTTATAATATATTTCGGCAGTATTAAATGGGGTATTTTGGCATGAGCTGGATTTTCCAGTTCTTAAACTTTTAATCAAAATTCTTATTTCAAGAACTTCTTTCATAATCTCCAAATTTCTAATGTAAGACTAAAGTAAATCAAAAACTCTTGCAATGATTATTATTTAATTCTTCTTCTTTTCGATCAACCAAATTAAAATTTAACAAATCAAATAAATTTTGAAACATTGTCTTTGATCTACTTCAATCTGAGCTAAATTTATGTACGTTTAAAAATGATATTTAAAACGTTCCAAAAAGTTTCTTACACCAGTTTGGGTAATACTTTCCGGGTTATGCCATAATCCTACCAAGAATCAACAAATTCAACTCATAGAAATTCTATAAGTAATCCAGTATTATTTTGTTAATTAAAATATCGGAAATAGTGAAGCATGCTTTATTAATCGTCAGCTAAAATGAAGAAAGCGCAAATGATTTACACCTGGTTCGAGCCGCAGGTGCCGGCAATTAGCATGCGCTTCAAATTGAATGCTAATTGTGTTAGACCCGAAATTTCTGCCTAGGCGGCGAGGGGTTCGGGCCCGCGTCTTGGCCCCAGCTGCGAACCCGCAGCGCATTTGCATAGCAGACCCCGACCGCAGACCGAAGACCGAAGACCGAACAGGAGGGGGGAAAGGGGAAGTGGAAGTGGAAGTGCAAGTGCAAGTGGAAGTGCAAGTGGAGGAAGAGAGCGCAGACTAAGGCGCATAGACGATATATAAAGCGACGACAGTTGGATCGTTCAACAACCTCGAGACGTCGCTTAGAACATCGCCCAGCACAAGGCACATATGCATATGCATATCAGGTCTATATATATATCATTTATCCCTAATGCGTGCTAATGTGGGCCACGGGCAGCTCCAATTCCAAATGCCGAGCGACTGGGGCGCAATTACATAAGGGCCACAAAAGTCAGGCCGTAATTCAAGGCATTAGCATATCATTATTTTGGATCGGCGCACCTGCTCCCGATAGCCCGATAAGCCGGAAATTAAGCTATATTTTGTATGCATTTAAAGTTTGCATACATTTTAAAAAATCTTTAATATTATTATTATCAGGCTGAAACTATCCTTAAGCAAATTAAAAAAAAAACGCACAAAATATATGTATATATATGTTATTTTCCTTTGTTGCCTGCCTCCTGCTTCTTCTTTTACTTAAATCAATTTTCGAATTCTGCAGAATTTATTTCTAACTCAGCTCAAAATTTGTATGCATATTTTTGCTTTTTGTTTTCAATTCATCCCAGACCGAAAAACCAGCTTAGTCATCATATTTTCGAGCACATTAAACTTTTTGAATATTTTTTTGCAATCTCAACAAATTGCTCTTACATTGCGAGAGGTCAAAATTTCGTCTGCTGAATGCTGAATCTATGAAATAAAAAATTATAGAACTGAGCTAATCGAGAATGTCAATCAAACCGATTCAGTAATAAACTGAAAATAAATGTCTATATGTATTTGTTGTACAATATTATGATGAAATAGTTGAGTTCGGTGTTCTCATGCCGGAAAGCCAAATAAATACGAAAAATACCTGCTGAAAAACTGAAACCAAGAACACGCATTGCATCAGCCACAAATATTCGAAAAGAAATCGAAACGGAATGAAAACAGAAACTAGTTCAAGCACAAACTCAAAATGTGCGTGTACGTGACCCCAGACGGAATCGGAGCCGGATTGTCTGCGACGTCACTTCCAGCACATGCCAGATACCCTATCTCGAGCGGGGGGGGGCAGGGGCTAGTTTCAGGTGCCCAAGTGCCTTGGCTTATCATTAAGCAAATCCCAACCGATAAGACCGAGCATAAGTAAAAAAAAGAAAATAAATAAAAAATGTTAACGACTAAATCAAATAAAATAAAATAGCCAAAACTATTTTTAAACAAGTCTACAGAAATATTTGAGTTCGCACTCTGCCAAAAGATAACACTTTTTTAT
This sequence comes from Drosophila sordidula, assembly GCA_035047465.1. Classification (NCBI taxonomy): domain Eukaryota; kingdom Metazoa; phylum Arthropoda; class Insecta; order Diptera; family Drosophilidae; genus Drosophila; species Drosophila sordidula. The sequence goes on along the minus strand of JAWNPQ010000136.1, from coordinate 10,310,364 downwards.
GAAATATAATAAATTGTTTATAAACAGAAATCAGTGAGAACATTTAATCGAAATATTGAATAATTACTTGATTAAAGGTAGTTGCACTCAGGAACTATTTTCTTTCTTTGTTTCTTATGTGGCAAATAGAGCAATCCTAGGTTTTTAGTATACCAAGCAGACAACTCAAAAAACTTAAACACCTATGGAAAACCCGCTTTAATATGTGTAAATAGTTCTGCGCACATAATTCATGCGGAAAATATTAAAAAAAAAAAAGAGATTGTGTTGATATTTTGTTGGCATATTAGCATTTAATAAACCAAGTGCTGTTTGAGCTCTCTCTCGCTCGCACCCGCTCTGCGCTATCTCGCTCTATCTCTTAATTAGCCCATGCTGATTTGTAACTGTTGTTGTTGTTGTTGTTGCTATTGCATAGTCGGCTTGTTGCTGGACACCTGTTGATCGACGCCTGTTGCCAAGTTCCCACAAATTGTGTGCAGACTTCTGCGCTCTTTTTTAAGCCACATTTTATATGCATACGTATGGGAATTTCGAACGGTTTTTCTATAGCACATTTTGTTCGATTTTTGTTTACATTGTTGAACCAACTGAGTTCTGAACACATTTTCGATTGAACACATTCCAGGCTTAAATTCAATTAGTATCAAGTTTGTACAAACCTTAGCATTTATGGCCATTTTGGTCGTCATTTTCGTAGGCGTTTAGATTAACGCAGAAGCGCGCGAAAGCGACAGGAAAAAGAAGCAAAACAAATAACAGGTTAAGGAAAAGCGTTGCGCACTTTTCCGGCACAGCACACGCGCACACACGACTTCTTTAGGCTTTTCTGAATTTATATATAAACTTCGATATATATATATAAATAGTTTTTACAGATAGTCAATAACTTTTTTGCACTGTTCACCAAGAAATTTGGGTCGAAACGTTGTCTGTAGGGCGCAAACAGGGAACATAAAATCGTATCATGGAAAAAAATAAATATACATAGAATTATGTATATATAGTAGATTATGCTCGTCTGGTCTGGATAGTTGTCGGGCTTTGGATTCCTATATTTATGTATATATATATAGATATACTGGTCGCACGCTACGTCTGGACAACTCAGAGTCTCTGCAAGAACTGAGCTCCTGCCGCTGTGCGCGCCTCTATCTATAGCCGGAGCAGCGCTCGTCATGACGTCGACGGCGACGTCGGCGTCGGCGTCGGCGTCGACGTCAGCCGATTGCTGAGCGGGAGCGTTCGTTTACCGTTCAATGCGGCGGCCGGCGGCCATTTTTTAAGAGCAACCCAAAACGCAGACGTTTGCTCGGCAAACGGCCAAGGGAGCCAGCCCAACTGGGGAGCGGGGAGCGGGGGGCGGGGCGGGGGGGTGGGGGGCGCAGCGCCAAAGCGACTGACAGCGACAGCCAAAATTCTTGCCGTCAACGAACTTTTTTTCGCTGCTTTTCCATACTCTTATTATGATTATTTTATTTTAATTTATTTTTCGCTTTTTTTTTTTGTTGATTGGTTTGCAAAAGGCAACAACAATTTGCCTCAGTTTCGTTGAAATGATTTTATTCTCTGCTTTTTTTTCTTTGGCATTTTGAAATATTATTCTGTCTCGAGTTGAGCTTTTTTGTTATTGTTTTTTTTTTTTTCATCTCTTTTTTTGTGATGCTCTTTCGTCGGCTTTGCGCGTTAATTCGGGTTCTTTGTTCGTCTGATCTGCGTAGAATTCCATTAGAGAGCAAGACGCAGCTCAATTTGGGCAATCTATGCTATATATAGATATAGATGTATGTACAGTGTATGTGCATATTCAAATAAATAATGAAACTGTTTTGGTTTTATTTTATTGTGATATTGTGATTAAAGTTTGCCAAAATCAAAATAAATAAAAAAAACAATTAAATCCAATACGTAATACGCTTATCTAAGCCAATTGCGTCGAGATTAAATTGCGAAAGGCCGTCAAAAAGATGAACCCCGAACCCCAATGATTCATCAACTATGCTGGCAAAACAAAGAGTATGCGCAGTGGAATTGCATGATCCCGAATAGGGTATTCCCTATAAAACCTAGAATTTGTTGAATTTAGTAAGGGTTAATCTCCTTTACAGCTCTTAGCTTCAGAGTTATTTTAAGCTGTTCAAAACTATCTAAAAAATACAAAAGTAATATCAAAGTGGTTTCAATTCGAAAACTCTAGCGTGAAAAGTATATTTAAATATTTTTAAGCAATAATAAGCAAAAAGTATTTCCATATGGTTCAATTTAAATATACACAATTCAAGCGAAAAACCAATATCAACAATTGAGAATTATTAAAAAAGTATATATAGTATGTATATAAAAAAGCACAAGTACTTATACACTTCAAACTGTATATATATACATATACAAGTTGTGCTAGTCGAAAGCTAAATATCTTGTTGTCATATACTCTGGTATTGGAATGGCGCCATATGTATAATATATACATACTATGTTAAATCGCATTTACTGCGAAAAAGAAAGAAAACAGAAACTATACGGCTCTGACGCACACGTGTTGTTTTTTTACTGTTTCTTTTAGAATTGAGCAAACTCTTCTACCTGAACGGAACTGCACGGAAATGCGTACTTGGCATACCTATATAAATATTTCATTTTTTCCTGTTTATCATATTTAAGCAGGGAGAAGTGGAAGAAGCCAAAAGAGAAGCGCGTTGTTTTTTTCTGCTTATCTGGCACCTGGACAACATGATGTGCACATTTCGTTGCTTTTCCTAGCGGCAATTTGAGCGCTGTGTTTTGGTTTTTTTCACATTTTTTTGTTTTCTTTTTACTAATTTCCCGCTGATAAGTCGAGGGCCCTCGTAACTGTAATTCCCATGCAATATACTTCCAGGAAAGACAAGCACAACAACAAATATTTAGCCCATGCTAAGCGTCATGTCTTAACTACAGATCCAGTTAACTCACTGGCTGATGTAATAGATCAGCGTGCGTATCATCAGCCGCAAACAGATTTTTATTATACATATGTTTTTTTTTTTTTTTTTTTTTTTTTGCAATATGCGTAAACGGCAACTAGCTCATCGTTTTCGAGAATTCCCCCAGCAGCTGCGTGCGATTTTTCCACTTTGTTCTCGTCTCATCTGCCATGTAATTTAAGAGCTGCGTCTCTCTTGAGAGACAGGCCCCATTACATTGCTCTCGCTCTTGCGCTCTTTGGTCGCGTTTGCTGCTCGCGGAACTGGTCGATAAACAAACTTTGCCGCCCCCTTTGGCAGCGCCCACTTCTCCACGCTTATCGCGATCACGCGATGCGACCACACGTACACACACACACACACACCTTTGTCGGTAGGCATGTGTGTGTGTGTGTATTTCCAATGTCAATGTACTGGACGATTGACTCAATGAACGACTGGATATGCTCCGAACATCATGTAATGCGTAACTGTGTGCGTGTGTGTGTGGGCTCTCAGTGGGTCAGTGTTCTGTGACCTTCGTCGAAGGGGCGAAGGGAAGCATGCCAAGGATAGGACCACAACTTGGCCACCTAGTAAACAAGTCGTATATCTGAATGAGCGCCCTAACCGATATACTATGCACATCCACCTAATATATAGTAAAAAGTGCAGATAGTGTGCCCTTTAGGCTCCTTGATAGTGCTAATCACCAAGTGCTTACCTTTAATTAATTACATATACTATACAGTTCCTTACGTGCATACCGTAAAGGAAGTTAAGGTGTGCACGTTCTTATCTAATCAGCGTAAATACACCTAAGCAAATAGTTTAGTCAAGTGACATCAGTGCAACATTTCCCAAAACAAACACGGCGAACCTTATTCTATAATAAATTCACACACTTTGGTTTGAACCTTAGTTCCTAATATTTTTACGATTTTGATTTCAAATTGATTTTGAGTTCAAACCAAAAATTTGTATGTAACATATTCTAGTTAATCTTCAAACATCATTTTAATTATTCAAAAAAAAAGTCGATTTAAAAACCTGATTTATATATTATATATGTACCTCTATATATTTTTATTGTTAAATCAAATACCAAACTGGATTCATTTTTTGATAAAAACAATTTTTAAAAAGTGTTTGAAGTGATTTTACTTACAAATTTCAATTTTGGGAAATTCGGTCCTGTCAATAAAAATAATAATAATCTAGCTACAAGGTTTTAATTCCTTTTCTTTCATTCTCTATATTATTAGTAATAACACATATATTTAAAAATTAATATAATAAAATAAAATATACAAAAGTTATTATGTAAAAAAAACGCAGAAACTTAAATTATTTATTTTACTGATATACTGATCTTCTAATCTATCTAAATAGTCAAGCAATTCAAGCTGAGGAAATTTATATTTTATACTTATAGTTTATATTATATAGACAAAAAGAAAAAAAACCATTTTGAAGGCATTATCAACTGAACTCTGACCACACGAACTGTCCCGACCTGATGTCATTGGGCGTTTCAGGCAAATTAAATTAAATTAGAAATTTGTAAGTAAACACAATAATCAAGATGGTGCAAAGATGCAGATGTGAAACAGGTAAAAACGAATATATGAAAGTCCACAAAGTACCCTGTACTTGTATTAGTAAGCGAATTTAATAAAATAAATAAATATTACATTTATAGGCAAAATGTGACTTGGAAAGCCAGAAAAAAAGCCTTTCTAAATCGAAGTAGGTGCGGAATTGGAATAACTTTATAAATAAGCGTAAATAAGGGAATAACTTTACTCAGATTAAACTTTATTTTTGAGTCTCACTTTAAAGAATTTTTATGTTTTATTTAATTTAATTTACTTTTTATATTTAAGGGGTATATGTAACTTTGGTCACACTTCGATCTTATGATATATATATTAATATCTTTTATGCGCAGTTACTTCAAGTGCAAAGCATCGAAATAAACGAGCTGCTTGCGGTCATATACGAAGTAAATGCACATTCTATATATGTAGGGTATATATGATAGTCTGTTATTGTTGTCAACATGTGCCACTTGTTGCTGTTGTTGTTGTTGTCGTTGCTGTTCTTGTTTGTCATATGGCAAAAACAAGTTGATGAATGACTGTCATATACCAAAGTAACTCGTGCCCGTCTATCTATTGCTGCGTGTGTGTGTGTGTGTGTGTGTGTGTGTGTGCATTGGCTGGCATATCAAATGACACAATTGGAGGCGCGTGCAGCAAACACTGAGACAGGCCTGGATTATGCCCGGCCACATAAAGAGATGCGTATTTAGACAATGCAACTCTGATGCGGTTTCTGCTTCGCGCTCAAGTGATAAAAACAGCAACAAGTTGCCTGTGTGTGTGTGTGTGCTTTTGGGGGCGCGTTCGCTGGCAAACGTGCCCACTTTTTTTATTAGTAGTAAAAATTAATTTTTCTGCCTCTCAAATTGATTTTATTTCTATTTTCTGAATGCGCAGCACACGCGTCGTATGCGCAATATGAGCAATTGTCGCCGTTGTTGTTGTTGGTTGTTTTTTGTTTTTTGTTTTTGTCGCTCCCTTACAAGCATTTTGTTTTGCTTGTCTTCACCTTGATAACCGTTGCGCGTCATCGCGCCCCACCCCAGCCCCCCCCCCCTCTCCCAGCGCCCAACCCCCACCCCAATTTGACTGCGAGTCAGCCAATTATTGCTATTATAAATGTAAATATTGTTGTTAAGTGTAAAAATAAAACTTATCGTATTGTTGCTTACGCCTATTCACCATAACTATCTCAACTATCTAAGCTGTAATTTGCTGCATCCGCCGGTTACCTGAGAACTCAAATCTCGGTCTCTCCCAAATAGAAAAGAAATCAATTCGATTTGATTGAAATTGATCAAGCGATCAGTTCACCGATCGCATGCGTTATTGACAACGGAATAGCATTCGGAATGAAGCGTAATAGGGATCACAACGCACTTACGTCTGATCCCATTTTAGATCACTCAGCGAAAAACCAAAGCATTTTCTAAGTATATTTTAATCAAGCACAGGTGTCGTGAAAAATTCGGCTAAGATAGTCGTATAAATATAGTAATATACATTAAATATACAGCCAAAAACACTACCTAGTCCGCGAAGTCTTTTGGCTCTTTTTGCGCCTTTTACAAATCAAATAAAGATTTGATACACAATTCACACTTCATTTAGGATTAGCCAGTAACAACAAAATAAAAGGCTTTAGACGACCTTTTTCGCCAAGTGTAGGAATCGACGTCTCATATCGTCGATAGGTCTGGCAGCCGCCTCAATGCAAATCCAGTTCAATAAGGCCAAAAAGTCTCTGGCGCCGTAAGCATAGTATATTTTTTTCATTTTTCTTTAAGCTTAAATACAGGTATTATCGTGATTGTTAAAGTTTCAAATGGAATTTACTGGAAACTCAAAGAGTCTATCTTCTGGAACAACATTAACTTTATAATGAAGGCTCATTTAGAACAGCTGAAATTTAAGAAATCATTTTAAAAAGTAACAATATGAAGACTTTTTCTTGTTTACAAATATTTTGCGAACAATACGAAACACAAAAAAATTATTGTCTAATTTACTTACATATATAATTTATTTATATAAATTGTTTACAGTACTATCCAATAACCAAACATCAGAATTAGTATCTCTTTTAAAAAATACAAGTTTTAATAAAAAATGTTTTTATTTAAGAAATCTTTAAAATATTTTTTAAGTTTGTGAAAACCTAAATTTAAGCAAATAAATTGGTAATCAACTGTTTAACGACTAATATTGTTTACTCGAACTATCTGCCCGATTTCATATATATGTATTACGAATCTGTACGATCTTTGGCAAAACTTCTAGGTTCTTTTCTTTTGTTGCTGTTGTTTTTGGTATTTCTGCAGCATTTACGTCAAAGGAGGTACAAGAAATTTAAAAATAAAAGTAGATAGAATAATGAGATATAGAAACCAGATAACAGAAGCCAACGCAAGCAGCACACACCCCCCAAATATGTATCTATGAACATGTTGAGTGCGTATGTATGTATGTATGTGTGTGTTTTCGAGAATCTTTAACCACGTATATTTGCGCTTGATTTTAGCATTTATTTGTTAGCCCCGGCGCCCCTCCCTTTAACCAGAAGCCAAACCTCACACTTAATAATAATGTGGCAACATGGCACTCATGATATTTGGAAGTATTTATTGTGCAAATAAATGTGGTCGTTCATCAAGTGCAGATAAAGCAGGCACAGGCATAGATACCTTGGATACCTGGAGCCAAAACCAAGTGGGTGTACTTTTGGGAAGCGGGTATGACTAGAAGTTACCCTGTGCGCAGAACTGATAACTTTTATTAATAATTGGGAACTATAAATTTTAATAAATTGGATACGAAAGCAACTGATTAATTCATATATATATATTTTTATAGAACAAAAGCCAAACAATTGCCTAGTTAAGTCCACTTTAATGATGCCCATTTTGACCAATCATAGTTTCGTACAGGGTATATAGCGAAAAGCGCCAGATAAGCACACAACTTTTAACTGACACAGGGCACATGATCGCGATCAGGTTGTAGTGTTTATCAGCGCCTGACAATGACAGTGCGGCTTAATGCTGCCAGATCATTCACATAGGGGCTCTGGCTGTGGCGATAACCGCTCTTGCAAGTCATTTGATTGCCTCCGCGAGTCGAGAATCTCCGATTTGACTGCACATATCACTTCTCTGCATTTGCCATTTGCGTCCAGCTAATGAAGCTTTAATAAGCCATTTCCATAAACTAAAAAAAACAGCGCAATAAGTTTTTCTTAAAAAATTCTCAAGAAATAACTTGGAATTTTTAAGATAAGGTATTCAATTAGAATTAGAATCGGTTGGCAAAATTATAATAATGGCTATATGGAAATTTTACGGTATTTTTGTTTTTGATATAAAATTAAATTTAATTTCTTAAATGTAAATGCATTAATAAATATTAATGATTATAATCGTCTACAGGCCGAACCATGAACAAATACCAATCCGCAACAAAATCGATTGAGTTTTGGCCTAGTTATGGTAGTGGAAACTTTTTGGTTTTCACCTGAATGACTTGTAACTTTATTTTGGTAAAATTTCCATTGGTAAAATGTAAAGAAAGAAAAGTGTAAATAGAAAATTCTTCTATTCCACTGCAATTTCCATTCCAGATCGGCACAGATATGTATATATGTATGTGCCTTTCCTATATACTTATTGTTTACACACGTACACGTATTCGTCTGGCTTTTTTATGATACCCAAAATTCGTGGGCGTTATGTGATTTATTTGCTTACGCTCGCTACGTATGTATATTTTTAGCGTATTTTCCTCTTGCTTTTTTTCGTTTTTTCCTTCATTCTTTAGATGATATTCGTGATGGGCTGATTTCTTGGTGTTTCTGCTTCCCAAGAAATGACTCCCAAGGTCGAGCACCCCCATGCTTTTCATGTTCACTGCCGAGCTTTGGCTTTGGCATTCAAAAATAGATAATAAGACTAGGAAAGAACTCTCGCCGGTTCGCCAGCTGTCCCGACTATCTCTCTAATTGATATTTTCGCATTCCCAAAAACTACACGCTGATATATTTCAACTTTTGCTTTCTACGCATGTTTGCAGCGCTTTCAAGGCTAATGGCAACAACATTTACCAATTCATTAACCCTTCCATAGACCGGGGGAAGGTTGACCAAGGGGAACGTGGCTGTGACGCTGGACTAGGAAGAGTTGGGCTGGATAAAACTGGTGCTGTTGCGGCCGGCTAACTGGCTTTTGAATACCCTTTTATTATACTCTATAAAGTGTATCTTGAAGAGCCGAATCATCAACATAACTATATCACATAGCACATAGGAACAATCAGTCGAAAATTTGATCTTCACTATGTTTTTAATATATGTATAAGCAAACTTCTATCAATATCAGACTACTATATCATGTAGCTTCTATTCGAACAATCGACAACACCATACTATAGTAGTATCAGTATCATTTAAAAATAGTTAGGTGCAATATCTTCGACATGTGTGTAAGGGTATTCAATCTTCGGCTAGCCAAAGTGTTAACTGTTCTTTGCCATTTTTTTGTTTTTGGCCACCGTATCTGTTTGCCAAAATAAACCAACTGAACAACCGGTTTTTATGATACACCTTTAAAAAATATATATATTTTTATACATTTTTTATGATCTTTTAATTGTTGGTTTTATGGACTTCATCGCGTTTCAATCACGTGTAGAGATATTAAGCATACATTCTTCAGCAACTACAAAGAATATGGGTTACATAAGCTGAGATCGACTTTAGTATATCATATATGTAAATATATGTGCACAAGGGGTAATTTGAGTAGCTTTTCGCTTAAGAAACTCAGCGACACGTGTGCCTCTCGGTGGCAACAGCAGCAAAAGCCCGGAAAAAAAATACCCCTGTTTACTTGCGCATACCCCGCCACAACACAATGTAACAATTAAGAGGGTATATACATACATAAATGTGATGTACAAATATTTTTGAATTTCTATTCAAATTATTTTATCGCCAATAAAAGTGATTCAAATATAGAGTTAACATATGGAGAGATATTAGAATGTTTGGAAAAGCATCGATACCATCAGCATGTCATTGTTATCGCCATTTACCTAAAGCATATCGAAATACATATCGATACAATTTGAACGCTTTGGATCCAAGTGGAGGTATACGACAGTTGAGCTCCGACTTGTTGGGACTTGTTTTGCTTGGTTTCATGTTGACTGGGCACACACACACACACACACACAATTGCGCCCAGTGATTGCGCGTGGCACCAAAGCCCTAAAAACAATACCGCAAAAATCTGCTCGGCCAACAAAGTCAATCAGGCACACAAACAAAATCATTGTACAATTTATACATACAAACAAACAAGTGTCCAATTTAAATGCTGCTCATATGCATACATACATATGCAAACAGTTGTGTGCATGTGTGTATGTATCGATACCTGTTCGCCGCAGTAAAATTCTTCTCTTTGCCCACTCTGGCCACTCTTCACAGAACTCGTTCGCGTGTGTCGCTCTCTTCGAATGCTGCACCGCTCGCACTCGACCGCAATTGCCAAACGATCTGCGCTCTTCGCCAAACGCGTTTTCTTCATTTATTCTGATACACATGCACATGTATGTATGTATGTATGTATGTCTTTCTTGCTTATTTTTTTATCACACACTGTGAGAGGCACAACAGACGAGCCCAGAAAATTGGCCAATCCGCGAGCGTTCTTAACGAGCGCGCCCCTGGTCCACAGCACAGCGGGGTTGGAGGTAGGGTGGGGCGGGGTACGGGGGCTGGTATGCTGGCACAACTTGGTGTCAGCATCTTGTAAATAAACGCAATTTTTCTTATTGTATACCACGTACCCCTTGAAAATGGGTAAAGGTGTATATTGTTTTTGTGTTAAAGACATCTCCGACCTTAGAAAGCATATGTATATATTGTTGATCAGCATCAGCAGTCGTTTTTTCTTTTTTGCATATCTCAGTGTTTACAAGAGCTGGAGCATTAAATTTATTTGCTCATTTGCTTCAAAATTGGACAATTTTCGCATATCACATTATAAAGATTATACAATATAATTTAGAAGTATTCAAGAATGAATGAAAAAAGTGTAAATCACTTAGTGTAAAAAATGTTCAGTTAAACTATCCTTTATCTGGCAATTAATAAATACCCTGTCATGTATTAAAATATTTGCTTTGATCTATAGGTAAGATCTAAATTACAGGCTTGTAAATCCCATATATCCATGTAAAACTCATATATAAGTGGATAAAGCCAATCTAAATAAAAAATCTCTTATCTGCTGAGCTTGAAGAAAATATACATACAATATACAACATATACCCTGTAAATATAATTATGTATAAGCGTTTACATTACATTATAAAGCACATATTTATGAATGCCAGGAAGTTGGAATGCATGTAACGGCTGCTCGCAGTGCACGGTACAGGGTATTTGATAGTCGGTCTTTGCCGTGCAGAGCTCGCTTGATTTATTTACTGGCTGTTGTGCGATCGGTCAATGACGAAGCCAACAATAAAACGCACGTCACTTGCACTGAGTTCGAAAACAAGTTGAAAAGTTTTTGTTTTTCTGCTTTATTTTGTTTTAGGTTAGAATTACAGCATTGGCAGCAACCTTGTAGCTGTTTTCTTTGCAATCTAATTACACATACGCACGGTTAACCCAAATGCGATTCGATTCATCGCTTTTACGTCATTTCGATAATGTTGTTATGGTTTATAAAAATAGTTCGTAAAAAAGTATTATTTATGGATTCGTTTCAGTTAATTGTCACGTGTAGACCGAAAATAAACGCATTTCAAACTGATAATACGTAATTGTAGACATTATCGCAGGCAGCTCAAAGCAAAGCAGGGCATTAAACTGGGATTTTGTCAGGCGTATGGCCACGCGAGCTGGTTTAAATTAGTTGCTGATCGATAACAGTTACGATAACAGTTTAATATGCTATTTGTTAGATCCTACATCATTAATAACTAAGCGAAACTCAATTGGTGGCTGGGGGAATGTGAAGTATATTAAGGCTTATGATTATGCGAGTTCACTTAAATTAGTTGCTGATGGATAACAGTCTAATATGCTATTTGTTAGACCCTATATCATTTATAGCCAAGCGAAACTCAATGAGTAGCTGGAGAATTCAAACCGTTTTAGGGCCTATGGTCATGGGAACTAGTTTGAATCAATCGTTATCGATAACTGTTTGATATGCTGTTTGTAAGACCCGATATAATTAAAAACCAAGCAAATCTTAACGGATCGCCGGCGAATTCGATCTTTTATAACTAACTTAAATTAGTTGCTGAAAGAAAATAGTTTCGATAACAGTTTGATATGCTGTTTGGTTCACCCTATATCATTTATAACCAAGCGAAACTCATCGAATCATTGGGGGAACTTGAATTTTAAAGGAGCTTTCGTTAATGTTGAGGCCTGTTGTTTGCGACGGGCACGTTTCGGTTGCTAACTGATATCGTGTTTTCTTCCTCTTGCCAATTGCCCCGAAAATAACATAAGAAAAGGAAATTAATCTTACGAAAACCGGTTGACAATCGCCAAACCCGGTTGGATCGGCATCAAACTGTCGCTTAAGTATGCAAAAACTTCAACGAACCAAAAAACAAAAAACAAAAAAAGAAAGACAAAAAAACCCCGAAATCAAATTAAAATGCGCAACTCATCGACAAAAGAATTGGCATGCCAAAATATTCGTAGACAGCACCAGGTGTATATAGTATATGGCGATGTATATATACACATATTTATAGACACACTTGATCACCTGTTGCTGGGCCTATCGAAAGCTCAGATGCAGTTATTATAAAGCCATAACGACGGCTTGTCTGTTATCTGTGCGCTATCAAGGTCGTCGTCATTAATTTGTGAATGTCTCATTAAAATGCTTTTTTGTTCTCTGCTCAGCAGGTAAAAGGAGTATATTGGTTGTCCGCAGCTATAGATGTGCAACTTACACTAAATACTCGTGCTGACGTTAATTAAGTTATTTTTAGATTTTATTGAATAGGCTCAGACTCAGAGCTAAAGTCTCACCTATGCAAAAAAAGATTTATCTCTATTAATTGAGTTTAAAGATGGGGTTACAGGCAGGTGCTTCCTTGAAATAAAATAATAAAAATATAATTCTCATAATTACTATATGAAAATTATATTTTCATACTATATTTATTTTTAAAAAGTTGTTTATTTATTTTTAGGTACAATACTCTTTTTGCCATTGTCTTTTTGTGCACAGAGTATTCCGCAATCGGCTGTATCCGACTTTATCATTCGTAGCTCTTGATTTTTGTATTGTTAATTTTTTTGTCTTTGCTATAAATATTTCCTTTGGCCATTCCTTTGCTTGCACTTACCAATTTCATTATCAATGTCAAGCACAAGTTGCGCTTCATTGAAAACAAGTGTGATAAGAGTTCTTAAGTCATACCCCCCGGTGCTAGAGATAGGCCATTCATTAATGGATATGACTGCTCACACATACATACATATGTATATGAACACACGCCATATAGTATATTTAGCTTAGTTGAATTTATGCGCCTGTTTTGTGCCCATTATCTGTACCGTTCGCCTTATCAGTTTTGGATGGGTTCTCTGATTTATATTTAACTGCGGCAAATTATAAAGTCAATTTATTGTAGGTAGCAACCGATGGGCGCTTATCACATGTGTGTGTGTGTGTGTGTGTGTGGGGCGTAGCATGGCGTGTTGCTGCCCATCGCCAACTATCTCTCCCACTGTTGTCAGCTAAACAGTTGCCGCTTATCAGCCCGCGAATGGAAGCGTGCGCTTTCCATCTGCGTCATTCGCGTCATTGTCACCCGCCCAGCCAGATCAGTCTTTAGCTGAGTTTCCGTCTAAGCTTAAGAGGGGAAAAGTGGAGCACGCTTTGTGCCAAAATGTAAAAGTTCCTTTCTTGGCGCTGCCCGCTGTGATGGCGAACAAGAATCTGTTGCCAAAGACCAATTTTGGGCAACGGTCGTTGTACTCGAAACAAAAAATCCTTCACCAATCCAGCGGGTTGGGGGTGTGAAGGGGGCTAGGGGGAGTGTACGAAGGCGTGTCGAACCGGTTGCAACTGTTGCCAGACAAGTGACTGGCAGCAACGACCAGAAATTGCATCAGACGCACATCTTAATGACAGTTAATGATATGGTCTGTGTATATGCAGTGTATATCGTAGTGGGGGCTAGGGATGAGCGCGTGTTGCAGTTTCTCTCATTCACAGCACGAAAACGAGAAGCACGACTTTTTCGTAATATTTGCTATTTTTAACGAAAGGTTTCTCGATAATATTTACTTTTTCTTAAGCAGGAATTCTCGATATTTTAATTTTAATTTTTTAACGCACGTTTATTTTTTCTTGTCTTTCATTTTTCTTACGCGCTTCTTGCTAATTTATTTTTATTTTTTTAAGCCTAAACTCTTGATACTTAATTCTTTTATTTTTTACAACTTGTACAACTTCTCGCTAATATTTCAGTGAATTTTATTTTTCATTTTGAATTATTGATAATGTTACATTTGCAATTTTTACGTTAATTTCTCGTTGTAATTTATTTTTTACGAAAGTTTTAATTATATTTAATTATTTTTACGCACTTGATAATTTTTTTATTAGGTATGAAGCCTAGACATTTAATATTCTTTAGATAATCCTTATTTATTTAAGTTCTTCGATATTTTATAATTTATACACCCGACTTCTCGATAATCTATAATGGTATTAAAATTTTTAATTTGTCGAAACAATCTTATTTGGTATTCACCTAAATGTTTAAAGAAGAAAACTCTTTTTTATACAAAAATGTTGCAAATAATTTGATTGTTTTTTTATTTCAATATTAATACAATATTAATATTTAATTTTTTTTTTGTCGGCGTTATAGATCCAAGTAGAAACGTTTTAGAATCTTAAATTCAGTAAGTCATTTTTTATTTTTGATATGGTCGTGAGGTTAGTTAAAGTCAAAATATCTTATTGATCGTTAATATTGCTTAATAATAATCAAAACTCCTCAATTTAGTACCAAATACAGATTACAAAAATGTTCCTACTTGAAATAAGCGTAAGACCTTCTTATTGGCAGCACAACGTTTCTTAGAATAAGTTGTATGTTTAAGAATTTTGGGATTATAAAAAGAGAATTTCTTGAAGTCGGAGTTTGTATTCTCAAGTTAACGAACTTGATTCAGGAGCAAACTAAAGTCGTGTCGTATTTTGGTATATATTCGCAAGACGAACACGCGCCCAACCCTCTTGCAGACCCGTTTAGTTTGTGCCAATTTGTTTGGGCCATTTATCGCGAGAGTTGCCGCAGCACACGCAGCTAGGCTCGCCTCATGGTTCATCTCGGATTCAACATATTTGATAGAAACCGCGCTGGTAAGGCTCAAGGATTGCAATAATTTACATACAGTATTTACAAGATTTATATAGAGAAGAAATTGTAGAACTATTGATATAAATAATTTAGGCCTGTTGCGTCGTTAACTTCTTCACGGTCGACGTGGTGGCCACAATGGGCAGATGCGACGGCGTATGCTTCACCTTCGATGTGAACACATCGTAGCCCAGACTGATGACATTGTCATAGAAGATGCGATAGTGCGTGGGTATCCAATAGAAGTTCACGAACTGGGCTACCGGCCAGACAGTCCATTCGGCGGCATAGAGCTTCCACGCCTTCTCCTTGATCTCCTCCCACACCTCGTGCGCGTCCTTCTTCTCCAATATGCCCAGCGTCACAAAGAACGCTGAGATGTATAGCGGCGAGCAGATGAGCTGATCGAGCACAATCTTTTTGGCCACCACACGCATACTGCGACCGGGCAGGTACTTGTCCAGCAACTGATACCAATAGTGGCAAATGATGCCAACGGCCACGCCGCTGGTGGCCATGTGCTGGGTGCGTGTGCTGCTAAACTCCACGATCTCGTTGTTGTACAGCTCCAGCTGCTGCTCCAGTATGTCGCCGAGCGAGCTGAGCGTCAGCGAAATGCCCACGTTGGTAAACAGCAGGAATTTGTTGCTGAAAGCGCTGCTGTGCCATTCGCGCAGCTTCTGCAGCGCTCCGGCTCGTGCGCCCGCTCCAGCTCTAGCGCCCGCGCTGCCACCCGAGCCGGCGGTGCTGGCGGCCGCCTGTCGCCGTAGACTGCAGCTGCCCAGCGAGAGCAGCGTTCGTAGTTTGCGTCGCAGGTAGTGCATATCGAGTTGATGTTCTGATTGTTCGCTTGTGTCTTAATAGGGATTCTCACTGGCTAATTGCTTGAAACGTAATTTTGCATAGTCTCCTCCGGCCGTGTTAGTCTTCGGATTCCATTGTGTGTGGGCCAAAATGATTGATTGAAGTTTGAAATTTTAAAAACTATTGCACATCATACTGAATTTCAAATTGAACAATTCAAATTATATCCGAATGTTTGCCGGAAAGGTGAGGCGGTGGTGCTCGGCAGCAGAAGCAGCAACAACAACAACAATTGCACAATCACGTGTAGCCCACAGCTGTTGACCAGGGCATCCGCATTCTCAACGCTATCGAGTACACCAATTATTCGATAGTTCGTCTAGAGCGCAACCAAATTATTTGCCAATTGCTGAGAGCTTTAAACGGCTATAACTATATTTAGAATTAAGTGTACTAAAATCAAAGTGGTGCAACTAATATTTGGCTAATAAGGTCGGCAATATTTAATAAACTTGCAACTATCGCGCATCGATAGCATCATGCTATCGATACTTATGCGACAGCCCTAGCAAGCGTTGCATTGTTATTGATGTGCTGCTTTTTTTTTTTTGTTTTTTGTTGTCGTAATTGGCGAGTTGTGTTCTAAATCAAAGCCAGTGACGTTTTTTTTTGTCTTCAGCTTTACGTTTGAGTGATTTGCATTGGAATTTTAAACGTTTTGCGGTCTGGTTGAGCACTGTCGGTGCTGTCCATACAGTTGTAAGTTGTATTTTTTTGTGTCATTCTTAAGACTAGAGATAAGCTGCGCAGCAAATTCTTCAGCGAAAATTCACTGCGAGCTGCGTTACTAATAAAACAAAACAAAAAATACACTTATAACAAATTTCTCAACAGCATCAGCAAACAAAGGAACGCAGCACTTACACAAACAAACGCACACACGCAACACACTCACACACACACACACACACTGCAGTTGAGAGCAGGTAAACAATCGAAATATTCTAGGAAAGAAGAGGAACAAGTATGGGCCGGACCTTCCTGGAGCATCTTGGCGGCCTCAAGCTGTTCAATTGCGCCCAGTGCCACACCAATTTGACCAATCGCAGTCAGTTGATCAGCACACGCTTCACAGGCGCCACGGGTAAGCAGTGTATTCACCAGTTACATTTTCTTTCATTTGCAATTCGGAATCCTTGCCCGCAGGTCGCGCCTATCTGTTCAAGCGTGTGGTCAACTTGACGTTCAGCGCCATTCAGGAGCGGGTCATGCTCACGGGCCGGCATATGGTACGCGATGTCATGTGCAAGAACTGCGGCGCCAAGCTCGGCTGGATGTACGAATTCGCCACGGAGGAGACGCAAAAGTGAGTGCCAATATTTGTGCTCTCCCGATGTTTACAACAGCCTCTATTTTAGATACAAAGAGGGTCGCGTCATCCTGGAGTACGCACTGATCAACGAGGCGGAGGGTTTTCCATCGGAAGCGGGCGGCACCAGCCACTGAACACTCGCAGCTCCCGGTTACCCAAACGTCGTTTGTAGCCCTAAGTATTGAATAGCAAGCCGCAGGCGATGGCTTCTATAGGTTAAGCAATATTATAAAGATCGCCGTAGTCGCTGCACGTTCACAGGTTCGTGTGTGCAACGCCAACTGGCAAAGAGCGTGTGCGTGTGTGTAACTAGCTTATCATAGTGTCGAGTTCATTAACGTATAACTTTCCCCCTTGTCCGCGTTACTTAAACATAGTTTTAGGCCTTAGCACATAAGCGACTGCGCGGCGCCCAATTCTAAAAATAATATTTATGAGGCTGAACTGCTAAAAACACACCCCTCACTCCTCCCCTCAACGGACCGAACAATCGAACGCACCACAACTTTGTCACATTTTTGATTGCAATTATAAGCAATACTGTCAACATTTTTATAAGTGAATAAAATAAAACAGATCTCTAGTTATCTATATAAATCTCTTCAGAGTACATTGTTTGTGTCATTTCAATAACGTTTAAGAACGTGTGCACAAAGCGGAATATGCTCCAGTTATCGTATGTGCGAAAGAGAGCACAAGCGAAGATTGCATGCGCGTGAGCGGTGCAGAAATATTCATTTCATATAGCTGCTTGGCACGGAAACTGGGCCAGGGATAGTTCAAAATTTGGGCAACAATAAACAAATACCGTTAGCATAACATTTAGCTATATCTATGGGAATTGTATGCTATAGTCGTCCGATATTCAGAATAATTTGCAGATGTGTTAGGAGTTTGATCATGATAAACAAAATGTGCACATTTAAAAACTCATTCGTCGACCGATGCTTATGCTATAGTGGTAAGAGGTATAGAGGCTAGTTGGCATAGAAGCGGATAAAGGAACTGGGCTATTTCAAATCGGTTGATGATACTGAACAAGAATATATATACTTTCAAGGATCGGATAGAATAATGAGTTGGAAACTGGAATAAGACTACAAAGTTTCAGCGATCATACGCATCTACAAACAAACCCACTAACAAGGTTGGTTGGGAAAACCACGAAAAATGTAATATCTTAACTTTTGAACGATTTGAATTAAGGCCCCATCAACATATCTCATGAAACAGATGAACTATCAAATGTCTTGGTATGCACATTTTTTTAGTTTGTTTTCGATGCGATAGATCTGACTATCCTGGCAGCTTCGCAATTCTTATTACTTGCTGATAATATCCTCGAACTGTAACTAGCTTGTACACTGTTTTCTTTTCTTTTTTGGTATTTATTTAACTGCTAATTGAGGACCATTGAAATGCAAAACAAATGCATTTTTAGCTCGAGTTTCGGCCTCCGTTTCGGTGTGACTGACGGTAACTAAACTAATTAGTTTACTCTAGTTGGCTCTACAGCTTGTTGGTCTTTTGGGCCATGGCTAGCGCATTCTCGTTGGCAATCATTTGGAATTCCTGGAAGCGCTGCGACACACGTTGGTTCATTTTCAGGTACTTTTCCATGCAGTTCAGCGAGCATTTCTCCTGCAAAACAAATACCATTAGGATTTATCCGCGGGTTAAAGTTCCTGCTTCACATACCTCTGAGTCTTTGACATCGCGTGATGTGAAATCGCGTACACAGTCCGTAAAGCACATTTCGGACAGTTTGTTGTAGGACATTAGAAAATCTGAAAACTACATTTGTACACGTTGTTCAGTTGATTGCCATCAATAATAATCAGAATCGGGCGGCACATTGCATCACGTTGAATGCGCATGTTTGTCAATCAAATGGGCCGCTCTATACTCACTGTTTTCATTTGATCCTTGTCCAGTTGGTCTAGAGCAACGGTTTCGGCGCTTTTAGCCATCTTGTACTGTGTTGTTTTATTGAAGTTTTTGTAAAATTCGACGAAATTTTGTGCGATTAAATAATAGGAGAGCTCAGCTGTGCCGCACTGTCAAAAATACCAGGGCCGCTGTATACGATTACTCGTTGCTACTATCGATTGTGGGTGGAGGCAAAACGATTACCATAGGCTGCCATCTTGGATTTTTTCACCCCATTCGTCGATAGATAGCAATCACAATTTAATTTTCTCTCTACGTAAGCGTGCTTGCGCCTGCCTGCTGCCTGCGAACAAAAAAAAAGAAAAATTGTGTATACCCAGCGACGCAATTAATAAAAGAACTACAGTTAAAAGCTAACAAGCGCTCTCCATACATACACCATGCCCCGCTATCGTGAATGGGACTTGGCCTGCAAAGTCTACGTGGGCAACTTGGGCTCCTCGGCCTCCAAATACGAGATCGAGAACGCGTTCAGTAAATACGGACCGCTGCGAAACGTGTGGGTCGCACGCAATCCCCCTGGCTTCGCCTTTGTTGAGTTTGAGGATCGACGCGACGCCGAGGACGCGACCCGCGGACTTGATGGCACCCGCTGCTGTGGCACCCGCATCCGCGTCGAAATGTCCTCTGGGCGTTCCCGCGAAGGGCGCGGCGGTGGCGGCGGCGGCGGCGGTGGTGGTGGCGGCGGCGGCGGAGGTGGTGGCCGTCGTGGCGGCCGCAGTGGCAGCGGTGGTGGCGGCGCTGCTGCCCGCGCTGGCGATGCTGGCGGACGTTATAGGTGAGTTCCATTCCGTTGTTCACCCTTCATCTGTTTTTTTTTCTCTTTCTTTTCGCATATCTAAGTATTTTGTATATATGTACATATTAATCAGTGTGTGTATATGTGGCGTCAGAAACGTTGCGCTGGCCAAAAAACAAAAAGAAAAAAACGTATGAAAAATCGATGTGGGGCAAGAAAAAAATGAAAAGAAAAAAACAGCGCCCGCCAATGTGCGTATACATACAAGAAATATTGCAGTACCGGTTGTAAAAGTCAGCACAGCTCACACTCACACGCACACACAGACACATACTCACATTTACAGTAGCGTGCGCATCAGTTGTGTGCACAAAAAAATTTCACAAGTCCGAGTATCGATAATCGATAAACAAGGGTTGGACGCTCTAGTTGAATACAACACGACGCTCAGCTAAACAGTCGATACCTTTATATATATATATATATATATATTGTTTTGTTGTATATCCTTTAAGTGCTTCATTTGTTTCATCAACAACAAATCCCCCTCGCCCCGCTTGTTACTCGAATGCGGCCTGGCCGTTGTACAAATTTGTTGTGTTTTAGTAAAGAAAAAAACAAATAGAAAAAACAATTTTAAAAGATAAATAATAAGAATAGAAAATCAAAAAACAAAAAAAAATCATCAACGAATAATGGGGCCCAGTTTTAATGTGGTTTCACAATCATTT
This sequence comes from Drosophila sordidula, assembly GCA_035047465.1. Taxonomy (NCBI): domain Eukaryota; kingdom Metazoa; phylum Arthropoda; class Insecta; order Diptera; family Drosophilidae; genus Drosophila; species Drosophila sordidula. The sequence continues at coordinate 10,289,809 of JAWNPQ010000136.1, read as the reverse complement.
TGCAGGATAAAGCCTACTTCTACTACAAGCACAACAAGAACAACAACAACAGCTACTACTACTACTAGAACTTCTACTACTCCTCCTCTTCCTTCAACAAGTACAACTACAACAACAAGAACAACTTCACGTCTCATAACTACAACAACAACAACAGCTCCTGCTCCTCCTCTTACACACATTTCACCACCACAACCACCACCAACAACAAGAACAACACGCCCAACCAAATTGTGCAGCTTTATGATAATTGTCGATTTCAACAAATACGATATATTCCGCTGACTGCAATAACAACCACAACAACAACAGCGACAGCAACACATCACAACAGCAACAACAACAACAACAACAAGAACAACACACGCTCCTCTTCTCAAGCTCTCAACAACATTTTGTACTTAACGTACGCATCTAATTTATCAGCCCAGAGGGGAGGTCCGCTCACCGCCCATCAGCTGCAGGCAACTGCGGCAGCAGCAGCGGCAGCAGCAGCGATCTGCATCAGCAACAACTGCACAACACAACAGTCACACACACACACTCTCAATTAATTCAACTCATGCTCACAACACACACTCACACACACGCACACCCACACGCATCAGTGAGAACTGTCGAATCAGTCGGTAGATCAACAGCTTTTGACTGCAGCTGTCGTCGCAATTTCACCACCAAAAACAACAACAGCAGCAACAACAACAAGCACAACAACAAGCTTCATACATTCATCAAAAGCTTCTACTTTCGTACCAATAACAGCTCTCTCACATATTAACCACACTCTTATCAAAAACAAACAAAAACACAACCACCACCAACAACAAGAACAACAAGAACCAACCAACCAACCAACCAACAACAAGCAAGTGCAACTACTGACCCAGCAGCAATCAAATCTAACTCCAATTACACCAGTCAATCAACCAATCAATCAGCCAGTCAATCAATCAATCAATCAATCGATCGAACAACCAACGCTCGCTTTGCAACAGCCAACAACTGTAGACAACTTCAGAGCCTTCAACTAGCTGCAACGCCCCTCAGCGTGCGTCTTCACAGCGGATGCTGCCACCACAGCCCCAGCTCGGCTCAGCCTCAGTTCAGCTCAGCTCAGCTCTGTTCAGCTCTCTGCCAACTGCTGCTTCTGTCCCCACCATAATAACAATAACATTAATAATAATGATAATGATTTTATAAACAAAAAGCAAACATCATCTTGTCATCTATAAGCCAGCCTACCACCAACAACAACAACAACAACCAACCAACCAATCAACCAACCAACAACAACTTCAACAACAACAACAACCAACCAACAACAACTACAGCTACTACTACAACAACAACAACATGCAACAGCTTAGGTTTTGTTTCTTCCTTTATTTTTATAACAATTTGTTGTTGCTCCAGCTCTAGCTCATCTCAGTTTTTGCACCCCACCCACAACATCCCCGGGCTGGCCACCCAACTATACAGCCGAGCATCTCGCCATCATGAATGTTGTTTATGAATCTTCAAATTCAGCTGCGCTGCGCTTCTTCACTCTTCACAACAAGAACAACTTCAGCTTCAACTGCAACTGCAACAAGTTCTCCTGCAACCGCAAGCGTACCACCAACAACAACAACAACCACCACCACCACCAATAATCACCAACAACAACAACAACAACAACAACACCTCCGAATTATCACGTAAAGCTACTGCCAAAAAAAAAAAAAAAAAAAAAACAAAGAAAAATAAGCAAAGCGTATGTAAAATTCCTCTAGCTAAAAAGTAACTAAAAATTAATTTTAATTTTTTTGTTTTTTTTTTTTTGCGTATTAATATCTTTGTTTTGTTATCGTTTATCGTTATCGCTTGGCAACGTGTCATTTTCTTTGTATAGCCTTGCAGAGGATTCGAAATTTGATTACAATTTATGCAGTTCAACATAAATAATATATATTATTATATGTATTTACATATTTCTGATCAGTTGCTTTAATCGGTATAGCCATGGCCTGTCTGTTCGTCCTTCTGAACTCATTACCTAATGAAACGATCCTGATGCAACTTGGCTAAGCTCAACATATATATTTGGTATTCAATTTCTATATCAAATAAAGACTAATAATTAAAGTTTAAAGATAAAGTATGAAGAGTACAGTAATCGCTCGCAAAATAGAACGCATCCGCGCTGTGTTCTAATGTGTAATACATTTTTTTAAGCCAACAAGTTAGTGGCATTTATTTGAAAAGTATTTTTTAAAGTGTTTAAAAGAATTGTTGTTGTTGGCGAGCTTTCTATTTAATGTTGAGGTTCCTAGCTGGTAGCTATGTCTTAAACCAGCTAAGAAAATCAATAAAAAAAAGAAGTATTTTCATTTCAATATTTGTGCAATTCTTGTTCTGTTTGCCGAGCGATCACTGATTTATATATTCAAAATTGAAATTTGTCTGCAAGGGTATTTAGACTTCGGTCGACCGAAGCTAGTTGTTCTTGTTTTCTTGATCATTATCGTTTACCTAACATTATATAGTTATTTTTTCGTTTGTTTTTGTTTCTGTACGTTGTTGTTGTTCCTTTACACACACACATACACACACACACACGCTAATTGTCTACTCTATAACAATAAGAAACACCAAATAATGCGGATGCAGCACCGACAACTGCGGCGGCCCCTCGCTCTTCAGCCCCAGCGCTTCAGCTGCCCCCGCTTCCGCTCTTCACGTGTGTATGTGCGCGTGTGTGTGTGTGTGTGTGTAAGTGTGTGTGTGTACGCGCAGCAGCAGCCGCTTTAAACAACGTGCTGCAATAACAGCAGCAGCAGCAACAAGTACCTAGCATCAACACCAATACACAAACCACAACAACAACAACAACAACCACCACCAACACCACCACCACAACAACAACAACAACCACTTTTAGTTCACCAATATCAATCAATCGTTGCAACTAGAACAACTACAACAAACAGCCAGAACAACAACAACAGTCTTCTCAGTCTGCTCCGCTCATCAAAAAAGCCACCAACCAACCAACCAACCAACCACCAACCACCACCACCACTGTTTATGCTTTTGGGAAACCCATCAGAAAAGAAAGAAAAATATAAGAAACCCCTTCCGTGTTCGAATATGTTTTCAAGTATCTGCAACGTTCAGCTCAGCTCAGCTCAGGTCAGCTCAACGCAGCGACAACAACCACAGCCACAGGCACAACAAATTGTGAAAGCAACAACCACCAACAACTAATGTCACCAACTAGCACCACAAACAACCATCCTCTCTCAGCTCCTCCATCTAAATTAAAAACAGAAAAAAAAAAGAACAGAACAAAGCTGAAATGGAGCCACAGTTTTTCAGCATTGTTTATAAATGAAAAAGAAAAAAAAAACCAAAAAAAAAAAAAAAAAAAATTTAATGTGTACAACTCAAGTCTAAAATCTATTTAATTTGTAATTTTTTTCTTTCTCTCTCTCTCTTTCTACTCACTCGCGCGTGTTGAACTCTTTTGTTTAAACAAAATACAAACCGCGCGTCGAACACCCACCAACATCCGAAACCCCCTATAATTACAGGTCACGCTCCCCGAGACGTTCACGCACCCGCAGTCGCAGTTTCTCACGGGATCGTCGCAGCCGCTCGGACTCGAGGGATCGCCACTAGGTGAACAGCCGCCGTAGCCACCGAGCAGCTCATAAGACAGTTTTTCACACAGCCCGCACAACACTAAACAGACACAGACAAACACACACATACACACACACACACACACACACACCCGCACACATGTACATGTGTAAAGGCGAAACAAAAAATAAGTAAATAAAAATTTCCTATTACAGACAGTTTTTTTTAATTTTTAACTATATATATATATATATGTACATATATATATATAGTATATACATATATGTGAACAACTGTGAATTTCGGACAGCTCCTCACAAAAAAACAACCAAATGAAAAAATTAATTTTAAATCTTAAACATTTTGAGCCCTTCCGCAAAACACATAAATATATTTATTTGAATGGCAACCGCAAGTATAAGCACAGTTTGTTGGTGTATATTTAGATTGTAAGTGCATAGAGTTAAAAGAAAGAAAATTGTGGAAAAACAAAACAAACAACACACACAACACACACACACACACACACACACACACATACATCAACAAAAACAACCACAACCTGCAACGGATTGACTAGACGGAGCGGAAGGTACGAGTATTTTCTCAATGTTTCTCTTATTCTTTTTTTTCAACATTTTTTTTAATCTATCTACACAAATTGTAAAAAAAAAGAAAAAAAATTTAAGGTGAACATAATAAAAATGATTAAATATAATACAAAATGCATTTTTAATTTTTGGTCTTTTATCTGGTCGACTATATACAATTAAATTAGAATTTTGTAGAATAGTTGAAGAAATAATATACAATCCCATAACCGTACATAATTCAAGTATGGCTTAAATTATAATCGCAAATTAAACAATCAATGTAGTTCAATATACAGTTTGTATAATAAGAAAACGTATATTTAGGAAACTTATGTATTAAGTATGTATGTGTTCGTATAGTAAATAAATGCATATTTATAGTTGATATATAGGTGCAGTAGTATTTGTTACAGTGTAGCTGCAAGTCGAGCATGCCTGATTCCGATTAGACAAGATGCCTTGACTAGATTAAAAACCACGCGCATTGCCCGTTGCATACTTTTGGGCGCAAACATTTATAAAAGCCAATTTGAAATTTGAATGCCAATTAAATGTATTTGATATATATATAATTTTCAACAATAATACAATACATATATAACATTTAGTAAGGACATCAAATGTGTATAATATAATTAATTTGTATTTTTTTATCTTTAACAATATCAAGTGTTTGCAACAAAGCAATAAACAACTATTTCGCTCGAAACAAATATTATTGTCAATTTGGTAATGTGCCTCAATTTAATCTCTTCCGCCAAACCATAAAAATATATAGTTTATATAAATATGATATATGCAAGCATATCAGACAAAATACCTGCACTCGAGCCAGGGTACAGGAATTCGTACATATACATAAATAAGTTTAGTTTTTCTATTTTATTTTTATTAAATATACTTTATAATTTTGGGGGAAAATAAAAATGTCGCCATTTTTGTGGGAAACTATTTAACAGATTTTTCGCATCTCGGTGTACGGATTGGTGTCGGGGAGGATCTACTTGTACTTGGCCATGAACTTAGCGTGGAAACCACGGAACTTCTCCATCATCTCCTTAAGCACATCCGTCTGGGGTAAAATGGTGCTGCGGAAATGATAGGTGCCGGGCAATTGGCCAAATCCGCTGCCGGGCACAATGCAAATACCTAAAGAAAAGAGAAATGGCGGAGGAGAAAGCGGCATTAGCTATGGCTGGACTTGGGCTTAAACTGCGCCCAGGCTCCTGACTCACCTGTCGTCTCGAGCAGTTCGAATGCATAGAAGACATCGGGTTGCATATTCTTCGCCTTGGCCGCCTCCACCGCCTTGGGTGGTATCTCAATCTTGGGGAATACGTACATGGCGCCCTGCACCGGATTCACCGTGTAGCCCTCGAAGCTGCTCAGCGTGTTGTAGACCAACTGGGCGCGCTCCTTGAGCGCATTCAGCACAGCGGTTTTCTCCTTCTGGAATAGCTCACAGGACGGTTCGCCCGGTTGCGGTGGATTGACCAGAGCACTCACTGCCACCTGGCCGGCGGTGGTGCTGCACAACTGTGCCGTTATGGACTTGGTGAGCACTGCTTTCACTTCCGGAGACATGTTGACCACCTCCATGTAACCGCCGCGAATGCCGCATTCGCCGAGATAACCCTTCGAGACGGACATAAAACTGACCAGCTCCTGGGTGCGATGTGGTCCGCCCATCTCGTTCATCACCTTCTTGAACGAGTAGAATGCGGAATTCTCATCGTAGACATTCGCCTGGTAGACCTCATCGGCCATGATCAGCAGCTGGTTGTCGTACGCAAATTTGACCACCTCAACGATGTTCTCGCGGGTCAGCACCTGGCCGGTGGGATTGCCCGGATTGATGACGACCAGAACGCGCGGAGAGCACTGTTTCTTTGCCGCATCGTAGGCGCGCTGCAGCTCCTCGCGCTTGAGACCCCAACAATTGGCCTCATCCAGGAAGTAGTCCACGCGCGCCATGCCCAATTCGGTAATGGTGGCCGAGTACAGTGGATACTGCGGTATGGGCACCATTACGCCGGGCAGCTGGCCGTTCACAGGGCAGCTGTTTTAAATGCAACTACTATTAGTTCATGTTTATTTTAATAATTCAAAGTATGCATATACCTATTATATAAAAAGAATAAAGTTTGGGTTGAGAAGGGTTTCAACTAGTTTTATAGGTGGTTGCATTCGCAAACTTTTCAGGTTTGTTCGATATAAACATGAAATTTAATATAGTATCTATTGGTATACTTTCGGAATATTTATCGATTTTATTATTAGTTCATGTTTATTTTAATAATTCAAAGTATTCATATGCCTATTATATAAAAATTATAAATTTTGTTTTGAGAAGGGTTTAAAGTCGATAACAGGTCGATATACCAAATATAAACTTTTGATTGGATGCCATTTTGGTCATAAATTGTTTTCTAGATTGATTCCATATATGCATTATTGAAATTAATTTTTATTTGAATTTTTTGGTAAAAAAGAAAATTGTCGAAAATTGATTTATACCTATAATAATATACCTAATAGTCTGATGTGTGTAAATACCCAACATTTTCCCGATCTACCCTTTGTATATACTTACTTGAGCAGGCCCAGGATGCTCTTGATGCCAGGCGAGGCGCCGCCGGTCAAGTAAATGTTCTGATAATCGCTGGGTATACCGCCGTCGCGCTTCTCAATGAAGGCAGCCACCTGGCGCCGCACAAACTCCATTCCCGCAGAGTCGGTGTAGGAGCCCATCGAGCTGCCCAGGCAGCCCTTTAGAACGTCGGCGGCGCGCGACTTTATATCATCGGGAAAATCGCTGGATTTGAGCAGTTCGGGCTGCATGGCTATCGCCATTAGCTGTTGTTGTTAGAAAGAAAAGGAAAGAGCATGAGCACGTTAATGTCGAGTGTTCACTGTACGCTCTATTGGGCAGCCCACAAAACTCACCTGACGCAAATAGGTCAACGGCTTTTGACCCATCGCATGGCAGTCACCAATGTTGGCCCGAATGACCCGATCGAACGGCTTCTTCACACCCTGCGAACCAAATTGAAGGCATTAGCCAAATTACAGGTTGTTCAATTGGCGAAATTGACTGAATGAATGAACGATGAGTGCTGAGCGGACTAATGAGGTTTTAATATGCCACCGCGCGTATCAAATATGCTAATCGGCGCCCCAATTGGGGCGTTGCCGCAAAACAATCAGCTAATCATCTAATGATATGTGCCGTATTCAATTACCCCAAAGCCATAAATAGTTAAGGCAGCTGGGAACCCAGTTTTTATCAAGCGGTTCACAAGTGAACCGAATTCAATAAAAACGAAAATTGTGTGCTACCATAAAAAAGAACATTAAAACAGTAGGTTCGAGTGGTACAGTCAAGTGTGGCCGACTAGGAGATGCCCTTTCTTCACGACACTAATCAAAGGCTATACCTATTACAAAAAATTATATTTTAAAAGTAAAATTAATAAATTAAATTAATCTACGAAAACTTACTTATAAAATTATTTGTCTCATTTGATTGATACTTTATTGAATTATTTTTTATTTAATTTATTATAAAATATTAAATTGATATTTATAGATTATAAAGAAAAATTAATATTAAATATGTCTCAAATCTATGCTCGATGAATTCTTATTAATTTTACTATCAAATTGATATTTATCGATTATAAAGAAATATGATTAGTAAAGAAGAGATAAGTGGATAAATTTCTGCTGCGCCTAATAAAGAGCGACCTCTTTACATCAAAATAAAATTAAAATATTTAAAGTCGATTCCACAAGGCTTACAATAAAAACAATTGAACTTATTTGAAATATAGATTATCGTATATTCTGTGCAGATTTAAACAAACGCGTTAAATAAAACTTTGCACAAATTTTATTAAATCAATAAAAAAAAATTGGTTTGAGTATATCTAAAAAATTATAAGAGCTAAAGACACACAGGAGATTAGTATATTTTGACAGAGTATTAACTGGTCGATCACTCAAGACTAGAGCACTTCGCCACTTGTTTTTAGCTAAATTTTAAACATTTTTACTTGAGTTCATAGAAGTCAAAAATGTATTCATCAACATAAGGTGTTGCCAACAATGTATTCATAATTACGAGCTTAGCCCCAAATTTGAAATAAACTTTAAATCTTGCGGGTTATTTCCCCTAACCCTATAACACACAAGAAACATTCATAATTAAGAAATATCTTTTTTTTTAGCTGTTTTAGTTGTTGTTGTTTTGTAATTTTTACGAAAAAATATTATTATTATTAAATATAAATTTAGTAAATTGCAATTTTCGAGTTGTGAGCTGCAACTTAACAGCTTATTATCGAGATTGGATCTTGGCGTTACTTTCTCCCTCTGTTATGTTATAATTGTTATTGCTTTTGTTGTGCAATTTGAACAGCTATAATACAAATAAATGCATGACTGAATTTGGATTGGATGTGTTTTAAAGGCTTTGCGTGTGGTTCGTGATTTGCTGTGCATTCTATTCTGTTCCATCGCACGGGAAATTACTCATACGAGCTGGTGCCGGGCCCAGCTCCCTACCCTTCAACGCCCCGCCCCCCGCCCCCCTCCACCATCCCCTCACCCCTTTGCTGCACTCTGTACAATGGCCCCATTGCACTCTATTATTTATTTACTTTCCCATTCTACTTATATATGCTATATGTACTCGAACAATTGGCGGTTTGACTAAATTGGTGCCATGTGCCCGGCATGGGTTATGTGTTTGTTTGGATAACGGTCAGCTTGTTTATTTAAGCACATTAAAGTCCAATCATAACTTATGTAGAAACTAGAGCTTATAGTAAAACCCTAATTTTTCCCTTCAAATTTTAATTTTAATTAAAAAGTACTTTGATGTCCACATTTTTTCAATTCTAAACTTCCTCAATAGGAGACTCAAACACAGAACTTAAACTAAAAAATGTTGTTGCTTTGCGAGCAGAATATTCTTGTACTTCGATTAAAAAACCAAGAATGATTTTTAATTATTTTAAAAATATATATGAACAAATTGTAGCCTTAAACAGGAACTATTTCCAATATAATATATAATATAATTTACTTTAGCTTTAATGAATATTTATATATCTTCATATTTAAACAATGTGGGTTCGAAAATGTTTATTTTAGTTAGTAGTTAAATGGTAACAAATTGGGACGGTTTTGCAACAAATAAAAAAAAGGTAAATTAATGAACTGGCAATTTGTTAACTAAAGGGTTGTAAAGGGTTGTTTATTGTCCAAATAGGAGAACTTTCAGATGCTCATGAGTAATTATATATTGTACTGGACCTTTAGTATATGTGTGTATGTGTGTGTGTTTGTAGCGTATAGGTAACTAGTATTGATAATTGCGTTTGCACTCAACACAGTAAACAAAAGTTAGAAATCAGCCCCAACACATGCCATATATACTACAAGTATATATATCTCTCTATCTGACAATAGCGGTGTGTGTGCGTGTGTGCTAATGTGTGTGTAGGTGTGCTGGGTACTTAGTTTCGGTGTGTTAATGTACATTCGCTAATGTGGCAATCGAGCATTTATCGCTGCTGAGAGCAGAGCAGCAATATTAACAATAAACGTGATAAACACTGGGAGAAAAAGAGCGTAGGGTGATCGAAAGTCAAATCAATGTCAGTAAACTAGACCAAAAATGGCCTCAATTGTGGTAAGGCCTATATGTTGATCGCATAGGGTATTCAATGTACTTATAACCAATAAAGTAAACACTTTTTATGCATATGACGGATAAACGTGCTCAGAGACTAGTCAGATAATATGGGCTGTACGTTGCATTTCAAATACCCTACACAACTGCAAACTATTTTTAACTTGTAAATGTTTTTGAAGCCAATCAAGCTACATATTATTTGTAATAATTCCTGAGATATGCTCAAAAAACCTGGTAATCAATATTTATCGGTGTTGTTGAAACGTGGAGAGTAATCGAAAATACGCAGGATATATGCGTATGGGGTTTATTTAATATATGTATATAAACTGGAATGTCATATTTAAATTATTTTTATATTTTACTTAATTATGAATGTAAATTAAAAGACATTAAATATATATATATACATTAAAGCCTCTTAACAGCCTGTAATATATATTATTATATATATATGTATATTAGCCCGAAAATGTCACAAACAGCGCAATTAAAACGTTCAATCTCAACCTCAAGTATATTTCAAAATACTTCCAGCAGCGTCAAGCTGTGCACGGAATCAAAGATTTACAGCTGTGTGTCTGCTTTTGACAGGAGCTTCGATTGTTAATTTCTCCTAGCTGTCAAAGCGTTGGACACGTTCACTTTGGCGTAAGCTGAACAGCAGATGCTGGGAAGGCATTTGATAAAACGTAGGAGCAACAAAGACAAAATAGAAGAGAAATACAAATGCGAATGAGGAAGTGAGTGGGGGGGGAAGGGGCTTGGCTGTTGTGGGGCGAGTGGGGAACAGCGAAAAATATAAAAATGAAAAAAGAAAGAGCGTAACAATGGATAAAAAGATGCAAACAAAATACGCACACACACACACACACGTTTATGAACAGTGTTGCAGTTTAATGTGCGTGGAGGGGGCGGGGAACGGGGGCGTATACGGACGTGGGGGTAAACGCACTGAGGCTGTCGGCATCCATAAAATTCGAAGAGAATATTTTGCGTTGCGCTGCAAAACGGCAGCTGTAAAGGCAAAGGCAACAAAAACAATAAAGAAAACAAGAAACAACAAAATATGGAATATGTGAACACATATTAAACAGTAGTCGCTCAAAATATTGAACTACACAAAATCAGAGTTTGCGCTTATTGAACAAATAAATAAAAAGCCCAACTGGAAGCTTAATTTTTACCATGGAAAAATATATAATAAAAAGGTTAAATAAATATAAGCTCGTAATAGTGTTAATTGTAAGCATAAACTCAGGTAATAGGCAATTGCTGAATAAATAAAAAATATATATAAAAAAAAAACTAAAGAAGCTTTATTACCACTAAAAATATGTGACATTAAACTTTACTATATACTTGAAATTTTATTTCTTTATTGTCAAGGAAAAACGCATCACGTAATGTTTAACATTACGACTTGTATAACAAAATTTAAGACGTTATGATAACCACAAAATAATATTCACATACTTGAATATTATATAGAAGTTAATAGCTTTTAGGCAGCAAGCGACTTTTGCTTTTTTTAGATGCAGACAAAGTCATTTTTAATAATCATAATAAAAAATAAATAAAGAATACACAATAAAATTGTTTGAATTTTTCTTTGATTTTCATTATATTATATTTTAACATATTCAAAAATTTCAAAAGCAGAAAAAAGTTTAAAAACAAAAGATTGTGTCTAGAAAATAAGAATTTTAGATCCTAAAAAACCAATGTTCATTTTTAGACGTTTTTAATTTATGAAAGTTCTGTTTTAACCAGTGAACACTGTACATATGTATATGCTGTTGTATATGTCTCGAAATTATAATTTTAGGCAATTTTATGACATTTCCAAGTTGGAGGTTTCGAAGTTCTATTTGACGAGTGTTCACTGTATGAGTGCGGGTGTCACAGCTCATGCGCATGTTTGTTGTGATTGTTGTTGTTGTTTGTTTGTTTGATAACAACGCCCCACACAATTGCAAACAGCATCCAAAGCGCGCGCTCCAAACAGCCCCGCCCTCGACGCCCCTCTGACAGCGACCGTCTTTCGCTTATATAATAAAAAATAAGAAGGAAGAAAGCCCCTGGGGAGCTGCCAGCAGACGCTGCCGGCGTTTTGAAGGACGTTCACTGAACTTGACTCCAAATTGGGCAATCGGCCAGAAACAACAAGAATTAGGAAGTGGGGGGAAAGGGTATACAAGATTTATATTTAAGCAAGAATTTATCGGCAGAATTTACAGCTTAGGCTCGAACGCAATTGAAATTTAAGTGCAGATAATTGGAAAAATGTGACCCCAATAATAAAGAATAATTAAGCTCTGACATAAACAAGACCGAATTAATGGCGAAAGAACAGAGGAATACAATAATTAAAGCCACTGCGGGCTTTTGATAAATAGGCATTTTATGGACATGCGATTGGCTCAAATTGTTGAAGAAAACAAATTGGTCGAAAAGTTTATCAACTTCCAGATAAGATAATTTTCACACGTAGAGCTCTCGGATCCATAACTCCCATAATTTTGCCAAAACTGAATCGATTTTCATGTTTGATGCCATTTTGGACACCACATTGGATCTGCATTTTAAATATGTGCATTATTAAAAAAAAAGTTTTTTTTTTTTGCAATTTTTTTGGTTAATTTTCGATTATTTTGTTTTTAAAATTAAAAATTGTAATTTTTGTATTTTAAATAGATTTTGGATAGCACAGTGAGTATAAAAAACAACATAAAAACCGATTCTAAGGGTGTCAAATTTGTTTTTGACATGTAAAGATCTCGGATTCATAGCTTCCATATTTCAAAGTCCCATAACTTTGTCGAAACTGACAGCTATTATTTATACTGAGTAGCATTTAAAAATATATAGGCATTTTTGAAAATAGGTATTAATTTATGCTTCTCATTTTCCAGTTTATCAAATGTATATTTTTAAATAGATTAAAATTAAGTCGGGTGAAATAATTCGCGTTATTAAAAAAATACGACAATAGAGAAAACATAATACAGAACGCCGAAAAATACAGTTCCAAGCAAATTCCAAACGAAAACAGCTTCGCATTTATAAACACAAATAAATACACACATACACGCACACAGACACAGAGCCCATTTAAGGGATAACAGGTGCGCAAAATGCAAATAAAATGAGGCAGCTCGACTAAGAGATACCCTCAACCTAACTAAATTTGCACAAAATCAAGTTAAGGCCTCAATTACACGAGTGCGAAACGAAGCGAGAGAAAAAACACGAAACATGTTAGAATAAAAAAAAAAAAAAAACAACGGCGTGAAGACCGATAGATGATGGTGAATAAACTGTAGATGGCGTGTGAATAAGCACGCAACGCAAATGGAGAGAACTTTCGTGTGTGTGTGTGTGTGTGTGTGTGTGAGCGATGTTTTCGGCGTGTTAAAGGGTTCGCGGGACTTACCTTCAGCAGTTCCTTTTCAATTTCGCCGGCGCGAATGACGATCGGACCACGGACCGCGTACTCCATGGTCACATAGTTGGGATTGATGTTATCCAGTTGCAGAACCTTCATCTTGTTTTTTGTGGACATGCAGCTGCAAGAAAGGGCCAGAGAGAGAGAGAGAGAGGGGAAATCAAGAAACGGACGCACAGAAACACAGAATTAAATGTCGAATGCTAATGTAAAATGCAAATTTGATTTCCTTTTTGTTTGTGTTTGCAAATCAAATGCACAATTAAAAAAAACGAACAGAAAGCACAACGTACGAAAAAAAAAAAATAAATACAAAATAACGTAGCCACTAACCGAGAAGGAGCGTTAAACGGTGAATGGCAACCACGCGCGTTCAATGCTTCGGCTTGACTGCGGCGCTGCGTCGCTGTCGTGGCGACTGTAGCTGTAGTCGTCGACAGCTTTTGAGCGCTGCTGCTGCTGCTGCTGTTGTTGTTGTTATGTAGAAACGATTTCCAGCGCCGTATGACGACGCTCGGCGTTAGTTTACATTGTTGCTGCAGCTGCGGCACGGCCAGAGTGCGGCCCGACGTTGCCACCACGTTGGCGGCACGCTGCAGCGTTGCTGGATTCCTCAACAGTTGACGACTCATCTTCCAGGCTTCAAGGATTTGCGGTGCCGACGAAGTTGCACGTAACACTGTAAAACATATACACAAAACGGTATTAATAAACGTCCACTACGTGCAAAAAATCGAAGAGGCAGCGACTGCGAAGTCGCTGCCACAGCCAACGGCACCACCATCACCAACACACACGAAAATGGGACTTGAACGTATAAGAGCGTCGCTGCGTGCGCTTAAGCTTGATTTATAAGAGTTCAAAAGGCAAACCAGCTGGATGCCGTCGTTGCTGGTGTTGCTGGTGTTGGTGTTGTTATTGGCATTTGTGTGAGTGGTTTTTTGGGGTATTGGGGGGCCTGTTATCAAACACGATAAGATTATCAAAATAATATGGCTTATACCGTCGATACACGTATATTTATTGCGCTACAGCAATTCAATTATAACGAAAAACAATTAACCGGTTTTTGCTATATGTGTTGAATATGCATGTGTGTGAGAATGAAAGCAGAGGCGCGTTGCTGACGTAAATGCTTGACTAATGCTAATTATACATTTAAATTTATTTGTGATGATGTTGCGAAAAATCCTTTGAGCTTTGTAACGGACAAACGCATTTGTCTACAAGTATTTTGACCATTAGAGAGTGCGGTCACACCGCCTCTTCGTTGCTTGACCATTATCGATACTTATCGATAATTGCGATCGCTTCAAATATTCGTTTGAGAAATTTTTAACTGCAATTTAAATATATTCTTTAGTTTTTAGCTAATAAGAAATAGGTTATTTGCCGCTACTTTTTTTTTATCCATTTAAGCATATGTAGATAACAATTATTGTGGCCTTATCGCTGTGGAAGTTTTCATTTTCTGTTTCTTTTATTTGTTGTTCGGCCGCCAAAATAGTTTCGGCACAAGCTTTGGCTTAGCATTCAGATAGGCACAGGATTGTGTATACGACTTAACGGATTTATGTGGTAATACGCACGTGTTGTAAAATGCTATCAAAATTCGTGTACTTTTGACTTTCAGCTGCCAGACAATAAGCTTATCAGTGACGTCGCGGCCTCAACAACAGATCGCAGCTTATGCTATATATTTAAATATATATATATATATATATAGCAAGGTCTTGTTGGCAATATTTTTTTGTACTTTGAAATCGCACAATTGCGCAATGAGGCAGCTATATAAAATGAAAGTGTTTGCCAAAAATCATAAACAGAATACTGAAAAATCATGACAATAACAGGCATAAATGTTGCACACAAATAAGTATACAATATATATGTATATATATATTATATTTTTTACACATCACGAAAAAGTGTCCAAAATCAAAATATAAAAAGCTTGCGAAACAATTTCAAAATTGTTAATTTATTTAAATTGAAACTGGTTTCCCATATTTTATAAAAGCTAATAAGCATCATTCGAATTAATTAGTGATAATTTAAAAATATTTTTCTTTGCTCAAGCAAGAAGCTAAATTTAAATTAAAACTGTAGCAAAATTAGCAAAGAAGCTCTAATTGTTGCCCGTTTTTGTGGTAAATTCTTTTGAAAAGCTTAATTTTAATTTTATTTGGAGGCTTTCATGTGCTTTAAAGCTCTTTTTACATACACTTCATGATTAATATACCAACGAAAATAAAAGGTGTTCGTGTGATTTTAAAGACGTTCGAAAGAGTTCTTCCTTTCATGTACTTTAAAAGCTCTTTAGACATAGTACAGTTACTAACGCTTAAGGCTTTCATTTACTTTTATTTATGTATTTTAGCAGGGCTTTTAACTTAAATTGCCAAATAAGCTTAATTGGTATTTTTTGTAGATTCACAATCTTGTTTTGGTTTGGTAAGTACATTAGAAGCTTGATTAAATAAAAATGATTAACTCATTAATTATTTAAGTTTAGATGTTGTAACAATTTAAAAGATTCGAATCTAAATTAACCGATTATAATGATTATAGAGCTAAAAGTTATTTAGCCTAATTTAGCAACATTTGCGAGTAATTTCAATTGCCAATTTTACAGAAAAAACTCTATTAAATTTTCAAGCGCTATTAAACAATTTTTGCGAGTTAAAATCCCAATTACTTCCATAATTATTTTTTTTTTTTTCTAGTTTACATCTTTTCTCACAGTGTATAAATATAAACTGTTTGCCAGGTGCGAATGTGTGCATATTAATAATATACACAAGAAAGCAATATGCTGCTATCAAAGTTTCACTTTCAGGTGCCAAAGAGACGTATCAATAAACTGATAATAGATTTATTTGGCCACAACATATGTTTACTTTGTATATTGAGCTGTACAGCAGCAATTGTTGATTGAATAAATTGCACCGGGCCAATTGGACTGGCGACAACAGATTATGCAATGGGAGGATTTGCAATATTCAAATAAGTCCATGTTGGGCAAATGGCATTCCAGCAGATAAGATAATAACGGTATTTGCAATAGGACAAATGGAATTTAATTAGGCAAAATAAACACAGGCCAAATTAAGTGGCAAATTTAGCTAGAAAAAAACACTATATATAATTCCAGTTGACACATCAGCAAATCAAAATTAGAACAGAAATCAATTTGGAATTCATGTAGCTCCTGCTGCTGTTGTGTTGTTGCCGCTGATTGGGCCAATTGGTGCGAATGTTTGGCGTTTCGCACGCAATTCAATTGGCTGTGACACGCAAAACGGTAAACAAAATCAAAAGCGACAATTTATGACTATTTAACGCACATTATATTTACCGCAATCGCACTTAACCTCAAGTTGTTGGGCGCGGGGGGCGGCAGCTGCCAATTGGCAACAGGGTGTGCGTGTGTACGTGTAATTAGTTCAAGAACTGGGCGCACAGCCTGCACTTGGCACTTGATCGATTTTTTTTTTCATTTCTTTTTGCAAGTGCAGCTGTTTTTTTCGGGGTCAAATTCTACGCACCTTGTCAATTTGGAGCTGTTATAGCCGGCCAAAGGGATGGGGGTTGACTTCAGTGGGGCTGCTGTCGATTATCTAACGTGGTAGCGTTACGGCGGCGGCTGCGACGGCTGCTGCGGCTACTGCTGTGTGTGGATGTCAACTGGCTGAATTTTTAATCCGTTTGTTGTGATTTTTACTGCGGGCCGAGGCGTAAAATCAAAGTCAGGTGTGTAAGTGTGTTTGTGTGTGCGTGTGTGTGTGTGTGTGTGTATGTGTATGTGTGAATTATTAATAACTTATTTGAGCAAAGTATTGTGTGTACATACCCTATACATACATATCGGCAAATACAACAGTTCGCCAACTTGTCTGTGGGTGTGTGTGTGTATGTGTTCGACGCTCAACTGAAAGCAAACAAAGAAGCGCCAGTGTGCTCCAATGTTTTGAATTTGCATGCAACTATGAGAGCCCAACAGCTGTTTGCCAGCACCAGCAGCAGCAACGAACTATCGATAACAAGCGCTGCCAAAGATATTTTGAGGAGCAAAACAAAAACAGAACAGTTGGCACTCCCACATGTAGTGCTGTTTACCTTTGGCGAGCATTTAGTGTTGGCCAACACTAAATGTGTTATCGATAACGTAGTGCCTTTCGCTCATCCATATGCAAACTGAGCACATCTCCAATGTGTTCACATTTGTTGTTGTGTTGCCGCAGTTCGGACGTGTGTTTTTGTTGAATGCGGTTGTGCAGCGTAAAAATAAAACGACACGAAATTTCAAGTCCAACGTATTAATAAAGCTAGTTGTTTTTGTAGATTGTTGATCAGTTGCATTGCACTGATTACTTTTCGCAGTAACTCTCTAGCAACTACAACAACAACAACAACAACGAGGTGCTAGCCAAAGCGATGCATAATATTTAATGCCTATGTAAATAATAGTGCAACGCCAGAAGCTGCGAAAGTTTACATTGCTGTCAAGCACACGCACACACAAACACACGCACACAGGCCTGACAGCATTTCCGCACAGGAAGACAGGGCTGTCACGCGAACACAGGGCTGTCGCGCAGGATAAATAACGAATCGAGAGAATAGGCAACAACAAATCGCACAACTGTTTATTTATTTTATTTTTTTTTTCGCCGTTAAACCGCTCTTCCATTCACGTGAGTGTGCGTGCGCGCGTGTACATTTGTGTGCGAAAGAGTGCAAAGACTTTCGCAAAAAGAAATTCAAAAAAAACGTAATAATAGAAAAAAAATGGCTCCAGCTCTGAGTAAATTGGCGCAAAACCAAAGCGCCATCGTCGGCGTGGCGGGCATGACGGCGGCGCTGTGGATAATCGCCTATGGCAAAATCTCCAACAACAAGCGGTGAGTAGCAGCAACAACAAACAGCGAGCAATATTGGGCAAGGTCTTGGCTGCACAGCAATGCGAACTCCCTCCCATTGGGGGGGACAGGCTGACATTGAATTATTCAAATTGATTTATTTTATGACGCCAGTTTCTGTATGTGACTGTCTGTGTGTGTGTGTGTGTGTGTGTGTGTAGATCGTACGATGCGTCGCTTGCGGCATTTAACTGGTTTTCTTTGCTTTTTTATGGCCCAAGGACGACCACGACAACAACAACAACAGATTGTAATTGTCCCTCAGCTGATCGAGTGCACGCAATTGGCTGTTCCCTTTTGTGTTTGCATTCTCCGTTCACTGCTGCTAAAGATGGCACTCGGTGCGTGCCATCTCTGTCGATATATTTTTTATTAAAATGGGTAAAAATGTAACAGGCGGAAGGAGACATCTCCGATCCCATAAAGTATATATATTCTTGGTCCGTCTGCTTGAACGCGCCGATCTCGGAAATATGGAGCTAGAGTTCATCCTTGACACAGATCAGGTTTATTTCACATGATCGTTAATCCACACCGTTATTCTAAAATCGATAACAACCTCCATAATGGCATCTGTAGAAACTAAATTTGGTTCACATTTACTTTTACAATTACAATTACTTATAATATATTATATATAAGTTCTGCAAATGTAATGAGGGCCATAGACAGAAGAAGATTAACATTAAATACTTACTTTATTTTTACCAAGTTGAAGTTCGAATGCATGCAGGGTATCTCCTAGTTGGGCACTCGTCTTTTTGCCGCACTAATTATGCCAAACGCTTTTCACTCCGGCCGTTTCAACGCGCTCGTTAAACGCAATTCGATACCCTGGCATTGGCCAGTTGGTAAGAGGTGCTCCGGAAACTTCTCCATACGATTTCACGTGCCATCCAGTGGAAAGGTCGCTTTTCCTGTTGATTTCTGTTTGGACAATTGCACTTGTTAATGCCATAAAGGCGGTATCTAATCTTTGGGTGCCAAAACCGAAACACGCTCGTCTGAGTGCCTCTCGTCCATAAAATGCTGTTATCGGCCTGGTTCGGGATTATACGCACATGTACAAATACATAACTATAGTATATATATATACTATACTTTATATGTATATAGGTGAAAAGCTTTTGGTCTAATTAATTGAAATTGCGATCAAATTGCGTTCACAATTATACTAAGTACTTAGATGTGGGTGCAAACAATAAACCCCCCGATAAATGCTTTTCCATTTGCTTATTGACCCTTTTATTGGTCAAGACCATAAAGATGGCTGTAACAGAGGATTGCATTATTTGCGCGCTTATCAAAGCGACAAGCTGTAAAAGACTAAGAGACATTTCCAGCGTCACGCCCTCTAATGAAAAGCTTAGAAAATTTTAATTTTCCCAAACGGTTTTTCTTTTTTTATTATAAAAGTGAAAGTATCTTTAAAGTTTAAAAAGATGTTAAACTAGAACGTCAACGGTTCGTTTGTTTGTTTGTTAACCAATTGAATTAGTCCGTAAGACGCTGGACCGCATTAAATTATTCAACAATTAATTTAATATGCCTTGCAAAACTCAACAAATCGCTTTTAGCTGTTAAATTTATACTATTCTAAATTCTGGTGTTTCTATTAATATTCGCTGTAGTCGATATCGATAACGGTTTACACTGGAAATAAACTCATTTAATTTAGTGTGCATTTGCTTTTGCTATTAATGTGGTTTCTAATCGCTTTTTCATTTTTATAATGCATTAAAGGCAATATTGTGTTTTATTATTAGATTGAAAGTATCTTTAAAGGAAACTGATATTCAACTTGATGAACTCCTTTGTTCACACATTTAAATGTTAAATTTACACTATTCGAAATTCATGTTTTTTTCTTTTCTTTTTTTTTACTATGATTTGCTGCAGTCGACATCGTTAACTATTTACGGTGGCAATAAACTTATTTAATTCAGTGTACGTTCGCTGATGTCTTTTGCTGTTAATTAAGAACGTCAACCTGTAGTCTGGTCAGGTTATTTTGCCGCAACATCCCCGCAATGCCCCTACTTCATTATTTCCTTTTGCATTTGCATTTGCACATCGATTTGCATTGTCAAATTTGGTTGTTTTCTGTTTTGTTTTGTTTTTATTTGTATTTTGATATTGTCTAGTCGGCTGGCAGCAGGAGGTGCTAAATGCCGTCTTATGCAAATCGATGTGCAAAAGTGCAACAACTTTGACATGCAGCAGCGGCAAATAAAATGCAATCGACGCGAATATCGCAGTGGACGACAGTCCACGCTAGTGGCAAAAGCACTCGGTAACAGCCAAGTCGTATAGTTTACCAAATCCACTTTTTCTGATACATAAAAAACTATAAAAAACATTTTTTTTAGTTTTTTAATCCACTTTAGTCGATCGGAAGAAAAATTTGCTAACTGGGGAATTTGACAGTTGATCTGATTCATGATTCTTACCATCAGATAATATCATTTAATTAAATACAATCCGCTAACTTGTTCATTCTATTTTTACAAGAATTACACGAAAGTTCATAATATTTCTCTTTTCTACACAAATTGTTTTGTTTTGGCACTATCTATAACAACAATAACAATCTACTATTTTTCCATTTAGCCAATTCCTTTTTTATACGAATTTTGTACTCTTACTTTTTGGGGAATATATCTATCGTGTAAAAAGAGCAATATAAATTATATCAATATATTGTCTTTGGGCTTATTAGCTTTCTGAAAATTTATGGATTTAATCCCTAATCATTGAAAAACCCGCTGGTTTAGCGGCAAAATGCTAAACATTCGCTAAATATAAATATTGTTTGAAAGAGCTTTCAGAGCTATTCGCTGAAACTTTTTGCTTAAACTGCGGAATGTTCAACTATATTTATAATTTCCAATAAGTTCCTATATTAAATTGAATATCCTTCGTCACGAAATTCGAAATCAGCAATTTTGGGGCTGTCGTCACTAGATTGTTACCTCGTGTAGAGGTTTTTTATTTGATAAACGAGCAGACACACACAAAAACACACACACACACACACACACACACACACACACACACACACACACACACACACACAACAGTCAGCTGCCGGCATTGCTTTGTTTACATTTCTCAATTTGCATGTTTTGAATTTTTTTTTTTTTTTTTTTTTTTTGACTCATTTGGAGCTGTAAAAGAAGAAGAAGAAATAGGAGGTGCCAGCTCGTGCCATAATTAAATGAAATAAGTATATAAGTATATAACCATACGCAATAACCATTAGAATGCATTTGATTGGCCAAAATGCCAGCTCAGAGTTGCCAGCCACATGTACGCAAGTACACACATGCACACATGCACACATGCACACATGCACACCTATGCTGCCATTGGACAGGCGGAAGTTCATTGGATTTGGTTCCGATAGTAGTTCCGTAGTTCAATTGAAGGCGCCAGTTCATTTGTTCAATTTTTTGATGAGCAAGCGAATCAGTGTAATATATATATGTATATACATATACGGTATATATATAAAGTATATATATTCTTTGCATTTAGCCCTGTCGTTCTGTATGAAGGCAGCGATCTCGGGAACTACAAAAGCTAGAGGCTCAAACTAAACGACGATAGATTCTGCAATTGTCATCGATTTTAAGACTAGGTTTTCCTTAGTTTTATTTGCATATCTCGTAGACTATTGAGCTAGAGCACGTTAAGAATATTTCCAATTTTGGATACCTCCCCCCACTCGCCCCGAATGTCAAAGAAAAAATATCCCGACCCAACTTGGATAGTGACAATTCTATAGAAATAAAAATTGGTTTTCGTTCAAAAGATCTTCGATATGTCTAAAAGAGTGTTGAATCTTCGTCAACACGAAGTTGACTCTTCTTGGCTGTTTTATATTCGTTTTCAAATGCGTATTGAATGTTGTTAACATTTTGTTGTTGTTGAAATTCAACAAAAATTGAATAATACAAATGAACAGACAATTATTCTTATTGTTGCTTTGTCCGTCAAAAATATCTATGATATGAGCATAACGTACAATGAATGATAATTAGCAACTAAGTTTGTTTAGTTTAGCGCAGTGCTGCCAATTTTGGCAATTTCCGAATTCTCTGAATTTGTTATAAATAATTAAAGAGAAAGTATGCACATATGCACAAGTATTTGTATTTATATTTCGGTACTTGTGTTTGGGTTAAGAGTTTTTTTGTTGTATTTTTTTTTTTTTTTATTGTCAGTTCCGTCTTTGGATTTCGCATACTCGCCAGAATGAATGTTAATTTTTGTTTATCTTTTGCGTGGCATTCTACAGGTATACAATTTTAGGCGTTGCCGGCTGTTGCGCAATATATTCATGATTAGTATTAACATGTGTATGTGTATGTAGTTAAGCATTGCGGTCATCGAAGAAGAAGAAGAAGAAGGCAAAATAAGAACGGTAAAAACGCTCACTCATAAACAACACACAGATACATATGTATATTATTATATATCTCACATTTATGCTGCTGCAATTAACAGCACAGCAACTGCAAGCTTAACAGCAGCTGTTGCTGTTAGCGTGCAGTGCATGTTAATGCGCTCAGCTGTCAAAATGTGTTTGCCAGCATCTTTATTCGTATTAGCTTTAGAACGAAAATGAAAATGAAAATGAAAATGCAAATTTGCATAATGAAAGGCGCTTGACACATGCACCTGGGCGTGAAATTGCCAGCACTGTTCTTAATAAATTTCAGGTGTGGCTAAACATGTGCACCTGTCTGTGACGCAGCCGCGCTCTGGCCCAAATCGCTAGCATGGCCCAAACAAACTGGCGAAGAAGCAGCAGGAACTGAAGATAGCGCTTGTTTGTAGATAACGATTATTTGTTATCATGTGTGTTAGCTTGTTGGGTCAGATAAATACCTATATATATATATACGTATATCATATGAAATGATGGCATAACACTGCACTCTTGAACTTTGCACCCAGGGCAAAAGTTGCCGTTAGCTGGCCGTCTGTCGATATTTTACACAAACAAAAAGACGTCGTGTGTGTGTGTTAACTTGTCTATCTTGTTGCTGACCCAACAACGGGCCGACGGCAATAAAATACCGGCAGCAATACACACACACATATATAGGTATACTTTTGTGTGTGTGTGTGTGTGAGTGCCTCTGACGTCGCCTATTTCTTTTTACCTTTTCATACCCTTTTCCTGGAGTTCTTTTTATTTTGTGATGAAGTGTGTAACGCTTAGCTGGAGATGTCTCTGATTCTATAATATATCGTATATATATTATGTATCTGTTTCTATGCAAACTCTTGTGCAGACAGATCTGGTCACTATATCTTATATCTGCCATCGCTCGAAAAATTTGTTTTTTTTTCTGAAAAACTTTTATTGTTGAAGCTGTGCGGACCAAACTCGACAATTATTATATATATTATTAACTATCGGATTACTATAGCATACAGCTGCTGCATCGATGGTCGTTCCATCGTTCATTGCAACATCGATGTTCATTTTTGAATATTAAATAAAGATTATCCAAATATATCTAAGTACCATATAATGATATATCGAAGGTGGACAAAAAAAACGAATTAAGTTTTCGTATAAAAATAAGAAATGTTTAGCGCACATTTGCCATAATTCTGTAAGGGTATTCAATTTTCGATACAACCAACAGCACAATTTTTTCTCTGTTTCTATTCCCATATTTCTTTTCTTTTTGTTTTGTGTTAATCAACAAATTCACTTGAGCAAACTTCAAGAGGCGAAATAGACGAGAGCAGAAAATCAAAAACCCATTCGCATAAAACGCGATCGTTCCGATTGCCCCTTTGGACGCACACGCACACACGCACACGCACACGTCTGCATATGTGAATATGTTTTTACTATACAACACTGCTGTAGTTTGTTTTTCGTATTGTTTTTTATCTCTCTGTCCACATTAACATTTTAATTTGTCGACGATCCCATTTTTACCCAGCGCCCAATAAATGTTCGTCTTTGGTCCGCCCTTTGCACTATGTTCAATGTTTACGGCGTCGGTTGCCCTAAGTAGATTAATCACAACAATTAACAATCAGTAACAACAACAACAACCACAAGTCTAACAGCTGATTAGCAACAGCAAAATGTTTCCAATCAGATTTCAACTGGCAGAGATATTGATTAGGGATGGGAACACTCAGCAACAATGTCGTGGCCCAATTGAGACACGAGCACGATAAGTGGAAGGCCAAAACGCAGACAGATAAAAGCAAAGACAGCAAATCAGCGTGATTAACCATTTACCATTTATTTTCCTTCTGCTGCGTCTACAAGCTTTCTGGAACTTTTGCTTTTGCGCGAAATTCGCCGAGAAGCCAAAAGCAATGATAAAACACACTAACTAAAACATAAAATCATGAATATTACTAAAAGCGATGACTAGTGTTGGTAAATGTTTTCTGAAACAAAGATAAACCAGATTTGGCGTAACACATTCCTCAGTTTTAAACTTAAATTTGCGCTTATTTTTGGATCAACAATTTTGACATTTTATCCATGAATGCGTGTTCAGTGTTGTTAAACGCTGTTGTTCTTGCTCTAATGTCAATTAAATATGAAAAGATAAGGAAAAAACCAGTTCTAATTTTGAATCGAACAATTACAATTATGTCCAGTGTTGTTAAATGTACACATCTCTAGTAGCGCTATGATTAATACAAATGGAATTAATCTAGAATAGGTAATATTTTTTGCTGGGTATTTCCCCTGATCAAATGATTACTTAACAAGCAAGCGTGAATTCTGATTTCCAGTGTTGTTAAACGTTGTCGTGCATGCTCACGAACTCATCTGCACGTCGCCCATATCGATTTCGTATCGGAAACAAAACCCCAGACGAATGCGCGACGGCATCGTTGATCATCAAATGCGATTGACCGACCTACGGACCCGAACACGTGTTACACGCCCCCCCCCCGTCCCCCCCCCACTCAACCGATCGACAACAACAACAACAACAGGGGCATTCATACTAAAACACAATGTGTGTGTGTGTGTGTGTGTTGGAATTGATAGAAATGAGCAAATCAACAATAAAAGCTGAACGCTTGCCAACTGCCACTAAAAATAAATTAAGCGCAAAAAAGAAGGCGAGAGAAAAAGAACAACAAATCATTTGAGGAACTGGAATGTTTGAAAAAGAAGAAGAGCATTCTGCAAGTCATCGCCAATCATCAAAATTTGATGAAGCTGGCTCCAAAACAGGGAGCAGCAGGCGACACCTCATTCATTTTGATAAGCGAACCCACAAACCATGATCCACCATCCACAATCCACGATCCACGATCCACAGTCCACAGTCCACAGTCCCTCAGCTAACATCATTTGCCGGCATACCTCACGATAAGCAAACGGCGTTCTGCGAAACCTGAAATCGCCTGCCCTTTGACCGGCTGCAGTGCATCCGCGTTTGGCCAGGGCGAAGCTGCCTCACTTAAGCATTAATTGTTTCGCTAATTCGATGTCTCGATTGGCACTCGACCTTGGCCAACGCTTCCAGTTAAAACACTTCAGTTACAATTCAGGTGTAACTGAATCTGACTCATTTTTCTTCTTTTTCGATTCAAAAATGCTTTGTCCGTAAACTGTTTCCTTAACTAAACAGCAGAATTGCAATTAACTTTGGAAAGAGTGCAAATTTAATTGGAAAGCACTTTAATGCACTGATTCCAGACTGGTTCATTAGTGGTTCATTTGCAAGTCTTAATTCGTAACTTGTCTGTTAATCGGCCAGTTAAGTGATTCAGTTCCGAGTAGTTCAGCCATAATTAATATATGTGCATATCGTGTTAAAAATACGTTTCATATTACTTTAAGGGAAATATACTTTATACTGTCTCAAACCCACTTAACACCAAGTACAAAACCGGTTTCAAATTATTTCCAGAACTTCTAAAGCCAGGTAGAAAGCTTCGGTTAGGTTAGGTCAGCTAAAGTAAGTCGCTTAAACCGGAGGTCTGCCTGATAATGATGTCAGTTCAAAGCAATTTCAAGAGCAGGGTCGTGAATGCCCCGCTCGACTACATACAGAGATAAATCGTTTTTCCTTTATGTAATAGGTAATAGAAAACGCTCTAGATTTGTGCATAAAATTGATAGCTAAAAAATGCAAAAGATATTTATTGCTTTCTGCCTCTAGTGCTTTATAACGGAGCTTTAGGGCTCCTACTCGTGCTTGAAATTGAACTAGTTGCTTGAATTCGTTCAATCGATTTTCAATTCGGAGCCCGTTTAAACCAGCTTTCAAACAGGCTGAGAAACAAATATATATATACAGAATTTAACGTAGAGAATTTTGGTCAGTTACGGCAACAGAAAGCTAATTTTGAATTAGGTACAATAGGACTTGAAGCACGAATGCTTGGATAGCTGCCAGGCCGTCCATCGTTGGGCCGGATCCGGCTGGAGCATGTGGCTCAGTAGATCGGCACAATCGGGCCAATTGGTGAAGCCCTCCATTTCGGGCTGAACGATAGATTTGAGTCTCTTCGGAAAGCGATTCGTCGCCAGCAGGTGAAACGAAACGCCGGCCGAGTAGCAATCAACCAGCTTATTGTATCCGTCAGCGGACCTCAGCTCCGGCGCCATATACCGCTTGGTGCCGACCACGTCGAACAGTCGCTGATCGTCGTAACAGTAGCGCGCCAGTCCGAAATCGGCGATCTTCACCTCGGAGACGAGCATCGGGGAGAGCGTGTCCACGCGCATCAGTATATTGTCCAGTTTGATGTCCCGGTGGACGATGTCCATGCTGTGTATGTAGGTCAGGCCCTGGATGACGCTGTGCATCATGTATTTGATCTGTGGCACGGACAGCTGGTCGATTGACCGCTTGAAGTCCATCATATCTACGTCCATGGCTTCAACGATAATGTAGACGGCTCGCTTGGTGATCTCCGTCAGCAGCAGGTTGATGATCTGCGGATGTCCCTGGAGCTTCTGCAGGATGCGGCACTCGTTGTACTCCCACTGGTCCTGGCTCTTCGTCTCCATCACCTTGAGCACCATGCGCCGGCGGGTGTGGGCGTGCTCCAGCACCATCACCGCCCCGGAGTGCCCGCTGGGCAGCAGGTGGCCGGTCCGGTAGGTGTACCGCAGGGTGCGCGGCATCAGCATCGCCAGCGGCATGTGCTCGTACACGGACGAGGGGCAGACGGTGCGGTGCAGCCGATTGTCGCTGCGGCTCGTCGACGGCTCCGGCAGGAAGAGGCTGCTCGCGCGCGGATCCCGCTTCAGTACATCGTACTCGATGCATTTGAACTTCTCGTACTGGCAACATGCCACGGCCACCGCCAGCTTGATCACCGACCCCGTACCGCCGACCCTCTGCGGTCGCAGCAGCTGCGACACCTCGGTGATCTCCTCGCCATTGACGCGTCGCAGCTGGCAGACGGCGGTCGGCAGCCGCACCGAGCGGCACCTGGCCAGCGCGCCCGTCACGCTCTCCAGCAGCTTCTCGATCGTCCGATGCTCGCGCACGGACACGGTCAGCTGGACGCCCTGGAAGCGTACGTTGTTGTTGCGCAAAAAGCGGACCCGGAGCGCCGCGCGACCCTTGACCGCCTCCGAAGCCATTGCAACTCTAAAAAAAATTGTGTCTAGCTTCAAAAAAATATATATCCGGTATTTGGTTCCTTGTGCTGCAGAAAGCTGTGCTTTGTTGTGAGACTTGAAGTTGAATAAATATTTGTGTGTACGTGCTATAAAGCTCCCAAGTTCTAATAAGGGTTTCACAGGGGTTACTACGTTCTGCGGCGTGCGCCCAATTGTCGGCTGAACTTCCTTTAAATATTCGGCGGAACTAGCGAAATAAACGAATTCACGTTTTCCTAAATTTCTAGACTGTTTCCTTTATAGAGTTTAGTTTAGAGTAAAAGTTCTAAGTTATTTGCAAAGAAACAAAAAAAGCCTTAAGTTGCGCGAAAATTTCGAATCTCAATTTATTTGATATATAATCTAAAAAAAAAAAAACGCTACTCTCAATTAACTCTAATGTCGTTGTAATATCATCATTAACTATAATGTTTAACGGTTACGTGACGCACGTGGAACGCTTTCAAAGCTGATTTAAATTTGCAAAAAAAAAAAACTCATTTCTGATAGCCACATTTTTTATATTCATTTAACATACTAATTACTTTATCTACACATATTTTTACAAACAAAATTAACAAGAACGTTGCAATCGGGTGTAACCGATTATAACGTTCACATTATTTGTAGCCATAAAAAATAATAAGAAAAAAAAAACCATTCGAACCCAACAATAATGAAAACCAATTGTTAAATTGTTAAAAAAATGCTTGCACTTGCTTTTAGCATTGTTGTGAAAATATCAGTTTGTGTAATTTGTGGGGGCGGGAGTGGGCGTAACCAATTCATTTGCGCAATATTCAGAGGAGCTCGTCGGTAATCTGTCGGTATAAATCAGGTGTAACTTGTTTTTAAACTGAGAGAGATATATATTATATACTATGCTTATCTGACGCGGGTATACAAAGATACAAGTTTCTAGCTTCAATAAATTAAATTCCTTGAATTCTTTATGAAAAAGTCTTTATAGTCTGAAACAATAAACAAAAATGCTTTTTCAATATTATTTTTATATACTAAAATTAAATCAAATAAATTTCTTTTATATACTTAAATTAAATCCAAATGAAATAAATTTCCTAACAAAAACTTGTACTTTTTGATTTGCAGGAAATCCGGCTATGAGGACAAAATTCAGTATACCATTGCGGAGAAAAAGGACAAAAAGGCGAACAAGGCGCATGTGAATTCAGTTTTCTTCAAACAGCTGCGACAGCTGCTGCGTGAGTATAATATAATACAACTATATGTTATTCGATTATCATCATTATTATTATTCTATATTGGCAGCTATACTCATACCCAGATTCTGGAGCATTGAGACGGGTCTGCTGATGCTGATAGCCGCCGCGCTGATTGGACGCTCCGTCAGCGACATTTGGATGATCCAGAATGCGACCGTCGTCGAGAGCACCATTATACACATGAACCGGGCCAAGTTCAAGACGGCGCTGCTTAAATACTTGGCCGCTCTGCCGGCTGTAAGTCTTCGCTTATGCGTGTGTGTGTGTGTGTGTGTGCTAACTTGGTCCTGTTTGCTTCAACTACAGATTTCCGTGGTCACCAATGTCCTGAAGTGGAGCCTGGGCGAACTGAAACTGCGCTTCCGCACAAATCTGACGCATCATCTATATAGTCAGTACCTCAAGTAAGTATCGGGCCATCGGTATTATCATTGCTATTTCGATTTCAACACGTTTATACCAGTTTTAAAATACAATTCAATTATTAAATATTTATGTAATATAATTTAAATTGCTCGGGATTAAGCGTTAAATATTTCAACTAAAAAGATAACATTTTAAAAATATCAGCAATAGTTGCATCTTAGGGGCAACTGTTTTGGTTCAAGGTTCGGTTCTGATTTAAACTTGTTTGGTTGAAACCCGGCCCTGACATTTAATGTATATATGACATAATATATCATTATATATCTAGCCATTAAACTCATAATATGAAAGTTCTAATGATAAGTGAGCACTTAAAAGCAACTTGAGTAATGTTGCAACAAATTGTTCTTAACGATCGCTGTCATCATTAATAATAGCGGAGTGAACTAGAAGACCCAGGGTGTAATGTATAATCTCGTATATAAGTACATTTGTTTCTTAAGTATCTACTTAATATATCTATATGATTTAGTAGTCGGATATTGATAGATAGATATTGGGCACATAAAAACTAATGCTGAGCTAGTTTAGATACCAGAATAATTCGAATTTGTATTATTATTATTATTATTAATCTTAATTGGGATTGCTTTGGTTGTTTTTGAGTCTGTATTGAAAAAATCTTGAGCACAGACAATGTTCATAATTAAGTTATTTTTGTTGTTTATTTCATTTATAATGTAAATTAAAGGAAATATATATTTTTTATTATTCCTTTAACTTAACTTTAACTTGAGATCAGGGGATTTTCGTACTTCTTTCAGACAGCGTCGATATGATCTAATAGAACAATAAGAATGTTGCAATCGGACGTAGCAGACTGCGTAATACTCGTTCTCAGCACACATTAGTAACTCATTTTACAAAAATTTCGGCATGTAAAGCTCTCGGATCCATAGCTCGCATATTTCAAGCGCCCATAACTTTGTCACGACTGAACCGATTTTCATGTTTGATGGCATTTTTTTAATGGTTTGTCCTCTAGATTGATTCTGCATTTCAAATATATTCATTGTTGAAAAACATTTTTTTTGTTGAGTTTTTGGTAAAATATCCTTTACTCCCCCCTTACTCATTTTCCAAAAAATATTTGTTTTTTTAAATTTAGAAAAGCAAATTTACATTTTTAATCGGTTGTGGTTATCACAATTAGTATAAAAAACAACTTTTAAAATGATTCTGAGGGGGTCAAATTTGTTGTCAAAAATCATGCAAAAATTAATAAAAATTTGGACACGTAAAGCTCTCGGTTCCGTAGCTCGCATATTTGAAACGCCCATAACTTTGTCAAAACCGAACCGATTTACATGTTTCATAGCATTTCTTTTATGATTTTTTTTTCTATCATTAGTGGCCTGTTTTCTGTGATGTTTGCGGGAGTTTTCCAGTAGTACATGTTCGAAAAAAGCCTCTGGTTAAACAACTGTGGGAGATATAGCCATTTCAGATTTGTGAAGGCGTGGGCGTGGCCGGGATATCAAGGTCGCTATCTTTGAGGGGGGTCACCAGCAATCCACATACCAAATTTGGCGACTAGCTTTAATATTGTGGGAAATATTTACCTTTTATCGATATGCGATCGTAAATTGACTTGTCTGACTGAATTTGATTTGGTTTTTCCTTGCAGTGGCTACACGTACTACAAAATGTCGAATTTGGACAACCGAATAGCGAATGCGGATCAGCTGCTGACCACGGACATTGACAAGTTCTGCGAGAGCGCAACGGATCTGTATTCGAACATTAGCAAGCCGGTGCTGGATATATTCATCTACGTCTATCGGCTGACGGTCAATCTGGGCGGGAAGACGCCGTCCATACTGATGCTCTACCTGCTGTTTGCCGGCGTTTTCCTAACCCGACTGCGTCGTCCGACGGGCCGCCTCACCGTCGAGGAGCAGAAACTGGAGGGCGAATTCCGCTATGTGAACAGCCGGCTGATCACAAACTCCGAGGAGGTCGCCTTCTACCAGGGCAATGTCCGCGAGAAGCTGACCCTGTTGGCCAGCTACTCGAAGCTGCGCTCGCATCTGCGCAAGTTCCTCGAGTTCCGCGTCAGCATGGGCATCATCGACAACATCATTGGCAAATGTGAGTCCCTGCGTGGATACCCTGTAACCACTTTGTCTGTCTGTAAACGAGTAGAGCGTACTTTGGGAAAGTATATGCAACAGGCAAAGAGGAGTCGTCGAATCTTCGACTCTTTAAAGTATATGTATTCTTGATCAAAGCGACTCTGTATACCCTGTATTTTAACATATCACATATCAGATCAAGAATATTTCCCTTTTTGGGATATCTGCCACCTAAAGACGTAATATTTGGAATTCAAGTTAAAAAATATTTGGATTTATTGATATCTTTCCCATTTTTAAATGAGAAACATTATAAAAGATAGAACTAATATCCGAAATTTGTAATTAATGGCAGCATAGATATTAATTAACTTAGCATAAGATATGGTTTAGACTATAAACAAGAAAGTAGTTAGTGCATTTTTTATATAGAGAAAAAAAAAGAAAACCGAAAGCTGGTTACAGGGTATATCCACTAGTCGGCCACACCTCTTGACTCCATAGTTTTGCATCAATCCTGTCTCATACTCAGATCAAACCTAACCCGATACCATTTGCGCATCCTTTCAGACTTCGCCTCGATTGTCGGCTTCTACGCCGTGTCCATACCCTTCTTCTCGGAGAACCATCCGCTGCTGTCCGGCGAGAACAGCGGGCAGCGCCTGCAGGCCTACTACACGTACGGCCGTATGCTGGTGAAGCTGGCGGAGGCCATTGGCCGTCTGGTGCTGGCCGGGCGCGAGATGTCGCGGCTGGCCGGGTTCACGGCGCGCATGACGGAGCTGATCAAGGTGCTCAGCGATCTCAACAAGGGCACCTACGAGCGCACCATGGTCAATGGCAATAGCATCACGCAGAACGGCGGCACCGATGCGGCGGCCAGCAGCTTTGGCCCCAACAAGGGCGTCATGTGCTTCGAGGATAATATTATACGGTTCGAGAAGGTGCCGCTCGTCACGCCCAATGGCGATGTGCTGCTCAAGGAGCTGTCCTTTGAAGTGAAGTGAGTTTCGGGTGCGGATCTCTTCTGTGCCGTTTTATCACACAGTTGTTTTCCATCTGGCAGATCTGGCACCAATGTCCTTGTCTGCGGTCCCAATGGCTGCGGCAAATCCTCGCTGTTCCGCATTCTCGGCGAGCTGTGGCCCACGTGGGGTGGCAAAGTGACGAAGCCGTCGCGTGGCAAACTCTTCTACATTCCCCAGCGCCCGTATATGACGTTAGGCAGTTTGCGCGACCAGGTAAATGTTCAAATCTCAGCTCAGATTAAATGCAATCAATTCCCCCTCCCTCTACACTTAATCTGTTGTATTGTTTCTTTATTTTATTTTGTTTTTATGCTGCCTCTTACTTCTCAATCTGTTATATTTGCCAGCCTTAAATATGTTCCCCTCTCTCTTTCTAATCCGTTGTATTTGCCTTAAGGTGTAGCTTTATTTAATCCTATGATTAATTAAAGAATCAAAGCTTTCGATTTCATTTAGCTTTTAGGTGTCTCTCTCTCTCTCTCTCTTTTCACTTGACTAATACTTGCTGTCTCGCTCTGCAGATTATTTACCCGCACACACGCGAGGATATGCGCCGCCTGGGCAAGTCCGATGAGGATCTGCTGCACTTCCTGGACATTGTGCAGCTGACGTATCTGGAGCAGCGCGAGAACGGCCTCGACGCCATCGAGGACTGGATCGATGTGCTCTCCGGCGGCGAGAAGCAGCGCGTCGCCATGGCCCGTCTGTTCTACCACAAGCCGCAGTTCGCCATCCTCGACGAGTGCACCAGCGCCGTCTCCGTGGACGTTGAGGGCAAGATGTACAGCTATTGCCGTGAGGCGGGCATAACGCTCTTCACCGTGTCGCATCGTAAATCGCTGTGGGTCCATCACGATTACTATTTGCAGTTCGATGGGCGTGGCAGCTACGAATTCGAGCGCATCGATCAGGACAAGGAGCACTTTGGCTCGTAAGGGCCGGAATTCGCAGTCGAACAGCCGTTGACAAGCACACAGACACACAAACACCTCTCCCCACACACACACAAACACACACACACACACACACTTTGGAGGCCTACTTTTTATACCTATACCTATGCATATATATATATTTACATATATATTCAAATTGCAGCCATTCCGAGTTTTATAGATTCTTGATGTTTCTTTTAACTTTTGTGACATTTTTCGTTTTTCGTCGTAAACTCGTTGAACTCTCTCTCTCTTCCATTTACTTTTGTAATATTTTCTTCTTGTGCTGCGCGATTTCAAATCTTTTTGATTTTGTTTCCACAAGCCTTTGGAGACACATCCTGTTGAGTAGAAGCTGGTGTTAGTTTAATAAGATGATACACTATAAAAAAAATCCACTATTTAGTGAACATTTAGTAAAATTATACACGATACGCACACACACACACACAATTCCCATGTATATGCAATATTTTGTAATTTATATTTAATATATATTGTCTTTTCCCAACCCCTGCCCTTCTATTAATTTTTTTTTTGTACTTTTTTCATTTTGGTTAAATTGGAATTTGTAATGGAACGTTTTTTTTTCATTTGCACTACAACAACAATCAATTGCATTGTATTGTTAACGCTTGTTAGTGCAATTTGCATTAAAATGTATATACAAAAATAAATCAAATGTGACTCTTTATTGCGCACACAGAATGGGGTCTGCGGTTGTTGATCGGGTTCTTTGCTTCTCCAGGCACATTCATCACAATCACGCACATCACAATACAGAAAACTCGCTGAAAAGAACACTTCGGCTACACGGCTAATTCGAAATTGCAACAAAAGAGCTTATTGCGCTAATAGCCCTATTTTTTCTATTAATAAGATACATATTTTATAATACAATAGGCTATAATAACTGTAATATAATAAACAATATTTTAAAGTGAATTATTTCTGCCGACCAAAACGATTTTCAAAAATGCTATAAAAGTAAAGAGCGAAAACTCATAAAGAGAAAAGTTTTCTCATGCATACAAATTTTAGTTTTAAATTATTGAGTTATTTTCTGGGCAGTTCTAATTTCTTAGTACAAGATATAATTTCTTATGCCCTACAATTCATTTATCAAACCTCAATCAATTTTCTTGAGCAAAAACTATTTTGGCAAGGGCTGACTTCAGGCCAATTTATGATCGTATATATCATTAAAATCTGAAAAATTAGATGTTCATATTAAGAGCTATCAGCCTCTACATTTTAAATAGTACAATATATTATAATATATTATTATTACAAAAATAGATGGTTTTGGTTTAAAAATAGTTTTCATTCAAATTTTAATTAGTTTATTTTAAAAACTTAATTCTTTTAACTGCTATCATGTGTTTTTTCTAAGCTTTTTAATTTTTTGTATAGAAATCCATGTCAAAAATGACATAACTTTGGAAAATCATAGTTAAGGCTTTTAGACCTTGACCAATTTTTATGAGTAAATTTAGTTGATATTAAATTTTTTGCAGAAACCGAACTAGTAAAAAACAAAGTAAATAGTAAATACTAAGATAAAAAAAATATATAATTGCTTTTTTGTATTAAAGGCTTCTATCTAAAACACAACTTAGTCAGAATGGTAGAAATAAATTAGAGTTATTTAAAAACAATGGATTATGCTTTGCGTTTGGGCTTTTTGCTCTCCATTAGGCTCATGATCGTTTTGCGCAGATCTTCCGTTTCCTTCTGCTCCATTTCGAGGTTCTCGATTTGCTCCTTCTTCTCCTGGAGCTGCGCTTCGAGGACGCTAACCAGATCCTCCGACTTTTTGCGCGCCTCACGCTGCTCCTCGAGCGCTTTGTGCGTCTTGGCCAGCTCCGTGGTGCGCTCCTCAATGGTGCGCAGCTTCTCCTTGATATCCTGCTCATAGGCAGTCACCGATTTCTTCAGCTTCTCGATGCGTGTGCACTGCAAACGATTTGTGGGCTAGTTAAGTACAGAACGGACAGATGGCGGTTTCTAGCTTACGTTGTCTTTGCTGACCGCTTCCAGCTTGCACAGCTCCTCGCTCTTGGCCGCGAGATTGCCGCGCAGCTCCTCGCAGTCCCGCTGTAGGCCCGCAATCTCCGCCTGCTTGACGGATAGACGACGCTCGCTGGCCTGCAGCTGCTCGGACGTTTCCGACCAGCGCTTGAGCAAATCGCTGAGATTGCTTTTCAGCTGTCCTGCCTGCGCCTTGAGATCCTTGCACTGCGTTTGCAGGCTGTACATATAGAAAACAAGTTAGAACGTTGCAGTCGGGTGATGTATCGATTTGACCGATTTGCCACGCCCCCAGTGATCGTCAGTTATCTGTCTGTAAACAATTGATGTCCCGCCCCCAGTATAGCTTAAAAACTGAAGTAGATATGTATATAGATTTGATTTGAAAGAATGGCGTGCATACGGACAGACAGCCGGACGGATAGCAAGACGGACTTTTGTTAGGTGGGACACACTCACCGCTCCTGGCTGATGAGCAGCTCAAAGTTTTTGGTCTGGAAGCGCTCCAGCTCCGCGTTCTGGACGTGGGTGAGCTGTGTGCTGTTGGTCAGCTGGACGCCGGCCTGCTCCAGGCGCTGTTGCATGTTGTGCACGGCGCAGTTGAGGCTGTCGATGCGATGGCTGTACAGCTCGATCACCTGGGAGACGGGCGCCGAGTGGAGCTCGTTGCGGCGCAGCGTCTCGCCAACGCTCTCGATGAGCGCGTTCACGCGCTGCGCCAGCTCCTTGTCTATGAAGGTGCGATGGCTCTTGAGGATGGCGCTCAGATTGCGCCACTGTTCCGCCTGCTCGCTGCTGGGCGCCGGCGTGGCAGCCGTTTGGCCATTGCTGCTGATGCTGGACACGAACTGCAGCAACGAGAGGCGTTAGTGGGGAGTGCAAGAGGAGAGATGCTGGAGAGGTGCGAGCCACTCACCTTGGCCACCGCCGCCCTCGGAAAGTGCTCGAACTGGGCTATCTGGAGCATGGCGGCCACCAGCTGCTCGTTGCCGCTGAGCATGGCGCGGGCGAGCGCGTATTGCAGCTGGGGCAGCTCGAGCAGGGCGCAGCATTTGTCCAGGTACGCCTTCTTGGCAATGCCGGCGAAGTTGATCAGCAGCAGCAGGCAGTAGACGGCCTTCTCCACCTCCGATGCGGCGAGCGTCTGGTTGCCGAGCATCTGCGGCAGCAGCGAGAGCGGCGCCGCCAGAATCTTATCGAAATACGATTCGGATATTTTCGAGAGCACCAGCTTCTCGGTCTTCGATTCGCGCAGCAGCGTGAGCAGCAGCCGCAGGATGGCCGTCACGTGCGCCGGCTTCGTGTCGCTGCGCTCGGCGCTGTTCACCAGCTGGACGAGGTGGGCGGGCTCGCGGGCTATCAGCTGGGCGACGGCGGTCCGCCTGCCCAGGCGCAGCAGTGCGCCGAGCAGCTCGATGGCCGAGACGCCGCACAGCTCGGACTCCAGCCAGTCGCAGAGCAGCTCGTAGAGGCGCGGCGTGATGGCGTCCAGGCTGATCACGGCGTTGTCCTCGGACAGCTGCAGCACGTGCCGGATGAGCCGGAAGACCAGCTCCATGCAGCACTGCTGATGCTTGCGCGAATCCTCGCCGGAGTCGTCCATATGGCTGCGCGCCTCAATTTGCTGCAATTCAAGACACGGGTTAATGCTGATCTAAATCTCTGGCTAATCGCATGCTCGGGCTCACGTTCAGCAGTCGCTCGATGTCCTCGCAGTAGTGCGTGTAGCTGAGCATGGCGCGCTGGAGGCCCGCGTGGCACTGGGCGTCCAGCAGGAAGTCGACGATGTGCCGGAGTTGGGGCACGTGCCACTGCTTGAGGCAGTCCTCCATGCCGGCGAAGGCGGTGCGCAGGAAGGTGTGCAGTTCGCGCTGCTCGAGCGCGTGCACATCCTCCGACAGAATGATGAGCATCTTGTAGGCCAGCAGGCCGTAGTTCTGGATGCGTCGACTGAAGCTCGAGATGTTCACGCTGCGCAGAAAGAGAAACAGCACCACGAAATTGTTGTAGCACAGATTGACCAGTATGGAGAGCGCCAGCTGCGCCTGCGTGCTATCCGCGTCCGTGCTGTTCGCATCGCACTCCTCGACGCTGTGCACCAGGTCGACCAGCTGCTCCAGCAGCACCACCAGATACGGCTCCTCCCAGCCGATGCGTATGCCATACGTGAGGTCCTGCAGCAGCAGCAGCAGCCGCTGCACCCGCTCCGGCCGCACGGTCCGGCTCAGCAGATAGCCCAACAGCGGCACAAAGCAATATTTCTGGACAATCGCCTCGCGCGCCTCCAGATTGCGGCTGCAGTGCTGCAGCAGCGCAACACAGCTCCACAGCGTCTCGCTGTCGCCGTCCAGGGCGCTCATCAGCGCGTGCAGGTCCACAAAGAACTTGGCCAGCTCCAGGTTGCCGGCGGTGGGCGCGTAACGCTGCGGCGCCACCTTCGTGCCCAGCAGCGCGATGCTGCGCTGCAGATGCACCAGCGACTCCTCCGTCTTGAACTGATGATAGGCGCTCGCCTGGGCGCTGAACTCGCGCACGTAGCCGACGGCCTGCGCGAGCGCCGCGTCCTGCGGCGGCTGCATTGGCGAGTCGCCATTCTGGTTGTTGTTGTTGTTGTTGCTGCTGGTGTGGCTGTGGCTGGTGCTGTTTGTGCGGCCACCACTGTGACTTCGCAGCGCGCTCATGATACGACACTAATTACCACTTTGATTGTTTGGTCAATTGCACAAATGGAGAGTTTTTCGGTTTTCGCTGGCGTAGCGGAGCAGTTTTTTTTCGAAAATTGCCGTCGCTTGGCGCTAGCTTTGTATCGATAGAGGTGTGCAGCGGAACTGGTTCAATTGCAACAGTTTGTTGGCTTGGCATTCGCAGCGAGTTGGCAGCTCTTGGTATTTTTTTTTAGCAGCAAATGCATCAAAATGTTTTTTAACAGCAAAAAGCTTAATAAAACTATACTGTAAACATTATTTTTTATTATTATCGCAATAGTCTATTTCACTATGTGACGCACAAGTCCGCCATCCTCTTTCAAGTGTGACCATCGATTCGATTGCATTATAATACTTAGAAACTATCGAGTATTGACTTCGCCGATTTTCTATTGAATGCAACATTAAAGTTCAAAATTGAAATACTAAATACACACCTGTTTGCACGCAATTCATGAAACTAACTGAACACCATTTTTAAGTGCGCCAATAAACTAGCTCATAAATATCGATAAGTGGCACACATGAAATATCAGTTGGCATTGCTCCTTTCGAGGGCTGGCAGCACTGACAAAGCGCGCCAAAGTCAAACTACACTTGTAGAGTTAAAGAAAACTAAAACTCTTTTATGGCCAAACGAGGAAACAGCACGTTAACAAATCTCAGGCGGGGGGTTTAATTAACTAACATGCATGCATATAAAATATATACACATGATATTTATGGCACATCGTGTTGGCCAAGTTGTAGTTGTCCCCCGTGCATTAGGCTAATGAGTTTGTGCCGTTATTTATGGCACTTTCTTAAGTCTTGTAGCAAAAACTTAAAGTCAACCCTATTTAAATTTAAATCAAATCATCTGCAGACGCACACACACTCACACACTCACACACACACGCACACACTCACAGGCGTGCTTTACATTTCAAATAGCGCAGAAATTGCTTGGCTCAGAGTCCATGCAAAATCAAAACGCAATTCGTTGCCGGACAGCTTAGCCGCAGGCTGTGCCATAGGGGGAGGGGGTGTATGGTGGGGTGGCAGGCGTGTGTCATGGGCACATGTGCGCGCTCTTCTACGTACTTGCCCCGGCCAGCCGCCTACCCCCTTCGCAGCCACGACAAACAACGGCCGAGTCCCACCCAATACCCTGTAAATCCCCCCTCTAAGCAAAAATTACGCATGCTTTGCACTAGACGCTCCTTATGCTCTTGTAGTGGCCGCACTTTGCTGGGGGCGGGGGCGGGGGTGGGGTTTGGGTTTGGGGTGGCTTAAAATGTGCGAAAGCATAAGCCTAAGCTTTTTTATCGTCTCGACCAGGAGGCCAGCCGGCAGTTAGCCAGGCCAATGTGTGTGTGTGTGTGGGTGAAAAATGAAAGTGGTCCACACACAAATTCACGAGTGTGTGCGTGTGTGTGTGTATAGTTGAAAGTTTCAATATTGGCACAGGGTTGGGGCTCCTTGTAGGGGCTGTCGAAGGGGGTGCGGGGGGGGGCGGGGGGAGCGTTTGACTGGCACTGAGCCCTGGGGCCGCCCCGAGCCTTGTCGGCTTCGGTCTGTTTGCCAACTGCCCAAAACGCCTAAAGCGACAGCATACACACACACACACACACGCGCACACACACGCACACGCACACACATGTATGTGCATATGTAAATTGTATTTGTATATACATATACATATGTACATTATTCATGCACACACACACACACACACGCATACATTGGCATTTTTAGCTCATGCTTTGAAAAATGCGTTTTATTCCAAGCGGAAGCAGAGCGCTCCTGGACGCAGGACGCAGGACGCAGGACCCAGCGCAGAAACGAGGATGTCGACTCTTCGCCTGTCGCTGACACTGGGCTGGGAGGGGGTGGGGCTCGAGCGTTGAGCGGCTTTCAAGGTCTTGTGTGTATATGTACGTAAATATATTTAATCTATGAAAAATTTACATATACTATTGTATTGGATCAATATGCGATTTCTGTTGTTGTTGCTGTTTTTGCTTTTATCGCTGTGCGCTACACGGCGAAATTGGCATAAATCATGGTCAAGCAATGGTCATTTGTGCGGTCAGTTGGCCAAGAGTTGAGTGCTTGGGCGTAAAATGGATTTTGGCCTCAACGGGCTGTAGTGTAGAGTTGAGTGGAGACTTTGTAGACTAGTGTAGAGTTATATATTAGTAGTGTATGCTGAGTTTTGGGTAGTACGACACAAAATACGGGTAGTGTAGACTAGTGGAGACTAGTGGAGAGATGGCTAATGTGGTGCAAAGTAATGCGGAAGTTGCGTAGTGTTTTATACGAATGGTGTGAAGCAACATTGGGTGTTGTGTAGACTATTGGAGACCAGTGTAGAGAAGAATTAATATTGAATAGTAGAACAACCAGTGTAGAGATGATTTAAATTGGGATTAGACATGCACAAGGAGTTCTACATTAATGGTGTATACTGTGGAGCATAAGAGTAGTAGTGTAGAGTTGTGTAGAGATATACTAACTAGTGCAGAGCTAATAGTAAATAGTTGCAAAAACGAAGGATAGTATGGTGTGTAGAATGAGGTAAGGTATAGGGTAATTTAATAATAAAAAGGACTCGAGCAGGTGTTAATCACTGTAGAGTGGTGTAGAGTATTATAAACTTTTAAAAAAACACATAACTCTACAGTAGACTAGGGTAGGGTTATGTTTAAGTAAATAATAATAATATAAAGCTGTCTTCTAATGCAACACAATAATGTGTAGAGTGTAGAGTTCGCTAGTTTCTCATGTTGGGTAGCGCACTAGCCAAGTCCGCAGAGCCGAGTTCAATTCGAACTCGGGCCAAATCATCGCATTTTCTAATCTAGTTCTAGTAGTTTTCACACCCACACATACCAATTGTCACATGCTCACACACACGCACGAATTACTTGCACAATGAAAAGTTATGTGATTATATGCTGGCGGGCGGGGGAAGCTGGGGGAGATGGGGGGAGGGGGGGGGTCGGTGAATATTCAGCTTCCTGCCCTTGGGCTTGAATGTAAATGGGGCTCCGTCTCTCGGACGCATTGAAAGGGCATCGCAATCGTGCAAAAAAACACTCTCTCTCTCTCTTTCTCTCTCTGTCTCTCTCTGTCTCTCCGGGGCTGTTATGCTATGCAAAAATTTTTCATTCGTTTTGCGTTGTTTACCGAGTGAGTGCGTGTGTGTGCGTGTGTGTGTGTGTGTGCGTGTGGGTGTGGGTGAGTGTAAGTGTAAGCTGCTTTTAGGCGCTGCTTACAGCGCAAAGCGCTTTAAAAGGTTTTTCGATTCAATGGCGCTTGGTGAGGTGGCGCCGGATTGGGGGCGGGGGGAACATGGGACCAAACAGCAGCAAACATATGCCTACAAAAGCGCCCCTGGCGGGCAGTTCAATTAGCTGCGTAAGCGCTGAGAGAGAGAGAGAGAGAGAGAGAGGAAGATCTGCGTGTGCCGAAATAGAAAGCTCAAAGCAGAAAGCTTATTTGTTCTCTCTCCCTCTCTCTTTTTGCGCTCCTGACCAACCTCAATTTGATTAGCTTTCCATTTCGTAGGAGAGTGCAATGAAAAAAAAAACAATTTTGTTCAATCAATGCAGACGCAACAAATAAACACACACACATACACACACACACACGCACTCGTAAACACTCCAAGCTGAAAGAAAAGGCAATCAAAGAACATGAACAGTTGAGTTTTCTACCTGCCTGTCGCATTATTTTCCCGATTTTCCACTGGATTAAACGCAGGAAGGTGTGCACTGAAATATCTTTGTTCCTTTTCTCTATCTACTTCGTCTGCTGCTTCTGCTTCTTCTTCTTCTTCTTCTTCTTCTGCTGGCTCGGCATTTCGAACAACAATTCTCGATTTTCATTGTTCACGCAGCAGTTGTTGAGAGAGAGGGAGAGCGAGAGAGCGAGAGAGAGAGAGAGAGAGAGAGGACTCATTAACTTGGCATGCAATAATAAATTACAATAATTTGACATACCAAAAACGGTAGGGGAACAGCGGGACAGCGGGACGGACACGCAGACGTCGCGACGAACGGCAAACGCAACGAAATTGAAAGAAAATGAACAACAACAACAACAACAGCGACGATCGCTGCGCAGTCCTTGCGCTGCTCTCACGCGCTCTCTCCTTGCGCCCATAGAGTGAGAGAGGTAGAGCTGGGAGGGGGGGGGGGGGTGTTTGTGAGAGTGCAACCTGTTTAGCTGTCAATGCACTGTGGGCAGTTTTCCCTTTTTTTCGCCCAGAAATGTCCTTTGAAATTGCCTAAAATTAACAACAGTTTTTGGTGTTAATAAATTCAACTTCCAAACTAAAATAAAAATATCGAGACAAAGATTATAAATCTGTTCTGCGTATGGTTTAGGAGAATCTATATAATCTATATAAAACCAAATGCATTCCAGAATCGTAAAAGAATCCAAATCTAACAGCCAGGACAAAAAGGACATAAGCCCAAAAACAAGTTATTAATGAATGCCCGAAAAAGAAGCCAAATTGCCCATAGTACAATGCAACTGCCGTCTGTTTCACTATTTTCGTCGCTCTGTCTCGCTCTGGCGCGCTATTGTTCGCCTTTTCTGGCTTCCTGGGGCCGCTAGCCGCCTACTTTTCCGTCTCTGTTTTTCAATTTTCTTTGCCGTGCAGGAAACCCAAATCTGAAAAGTTGCCGCCACCACCTGTAGATTTTTCCATTTTGCTGGTGCTGCATTCGAAATGATGTACGGCGCCTTTTAATTGGACACGGTCTGCGTGATTGCGCCTCGGCCTTTTGCCTCCTGCCTCCTGCAGTTGCCCCTGCCCCTGCCCCCTCGTGAGGCGCGCAAGTGCCTGGGTATGAGTGCTGTGTGAGTGTTTGAGTGCATGCGTATGAATGACAGTCGTGTACTCATGTTCAGATGTCTGCTTGTTACGTCACTGGAAAAGCGAGTTTCAAGTTCAACATCATCATCATCCCCATTTTAATCGTCATTATCATATTCCTATTAGTATGCCAACGGGGAAAATCCACTTATATTTGATCTGAATGATTAATTCAATAACATTAATACAGTAGGCATTTTATTGTAATAAAATAATGTACAAAATTATTGTAAAGCAAATAAATTAAATTTTATATTTGTATTATTATCAGTATAGAATATATAATAATTCCCCAGCTTATTTTCACAGTCTAGAAAACTTATCAACTCAAGACAGTAGGTCTGAAGATATTTCGATATATCTGCTCGAGGAACTATAAGCTAGACCTATCACTATGAGATCTCGGTAGATGAGTTTTATCTAAGATAAGAACCCAGATAAGAATCTACGTTCGAATCCCAGGTCAATATATGCATGCATGTAGTGTTTGTGTATTTAGGTTGATAGTTTATTATATTAATATTATTTTTTAAAAGTAAAAAAAATATGAATTTCTAATAAAATAGATTGAACTAAAAAATAATATCCCAATTTATAGCTGTATCCAAATACGCCCCAATAAAATGAATTAGGATTTCTTTTTTTTTTTTTGTAGTTTACATTGTTTTATGCTTTATTTCGGCTCAAAAAAAATCGGTTCTCTTTTTTTTGGTTTTGTTTTTTATCGTATATTTTTTACTTTTATAGTTTTTGTTGTGTAATTTTTTTCTCAAGTTCTTAGTTATGACAATTTTGGTATTTGTCGTACCTGAATGTACGTACTTATCTGGCATTCAAATATATATATATATATATATGCTTCGATTTGTATATAATAATTATGGTATATAAGTTCCTTGCTTATCTGGCTGTCATAAATTCATGTTGCTGCTGAGAATATTGCCCCATTTTTTATTTCAATTTTAGTTTTTGTTGTTTTCTTAAGGAGGGGATTGCCGTTTACTACACATTACCATTTATTTTGAAATACATTTATATAGTTTAAGGAAAATTGATATACATATGCGAAATGGCAAAACCAAACAAACTGCATTGTGTTGCCAACATTTAGTTTTGTATTTTTTTTTTTTTTTTTAATTTTGTTTATTTGAATTTTTCTTTCACTGCAGTACCATAAAAACTTATAGAGTGCACCTCGTAACTCTGCCCTATCAAAAAATTGTTACTGTATAT
Organism: Drosophila sordidula; assembly: GCA_035047465.1. Lineage (NCBI taxonomy): Eukaryota > Metazoa > Arthropoda > Insecta > Diptera > Drosophilidae > Drosophila > Drosophila sordidula. Next base: position 10,245,349 of record JAWNPQ010000136.1, on the reverse strand, counting down.
TGTATTGTATTTTTTTTTGTCTTTTTGAGTATGTAAAAATGTACAAATGCACACACAGTCACGCACACACACACACACACACACACACACATACACACACAACAATCAGACACACACATACACATACACATACACTATTACGCCGACTAGAAGCTGAAATCGGAATCCTAAATTCGAATTGCCCTTAGCCAGGTGTTGAGAGGTACACGGTTCCTTGTCATGTTATTGTTATTTGTTGTTAGTATTTGTTCTTGCATTTGTTATATAGCTCTAGATACATTTAGTTAACATTGCGAGCAGAGCGTTTGAAAGTCGGCTAGATTTTTGAGCAGGGGGAGGTGAGCTTGATTTTTTCGGGCTCTGCCCAAAATGCGATTGTTTCACTTACTTGAAAAAGACATGATTTCAAGTATTTAGTACCTTTTGTTTCAAGCATACCCTTGCAGATTTAAAGATTTAGAGAACCTGTCAAAAATACTTCGTAAAATTTCTTTAAAAGAACCTCAACAGCTTGAGAAAACTTTGAATAGATTGGATGAATTGGAACCAAATCGGACTATTAAAATTATAAGCTCATTTAAGAACGATGTGAAAAACCTTTTAGCTTACAACTCGTCAAAAATTAATGTGATTTATTCTTGTTTCAGATTCCAAGACATTGACTAAAATAATTAAGAAATTTAAAAACATATATATATTTTGAAAAATTGTTTTCGCGTCTAATTTTCTTGCAAGGGTATTTGAACTTCGGCAGCCCGAAGGTAATTGTTCTTTCATGTATTTAATTTTTAAATTTATTTTCATCTTTTTTACTTGGTGCTCTCAAAATTGATTTACTTGTTTGTGTTTATCGTGTTTTATATATTTATCATTTGTTTTGTCTTGAGTTTTTCTTTCCTTCAAATATAAGTATTTGACATAAATTTCTCTTGTTTTTTTTTCTTTATATTTCAATAATTAATTGCTAAAATTTAACATGTAGTTGCTACATAATTTAAATATGTTTCGCTTTAAAGTCAATTTGAGAAAAAATTAAACGAAAAAATCGTCTGCTTCGTATATTGCTTCGAGTTTCAAAATAAGAGAAGACTAATAAGAAATAATAATAATGTCGCTTAAAACATTGTCTTTTTTTTTTTGGATTTTTCAATTACTTTTTATTTTTCATAATAATATTTATAATAATTTTCAATTAGTTTTCGTTGTTGAAATAGATGCACAACTACAACTACATTTAAGGATGAGAAACATTTTTCTTAAATTTTCATTTTTGTTTTTTTGTTTTTTGTTGTTGTTGGGGGTTTTTCTTTTGGGGGTTTAGGGGGCGGCACTGCCACGCCTTGCGTCAGCCACAGCCACGCCCAGTGAGACACGCCTGTTGTCATGTGTGCAACAATTTGTGGTTTGGCCAAAATGTATTTTTTTTTTTGTAAATATTCAAATTTAAACCGATGACAACGTGGAAAAAAATTCGCTGACGCGGAAGTGTGGGCGGGGTGGGGGGCTGCTGCGCTAAATATATATGTATAAGTATATATATATATATATATATTCATTTTCATTTTTATATATAAACAATTAAAATTTAATGTACATTTAATTTAACTTGTTTGCAATTCGTATAAATTGTTATTTGTTTTAGTTTTACGTATTCGTGAGATATATATAGATATAAATTTATATGCTATATATAGTTGATATATCCTTGCCAGCGTTTTTTAATTCTTCCTTTTGTTTACTTCAGTTTTTTGTTTGTTTTTCTATTTTGTTATTATTGTTAACGAGGTAGTTGCTTCAGCTGCATTTGGTTTTAGTTCATGTTATTCAGTTATTCTTGCTATATCTTTCTATATATTTATATATATTTGCATATATATATTTCGCTTTTGTTTCGCTGAGGTATTCGTTATGCTTACACTTACAGTATACACACATATATGTATATAAAAAAAAATATGATGTATATATATATTAAATTTAGTTTTAATATTTTGTCGTTTTTTTTTTTTGTTTTTTGTTGTATTGCACAGTTGAAACATATTGAAATCAAAATTCCAATCGAAATCAATTGAACTAAAATTATTGCCTTGTGCTGTTGTATTTTAGTTAACCTTTGCTATTTACGCTTAATTATTGTATTAACTTGCCCAAAAAATGATATGCACATTGTTGATATAAGTATATGTATATGTAGGAGCTTATCTTTTGCTTGCGTACACAAAAAAAAAAAAAAAGAAGATTAATTATTTATTATATTTTTAAATCATATGGGAAACTATAATTGTAATAACACATACACATTTTATATGTACAATGCATTTTCTTTTTTTTTTTTTTTAGCTATTATTGACTTATGTATGTGTTCCAATCATTTTAGCACATCGTCTTTAGTACACCAACAATAATGATATTACTGCAATTTTCTCTTGCTTTAGCACATGTTCTAAATTTAGTACAGCTTTTAGTACACTTGCCAGTAGCACAATAATTTAATTGATCTTTAGACACTGCCTCGAGTTCATTCAAGTTGTGCTAATATGAACAAATTGATGTCAATTTACCTGTACTAAATGTTGTGCTTTTTTATATATTTTTCTGGTTGACGTTCAAATCTTATGTACTGTACTAAATAAACAATTTTTTACAATTCTGGTTGATAGTTTTGTAAAAGTAAAGCCCCTAATTAATTTGCGGCTGTACTAAATTTGGTACATGTGCTAAATGTGCTGATCAGCTTAAGTTGTGCTTATAATATTACATAAATTTTCGAGCTTACATTCGAAACATTAATGCCAAATTTGGTGGAAGAATATTCCAAAAAGTTCGTGGCACATTTTAAAGGGGGGAACGGGTGCTTGTGTCGGGAGTGTGAGGGTGGGCGGGTTCGGGTCAGATTAAAACTATTCGATACATAATCGTACAATACATACGTAATTTAGATAGTTGGTATAATTATAATGCTAAACTTGTCGCCCCGGACTGTCCGAAATAAACAATTTGCTTTAAATTTTGATCCGTTTGTGGGCATTGTAACTCCTCATCTGATTTGGGTTTACGGTTTGGTATTGGCCTTGGCTCTGGCTCTGGTATTGGCGCTTCGTTGTTGGCCAAGCGGCATTCGGCGGCGTTTGTTTGCGGCTCGTGGATGCGGTAGCTGCAACAAGGGGAGAGAGAAGCAAAAAAAAAAAAAAGGGAGAAGCGAGATTAATGCAAATGTGTTTTGCCAGTAATTATCAAACATTGCCCAGTGAGACCCGCTAATTAGTCAATGTCGATACCAATGTCCGATGTCCGTTGTCGGTTCTCAGTGCTCAGTTTTTGACTTTCAATTCTCAGTCCTCAGTTGTCAGTTCACGTTTCTCGGTTGTTGTTGCCAGCGCGCAGCTGGCGGCAGCAGGCGAATGTAAAAATTGTTGTACGGAATGAAATACAGTAAATAAATCTTTAATCCAATTATAGCTCATTATGCTCATATGCACACACACACACACACACATACACACAGACTTAGAATTATTAGCTTAGGCTAAGGCAGCACCATAATCTGATATCTATAAGATGTCTTTCTCTCTTCAGTTTCAGCGTAATTCTTATAATTCGTATAATTCTCTTTTTTACTTCTTTTTTCTTCGTTGTTTTTCTCGTTCATTCTCAATGCGAGATGATGGCCCACAATCTAAGCGCTGCAACAACAATTGAGGCAACAACCACGATACGCCTTTTTTTCTTTTCTAATTTCGATTTGCCCCTTCTTCGCCTGTGTGTGTGTGTGTGTGTGTGTGTGTGCGTGTCTGACAGGCCATACACTGCAGCAAAAAAGCGAGTTGAAATCTGTTGTAAATGATCTTCTACTTAATCATAATCAAACATTTCGCATGACATTTAATTATTTTTGTTTTTATCGCTCACTTTTGGGTGATATTTTATAATTTTTTTTTTTTAAATTACTGGTTAAGTTTATCCCAAAATATATATTTTAACAACAATTAAATGCAACAAATAAATGTTGTAAAATCAAAGTTAATGCTTATTCACAGGCTTAACGCAGATACAAATTTTAAAGAAAAATAAATAAAATAATATAACAAAATGCCTTTAAAAAGTAAATCACTTTAACAAATAATAAATATCAATAAATATTAAAATATATAATTGCCTCTTCATTTCTCACAGTGTGCTTATATCACGCTTGAGGCGCAGACTCAGTCACAGCCTCAGCGCTAAAGAGCAACCACAGCAAGGGTTTGGCTGCGATCCGAACAATGCGACGCTTGCATGCCCTGCGCGTACAGTAAACACTTGTTAGAGCAGCTGCTGCTCGAATTATATTTTCTTAACGTTCCTAAACCCTAATTGACACCTAAACCCTAACAAAAACCAAACTGAAATTTTTCAATTAATTTTTTTTTTTTAAAAACAAATTGAACAGCAACATTTTAATATGCCCAGCGACTTGGGTGTAGCGCATGCGGCTGTCGATAAGACACAACAATGACTGACAAGCACGCCACGCTTCACTGGCGATCGGCCAGTTGTCAGGCCGTCCTGTAATATGCTGTCCCCCATCGATATGCTGAGCTCCTGTACCCGTGTGAAATTATGAATTTTAACAAATATTTTTAACATTTTCCATTTCTATTTAGCTTGCGAGCTTATACAAATTCCTTTTGCATTAAATTTTAATATATTGAAAATTACTGTTATAGACTGTTTTTAGTATACTCTTAACATTAATTTGATAGAAAATAGAAAAATGTTCATTAGCGTCACAATTTTATAAAATATACATTCTGAAATGTTTTAAGTATTTTCATGTGAAATTATGAAATTTGAAATATTTTATTGAATTGAAAATCAATTGTCGAGTGTATACTAAATTGAATATTGCAAGAATTTTATATACAAAATAGTAAAATTGTACTGCGTGTTTTTTTCGCAGCTCAATAAATCTGTTGCCAACTGAAGATTTTCTAATTTGAGTTTCAAGTTTGGGTTTTTCTATACTTTTTGTTTTGTTTTGTTACATTTTGCGTCTTGAAGCCCTGGGCTTGCTCCCCATTTGAGCACAGCTGTTGTTGTTGTCATTGTTGTTGCTGTTGTTGTCGCTGCTTCATTTAATCTGCAGCGCATCAGCAATTAGCGGAAACTCGTCATAAAAAACAACAAGCAGCGCACAGCACAAAATCGGATAAAGCGCCGACAGCAACAACAGCAACAACAACTCCACAAAACTTTAGCCTAAACTTTTTTCAAAGATTTTTTTCTTATTTTCAACTCGTTTCGCTTGCCTCTCGGCTCTAAGATTTATTTCGCTTTACTTTATATATATATATATATATATATTTTTTTTTTTTTTGGTTTTTTGTGATTGTGAGACAAAAATTTCTGTTGAATTGGAATTAGGACACACATGAAATAATAACAACAACAACAGCCACAAGAGCAACAACAATAAAACAAGCCAAAATGTAGCAACAATTTCTGAGCAACAACAAATGTTGCTTGGCGTGGCTCGGCTTGGCGCAGCTGTGCGCCATTTGACGCTCCTTCTTAGCCACACACAAGCACACACACACACACGCACACACATGTCTATATACCACATATAAATTTTTATTATAGTTGCTCGCGTATATAAAGCCTCCAAGCCTTGCAGCCTGTGTGCTTCAAGTATTTTTGATTTTATTTTTGAAATTTGTATTTTGCTTTTATTTTTGCGCTTCAATTTTGAGAGGAAGCGACTGAGGCCAAGTTCGTTGCCTAAGTCTTTTGTTTGCCAGCTGACGGCGTGTATACATGTATGTGCGTGTGTGTGAGCGAGAGCGCGCATTTGCATTTGTGGGTGGTTTCTTTTTCGGTGAATTGAATTGATTGAAATAATTAATAATAATTAAATAGACATAAGTATATATATATATATATACTATGCATATGTATGGGAACTGTTTGAGCATATGAAAAAGTTAAGAAATATAACTTTTTTTTTCGAGATGTCAATACAAAAGAAAAGAGATTTTGTTCTTTATGAGTAACACTGGTATATATGCATATATATAATTATACACTATAGAAGACTGGCAATAAAATATTACCCTAAATAGTATTCACATTTTTGCTTAGCTTTAAAATATATCAACTCAAAGATATGAGCCCTTTTTGGATTAGCCCCTAAATACTGGTGATTATAATAAATTATTGCCCTAGTTTCAGTCAATCAAGATTAAAGATAATTTAAAGACTACCAGTTAAAAATAACCTAATTTTGCTGTGTCTTATCTAAGAGAATTTCAACACAGACTTTGTTTTATTTTGGCTTCATAGGAACTTGTTCTGTTCTGACAAATGTAAGTACTTTGTAACCAGTTGAAGTAAGTTGGGAAATAAATGGAATAACAATGGGTCGAAAGCTGACGTAAGTGTATTGTAAACAGTAAATACGCTAATCTGATCTTATTTAAATTATTTTGTTATAATATTTTTACGCATTACGCATCTTTTGTTCAATCTAAAAGTGCTTGGTGGTTGATGGCATCAAGTATATATTTTTATATATAAAAGACGATGTTATTAAATTGACAAGCGTCAAGTGTCAAGTAACTTATCGAAGATTGCCACAATTTTAATTTAATTAAAATAGCACTCATTGTTTTTATAAAGCATATAGACTAGGGCTGTATAGGATTGTAAAGATATATATATAAGTTTTTGAATGTATTTTGGAATACACAAAAATGCTGAGATTTTATAGAAAAATATATAGTAAAAAATATTTTTTTATACTTTGCTCTAAGTGGAAGTATTCATATATATATACAGATACAGCTAGATTTTTGATTATATAATCTCTTATAACTTTTTTAAGCTTAAAAGGACTAATATAGAAAATTAAACAGCAATTTTTCTCACACTTTCTCTTTGTAGAATTATTAAATTAATTACACAGCTTTTGCTAATTATGAATTTAAGAATCGAGATTTATAGTCAATTATTATATAGACTCTAGATTCAAATAGTTTACAAAATGCTAAATGCGCACAACTATGCTATACTATTATGGTGCTATTATAATGTATTCTACTTTAAGTCCCTGATCCCTATAGGCCAACAAAATTCAACTGAAATACAAATTTATAGGATATGACCAAAGATTTTCACAGACTTCACGTAAATAACTACAATTATTTGCAATTCTATATCACAGTTTGTTGAGATAGATAGAAAATTAGGGGAAGAGACAGAGGCAGAGACAGGGGCAGAGACAGGGGCAGAGGCAGAGGCAGCGTTGGCAGATGCTCAAGGTTCGAACTCAAGATGTTGTTGTTGTTGATAATGATGATGATGATGATGCTGCAGCATGGCCGCCATGCTATGCTCTACTGATGCTGTTGCTGCTTCTTCTTGTTGCTCTTCTTCTTCTTATTGTTATTGCTGGCATTGAATTTTGTAAAAATCAAATATCTAACGCTATTTCGGGGGTTGGTTTTTCTGGCAGCGCTCACACGCGCAAGATTTTTCTCTAAAAAGCCAAACACCAAAAAAGGTTAAGATGGAGCGAGTGTGCGAGTGTGTCTGTGTGTGTGTGTGTATCTACACTTTATAGACAACACAATATAAGCATCAGGATGCTGTCAAATGTTTGGTAATTAAAAAACAAAAAAAAATGGGAAAGAAGACCAAAGCCAAAGTCAAATGAAAAAGACAATTTTACAGTTTCGTGGAAAATGTGAAAATTGACTCGAAAGGGGGGCAGGCCGTGCGAGTGGGGTCAGTGGGCGGGGGGATTGACATAATTCACATTTGCCGCTAATTTGATTGAGTTTTTGTGTTAGATGTCAGACCTTTTGGAATTAGGCAAATTTTAACCTTTTTACTCGGCGCTTCTTTTGCCGTTTTTGCTCTTGTTTTTTGCTGTTGCTAATTTACAGTAATGCGTGGCACAACATGGGTTAATAAAACAGTCAATCAAATGTCAGACAGTGGACACCAAAATAAGATATATGCTATATGCCCACAAGTACGCCTATATATAGGGCATAGAATGGAATTGTTTCCCTTTATTTTTTTTTTTGCTGCTAGAGGGAACTGCAAATAGCGCAAAAAAAAGCAGTTTAACAGTTATGCCAAATGCTGTGGGCAGGACTGGGGCGATAAGGGTCGTGCCCCAAACAAAGGCGAACAAGAAGCAAGGCAACAGCCACAGAAGGAGGTAAAGTACGCTAAGAGCTGCCGAATATTAAATACCCTTGCAGAAAAATAAAACAGATAGGTTCAAAAATTAAAAACATCAAAATTAATTTCTTAATTCCAAAACAAAGCTCAAATACTTCAAGCACGAAAATTGCAGTAACGAATATTTTTTAACTGGCTAAAATATTAAAGTTTGATTTTAAAATTCAGAATGAATTAATTTCAAGATCAGAAAGTAATATAATTTATTAAACAAGTACAAAGTTGATCAAAATTCAAATTGAATAGAAATAAATAATTAAGCAATTATGCTATAGTGGCCCGATCTGTTTGAGTTCAACATATATATTGAAAGAATCAGAATGCTGATCAAGAGTAGTTAACTAAATTAGGGATTCAAAGATGTCTTCTTTAAAGCGTTTCAGATTTCGTGATGAAATTAAAATACCCAGAGCAAGGGTAAAAATAAACGCAGCAAGAACACATGTGCCCCAAGCCACAGCGGGGCGAGGCGAGGCGAGCGGAGGCGCTGCAGTTGGCTATAACTACAACAAATTTCAACTGGCAACTGGTAACTGGGGCAGCAGCTAAAAAGTGATCCTGCGCCGCAAGCAACAACAACAACAACAACAACAAAAAAGCGTCGAAAGAAGAGTAAAACATGCGGCGGCTGCTCTATGAGAATGTATGCCACAGATATTTGCACACACACACACACACAAAGAAACAGATACTCGTTGCGTTTGAAAAAGGCAGACAAAAGCCTTGACAGGCAGCTATTGTGCAGAGTTTTTGGCTCTGCAAGATTTCTATATATACGCGATATATATAAATTGAAAGGAGCTGCAGATACATACATATATGTATATATATGTTATATATACATTTAGCTGGCAGCGGCGGCAGCAACAACTATGAATCATGGTAACTGCTCGTGCTCTTGTTGTTGTTGCAACACATAAGCAGAGGCCGACGAAACAGCAGAAAAACATGAAAAAGGCAGCAAGGATTACGCACACACACACACACACCACAAAGAGAGCAGCGTGCGTGTGTGTGTGTGTCTACTGTCTTCCAGCTATCTACAAGATACACACACACACATATACACACACAGACCGTAAGCAAACAATACAAAGGTAGACAATTTCTACCTGGGCAGCGACGTCGTCGTCGATCGAAATCTCTGCCTTGCCGAAAAAATTAAAATTACAGATGGTTGTTGTTGTTGTTGTCGCTGGATGAGCATATGTACAGGAAACCAGTTTGATGTTCAACAAACAAACCGCGTAAGAAAAACGCACAGCGAGAACAAACGCGGCAGCAACAGCAACAACAACAACAACATCAGCCAAAGGGCAGAAGCAGCGTCAGCAGCAAGTAGAAATTCACAGATACAAATACACCGAGCGAAATTCCAGGTTACTCTCAACATGAAAAAATAAAAATAGTTGCCCTAGGCTATATATTATATATATATAAATCTATTTTATTAAAAATAAAAAAAGCACGCTTTAAAGGGAACACAATTTGTTTGGCTTTTTATCTTTACCAAACGAAATCTGAACTTGCCACACTTTTCTAGCTAGGTACAGCAAATTTTGGCAAGCAGTCTATTTTGATTTTAAAAAGCAGCTACTTTGATTCTAAAATCCCTAACCACTACAGTCTTTATTCTCGTAGTCATTGCCTCAAGTTTTTGCTTTAAAAAAAAGGGGTATCAAGCAAGTTGGGTTCGATTCAGGAACGGACAATAATAAAAATGTAACGACAAAATGAATAAAAAATATAAAGACACAAAGTTTAGAAAATGTGTGATAATTGAAATACGTTTTGAATTAACTAAAAGTAATATTTTTAATTTAATTTTGCTGAGCAGCCAAAAGCAGTGGAGAACGAGTCTCGAGATTAGATAAAGAATAGTTAAAAATCGAATTTAAATCTATCTAGTTGTTTTTTTTTGTTAAATCAAGTAAGTAATTTTGCTCTTAACTGCATTTAATTTTTGATTTATTTACAAAGGTTTTAAAGCCTCTTAAACTGCAATTTTTTGAGTCAAACATTTTGCCCGTTTCTAAAATGTTTTCCTTCACTTGAAATTTTGCAGTACGCTTTTTGGCGCAGTGTAGCAACGACAACGACGACGACGACGACGACGTTGTGTGTTATGATGACATAGCCATAGTCAGCGACGTTGTTGTTGTTGTTGCTGCTGCTGCTGTCGCTGCTGCGCCGTCGCCGTCGCCGTTGCCGCCGCTGCTGCTGCGCAGGCGCGCAACTTCAACTTCAACTTCAACTTCAGCTTGAGCGTCGCGACGTTTCGTTGTTTGCGTTTGCGTATCTTTGAGATACACTCGCTGCTGCTGCTGCCGCTTGCTGTGGCGCGCACTTTTCGTTTGTCTCTTCTACTTTGTCTTTGCCTCTGTGTGTGTGTATATACTTTTTTTTTTTTTTTTGGCTATTTACTGCTGTTCCTGCACACACACACACACACACACACACACACGGGCAGCTGGCAACATGTGTGCGTGTTATGTTGCTGGCGTTGTCTTTGGTTTTTTTTTTTATTTTTTTTGGCATTTGCCAGATACAGATACAAAGATACTTTGCTTGCCGCTTATGATTTGTTGCTGGGGCACTTAGATGTCGCCATACAAGAAGTGTACAAATTGCTATAGATACACAAATATAGTATATATAATGGATATAGCTAAATATCTGTAGCTTTTGTCTACAACTGCAAACGTGCTCAACGCATATCCTGTCCGTTGAAAATGTTGTTGTTCTATATAGAACAGAACTTGCTGTATATCACCAGCACATACATATACTATATGTATATGTATTTCAAGATATACACATGTCTTTCTTCTGGACACAAACAGCGTGTCGCTGAAATTTGCCTTGCCTCAATTTGCCTTCGTCTCGACTTTCGTATGCGGCCTCTTAATTCGAGAGTTGCGCTTAAGAAACCACAACAACAACAACAACAACAGCAGCAGCAGCAGCAAAAAAAAAAAGAAAAAATATTTAAACACACGCACGTAATTTCTCTGGAACTAGCAACAACAACAACAACAAATATCAAAACAAATTTCAACAAAAATAATTAACAAAATTAACAAGAAGTCAGCGCCGAGGCCACGCTCAACGAAATTTAAATGCTCTGCTTGATATACATATACCATATAGTATATATAAATATTTCGAACGATTTTTTTAAAAATCTTCTAAAAGCGGCCACAAAAATTCTAGTTTTGTCTAAAACATGTTCTGCCTTATAACAGTTGTAAATATAAAATACAATGCAGCATAACTAAATCGGCTAAAAATTATAAATGAAAGTATAAAAATAAATATTTTGAAATAATAATGAAATACTTGAAAAAAATATATACCTTGTTTTTTATAAAAATCTGTAGATTGTTTTGCTATAAAATATAAAACTGGATAGCTGAACTATATATGAGCTAATCAGAAGCAAGCGCTGAGCCAAATGAATTGAGCCGATATATATTTAACATATATTTTTATGAACTTTACTAATTAGCTGATAACCCTAATATGCGCTTTCTTGTTTGAAGAGTGTGCGAAAAGAACACGCAAGCGGAAATTTAAAAGCTTACTTCGAGCAGTTTTCTTCTCTATTTCTTTGTTTAAAAAGTCTTTAAAAACTTTGAACTTTGGCAAAAGAGTGGGGTTTGTGCGTACTACAGATCTCCTCTAAAAAAACTGAAAAAGCAGAAGCTGAAAATAAAAATAATGAAATATTTTTGATAAACTGCAAAAGAATATTATGAAATAATAAACTCAAAAAACCAATAAATTAAAAGCGAATTTATGTAAATTTTTTTTGGTTTGAAACATTTTCAATAATTTATTTTGCTTTTTTATATTGTTCTTGTATGTGTACGCGTCTTTATCTGCTTCTGCTTCTTCGCGTATTTTCTTGTCTTTCTTTGCTTTTTGTTCTTTTTTCTTTTTACCTTGTAAGTATGTCATATTTAGCTTTTTAGAAACTAAGCATATAGCTAAATATATATATAGTTAAAAAATTTGTTGCGCTAGTTACACAAAAAAAAAAAATAATAATCAATAAAAAAATTTGTATATATACTAAATAGCAGCTAATTTTAAGGAATATTTTTTGTGTATAAACAAATAAGTTTAACATTGAAACATAAAGCTAATGGCAAATTTTTATTTCTTTTTGATTTGCATTGTGTTTTTTTTTTTTTGAGTATTACGTAAAGGTAAACTATAAACATATAGAAATTTGTATTATCTATAAATTTTTTTTTGGACCAACAAAAATGAGAGAAACGAAAAAAGGTAAATTAAAATTAAATTTTTTTTGTTTATTTTGTGGCTTATAAATGAAATGCATAAATTAAAAATTAATAATAATAAATATATAATACGCAATTTTTGTATATATATATATATATATGTCTCTCTCAATTTATATATATATATAAGCATAGTTAAATGTAAATATTATCCCTGATATTTGCGTTTTTGTTTTGTTTGCTGACAATTTGGCGTTTTGTAGGCTAGTGTTATCCTATATAGTATATAGCTATATATATATCAATTGGCATTACATATTTATATATGGCATTCGTTTATGGTGTACAGGCTGACAGAAAAACAACAACTAATTAAAAAAAATAGATTTATAAACAATCAACTAAAATATGCGCTACAGATCCGAGGATCTTGTGCGATAGTTGCATAAAATATCATAATTATTATTATAAATATATGGTGTTGCCCTGATTTGCGTTGTGTGTGTTGCATTCTTTAAGCGTTTCTTTCTTTTCTTTTCTAGACTTTTCTTTGAGGTATGCGCGGCGCTTAATAAAATTAATTTTAGAAACAAAAAAAAAAAAAAAAAAGAGTTTGAAAAAAATTACAAATACTAAGACAAGAAATAATACATGAATTAATTCATAATTAATAATAATAATACAGTTTAACATACATTTTTAAATTAAATTTGCTGCTACAACAATTAGGAATTTCGAATACAAAAATAATACATATATATTTGTATATTTTATAGTTATACGATTGATTTGTTTTTGTCTTTAATATATGGCAAAAGTTTTTTTGTTTTTTTTTTATTTTTTAAATACAGCTGTGCTGAGTGGGCGTGTCTTCAAATGCTAAAGGCTTTGTTCGAGCGAAATTAAAAGTGCATTAACAACAATTTATTGCAGCAGAAGCAATAAAAATTTGTTCAAAAAAATTAAAAAAAATAAAATAAAAGTAAAATTAAAATAAAATAAAAAATGCATAAGCTGAAGGCTTTGCTGGTTTACAAAATAATAATAATATTAACAATAGTTTATTGCAGCGAGTGCAATAAAAATTTGTTAAAAATAATAAGTGTTCGAAATTTGAGGCTTTTTTAAAAGCAAAATTACAAATAATAAAATTTTTTTCTTTTTAGAAATAATAAATTTAAAATTTAAAAAGAGGTCCAAAGACGGACTTTGCGCCTCTTTTTTTTTTTGTTGTTTTTTTTTGTTTTTTTGATTCTTTTAGGGTTAATTTCAAAGCGTTGAGCATTTCAAAACAGGCCACCCCATGGAAAACCCCTGAACCCCTAAGCACCTAGGCCCCGCAGAACCCCTCAGCCCCTCCCCCCCCCCAAGGCCCCGTAACTACACTTCAATACATTTCAATGTCCTTCTCAATAATGTGAAACTCGTCCGCGAACTCCTCCTCGTACTCATGCTTAATATCAACAAATTCGTTTTTGATCAAATGATGCTCGCCGCTCAGCAACAGTTGCTGCTGTCGCCGTGCATCATTATCGTCCTCATCATCCTCTAGCAAACTATCATCGTCGGCGGCCACATCGTCCAGCTTATTGGCGATGGCAATTGTTGTTGCCGACGCTGTCGCCGCCGCTGCCGCTGCCGCTGCGGATGCTGCCGCTGTTGCTGTTGCTGTTGCTTTAGCGGCAGCAGCAGCAGCAACAGCTGCCGCCTTCTTGCCAACGACACGGGGCCGATTGTGCGTCTCGAGATGCTTGCGCAGGTGATCCTTGCGACAGAAGCCCTTCTCGCAGATGTCGCACATGTGCTGCTTGAGGCCCGTGTGGATGGCCTCCACGTGGCGCCGCAGATCCGTCTTGTGATGGAACTGCTTGGGGCAGAGCTCGCACTTGTGCGGCTTGTCCAGCGTGCGATGCCGGCCCAGGTGTGTGGTGTACACATCCTCGGACTGGAAACGCTTGCCGCACTTCTGGCACCGAAACGGATACTCACCGGAATGGAAGCTCTTGTTGTGCTGCGTCAGATAGCAGTTCTTGGTGAACTCCTTGTCGCACTCCAAGCACTTGATGCGCCCCGACGGCAGCGTCGTCGAGTGCGGCGACGTCGAGCGGATGCTGCTGTTGCGTCGCCGCTTGCTCGGCGGCTGCTGCTGCTCGGCGACGGCTGCTGCTGCTGTTGTTGCTGTTGTCATCGCGGCAGCACGTCGCTTCTTGGGCAGCACGGCAACAGTTTGTTGCAGCTGTTGATGCTGCTGCTGCTGCTGCTGATGTTGTTGCTGCTGCTGCTGCAGCTCCAGTTGCTGCTGTTCGAGCTGCTGCTGCTGCAGCTGATATTGCTCGTAGTCCTGCTGCTGCTGCTGTGCGATCAGCGACACCATGTCCAGCTCCAGCGCGGGCGTGGCACGCGAGCTGCTCACCGTGGGCGAGTACGGCGTGGGCGTGGCCAGCAGCGTTAAAGTCGTCTGCTGATGATGTTGCTGGTGCTGGTGCTGGTGCTGGTGATGATGTTGCTGCTGCTGCTGCTGCTGCTGCTGCTGCTGCGCCTCCTGCTGCGCCTGCAGCGCATTGGTCAGCGTGTGCACCGGCGGCAGGTCGCCCTCCTGCGGCGACCGCTGTGCGGCCACCGAGTACGGCGAGAGCGGGGCGTACGGCGCGAACAGCGAGGCGGGCATCAGCTGCAATATCTGATGGCCGTCGCTGGCGTAGGCCTCGTAGGCGCCCGTAGGGTCGTTACCAATAATAGTGTGATAGCTCATTGTGTGCTCCAGCGCCGGCGGCAGTTGCTGGTAGCATGGCAGGGTGTTGTTGCTGCTGCTGCTGGTGATGTTGCAGTTGCTGCTGCTGGAGATGTTGCTGCTGTTGCTGCTGCTGCTGTTGCTGTTGTTGTTGTTGCTGGTGATGTTGCTGCTGCTGGTGATGGTGGTGTGTGGCGGCGATGTTATTGCTGCCGCCGTGCTGCTGATGATGTTGCTGCTGTTGCTGTTGTTGCTGCTGTTGTTGTTGTTGCTGTTGCTGTTGGGCGTATGGCTGCTGGCCGTACTGCTGCTGCTGCTGCTGTTGCTGTCCACCAGCAACAGTTGCTGCTGCTGCGGCGGCGGCGACAGCGGCTGTGGCGCCAGGTATTGCTGCCCCTGCATAGTGGTGCATCCCATGTCCATACTGATGTGCGTGGGCGTGGTGGTGGGCGTGTGGGTGGGCGTGGGCGTGTGCGTGTGGATGGCCATGGGCATGGCCATGGCCATGGACATGGGCATGGGCATGGGCATGGGCATGGGCGTGGTGGTAATAGTGATTGGCAGCGGCTGCTGCTGCGTGCTGATGCTGCTGCACTGCAGCATACTGCTGTGCTGCTGCTGCATATCCAAAGCCAGCATGTTGTAGTCCATTCCCATAGGCGGCGGCGGCAGCAGCGCTCCCATAGGCGGCGGCGGCAGCAGCGGCTGGGTGCGCGAGAAATCCATTGCCTGGACCAGCTGCTGTTGGTGGTGGAGGTGGTGCGGCTGCTGCTGCTGCTGCTCCTGCTCCTCCTGCTGCTGGTGGTGGTGGTGCTGCTGCTGCTGCTGCTGCTCCTCCTCCAACTGTTGTTGCTGCGACAGCGGCAGCAGCGGCTGCAGCAGCTGCTGCTGCAGCGGCAGCTGTTGTTGGTGGTGGTAAATAGTAAGCGGCGAGGTGCTGTTGCTGCTGCTGCTGCTGTTGCTGCTGGTGTGATAGGGCTGATAGCTGACCTGCTGCTGCTGCTGCTGCTGCTGCTCCAGTGGGTGATGTTGCTGCTGCTGCTGCTGCTGCTCCTCCTCCAGCTGCTGCTGCTGCTGCTGCTGATCCATGACCATTGCTGAGTTGCTGCTGTCCTCCATTTGTTCGATCTTTATAGCTGTGGCTGTGGCTGTTGCTGTTGTTGTTGCTGTGGTTGTTGTTGTTGTTGTGTGGTTGATTGTTGTTTTGTTCAGCAGGCCCCTCATTTGGGAGGACGGCATTTGTGTGGTGTTGTTGTTGTTGTTGTTGAGTGGGGCGGAGGGACCTGCTAGCCCGTTTGGGTGACCGTTCAAAACGGAATTGTTGTTGTTGTTGTTGCTGCTGCTGCTGCTGCTGCTGCCGCTGTTGTTGTTGTTGCTGTTGCTGTTGCTGTTGCTGTTGCTGTTAGCATGCTGTGGTGAAGCGTTTGTCGTCGATTGCACTTGTTGCTGCTGCTGCATGTTGTAGTGCCCGTGGTAGTGGGCGTGGCCATGCCCATTGCTGGCGTACCCGTTGCCGGCAACCAGTTGCTGCTGCTGCTGGGCGGTGGGCGACGGCGAGGCCGAGTACTGCGACATGGCGGCGCCCACCTGCACGCCCGTCGCCCCGCAAACACCGCCGCCCCCATAGTCCGGCGGACTGCGCGGCGGCTCCGGCGCCGGCGGCTCCTGTGTGGCAGCTGCTGCCGCTGCCGCCGCCGCTGCTGCTGCCGCCGCCGCTGCTGCCGCCGCGTTGCCCCGCCGACTCGTCTTCGTAACGGGATCGCGCGACGGATGATGGTGCGCCGAAATGGGCAGCGTCGCCGGGTCCGGCTGGCCGCTCGACTTCACGGCGTTCTTGTGCAACGTCGTGTTGTAGTGCCGCTTGAGGTGCCCCGAGCTGGTGAACCACTTGTTGCACGCGGTACAGTTGTAGGTCTTCGGGCGGCGCGCCTCGTTCGACTTCCAGGTGGCCGCCTTGGCGGTCAGACTGTTCGCCGGCAGCACCGAACTGGAGCTGGGCGGCTCGAAGCCGCGATACGGCGCCGCTGCGGCGCCGCCGTCGGCCGTCGACGGATTGTTGCCGGCGCCGATGGCGCCACCGCCGCTGCCGCTGCCCGTTGTGGTGGTGGGGAACTCGGCGGGACTGGTGGTCACCTCGGCGGCCGTCGGATCGAACGACTTGTCCACGTAATGCGAGTCCGCGTACTCCGACTTGATCAGCGCGTACTCCGGCTTCAGATACGGCGACTGCTTGGGCGCATAGTACAGCGGCGACTTCTCCACCAGCGGCTGCATGTACGCGGGCAGCGCCTCCGGCGGCGGCGCCTGCTGCTCCCAGCTGTGCAGCGCTCGCTGCTGCATGCTCTGCATCGAGTGCAGCGGATCCGGTTCGTGCTGCAGCTGCAGGTGTTGCTGCTGCTGCTGCTGCTGCAGGTGCTGCTGCTGCTGTTGCTGCTGTTGCTGGTGGTGGTGGTGGTGGTGCTGCAGGTGCTGCTGCTGCTGCTGCTGCTGCTGCTGCAGCAGCTGCTGGTGGTAGACCATCTTCTGAGAGTCGAGGTCGAGCAGCTCACCGCTGGCCGCGGCTGCGGCGGCTGCTGCTGCGGCCGCCGCCGCTGCCGCTGCCGCCACCGCCGTCGGCAGCGGCATCTCCTCCTTGATGTAGGGGGAGCTGGCGTAGCCGCTGCTGCCGTACGGCGATTCGCCGTGCACGTTGGCGATGTGTTCTTGGAGCTCGGACTCGTTGGTGGTGAGGATGCCGCACTTCTTGCACTGCAGCTTGCAGCCGCCGCCCGGCGAACTGGGCGTGGCGCTGCCCAGCTGCAGGTGCGACGAGGTGGACGTGGGGCTGCTGCTGCTGACCACGCGCGGACTCGCCGCCGCCGTCGTTGTCGCCGTCTCGTCGACGCCGGCAACCGTTGCCGCGGCGGCCGCTGCGGCGGCTGCTGTTGCCGCCGCCGCCGCTGCTGCTGCTGCTGCCGCTGTTGGCGGCAGCACCGAGGTCGGCTGCTGCAGATACGGATGGTAGCGCACCGCCGAGGCCTTACTGTAGTCGACGTAGGCGCTCCCGTAGTCGCCCTGCTGCTGCTGCTGCTGCTGCTGGTAGAACTGCTCGTAGCTGTTGATGTAGCTGCTGGCCGCGTAGCTCTGCTGCTGCTGCTGCATGTCGCTGGCGTAGATGCTGCCGTACAGCTGATGTTGCTGCTGTTGCTGCTGCTGCTGCTGCTGTTGTTGCTGTTGCTGTTGCTGCTGGTGCTGCGGCGATGCGTACATGTGATGCGTGGCGTAGGGCTGATGCGTTATGCCCGCGGCCTGCTGCTGTTGCTGATGTTGCTGCTGTGCATCGGCGGACATGAGCGACTGTTGCTGCTGCTGCTGTGTCGTTGGCTGCGGCGTGCCCGGCTGATTATCGCTGGAGTCCGCGGCGGCGCTGATTGTTGCATTCGCGTTCGGTGTGGCGGGCGCGCTGCCGCCAGACCCTGCGCCGACAGCAGCAACTGTTGCTGCTGATCCTGCTGTTGTCGTTGCTGCTGCGGCGGCTGCTGCTGCTGCTGCTGTTTCTGCTGTTGTGCCGCCGCCGCTGTCTGTGGCGCTGCTGCTGCTGCTGCTGGCGGCGAGCGCCTCTGCCGCGTGCAGTGGCGGCATTTCACTTTTTATGCTCGCCATGTGACGCTACATAAGTCGTCGGCGTTGGCTGCTGCGTCGGCGTTGGCGTTGGCGTCGCGCTGCTGCTCATGTGGCTCGCTTGTTGCTGTTGTTGTTGCTGCTGCTGCTGCTGCTGATGCAGCCGTTGTTGTTGTTGTTGATTCGTTGGCTGCTTGGCCGTTCGTTTTGTTTGTTTGGTTTTGTTTATTTGTATTTGTACTGCAAAAATTGTAATTTATTAATTTTACTATATTTAATCGGAATTTCAAATCGTATATTCAACACAGACACACACACATGCACACGCACACGCACTGCTTGCTCTCTTCGCTAACGGTTCTTGTTGTTTTTTGTTTTCTTTGCTTTTGCGCCTGTTCTCTAGTTCATTTCAATGTCAGCGCCGCGCGCAAAGAGCGCAAGCTCAAGAGAGCGCTGCAGATCACTTGACAGACGCAGTCGCAGCTTATCACAAAAAAGCACAAAAATAAACAAAAACCAATACAGACTTTTGCAGTTAGCTGTGCAGCTGTTAGCGCTTGAGGCGCTCTCTTCAAAATGCAGCTGCGACTGCGTTTGCTCTTAAGCTGCCGCTGTTCTTCTTCTTCTTCTTGCTAGCACAGTGTTTAACACACACACACACATACACAAAAAGACAGCTGAATAACAATTGAGTTTTTGGCAATGATGATCATTTATGATGATCAACTATGTATTCGCTCTGCGCCCTTTTCATCACTGTTTTATTATTGTTGTGTTTATTGTTGTTGTTGTTGCTTACTTATCTGCGCCTTCGCTTTGTGCAGCTTTTGCTGCCGTCCGTGGCGGTCGCTGCTGCTGCTGCTGCTGCTGCTTCTGCTTCTTCTTCACCGAAACACAAAACAACTGAAGAATAATAACATAAAAAAAAAATACCGAAACGAAGAACTTGAACTGTTGGGGTTTTTGCCTTTTTCTTGCTTGTTTTTAAATTTCGTGCGTGTTCGAATTTAGAATTTTGATTTTGCGAGCGCGAAATGAATTTCGTTTCGTTTTCGCCTGCTGTTCGCCGGTTGGTTTTCCTTTATCTTTTGGTTTTCTTTTCCGTTTGGGTTTTTGTTAACACCAAGATCACTTTTTGTTTTTTTTTTTTTTTGTTTTTTTGCAACAGAAAAAAATGTTTACGAACACAATGGGAAACAATACAAAACGCGTCAGTTATTTGTTGAAACTTTTTTTTAGTGTCTTTTAGTTTTTCATTTGTTTTGTTTTGTTTTTTTTTTTTTTTAGTCCGAAATAGTTTTTTGGGTTTTTTTTTTGCCGAAAATGTTGCCAAAAATTTTTGCCGTATGTTGTTATTTGGTTTTTATATTTTACATGTACAAAGAAAATTAAACAAAAAAGGGCGCTAAAAGCTAAAATAGCCGCTCCGCTCCGTTCACACGCTTCGTCGCTTATTCGCTCGTGTCCTTCTTTCTGCTACGGCGTTCCAAATACAAATGACGGAACGGAATTGTGTTTCCAAATACAAATGACCGACGTGCATGCGGCATTCTCGCAGCGGCAGCGACAGCAGCAGCAGCAGCAGCAGCAGCGGCTGCGGCAGCGGCAGCGGCAAACACTCACGCACACATATGCGAGCATAGAAGCAGCAGCGCAGTGGTCGCTGCCAGCGTCGCTGCTGCTGCTGGGCCTGCGTGCGTGCGCCTGTGTGTGTGTGTGTGTGTGCGTATATATATGTGTGTGCTATGTACAGCAACGACGCGACGCCGACAGCAGCAGCAGCAGCAGCAGCAGCAGCAACAGCGTTTATGTGCCGTGCGCTTTGTGATTTCGCTGACGCCGCTGTCGCTGTCGCCGTCGCCGCCGCTCTTGCTGTCTCTTTCTATGGCTGCATTTGATTTTGCTTTGCCAACGCCAGCGCTGTTTTTGCATTGTTTTTCTTTTAATTTTTTTTTTTTGCATTTGATTTTCTTTTCATTATTTATTTATTTAATAAAAAAAAAAAAAGACAAATAAAAGCAAGACGGCCAAAATTGACCAAAATTGAATGCAGCCCCATAAAGCGTTTCAAGCCAGGCTTTAATCAAAATGGCCCATTGTAACTCGGCTCGTAGCACAGCTAGGCGTCTGAAACAAATTGTTTTGGCTTTGTTTTGAATGGATTTGTAATTGCACAGTGATTCGATGCATGGGTTCGAGCCACAGCGCCAAGGAACGCCAAAAACAAAACAAAAAGTTTGGCAAAGAAAAAACAAAAAAACAAACAGTAAACTTTTAACAGCTGTTTCCATTGTCAAGGCTTCGGCATGCATTTTGCACCGCTTGGTGCCCATTATATTAGGCCGCATTCCTGCTCTATTAGCCAGCTTGACTCAGAACTGAAACTCGGCCAGAGAAGCACACTCACTCACACACTCGCACACACACACACACGCACGTTCGCCTCACACTACTAGCCTAGTTTCGGTTGTTGTTGCCATTTTTAGGGGCGACGCTGGTCTCGTAAAACTTGTCAACGCTTTAAAATTAATAAACTCAACTTTTATGCACAGCATAAAAAAATGGCATACACATATACAATATAATAAAAGCGTAAAGGCAAAAACGAGAAACTAAAAATAGCTGTGCGAAGGGTTCGCTGCGGGCGGGGGCGGCGGCGGGGGCGGGGGTTCGAGCCTGGGACGCACGAAAATGCCCAAAAGTATTTAAAAATCTCGTAAGCCAAATGCCAGCTAATGGCGCTCAGATACAGATACAGCTACACAGCCACAGATACATTTGTGCGGACACAGATACACGCACATAGTTCGGGCTGCAGGGGGGAGGGGGCCCGGAGGAAGAGTTGAGAGCAGCAGAAGAAGGCACGCCGAAAATTTACATACATGATTGTCATAAAAAATCAGCAAGCAAATTGTCAAATCCCTAAACTGACAATAAAACAATAAAGAAGACGACGCCGAAGACGACGAAACACGATGAAGAGGCAGAGGCACAAGAAAAAAACATAAAAAAAAAAATAACAGGCCACAAGCTTCAAAAATCTCTGCGAGTGTGTGTGTGTCTTTTGTGTACAGTGGTTAGAGGCTAAAAGCAAAGGCTTTGGGTCGAAGGATGTCGTTGGGACTTTAAGTGTTAATTTAAAATGTAAATAATGCTCAAATGAAACTAATTTCACAGATTTGCGCTCTATACGGATTAATTTAGATTATATTGGCAGATATAACCGAATACAATATAAATACTATTTATTTATTTTTTATTCATATTGTCTTTGGTATATCTCAAGTAGCATGCTATACATATGTGTATAGAATAGATTTATAATAAACATTTTAGAATTGAAAACTGATATATTTGATCATTTATGAACATAAGTTGCTCGAAAAACAAAGATTATATTTCAAATTTTATAATTTTCACAGACAAATGTAATGGGCTCCTTATAAAAACGAATAAATAAAATAAGCAACATTAATACATAGGCAGGTAGCTTAAGTAATTAATTGCAAGGAACCCAAACAAGTTAAATGATGAAATAAAAATATCAATTTAAATAATTCCAATTTTAAATTCATAAGTAAAGCGATTACCCAGAAATTAGAATACCCAGAAATTGTAATTTTCCAGAAATTCCACAAAAATTTGCGTTTAAAATTTCAGGAAAATTGCTGGGTATTATAAAATCCGAGCAAGCACTGGATTTATGATTTTAGAAGAGTTTCTCTGATTTATTGCACAGTTATGTTTTACAAGTGGAAAATTAAAATCCTAATTTAAAATAAGATTAAAAAAACACAACTTCAAATGCACAATAATAAAGATTAAATCAGGCCTAGTGCAATTTCCATAATATATTTTCTTATTCTTTTAGATGAGAGTTTAAGAATTGTATAAGAAATTATAATTATAAATAAAATAGTTAGAAGCGTTGCATTTCATAAGACATATCCACTGTACATAAATGAGTGCGTGAGAGTGTGTGTGTGTGTGAAGAGTAAAGAAGCAGCGCGTGCAAGACAAGGCCAAGGAGCAGCAGCAGCAGCAGTATAAGAGCTATCATAATAACTGCGACAGCGTCTAACAGCAGAGACTGCAAATGAAAGCTGCGCGTGCAGCGTGGGGTGGGGTGGGCTTTAATTGCGATCTTGCGCAGGCAGAGACAGCTGTTGCCGCTGCAGCCGGCTTAAGTGTGCACCGGGATTAGGCAGTTTTATGGCGCATTTATGGCACGCAACAGTTGCGAGGGCGCTGGCGCTGACGCTGACGCTGACGCAGGCGCAGGTAGAGCCGCCGCCGTCGCTGCCTAACACAACTCTAATTAAAAGGTGCGTGTGTGTGCGCTGCGCCGGCAGCGGCCTTGCGTGTCAGCGTCAATCACAGCTAGCGACTGCAAGTCCTTAATGCGTGTCCAGTGTCCAGCGCTCTATGGCTGCCCAGAGCGCTGTCTCGCTCTCTGCGTGCGTGCGTGTGTGTGTGTGTGCAGCAGTTAATGACTTTTTAATTGAGCGCGTACAGCTGTCATTGTCAGCGCCGTTACTTTTTAATTACGTGAGAGAGCAACGGCAGCGCGAGAGCGCGCGAGCGCCGCCAGAGGGTGTGAGAACAGGCAACATAAGCTTAAGCCGACGGCGATGCGCAGCCTCAACTTCAGTTTGAACTTCGTCTTCGTTTACGTGTTCGTCGTGGGCTTCGGTTTTCGTTTCGGGCTCGGCTTATGTAATGCGAGCGCCACTCTGGCAAGCCGTTGGCGCCGCTGCCGCCGGCGTCGGTGTCGCAGCATACAGCGCTGCCCATGAGTCACTCTCGCATTGGCTCAGGGCCAAGCCGTCGGCTCCCCCGCACCACCTCGCCGCTTTTGGCATACATATATGTATGTACGTATGTATGTACACATAGCGTTGCGGCGTCGCGGCTGCGCCGTTTGTTGTGGTTTCTCTACGCCTGCGCCCCGTTTGTTGTTGTTTCTTCTCATTTTTTTTCTTCTTTCGCCAAAGCCGGCTTGGAGTTTGCTCTGGCTGCGTTGTTGTTTTTTTTTTTTTTTTTTTAATTTTATTTCTTTTATTGTTGGTGTTGGCATTTTGATGTTGACTTTGCGGCAGCGTCGTTCAATATACGTATGTAGGTATGTATGTGTTAAAATATACATGTGTAAAATATGAATATCCGCAGTTTCTTTTTGGGTTCGTCATATTTGAGCCGCTGCCATTGTTTTTGGGTCAAAAGGGTTAAACACATGGCAATTTAAGTAATTGGTGCAACGGATTTGTGCACGAAGCTCCTCACAAACAGACCGGCATGTCGCTCTCTTAAAGTTCTAAGCTCTGTTTGAATTGAGCCCGCTGCCGCAGGTTTTAATTTAACTTGCAGTTTGTTAAAATTCCGCGCGTTTTCCTCGTGCACTTGTGCTTAGAATTAGGCTGGACCAAATGCCAACTGCTTGGCACAGCTAACAGCTTAATTTCATTATTTACACATGTATATACATAAATGTGTATGTATACGGTTGTTTGCCTACATGTGTATGTGTTGTGTGCTTTCTATGTACTCACACATGCGCCGAACATCTCATGTAAGATCTATTTGCACTTCACACGACGACAATTGTCAATTACACAGCGAGAACTCTGAATATGTACAGACTGGGTTTGAAACACTGAAAGAAAGTTAGTATAGTATATACCAAAATTAGTGCTAGGAGAGAACTAAGAAAACTTTATACAAATTTAAAACCTGTATATCATGGTTTAAAAAAAGTGATTTTAACTATACAACAACATTTTTGTTTAAAAATTGCCTAACATTGGTTTTGTAAGATATCATTTAAAATACATAGATATGTGTAATGATAATTAGATAATTAATTGTATTTGGAATCCGTAAACTTGTATACAGCTTGTAGGTATTATTTAAATTTTTTACTTTTTCAAAAAAAACTGTTTCCTTTCTTTGTTTTTTGCTCAGTGTATGTCTTGTTGTTATTCCTGGCTTGTTGGCTCTGAGCTGATGTTTTCGTTTGCACAATATCGCCTTGGTCTCTGTATTTCTTTCTTCAGTGTTTTCTGTGGCGTTTTTGTTTGTTTTTGTTTTCTTAACACTTCTGCGAGCTGTGGCTGATTTGCATATTTCTAAAGATTTGCTACGATTTTCGCCGGGCATCAGTTTTGGCTATATGTAGATCTTAACGCCCAATCGAGAGCCAAAATGTGTATAAATATAAATTGAAAAGTGCTGTTCCCACTGGGTGTTCTCAGTGGGGTGGGGTGACAGCGCACACACAGACACACATACAGAAACACACGCATGTATGTATGTGCGAACAAAAGAACTAAGCCAAACCAAAACAACAAAACGTACGACAAATGCTGCTCAATCATAATTGAAAAATGCACGTCGGCAGCAGCAGCAACAACAACAACAGCCGCAGCAGACGAAAAACAACAACAAAGCAGAGAGACAGAAGAAGAAAAAAAAACAGCAGATGCACGACGCACAAAAATGCCAACACACGCACGCAAACACACAGACGCAAAGAGCAGGAATTGAATTTTAAAGGAATTCAATTTGAAATGCAAACAATGCAATAGCCACACATGAGCACACTCACACACACACACACACACGCACATGCCAACGCATTGCGCGCCAACTGCAACAAAATGGCAATGAAACAAACGTTCTGTGTGAGAGCAACAGCAAAGTGAGCAATGCACACACACACACACGCACAGAGAGCGCGGCGTGTGAGAGAGCGCGTGAGAGTGTGGGGTGTTTGCTTGCATAAAAATGGCTGGCAGAAATTGTGCAGTCGCCGTCACCGTCACCGTCGCCGTCGCGGTCCGACTGTCTGCATTGAGAGACTGCCCCGCTGCTCGGCGACCCCGTTGTGCGTGTCTAATCTGCAGTGCTTAGTGCCCCCTGTTGTTGTTGTTGTTGTTAGCATTTTGCCAATGCAATGCATGTGCAACATGTGCGACACACACACAAACACATACACGCACGCACACAGGCATGTGTGGCCCCTGTCTGTGCTCTAATTTTGCCTCAATAGCGCTTCCCATGTTTGCAGCTTGCCTTTATTATTTTTCTTTGATACGTTTTGCCATGTTTTTCCTTTCGGGTTTGCCTTTTGCACGTTCTGTGGCATTTTTTTTTTTTTATGAATCAACCGTTGTGCGAATGTAAACAAACAACACAACAACAACAACAACAACAGTTTGCGTGTCGCAGCAGCTTGTTGCTGCATTTGGCATGGGCAACAAGTGTATTTCCATTTGCATTTGCTTCTTTTTTTGTCTTTGTTTTCGCTGTCATGCTGTTACGCGTTGCGCTGCGCTGGTGCTGCGTCTGCTGCTGCTTCTGCTGCTGCTGTCATTACTTAAGGCTCTGCTTTAAGCACAGCTCCAACTCTCTCTTTGCATTGCCATAACTCTTAAGCTGCTCTGCTGCACCTCCTTAGCTAATTAAAAAGTGCTGTACGCGAGGTAATAATCTAGTGAGAAAAGCAATTTCAAAGCCGTAAATTCCCGAATATGCACAATTCGAAATTATATTTGCTTCAGCTTCTTTGTACATAAAAAATAACTTGTTGCGAGGAAATTTAAAGAATTTTTATTAATTATATGTAAATTCCATGATTTGGAAACCTTGGGGTTATCAATTTTAGCGGATTTTAGTTTTTTCCCCACAAAGCTAGGGGTTTTAATTCTTGGCTCATGAGTATACAAAATTGTAGAAAGCTAACAAACCCAGAAACAGGAATTTCATCTTATTTTGAGAAATCACTAATAACTTTTGAACGAGCTATAAGATTAGAAATTGTTCATATTTATTGATTATTAAAAATAAAAAAATGATCTCAGGAATAACTATCAAATGACTCAGTATTTACATTTGTTAGCTGAAATAAATAGCCTTCGATCTGATCAGTTCAAAACTCTTCCTGCACATATTGCTTGCTGCTGCGTCACCAGCGTGGACGTCAGCCGACGTCGGCTGCGCTGCTGGCGCTGTCCTTAAGCGCTGCTCTCTTCGCTTTGTTCCAGCTCCGATGCTGCATTCGTAATTGCATTTGCTTTTGTGTCGCTGCCGCCATTGCCTGAAGCTCTGCTGCTAATTGCTCATTTTAATTTGCATTGATTTTCGTGAGCTGCGCTGTTGCTGCGCAGCTGCTGCGTTCACTTCAAGCGCAGCTTTTTCCACTCTTCGCAGAGTTTGCACTCTTTGATTTGTTCAAGCGCTTCCACAGAAAAGTAGGCAGCACAAAGCAAGCAAATTAATGTGCTGACGTTGTTGTTGTTATTGTTGTTGTTGTTCCTTCTGTCTTTGCTGTGTGGAGTGGGTGGTGCTGGGTGGCGGGGGCTAACAGTTGTCAAAACTTGACTGCCATTTGTTGTCTAACTGTACTTTTGCTGAGCTCCCACACACACGCAACGGGAATGTTCACACACATGCGCCAACTTTTAATCATTAAAAATTGTAACTGTTATTAATATTTAAGGCCTTACATATACGCCGTACTCACACACACACGCACACCCATGCGAGACGGGCAACTAACCATGTCCATGTTATATGTATGTATGTACACACACGCACACACGCACACACACACACACACACACACACACACACACAGCTTAATTGCAAGCCATCGTGACCGTTGTGCTTGCCTCCCGCTCCTGCTGCTGCTCCTGCCACTCTTCTGCTCACTCTTAAATATCCAAGCGCCAATTTAAATTTAATATCGACGCACACACACGCGAGATCCACCACCACAGTACACACACACGCACACAGGCGCACATAAAGAGAGCGAGTGAGAGTGCGTTTTGGCTTTCTCTTCTCTCGTTTCTCGTAAATCTATTTGGCACATTCATGCATAAAGTATTTAGTATCTTTGAGATACCTTTTTAACCGCATGGCAACTACACACACAACGCCCACACACACCGCACACACACACACACACACACAAACATGTCCATGCCGGATGACAGCGTAAAGTTCAGATGGCAGCCAACCAAAAGCGCGGACAGCGGCAGCGGCAGCGACGCGTCGCGGCCAAACGTCCAACACTTTCGCTTGCCAATGGGCAACGGTGTGTGCGAGTGTGTGTGTGAGTGTGTGCGTGTGTGTGTGTGCCTGTCGCGCTTGGCAAAATAAATTAATTTCAAACGCAAAGCTGCGAGTGTGCAAAGTGCCAGCACATACAGCAAATACAATTTGAACTACTCAATGCACACACACACCACACACACACACACACACTCGCACACACTCAGTCAGTGGCCAATACAATAACGGGCACGTACAGACACTGACAGCGGGACGCAATCAGCCACAAGCTGAGCGCAGGCTAAAGGGCTCCAACAATAGCAAAAAGTGGCTTAAACCAGAATTCCAAACAAGCCCAATTTAAACGTCGATTTTAAACGAAAGATTAGTTACGGATATTTATTTTGTAATTTTTTTAAACCATGCCAATGCTGTCAAGGTCGAAATTAACAAAATTTTATTTAAAAATGTTTTTTATAATTTAATAAAATTCTTAAATATAAAATTCGAATAATCCAACAAAGGTTTTTCTTCAATGTATTTTTATTTCTAAGGACTTTCACTTACTTTCACATAATTTTTAAAACAAGAAAAATTCATAATTTGAAAATATTTAAAGAAAAAAACTTTATGTATTTTATTTTATTTATTCGTTCATTTACAATTTAGAATTTAACGGAGATAACTAAAACTTTTCAATTTGATCAGGTATTTGTATTTATTAAAGTCAAGTATATTTCTTAAGTATATTTTCTTAACTTAAGAACAGCATTTATTGAAGGCAATTATTTTGAAAGATTTTTTTTCAATCGCAAAATAAAATAAAAATAAAAAACTGAAATCTAAAAACGTTGTACTTCTAATAAGAATATTTAAAATTCATTTGAAGTACGAAAATTCATGCGCAGTCGAATCTCCAACCAAGAATAATTTTAAAATTTATGAACATTTTTCAAAACCATTAAAATCAATAACTTAAATGTGATCTATACTTGAGATTTTAAGAAATTTCAGTTGAATAAAAAAAAAAAACTTTGTGAAAACGAAAACTGATGCTATATTTTTCAGCTTGGTTAAGCATTTAAATCAGATTGATTTTGGAAATCAAGTATGTTTAAATTAAATCTATCTTCAGCTAACTCGATGAAAACTGAACGAATTTGCTTGGCAAATGTATCCCAAGAGTTATTGAAAATCATTAAGTTTTCAAGTGTAATTTAATAGGTGTATTTAATATATTTAGGGTTTAGTTAAGCTCACCAACGCTGTGGCGTGCAACACAACGCCCAAACGTATGCAACGAAAAAAGTTGACGTGGAAGAAAGACTTTTTGAAGTTTGAGCTACCTGTTTAAATATAGAGGACAGGCGGAAATTATGCACGCTGGGATTGGGGTTGGGGCTGCCAGCGGTGGGCGCTTGTGCCGGTGAGGGGGGTGGCTCTGGAATCTGTTCGCTCGTCTTAGCCGAAACTAAGTACAGGGCGGGCGTGCACAGCCAGAAGCCAGAAGCCAAAATGTGTGCGGCTCGTGCGTGTAGTTTTGGCCAATGGACGCAACATGAGCCGCCCATCGATAAACCAAGCACAACAACGGGGCACACACACAACGCACACACACACACACACACACACACACGCACACGCACACACACACACGCCCAGCAACTCGCAAAGGGATAATTTACGAAATTTGAATCTTAGAAAATGTTAAAAGCATTTCGCTTTTTGTGCGTGTGTGTGCGTAAGTCTGTGTGTGCGTGCGTGTGTGTATGTGTGTGTGTGTGTGACTGCGCATGTATTTCAAAATTGCAAAATGTCTACATGGACATTCAAAGTCAGCAGCAGCCGCAGCTACACTTAAACATATATTTTGATTTAAATTTATATTCTTTTCTTTAATTTGATCAAAAACCATTTCTAGAAAAGTAAGTAACAATAATGTCATAAATTGATTTAATAAAGGCAGCAAGGAATCTAAAAATAAACCACGATTTGAAATTAACATTTTTAATTTACTTTTATTAAAAATAACAATTAATATAAAAATCAAATTGATCATTAAGAATATGAGTTTCTTAATATTTCACTGCAATTATTTTTTAAAATTATCAATTCAAATTATGAATTAAAAAAAATATACTAATATCACAAATAAATTTTAAAATGAATTTTCGAGTGTATTCAGCATTGCCATGGTCCGTTCGCTTAGCCAGCGTTTCTCGCCCATACCCTCTGTCCCCCGTCCCCTTCTAGTCCACCCCCATGCACACACCCCCCGCCCCACTCAGCAGCCGGCCATCCCCCCCCCTCCGGCAGCCTGTCCATCGTCTACGTTCGAGCCCGACGCACACACATGGAGCACATACATCTTGCGTCCTTGCTCAAGCTCATTTGTACGACGCGTCGTCTGGCTGACAGTCGCCACAGCCGCAGCCTGCCCCCTCCCCCCTGGTGAAATATGCATACGTAACGGGCAGCGTGGCTGCTCACTGAAGGGGGTGCACGGTGGGGGGGGGGGCGGGCTTGGGGCAGGGGGTGGCAACTGCTGTTGGACGATAGACGACGACGACGGGCCCACATTTGGCTTCCTGCATGTTGCCCCACCCCGCACACGCACACACGCACACACACGCACACACATTGCGTTGAGCTGTTTTGAATGTGTGACAGCCGCCCACTGCCACGCCCACACGAAGGCACGCCAACTATGAGAGATGCGTGCGAGCTGAGGGCGACTTTCTTTGTTGTTGTTGTTGCTGGCTTTGGCAAGTTTCCTTGCCCAATTTTCATTTTCATGTCTCGCTTTCGAAAATGTAAACTCATCATAAGTGGACCAGAGTGCCTCTCTCTGCGTGTGTGTGTGTGTGTGTGTGTGTGTGTGTGGCCGAAAGGACTAACGCAGACGTCGTCATTGGCATAGTGGGGGATGGGAGTGGGGGTGGGGGTGGGGGTGGGGGCTGCGTCGTTGTGGGTCGCAAGTGTTGTGAATGGACACACGATGCTGGGCGCTGTCTACAATTTTGCAGGAGAACTTCGGAGGGGCGCGGGGCCAAGCTCTGAACGGAACGGATTTTACAATGCGCTGCACATATGTACGCAGATATATATATAAATATGTGCACACACACACACATATAGATAGGTGTGTGCGTGTGTAGGCTGCGAGGGGTGCCAAAATAGAATTGTAAATTTATGAGTTATGCAAAGGATTTACAGATGGCCCAACTGCCATAACAGACACTGTTAACATGCTCGCAACTGTTGCTAACAGCACGCCTTTCACAGTCACAGCTAACGATATTTAACATTTTTTAGCTAAGTTTAAAGGCTGCTATGCTAAAGTGACGCCAGCCTGTCAGAAAATAATGTTAAGTTACAAAATATAGTTAAAAAGTGATTTTACACATTTTTATAATTATTTGTTGGTTAAAAATGTTACAAAATATAGTTAAAAATTATTTTACTTTATTATTATTACAAAATGTAGTTAAAAAGAGATTTTACACATTTTTATAATTATTTGTTGGTTAAAAATGTTACAAAATATAGTTAAAAATTATTTGACTTTATTATTATTATTACAAAATGTAGTTAAAAAGTGATTTTACACATTTTTATAATTATTTGTTGGTTAAAAATGTTACAAAATATAGTTAAAAATTATTTTACTTTATTATTATTATTACAAAATGTAGTTAAAAAGTGATTTTACACATTTTTATAATTATTTGTTGGTTAAAAATGTTACAAAATATAGTTAAAAATTATTTTACTTTATTATTATTATTTTCTGGCAATGCTAAAGTGACCATTTAGATATGCTAATGTTAAAAAACAGAGTGAAAATTACTAAATACTTACAAAGCTGTATTGAAAGTTATTTAAAAACTTACTTGGCTACTAAGGCTAACATCAATATTCATGTAGGCGCTTTCACTAACAGAGACTTTGCAGAATATACAAATATTGGCCTTACATTAAGTTAACAGTATAAAAAGTAAAAATTAGTTATAGTTGTAAATGTGAATAATAATGTTAGCATCATTAAATGTTAACTGAAAAATATTAGTAGCTGGAATTCTTAATTAAAAATTGTTACATAAAAATGTTATGTTATGTTATGTTAAACAGAATAACATAGCTAAAGCAATATTTATTAAAAACATTGTTAACTGTTAACTGTTAGTAAAAGCCAGCCATAGTTATGCAAAATGATTTTACATATTTTTAAGAAATATTAAAGGGGTTTGCAGTGAATTCACGTAAGGAGAGAATAAAATAACACAAATAGGCAGCTACTTATTTTTTTGTTGTCAATTTTAAACTTTTGTCCACCTGAAGAGACCCAACTGAATTCCCCGAAGAAGAAGAAGAAGAAGAGTCTCTGTGCATAACGAGCTGCTCGAGCAGCTCCTCAAGCGATTTGCAGTCGCGGTGGTTGCTAGTTTTTGTCTTGGCCAAGAAGTCGAAGCGCGCGCGTGTGTGTGTGTGCGTGTGTGTGCGTGTGAGTGCGTGTGTGCGTGTGTGCTGGTCCATGGTCCACGTGCTGCGTTGTCTGGCAACAAGCAGCCAACCACCGGCCATAGACTCGACGTGCCCCACCTCACCGCACCTTGCCCCACCTCAGCTCGAGTTGGACTTCGGCTTTGGACTCGTCGCTCGTTTGCTCGCCTCGCTTCCTGGGCTGGCCGGGCAGTGTCTTCCTGGCGGTGTGTTTCCTTTTTTGCGTAATTTACGAGATTATTTCGCACACACACACGCCCGCACACACACACACACAGACACACGCACACACATGGACACACAGCTACGCATAATGATGTTGGCTTGTCTTGGACAGCAGGCGGCAGGCGGTGGGCGGTGGGCGGTGGGCGACTGAGTGGGTGGCTGGGTGCTGTTTTTTTGGGTGGTTTTGGCTTGTCGTAGTTATTGCTTGCGGGCATTCATTTTAATTTTAAAACAACAGCAAACGAGAAAGGCCTAAAACATACAACGCTTACAAATGGCAAACAATTTGAGACACACACACACACACACACTTGCACTAGGTGAGTTTGGGTGTGTGTGCTTTAAGGGTTGCCAGGCATATCTAATGACAGCCAACTACTCGCATCCAATATTCATCTGTAGCTGGTGCCCGGCACGTTGCGTCAAGCGGCGGTCAAGTGAGCGTTTAGGGCTAAGAGATCAGAATAGAATAGAGGCGATTGGATTAGATCAAATAGGTAGGACAGTGAATGCAGATGTAGATCGTAATAAGAGCTGGATAATCCAAATGTGAGCCATTAGTCCTTCGTTAATCTGCCTGGCAAAAAGAGTAGAGAAAATCTGATATCAAGTAGTCAAAGCTGATAACAGCATATTATGGACCCAGATATTCTTCGATAAATTCGGCCCCCCTAAGAGCGAAATAGATTTTAAAAAATTGTTCGTAGATAAGGTTTATTTTTATAAAATTTAAAATTTCGAATTTGTTTCCATTTTTGGGTTTTAGATCGCTTTATTCGCCACAACTTTCCTTAAGCTCAACCGATTTCAAAGAGCTTGAAACCAATGGAAAGCGAATTCTTTACACATAATGAAAATTTAATAGTTTAGGAAATATTAAATTACGTATTCCGGGAAAAAATGGGAAATTTGTTCACCAAATTCAAATTCAACAAATGATTAAAAAATTTTGAAAATAAACTTGCTAGTTTTCTAAATTGCTTCGATTGACATAAAAAACTCCAAAGTTAATGTTAAGTTATAAAACACATTTAAGCCATTTTTTCATACTTTCGAGCAAAACTTTAGAATACTTTTGGACAACAAAATTAGATGTCTTATCATATGTTTCAAAATCACTTGGTTTATTTAGGTAGACTGTAAATCAATCTTATCAGTTAGAGCTTACAGTGCCTTAGATGTACTTTAGTATGGGATACGATTTAGATTTTTTTTAAACGATTTAGATTTTATTTATTTATTTTAATTCACAATTGAAGCCAAAACAAAAAAAAAAACATTTTCGACACATTTTTAATTTTAAATTTAAATTAAAAAAAAATAAAGTTAAATAAAATAATAAAAAAATTTCGTTTGGTTGAAATCTAGGTTCCATTGATTTGTGGCGTTACAGGTTCGGTTCATAGCTTAAAAATCGAATAACGGGCTCTGGCCAATATTAAATGGAAATAGTTGAATATAAGAGCTTGTCAGATTATTAATTACATGGCGCATCCTTGGGGCGCCTCCATACAAAGGCCGGTGTTGAGCAGCCCTTTCATGTGGCAGGCGAGAACCCTTCGGCTGGCCACTGCCACGCCCCTGTGCAACAAAGGCTTGGACGCTTTCAGTGTCATTAGTTTTGAATAAGCCATAAATTAAAGATTAAAATGTATGCAGCATGCGGCTTCTGCTGCTTCTTCTCTCGTTCAATTTTTTTTTTAGCCGGCTCTTAATGGACATGGCCCAGCGGCCGCTGGCTATAAGCGGGGGAGGGGGTTGGGTAACTTGGCTGGCGAAGTGAAAGGGAAACATAAGTCCAAACAATGGCCAAACGACTTCGAAGAAGGAGAAAGCGGCAGGAGCATGTGAAAAGGAGGTGGGGTGGGTGTGTGTGTTGGGGGGGGGGGGGGGGAAGGAGAACGAGTACAATGACGGCGCAACTTTGGTAGCAGCCCCCTACACACACACACACACACACACATACGCGCGCGGCCAACCCCCAAAATAAAGCATTGCAAAATTTGCATATGTGTGTTTGCATAAATGTGTGTGTGTGTGTGAGTGCCAAAAACTGCTGGCGTAGGTAAATTAGTTTGCTTCGGTATGTGCGTTGGTGTGTGTGGGTGTGTGTGTGTGTGTGTGCTAAGGTGGTGCGCACTTTCCAGCCGCCTTTAAAACTGTAAGCTGTGTGCGTGTGTGTGTGAGTGTGTGCGTGTGTGAGGCTGTGGGCTGGCCAGCCTGGGCAGTTGTTGGACACACACACACACACACACGCACACGCACACGCACGCACTTGGCAGCTCGCTTTGACGCATGCCCGAAAAAGTATGCAACACAATTGTGCTAACTATGTTGCCCCTCCCCCCCAGCAGCCACCTAGCAATGGGGCTCTTCAGCTGATGGGGTTAGCAGCAAGACTTGAATACTGGGTGTGAGTGTGTGTGTGTGTGTGTGTTTCCTATTGTAAAATGCAAAACGGCTACAACAATGGGCAGCAGCAACCCTTAGAGCAACAACCATCCCCCCTCCCCTGCCCGCTAGCTGGCAGCTATAACTACAACTATAAACTACAAATGAATGCCCATGTTTTGTGCTGCCCCTACGCCCCGCCGCGTCCCGCCCCGCCCCGCCCCGCCCCGCTGTTGTCCAACAACAACATTCGCTTTTCAGTTTTGATTATCAAAATAACTTAATTTATGTTGCTGCTGCAAGTGTGTGTGTGTGTGGCTGTGTGCGTGTGTGCTGAGTGGGTGTATCGGCATGTGTGTGTGTGTGTGTGTGTGTGTGTAAGCTGCCGCTAAACGGGCAGCTTAAGTGACGCAAATGTGGCAGTTTCACAAAGTTGTTGCTAGTTGTTTGTTGTTGTTGCTGTTGTGCTTTTATTTCAGCCATCAAAAACTTTTGTCTAACATTTTTGCACTTTGATTGTCATTGTTATTGCCTTTGTTGTTGTTGCTGCCGCTTCGCATTTATTTGAAATGCCACAACACACTTTGTTTTCTCTAATTTGAATACTTAAACCGATTGGAGGCCTAAATGGGCCCAAAGAGCAATTAAATCGAGAATAACCAAAAGATGAATACAAAATCTATTTACACGCTCGAGATGCTTAAACATAGCATGAGGATCTTTATATGGAATGGAGGTCTTCCGTACTCTTTCTGTCTTTCTTTCCAGCTCTCTTCCTTAAGTCTTCCCTTTCCCTCTCTCTTTTTTTTCACAATCTCGATATGTTTCTATATCTGACATTTTCTCTTTCCCAATCGCTCTATGAGTCAACAATGAAATATCGATATATATCGATTATGCAGCTAGGCAGGCAGGTGACCTATCGAATGGTCATTTTGTTGCCTCCGAACCCTTGATAATTATCCAAATTTGAGTACTTTCAACACAATATCAAAGATTAGACATCGTTAAGTGATGGTCTCCGCCCACACACACACACCCACCTCCCACCTCCCACCCACGAAATGTTTAACTGTAAAGCCTCTCCTGAGCACTCTATATAATTCCATGGCGAAGCGCTTTCAAGTTGGAAAAAACAAAAGCGAAGGCCCACAAGGTCCAATTAAACATAATTGCGTGGCCGCCCTCTTTGTAGCCCCGCCCACCCAGCAAGCGACTGAAAAAAGAGAGAAAAAAGAGAAAAATAAAGTTGGGCAAAAGTTATTGCTCTTCTTTACAAAAAAAAAAATATATATATATAAAATAAATGCATTATAAACTAAATGCACGACTTGTCTATGCTCCTTGTCGAAACTTTAAACCAATTTAAAATAAATAATTGTTACATCTATACAAATTTATAAAATATATCATATATAAATTAAATCCTGTTTCGAAGCTCGATTCGCGCTCTTCTCACAACAAATTCACCCATTTTAAAAGGCTTAAAATTGTCTGTGAGTTTCCTTGACTCGATAATAAATACGATTTCGGAATTGATTCGGAGTCGGGATGCCGCACAATGAACACATATCAAAGTCGACGACCCCGTCGTTGACCCTTTCGATTGCGGGGTATCAAAGGGCAACGCCGGCCCTCGAGAAGGCGATGGCCAGTAAATAAGTGAGCTTCGACGATGGACATAATGAGCTGGGACCCTTGGCCCGCATCCACATCAACATCAACATCAACATCCGCATCCGCATTCGCATCCGCAATCGCGCAAGGGTTGGCCACTAGGTAAATGAAATTCGACATTTATATACATTTAAAATAAGATGCCAAGGCAAACGAAATTTGCACACTTCACCACGAGATACCCTCTGCCCAAAATGAACGTCAACATAATGCAGATTTGTTTGTTCCTAAGCGTGAACTTAAGATTCACACACTCCAAACTACTCCGAAGGCTAGAAAAAAGATACATTTACCAAAAAAATATTTATACACCTTATAGGGTATATCTAACCTGTTGTTGTTCACTACAGCGCCTTCCCTACACTTCTCTGTTTACAGGGTATATTGGCAAGTAGCAAGTCCTTTTTATAATGCTGTCTAAATAACTTAAGCATCAAACTCCAGCCCCAATCCCACTACAGCGCCCCCTGCCCCCCTCACAACTGCTCATAAACTGTATACATAGCCCTAAGTATATTAATTAATAAAAGGCGTGGTCAAAGGTTTGCTCTATATATAAATATATATATTTGATTAAAATGGTTGCAATAGATCAAAAGCTTTAAAGACGAGCTGGGGCTTGGACAGTGATCAATGGAAGAGAGAGAGAGGGAGGGAGGGAGGGAGAGCAAGACAGAGCGAATATGTGACAGGTTAAGAGAGAAGGAGAAAAATAACGAAATTGTAGAGAGTGAGAAAGTGTGAAAGAGGAGCTGAGAAAGAGATGGAGCGAAAGCGTGTGAGGAGGAGAGATAAACTAGAAAGTCTTCAAGATTTGTTTCTTTCCCTTGCTGTTCGTTGTTGTGGTCATCCAAGTGAACGTTTCCTCTTTCATGTGACATTCGTCAACGTTTCAGCAGCCTCAGCAGCAGCAGCGGAAAACTCCTTTTGACTTTTGCTTGCTTTTTGCTCTGGCAGTAGATATGCCAGATTTGATCAGATCGGACCTCTATAGCTTTTCTTTGTGTTTTTAATGAAGAACTTACCTCTTAACCCAATCAAAATCATTGATAATTAATATCTTATAACCAATTCCGATGAAACTCCGTAAGGGTATTCAAGCTTCGGCACTTTAAAGATACAATTTTTCTTATTTTTTTGCATTTTTTTTTTTCGCCTCTTGCCGCCTTTTACGCAGTTTTTCTTACTTTTTTATTCGCAAAGAACTTGCGATTGCCACCCCTTTACTTGATTTGTGTGGACCGTTGTCCGCAGCGAAGAGTGCGGCATGCAGGACGAAGGACGACCGGGACTCTTGGGCCTGGTCCTGGGGCATGGGCCTTTCTTTTGCGTATACTTCTACTTTTTTTTTGAAATACCCTGCATCCATTGAAAATGGGTCAATGTGTGGCCCAAGCAGAAGTTGGCATCTCCGATTTCGTAAACTTCTTAAATTCTTGAACTTCTCTGTATATATGAATAGCATTAAATGTTTGTCCAAATGTGGTTCTGTTATTGACAAATCCGATATGTTTGCCAGGAAATATCGATTTAGTTTTCCGTAAGAACACTTCCAAAAATTTTTTGAATTTAAAAAAAAAAGCATTTTTAAATTTGGATTAAATCCTTCTCCAACTTCAATCTTGAGTGTAAATATAATATAAAAAATATGAAAAAAAAAAATAATTTAATTATATTACGTGCAGCTGCTTGCTCTTTACAGGGTATCTGCTCGTCGAGCACTCATGACTGGCGCGCTCCCACTTGTTTTTTTTTTTAGTTTTATTTACTCGCCTCGACTGCCGTGCACTTTATGTCCAATTTTTTCGACATGTATTCGCCGCGTGCTTTTTTTGCTGTTTTCTACTCTTCTTTTTCTTTATTTTTTCTCTCTTTTTTTTTTTGTTGTTCGGTGTTTAAATTAGAACTTTGTTCGTGCTTTGAATTTTTAAGTTATAAACTCAAGGGGGTATTTTTTTTTTTTGCGCTACTTTGGCGGCTGCCTTTTCCTTGGACTTTTTTGTAGGCGTTGCTCGGGCTAAAGTGAAAAAAGCGCTGGTCGAAAAAAGGGGAAAATGAGTTTCACTTTTGCTTGCCGCGGCGGGAGGCGGGGGGAGCTCAAAGGGAAAGTGAAAGTGAAAGTAAAAGCGAATGTGAAAGTGCGTGGGCCAAGAGCAGAAGAAGACATCAGCGTCAGCATGGGGAATGGGGGGAGGCGGCGCGTGGGGGAGGGGGAGGGGGTGGCTATAGTAGCAGCCGTTGATACATTGCGTCCACTCTAAATGCTCCACTGTGGCCGCCCAAGCAGCTGCTGCCGCTGCCTGTTGCCGGGGGGCTGGGGGCCAGGTCCGCCAGGACCTGATGTCCTGCGAGGGCCACGCACACTTGGGTTATTATCAAATTGAATAGAAATAAATGCGACTGCATGTGAGTTTAAATTGTGCGAGGACGTGTACAGGCCAACGGTGAAGGAGGGGCAGGGGGCGGAGTTGAGCAGGGGATGCTTAGTTGGTTGCCAAACTGAGCGAGTCAAAGCTAATGAGAGGATTATACAAACTTTTCCTAGTTCGCCCGTTGGAAGCGCTGCTCTTTATGCAATAGCTTAAGCAGACTGGAGCAGAGGGGAATGGAGTTGCGGAAGGGAAAGGAAATTTGCACAGCAATTTACTTCACATTCTAAAAGGATTTCTGATGTAACGTGCGGTATGGAAACTTATATTCTGCTTACAAAAGTTTCCTTTACTTAACTTAACTTTACTTTACTTTTTCTTAAAAAAAAAAAGCAAGAAAATTGCTAATAGTTTCCTTCATAATGAACTCCTCTTTAGGTATAAGATTTTTCATATATCTGAAGCTTTGGTTTATCACATTTTCGCTAAATAGTTTATCACATTTTTATTATTTATTATTATTATTATTTGCCTTTTTTTAAAGCAAAAATAATAAAAATAAATAAAAAATAAAATAAAATACCTGCCACGAACCGGTTCGTCTATAAACCGGTTTATAGCCTTGTCAACGTAATATTTTAAGTTTTTATGCAAAACATAAAGTTTGGTTAATTTAAATATTAAAAAAAATCAATTTTTAACTGGTTAATATTTAGCATCGAAACTTTTATATTAGCCTACAAATTAAATAAAAATTAAATTAAATTACAAAATATGTATTTTCAATTAATATTAATTCCTTGTATATTGATTAGAAAAGTTGTCAAAACCTAAAAATAAAATAAAGAGAATATTAAAGATTTTAATTACTTTAATTAACATATATTCCAACTATAGAAAGCATTAACGATTTTTAACAAGTTTAATTAAGTGACCTTTTCTCTAAAATAAATATATTTTTTAATTATTTCCGCATTTCCCACTCAATTAGTCTTATATCTTTGATCCACATGAATTGTTCAACAATCCTCTGCCTTTCCATGCCTTTGTGAACCCTTTTTTCTCGCAAGAATTTTCATTTGAATTGCATCTCGATTACTTGTAATTACTTAAGCAGATAAATTCTAGCGATGGATAAGTGAACTATCCGCAATTTGGAATGCCCAATGCTCACTTTTCAATCGTCCAATTGTCCAACTATTTGCTTCAAAGTGAAATTAATGTAATGAAAGATTTATACAATTTCCATTTGCCAAGTCAAAGGACGAAACCCCCAAGTGGAAATGGGGCAGCTGAGACGTGAAGATAAACACATGCCAAATGAAAGACAAAGTACAAGGCAAAAAAAAAAAGATCAAGGCAATGCTTGGACTAAAGTGCGCGACTAAAATATACCCTGTGATTTTTACAATTAGACCTCTTCGGTTGTTAATATGAGGTTTGTTTTTATTGCCAATATTGTTGCTTGAATAACTTTTCAATTTTTGTTGGCAATTTGCGATCTCTAGCTTTCACAGACAAGTCTTAAAATCTGCGAACGTTACATACTTAAGAACAATTTTTTTAAGAGCATTTTCAACATACTTTGCTTTACAGGGTATAACCAAAAAAAAAAAAACGAAACACAAATAAACCGGACAGCGCAGAGGGCGGACATTTGGGACGCACTGTGCCCGCTCCAACTCCAAACTCCGTAGAGAAAAATTACATTAATGTGTTTTTTTTTTTTGTTGTCTCTTTGTTTTTGTATTATTTTTGTTGCTGTTCTCCGACTAACCCCAAGACAGAAGAGGCGCAAGGACGAGAAGGAGAATGAGAACGATAACCGGGACGTGGCCGGGTAATGAGGCCGAGCGCAACCCTATCTTTCTCTTTGTTATTAAAAATTTCCATTTAAAAATAAATGAAAACTAAATAGAAACTGAAAACGCGGGGCAAAAATTTTGATTTTAACCCCGTTTTTTTTTTCACAGGCGAAAACGCCGCGGCAAACGCCGCTGCCAAACTTTTTAACCCTTTTCTTTAATTAAAAAAGAAAATGCAAAATATATAGATATATATGTACTTCTCTATATATATGTATATGTATA
The DNA here is from genome assembly GCA_035047465.1 of Drosophila sordidula. NCBI lineage: Eukaryota > Metazoa > Arthropoda > Insecta > Diptera > Drosophilidae > Drosophila > Drosophila sordidula. The sequence continues at coordinate 10,204,233 of JAWNPQ010000136.1, read as the reverse complement.
GAGCAGGACAGCTGGCGTTGAATTTTAAAATGCTTTTCAATATACAACAAAATAAAAAAGACAGAAAACAGCGAAATAAAAAAAAAGTAAAAGAAATAGCAAGACGAAGGCAAAGTACATAAATTTCGACAGCCGTTGCCCCGAAAGGGTTTAACGCCAAAGGGGTTGGGGTGCCCGGGGGGGGGGGGCGTTGGACGGGGGATGTGGTGGTAAACGGAAAAACCAAAGAAAAAGTAAAGTAATTATTTTGCATTTGCGTAGATAAAATTAACGATGATGGCGACCAACAAGGAAAGAAGGCAGGGCAGAAAAAAAACTGAAGAAAATTCGACTGGGGGGGAGGGGAGGATTTTCGGCCAGTGCGGCGAGCCAGTGACAATAGCCATGGCCAGCCCCCACCCCCAGTCCAACCCCCATTCGCCCCCGCCCCCCGGCGGCGTCACTAACCCCATCATTATGCCAATTCAGCTGTCAAAACTTTGTGCGTATTTTAATTTTTCTTCTCTTTTCACTGGCTCTCTTCTTTTTTTCCTTTTTGTCGCGTTTTATGGCCTGGAAAAGGTTCGGTGGGGCGGCTTGGGCAGTTGCGTCCGCTGCTGGGCGCGCAGGGGATGGGGGGCGGGGGAGCACAAGTGCTCTGATTGGGGCGTTTTTTTTTTATTTTTTATTTTTGGTTGGGCTCTTAAGTGCGTGCGCTTGATTTTCGTTGCTGTGATTCCTCGCCAAAAATTTGAATATGCATGGAACGTAGTTACGGGACTTTGATGCATGCCACGTGCGTAGGCAGTGGCCAGTTCAGAGGGGGGAAGGGTCGCTACGCAGCCGGAAGGGGTTGAGGCTAGTTAAGTCTCTCTGATGTGAACTAACACCAGCATGTGATATGGGTCTGCATAATGAGGCTCATTTAAATACATTTCTGTATCGTGGAATACGATTCCGTCATATGATCTATAATGCTGGCATAAAATTTAAAATTTTTTTTAATTTCCTATTTGGTTAATTGCAAATTGGAATTCTTTATTTTTAGAGCTGGTTCTCAATCTATTTCAGTTCTATTTTTTTATACAAAACAGCAAAAATAAATTGAATATATTAAGAATCATAATACTATCTATATTTTTTAATTTTTTAATACTTTACTATAGTATTATTAATTCATTCCGACTTCAAATAATACAAGTTTTAAAACTTATGTTGATCAATTTTTTTGAAACTTTTAAATGAAAAAATTGACAAGAATAAGAATATTAGATTCAGGAAAAATGTCAATAGTATTATTTAGTTCAAGCTATCAATTTCAATTTAAATGATTTAAATGTCAATGCTACAAACCCCAAAGAGGTTTTTCTTTTTGGAAATTTGGATCATTTTTTGTTGTGGCTTACATTTTAGTTCCTTTTAGTTTCTTGTAGGGGAGCCCACAAAGCAGCTTTTCCTTCTCGAGCTCTAGAACCAGAGATCGTATTAGGCTCTTTTGGCTTTTATCAATACACTTTGGCTGCGCTTCATGCGAAGAAAAATAAAAGAAAATCCATCAGCATTCTTTATGCCTTCCCAGTGGCACTATTTAGATGTTTATCTCGCCCATTACACCCCCAGCCACCGTTTCACTTACCCCCCGCCTGAAACGCCTCTGCTTGTTTGATTTGTACAGCTGTACTTCGCACTCGTTACTCCATCTGCCACCTTCCCCCCCCCCTTCCTCCTACGCCCATCATTCGACGCCTTACGCACTTTTTTGCATACCAACAACAAAAATTGCTTGGGCAAAAAAAAAATCAAGAAAGAAAAAAGGGGTTGATTATGGTCACTAGCAAATTGGTAGTACGCAGCGTCGCCCCCCCTCCTGCCTCCCACCGCGGTCCAGTCAAGCCAGGACCAGGACAGGACCTGGAGCAAAGCGTCGACAACGACGCGACAAGGACAAAACCAAACCGGGCAAAAGTGGATGTTTTTTTTCTGTTTTTTGTTTTTTTTTTTTTTTTTTGTGTTTTGTGTTTTGTTTTTCACTTGGCTGCTGTTGATTTTCCTCTTTATATATATACTATATATATAAATTTCCTTTTTTTCTGTATTTTCTTCTTTTTTTTATTCGCGCGCAATTTTCGGTGTTAAGAATTTTTCGAGCTAGCCCCCACGCCCCCATCGCCCCACCCCCCACGCCCCCATAGGTGGCGTCTACATAAGATATTTATGTATAGTACTATATAGGCAGTGTGTAAAGGGGGTAAGTGCCGGTTGGGCGGGGTGCTTTCCGCAAGGCTTTCTTGTCTGTTTATAATGGTTTTTAAATTTTTGTAATATTTCAATGTCATTTCGCTAATGCGCCGCGGCCAGCACACTTTTGGCCAAGTACAGTTGGCAACAAAGGGCCGGCGAAAATAAGAAACGAAAAGGGGTTAAGAGGCGTCTTAATTGCCAGCGCCATCTGTTGGCCAGCGGCCGCAACTGCAGCCTAGGCCTAATTTCAATTGCAGACCGAGTACACAAATGAAAACTAAATGGAAAATTGGCATAGCTCACAGACTTGCCGCATAAATAACAAGCAGACACACACACACACACACACACGCACACTCAAATACACATGTGCTCTAAAATGTTTTGAAATAAACAAACAGACAGCGCGACAGACAGAGAAACGCATTTCCCTCTCAGCTTTTGGCCAGCGACACAGCGGGTCGCAAATGGGGCTGGCGGGGGGTGGGGGGGCATGCCAAGCGTCGAGACTCATGTGGAAGTCAAATGGGGGTGGCAAGACGGCAGCACCCACACACACACACACTCACACACGTTATCTAAAGAACGTAAGCTCACGTAAGTCTTGACGTCCAGCAAAAAATGCAAAAAAAAAAGTTCGAAAAACTAAAAGAGACTTGGCGCTCGTCTAAATGTTACCCCTTAAAAAACAAAAATATATATATATTTTTATATATACTATATCTGCCATGTGGCTGACTGGATTTAAGTAGACAACTTAATTACAAAAACTTATTGTTAATATTTCTTTTATTTAATCTAAAATAATATTAGCTTAAATGAAGATTTATCTTAATATCTGCTTTATTTTTTGGTAGGTAAGCTAAAATAATACACGTTACAGCCATTTTCCTGTTAGATAAAAGATATTTGAATATGGAACTTGGCAAAATTAATCTATATTTTCTATATAAGCTTTATCTCAAAATTGATTTACAGGGTATATTGGCAAGAAAGAAAACTAAGAAGCAGCGCTGGTTGCTGCTGCTCCTATGGCTTTTTAGACCTGTTAAAAATTCATGCGTCTTTGTGCGTTCTGACGCAGAATGCCACAGCCAGAGTCAGTGCCACATCCTGACGCCAAGCTGCCCCCGTGTCCGTAAGTCACGTGTGTGTGTGTGTGTGTGTGTGTGTGTGTGTGTGTGTGTGTCGGGCCTGGGCAGCTGCTCGCCTAACTGATTTCCACATTGCCCGAAAGTTTAAATTCCAATTGGATTCGATTATGCCCGGGAATTGAATAACAATCAGTCAGCGCTTGACACGACTTTAAAGCGTGACCCGGCTTCGCATCCTGTTTAAGAATCCAACTAGTTGAGTTCTCACAGCCTAATAATATTTATGAATTTATAATCGAAAATAGATAATCATAGGTAACTTAATTTGGAGCCTGAACCTGAATCCATTCTGATGTCAGTTTATATCTAAGGATATATATTTTTCTATCTAACTAAGCGTTCAACATAATTATATAAAAAGGATTAGCTTAGTTGATAATTCACAACTATATCCTATACCTAAAAAGTAATAACAATAATATACAAAAGAGCCCAATTCTCCTGTGCTCTAATGCCAGGCTGTCCTGTACTTTAAGGAAAAGTTGTCCAAAGAAAAGGGTTCGCCTCCTGTCAAAAGTTCAGTAATCGCAAAAGTGCTGTACAAAATTTCTTGGAATTTGTTCGCATTTTAATAAACAAGAAAAGCTTATAAGAAATATATATCTTTGGTCATTTTGTAATTATTAAACAACAATAAATATGCGACTGACAAAATTTAAGTAAAATTAAATTTCTTAATAATGAAAACAAAATAGAATTCTAAGCATTTTAAAGAGGTTTCAAAAGTTTTTAAAAATATATTTAGAAAGCTTTAACTTAAGATTTCAAGTACATATTCTTGACTTCAAACTGTACATAAATTAACAAAATTTCTAAATTAAGTACAAAATACTCCGAATTTGTTAACTTTAAGTAGGGTAAAATATTATCAATAGCATTACAATATTTCTAAGGTTAAAAAGTTTATTTGGGTCTTGCAGTTGGGGATTTTGGGATTAAGAAAGGAGTTTAAGGACACGATGAAAATTAAGCATTAGTAAATAAAAAAAAAAAATAAGAAACGGCACTTGAGCCGAATTTTGGACAGAAGTAATAGATTTTGAAAATAAGCACAAAATTCTGGGTTTTTTCTCGGATTGAGTGCTAATGGACTTTTAGAGCTCACTGTACGCTGAGCCGCAGCCTTGGGTAAGAAAGACACACATATATCCGGGCAAGTGTTTAAGTACATATGCTGGGCTGTATGCATGTATGTACATATGTACATATATGTGCCCCGCCCCGACCGCCCACTTTTGACTTGGGCAACTCCCCGATGGCCAGGTCTAAGGTCCAAACGCTAATTTCGATGCTGTAGCCAGCGGCGCTTATGAGCTTTGCCAAAGCCCCATGAAGTTGGCATTACGTATGTAAAATAGTGCACACACACACACACACATTCACACACATACACTCAGCACCCAGCAGCCCATGCGCCACAACTTACGCACTTTACAAGTGAACGGAGAGGGTCGGGCTTTCATTGTAAGTTAATGCTAGGTGTGTGTGTGCGTGTGTGTGTGTGTGGGGTTGTAACATGCTGCAGGCTGAAGGCCCTCAAATTGGCATTCGCAAATCTAAGTTCTGTGTGTGTACCGGACCAAGTCGGAAATTTAAAATTGTTGTGTGGAAATTGGTTTAACATTCGCCTAGCTGCCTCTCGCTCGCACTCGCTCCCTCTCTATCTGGCGTGTGTGGGGCAGGTGTTTTTGGCTGCTGTGCTGATCAGCCTGGGCAGCCAAAGTAATATATACCATATAGCTCACAGCTACGACAAGGGGCAAGGGGCGGCATGCGTTCCTGACGCCTATTTCTATGCTACACTTCACACGACTCCAAGCTGTGTGTGTGTGTGTGTGTGCGGGGTTAGGTTAGGGGTAGCCCAAAACTAATGCACAAGTTTGGAATATTCATCATGGACAAGTTTTCGTCCTCAGTTGTCCTTCGTTTGTCCCGTTGCACAGTGGTACCAGCTGTGATTAAATGCTTAACAAAAAAGGAGCCATCTTAAATGAAATTTGAAATAGCTGAAAACTGAAGAACTGTACAAAACTTTGAATATAATTAACAAAAACTATATAAATGTAAAATATAAATTTTAAATACATTAAAAAAAAATATATATATACATATATATAAAAACCTCTAAATTTCGTTTGATCAATTTAAAAGCAAATATAATTATATATAAATAATTTTATTAAGCATGGTAATAGTATTTTTTTTGTTGTTATTATTTCTATTTGTAGTATTATTAGAGTTTCTTCTATGTCCTTTAGCTAAATAGGTACTATATTTGTACTAGCCTGGAATTGAAATCCTTTTACTAATTATATACTTGTGGGGGTTGCTTAAAAACCCACGTACTCCAGTAACCAATTTGCGGTTAACTTTTTCGACCGCTTTTGCCCACTGTGCATGCGTAGTTTGGTGTTTGTGTTGTGATAGTTATGCTGGCCATAAATTAACGCACACACACAAGCTTGCACTGATACCGATACGAGAAGCGCGTTAGCATACACACGCACACACACACGCACACATTATGTGTACATTTTATATCTATGTATAAAATGCGACACAGTTAGAAAGGATTAAATTCTGTTTATGTAATTAAGTTGAAATTTATAATCAAGGCAATGTTTGGGGCTATCTGGCGGGCTGCTTGTACATAAGGCAGACCGACAACTAACCCTCTCCCTCTCCCTCTCCCACTCACTCAACCAGTTGCTGCCCACACACACACACACACACACATACGCGCGCGCCGAGAAGCACGCATGTTGTTGTCTTATGCAAACTAGTTTTCAAGTTCTGCGACCACACAAACAAAATGCCTTCGCTCTGTTTACACACACACACACACACACACACACACACACACACATGTAGCTGGGCAATGGACAGCAGCCGCAGCGAGAGAGTGGGAGTGCGCGCGCGTGTGTGTGGGTGAAGAGTGGGAGAGCGTGAGAGCGAAAGTTTTTGATTGCGTGGCATTTGCACGGTTCGTCGCATTTGGCGTAGCATACTTTTGAGCGCACGGCAAAATACGCCAGAGCTCCGCCTGTAGCTGAAAACTACAAACTGGAAACTGAGCGCGCCCAAAGCTGCATGTGAAATTTATGGCCGAACACACACACAGATGCGTGTGTGTGGGCGTGCCTGTATTTGTATTTGTTGCTGTATAGTTTTGTGTTTTTTGGCGGGCAGACACACTGACTTAGTTCCCACAGTGGCTGCCAAAAATTTGGGTTAAACTGATGCCTTTTAAATCGGCCAAATCACTCGCAGCCAAAAAAGGCAAAATATACAAAAATAAAAGGGAAAACAACGAAAATAAGCTAATGCAAAATCACGTAGAACAACAACAGCAACAATGCGAATGACAAGCGTATATGCGACATTAGCATTAGTCCAATACAACCCCCAACCCAGCCAAATATCAGCCGTAGCTAAAAGGGTTGTCTGTCTGTCTGTCTGTCTGTCCCGGCCTGGCCTGGCCTGTCTGTCCTGTGTCGTGTCGTGTCCTTCTGCTTTGCGCCTTGACGGGCAGCAAAGTTTACAAAAGAAATTCATTTGATAAGCGAGAGCGAGCAGCTCGGACACAATTTCCTACTTAAAACAGCGGCAACAACAACTACAACAACAACAACTGGCCGAAAGGGGGTCTTGCAGGGTTGGGTGGTGGGTGGGGGAGGACAGTGCGTCTGACTGTCAACTACATAACATTGAAATGAAAAGTTAAGGGAAGATTTTTCTCTCGATTTTTTTATACATTATTTTGGTTATTTTTGTTTGCCGTATTTTCCTCTGCATATGCACATGCATGTGTGTGCGTCGATGTGCGTGTGTGTTAGTGTGCGTATATAAATTTGGTTTTTATGTAATTTTTCATTTTGCTGCCGACGCTGTCGCTGCTGTCGACGTTGACGGCGCTGCGCGGTGCGGTGCGGTCAGCTTCTAATTTTTTGTAGCATACTTTGGCGCGCAAAAGTAAAAAGCAAAGTGTGTGAGCGAGTGCGTGGCAGGGGCGGGGGCGGGGCGAGCTCGGTAGTTGGGTCGTGTGATGACTGCGTTTGATTTGCTGTATTTGCTTGACCAGCGTGAATGTGTGCGTGTGTGCGTGTGCGTGTGTGTGTGGGGGAGGGGGAGGGTTGTTGTTGTTGCTGCTGCCTGGACCACATTTTATAATGTATATGCATATGCATGAACATGTGCGGCTCTCCCTTTCTATTCGTGTGCGAGTGTGTGCGCTTCTTTGGGCATGGGCAGCACTTTTGCTAGCTGTTTATTAATGTGCCCAAACAGCAAAATCTTCGTCTTTCTCCCACTCCTTATTCTTGCTGTTGATGTTGCTGTTAATGTTGTTGTTGCTGCTGCTGCTGCTGCTGCTGCTGTGACAGCTGCGCTGAGTTGTAACATATTTTTAAGGCAGTGAGAAGAGAGGCTTTCCTTTTTGAATATTATTTAATATGTAGTTAAGAAAATGGAATGTCAACCTTTTATACCAGAATATTTAAAATTTATGCACTTATTTGATTGAAACGCTTCGACAGTATTTTGTACAGAAATTAATATGGCTTTTTATAATGCACGAAATGCTTAAAAACTAAAATTCCAAATTTTGAAAATTTATTGGCCCGAAAAATTTGATCAATTTTAAATATGAGACATTTTCGTTTTTTTTTATTTTTAATTATTTGTGTTATAAAATAGGACTTTTACAATTTGAAATCTTTTGCATATCAGTGTTAAAAAGTATTCGTTGTTATGCATTGTAGTTTCAAATTTAAGTTCAGAACAGCTCAATATAACGAAATAAAGTAAAGTATAGGTATATGATTCATGTCTACCAAATGTATAACTTAATTTCGACGACTAATAAAATGAGATCAGGAGTTAAATAATTTAATGATAATTAACCAAATCTGAACGATTTTCCATCAATAAATCATGAAAAATATAAAAACACTTTATAACAAATTTTGAATAAAAATAATCGAACATTAAAAAGTAAAGGTTATATTTTTATTGTCGTACAATAATTACATCTATAATATTTATAATCAAAAATCCAAAATAATCTTAGCTATAATTGTCAATCGACATTATTTATCGATGGTGATCCTAACTATTCTCTTACAACCAGCACACACAACTTGGAATATTAGTTTTAAATTCAATTTGAACTGTTATTATCTTCGCTTTTTGATCAAGCAACTTTAATATGTTTAAGGGTTAGACATTTGCACACCCTGTAATGGTCTCTAGTGAACCTTAATCTATTAGTCTGAATAGTTTTGGCTCATATCGCTATAAAGACAGCAGAAGCAACAACAACAACAACAACAACGACGACAATCTGCAGCTACATAAACTTGCAACTTACACAACTCATTTCCGGAACTCTGATAAGCCCACAGCAGCCGATCCACTGGCTCAAGTAACTGTCCTTCGCTATGCCTCCCGCCCCCCCCCCTCCCCTCCCTCACGGCTGCACCCCCTTTGGTCTGGCCCACATGGACACCCTCACCTTATCGCGGTAATAACTGTAAGCATGTAAGCCTGGCCAAAGGGGCTGATTTTGTAATTTTCTTTACATTTCTTTACTTGGACGTCGACGCTGACGCTGTCGCTGAGGCTGAGGCTGAGGCTGAATCTGACGTTGGACGTTGACGCCTGCGTCGCTGTCGACGCCAGCGCCGACGTCAACGTAATTTCGTAACCCTTTTTTACCACGTTTTTCTCAAAGATTTTGTTGCCCGCTTGTTTTTTATTTTTTTTGTTATTTTCCTTTTTTATGTGCATTGTGCCGAAGATTTTCTATGTAATTTCGTGCGTTTGCTTCTGCTTCTGCTTCTTCTGCTTTTTTGTGCTGGTCAGCTTTTCTGCACGCTTCGCAAACAGAGCGCGCAGCGGGGGCGGGGGAAATTCAGCAACAAAAAAAATATATGTATAAAAAAATGGAAGCCATGGCCAATTGTCCAAACGAGTGTGCACGTGTGTGTGTGTGTGTGTGTGTGTGTGTAGCATTTTCCATTTGGTTTTCTTGTTTTTGTTTTTTTTTTTTTTTTTTTTGGCAACCCATTCTTTCGCTTACCTAACAGCCCCCCACCCCCTTCCAACGCCCACGCAGCATTCGCTTTTGTTACAATTTTTGTTCGCTTTTTATACCCTGTTAATGTTAAATGTAGAAAAAGGATTAAATAACAGTGTAGAGAACAAGTCACATTTAATATATACTCTAATTGACAACTTTAACTTAACTTATTAAGGTATTCAACTCAGAGATCGTGACCTCTGGAGTTAGCAAATTTCGCATAGAGGTTCTTAATTCACAATTTGGTGGTATAAAAAATCAAACGAAATGGAATCGTATACAAAAGTTTAAAGTAATGTGAAATGGAACGAAATAAAGTGAGAGGAACGTAATGGAATAATATGGAATTTATGGCAATGTGTGGAAAGGAATAGATTGAAATGATATGGAATGGAATGGAATCGTTATAGTATGGATCAAATATTTACCTATTTATATAAATATGTGGAACATGTAATACAATCATATTCTATGGAATAATATGATAGGGAACGGTATTTGAATGGAATGGAGAGGTATAATATGGAACGATGATATGATATGGAACGAAGCTGAATGAAATTGTGTGAATAATAACGCTTAGATAAGCATGGCGATAAATTTTAATATGATTTGATGGAGGACCATGGAATGATCATGTACACTGTTTATGATATAGTACAGTAAAGTTTAGAGTGTAATCAGATTTATTAAGGTATGCATAAAAACTACTTTCTCTCTCTCAACGAGCTTCAACATACTACGAGGTACGTTCAGGCCTGGCACTCCCGGTGGTTTTTTGTCATCCTCCTTATTTTTGCGACGTTGGCTTCAGGTGGTTGGGGCTGCTGTGCGGGCGAAAGGATTCGTGCGAAACAAAAAAGGAGCCCGTCCAGTTGACCAGCCCACGGCTCAGCAAAAACACCCGCCCCCGTACCCGCCCCCGTCCCCGCCCCCACCCCCGCCGGCACACGCCACGCACATTTGGCTGACTTTATCATGGCCAGCTGCTTGGACCAACGCGGCGGAGGCAGCGCCGCGGCAGAGGCAGCCCAACCCTCGGCGCGCTGGCTCGTGTCCAGCCGCTCGTTTTTTAGCATTTTCCATTTTCTTTTAATTCAGCATACAGTTGGCTCACCCTTGCACACACACACACACACACACGCACACCCACTTTCTTTTGTGCAAAAAAAATAAAGTAGAAGAAGCAGCAGTTGAAAGGGGCGCCGAAGAGCGAGGCGAAAGTAAAAGCAAAATTGTAAATTGAGTTACGCATTCTGACAGTTTGCATTACGATCTCTCTCTCTCTTTCTCGCCCCAGCCACCCACTGGTCACACATGCTGGTCATGTGTGCGTGCGTGTGTGTGTGTGTGTGTGTAGTGGCTGCTATCTATCGATCTACTTTTTACTCTTCATTGGCATTATTCCGGCTTCGTCTGCGTCTTCGTTTTCATCTTTGTCCTCGTCGTCATCTCAATTGAATTCGTTTCATTTCGTTTCGTTTGAATGAATTTCACTTTTACCCCCCGCCTCCCCCTGTGCCCCGCCCCCTTCGACTACTATATCAGCATATATCTGAAACACACACACACACTTTTACGCACGCTGTGTCCGGCGCGTGTGTGTGTGTTTTTTTTTGTTTCAGTTTCTCTTTTTATTTGATGAGGCCTTTTCTTTTTTTGTGCTTCAAAGGATTCGCATATTTAAACATATTAAATATCAAAGACATTTCTCTTCCCACTCCCCATTCCCCTTTTCACTCAATTCTCATTTGCCATTTGCCATTCTCACTTTCAATTTGATTTTGGAGTCTCATCTCTTGACATCATTTTCCTTTATTGATGATGCTGTCCCCCCCCCGCTCCCTTCCCTGGCTCTTGCCAATTAAATTTGCATCTTCTGCCATGGCAATGTCCAGATTTTTTTCTTGAATTGGTCACACTGTTTGCCTCGTTATTCCTTTCGCCTAACTTGACCTTTTTATATATTTAGCGGGTTTTTTTATTGAGTTGGGGATTTTGCAATTCTGTTTTTTATCATATTTGAATCCCATTCTTTCCGTTTTTAATCATATATATATATATTTTTTTTTTTGTATATCGTCTTATCATTTTAATTTCTTAAAGATCTGTTTTCCAAATCCAAATTATTTGTAAAATCAAAAAAAAAATGTTTATGTTGTATGTTGGGAATTATTAAATAGGGATTAAATATTATTAAATAGAAATGAAAATCAAATAGGCTAGATTTATCACTGTAGACGATTCCATAAATTTGTCAATTGTCAAATTCTTTAAAGCCTCAGTTTTATATTCAACAAAAAATGTATTTTCGTAATTTATTTACCCCTTGCTTATTATTACTAATTGCACCCAATTAGTTGTAATTTTGTCGTTAGCCATTTTTAATTTTCTCTTGCTTCCTCTCCTTTTTATATATTTTATTTCATATTATATATGACAGCCTTTTCATATTCTCTAATATCAAGTATTCGGTTTGAAGTCCAGTGGAGGTTCACTTATTTTAAATATTTATTTCCAACTTATATACTTTTTATTTTTTACTTTTTACTTGTTTTCAACTATCGTAAGTTCCAATTCACTTAGTATTTAATGTTAATATATTATTCGTGGCCTTTTAAAACTACATAAATATATATACAACTTTTAATAGTTTTGAAAATAAACTTACTTATTTACAGCTGCTTCATTTAATATTTTAAGGCATCCCAATAGTTTTAAATAAATCTTACAGAATATACTTAAACTCTAAAATATATTATATATATTATATTATATATATTATATATATATTATAATATATTTTTATAAAGTATTTTGTAATTGTTATTCTTTGTATGCGTGCAGTAAATAATTTTTAAATTTAAATTACGCAGACAGTAATAGAATAAGTCACAATACTGTGATAAATTGAGAGCACTGCGCATTTCCGTATCCCTTAATTTTCGCAGGCGCTCAAAAGTAGGCAACCATTTTGTGTTGATCAATTGGAAATTGTTATCGTTGTGCATGCTCGACTCTTGTGCACAAACACCTCTTTTAGCCAGCGGCTCAGCAAAACAAACAGCAACGAAAACTAAATAAATGGATTTGTATTTTTGTTAAAAATTCAATTAAAATTGTTTGACTTAGACAAAGCACAGGAAATATACATAAAAACACATCAAATACATTATATATCAAATTGTATGATACAAAAAATAAAAAAAGACAAGAAAAGAAACAACAACATGGACCAAAAAAAGGGAAAAGCTAAAAAAAAAGAGTTACAGCAAATTGAACGCCGACAGCGACGCAGCGTCGCTGCAGCAGCGGTCATTTCAAACAACAGACAACATAACGAGATTCACACACACATACACACACACGCACACGCACAGTCCAGTCCGAAAAAAGCCACCCCCTATATATATATATATAAATATATATACGCAGCAAAATCAAATAAAAAACACGCAACGAAAAGCATGTAAAAACGTGGAAAAAAAAACGCAAAATTGAGAAAAAATAAAACCCGCTTAAATTAAGCCCACCAGCTGCCCCGCTCAACCCACCCACCCACCGACCCAGCCGCCCAACCGCCCAGCCCGCACACAGCAATCCACCAACCACTGGACAACGCACGCACGAAGCAGCCAGCGCAACGCACGAACGGGTTAAGGTCCAGGAACGCACCGAACACCTCCGCCAACCACCCAGCCAGGCGGCGTCCTGATGAGGCAGCAGCGTCCGGTGGTGGCTGCTCGGCTGCTCGGCTGGCTAATGGCCGGGGTGGTGCTGCTGCGTTTTGATGGCTGCTGAGCTGCCCGCTGGCGCTTGCCAATTTAAAAAGCACAACAACAACAAAATAAAGAAAAAACCAAAAAAAAATTTATATATGATCACACGTCGAAGCTAGACTTCTCTATATATACAATTTGAATAGTTGAAAACTATGTGGCACGATATTCACACTAGCAAAAAAAGCAGTTAACAATTTTTTAAGTGATAAATGCGAATTATAATTATATTATATATATATTTTATTCTTTATTCTTTAGCTAATTGCAAGAGTTCGGGATCTAGACAGAACTTAACAAAAAAAAGAAATGACTAAAAATATTAGAGAAATATATACAAATTAACTATAGTAAATATATGTATAAATAAATACATTTAAAACAAAATTATCAAAAATAGTTTTAACAAAATCTCCAAAATTCCTATAGAAAGTCGGGCTAAAATAAATAATATTTAGTCTAGCTAGTCTTACTGATCACAATAAAATTATTGATACCATATCAGTAGTCTCATTTTGAGAAAGGTCTACTAATTGGAATCTAAAAAACTCAACAGGGAATGCAAAGTTAAAAAAATTGAAATTTATTTGATTAGTAAACTATAATTTACAAATTAAAAAGTTTTAAAAAAATTTAATTTAATTTATAATTCCAAAAAAAGATGTTTAATATAAGTTTTTCGTTTAGTTGAATTGCACTTCAAATAGACCAGCCAGCTGATATGCCCCATTCGGTGGCAGTGCATAAAACGGCAACGGAAAACGTTGCGATTGGCAACGAAACGGCCACGCAGCATAAATAAAATGCCAGGCTAAATAAAAAGCAAACACAAACGCAACGTGGCCAACCCTTTTATATGTTTTTTTTGGCCAGCTGGAATTGTGAGCCCCACCCCCAACCCCCAACCCCCAGCCCAGTCCAGGCTGCTCCAGGCTGCTCATCCTTGTCGCTTGCGTCGTCGTGTCCACCTAGAGAAAGAAATTCAAAATTATGGAGTCGCCGTCGTCGTCGTCGCCTTTGTCCTTGCTGGCTGCTGTGCGCCTCGTTCGCGCTCGGCCGTTATCCTTGTCGTGTGGTCGCTGGGTCCTTGTGCGCCTTCTTCTGCTGCTGCGGCCCGGCTTCGTGTCCGTCCTGGTCGCTCTGCGCCTGGTCGGTTGGTCAGTGCGTGCCCATTAAAATGCGTAAATTTGCAAGGCTTCGAGTGTGCGTGTGTGTGTGTGTGTGTGTGTGTGTGTGTGTGTGCCAGCGGAAGTGTGTGTATGTGCTGCTATCTTTCTCTGCAGCATCGTTGTCCTTCACAGCGCACAGTGGTCACGAAATGCAATATGCATGTCAAATAAATTTTAATATATTTTATTATATTAAATTATAGCTAAAGCGGGCGTGGCACTTGCTCAGATATCCAACTTTACGCTTAATTTGCATATCAAAGTCCAAAAGCCGTTTTAATGAAGAATACCTCAAAAAAAGCATGCTAAGCACCTGATTTGGGCAGCGAATATTTCACCTGTTGTTAAATTAGATCTACATTAGATCTAAATTATCGATCTGAATATAGTTAAGTATTAGTATTTACAAAAAATAAATGTATGTTGTTTTTTTTTCAAAATCATTTGGCTTTAATATTAAGTAACAGTTTTACTGTTAAGCATTTGTTTGGAAATCCTAGCTGAAATAATTTAATAATGTTAATCAATTATTTAAATAAATAGATTTCATAGAATTTTCACAATGTTGTTTAGAGCTTTGTAAATGTTAAGCCACTGTTAGTGAAAACTGCACTGTTACACTTAACATTAAGAGCTCTACTGATCAGTTCTCACTATCCAGGCATTTATACTTACATTTTCTGATTTTATTCAAGATATTTTAATTTTATATCATCTAAGTAATGTGCTACAGTTATATATGAAGATTTATCTGTGCTGTTTGGCAGCTGTTAGTGAAAGCCGCACTGTTAAACCTGACAGTAACAGCTCTCGTTAACATTTTGTTTCCCTATATTCAAACATTTGTGGAATTTTATTTAAAAAATTAACATTTTGTGACACTGTTGGCGAAAGAGTGAAAGCACAAACGCTTTGACGCGCCGCCGGGGCACAAGCACAAGCACAAGCACAAGCACAGGCACAGGCAGACGCAGGGGCAGAGGCACATCCTGTCCAACCGCCCAAATGATTGGTGGCACTGCGTGCGTTGCATGAATCGCACATGGGGCAATTCAATCGACGCATTCGGTACGCTTCCCTCCGATTCTCTTCGATTGCATATGTTGCCTCACACCCAACCAATTGACCTTTTTATTTTCCTTCTTTTTTTTTTTGTGGACTGTGCTTTGCTGGCTATGAAATATTCGTCAGCTCTTGTCGCCCGTATCGCATCCGCCGTAACTTGATTTAAAACTTATCTGTCTGTCTGGACTCTCTTCTCTCTTATAATGTGCTTCAAAAAGTTATGAGACTTAATTACTCTTGTCCATATAATTGCTTCTATCACTGTGGACTGGACGGCAGTCCACAAAATAAATGAGAGGTACATTTTGTTTGTGGGTTTGATAGCTTTGTTAGTTGAAACCTAAAATTCTTAAAAAATCCAACGTAAGTATTAAAGTATTTTTTTTTCAATAAAAATGTATTTTCAAATGAAGAAAAAAATTGATATGAAATCCTGATCAAAATGGTAATCATCATAAAAATCGGCTCAGTTTTGACAAAGTTATGGAACTTTCAAATCTAGCAAGTATGGATTCGAGAAGTTTACATGTCTAAATTTTTGTCAATTTTGGCATGATTTTTGACAGAAAAATCGACCCCATCAGAATCGCGTTTAAAGTTGCGGTTTATACTAATTTTGGTACGCGCAATCGATTAAAAATAAAATTTCGCGATTCTAAAGTAAAAAAAAATTTTTTTTTCTAAAATAGGTAAGGGGGGAGTAAAGGATTTTTTGGAAAAAAAAATCAAAAAAAATTTACTTAAAAACACGAATTAAATTTAAATCCAGCCTAAATCTAGAGGTCAAACCATGAGCAAAATGGTAAACATCATAAAAATCGGCTCAATTTTGACAAAGATATGGGACTTTAAAATCTAGCAAGTATGGATTCGAGAAGTTTACATGTCTAAATTTTTGTCAATTTTGGCATGATTTTTGACAGAAAAATCGACCCCATCAGAATCGCGTTTAAAGTTGCGGTTTATACTAATTTTGGTACGCGCAATCGATTAAAAATGAAATTTCGCGATTCTAAAGTAAAAAAAAAAATTTTTTCTAAAATAGGTAAGGGGGGAGTAAAGGATTTTTTGGAAAAAAATCACAAAAAATTTATTTAAAAACACGAATTAAATTTAAGTCCAGCCTAAATCTAGAGGTCAAACCATTATCAAAATGGTAAACATCATGGAAATCGGTTCAGTTTTGACAAAGATATGGGACTTTAAAATCTAGCAAGTATGGATTCGAGAAGTTTACATGTCTAAATTTTTGTCAATTTTGCCATGATTTTTGACAGAAAAATCGACCCCCTTAGAATCGCGTTTAAAGTTGCGGTTTATACTAATTTTGGTACGCGCAATCGATTAAAAATCAAATTTCGCGATTCTAAAGTAAAAGAAATTTTTTTCTAAAATAGGTAAGGGGGAGTAAAGGATTTTTTGGAAAAAAAATAAAAAAAAATGTATTTAAAAACACGAATTAAATTTAAATGCAGCCTAAATCTAGAGGTCAAACCATGATCAAAATGGTAAACATCATCGAAATCGGTTCAGTTTTGACAAAGTTATATAGCAAGAATGAGTTCGAGAACTTGTCTTTTACATTTATGTCTAAGTAGTTTTACATTTGAAATTTTTCATATATGAAATTGAATATACTTCGTCACACGAGTATACTCACTAGTATAGGGTTGTAGTGTTTGTCATAGCCGAAGACCACAGAAGCCAGTGATATTTAACAAATAGTTAGGTTGCTGGTAATTGATAGTTAATAACCATCTCCGAAATTTGATATCAACAATCTTGGGGATTGAATATACTTCCGTCACTAGATTGTTGGCTCGTGATATAGTTACTTTTATACTCACTGCTTGTTATTTGATAAATTTTAACTTCTGTTATAATTTTAAATAAACAAACAAAAGCAAAACATTTATCATCAGGTTCGATGCCGTAAAGAAAATTTTAATAAAACACAACTGTTTTTTTTTTTATTTTTTGTTGGACTTTAGGCATTTTGTTGCATTTATTTCTCATTGTTTTTCAACACAATTTGCTCGCAGTTTTGTTTTTTGTTTTGTTGTTTGTGTGTGTTGTTTTTTGTTGTTTGTTTTAATTTTTAATTTATTTTTTTATTTTTATGTGGTTTTTAATGTTTTTATCAAAATTACAAAAATTCCATTTGAATCGGAATATAAGGTATATATGTATGTATATATATTAAATGTTTTGTTGAAAAAAATCGTATCAAATGGCAACATTGTTCACTATATAATAGACCTGCAAAAAATTTCATGTATTTTTCATTTGTTTACATTTATTTTTTTTACTTTAATTAGTTGTAGTAGTTGTAGTTTGTTTTTTTTTTTTGTTTTGTAAATTTGTAGTTATGCATACATATTTATGTTTTCTGTTTTTCTTTTTAATATTAGTTAGATATATTCATAATGAAGTTATTTTTGTTTGTTGAAGTCTCTTCTTTGTTGTCTGTGGCTGCGTTTGTTGTTGTTTTGAAATATTTTAGTATTTTTGTAGTATATATTTTTTGCTTATTTTATTCCATTTGTTTGATTTACTTGAGGTTCACACATATCAAAAAAATAATAATAAAAATTTCCATTTGGTAAAAAAGCGTAAAAGAAAATTCCCAAAAATTCCAAATAAATATTAAGTTTGTGTATATTTCATAAAAATCCGCTTAGTTAGCACATACTTAAAGTATTTTCAAAATTTTAGTTTAGTACGTTTGTTTGTTTTTTTTTTTCATTCTTTTACTTTCGATATTATGCTATAAAACTTGTTGTTTTTTGATTCAATTATTTAACTTATACTAGCTTCATTAATTTTTAGTACATTGATTTAGCATTTTTGCAAGTTCTTTTTTCTTTTGTTTTTCATTTATGTTTTTCACGCCAGCGCCTATGGCACATTTCTTATCAAGCATAGCAATTAAATTTTTATTTAATTTTACTTTAATTTCTTTTCTGTTTTTATATATTAATAGTATCTAAAAAATAGCTTCATGTATTTTATATAAATTCAATATTGTTTTTTTATATGCAAGCTTTAAAATTGGCATTTCCTTTAGTTTAAATTTTATATAAATATATATGTGCAAACACATACACATACACTTACACTTTAACATTTAGAAAAAATAAACCAAAAGATTATATTGCATATGCTCATCATAAATAGCTTTTATTAATTATTCCATAGCGAACAAAAACCAAATAATATGATATAATAATGATAATAATAATAATAATAATACAATGTGCAAATTGAGAACATAGAACAAGCAGGCAGAAAGTCATCGAATCCATGTATTTCACTATATAGGGCAGTTTTGATAGATTTTTCCTGTTGTGACTCAAAATTAGTCAAAATATTTCGGTGAATATAGCCTTGCATAAGTCTCTGTATATGTACATTTCAAAGAGCAACCATTTATTCTGGTTTGATTATAAATGAAAGTGAACTTATTATAGTCACTCTTCTTAATCTGTCTGATCTATCTGAACTCGAATAAAAATTTAAAAACTAGTACATACGAACGAGTTTTGAAAAGACAACCCAGTTTTTGTTTCATACGACTAGCTCTTTGCTATTTGATTGACTTTGATGAAGATCATACAAATTTATCATATAGATGGAGAGAAAGTTCTGCAAGGCTATCGTTTCTCTGTCAGCACTACAAATTTATATGAACACATAAGTAGCTAACAAAATACTAGAAAATAAATAAGAAAAGAACACAATACATAAATAGATAGATAGATATATATATACATATATATAATCAATTGGACTGCACTTCCAATTTGTGCTACATTGTTGTTTTTTTTTTTTTTAAATATAGCGTTAACTTAAACATAACAAGTTGAATTACAAAAGCTACATAGTTGGCATAATAACATATTTATATAGTACATATGCATATATATGGATATATTCCATATGGGTATTATCAACTTGGTTTATGGCTCTCTGCGCTCTGCTGTGCTGCAATATGTGGGCTCTGGGGTTGGGGATTTGGTTAGATTTTTCGCTAAAATTATACAACAAAATGCAAAAAAAAAAGCATGGCAAATCAGTTACAAAAATTACAGTTACTCATTATAATTACTTGATACAGTTACTCGTTACAGCTACTCGTTACAATTTGATTTTGGTTCTGTTCTGTGTTCTATTTGATCTGCTGGACATGAAGAACCATTAGGAACGCCTGCTAAATGCCAATACAAAAAGCGATGTACAAAATCGAAAGCAATAATGAAAATAAAGAGAAAAGTAAACAACAAAATTCCATTGCTATAGATCCATATAGTACTTGGGCATCTATCTAGATACATACACATATACACACATGTATATATGTTTATATGCACAGTTATAGTTAATTCATATATAGTTATTGGCTGCTGTCTCTGTCCAGATTTGCAGTAAGTACAATTCCAAAACATATAGGCAGCGTTATTATTCCAAGCGAAAGCAATTTTAATGACATTCTCTATGTATATATAAATATACATATACATACATACATATAAATGCTATATTTATATATATATATATTTATATGTATATGCACTTAGTATTTATAGTTGTATATAAACTTATTTGTATATAATTATGTATATGATGCATTAATTGATTAATAGTTGTATAAGGCTTGCTTGCAACGTAGTTTTTCTCTTAATATTCAATTTTTTTTGTATTTCCCAGACGCATTTAATGCGCAGAATAAAAAAAAATGTTATTAACTACGATTGAAAAAAAAAAAAACAATGCAAATGTAAAGTAAAAACTAAAAAATTTTATTTTTAGATATATATATATATATATATAAATATACATATATATACATCTATATATATATATATATATATATGTATATATATATATATATATATATGTATATATATATACATATATATATAGGTATGCGCATATATTTATATAGTACAAAACAAATCATTGTGGCTCGTTTTTTTTACAATCTAGTGGCTTAAAATATATATGTTCTTAATTTGTTAGTTTGATTTTGCAATTCTGAATTACACGAATTATTTCAAATATGTGCGGCAAATGTTTCGTTGCAATTCTGATATTAACTAAAAAAAAAAAAATAAACAAGAGATAATCAACAAATATACATTATTTTATTTGTATATAATTTTAGTATATGTACATATATGCTACTATGTCAAATTTATATATTCATTTAAGAAATTGCGACAATTTTTAAACTGCAATTAGAAAATATTTAATTTATGTATCGTCTAGATATATTATTCTTAGACTGATTTAAAAAAAATTGCACTCTTGTTTTTATTTGCACACAGTAGCATATATGTGTTTGCACACCGCTGTACATTTGATTAGATACACTGCTAAATAAATACTTTTATAGGCGCCCATTTAATACCCTATAAAACAATGCCATAGCAAACCTTAACAAACACCTATCATTATTTAATGAGCAATTCTTTTAATTAAAGAACTAAAGTACAGGAAAGATCAATTAAATAGAAGTTCTTGAAATTAAACTATTAAATTAAATACAAATCAAAGCATACAGTAATATTTTTCCAACCTAAACGGAATTGAATCTAACAAAAAGATGATTGCTATATTTAGAACAAGTGTTGTTAAAGTCGACTAAAAGTCTATTAGCCAACACTCTTCTTCAAATTTTGAATATCAAGCTCAAGGAATTAAACGAAATATATTTAGGCAAGCGGATTTTTAAATTAATTAATTAATATAATATTGCATGTATTGATATGAAATACAAGTTGATAATGTTTCAAAAAACAGAGAAAACTAAAAATAAAGAAATCAATTTACATTTCTGAACAAATAATTATTTATGATTTTTTTAACAGATTGAGCTTTTTAAAGATTTATATTATCGTGGATTCTTAAATTGTTTGACTTCATTTTATTTACAGAATATTTGAGTTTTCTGTTATTAAATTTTTATGATTGACATGATATGCTATACAAAGTATGATTAAACAAAAAGGAAAAAGCAATAAGGAAAAAAAAATATAAACAGAAATAATCAGAATAATTTTAATAATGAAAATAATAATTTGGATAATAGTACAAATAATGAAAATAAAAATAATAATTCAAATAATAAGAGTAATTAACAATAACAATTATAAGAATTTCTACTTAATTAATTCGATGCTATTGATGCTCATTAAATAAAGATAAGCAAAAGGGTTATAATTCATAATATATATGTTATATTACATTAATAAATATCCTTTAGCATTGTTGTACGTGATTTTAAAATGTATGAACATATGCATATAAATATTTTGGCAGTGTAACTATTTAAATGCCTCGCACTGTATATATACCAATATAAATATTTAAATACAAATTTAAAGAGACTTTTGCCGCACTTGGAGAAAAATAAAATAAGCTCAACTGAATATAATACTTGAGAAGTGGGCGTGTCTCGGCCCCAGGCTTATGCACTACAATTTATGATTATTTTTTTATTACTTCTTTCGTTCATTTCGCTCTTAGTTAGGAATTTGTTTTTGCACTTAAGTTTAGACATGTTGCTGTTGTTGTCGTCGTTGCAGGATCGTTGAAGCCAAGAGATCCCGAGAGAGACAGAAAGAGAGAGAGAGAGAGTGGAGGAGAGCGTAACACCTGTAGGGTGGGGAGAGAAAGAGAGAGAGAGAGAGATAGTTAGGCTTAGCTTTCGACTGGAATTCGAATTCGCTCACTCACTGCGCACTGGCGACAACTCTGGTCCAAAGGAACACCCTGTTTCTAGACGCGATGCGTCAGATGCGTCGAATCGCTGCGTTTGGGCGGCGGCGGCGGCGGACGCTTCTTGCGCAGCGCCGCCGTTGCATCCGCCACAGCCGCTGGCGGCGGCACGGGCGGCGGACCGGCTGGGTCGATTGCCGCCGCTGCTGCTGTCGGATTGTTGTTGGCGCCGGGCGCACCGTTGCTCTGGGCGTGGACATTCTCGTAGAGCGCATACTCGTTGTGGGCGTACTCGTAGTGCTCCTGCACCCAGTGGCTGACGTTGGCCGTCTCGCGATAGTAGTGCGAGGAGTTGGCGCCCGAGTTGAGATTGTGGGCGGCGAGCAGATCATCGTTGTTGAAGTCCCGGAAGCCGAGCACCTCGTGCGGCGTCGTTGCCGGCTCCAGTTTGCACTTCTGCGCCACCTGCCACTTCTTGCGCATCACACGCTGCAGATCCTTGAGGAAGTCGCGCGGCGGGTTCGAGGCGGACTCCTGCAGGCGCTTCGGCGATGTCACCGACGCCGCATCGCCGCCGTTCTGACTGCAGCCGGACAGCCGGGACAGATCGCTGCGCGGCGGCAGCAGCGGCCCCGGCGAGTATATCGGCTGCGGCTGATAGACGCCCAAGCTGCCCCCGGAGCCGGTGCTGAGCGTTGTGCTCGGCGAACGCTGCGGCAGCTGCGGCTCCGGTGAGCACATCTTGCGGCGCAGCAGCACCGGCGAGTCCGCAAACGAGACCTTCTTCTGCACGGGCGCCGGCAGCGGCGGCGGCAACAGGCCCCCGGCCGCTGCGCCCCCAGCTCCTGCTGCTCCCCCGCCCGGTCCGGCTCCAAGGGGTCCCACATAGTCGGGCGGCGCTTTGTAGGGCGGCGCCGCTTTGAGCGCCTGCTTCACCGCCGGCTTCATGGGCTTGGCGGGCACCGCGGGCGGCAGCGTGCCATTGCTATTGGGCATGCCCACGCCCATGCCCATGCCCATGCCCATGCCCATGCCCAGGCCCATGCCCATGCCCAGGCCCATGCCCATGCCCAGTCCCATGCCCATGGACATGGGCGTGGGCGTCAGCGGGGACGTGCTGGGCTCCACGTACGCGAGCACCTCCTCCGGCGGCGGCGGCGGCGGCAGCGAGGACAGCGACAGCTGCGATCCGTAGACATCCTGCTCGTCGGCAGGCAGCGCGGGTGGCGGCGGCGGCGGCGGCAGCGAGTCGAGCGACAGCGTCGAGGAGCACATCAGCTCCACATCGCTGAGGCCCGGCGGCGGCTTGGCACAAATGCTCGGCGTCGGCGTGGGCGTCGAGTTGCTCGACGAGGAGGAGCCCGCATCGTTGGCGCCGCCCGAGGCGATCACCTCACGCTTGACGGCCGCACTCACGACGGTCACGACGGGCCGCCGCTTGAGGGTGCCGCCGCTGCTGCCGTTGCTCTCCTGCGATTTGCGGCGACTGTGCCGTCGCGTCAGCGTCCCGCTGCGCTCCGGCGAGGCGGCCGTATCGCCGACGGCGCCCGTGTTGACGGCCACGGGTCCGGTGGTGATCTCGCCCACCTCCTTCAGCTGGCGCGTCATCGTCGTCAGCGGCAGATTGGGCTTCATGGAGGGCTTGCGCTTGATGGTGCCGGTGGTGAACTCCGAATCGAAGGCATTGTTCTCGTCCGACAGGCAGCCGCTGGAGCTGGAGCTGGAGGCGCGCGAGATCCGGCCGCTGCTCGAGTTCGACATGCTGCTGATCGCCGAGGAGACGCTGCCGCATTGCGAGGGCACCGCCGACGAGATGCTGCTAATCGATTCGCTGCGCATGGAGGCCACAAAGCTGCTGCCGCCACCGCCCGCTGGGCCCGTGCCCGTGCCCAGGCCCAGGCCCAGGCCCAGCTCCTCGAGCAGCAGCTTGTGATTGTGCCACAGCTGCTTGCCGTATTTACAGATCCGTATGGCGGTCAGCCAGCGTTCCAGGGTGGGACCGTCCTCGGCGCAGAGCATCTTCAGCGATCGACACGATTTGCCCAGCGAGGAGTCCGCCGCCGACTTGAATCCGAACGTGTGATCCGTCGGCGATTTGTATTTCTTGCGCCAGTTGATCCCGGTGTAGACATTGTGGCCGCTGAAGAGCGTCAGGCAGGCGAGATCGCGCGTGCTCTTCGTCTTCTCCTTGGGAAAGTAGTAGAGGCCCGAGGAGCGCAGCACGAAATGGTGCCGCTTCCAGGCCTTCTTCGGATCGGCCTTCATGTAGAGCGGCCCGTCCAGCAGCAGCTGGGCGTGCGCCTCGAAGAACTCCTCGAGCAGCATGTGGCGCGTCTGCTCGTCGTGCTGGCTGCCCGGCGCCATCTGCGGCCCCGGCAAGTACAGTTCCGGCTTGGCGAACAGCGCCACCTTGTCCGGGCGCTGTTGGAACAGCACCCGATTGCCGGCGTCCGAGTTCCAGGTCATCAGATTGTCCACGAGCAGCTCGTGATCCTCAAACAGGCGCTCTAAATTGAAGAGTGAAGAGATTAGAGTTTGTTATATAAATACAAAACGTTTTTTTTTTTTGAAATATTTAGTAATTATTTATATAAAAGATAACATTTTTTCTCTTTTTACACGAATTGTTTGGTTTAGCACGATTTTAAGTATTCTATAAATTCCTTCTACGAGTTTCTCTTTATACAAGTAAACTATACTGAATTATGAACAATGGCAAATAGCGATAATAAGTAACAAGTAATGCCAAAACTATGATTAAAGTAATTCATTGCAGTCTTACGTTATTTTCGTCAGAAAGTGACATTGAATAAAATTTTGTTATGTTTATATTAGTTTTAACTTTTTTTATGTTATGTTTTCCTTTCTCCGAATAATTATTTATTTGAATGCATTGAAATGCGTAAGCATGGAATATAAAATCTCAAGTGAACTCTAGAAAAATAAGTTTTTTACTCGTTCACGAGGTGAAAAGAGCACAATTTACTGATGCTTGGTAAATTGATAGTTGATATATCCCACAACTTTAGAGCTATAGTCACCAAATGGCAAGCAAAGGTTGGGGCTTGAATGTGCTTTCGCCACTAGATTGTTACCTCGTGTAGAGGTGTTTTTCACACGAATTCGCATTCTTCGGGAACGTGTAGAAAAAGAAAAGGTATACCCTTTATTTCGAGACTCACCCATTTGCAGATCCCCCAAGTGCTCGACCAGCGCCCATGTGGTCTGCATCTGGACGTGATTCTTGTCGGCCAGCAGGCGCGTTACGTGGCCACAGGCCATGCGCTCGTCCACGAGCAGGGATTTGGACGCACCGTCCGCGGTGAAGGCCTTGACGAAGAGCCGGCGAATGGAGGCGCTTTCGAGCTTGTGCAGCGCCAGCTGAATTTTGGCCGCCTTCGTCGCGGACTGCAGCGGCTGCAGCTGCTGCTGCAAGTGCAGTTTCTGCTGCTGCTGCAGCAGCTGCTGCTGTTGCTGCAGCTGTTGCTGCTGCTGCTGCTGCTGCTGCTGCTGTTGCTGCTGCTGCTGCAGCGAGGTGTTGGACGAGGCGGAGGACTCGCTGGAGAGCAGCGAAACGGTGTCGCTGAATGCGGAATCGTTGTCCGGCGACTCGGTGCGCGGTTCCCGGGGCGTCACCACGCCCAGCGTGATGCCCATGGTCATGTGGCCGCCAGTGTTGAGGCCGATGATGCCGCCGGCACCAGCCAAGCCGCCGACGAGGCCGCTGTGGCCCATGCTGCTCAGGCCATTGCCATTCTCCGAGATGCCCGAGGAGGAGGATGTGGTGCTCACGTCGCCGGATATGCTGCTGTTTGTGCGTGAATGTGTGCGCGACGAGGCCGCCGATATGGAGGCCAGGGCGGGCGGCGGCGGTGGCGGTGGCGTGGCTAAACCACCACCACCACCACCACCAGCACCACCACCAACAACAACACCACCACCACCACCCACCCCAGGCGCACCGGCGGCATTGGCTGCCACGCCGGGCAGAAAGCTCGCCTCACCGTAGCTTATCTGCGCCTCGAGCAAGCTCAGCTCGCCGAGTATCTGATCCAGCTCGGACTCCTGTGTGTCCTCCAGATTGGCCATGGAGATGCGATAGGAGGCCTGCGTTTTGGCGTCCGGCGTCGTTGACGTCGTCCGTTCGCTGTGCTTGCGCAGTTTGACGGCGCCAGCGCCGCTCGTTAAATCCCCACTGCCCAGCAACTTGTGCTGTGGACTCGCAGCGCCCGTGCCTGTGCCTGCACCACCTGCACCACCAGCTCCCGCTGCCTCCGATCCTTCGCTGGCAGCGCCGCCAACGATGATCCGCTGGCTGGTTAGCTGACTAATCTGCAAGCGAAAGCAAGAAGGCCTTAGTAAGATGTAGCTTATTAACACAGACGCGTGTAAAAGTTCACAAGTCGTTCAGACTTCTATAATGATACAATATAAAATATGAAATAAGGCAAAGACTACTAGAAACGTAACTTAAATAACTTTTTGGTTTTTAGGCATTAGAAACTTGGCCAATTATGTATGTCAACCGGTTCACAAGTGGTTCAGGCTTAACATTTTATATAATGTGTACTTAAGGCCAGTTGAAACCCCATTTAAATAGATGTTAAAAGCCAGTTAAAACAAATTTCAGATAGTTACTTGAAACTTCGTTGACAGATATAGGTGAACTGGTTCACAAGTGATTCAGACTTTTATAATCATTTATTATTTAATATAAAACATAAATATTAAACCCAATTTAAATGAGATTACGTTTTTTAAGCATTAGTAAAATTCATATTATATAAAAGTTGATTTAAAAAGAACGTGAACCGGTTCACAGGCTACTTTACTCATTAAATATATGCAATACCAATTTAAACCCATTTTAAAATCATTTCAATCCTAAACAATTGAGTGTTACAATCGAAACTGTTTAATAAACGTTTCAAAAATGACTCAAATCTGATTTAGAAATGGGTAAAAAAGTAGTTAAAACTGGTTGTCTCTTGAAGGTGGAGCTTTAATGCTTTATTTGTTATATAAGCTCATAAAATAGGATATGTGTTGATTTGGAGTGCGATTAAATTCAGCTTTAAACCAATTTTAACCTCAGTTTAAACCTAAAACTAGCCCGAAACGCCCGCTCAAAAACAGATCAAAGGTGATTGAAACAAAACATTTTCTATTTATTTTGCCCAGCTTTTAATTAACAACTTGTTTAAATGCTAGCTTTCTTCGGTAACAAAGGCCTTAGCCATCTCAAAGAAATGTTAATAATGCCGATTGATACGAATTGGTTTTAAAAACAAAACTAGTTCAAGGTATCTAAATGTTATTACAAGCCGAAATAAGTCAAAGCTGATCAATTACATTCTAGGGCTAAGACCCACAGCACTTAATGTTCATTAAACATGATACACAAACTGGTTCAAACTTGATCTATAATCACAAGTGGTTTAAAACTGGTTCAAAAACACATTAAGAGCAAGAAAACTGCGATTAAAAAGACATTTCAATTAATTTTAAACAGCTTGAAACGTACTTTAAACCTGGTTTAAAAATGAAGTTTAGTACAACTGATTTAAACTGTTTCAAATTTACTTTAAAAGCGACTTAAGAACGATTTATATATGTTTAAAAAATCGTTTTAAATCCGCATTAAATCTGTTTTACACTGCCTTCAAAAACAGTTAAAAATTGTTTGAATAGTGATTGAAAACTGCTTTAAAAACGCTTGAAAAACATTTCCGATGCACTTTTCTTAAAGTTTCTAAAGACACAGACGAACACACTAAGTCTTAACAAACTAATAATGGGTATTTGAATATATTTCGAGTTTCAAGCCGGATTCGCAACTCCGACAAAATGCAATCGAAAGTGTTGCCAAAACAGTTGTTAATAAAGGCAAAGGGAATGATTAAAAAGCGAGGGCGTCGCAACGGACGGCGCAACAACTGGCATGCATGTGGTTTACGTACATAATAAACCCCCCCCCCTTCTCTCTCTCGGACTCCCCGCGTGTTAACTATAATCAGCACACAGCAATTTTTTTTTATTATTATTTTTTTTTTTTTGGTACGTGCCCAGGTCTCGATCGCGGCTCAATCGCAGCTGCATTAGCTACATCGAATCGAGTCGAGCTTTGAGCTGCAAACACGTTACACATTTCCGTTTGAGCGGCAACAACAAAAACGGCAACGACGACGACGACAACAATAATAATCAAAGCTAAGCCGCTGCAGTAGACCCCCCACCCCTCTCCTAGGCAGCCCCCGTTGGTGATTGGCATTATTCCAGCTGCAGTCGCCGATAGTTGAGCGCTTTTTATCGCCCAAAGTTGTCGCTTAAGTCTTTGCAGTTGTCGTTGTCAGAGTTGGCAAGTGTTAAGTAATTCTTCGAGACATAAGTCACGTACTGCGACTGCCAGCTAGCCAGAGAGAGACAGCGACAGAGAGAGAGAGAGAGGGAGCGAAAGTGAAAGAGAGATGCGAGAGGAAGTCAGCGAGTGGCAGGAAAAAGGAGCTACAAACACATTTGCCTAGACTCTTGACTTTTCGTCACGTTGCGACAACAACAACAATGGCAACAATACAATTATCATAATATTTATCCAGCTGTTACTTTCCTACGAAAGAATAATATCTAACAATTCCAAGAGCCAGAGACATTCAAACGGCAAGCAGGTCTTCATTTTAAAGCACTCCAAGAAAAGTTCCCATGGGGAAAAGAAACAAAACAAACTGGAAAGTTGTTCTTGTTGAGTGAGAAGAGCATCACGATGACTCATCCACATAAATCACATGAATGAACTGTAAAAGTAGCGTAAATTTAGTTACATATATAGTTCACTTCGGGTTTATTTTAAATGCTTTGAGTTAATTTTAAATTTCCAGTTTTCACTATATATTATAATCTTGATCAAAGGAATGTTAAAATCAAAACAATTTTCAACAAAAAATAATAATAACTGTATGTTCGAACTTTAGCGGATGTAGATTTGATATAGATTAACAACAAAAATAAAGTAAGCCTGAAGAGTCCTAGAATCATAAATAAAAGTAAGTATATATTCAATTTGGAAACTAATATTCCACATATATTTTGAACTTATTTTATTTTTGTTTTTCTTTAGTTTATATTATATTTGACATATATAATGCTTCTCAAAAAATTTCTTAGGCTAGTTCTGGAGCACAACAAAATAGCAGACACACTTTTCGCCTATTACTCGAGAGATTATAAATTATACATATCTACATATTCCTAACAGAGCAAAGAAGAAGAAAGCTCTTGAAAGGCGAGCTTTACAAATTAGCAATATTCGATTTGGCAAATTAACAAATATATACATATGTAATAATATTATTAGGCAGATGAAATCCAAGACATAATTCATATGCCTGCTACTGTATCTTAAAGATGTGACAGAGCTCCGACAAATATATATCAAATGAGTTTATATCTACTGGAAAGCAAATAAGCTAACTTATTTATCTTTATTGCTCGAAGAAATTCTGCTAAAAAATCTGTATCATCATCAAAAAATGTTTATTGTGGAGATAATATTTTGATGATAATATCTCCCGGAAGTTGAGGAGTGTAATTAACTGATTTACGGAAGGGCTAGCTATAGAAACAAAAAGGTTAAAAGGACCTGAATTAAGTACAAAATATTCATCAGAAGAGTTTTCCTATTTGAAACCCAAATTAAAATGCTCAATTTAATCTTCAGTTAAGAAATTGCCAGCTAGGCTGACTTTGTACTCGATATAAGTACAAAACTCGTTGTATTTTTGTACAGCTTGAAGAACTTGAAAGACAGTTAAGACGTCAATTGTAAAGATAATACTCTTAGGAATCTCTTGCGTGAACTTCAACTTTGTCTAGTGTTGGGCAACTGAGCGTACTTGAAGATACACACACAGTTGAAGGTTTGTTGTGATTTACTGCTTGACGGGATGATTTGAGCTTGGAAATGTTTAACAGGTAACTGACAACTGCCACTCCGAGCGTCACTTTGGCGGCATTCAACGCTCGAGTGAGTCACAAAGATTTTGGAGTCTTAGCGGTAATTGGCACTTGCTGACATGACATGACATGATTGACCGCTCTCCCTCTCCCTCCATCTCTCGCTCTCGCTCTCGCTCTCTGTCAACGGAGTGGCGCATTGCAGCACGAAGGGCAGCTGAAGCTGCAGGCCCACAACAGCTGATAAAAGCCAGGGACGACGCACAAAACGGAAAGAGAATATATATATATAAATAAAAATAATAAAAGGGGATAAGCGCACAAGTGGGGAGTGAGAAGTGGGCAGGGGTAACGGGTAAGGGGGGCACGAGGTCGCTCCACAATGGATCGGTTGGACGACTGCGTTGATTTATGGGTTCAAGTGTGCTGTAAACTGTGCCTGTGTGTGTGTGTGTGTGTGTGTGTATTTTAGTGGCATTGCCATTACAACTTCAATTTTGTTTGGCTCGCCCAATCCCAACTCCGCTGCGATCCCGCGCCCCTTGCGTTTGTTCAAAGTTCAATGACAGCTGCTGTAACAACAACAACAACAACAACGAAAAAACAGCTAGCGGCTATTCTAATTGAGTTGCATTGACAAACACAAATACAACAACATCAATAAGCAGAAATGCGCTAGTCGAAGGTCTAACGACTGAAAGGCTACCCTGTACTCAAATCTACGGCAGCCCAAGGATTTGTATACAAATACAAATCAAAATAATAAAACAGCTATTTAGTAAGCTAGCTTTACATAAATAAATAAATAAAGAAAATATAAACAAAACAAAAAAAAAAACAATTATATTTATTTAGTTTTTTAAACAGAATTCCAATTGCTTTTCGTATTTATATATATTATATATATAAATTACTTTTTATTCCTATACATATACATTTCTAAACAGGTTTTTTCTTCTTCAAAAAAAAAGAATAAAGATAACTAAAGTCGACTTGTTATATCTCTAGTTTTATACTATTAAATATTGAGGGCTAGGAGCTATTATCAATTTCTTGTTTTCCCATGAGGAGGAGCAGGTGTAGAAATGGAAAAATTATCCACAGCTTTAAATAAGTTTGAAGTGCGGCGCTCCTATTTTTAGCTCGTATAATACCTCTGCCTCTCTTTCTCTCCCACTTTGAAGCACGTAACGTGTAGGAATTGATTTGGGATAGCTCTGATATAAATATATCTATGATAAACGATAAACTATTTACCAAATTTACTAGCTGAAGCTCTTAAGTAATCGAGTTCATATGGTTAGTGTAGAGTAAAATCCATCAAACCTTAATCTAACAACGAAATATATATTATATATTTTTGATTTTAGGCAAATTTTAAATAAATTTGTGCTAAATATAAAATTTGAGCAACTAACAAATGACTTCATACCCAAATTAAAGTAGTATACAATATATCGATGGTCGAAAAAAAAAAAAAAACAATTGTAAAACCATCGATAATATCGATTTTATTTAATATTATTTAAAACCTGCACTTGCAACTCTGAGGTTGTTAGGTGCCTTTTGGCCCTTGCTTTCGGCTACAGGGTATCTGACACGCTAAAACCCCATCAGCCGTGTTGAGCGCCACACACATTGAGGTCGTGGCGCAGTTGTACAGTGATCTCTTGTTAGTTTACGACCTGCTATTTGCATAGTTTATATTGTGTGTCCGTCTGTCCGAGTGTCTGTTTGACTGTTGTTAAGCCACGAACGCGAGTACATCCATTTGCGGGCTGAAGGTACTCAAGCGACTCGCTGGCAACTAAGTGCCAACAGCAACAGCAACAACAACAATGCTAATGCAGTTGGGTACATTCTACATGTCTGCCCTGCCCCTGTTCCTGTCCCTGCCTCTATCCCCTATTCTCAGGTCTTCAGATCTCCACTAAGATCAACAAGAGAAAGCCAAAGAACTTTGAACTCAAATAAATCTTGGCTTCGATTTTGTTGCTGTTGTTGCAAATTCCCTGAAATGATCAGCATCTGTGTATGTTTGATCACTGATCCAACTATATTCTGAACTTGCTTTGCTCCATTTGCCGCATGCAGTTGCTCACCTTCAACGTGATCTTGTCTCAATGTTTAGACTCTAATTATAGCCGGAGCTGAGCTGATAATGGATTGGTCACAATCTGTTTAAACCATATAGTACCATATATTGGAGGTTTTTTTTTTTTTCTCTTCTCAATAGCATTCACAATGGAAACGTGGTGACCTTCGTTTAACACATGCTGATAAGTTAACTGGAATTTTCCCCCAACCAGCGCCAATCGTTGAATTCTCCAATACTGTTTTATTCATATATATTCATATTCTATAGAAAAGTGCTTATACAGTTTTTTTTGTTAACTGCGGCTGACTAATTGCCCGACGTTTGAATAAACCTAATTTCTAACAATATACAACATATAGTCTTGCTAGAGTGAAAAATTAGTAAAATTTATTTGTTAAAAAAAAAAAAAAAGATTGGTATTCAAGGCTGCATTGGGATAAATTAAATCTTCAGCTTTAAACTTTAGGGCGAAACCTTCAAAACAAAAAAAAATACTTGTTTTTCTATCAATTTTGGCGGAAAAAAAATTGTTTGATATAAATTTGAATTATTTTTCGTACCATAAAATTTCAACCAATTTTCATATCAAACGTAAATAATCAAATTTTTTGGTAAACCCACCAACCGAATTTATAAATGCAAATTTGTTGAAATTACTTGAAATAACGAGAATTTAAACCAGCCATAACAATTTATAACATATATATATATATAAAATAGCAAAATAAACTACACACTTTATTTAAATGTGCAAATAGAAAAAAATAGTACTCATCACATTTTTAACAAATTTAAACATACCAAATGAAAAATGGGTTTTTCATTAAATTTAATTTATCGACATAGTAAAAAATGGGTTTATAAATAGTTGGCAAAAAACTATATGCTTTATAGGCACATATTTTAAATTATTACATAGTTCAACTGTTTCACCAATAAGAGTGAGAAATGGGTGGAAATAATAAAAATAAATTCTAGCCCAGGTGAACACCAGCTAATACAACATAATGACCCTTAATTGTAATGAGGCATGAGCTCACCTCTCAGGTCCTGTTGGTCTCGCAGCTCAAGCTAAGCTCCAGTTGGAGAGTAATACGAACTGACCCATTTTACAGGGGGAATAGGTGGGATAGGCTCTACTTTGTCAACATGACCTCGACAATTGTTGTAGCATGTTGCATGTTCTACGATCATCGCATTTGTCACGGTTTGAGCGCCCCCGGGTGACCAAGTGACCTCCAAAACTTTGGAGTGGGTTGGTGGGGGAGTAGGGGTAAATGGCAGGTGTCTTACTTTTAGCTAATTGAAAGCATGTTGCAGCAGCGCCAGCAGTTGCTGGAAATTCTAATTGTAACTGTAATTACTTAAACTTTATTTGCCCAAGCATATAGAATAATCATACTTAAACCAAACTCAGTAAAAGCTATCCATTAACTAAGCAACTAAAACAACAGCAACAACGATGACAACAAGAACAACAACAAATACTTAAATTAACGAGCGTGCAAAAGCTGTTTAGCCCAATGACGTCAGTCGGGGGGCCGTGGGGCCGTGAGGCAGAGGGGGCAGCAACGGACAGCGCACCTGGACAACTGCGCGCTTCCTCTGCATATAAAACATAAAAGCATATATAATATATATATAAAAAATGTTCATGTTTGCGGACATTTACAGCAACTTCCGTAGACAATTAATAAAAATAACAACAACAACAGCAACAACAACAATAAAACTGTGGGCCAAGTGCGTGCAAAGCGCCTGACCAAAAAAAAAATAGAAAGGAAAAAAATTGAAAAAGAAAACAAAAAAAGTTGAATTTGAAAAATAGAAGCCGAAATACCCTTGAATACATATAGCACATATACGATATATCTGTACTCTGCAGTCAAAGCTATATTACAGATAACTTCAATATATTTTTATCAAATGTTGAATCATAGTAATAATAATAATTTTGCTTAGCTTACACATATAAAAACAAGCTTTGACCCATTTTCTTCATTTTAGCTAAATGATAAAGCTATATAATATACGAAATATTAGAAAAGTATTTAAAAAACAACTACATATATACTATATATTCCATAATTCCTTTCCATATTCCATGGATTTAGTTAAAAACTGAGTTTAAATTTTAATTAAGAAATATTTCCTTATTTTTACATTTTTTTCTTTTG
Organism: Drosophila sordidula; assembly: GCA_035047465.1. Taxonomy (NCBI): domain Eukaryota; kingdom Metazoa; phylum Arthropoda; class Insecta; order Diptera; family Drosophilidae; genus Drosophila; species Drosophila sordidula. Next base: position 10,169,822 of record JAWNPQ010000136.1, on the reverse strand, counting down.
TTTCTGCTACATAAGTAAGTAATATATGTATCTATCAATCTATCTATCTGTCCAACTCACTTAAGGCCATATATTAAATAAAACTTGCAATGCCAAGATTAAGCTACACAAGCAAGCTCAGAGATATCGTGAGATACACACCTAATTGAATATATTATGTATCAACTAGATTAAGAATTTATATATTCTGAGCGTTCCACGTTTTATAAGAAAACTGAAATACCCGAATTCTAGGGTACACGAAAACTAAATTAATACATTAATTTTAGCATTTGATGGCCGCCACGCGGTGGTGGATTACCTTATAAAGCGAATCCCATGTCAGTTTTTTTTTTTTTTTTGTTGTTTTCGCGAATTTGTCGCTCGTAAAACGACTCTATTCAAATTTCGAACTTCAAAATGGTATGTGAGCGGGGTATGCTGGTTCGTTAAGCAGCTTAATTGTCAAACAGGCCAAGTGCGCCGTTTGCTAATCATCAACAACAACAACTACCACAAGAAGAAGAAGAGTCAATGAAACCCAATAGAAGAAACATAAAAATAAAATAAAAAAAAAAACTATTAATCTCAAAGACAAACCTTCTGCAGAACAATTCAATGTCATGAAAAGGCAGCTGAAAAATTTATGAAATATCAATTACTTTTCAAATGTATTAAATTTCAAATAATCCTAAAAATTGTTTGACAGCATTTTTGTTTCTTTTCATTCAGTTAAGATATTTATTTTGCTGCAGTTTTTTTTGTTTTTTCATACCAAAAAACAAAAGGTAAATTACAATTTTGGCGTTAAAATTATACGAAAATCGAAAAATATTTGTTACTTTAATTAAAAAGAATCATTTTTTTTTATGATAAATTTAGACTGATTTCTTTAAATAAGAAATCCGGCAAGAAATCTTGCTATGAGTTTAATACAAGTTATACAATATTTCCAATTTCTTCTTTATGTTTTTCGAAATTACAGTTTACGCATAAATTTTCTACAGAAACTCTTGTCTTCGAATATTAAGTTCTATGACAGCTGCACATGTTTCTTATGCAGATTTATTTTAATTTTATTCTTCATTTTTTTTTGGCAAATCCTCTACTTGAAGCGTGATCAAACAACCGAAAAGGAACACAACAAAGTTGTTGCATGCCACTAAAAGTGAATGGACAAACAAGAAAACGAATTAAAATCAACACGCGACCAGCGAAACGACCCTTAAGCAAAACGAAAAAAAACATCTGTCGCTGCTTTGAGAACCAACTCAAGCAAAAACAAAATAAATATATATATATAAAAAGGAAAAAAAATTGTTACCAAGAAATGAAAAAGAAATCTGCAGCGCAATCTTTGGTTTCAACGTTTGGAATTGGGTTTGAAGTTGAATACTCTTTTAGTAGGGGCTGTTTTCTCAGTTCCTGTTATTCTCCTCTTTTTTTTTTCTTCTTTGTGACGCGTGCAGGCGGCAAGCGACGCGTGTCCAGCAGCAACAACAACAGCAACAAATCGGGGCAAGGTTTTTTTCTTTTCTTTTGTAGGGTTTAAATGCATTGGCAGTAGCTTCAAGGAGTATCTACAAAAAAGGGGCACCGGCTGCGTGTTGCACCTGCCACTTGGCCGAGACAATGCCAGCAGCGACTCTTCCACACCCAAAATGGTAAAATGACGCGCATTCGAGTCCCCTTTTTGTGCCTGCTTCTCTCCCTCTCCCTCTCCCTCTCCCTCCCTTGCACTCACTATCGCTTCAGCTGATTATGAGATCAAGATAAGCGTCATTCTCCTCATTCTCATCAACGTCAGAAGTGGCGGAACAGATGCGTTCTAGGTTGCTTTTGTATTTCCCTACACTCGAAGAAACTGGCCACTCTTCAATTTTGAATATTCAAATCAAATGTCAAATATTAAATAATATTTGTACAATTGTCATTATGCAGTTGAAATCGAATCGAATCGAATCTTTCATAGAAACTATGGACAAAAAACAGAAGAGAGGAGCATTTTGGCAGACTTTCCATTTGTATTATTCATTTTTCTCAAAAGCTATAAATTTCAAATTTATCTCTTGAATTGGGTTTAAAGTGTTCAGATTTAAGACTAACTACAATCATTACAGCTGAAATTTCAGCTTAAATAAAAATAGTATAATTTTTTATTTACGTAATTTAATGTTTAATTTACATCTGCATATAGACTGTAGTAAATAAAAGTGAAATATGCAAATTTATTTACTATTTGTCTACCTATTTCTCAGACATTTGTTTTTCACAGTGTACGCAGTATTTTCTTTGCTTTTCACCCACACAATACACACAAGTAGTTGTAAGTAGCCACCCGGCAAATGCGTAATGTGTAATTTGATATCAGGACGTGCTCCGGCTTAGGGGTTAGTCGGTCGACTTAGACGACAAACATATACATGTATATACATACATATATATACATATATACGTATGCAGCTCTCTCACTTTAAATATGGGTTTTTGGGCGTCATCAATCACTTGTTGATTTCATTCCGGGTGCAGGCAGAACATTTGTTAAAAACATTTCAAGCTGCTGCCCCCGTCCCCTGTCCCCCCGCCCCATTATAAATCATATCAAAGAAAAATGAAAAAAAAAAAAATTATATATAATGAAATAAAAACATATGATTACATGCTCCAATAACCGTCGCCCTTCGCTGCCACTAGATGCCCCCGTCGTGGCCAACCCTCCCCGCCGTACCTTCTTCTTTATTGCCAGACTGACAAATTTTTATTGCAGCTCAATCAAATTACAAGTCGCTTATTATTTTTATTGTTGTTGTTGTTGTTGCATGCAGCAAGCGAAACAATTTTTGTTTTTTTTTTTTTGATGTTTGTGTGTGGTATGAGGTCTCTGGGGAGTGCGACAGAGAGAGGAGAGAGGAACGATGGTGGCAGCTATTACAACAAACAAATGAGCAAATGAAACGTCGTCTGAGTCAGCATTTCCAGCTGGGGAACCAGAGCAGTGGAAACGGTACGAAAAATGTTTTTCACCAATAAAACAAAAGCAATACATTCGATATGCATATACATATTTATAGAACTGACATTCAACCACATCAAAATTGCAAGCACAACAGTTCAAAGTTATGTAGGATTTATAACATTTAAAACAGATACATAAATTATTGTCATTATATATGATCATAAATCTGTAAAAATAACCAATTTGAATCTCAATTCCTAAAGTTCTACTTCTCGAGCGAACACTGTACTACTGTTGCATTTAAGACATGGGCATGTTTTGCTCTAAAATACAGTCCACAAACAGTTTTTGTTTTTGGAATTGGCATAGAGACCAATTAGGCGTGGAATGCGGAACACCAAATGTGCTAAAAGACCATATAAATTATACATGCTATACAATACAGCTGTACAATCATATATACACCGATGGTGTGCGTGTGTGTTTGCGTATGTACTTGTGTGCGTGCTCAATTTGTTGATGTTTATTGCGAGCTTTAGACGAAGTCAAGTGCTGCACTTAATTAGCCAAAGGCGGCCTGGGAACACACAAATGCGACAGCCAATGGGAATGGGAATGGGAACGGGAACGGGAACAGGAATGAAACGAAATGAGAACAGAAACGAAAAGACGCGACGAAGCCCATTAAAAATTTGCGCGCACACTGCGACAATTTTGCCATATTTACTCTTCTTCCATTTTAATACCCTTTGCAGAGGGTCTTATAACTTTGTTACGAGCCATGTAACGGATCTATCAAGTACATAAATATATTCTTGATCAGTCTTAAAGCTTTCGTCATGAAATTTTGCATTAGATCGAATTTTCGAACGATCGGTTAAAAATATACTTTTGTTTTTCATGTTCGTAACATTCTACATACCATATACATAATAAATATATAATAAACATAATAAAACCTTATATGGAAACAAAACAGTAAACAAAATCACGTTTTTAATCTCCCATTTAGGGTATTGAATCTTGGACACCCAAAAAAAAAAAAAAAAAACAGTTCTTGCTTGTTTGTTATAGGGTATCTGCTAGTCGGACATTTCCGAAACAACACTCTTGTTTGAAATTGTTCTTTTTGTGTTTTATGTAACATTTGGCTGGCAGGAAATGCCAAGCGTAAAACGTTTGCAATGGTCGCCAGATCTGCAGCAGCAGCGTTTGCGATTAAATAGCCAGAGACCGGGCAAAAAACTGCGCAGAGTTCAATGCGCTAAATAATCCCAAAAACAACAACAACAACAACAACAACAGCGAGATGCATACATATGTGTGTGTGTGTGTATGTGTGGATGCTAGGCTGTGTAAATGCATGTGTGCGTGTGTCTGTTGTGTGTCTGTGTGCGTGCGCTGTGGCAAAATGCAATCTATTAGAGAAATTGGGTCACTGCACGCCCACATTGGTAACAGAGACGTTTCACCCCCCGCTCCCCACAGCTCCCTACCGTATTGAGATCCGATCAGTTGCGATGCGAGGCGAGAGGCAACAACGGCTAATCGAGTTTAAATATAATTTACAAAATGCGGCGAAGAAAAACCGCAGCTAAAAATAATAATTACAAAAACAAATATTGTGCTAATTTTGTAATGGCTCAGAGTAAAGGGGAGAGAGCGAGAGAGAGAGAGAAACGCATGTTAAAGTACAAGAAGTTTTTTTTTTTCATTTCATTTCTTGTCTCTGACTTGCTCCCATCAATACAAATGAAATTACAAGAAATGCACAGGGTCAGCTATTTGACGAAAATGAGTGGGCGAGACGGGGGTAAATTTAAAACGGAATGGCATAAAATGGAATGGAACATGTATGAAAGCATAATGTGTGCGTGTGTGCGTGTGTGCGTGTGGCTCGATAGATAGACAAACAGATAGCTAAATTGACAAGGGTATAGGGGGGAGTGGGGGGCTAGACGGAGCGTCGTGTGAAGCAACAAGCCAAGTACATAATTTCGAAATGAATATGGCGACAAAAGAATTTTAAATATGTATGCGTATGCGTATGCGTATTCGTGCCTGTGTGTGCGCACACATTTTTCCCCATTTCGGTTCCTAAACGGAAACAAGCGATAATAAAATATTTACAACAGCAGCAGCGGCAAAAACAGCGCACGACGCCAACAAAAAAAAAAAGAAAAAATTTTAAATGAACAGCGCAGGAGATGTCGCGTCCGCAGTAGCCGCATAAATGTTTAAAATGCGATCTCAGCCAACTGCGACGTCGACGACGTAAAGTAAAGCAAGGCAACGTAATGCCCGCCATAAGCAGCAAAGCGTGTAATAAGAATCATAAAAAGTAAAGCACTGAACAGCAACAACAACAGCAAGTCGCAACGGTAGCGCAGCAGCAGCAGCGCAGCCATGTGCAAAAGTCATATGGGCGCTTTGCTGCTGCTGCTACGCCAACAGCGACTGCGACTGCGACTGCGACTGGTACGCGCATTGCCGGGCAAATTACAACAAAAATGCGCTCGACTGAGCGAATTCACTTCTTGCTTTGGAAACCGCGTCGCGTCGCACAGTGGGCCAAGGCATGGCCTTGTGGGGGCGAACTTATGAAATGTACTCTACTTACAAACGGGAAGTAAAAATTGCAACACAGACAAGCACAATAAATAAAAGCACACATGTATTTTTTAACAGAATGCGAGACAAATTATAAATCAAACGCACATCGAATCGAACAAAACTGTTTCGCCTTGTCTCGGAGCACAGAATCGGAGCAGTGCATTGGAAGTCTAAAAATATTATGGAAAATGTGTTCATTTCGAACAGTATCAATTAAGTTTACCACAAGGCTATATATAATTATACTATATATACATATACATATATGAACATATATGTACAGTTGTATTTTGGAAAATTACATTACAATAAAAATCGCTCGAGAATGTACAACACACACACACACACACACATCATTTGAATTACAAAGTTGAAGTGGAGTTTGTTGGTAATTGTTGTTCTTATTTATTATTGTGGGGGTTCTCTTTCTATTCCCCTTTTCAAAATTCTGCTTGGATCTTGTGTGTTGTAAGCCGCCTAAAGGAATTTTTTTTTTGTGTTTTATAAAATCTGTCCAAAAGATTAGGGTTTTATTTGAAAAAGTATTTTCCGAAGTACTTGAACAAAATCGAACAAGATCCAACTAAGCGATAAATTATTATTTTCTTGTACTTATAATTTTGTATTTTATACTTAATTGTTTTACCAAACAACTCCTTTGCAAATTCCCAGAAAATGTCACACTGTGCCGTATGCTTTGTACTTCCACACACCGAAAATCTCACACTTACATGATTTTTTCCTAAATCGCGTGCGTGTGAAAGGGTAAAACGGTAAACGCGCACATGTGTGTGTGTGTGTTGTGTGTGTGTGTAGTGGGCAATGTAATTAAAAAGAGTTGAGCAAATATTTGACGAACGTGCAGAAGCAATTAAACGGCCACACCACCAATAATAACAAATGGAGAGAGAGCGAGAGAGTATGTTTTTGATGCGGGTGCCGCTCCAGGAGGTACGGATGCGGATGCGGGTGGCAGGATGACGCACCTAGACCGAGACCATATGACTTTGCAAAAAAAAAACAAAAAACAAAACCGGCAAAATCCAGAGACTAGACATGGCGGCGTTGCCATATCCGAAGCCGAAACAAAACAACAAATTTCGCTGCCGCATGCAGAAAAGTTGAATGAAACTACAAACACACACACACACACACACACACAGAGAGACAAAGTGTGAGTCTGCGGTTTTTATAGTAAAGAGTGCGGCGATGAAGATAAGGCACAAAATGAAATGAAGTAAACAATAATAAAAGCATAAGGCATATGGCAACCCCCCCTCTACTAATGCTCCCTATTACACTTGGCCACAATTCGCTCCCCGCGTCCCCGATTGGAACATAAAAGCAAATAAACTAAAGTCGCTGTGCAACCGCCCCCGCACACGCACACACACGCACTTTGTTCACAAGACAAAAGCGAAACGCATTAACATTAACTGCCAAAAACAAAAACAAACAACACTCTTCTCGCTAGCTAGCTATCTCTCTCGTGCTCTCCTTTCCTTAGCAGAGCTTTTTGCAGGCAAGTCAACAGGGTTGCATGCAGGAGTAAATGGTGTGTCTATGTGTGTATTTGTGTGGATGCTCTTACCGCGTCAATGTTAACGTCAATTCGATTTCGATTGCCAGCAGCCCGTTGTCGTTGTTTTTGTTGTTTGTGTTCTGCTCTTCAATTAAAAAAAGGCACTTTTAATTATTGCTTCATTTGCGGCGTGTGTTGTTGTTTTGTTGTATAAACAAAAGCAGCTGGAGTTAATTGCTTTTGTTATTGTTGTTATTTTCGCCTCAGCAGCACAAGGAACTCAATAAACGCGAAACACAAACACACACATTTAAAAATAATATATGAAAAAAAAGAAGCAACAACAGCAGTGCAGCGACAGCAAAAAGTTATTACTAAAACATACTGCGATAAAAACAAAATTGTAACTTTAACAGCGAGTTATCGCCTTTAATTGCCGCGCGCGCTCTCGTTACAATCTACAACTATTTTTTTTTTTTTTTTTTGTGTTATATATTTTGCTGTCCCGATTCGTTTGTCCGCTGCGCTGTGTTGTCGTCGTCTCGTGCGCGCATCGGTCGACAAATAAATGCGGGCAACGGCGACGACGCGCTCACTATAAACGGCTCGCCTGCTTCCTCTCCCGCTCTCTCTGGCGCTTACGCTCTCAGCATGGTGACAGTGCAGAAGGTAAACGAGCGCGACGGCGATAGCATTTCTAGCAGCGCATGTGACGTCACACGTCCGTTTTGTATTTTGAGTATGAGTGCAAACAATAACATAATAAAATTAACAGCAATATACTATTGCAATATACTTTTTATTTGCTTGGTAATTAATTCGAAATGGAAGCATTCGAATTTGCAATTCATAAAAGAATTGTAAATGAATTTACAACTGACAGAAAAATAATAAAATTAAACTTGGCTTGAAATCTTAAGAAAACCATAAATAAGTTGAACTTTGAGTTTAATACGTTTTACACACACATATCTATATAAAAGGAAACAAATGTAACTCTCTCTTAGTGTGACCTTCTTATGTGGTTAAGCAACAGCAAAAGTGCTGCCCATTGGCAACGCTAGTTGGCAGCACTGGCTCATTACTCACGCAAAAACAGAAACAGGACCCGGTGTAAATGTGCCGTTAGCTGCCCGCTGACTGCCGTATTGTCGCATGCTGTGCGTATCCTTGAGGCATTCACTGTTACTTGTTCGCTTCTTGACCATTTCTGTTCCTTTTTGTTGCTTCAGTTTCTTTTTGCAATTTTCGGCACACACACAGAAAGCATGCGACACGTAATTGCAGTTAAATTTTATTGCAGTCACGTAGCGCAAAACAAAACTTACGAAAAACGCACAGCGCGGAGGTGTGGAAAGGAGAAGGGGGATGCGATGGCAAAAGTCAAAAGAAATATTCAACCGCTGCGGCAAAAACAAAGAAGGCAAAAGCAACAGAGTGCGTTGTTCTGCGGCTCCTTATTCTTCTGCTTCTTCTACTTATTATTGCTGTTGTTGTTGCCGAACATACGTCAACGCCAGCGGCTTTTGGTTGTTCTTTTTCTGCTTTTTTTTTTGGTTTTTTTTTTTGTTCTTGCCTTTGTATAAACAATTTCATTTTGAACTTCTTTCACTCATTCCTTGCGCATTGTTGTTGTTGTGGTTTTTATTCTTGCTTTAGAATTGATCCACGGTGAAAGTAATGGGCAAAAGTTCGTACCGTGTAAAACTCGGTAATTAAAGCGTCGGCACTTCTCGTCTCCGATTGCTGTGGCTGTGGTTATATATAGCCTATATCTATATATTATAGAAGGGGTATATACTCACAACTGTGTACTGTGCATTAGGCAAATAATTTAGTTAACGCTGTCAAAGTTTATAAGCCCAACAACACAAAGGCCTACAATTATTATAATATTCCAAATATAGTTCTTATTAAAATGGATGCCAAAAAAAAAAATTAGTCGGATAATCCAGTTCACGGTTCGAACCAATATCTAACTCAATAACTAACTTTCTAAATTAATATAAACTGTCAAAACAGGGTATTTGGCTGTCGACTTGCTGCCACCAGAGCCGCAGCAGCCGTAACTGCGCAGAGATTAATCATCGCTTGTTAAATGCTGCCTTTGAGTCATTCGTTTTGCGTTACGTGAACTTGGCCAAGACAGAAAAATCAGGTAAGAGTGCTCTAGTAGGGTGTGCCCGACTAGCTGATAGCTTGTTCCCATTCGGCCTTCTCATGTGCACTCTGATTAGCGGCTTCTTCTTCTTCCCACCACTGTGAAATTCACTATTGAATATTTTGCAAGTTTATTGACCGATCTTTATGAAAAAAATATTTACATGTTTGTATATTTTTTTTTTTAATGTTGTGAGTTGGGGGGGGGGGGCGGGAGGGTGAACTATTTAAAAAATGAAATATTCTTGATATGTATGTGCATGCATACGGCTCTTATATTCTCTGATATATGTGCGTTAAAAAAACAATGTCTTAAAATAAATATTTATCGATTAAAGAAATGGGGCAAGATATCAAAAAAAATAAATAAATAAATGATGAACTTTTTCTGCGTATGGCATACCGAAATTATATATTGCATTTCAATTTCAAGCAGGCAGGCAAACATGGCTAAATCGACTCGGTTCGTCGCCCTGATTAAAAATATATATGTACTTTATTACAAAAATGCGGACATATCCGATATACCCTTGTTGGTCCATTTTCAACGGGGGAACAGGGTATAAAAATAGCGCATGAACTTTGTACCTGCCTCCATACCAGTTGCCCCTTCCCTCCTCCCATACACTTGCAATCTGCATAGTCTTGAATTATTTATGCACATGGCTACCAGCCACGCCCCCAGGCAGCCGCCCACACGCAGCCGAAGACAATTGCTGCGGCAAAAACAAAACGCACACGCAGAGGCAGCGACCGCGCTGCCAGCGTCTCTGTCAAAGTTACTCATATGAAAAATATCTAATAAGAAAACCAATAAACTGCAAGAAGAGCAAAGGCAAAGGCTAACTGGGACTGGGCAGGCAGCGAAACGCAGCGCAACGGTTTTGTGCGGGGGCGAATGCGCGAAGTGCAAGTAAAAGAGAGAAATACATGAATGCACATACTTACATTTATGCATGTATGTACGTGTCTGTGTTCAAACTTACATTTGTTGTTGCTGCTGCTTCAAGGCAATTTAGCGTATTTTGTTGTCGTTGCTGCAGTTGTTGTCGTTGTTGTTGTAATAGTTGCTGCTGCTGCGCGGCAAGAGCACCACAATCCATATTACGACGTCGACGTGCAAAGCAGAAGGCAGAGAAGGCAGCAATAACAAAGGAACTGCGGCTAACTGTGCCTCAAACGTGAACGTGATCCGATTCAACGGCGCCTTGCTCTCTCCTTAGGCTCTCCGCTCGCTCTCTCACTCTCTCTGTGCACACACATACACTCTCGTTCACTCTCTCTCTTTCTCTGGCGCGCTTTTGATCAGTTTGGCATAAATTTGCGAGACTGCGTCTTGAATTACAAATTGGAATCGAATTGGAAACCCGTGTTTGCAGCATTTATTTCAATTTCTGTTTAATTTGCATTTCTCTTGTATGTTTTTCGTGCTTCGTGCTGTGTACTTCGTACTTTGTGCATGCCCATGCATTCTTAAACCGCTTCCTTCGCCTGTCGTGGCTGCTGCGTAGGCGAATGCTGTTACTCCAACAACAACAACAATACGGTGCGATACGAGCGTGCGAACAAACGAACGAACGAACGAACGAACAAACGACCGGGCGAGCGAGCAACGTCGAACGACGAACGACGACTGCCGAACACGAACTTTATGCGCTGGAGCTGGGCTGCTGCTGGTACAACACCCACACACATGCATGCAAATGTCTCTTTGTGTGTGTGTGTGCGTGTGTACTCCACACTACTAAGCTGCAACTGAAGTGCCGTTCCGTTTGCTGCTGTCGCTTTTACTTCATTTTTCCTGTCGTTTTGTCATTGCTCGCCTCCAATTGTTTCCTTCTTTATTTTGTTGTTGTTGTTGCGTTTATTTTTTGGGTGTAGTCAGTCAGCCCTTTTGTTGTTGTTGTTGCAGTTGTTGCTATTGCTGCTACTGCGCTGCTTGCACTTGATATCCATCTTAAAATTTAAGATTTGCGTTTGCCTTACATTTACATATACACAAATTACACTAGATACGTCTGTATACTTTTTATATGCAACTGTGCTGCATTTATGATAGAACCGAAAAAAATAAACAAATAGTACTATGGAGCTACGAAAAAAACAGCCGTGCGTAATTTCCACGAATTTGTGTTTGTCGTGCGTTTTTCTGTTAACTGGGGATGTTCATATCGCATCGATATATCGATATATCGATATTGAAGTTACAAATTTGCGATATTTTGATGCGAGTCTATCGACAAATTTGGGGAGCACTTGCTATTGCTCTGTCTCTCTCGTATTTTTCAACACTTCCATCTCTGTACTTTTGCACATGCGAGCGAAAAGAAAAAATAAACAAATCAAGTAAAACAAGGAAAAAGATTTACAGGAAATGAAAATCTTACTGCACTAGAACTTCTTTAATTTTCTTTTCAAATGTGAATGTCCCTATTTCATTTAATTTTTTTAAAATCATATTTCATTTTATTCGGCGCCTTATTCTCAACAATTAAGTGTGACCTACCTACAATATACAATATAATACTTATATAGCTTATCTTGGCGGTGTTTCACAACACTGGAATATAAGTGTAAGACCTCGACAGCAAATCGACTTATCGAGTACTTAATTCGTTACTTTAGGTGTATGTTGAATTTGAATTCAAATACTTACTTCTCGATTCATTTTCAAAATTGGCAGTCGTCGTTTGGGTAATCACACATTGTGCTCTCTTCATGGGTCTATTGAATCTTCATTACCCATTAGTGTTACAGACCTATGCTTATGTACATTTTGTGCAGCGGCAACGTAATCTTTTTTTTATCAATGTATAAAATGAAGATTATCCAGTACCGATCACTAATCACCAGTTACAGGTGCCTGGCAGCACTGGCCAGATTTAACAGAGAGTTTAACCAACACTATTTAATGACCACTGTCTGTTAGTATTTAAAGGCGAGCTTGATTTCAACTACCAGTTATCCCCGCCTATTATAACCATACAGCGCTGTACAACACTGTTTGTTTGTGCATTGGCAGCACCGAACACTGTTCACTATAATTATCGACGATGTTCTATGCCAAGTGTACAATGGCGAACGAGTATCGATTTCAAGACTTAAGATGTGTGCTTGGCAGCACTGGCCAGCATTTTGCGCACTAAGGCATTTAAAACTGTCCGTTAACATTTGATTCGACAAAGCGCAAGTACAAAATTAATACATTGTTTTTATATATTTTGTCACGTTTTTAATTTTCATACCGTTTATATTTACTTATTTACATTATGAATTCAATTTGTCAACTGTCGGTTTTTATTTTTTGAGTCACTTAAAACTAAGACTTCGGGCTCCAGTTTTTTGTTTTTTTTTTTTACCTTTTAGCTTATCGTTATTTGTTGTCTGTATGTATGTATGTATATAAAAAAACACGCACATTATATAATTGGAGTTGTCGCTTCTGTGTCGCTTAACTATACATATACACACACATATCTATATATATATATATATATATATGTATTTGTATTTATATGCTGACTTTGTTTACACTATATAGATTGTGTTTGTTGCTGCCGTTATGCTTATTGAGTTTCCTGTCCTTTGACAGACGGAAACGGAAGTGTACGAATTAACACAATTTTTTTACTTTCCTCTTCTTCCCTAAATAACCGTTACACTGCCGGCCCTCGCGTTTCTTCGCTAACTAAATAGTTAAAACGTCGTGTCGGGCGAGTTGCACTTAAAAATTGTCTAAACAAATGTTTCCATTTAATATATATATATATAATGTGGTTTTCTTTTTTTTTCTTTTTTGCGCTATTTCTTTTTCCACTTCTCTTGTTTAACACGTTCTTTACAATTTCACAACATAATTATTACATAATTATCGTTTAGTATTCTGTTTTTTGTTTGTTTTATAAATATGTATATGTATAATATTTATTTATGTTTATAAAAGCGCTTAAGTTCGTCATATTTATATATGTATATAAAAAAAAAAAACTGATTACAACACAAATATAGTTAAAATTTACAAATGTTTGCTGTTGCTGCTGTTGTTTTTTTTTTTTGTTGTAGCTGGTTGTTTTCTTGTTTGTTTTTCTGCGGTTTGGTACTTGAAATTAACGTTAAACGGCTGCGTGTACAATCTCTCCATAGTGTGTGTATATATATATATAAATTGTCGACTGCTTTATATAGTTTTTATTATATATAATATATATGTAAATTTTGGGGTCTAACAATTTGACAAATCAACAAAAATTATTTTAAGTTAATTAAAAAAAATAATCAAATTAGATAACTAAAATTTATAAGACTCGCGCATCATATTTGTTGCTGTTGTTGCAGACAATATGCTTTCCTTTCCTTTTGCTTATTTCTTTTATTTTTCAACTTCTTGTTGTTGTTGTTGTTGTTGTTGCTGTTGACCAGAGCGCTTATACGAAAACAAAACTTATATATGTATATATATTTTATGATGATTTCCAAAAATGTTCTGTCAATCCGTTTAGTAGTAGTAGTAGTTGTTGTTGTTTGTTGGTTGTTGTGTGTGTGTGTGTAGTGTTGTCTAACTGTTCCAGTCTGTTCCGTCACGCGCTGGCGGGCCTGCCAACTCGATTGCTTTGCTCTCGTTGTGTCCCTTTGCTTGGCTCCTTCCTTCGCTTTGTGCGCCGCACCACTAGCTTAGCTAATTTATTGCTTAAATGTTGCTGCTGCTGCTGCTGCGTCGCCGCACCAATTTATAGCGACTGCGCAGCACGTGTGAGGCAGCTGCTGCGCCCTCCGCTCCTACTTCTAGTTCTACTTCCTCTTGCTCTTCTTTCGCTCCGTCTTCGTTGTTGTTGCCAGCATTGTCGCTGCTTTTGCGCACTTGCTGTCGTTTGCCCAATCTCGACAGTCTGGCAACCCTTGCGGCTGCTGCTGCTGTTCCGCTTCCGCTTCCGTTTCCGGCTGCCGTCGGGCTGCGCACAAAACGGTATTTGTTGAGTCGTTGCCTTTGCTGTTTTGGTTTTTGCTGCTGCTGCTGCTGCTGATGCTGCTGTCGTCGCCGCCGCAGCTGTCGCAGCAGCTGCAGCTCATTTTGCAGCTGCTGCTGGCGCTGATGCAGCCGGCAGCGGTGCCGCTGCAACATGACCTTTACCGTTGGCGTACCCCGTTCGGCCGGGCAGCAGCCGCCCAGCGGCCGTGTCGTCATTGTTGCTGTTCTTGCTGTTGCTGTTGCTGTTGTTGTTGTTGTTGTCGTCATCATCGGTGTCTCCCCCATCTCCTGCTGGCCGCTGCTGCGTTTCGTTGTGTTGTTGTCCATGTGCCTCAGCTGCTGTTGCGCCCACCTCGTTGTTTCACGTCCATGTCCGTGTCCTTGTGCTGTCCATTGTTGTCCGGTTGCGATAGGGACGACGGCGGCGGCGGCGGCAGCGGCAGCAGGCGCGTTGGCGCCCGTCTTTGCTGCCATTTCAATTTCTACCGCGGCGGCAGGCGACGCATCGGCGCCCTTATCTTGCGGCGAGGATTCTGCATGGCGTTGCCAGCGTTTGCCGGCGGATTGAACCTGTCAAATGGGAAGAGTTGCTTAGTACAGGGTGTTCACGGTGTGCAGCACTTTCAACACACACGCAAATCAAGGCGGCGGGCGGGCGGGCGGTTGAGCGAGCGAGAGAGAGAGAGTGAGAGAGAGTACAATTCATCACGATTGAGAGACCCACAGATTATGCATTGTGACGTCACATTAACAAATAAGGATAATAAGTCATCCTTCGTCATTTCAAGCATTTCTTAAGTTCTTATAATTTACAATAAAAATTTAATTAAATTATCCACGATTAAGGTAATATAACCAAAGTAGGCAAACTATCTAATCCACTATAAGATATAACTCCCATAGGAATAATCGAATGACGTTTTGATATTACAAGTTTCTGCCTTGAAAGCATAGGACTATCGTTTTATATAGACTCTATAAAAATACAGATCGAAACCTGAGAAATTGATATGGTGACGTCACACTCTCTTAAAACGCGTTCTTTTGTTTCAGCGCCGCATAAAGTACCGTTAGTTGCGGTCACTCAATCGTGGTTTTGATCTTTATGACTACACACACACACACGCTAAGATAAAAAAATATTGCACACACACACGCACGCACATAATTCAAATGAACAACACATGGTAGAAATGTATATATGTATGTGCATTCAAATCAAGACATTTATTTTGTATTTGGTTAAATGAAAATGTGCCTTAAAAATTAACGTACGCAATGCAAAAATTGTCTTGTAACGGTTAAAAATGCATTTGTTATTGTTTGTGCATAGTGTAAGTAAAAGTGTGTCAGTGTGTGTGTGTGTGTGCGGGTTTCTGCAGCTGTGTGCCTGTTTCAATTGAACATTAGGCCAAATTAAACAAAAACACTCTCTCTCTCTCTCTTACACTCATTCTCTGTCCACTCGAATTGATTGCCAGCTTTTTGATCATCGTGTGCTTTGTCATTATTGCTGTCTCTGTCACTCTACTTACGCGAATATATTGGCTGGCGCGGGCGCGCCGGCATTAAATTGGAACGGAGCGGCGTTTGGCGTTGACTGCAAAAGATATTTGGGTTTTTTTTGTTGTTTTTAAAGTGTTTCAATTTCAAAAATAATTTTTTTTTTTTTTTTTGTTTTGTTTTGATTACAATTTTGTGGACGGCAAATTAAAATGAAAAGAATATGCCAAAAATGCGCATATACATATATTTCTCAATTTTAACATTTTGCACATCATTTGTTGCTGTTCAACACTATTTGGCATTTGGTGGGTGTACATATGTAAATGTATATGTATGTATATATATATATATATATGTATGCATGTATGTATATGTGAAATGTGAAATGGCGCCTGATGCTACTAAAAAAAAAAAAAAAAAAAAAAAACAACCAAGCCTTCAATGGAATAACTGTAAATCTGATGTATGCGAGTGTGCGGAGGGGTGGATGATGGTGGATGGGGGGTTTGTGTGTTTTATTAATTAAAGCTGTATTAGCTAGTGCTGGCAAAGATGAAAAGTACAAAAGAATAACTTGATTTGCTACATACTAAAATTACAGTTACAACTAAATACAAATAAATTCTATATATGTAATGTGCAGTTTGACAAGCAGAGTGGTTAAAGAAAAGCATGCAAAAGGATGTAATGAAATGTTTTAAAACTAGCTACACTTCGAATATATACTATTTCGAATAGATACATTATGAAATACATTTGATGAATGTTACAAAAAAAAAAATTCGATCGATTTTTACTGTCCATTTTGTTTACCTGCATTTGCTGCGCTGCGGCGGTAAAATTGAACAATTTATTTGCTGTTGGCATCATGGTTGATGCAGCATTAGTTCTCGGCGCAGTGGCCCCAAATTGGAAAAGTCGTTCCGTTTTTGAATAGAACTGCATTGGCCAACCATATTGAAAAAGTAGTAGTGTTGTAGGTAGGTAGTTTTGATAGTAGTGGCAGTAGTAGTAGTAATATTTATAATAGTAGCAGTTATAATAGTAGCAGTAGTAGCAGCAGCAGCAGTTGTTAATTTTAATTCGGATTATTCGGTAGAAGTTATGGTTGTTATAGTATTTAGTTATCGCATATATTCGTGCCCGTGCCCAAAAAGGTTGTTTTTAATTTTTTTTGTTTTTTTGTTTTGTAGTTGCATATAGTAGCGGGTTTGGGAGGAGGAGTACATATTAAATAGATTTCGTTTTTTTTTTTTCCAACAGTACAGAGCCGGACAACAATCAACATATATTGTAAAAGGATCAATGGAAAAAGAGAAATGAAAAAAAAAATGAAAGACAAGAAAAAATATAAGTATAAAATGAAAAAATTAATTTGTTTTTTTTCTTTGACTAAACGTATGAATGCATGTGTCATCGATAAACGATAAACACAAGCACACACAGTTAACGACAATTTAACAACACTGCCGAAAATGCATGCAAAGTAATAGAAAAAAATAGCCGCCAACAGCAACAACAATAATTGCAATTATATATAGTTTTTTTTTTTTTTTTTTGGTTTTTTTTATGTTACACTAGCATATACTAATGCATATACTACGAGTGTTGCCTGGCTTAAGCTTTTTATACTCGTTCACGAAGCGAATAATGACCTACGCCCACTGGGGGCGTGGCAAATCGATTTAATCTATATATCTCCGTCAGTTTTAAAGCTAGATACACCAAATTTGGCAGACAGATTACTAATATCCTTTTCTACAGATCGTACAATAATTTTTTGCCTACGCCCACTGAGGGCGTGGTAAATATATTTAATGATTCTCCATTAATTATAAAGCTAGCTACAACAGATTTGGCAGACATATAACTTATAACTTCTAAAGATTGTACAAAAAACTTTTGGCTACGCCCACTTAGGGCGTGGCAAATCGATTTAATCTATGTGTCTCCCTCAGTTTTAAAGCTAGAACTTCTCTAAAGATAGGAATCGATAAAAACTATATATGTTATAAGATGCGAAATCCCTATCCCCCAAGAGTCTAGAGTCAACAAATTTGATTTTATGATTACCACCCCTAACGATCGAGTTGAACATTTTCGGTACTATCGATATTTACCAATATATAAGAATACAAATACAAAATAATAATTCAGACCTTCCTCGACCGTTTTAAACTGTTAAACTGTGAACGAGTATTGCGCAGTCGGGTGCAACCGACAACTTTCTTACTTGTTATCTATGTTATGCTTTCATGTTGAACTTACATCGGTGTTGTTGGCCGCGTTGCCAGCTGCTAAGTTGGCCGAAAAGTTAAATGCGGCTGTCTGCGGTGCACCTGCTGTAAATTTGAACGCTGGCTTTGGCTCGACGCTGCCGGCAGCGGCAATCGAGGTATTTGCGCCGAAACTGAAGCCGCCCGATGCGGCCTGCTAAACGCAAGCAGAGAAAGTGTTGTTAAGGCGCCATTGAAAACGAAGAGTGAATTGTGCAACACTTACCGGCGCCGTGGCAGGGATGGCGCTGCCAAAGTTAAATGCTTGCTGGGGCGCTGTTGTCGCCGCAGTTGTTGACGGTGCCGTATTGAATATGTTTGCCAGCGACGATGCGGGGGCTGGGGGGCCGCCGGGCGCTGCGTTCGCACTGAAGGGATTGCTCACATTGCCGAAAACGTTCGAGATGGGGCCATTGCCGGCGCCGGGTGTTGCAGCTGCTCCGCCCCCTGCCCCTGCCCCTGCCCCACCCGCTGCGGCCAAGCCAAACAGCGAGCTGAGCGGCTGCATGGCATTTGTTGTTGCCGTTGTTGTTGCTGGCGATGCTGCTGCTGCTGCTGCTGCTGCTGCTGGCGTATTGCCGCCAAAGATTGCGGCGCCGCCACTGCCGAAAATGGGCAAGGTTGCTGCTGTGGCCGGATTGCTGACAAAAGGACTGGTTGTTGTTGTCGTTATTGTTGCTGCCACTGCAAAGGGCGTAACTGCCGCTGATGTCGTTGCCGTTCCTCCAGCTGTTGGAGTTGCTGTGGGCCAACCAAAGCTGCTCAGCGCTGTTGTTGTTGTTGTTGTGCTGGTGATAATTCTGCTGCTGCTGCTGCTGCTTGTGGCCAGCTCGCCAACGGGCTTGCCACCAAAGCCCAACGCTGGGCCGCCAAAGGTGGTGCTGCTGTTGCTCTTGTTGCCGCCGCTGCCAAAGGTAAACGGCGACTTGTTGCTGCTGGCTACGGTCGGCATGCTGAAACTCTTGCCGCTGTTGGCCGTTGCTATGGAGCCAAAGATGTTCGCAGTGTTGCTGGTGCTTGCTGCTGCTGCTGCTGCTGCTCCGGCTGTTGTGCTTGCTGCCGATGTTGCTGGCGAGCCAAAGAAGAAATTGCTGCTGCTGCTGCTGACGACAACAGTTGAGGCTGCTGCTACTACTGGCTTCACTATTGGCGCTGCGGACAAGTTTCCCTGATTGCCAAAGGCAAATGTTGGTGCTGTGGCCGCTACTGCTGTTGCAATTGTTGCTGTCACGGTTGTTGCTGCAAAGCTCAGTGGAGGCGCAACTGTTGTTGGTGGCGCAAAACTGATTGTGGTAGCTGGCGCTGTTGTTGTTGCTCCTGTTGCTGCTGCTGCTGCTGGCGCAAAACTAGGTATGGGCGCAACAGTTGCTGCTGTCACAATGGGCGTCGTCTTGCCAAAGATGAGCGATGTTGTTGCTGTCCCCGTGGCGGCCAGACTGGTGCTGTTGCTGCTGCTGCTAACGACATTGTTGCTGCCGCCGCCAAAGCTAAACATGCTTGTGGGCGACTTCAAGGTGTTGATGTTGCCGCCGCCGCCGCTGCTGCTGCTGCTGCTCGATACGGCTGTGTTGGGCGCAAGGCTGCCAAAGCTAAATAATTTGCCTTCAGCTGGAGCAGCAACAGTTGCTGTGCCGCTGCCAAATGTAAATGTTGCTGCTGCCGGCTTGACTGCTGCTGTTGCTGCTGCTGCCAGTTCCTTGCTGCCTGTCGGCGCAGACATGTCTGTTGGCTGCGTCGCGCTGCTGCCAAACTTGAAGCCAGCAACTGTTGCTGCTGCGCCAAATGTTGATGCTGCTGGTGCAGCAGCTGTCTTGCTATCGGCCACATCCTGGTTGGCAGCGGGCGCAAAGCCAAATTTAAACTGTGTGACGGGCGCAACAGTTGCTGTTGTTGCCGCTGTTGTTGTTGCTGCTGTTGCTGCTGCTGTTGCTGTTGTTGCTGCTGCTGCTGCGAAGCCAAACATAAACTTTGGCGCCGCTGTGTTGCTTGGTGCCTCGGCGCTGGCGCCCGGCTTCAGTTGCTCGCAGCAGATGCATTTGTTGCGAGTGTTGTCGTTCTGGGCCATGCACGCCTCACAATTCCAGCTGCCGGACTTTTGTGCCGCAATCAGCTGCTGGAAGCCAGCATCCGCTTTTGGCTGCTCCGCGGCGGCGAAACCGAATTTAAAACTGGTGCTGCTGGTGCTCTTACTGTTGTTGCTGCTGCTGCTGCTGGGCTTGGGATTGGGCGCCTGGCAGGCGACGCACTCGTTGCTGCCGGCCTGATTGTAGAGCATGCAGCTGCCGCACTCCCAGGTATTCGTTTTGGGCTTGAAGGCATCGCCGAAGCCGCCGCTGGGCAAGCTGTTGCCGTTGCTGCTGCTGCTGCTGCTGTTGCTGGGCATGGACATCGGCGCGGCGGCTTGGCTGGCCGCCGGCTTGCGCGGCGTCTCGCAGGCAATGCATTTGCCAGCCTCCGCTTTGTTGGACACCAGGCAGGCGGCGCACTCCCAACTGTTGGCCGGCTGCTTGAAGCGATCGCCAAAACCGCTGACAACGGGATAGTTGAAGGACAACGGGGCGGGCGCAACAGTTGCAGCTGCTGCTGCTGCTGCTGCTGCTGGGGTTGTTGCTGCTGCTCCTTTCGTTTTGGGCTTGGGCGTCTCGCAGGCCACGCACTTGCTTAGCTCCTGCTGGTTGCGCACCATGCACGCCTCGCACTCCCATTCGCTGGCCGATTTCCTGAACTGATCCCCAAAGCCGCCGAGGGCTGGCTTCAACGGTTCGGCGCCATTCGACTGCGTCTCGTCTAGACTTGTGGGCGACGCAAATGTGAAATTGTGCTTCATGCGCTTCTGTTTCGAGCATGTGGCGCCATCCGCAGCGGGGACGGCGGCGGAGTCGGTGCAGTTAATGGGCAGCGGTGTTGCAAATTGATAGCATGGACTGGCCTTGAGCTTGGCCAGCTGCTGGGCGGGCGCAGGCGCTGTTAAAGTGGCTGCTGCTGCTGCTGTCGTTTTGGGCGGCACAATAATCAAATCAAACTTGGGCTCGCTGGCCATCAACGGAAAACGTATGTTGGGCAAGTCGAGCGGTGCCGGCGCCAGATCATTCTCATCCAGGGTGCGCGCCTCCTTGCGCGCCTGATGATGCGATAGACGCGAACGCATCTTGTTCGTATGACTCTGGCTGCCCAGCGGGGCGATCGAGGCGGATGCGTTGACGGAGGCGGAGGCAGAGGCAGAGGCAGAGGCAGAGGCAGAAGCTGAGGCCGAGTTGGTTGCGGCAGCCAAATTGTCGACCTGTGGATGATGGTGCATCAGGTGTTGCTCATCATTTTGCTTGGCATTGATTTGGGAACGCGTGTTGGGCACGCGATGCAGGCGTCGACGTTCGAGCAGCTGCAACATGGTGGGCACCAGCAATGTGGATTTACTGTTAGCCGTCTGCGTTGCCCCAATAGGATTGTTGTTGCTGCTGCTGATGCTGCTGCTGCTATTATTATTATTATTATTGTTGTTGCCATACGGATTATTTGAGGGATACGAGTAGGGCTTGGCGGCATGTCGATTGCTGCGCTGCTGTTGATGCTCGCGCAACGTGCTGGCCATTTTCTTGGCATCCATGAGCGGCGTCGAATGATTTTCGAGCAGATTGAGTATACGTTGCGCCGTATTTGATAAGCCGCCCAAATTGTTGCTACTGACATCGGGATTGGGGTGACGGACAACGCCACGCGGTCGCATCTCGGTTGGCTTCATGCCATAGGTATTGTGGCAGACACGTCCGGCATTGCCGCTGCAAACGCTATCGCTGTTCGAGGGCGCCGGCGAGCTGCCGCCCGAATTGATGGCCAAATTGCCTTGACTAAAGTAACGATTGTTCGCCGAGCTGCCGCCAAAGGCGGTCGGTCCCTGATAGAAGGGTGAACTGCCGGACATGGCGCCCGAAACGCTGCTGCTCAACAGACGACTATCGCTCAGGGCCGATGTGCTGCCATATATCGAGGCGTTGAAGCGTCGCCGATGATTCAGCGAATTTAGCGACATCGTTGAATTGTATTGGGGCATGGGCGCCGTTGCATTTGTATTGAACACCGATTTGCGGCTCTGCAGATTGCCATAAAATAATGAGCTGCTAATCACATGTTTGTTGTTCAGACGACCGAAGCCGTAGCCGCCCAATGGGCCGGCAGCGGTTCCGGCTCCAGCCGCATGGCTCTCATTGCTCTCGCACTCGGAATGGGAATCGGTGCCGCTACGTTTAGTTTGTATAATAGTATTGTTGTTGTTGTTGTTTGTCTCCTGGCGCGTATTTGTTGATGTTTGCGGCTGCTCTTCCTCGTTGGGCACCTCGCTGATGGTCTTATAGCTGCGCCAGTTGGGCATCTGGCGACGATCAGCCGTCAGCGATTTTCGCTTATAGCTGGGCAGCGCCATATCGCGGCGTTCAGTCATTGGCGCAATATTCAAAGATCGTCGCGAGCTACAGCAAAGCGGATTAGCAATTGAAAACACTTTTGAAACGAAAACAGAAAAACTCACCTTATTGGCAAATCACCGCTGGTGGCAACATCTGCCTCGCTGCTGCTGCTACCGCCGCCGCCGCCGCCGCCGACGGCACCTCCGGCGGACATAAAGTTATAGGCGGGCTCGCGCTGACCCTGATTTCTGTAGAGGTTCAAGTGCGTTGTGAAGCGATTCGGTGGCGCATGGCTGCGCAGTGCATCGCTGGCAGCGGGCGTTGAGGCGTGCAGCTGTGGGCGACGACGCTGTGCATTAAACTGAGGACTAAATGTGCTTTCAGTCGGCTGCAAGTTGGACACAAAAAGAGGAATTTTTTTCAATCAATTTCCTACTTTTACTAATTAGCGTTTGGCAAGTTTACCATTTATCGATAAGTGGCCATTAAATTGGCAATGGGAAAGGGATGTTATCGATAACTGAACGAATGAACATGAAAGACAAAGTAGTTTAAGGACTTAATTATCGATACCAAATAGCTTGAAGTAGCTAATTAGCGAAAGCAAATTTAGTGAATACACTTAATAAATCATCGGACTAACGTTATCGATAAATGCTAAATGACTTTTTTTTTTTAACTATTGTTGATGCATTAATATATTTATCTATTTTCTAATTCAGGAATTCATAGAAAATATATAAAGCAATTAATTAAAATTCTGTTTTTAATCTCATTAATTTAAATTAAAATAAAAGGGTACCATAATATATATAGCTAACTGTAGTGCGTTGCACTATATGATATAGTGTTCCTGCTGATCAAGCATACACATATGCTTTATAGAAGGTCAGAGGTCTACGACAAAATTAAAAGGACACAGAAGGCAACCCTGCAATCGTTTATGATATGACCACCCTGCAGTTATCGATAATAAGATTTGGCAAAAACGATTGCCAAGGAAAAATGAATTGGAAACAAATAAGAATGCGCCAGAAGATAACCTTACCGCCTTTTTAAAGTGCACACACATGTACATGTATATGTATGTATGTATGCACATGGATAAAAAAGCACTGTTGACACAGATCAAGAATGCAGGGTATGAAAAGATTGCCTTACCTCGAGGCGCTTGCGCTTTTGCAGCGGCTGGGCCGCGCTGCTGCGGAAGTTAACACCGCGATTTGACAGCTGCGACTGATAGTTCAGTTGTTGCTGCTGTTGTGTACCATCGTCGGGCTCATCGTCGTCGTCGTCCTCTTCGGCCTCGGCGTCCTCGTTTTCGTCGTCGTCATCGTCCTCGTCGTCGCGAGCGGCCAACTGGCGCTTGCGCAATAAACTGACATTATATTCGCTGCGACGCGTCTGCTCGTCCTCGCCGGCCAGATCGTGTTCGGCTATGTTGTCGGCCAGCTGAACCTCCTCTTCGTTGAGATCCTGCGCATCGGTGCCATCGTCCACAGCCAAATCGGGCGCATCGTCGGCCTCCAGCTGTATGCGACGACGGCCACGTTTGTGTTTGCCTTGATTCAACAACGCGCTGCCATTGTGCTGTGGCAGCAACGGCGGCGACGACGTGCGCCCCTCATCGACCGCGGCAGTGGCATTTCCATCAGCAGCGGGCGTAAACCATTTGTAAACTGAATCCGTCAGGATGTTGGAGACGCGCAATTTTACTTTGCCCATGATGGACTACACGGGAGGCGGGATGAAGGCAGAAATTGATTATTATTAATATATTTGCAGTGACGGCTGCAGCTGTACTCACGTTATTTTTGCTGTTGCTGCTGCTGCTGTTGTTGCTGCTGCTGCTGGTGCTGCTATTGTTGCTGTTGTTGGCTGCCTCATTCGCGAGTCTTAGTGGAGTATGCGTTTGCTGTTGTTGTTCTTGTTGTTGCTGTTGGCCATCCTCAAATGCGGACATCATTGGATTTTAGCCGGCCCCCCCCTCATATACACGCACAGAATGCAACACTGTGCGCTATGCAAATATACGCACGCCAAAAACTAAAACACGAAAAAACGATACAAAAAAAAGTTTTAAAATTTAAAACGGCCACACTGTTGCACTGCGTGCATGTGTGTGTTAAATGTGAGTCTTTGCTTTGTGCGTGTGCGTGTGCGTGTGTGTGTGTGTGTGTGTGTGTGTGTGTGTGTGTGTGTGTGTATCACGACAAGATTCCAACACACGCGGCGCTCTTTTTCTACCCGCTGCCTGCTTGCTGTCACTCTCAAATTTAGCGGTTTCCAGCTTCTAGACCAACACCAGTTTTTGCACTTTGGCGCCACGATCGCAGAGTTGTTTTTTTTTTTTGTTTTTTTCGCCGATTTTATTTACCACTATCAAAATGGTTGGCCTTGCACTACGAACGAGAATTTTATAGCTTGAACTATTTATAACGAGTTTCTATATTTCTTTGTATTTGTATTAGTATTTGTATTGGACACATTATAAATTATTTTGTCAACTCATTTTATGTATTATATATACATGTATCAAATTTTTACATATGTATATATATAAGTGAGCCACGCCGCCACCTTTGGCAGCCGCTTGCACACACTTACCCCTCCCGCTATGTGGGCTGTTATTGCTCTTTTTTTTTTTTTTTTTTTTTTTTTTTAGCACATTGCACGCCGCGCGCGCCTCTTTTGTCTGTTTGCTTTTCCCCCTCTGCACCCGTCGACGCGTTAGATTGCTGAACGTTTTTTTTTTTCTTTCGTTTTTTGTCTCTTGTCTTTTTGCTCTTTCGCAATTCGCTTTTTTTTTATTACACGCACACACACACACAAACTGCGGTCGAACTATGCGTCGCCGTCGTACTTTGCATTCGGCACTAAAAAAAAAAAAACGCACCACGAACGTATTCAATTCAATTTGTTGAGGGCATTTACTCCTTTGTCAATTGTTAAGCACCCCATACATATTGCGAATTTATGATTTTGACTCAATTAACTTGTTTAATTTGCACACTAAAAAATAAACTGAAGGGCGAAAAAAAGCACGATTTGGAAAACGCGTGTGTGCCAGGTGCAACGAGTAGCGGATAATTATGCAGCGAGTGGCGAGTGACGAGAAAAAAAATGGCGCCGATATCTCTGCGTGCGGCAATTTGCGTTTGTTAGCACTGTGCCGCCAGTGCTGCATATCCAACTTTTATAGACGCGCTCGGATTATTTAAAATGTTCATATATTTGTATAAATTATATTTGTGTTATTTGAATTTTTAGTATGAATAAATCCGATTTAGTTTACGCAAATAAAATTCAAATAATTTCGTGATGCGAATACAAGTAAACCGATCGATTGCTGCAGGGATGTTTTGGTAATGTTTTAATTTGTCGATGTTTTATGAAAGCATTCCTGCAGCTATCGCATCAAAGCTATATCGTAAAGCGAACATATTGTTAAATATATCGATACATTAGCAACTCTAATGTCGATTGGTCGATTTGTTTCATACGATCTTAAAAGTTATATTTTTGGCACTTAACGTTGCGCGCGTCGTCAATCTGGTCGTGTGTGTGTCTGTCTCTCTCTCTAAATATACCTAATCCTCGCAAGATGGCAAAGCCTGCATACAAAGTTGGTGAGTTATAAATAAAAGCATTCTATATTAATGCCGGCAAAACAGGAGCTACCCACACACAGACACACTTGCACTTGCACTTTCGTGTGTCTGTGTGCGCACATGTTGCCAGAGGTTAAAGCACGTTGTTGCCAGACTGCCTTGTTGCCATGCTTTGTGAAATGCTTTCTAATCGTTGTTTATGTTCTGTGACAACACCGTCTTATCTCTCTCACTCGAACTGCGACATCAGCCGATATCAGCCTAGCCGAATGGGGACGCAAGGCGATCATCATTGCGGAGAACGAGATGCCCGGCCTGATGGCGTGCCGGAAGAAGTACGGACCCTTGAAGATCCTGAAGGGCGCCCGCATTACCGGCTGCCTGCACATGACCGTCCAGACGGCGGTGCTCATCGAGACCCTCGTCGAACTGGGCGCCGAGGTAATCATACAAAAGACAAAAAACTTTCAAAACGAATCACCCTGTGTAGTCGGCTTATCTCGATTGCTCTGTGAAAAACAAAAATCATTTGCCGAAAATTCTATTTTTCACGCTTGGGGGTCGCCACCAAGT
The DNA here is from genome assembly GCA_035047465.1 of Drosophila sordidula. NCBI lineage: Eukaryota > Metazoa > Arthropoda > Insecta > Diptera > Drosophilidae > Drosophila > Drosophila sordidula. The sequence continues at coordinate 10,143,260 of JAWNPQ010000136.1, read as the reverse complement.
TCAAGGCACACACGATAACAGACAAACAATCTCGTGGGGTCAGCGGGGGCCAGCACAAGAACCCATTGATATGCTAACTTGTTTACTTTTCACGCCATTCACATGTAAATAATTGTTGCCATGGGGTCGCCTGATTTCGTCACAAACTGAAAGAGGCCTGCCTGAGATACGATCAGCAGCCGCAATCTGAACTCGGCTCTCAGCGAAGCTATTTTGAAATTTGGTTTACAACCTTATTTTTCGTTGCACTCAATATGTCGAAATCGGAAAAGGATATGGCAAAGCTCCCATAGGAAAAATTGGTGGGAAAATTAATGTGTGGAATTTTTTTTTTGTTTTTCCAAATTTGCGAACTAAATTTGGCAATGTTCGCACAACTATATCATATATGAGAAATCGGTCGGACTATTAGTTTTAGTACACAAAACTTTTGTTTTTACCTGATATTTCGGCCAAACTTGGCAATTTGTGGGTTTCACAATCGGACTAATTTATATATCACCAGAATACTATATGAATTGAATATTGGACCAATTTTGAGTAATTAAATATTTGACCAATACTAATTTCCTAGACCATCGCGAGATCTGCCAGATAACCAGACTTATGCAAATGTCCTTTTCCCGTTTTCGTCGTCGCGCAGGTCCAGTGGTCCAGCTGCAACATATTCAGCACGCAGGATCATGCGGCCGCAGCCATTGCGGCCACTGGAGTGCCCGTCTACGCCTGGAAGGGTGAAACCGATGAGGAGTACACGTGGTGCATCGAACAGACCCTCGTCTTTCCCGATGGCCAGCCCCTGAACTTGATCCTGGACGATGGCGGCGATCTGACCAATTTGGTGCACGAACGTTTCCCCGATTATCTGAAGGGCATCAAGGGTCTCAGCGAGGAGACAACCACGGGTGTGCACAATCTGTACAAGATGTTCAAGGATGGCCGCCTGGGCGTGCCGGCCATCAATGTCAACGATTCGGTGACCAAGGTGAGTTGCCGCCCAACCGGTCTTTATGTTTTATATTTAATAATATTATATTATATATATTGTGTAGAGCAAATTCGACAACTTGTATGGCTGCCGCGAGTCCCTGATCGATGGTATCAAGCGCGCCACAGATGTGATGATTGCCGGCAAGGTCTGCTGTGTGGCCGGCTACGGTGATGTGGGCAAGGGCTGTGCCCAGGCGCTGAAGGGCTTTGGGGGTCGCGTGATTGTCACCGAAATTGATCCGATCAATGCGCTGCAGGCGGCTATGGAGGGCTACGAGGTGACCACCATGGAGGAGGCTAGCAAGGAGGCCTCCATCTATGTGACCACAACCGGCTGCCGGGACATCATCACATCGGAGCATCTGCTCAATATGCCCGATGATGCGATCGTGTGCAATATCGGTCACTTTGATTGCGAGATCGATGTCGACTGGCTGAACGTCAATGCCAAGGAGAAGGTGAATGTTAAGCCGCAGGTGGATCGCTATACGATGCCAAATGGACGTCACATCATTCTGCTGGCCGAGGGCCGTCTGGTCAATTTGGGCTGTGCCCATGGCCATCCCAGTTTTGTCATGTCCAACTCGTTTACCAACCAGGTGTTGGCCCAAATTGAGCTGTGGACCAAATCGTCCCAGTATGCGGTCGGCGTCCATGTGCTGCCCAAGCTGCTCGACGAGGAGGTGGCCAGCCTGCATTTGGATAAGCTTGGCGTCAAGCTGACCAAGCTGACCGACAAACAGGCCACTTATCTGGGTGTACCAAAGACGGGACCCTTCAAGCCCGAACACTACAGATACTAACTACCAACTAATGCAAATGTGTTCTTTGGCATTTAACGTAAGCTCCAATAAAATCAAAACTTGTAAGAACTTACGTTTACTCAATGGCATGAATATATCCAGTCTTTAGCGTGTTTCAGACAGTTTATCAAGTTTATGCAGTTTTTAAATTGAATCGAGTTGAAATCTGTAGTGTAAGAAAGATTAAATGTAATATTTTCGGATTAGAATATCAAAAAATATATTGTTGCAGAGGGTACACAACTTTTGTCATAAAGTGTATATATATATTCGTGTTCAGTATCGGCCCACATATAGCATATAGCTCCCATAGAAACAATCAGTAGAGTTATCTAGATTAAACTTGGCAAATATGATTGTTCATAATCCTTACATGTCTGCAAAATAATAGCAATGTCGAAAATACTATAGTATAGTATAGCTCTCGTAGAGACAATCGGACGAAAAAACTAGTTGTATATCAAACTATAATGTAATATAGCCATCTTTGGGAAAAATCATCAAAACTTTGGAGATACGCTCCACTTGAATTCCTAAGGTTTATACTTACATTCATTTAATATTTTTTCCTCGAGAAGTTTGTGTCAACCTTTTTAGTTGCTTTCGTAACTTAAAGGTCCTTTGTAGTGATTTCTATTAAATATAAGTGGGGACAGAAAGAACTTGTTCAGTCTGAACTCTGAGTGTCGAATGACGCTTAAAGTTATTCAATTGTTTCAACTGAAAAACGTATTAATATAGGCCTACTAAGTTTATAATAAATTTGGTGTGCATATCATTGGAATTTCAAAAAAAATTAAGTTTAAGTATTTTTCCAACACTGGCTTTAACATCATGCACGCTCAAAGCCTAACATTGTGAATGAAATGTGAATTATTAAAAAAAAAAAATGCATCAAAAAAAGTGCAAACAATTTGAAATATGCCGGTTATCTCACACAACCACTTGCGCAGAACTTTATACATATACACACATTTGCATGCCTACATAACTATGTTAATTAACAACCTGTATGAATGTAACTGTTGTTTTTCACGTTCACTTTGTATGTGAGCCGTGTAGTTTGTATGCCCTGCACCTGTTGAAAATGGATAAAAAGGGTATACATGTTTTGCGCGCATGTTTGTAACAGGTGTATTTATTCTTGGCCAGGCTCCACAGACGAGTCGATCTAGTCATGTATGACACCAAACTGGACACCAAATTTGGTTCACTTGAGCACTTAAATAATCGATTGCAAAAAGTTTCAACATCAGTTAAGAAACAGTTCAGGGTATCGCCTAGTCGAGTCACCTTGACTGGAGCATTGTTGTTACTTTCATTTTGCACTAAGCATGTGCTGTCACCCTGTTGCTTTAGCGCGCGCTCTCCCACTCTCTCTCTCTCTCTCTCTCGCGCCTGCATTGGCTGCTTTGTCGTTGTAATTGCAGTCCAATTGCATTACACTTTTCGTTTTTGGATGTTTACTTCTGTTGTGTGTGAGTGTGTGCGTGTGCTCCTATTCGCTAACCTGTTGCTTGCGCGCCAGTTACGAGATTAGACAAAGAAAAAAGAGAAAACCGAGATTCAGTTGTAATTCATCGCTAGCCGCAATGAGTTCGAAGCGCGCCGCACAGTGGTACCTGCTGTTGTTCCTGACGCTGGGCCAGCGGGCCGTGCCCAGCTTTGCTTGGCAGGCGCACTTTCAGCCCGCTTTGCTGCAGCTGAAAATGGAGTCCGGCGACGAGGTGCAGCTAACGCTCTCCGAAATAGACGCTGGAGTGCTGCAGCAGCCGGAACGGTATAGTTTCCGTTTGCATAGCGATGCCGCCAACTTAGCCAGTGTGCCGACGGAGAATGCCACCATTCATGTGGAGCTCGTGACGTCCGCGGGCTGGAGCGGCCGCGTGCCCGTAGCTGCGCATTTTCTGGGCGAGACACGGATCCGGGTGCGTCTGTACGATGCGCTTGGCAATACGAGCACGGAACCGGAGAATGCCAAAGGCAACGATAGCGACGTGCTGGTGCAGGTGATCCGGCCGAATCGCGTGATTGATCACGTCTTCGTGGGCTCCATAATACTGCTGATGTGCGTGCTGTATGTCAACTTTGGCGCTGCCCTCGATCTGGATGTGCTGCAGGCCATTCTGGCGCGTCCGATTGCGCCGTCCATCGGCTTTGTCACCCAGGTGCTGGGCATGCCGCTGCTCAGCTATGCGCTCGGCGTCTTCATCTTTCCGGAATCGCCGGCGATGCAGCTGGGCCTGTTCTTTACGGGCATCGCGCCGAGCGGCGGCGCCTCGAACACCTGGTCGGCGGTGCTCAACGGCAACATCCATTTGTCGGTGCTGATGACCACCATCAGCAATGTGGCCGCGTTTGCGACAATACCGTTTTGGGTGTTCACGCTGGGCCAGCTGATCTTCGAGCGGGCCGGGATCGCGGTGCCGTACACCCAGATTGCCAGCTACTGTGCCAGCCTGATTGTGCCCCTGCTGATCGGTTTGCTCATACAGCGGCGGCTGCCGCGTGTGGCCCTGGTGTTGGTGCGTCTGCTGAAGCCGCTCTCCTCGTGCCTCATACTCTTCATCATCATCTTTGCGATCATCACCAACTTTTATCTGTTCCAGCTGTTTTCGTGGCAGGTGCGGCAAATCTAACACAATTGACATTCCTTTGTCATATTGACATTTCGTTATCTATTTGTTTTTTTTTTTTTTAACAGATCGCCGTCGCGGGCTTGGCGCTGCCCGGTCTGGGCTACGCGTTCGCCTGGCTGGCGGCCAAGCTATTGAATCAGAATGCTTTCGATGCTCTGACAATTGCCATCGAGACGGGCATACAGAATACGGGCATTGCGATATTCTTTCTGCGCGCCACGCTGCCGCAACCGCAGGCGGACCTTACTACAGTTGTGCCGGTGTCGGCGGCGGTTATGACGCCGCTGCCACTGCTGGGCATTTATCTCTATCAGCGCTGCTGTGGGCGCAAAGAGGACGCCATCAGCGCCGCCGAGCATCAGCGGATTGTGTGAGAAGAAGCTACATATGTGGGGATGGGGGTCAATATGTACGCGCAGTTGTGCAATGTTGTTTTATCTATATATTCATTCGCGTATGTAATTGTTTACTACATATGTTATATTATATTTCTTATTGAAAACAATTTAAATTGTAAATTATAGTGTTGCAAGGCATATAAAGTTGCAGCTAATACATTTTAGTGCTGCAAAAAACGATCAGGCAACGATTTCGATAACACTACGTGGGCGGCCATACGTGCCATAGCCGAATTCGATAACACAAATGGCGCGCGCGCGTTTGAATTTAACGATCACCGAACCCGTGAACTCGTTTTATAAGAGTTCTATTGCTGAGAACAATTTGAATTATCAATTATTGTGTTGCAAGGCGTATGCAACTAATAGATTTTAGTGCTACAAAACGTGATCACATTTAACTATAAAGTCGATGAGAATGTGATAGCCGAATTCGATAACAAAATTGGTGCGCGCGTTCGTTTGAATTCAACAATAATCAATCACATGCTGCTCGCGCTGAACGTGCGGGCCGTTTTCATTGGAAAGCGCTTGAAATATTTTGAGCACGGCAAAAATTGTGAGCGGATTCAGATGCAATTTGTTAAACTCGAGCATGATGCGTAGGTAGTTGATGGGGCCGCTGCTCAGATCGATGCTGTTCAACATATTCGGCCGCAGATTGTAAAAGTTGATAACATTGAAGACACGCTGCAGATCCTCAGCACTGAAGCTGGTCACATAGCCCGGCTCCAAACGACTGGCGCTGAGGAATTCGCGCAATGGAATGCAAAGCTCACGTATCGATTCCTCCAGCCGCATCTTGCAAATTTCCTGCATCATTTGTATTAGCTCCACCGAGATTAGCGTATGCTCGCCGGGGCTTTTGCCCAAATACGCTTCGATTAGCTTCACCTGCCACACATCATTGTTTTTGACTATCATCTTGGTGACATGCTGCAAGCAAACCGAAAACCCCGGTTAATATATAATTCTATAATGCAAATTGTGATTATAGCAAATCTTACGTCGTAGAGCGTTAGATAGACGGGCAGCAGATGCATGCGATCCTTGACCACGGCATTGTAGAAGAGCAGCATCAATTGATGCCGCTTGCTCAGCTCCTCATAGCTCAGCTCCGTGCCCTTGGTGTCCAGGAAGCGGCTAAGAAACGGCTTCACCAGACGCTCGCTGGCAAACTGCTGCAAATCATTGACGTCCACCTGCCAGCAGATGCTCTGCTCCATGGTCAGTGTTTGGGCGAGCATGCTCTTCAAGCGATCCGGATCCTCGAGATGTGACAGTCGTCCCGTGCGTTTCTTAATGTCAATGGGCGCACTCAACTCCAGCGCCTTCTCCAGCTGATGCCAGTTGCGCGAGCGCTCAAAGCAGACCGGCCAATAGTTCTCATCGTCCACAACCACCTGTTGGAGCGTGCGCAGCTCGGGCAGAATACACGGGGCGATGGGCAGGCGACGCAGCTCCGTGGAGCCAACCTCCAGCACCGAAATGTTGCACAGGCACAGCTGATGCGTATCAATATCGCGCGGCAGAAACAGACGCGGCTCCACGGACAGCACATAGAGATGACGCAGTGCCTGCAAATGGTAACTGCAAAGAATAGCCGGATTACATTTGATCCAGTTCCTTATTGCGGCCAAAAGCTCACCGATTGTCGTTGCTGTGTATGGGGAACTTGGGGAAGAAGGCACAGACCAGCGCCGCTATGGACTCCGGTGTTTTGGCGATGGTGAAGCGACCGGCGCCAAGGAAGAGCAGACCCAGCGACATATGTATGGCCATGTGGGAGCCGTACGTTATGTGCGGATACTGGGGCCCGACGCGCGACCTGAGATAGCGTATGATCCGCAAGATTTCGCAATTGCCGGAGCCGGCAAACACCAGCGAAATCGAAATGAGCAGCACCATCAAACAGCTCTCGATTGTGGTGCGGCCGGCACACTCGCCCATGGGTGTGCCCGGAAAGGCGAGAAACTCCTTGATAACCGTGCGCAGTGTGGTGAAAGCCACCGGATTCTCGCTGCCAGCATATTTGAGGCCAATGCAGAAGGCGGCGCCAGCCAGAATGTTGCAATACGCTTGCCTAGAGGAGGATTCATGTTAAGTTTAATAGCATAACCATAATAAAATAGTAACAAGAGTGCTCTAGTCGAGAGTGCCCGACTAGGAAGTACCCTGTGCCCAGCTCTGAGCTGCCATAACAAACATTCGACTCTGCTTTTATACTAGCTATCCACTTTTCTTTTTCTTTCAGCCACAAATACCATAGAAAATGCACTGAGTGTTTATTCAAAATTCGTGTACAAATTTAATTTTTTTCCAAAATGGGTAAGGATTTTTTGGAAAAAAATCAAAAAAAAAATTATTTTAAAATGTGAATTAAATTTGAATGCAGCTTAAATCTAGAGGTCAAACCATGATCAAAATGGTAAGCATCATGAAAATCGGCTTACCTTTGACAAAGTTATGGGGTCTTAAAATCTAGCAAGTATGGATACGGGAACTTTACATGTCTAAATTTTTGTAAATTTTGGCATGATTTTTGACAGAAAAATCGACCACCTCAGAATCGCGTTTAAAGTTGCGGTTTATACTAATTTTGGTACGTGCAATGGATTAAAAATAAAATTTCGCGATTCAAAATAAAAAAAAAATTTTTTTTCGAAAATAGATAAGGGGGGAGTAAAGGATTTTTTGGAAAAAAAAATAAATTTTTAATACGAATTAAATTGACTGCAGCTAAAATCTAGAGGTCAAACCATGATCAAAATGGTAAACATCATGCAAATCGGTTCAGTTTTGGCAAAGTTATGGGTACTTAAAATATAGCAAGTATGGATTTGGCAACTTTATTTTAATTTTTGTCAATTTTGGTGTTTTTTTTATTTGGATACGGCGCTTTCATACAGACCAGCCATGACATATATATGGACTCAGCTCCTCGAACTAATCAGGGATATATATACGCTATGCCTAAATGGCCTGGCTCTGACTAAACTTTTGTAGCTAATAGAATTAATTCCAAGATACACTTAATAAATAATAATTTTAACCCATTTTCAATGAATAATAATCCCCACGAGAATCCTAAAAAACTAAAAAGAAAATAGCTTAGCGCGAACCACATAGATACCCTTTAAAAGTCAGCTTAACGGGCGCAACTTACGTGATGGCCTCGTAGTCGACATCGTTATCCTCGGGCGGCTCATCCTCGCGCGTGGGCAGGCGCAGGTGGGTGCGCAGAGTCTGTGGGAACTGGGCCTGGAACCAGTCGTTGTCCGGCTGCACCTGCTGCCACAGGATCAGGCCGCGGGCAATGGTGCGCAGGAGCAGGAAATCGGGACGCACCATGTCCAGGAGATAGCGCGAATCCGGCGGCTGCATCCATTCGGCAATGGCCGTGTTGCCCGAATTGAAGAACATGAGGCCCAGCGCCAATGTGGCGCCCGGTGCGGTCACATCGATATTGACGGTATCGCCCTCGCGCACCTGGAACGAGGCCAGCCGATACTTCTCCTTCTGGGAGCCGCCAATCGGGCGCTTGACGCCGCCAACCATATAATAGTGCAGCGTATCGGGCAGCTGAAGATCACGCAGTCCCGCCGGCGATTCACCCTGACCCAGCGTGACCAGGCCGAGTGCCAGGCCGGCGGTCATCGCATACGATTCCCGTTCGACGCTATTCTCCATTTCGGGGCCGGGCGGCCGTCCAATCTCCTGGAGCAGGACCTCGGCAATGTGCCGCTTGGCCGAGCCCTGATAGAGCAGCCCGATGCCCATCAGTGCGGCCACCTGTGTGCTCTGCGGTATGTCCAGCTCCATGGCCGTTGCCGGCAGCAGCGCCTCCAGATGGACGCTCAACAATTTGGTCGTCTTGGTGTCCATGCTGCCGCGATGCGCCGCCGAGATGCCCAGCAGCAGGCCGACGCTGGTCATCTCGTCGCACTTCACCAAATACTTGTAGACGCTCATGAACGACAGCGACTTGAGGTGACCGTTCAGGCCGAGCGCCATGAGGAAGCCGGCATGCTCGAGGGCATTGTTCGCCTGCGTCTTCGGCTTGTTGTAGACAATCCACGTGGAGTCAATGTCCAAGGCCTGCGGCGAGATTTTCAGGCCGGTCGCGACGCCGTTGTGGAACGATGGCCACATGTGCATGTTGGCGGGAAACTCGATCTGTTGCATCTCGATGGTGGTGCCCTTGAGCGGCTCGCGGCCCACCAGGCACAGCTTGGGCATGGGCATATTGTCGCTGGGTCGCGGCAGCAGGGTGCGCAGCGTGAACATGCCCCGGCCGAGGGGCAGGGTCATGGTGCGGGCGCAGAGCGCGAACAGTTGTTTCTCCTGCTCCTCGATGAACTCGTGATCGCTGGTGCCCGGCGATTGGGGCACCTCGATGGCCACCGGATCGGCGCTGTTGAGCAGCCGGCGCACCTCCTCCACCCGCATGTCATCCGGAAAGCGCAGACGCAACAGTTTCGTATCCATGTTGTCCATGCCATCGTGACGCAGCTGCTCCGCCTCCGGCTCCGGCATCGGCCACTCACCGCTGCTGGGCGCCAGGCGTGGCGACAGCGAATCCTCCTTGTAGACACGGCCGCAATGCGGCTGGCCGAGCGTCGCCTCGAGGAACGGCAGCTGGGCGTGCGCCGCCAGCTCGGGTCGCAAAATCAGCTCATAGGCGGCCATGCTGCTGCCCATGGGCGGATCGAGACGCGCCTGCTCGAGGCACTCTCCTAATATCAGCTGGACGGCCGCCGGCAGACGTTCGATATCGCGGCGCGTCATCTGCATGCAGAGCAGCAGCTCGAGCACCTGATGGTAGCGCGGCACATTCGTGGAGATGGTGCGCTTGGGACGCTTCGGCTGGTTCGACTGGACCGTGCCGAAGAGCTCGAGCAGGTGCCACCAGTGCTTCAGCTTGGTGTGGCCGTGCATCACCAGCGCCACCAGCTGGACCAGATTGCGGCTACGCTCGTTTATACACTCCATATAGCTGAGCGGCAGCACCGACTCCCGGCCAAGGAGCACGTGCTCCAGTTGAACGTACACGCTGGGCGACGGCATGCGCAGCAGCTCCTGGTAGTGCATCAGGCTGCCGTGCTCGCTGGTCAGCATTGTCAGCTTGTTCGTCCGCTGCGTCAGCTCGGGAAAGTCCAGGTGGTAGAGCTGTACATACCCATCCAGCTGCATGTCGATTGCCAGCTGGTGCAGAAACTGCGAACGTTCGAAATGTTGTGAGACAAATTGGATGGAAGCGTTCCTTCATCATATATCCTTATAAATAAACTTGACCGGGCAAGGCCGGGTGATATCTCATAGTCTATATAAACATGCGTGAAACTGATTGACAAGTGTGGTCAAGTCGGCAGTTCCCGACTAGGAGATACCCAGACTACAGGTTTTTTTTGTCTACCAAAAAGAAAACACATAAATTGTAATGCAAGTATTTTAATTGCAGAATCAATAATTTTTTCGAAAATGCGTAAGTTGGGAAAAAATTATATTTTCAAAAATACCATCAAACATGAAAATCAGTTCAGTTTCGGCAGAGTTATGGGCGTCTGATATATGGGAGCTATGGATCCGAAAGCTTTCTCACAATTTTGATCAATTTTTGATGATTTTTAACAAAAAACGTGACCCCCTCTGAATCGATTTTAATGTTGTTTTTTATACTAATTGTGACACCTACAACTGATTAAAAATGTAAATTTGCACTTCTAAATTTTGGAAAAAAAAACTATTCCAAAAAGCGTAAGGGGGAGTACATGATTTTTTTTTCACCAAAAAATTCCAAAAATTTTAATGCATCTATTTCAACTGCAGATTCAATCTAGAGGTAAAACCCTAAGCAAAATGATATCATAAAATAAATAAAAAAAAATAAAAATCGGCTCCGTTTTGACAAAGCTGTGGGACTTTAAAATATGAGAGCTATGAATCCGAGAGCTTTAAAATTGAGTTGCTAAAAAATCGTAACATTTTATTTGAAGCGGATTTCAAGTCTGTAGTTTCAATACGGACATGCGGACGGATATTCTACAAACCCAATACACTCTTTTCACTACGCGAACGAGAATAAAGACTTACCGTGGCCAAGTAGATGAGCGCGCTCTGGAAGACTGTGTCCAGCTTGAGGTCCTCGTAGAGCAGATGCAAGCCATAGTATATGGGGGGCAGCATGCGGAACAGCGGCGCCGTCACATCCACGCTGTACGCGTGCTCCGGATCCGTGGGGCAGGAGGACAGCGCCGTTTGGATCAACAGGAACTCCCAGTCATCGTCCGTGTCGGCTTCGCATTCGTTGTATTTGCGTCGCTTCTGGGGCTCGTCCTGGGCGGCGGCATAGAAAATGTCGGGCATCTGCAGCGGGGGCGTGGCACAGCGGGCATACGAATCATCCGGATCGCTGGATTCGTTCGATGTCGCCGGCGCCGTCGCCGTGCCCATGCAGCCCATCAGGCCGAGCAGTGTGTTGCGAAAGAGCTGCCACTCCTGCTCGATGCAGTAGTCGCGCGAGCCGGGCGGATTGCGTGCGCTATACCAGCGTATGATGAAGTGGAGGAACTGCGTCGGCGTCAGCACCTGACGCAGCGCGGCCACACAGCGTGTGATCAGGCGCGTATCGTTGAGCAGCGGCAGCGCAATCCGCAGCATCCGTCCGGTCGCATAGACCAGGGTCAGCCGATTGCCGGCCGGATCGCGCAGCGCCTGGCAGATGTTGTGCGCCTGCCGTTGCGTATACGACATCGTCGGCGGCTGAATGGGCGAGAGCATGTGGAGTTCCAGTTCGTCGTCGAAGGCGTTCAGATCGGCGGCCGCCTTCGTGGGCAGCAGGCTGCTGCGACGCACCTCCCCAAAGGAGCTGGTCGACGTCTTCAGCTGCGACGGCAGCGTTGCCTGCAGCGGCGTATGCGGCAGCTGCCCCGACTGGGCGGGCGTGGGCGTGGCCGTGGCCGTGGCCGCGACAACGTGAACAGTGGGCACCGCTTGTGTCGTCAGCAGCGGCGTTATGTGCACCTTCGAGATGAGCACGGTGCCGGTGTAGAGTATCAGACTGCCGCCCGGATCCAGCACGGCAATCATTTGCAAACGCTGCAATCCGACGGCATCCTTGGCCGGCAGCGTCGACGGCAGCGTGGACAGCTGCAGCTCGCTGCTGTTGTACCCATTGATCAGCACCAGCTGCAGGCGGCAGGAGCGCGCCAGCAGGTAGCACAGGAACGTCTGGCCCACCAGATCCGTGTGGATGAAGGCGCGCGTGGCCATCTCACAGAACTCGCGTTGCCTGCAAGCAAAGTGCATTCATTAGCTGGAGAGGCAATTTGGCAGCGGGCAGTAGGGGACGCGAAATTCATTTCCGAATCCCTGAAAACCCCAAAGCTTTCGAGAAATTACCTAGAGACCTTCCCAAAAAAATCACTTCGCTTCTAAAAAATTACTTTTCTCCTACATCTACACAGTTCCCGAAAAATCCCGAATTTACCTATAAAATGTGGACGTTCTCCAAAAAAATCCGGACACTACCGAAATATATTTTATGGAATTTTAACCCTGTCGACAAATGCCGACACTCCCGAATTAAATAAATCCAATAAATTCCTACACTCCTGAAGTTCCCCAAAAACCAGATTGTTTTTTCTAACATTACAAAAGATACATTAAAAAACATATGCGCAAGCCCAACACGGTTCGAGTCGATATATTAGATTCCGAACCTTGGTTATCCAATTTATTTTAAATTAAAAAGAAAATTATTACACAAATGAAAAGTATAATTTTGTTTTTAATTTAGAATAACGTGCTAAACCATGAAAATAAGACATATGAAAATATTTCGGTTTGTTTTCATTTTCTTATTGTTATCTTTACTGAACAGGGAAAATTTTTTGTAGGAAATTTCCATTAATTAATTAATTAATTTTCTGTTCTATGAAATCAAAATCAATTTTAAAAATTGCCTAAGTTTGGGCAACTAATTCGCTTTAAAATTCGGTTAAGGATTTTTAAATGAGGTTACGAGCTCGAACCGGGTTTGAGCTTAGTTAAAAATATGTCAAAATAAATTTAAAAAAAAACTAAATAGACAATTTTGAAATATTTTGTGTAACTTCGAGACCGGGACAAAATTATGCAGTCGTCACCTGTGGTAAATTTTGGAGGTCCACTTACGTGCCAAATGTGTTCTCGGTCCAGATGTGCTCCAAGCACATCTCCGGCTCAATGGGCTTGGCGGGCTTCACGTGCGTCAGCTTGCGCATATCCTTGACGGACGCCGAGTGCTGGCTGACGCTGCCCTGCAGCTGACTGAGCGGGGTGCCCAGCGAGGCGCGACTGCGGGCGAGGTGAAGCGAGATTAAGGGATTCGAGAATCAATTCGAGATGGCGGCTACTCACTTGGACTGGCCCAGGACGCCGCTAAACGATTGCGACTGGCTGAGTCCGTATTTGGAGTAATTGTGTGCAGGCGTTGCCGGATTGTGGCGTCCCAGAAACGATGTGGTGCTCAGCTTGGGCGTGGCTGCAAAGCAAAAAAGCAAAAAGAAGGGGTAAATTTGAATATAAGAAAATGCCCCACATATCCTGGCAGACATAGCCCACTGCTTAAAGGAGAGTTAAACCCACCGCCCGTCAGCTTGGTGGAGCTAAAGCTGTGCACGCTGCTTGTGCCCGGCGTGCCGCGTTGTCCTTGTAGCGTCTGGTTGAGCAGGTCCTGTTGCTGCTGTTGGCTCACATAGTTCACCTCCTCGGGCGTCACTTTGCGCAGCCGGGCGACGAAATGCTTGAAGAATTTCGCATCGTAGAGCAGCACCAAATCGGAATCCTCCGCCGTGAAGACAACACTGTATTCGGGTTCGGTCATGTAGCCCGTTGAATTGGTGGCTGTTTTTAGCACAACCGGGCAGGCTTCGTGCAGCGGATGCGACATGGAGAACAGACGCGGCATCGGTATGGACAGATGCGAGACGAGCGCATTGCTGGAATCCTTCTCCAGCAGCAGGCCGTGCGTCGTTTGCCATAGATGCGAGACGGGAAAATCGAGATTGGCCAGGAAGTCATCACCATCATCGCAATAGACGCGCAGCGCATCCTGATCCACCACACAAATGGCCGTCAGGTTGTCATCCTCCGGCTGGACAGCGGCGCGCAGCTGCGCTAGGCGACCGCGCACAAAGCGCCGATTCAGGAAGCAGGCAAACTTCACCGGCGTATCGCAGGTGAAGCACGTGCGGCGATGCACGCCATCGTCGTCATCGCTGAGGCCCTGCGTCCAGATCACCGTGTGCCCGTTCACATACAGCTCCTCCTCGTTGTTCACAATGTAGTCGCACATGGGCTCAGTGCGCCGCTGTTGGAGGGGCTGCAGCAGCTGCTGCGGCAGTGACGTCAGCTGCGCGGCCGCGGCGGCGTTGGGCCCACACTTTTTCGTCTGCTCGATCAGCTGCTGGCGACGCTGGGCGCGCTCATAGCTGGCTTCGTAGTCATCATAGATCTCGCGTATGCACCAGAACTCTTGCGGCTCCTCGGCGGCAGCCGATATGTTGACGTTCTGGAGGCGCTGCAGCAGCAAATGCTCGGCGGGCAAATATTTGGGCAACGGCGGTTCGGTGGGCCCGGGATGGTCCTCTGCCGCCTGACGACCGCGAGGAATGAATTCCAGTGGCGGCTCTGCGACGGCAATCATCTCATTCCATGCATCCAGATTTGCGAGTTCACAAAATCAAATCAAAGCAAATCAAAATGTCAGTAATAAATACAATTGGGAACTTTTACCAAAATGCCGGCTCAGTTGTCGTCGCGCCGGCAAATTTGTATTGGCAGTGTCATCGATATCGGAACTGCATGTGTCCATGGTATCGATAAGTATCATAGGGAAATTCAGCAGCTGGAAATTCATCAGCTGGTATTTGAGTGCATGATATTAAAAAAAGCCCTTTACTGATTTTTACAATAGTCTATTTGTTTAATTAACTTTCAATTGCATTTATAAACCTTCAATTAATAGTGTTGCTTATAATAATAAAAATAAACAAGTTGTGCCCTTGCCTGAGGTATCGATATAAATAAATTGGCTTCAATTTTAAAGTATCGATACAAAGTCAACATCTCGAACATCTCTAATCGCAAGGCTTTTGCATAAGCGTAAGTTAATAACAAACAACGAATTTTCCAAATATCTCACATAAATCATTAAAACCGATTATAAACGAACACGCACTCGTCTTGTGCGTACGCAGAGTAAGCAATTGTTGCATGCTTAAATGTCATTGCCACAGCCCTTGCAAGCATTTCCATTACGTAACCCAAAAAAAAAAAACTACAAACCAAAAACAACCCATTAACATATGTTCATTTCGCACTCATTCCTCGTCTGTTTGTTTACAGTTCATTCGCATTGACCCAAGACACATACTTATGGGCAGTAGCATCATCTCGCAGCTGGCGCGAAAGTACGGTGCAGTGATATTCTTTCCAACTGTTGCAGTCGGCTCCATCTACGCAGATTGGTCGCACACGCGCGATTGGAAACGCCAACAGCAGCTAGCAGCACAGATCGCAGCTCTCAAGAGTCAGAGGTGATCGAATAGTGGAGAGTGCGAAATGGTGTTCGGTCTGGACAAGCGTGCACTGTGGGCGGCATTGCCGCTGCTCGGCTTTGCGATTGGTCATTTTCTGGACAAGAAGGAAACGGAACGCATGACCATGTTCCGCGACAAGAGCGCACTGTACGGCCGTCCTGATGGCGACGAGGACAAGCCGCCATCCTGGTGATCAAACATTACGTTTGCATATTACAACTAAATTTTGTTTTTTTTTTCTCTCGCTCTTTTTCACTGTCATTGAACAAAATAAACTGTAAAATGGCCATGTGAAAAGTTGAAACATTGTGATCTATGGCTTATTAAGGGGAATTTGTGCGTGTACCTGTCAGGTCCACAAAACCCAAGCCAAAAACAAACAAACCAAGATCTGGCTGACCTAAGAACTTGCGGTCGCCGGCACAAACAATGCTGGGTAATCAACACACACACAAACACCGAGAACGTTGCCACAGACGAAGTTTTGATTTATTTATTAAGGATTACTTCGCTGCCTGCCTGCTACTCTCTCGGCCATTGTTTGTTTTACACAAGAAAACCCCATTAAACCATCAACAACACACGGGCTAACGATAAGCCCAAGATAACTCGTTTCTCGTAGTGTGCTCTACCTGAATTTGGGACATATTCTAAGCAAGACTCACGTTTGAAAATACGAGAGAGATCTAGAGGTGCGTAAGCAAAGCGCAGTTTCGTTTCTCGTGTGACGTCACAATTTCGGCTTGTGCTCTGTTTTTTAGATTGGTAGATTCATATGAAACTATACTTAAAAGCTCTAAATTTGTTAGCTTGATCAAAGATTCTTAAAAACCAAAACAAAATTTTGCGTTTTTATGCAATTATTTCTGTAACAGCTGTAGAATATGAGAGGCCCTAATCTGATATATTAAGTTTCCTCAAAATAATTTGTCTACTTAAGTTGTTAACCTACTTTAAGAGCGAAGTTTTCGTTTTTTGCATGCATTGTGACGTCACAATACCAAGCGCTCAAAGTTCTACATAACCTGTGTGGCTCTCTCATAGACACACATACATGCACACATATGCACGCAGGCGCAAATATCAGCTTGCCTGATTTTTGCACCTTAAGTGCAAGCGAGACAGCGTTAAGCTAGTGTGTTTATGCGCAAAATCCGTTGGGTTTTAAAGCAGCTCGTGTTTTACTGAATGAAAAATATCATATTGAAATTCATAATAACTAAGCTGAAATTTGATTTTCCTTTGTATCTGTGTCTATGTGTGTGTAACATAATCCGCTTGTGCGGCGCAAACGCACAGCCGAAACGAAAGAGCAGACAAGGCACAAATTGAAATGCCAATGCAACAAAAGTAATTTATTTTTATGGTCAGTGTGGCAACAAGCGCAGACAATTGTTCAAATTGCGGGCGTGCTGTGCCAAAAGGACGTTCGTCCTTATACACTCGGTTTGAATGCGCATCCAACGGTTTTTATTTTGTACACAGGCTCAAGGCAACAGCGTGCAAGATTTGCGAAGTGCGTCGGCGTCGGCGTCGCAATGCCGCCTCTCCTTTTCTCTCTCTGCTAAGTGTGAGTGCGACAGCCTTCTAGGAACGTAACCAGATATGCATTTGGTGCTGAGCTATGCTGTGATTTTTGAAGGCGCAATCGTGACTGTGACTGTGATTTTCGACTGCGTGTGCTGCTAGCGGCTGGTGATATTGTGATTGAAATAGCGCCCATTGTTCATTTGCCACATCCTGCGACAGAATTTGTAATATTATGCAAGGTTGTGACGAGTTCGAACGCTATCCTATGAACTTACCAATTATCTGTAATTTTTTATTATTTTTTAATAATTTGTAGACGGGATATTGAAAAAACGTGAAATACGGTTAACGAGGATGCTGAGTGGTTGATTTAAACCTACATATATGTATTAACTGTGATTACTTTTAGAGTAAGATATTTCTTTCAAGCAGAATTTTCGATCCTCCGTAACAAGGCTTAACTGTACTCTTTCTCACACTATAAACATATGAAAGCTAAGCAAATCAACATGCTAACCCTTTCTATCTCATGCGCTGCCACAATCTGGCTCCTGGCAGCTCGAATGCAACGAGAACGCAAGCGCAGTTATGTGTGCCTGCATTGTGCGCATCTCTAACGTGTGGGCAGTATACAACACTTGTTTTGTTTTCGCAGGTAAAACAGTATGTGTGGGTGCGCATGCGCTTGCCAGTGTATGTGTGAGAATTTGCCGAAACTCGTTTGCAGGAGCAATGCGATGGGATCAGTTGCTTTTCGGCATTCAAAGCAAACAGAACGGGTGAGAGCACGCGAAACGTAATTGAAGTAAAGCAAAAACGGAAATCACAGCCTCAGCATGAGTTTGGAGCAGCAGGGTGGGGCGGAGTCGGCGACCAAAACAACGACAGAGTTCGCCAGCAAAACGCTGCAGGATTACGAGGTGCTGGCCGTGATGGGCAACGGCGCCTTCGGCACCTGCTACAAGGTGCGGGACAAGACCACCGGCGAACTGTACGCCTGGAAGGGCATGAACTACGACGAACTGGACGATGAGCGCTGCGAATCCCTGATATCGGAGATAAGCGTGCTGCGCCAGCTGCAGCATCCGAACATTGTGCAGTACTATCATCATCTGGTTAACCGTGAGGCCAAATCCATTTACATTGTGATGGAGTGCTGCGACGGCGGCGATCTCGCCCAGCTCATCCAGCGCGCCCGGACGCAGCGACAGCGTCTCGAGGAGCCGTACATCTGGCGTGTGCTCTTCCAGCTGTGCCGGGCGCTGCAGGTGTGCCACAACAAGATGCCCAACGGCACCATACTCCATCGCGACATCAAGCCGGCGAACATCTTTCTGGATGCCGGCGGCAACGTTAAGCTGGGCGATTTCGGTTTGGCGCGCGTCCTGCGCCGCGATCAGAGCTTCGCCGCCAGCTTCGTGGGCACACCGCACTACATGAGCCCCGAGCTGGTCAAGGGCCGTCAATACGATCGCAAGAGCGACGTCTGGGCCGTCGGCTGTCTCATCTATGAGCTGTGCGCGCTGCGTCCACCGTTTCGGGGACGCGCCTTTGCCCAGCTCTCGGCGAACATTGCGCACGGCGAGTTCAGCTGCATTCCGGCGGTCTACAGCAGCGATCTGCAGGCGATCATTGGCTTCATGCTGGCCGTGGATCACGAGCAGCGACCGGGCATTGAGGTGATCACACGGCATCCGCTGCTGGTCCGCAACATTGGCCAGCTGGCGGGTGAGATGCCGCGTCTGGTCGCTGCTGGCGACGATTTCTGTGCGCCCGGCTCGGGTCAGCCGCTCTTTCCCGAATCGCCGGAGCTCTCCAGCACACTGTTCACCGAACAGTACAGCTTCAACGAGGGCTATGGCCAGCGGCGCCTGAGCGTCACCGGCGTCTTTACGCCCGATCTGCGCACCGAACTGTTCTACTCGGCCAAGCGGCGCATCTTTGCAGGCGGCAAACAGCTCCAGCAATCGGATCCAGCGCTCTACGAGAGCATTCGACGCGAGAAACCCGCCGAAATGCAGCAGAGTCCGCAACGCATCACGCAGAACATCTTCGAGGACGCACTGCAGCAGCGCTTGCATGCGATACGGGCACAGGAATCGGTGCTGGCGCAACGCGCCGACGAGCTGGAGGCGGCCGAGCAGCGTGTCCAGGCAATGGAGCGCGAGCTGCGGCTCAAGCTGCAGCAGGCCGAGGAGCAGCTGGCACAGAAACAATGCCAGTGCCGGCAGGTGTCCCAGTTGAGCCAGGTGCCCAAGTTGCCCCAGGTGCCGCAAGTTCCGCCAGTGCCGCCGCGCAAGCCGTTGTCCTCGCGCCACGATGACACCTACTGCAGCATTGAGCTGAACGAGACCTCGCCGACGGTGGCCAAAATGAATCTGGCCCTGCTGACGGCGCCCAAGCAGCTGCAGAGCAACGCCAGCTCCAACGCCAACACGCTGCGCAAGGTCACATTCCAGTCGCCGCCCAAGCTCAGCAAATTGACGCCGGAGCAGCCGGCTGGAGCGCCGGGCGCGCCGCTGCCCATGCAGACGAGCGTTTCCAGCACCGAATCCGCCGAGAGCCAGGCCTCCAGCACGCGTCGCAAGTCCATTCTGTCGCTGTTCGGACTCGGCCGTGGTGCCAAAGCGCCGGCCAAGCAGCCGGCGGCGACGGCGCCTGCGGCCGCGCCTGCGCCGGTGCGACGTCCGCCGTTGGCTGTCAAGCTGCCCGCCACGCAGCAGCTGGCGCCGCCGCCGGCGCCGCCGCAGCAACAGCAGCAGCAGCAGCTGACCAACATGTGGACCAAGGAGCAGAAACGCGCCGCCTTCGATCTGCTGGCGGCGATGAATGCCGCCGAAAAGGATGCGGGCAGCGCGGCGGGCGCTCGGCGGCAGCAGCTGCGGCAATCGGTGCGGGAGCGCAACTCCAGCATGCAGCGCAATCGCATGCGACGCTCCCTGGTGCTCCAGCAGCCGCTGTTGGTGGCCTCACGCGAGCAAATGTTGATTTGAATCCTTGAGGTCCTCGAATTCTGGAAGGGCTGCGGGGGCGCTCAAAGTGGCCCGCCCTGTGATGTGGAATAAGTTCCGAAAATTCATTTTTTCTCCTTTTTTTTTTGAAGCAACCGTCTTGTTCCTAATTAATGTGTATATTATGTATTATTAGTGGTAAGCATATTTTTTTTTGTCAACTTGCAATTTACATATAAATAAAATAGTGTTAAACAGTAATCAAGTGGCCGTTATAATTGAATGCACTAACAGTGTTGGGCACTGCAGATCGTCGGCATCGAGTATTTGCGCGCTAGTTTCAAAACTACGTGACGATAGTTTTAGGAAAGGCATCGGTAGTTTTTGACAGTATGTTGCAAAATTGCAAAATAAGGCGAAATTTCACTAAATAGTATTATTTCTTTTTATCAGTTCTTAATTAAAAATAGCAAAATATCAATATTTGTACCATTTAGACGAGTTCGTCAGTCCGAAAAAATGTGTCCAGCTTTACAGAACAAGCGTTTAGATTTCACTGAAGTGGCGGCTACTCATAAATATTTTAAGATCATCTTTATTAAATCAAATTAAGTTCCGTTCACCTGCATTTCGAAATATATTCAGTGTTTTGTTAAATAAGTAAGTAAAGTGAAATGCGCTACCAGGGCTACTGCTATTCTCCACCTCTACACTACACTGCTGATCGATAGCTAATTATCGCAGCGGCAATGCAACTCTGTTATGTGTATGGTTAACAAGTGTCAGTTAAATGCTTCTTGCTCATCTCTAGCCCGCTCAAATGTTTTTCGCCGCGCTTGTTATTGTTTTTCTTTTTGTTTGTTTACGTTGATTATGCTGACGCTTGTCGAGGAGGATGTGCCCGAATTTCTTATACAACGCGACACCGTTGCCTACTGCAGCCAGCTGCATGTTAACAAATCCAAATCCAGCCTCGTGCTCAGCCGCAACTTAAAGTTCTACGAGTTTCGCCGCAAGGAGCTCCTGCATCACATCGATCTCAGGACGTCAAGCCTGCTGCCGCTGGCCGCGGAACTGAAGACATACAGCGGC
Organism: Drosophila sordidula; assembly: GCA_035047465.1. NCBI lineage: Eukaryota > Metazoa > Arthropoda > Insecta > Diptera > Drosophilidae > Drosophila > Drosophila sordidula. The sequence continues at coordinate 10,122,274 of JAWNPQ010000136.1, read as the reverse complement.
CCCGTCGGCAGCTTTCTCATACGGGACGATGTGGCCGACACCAGCGGCGATTCGACCAGCTACAGCATGCTGCACGCCGTCGAGGAGCTGCCGCTGAGCATCGGCAAATACGTTTGGCTCGGCAAGCGTATTTACGTGCTGCTGCGCTGCTGGCAGAAGCTGCTCGTGCTGGAGCGGCCCCAGGAGCACGGCGCCAGCTTTACGCTAATTGCACAGCACGACAATGTGCTCGACTACCGGCTGGTCAAGGGCCCAGTCGAGTATCAGGCCTACGTGGAGCTGCACTTTGCTAACGGCAAGCGTTTACGCACGAACTTCCAGCGCGCCGACGCGCTCCACGCGACACCAACGGGCAGCGGCAGTGACAGCGTCGTCGCCGGCTTCAAGCGATTGCTGCAGCGCGTCCACTGCGCACGCGCCGAGCTGCAGACGCAGCGCGCCCAAACGCAGCAGGACTTTCAGCGGGCACACGAGCTGCACGCTTTCGGCGCGCCCGGGCAGCGTTCACCGCTGCTGGAGGAGAAGCAGCTGCTGCGACGCTGCGGCGATGTGTGGACGCGCATTTGCGGCGATGTTCTCGTGCTGGGCACGCTGCTGACCAACACGGCCGGCTGCAATCGCGCCAGCACGCTGCACGCCCTGCGCCCGCTGCTGCGACTGGCCGACGGCTGTGGTCTCAACTATGCCCATCGGCTGTACGAGCTGCCCATGCTGGCGACTGGCCAGCCGCCGGAGGATTACGATGAGCTGGCACAGTTCTGGGCCTGCCAGCAGCAGCAGCAGCAGGAAACAACAAACGGTTTGCGCTGGCAGCCCGGCCAGTCCGTCCAGCAGCTGGCGCCGGAACGCAGCGCCGTGCTGTTGGTGCGTCTGCAGCTGGAGGATCTGCTGCCGCTGGCGCATATGGAACTGCTGGCCATGTACGAGCTGCACGGCGATTGCCCGCGCCAGCTGCAGCTGCAGTTGGCCAGCATTGATGTGGCCGCGCTGCTGCAGCGCCGGGAGCTGCACGTGCCCAGCTTTGCGGCGCAGACGCTGCATCAGGATTTCCTCGCCGTGATCATGACGCAGACGGCGCACTGCGCTCTGCGGCTGCAGTTTCAGGCGCCGGAGCAGCAAACGCAATTCGAGCAGCTGCTGGTCACCAACCTGGGCTTGGCGATGACAGCGGTGCCGCAGCAGCAGCGGGAGCGAAAGCGAAGGGCATGTGAGTGTGTGGCCAAGCCATCTTAAACAGCTGAATCCTACAATTGCTCTTCTCCTTTACAGCCGTGCAGCTGCTGGACGACACTTATGCGCCGCCGGAGTTCACCTTCGCCAACAATAGCGACAGCAGCAGCAATGGCTGCTCCTCCTCCTCCTCCGCCTCCTCGACGGTGCAGCGCATCTTCTACCATGCGCAGTCGCAGCTGCTGCTGCTGCGCAGCGATCCCGGCCAGCAGTGGCACATCTATGCCAGCGGCCAGACGCAGCTGTGCCTGCTGCTGCGACGCCTCCTCAACGATCTGCTGCAGCTGCAGTGCAATCTGTCGCTGCTGGAGCTGGACAAGAGCGTCCTCCGTGTGCCGGACAATGCGGCCCTGCTGCTGGAATCGGCGCTGCGCGACGAGCTGCAGGCCAGGGTGGAGCTACTGCAGCTGCACCCGCCGCGCCCTCAGCTCCAGCGGCGCGTCCACCAGCTGGAGATGGCCAGCGATCGGCTGCTAACTGTGATAAAAAGCCAACTGCAGCTGGAAACTAGCTAGCTGGATGCAGGGCAGCGTATTTTATAGTCGGTGCTTAATTACATTTTATGTTGTTTTTAAATATATTGCGCATTTAAATTTGAAGGGAAATTCTGTTTTATTTTGGGATTACAATTGGTTTCTTTTTATAACTTTCTATTGTTTATATTTTAAAAAATAATAAGCATTTTAGTGAAATTAAAATGTTTTTGTGTTTTGTGCTTTTAATAAATTTAACATAGGTTGTTAGCTGGTATTTATTAATATATTGAAATTATTTCATTTTGAGCGTTCTTACATCTTATTATTTTATCTGATTTATGTTATAATTTTATTTTATAGTAATCATTTTTTATTGGCACGTGTTTTTGTAAGCTGATTTCATTTTATATTCCCAGCAATTTAATTTGTTTTATTATTTCTTTCGAATTTTTGCATCTACTCAATAATATTTACTGGGTAAAATAATATAAAACGTTCCCTTTTTTATTTTTGGGTTAATTTTAGATTTTGTTTCAATTATAAGATTTCATTTAGATAATTATATCTCATACACAATGTTTTTATTCACACTTACAGCTAAAATATTTATAAGAAAAAATAACCGTTTGCAAGTTGTAAGTACCCTCAAAAACTCGGCATGGACGGACATGTTACTTATACTATAAATTGCTCTGCTTATCCTAAGCCAGGTATACACATATATGCCATATAGGATGATGCAGATCAGCTAGAATCGCGCATCTTCAACAACTTGTACAATGCGACAAATTATCGAGAAACACTTGTGTGTAATTAACAATGTGTTATATACATAAAGTTAAACCTCAATTTAAAGCATTCCGCAAGAACGTTGTTGAGGCTTGTCAAAGGGGGTTTGGATAAGATAAAGATAGAGATAAAGATGCTTTAGGACGCTGCCCGCTGTGAACTGCGAGCGCTGCAGCTGCTGCGCTGCTGCTCTTCGCTCTTGATGATGTTGTCGAGGACATTCTCCAGATTCTGTGTGGCCGCCGACAGCTCGGCATTGTCGCTGTACGAGTCCTCGACAATCTCCCTGACCTTGTTCAGCAGCAGCTTAAAATTGACCATCTCCGTCTCGCGCATATCCCCACTAACGGACTGCTCCAGCAGTGTCCCCAATGGAATGGGCACCGACAGAGGCGCCGCCAACGATCCGGCTGCCGGCAACAAGCTGGAACGGCGCTGATCAAACCACAAGCTGATGTCGTTCAGCGAATAATCCGATTTGTTGGCCTCCAAATAAGTGCGATTCAGCTCGGCCCCATTAACTGCAAGAAAGAGATAAAGATAACAATGGTTAAGCAAGTTGGAACGTTATAGTCGGGTGTAACCGACCGCGCAATACTCGTTCAGGATACATTAACAGCCGAAAATAATCTTAATTATTGTTATTTTAGAAAAATATAGATTTTTGTTATTTGTGGAAGTGACCGAATTTTGTCGGATTAAACTTTGACTGGATATATATATAAATCGATTTGTGACGCTCCCAGTGGGCGTAGCCAAAAAATGGATTATGCGAATATTAAAAAAGGTCATCAGTAATCTGTATGTATCAGTAATTTGTCTATATCTAGCTTTAAATCTGAGGTAGATATATAAATGTAATCGATTTACTATGCCCAGTATATATTCCAAACTTCAATTCTCTAGCGAAAAAGGTAGCATTCAAACGGACTGAGGGACGAGCGAACATTGCACAAACCCAATAAACTCCTTTCACCCAATGAACGAGTACAAAAAGATAAACGAAAGAGACAGCCGGCTATAGCTAGCTCTGTTTAACGCACTGGAATGTGTCAGGTTGTCGCCCACAGGCGCGTACATATCATATACGGCTTCTGGTCCGGCGGTCGGCGCCAGCCGCTGCGGCGTGCTGGCATTCAGGAACGTGGAGCTAATCAGCGGTGCAGCTGAGGAGGCACGCTGCAAGCACAGAAGAAAATGGGACGTAAGTCTCGATGTGAACACTTTGTGTGCTTGTTAGGCTGGACGAACCGAAAGCTGGCGCATATCCTCGATGATCTGCAGCAGGAAGCTCTGATGTGCGCTCAGGAATTCGGAAATTTGAGCGCTCGATGTGGTCGACAGCAGCTGCAGCTGCGTTTCCAGTTTGCTGTTGGGGAACAAAATGTGCGTTAAAAGGTGGGGCGTCGAAAAAAAGTGAGGGCAACTTACGCATTTTGCAGCAGCAAGCGATCGATTATGGATTGCAGACGCTCCGAGGCATTGCTGGCCAGGCCCGTCAAGGAGCCTGAAAGAAAGATAAATAACATAGTAAATAATATTGGAAAAATAAAAGCCTGCAAATGTAACGTTGAAAAAATTACTCGGAACTTGCTTAGCTAAGGATTCGATGGGATTCAAAATTAGTTTTAGGCGAAACGAACGAATTCTTGAACTTTAAGCTTCTATACAAATTTAAATTCTGTTTCAACTTAAGTTTAAAAAACGCTTTAGATCCCTTATTTACGGGAGAGGTATTTTAGGTATTTCAAAATCGCAAAATGTGTTCCATTAAATCTTTTCTTTCTTTTCCAATTTTACGGGCAGTGTGTAAATATTGCCAAAAGTTAAAATATTCTTGCTATATAAGAAAATACAAACTAACGGAGTCTTTAGCACTATAAAACTGAAAATGTAATTAAACAACTAGAGTTTACGATCGATTTTGGCTAAATATATACATTTATCAATAATTTAAAAGCAACCTAATCTACGAATAGTATTGAAAATCGTTCTTGGTTTGCGATTATTTGAAATAAAGTTGAGCCTATATTCGAAAACTTAGTCTCTAGCTCGTATAGTTTCCGATATCGACGGTTAATATAGACGGACGGACGGACGGACAGACAGACAAATATGGTTAGATCGACTTGGATATGCTGATCAGGAATACATATACTTTCCTTCCAGTCACATACATGTATACAAACCCTTTTAACCATTATAAGATAAAGGTTTCTAAAGGTCTCTATATATAAAATACTTCTTATAGCTAAAGACATACATAGCTCCTGTTGTTGTTGTTGTTGTGGCTGTGGCTGTGGCTGCTTCGCCTGCGGCTTCTCGTTGAGGGGCGCCTTTAGGCGCAGCGTGGAGTTGCTGCGCAGGCTGCGCGTCTCGGCCGGAATGGAGGCCAGTTCGGTGGCATTGGTGGGTTGGCCGACGCCGGCGCCGCTCTCCTGTGCGTTGCAGAAGCCGCGACGTTCCTCCTCCTCGGCCTCGGCGCGCTGTGACTTGTGTGCGAAGGCAAACCAGCCGCACAGGCGCGCTAAATAGTGTGTCCAGCGCTTCGGACGCGGCTGATCCTCGCCAAACACTTCGCACATGCGATGCGATGGATGGTGCTTGCCACTGACTGGCACGGCGGCTGCGAAGCAGGGCATGCACAGCGACACATCCCGGCACACCTGACACTTGAACCGAATGCCAACGATGTGCTCCATGCGACAGCCGGCACACTGATTGCCGTGTATGAGACGCTCCGTGTCCTCGATGCGCTTGATCAGCGCCAGCAGATTGCCGTAGATGAGGAAGCGCGTCTGTGTGTGCGTCCACAAATTGTGAAACTGCTGCTCGCTGAGCCCGGCCAGGCCGTGGGGACAGCGTGCAAACGACTGCTCCATCATGACCTGCAAATTGTGCGCTCCATAGGCCTTGGCCTCGCCCAGGTAGCTCAGCAGCTTGCCGAGCGTCAGCAGCAGCTGCTCGAACGCATAGCGCGAGACGCACCTGGACTTGCCATCGGCGAGCAGGCTATAGAAGTCGGCCACCATGTGCTCGCTGCTGTAGAGCTTGCAGAACAGCAGAAATGTTACCCGGATCTCCAGCAGGGAGATCGAGTGACGGCGCTGACTGCAAGGGGAGAGATGTTATATAAATACATATGAAATTTGCTGTATTTGAGCACACATACGGATCGTAGATATTCCAAAAGAAATTGGCCAACAGCGCCGTGGCCGTTTCCAGCTGATAGCTCTGGGTTTTGTTGAAATGGCCCAGTTTCTCGCAGGCGAAATAAATGTCGTGCAGCAGCGATGTGAGCTGAAACGGCGGCACCATCAAATTCAGATTACAATTGCCGCTGCTCACGGGCATCCCGTGGCGCTCCAGTATGGCCAGCACCAGTTTATACGGTATTTGGCTAGCTGTAAATATGGCGTTACACACACATACATATATGCGAAACATGTATGAGAGAATAAGACTTACTGTGAAAGATCTTTTGCAGTGCCACAAATTTGCTGGCACAGCGATAGACAGTGTATTTGTAGCTGCCATAGTCGGATTGTAATTTCGCCAGAATCTCGGTTAGATTCGAGGCCACTTGTTGCTGCCTCTCGCCCTGTTGTTGTCCTTTGTTGTTTGCCCGGCTTGTGCGCATTGTTGCCATTTGTGTGTTAGCAGCAGGTGCCAGCATATTGCAAGTGTGTTGGATAAATCTTTGATTTTCTTATAATGTATTATATTTTAGTTAGTTTCAAAACGCTGCGGCGTCGTTTTTATTTCTTTTGCGTATTCGCGTTCTCCACGGCGTTCGTTAGCGCAAAAGTTGAATTTGAAATGAATATGTGGCAACGCTGTTGCGCATGCGCTTACCAACACTGCAGTGCTGCCAGCCGACGCAACAATGTGGCCGTTGCGGTTTGAATTTCGCTTCAATTTAGCTCGCATGCCGCCTTTTATTTACTTTGAGGCCGTAAATGTATATGCAAAATTCAATAAAAATAAAATACTATAATTACACACATGAAATAGTTTTGATAAGCACGATATAATTATATATATACAATTAGCGAGTTAAGCCAAGTACGCAGATCGCCGGCAATGGAAGTAATGTTATCGATAATTTGCTGATGTGATAATTGAGACCGTTGCGGTTTAAATTTCGAATTAATTTAGCTAGTATATACCATTTCATTTACTTATTTACAAAATACCTGCGACTTGCATATATATTATGTGTTATGCTGTTGTTATGTTATGTTATGTTATGCTGATTACGCAAATCAAACGCAATAAGTGTATGTAATCAATTGTAAATGTCAACTTGCAACGTGCAAAGGTGTTTACTGTACTCCCGCCACTTGCCATTTTTGTTTGCGCAACAGCACTGCCGCACACAAAATGTGACATTTATATAAGACATGTTGTAATCTTAAAAGGAAATGAGGCTAGATCACCACCCCATCCATAACAGGCCCTCTCAGCGTGTGTCCGGTCACGTGTTTGTCAACGTGAACGTGCCTCCTTTTTATCAATTTTTTTTTGTGTGAGAGGAGCCACCCGCGTTACTGATTGACTAACAGACAAACGGTTGATGCCCCGCCCAGTTGTACCTGCGCGAAGCGGTGCAAATGTCATAACAAGGTGGAGCACACACGCCGTGCACGCACGCGGCACACACACATGTGGACCCCCCGCGAACACTCTCACGTGGACTTGCATTTGCATGCACGGGTTGGTGCACATTGGCGGACGGGGAACAATGACAAGCACATTGGGCGTCGTTGGCGTCCAACTGCCTGCACCAGGCAATAATAATTCGCCAGTGCCAGTCATTGACAATGTCGGTGCCATAATGGCTCTCCACTGACTGCCTGCAGTCGCTGTTGCAGCAGTTGTTACACCCTGTGCCCAAAAATGCTAAAAAAGAGGGTATATTGTGCATAACCTCAAAATCGCTGGCAATTTGGAACGCCGAAACGTTTATTTCCATGGGCAGTGATTTTTTTGTTCGCAGTCCTATTTTTCGTACAAAATATTGAGGGCTGTATAAATGGTATATATGTAGTTTATTTGTAATTAAATTATATCTTAAGATTGGCAGTTAAAAAATTTCAATATTGTTTATAAACATAAATAAGTAAATATTTTATGTGCATTCCTTGGAGAAGGTCATTAATATTCTGTTTGCAAAACTTTGGTATATCTAGCTTTGAAACTGAAGAACATATATAAATTATATAAAATCTTAACACTTTATTTCAAGTTTTAAGTCTCTGACTTCAATACGGCCAGTCGGACGAACATAAAGACGGACATTCCATAAACCCAATATACATTTTTCATTTCGTGAAGGAGTATAAAAATCAGAGAACTAAGAATTTAGGTTTGTTGGCTTTTAAAGTTTAAACTGAATATAAATTCTGAAGCCGCGCAAAGCTCTAAAATTGAAATCTGTCACAGTTTTGCGGTCACTGTTCTGAGTCACAGTTTTATGGACACATTTTCCGAGTAAGAGTTCCCATTTTAGAGGAACATTTTTTACGGTCCAAGGTTAAGAGCCACAACTTTGGAGCCGCTTTTGAGAAAAGAAAAAATTTTTAATTTGGAATAAAATTTTAAAAAGAATTTTCACCGTTCACCGTTAGAATCAGCGCTTTAATCACAGCTTTAAATTCAAATTAAGAGTCACAATTTAGAGCATTAGTTTTGCGGTCACAGTTTTAGGGACTTGAAAAGACAAAGTCTTAAAGTCACTATTTTGAGCCTTGATTTTGGAGTCACAGTTTTAGAGGCTTCAATTTAGAGCCACCATTTCGCTCCACATCATAACAGTCATCAAATTAGGTTGCTAATTAATGATTTCCTGCAATGGGAAACCAATTATAGACTTGCCACGCCCACTGACGCCGCAACGGTGCAGAAAGTGACCCCGTTCATTGTCAACTATTTATAGCTGCATCTGCGAGGCTAACATGGTAACAGGGTATTGCGCAGCCATATAATCACCCACTGCAGCTTTGGTCTTTGGCACTGCGTCGGTGGGGGCACGGACGAGGTGACAGAGGGCGCGACACCTACAATTGTCAGAGTCGTCTAAATGAATGAATTAAGTCAGCCATGTGACATAACTGCAATGACCGTCCTGCTGTTGTTGTTGCTGCAGCTTTTGCTGCTGCCCCAAGTCCCAATCCCAATTTCAATCCCACTCGCAGACGCAGTCTCCGTGTCTGGAGCAGGCAATGTGCCTCGTCCTCACGTTGCACATTTGCCACATTGTTGTGTTGCTGCCATTCCTGACGCCTTCGCCTGTTCTGATTACGTACGTATTTTGTGCCCACTGCCAAAGTTATATGGCACACACGTACATCTGGAGCCCACGTCCACGTCCACGCCCACGCCCACGCCCACAATGGGCGCAGGACAATGGCAATGCCGGAATGCAAATGGCGTGTGGACATGCACGTATTGCGCATACGCACAGTGGAGCGCACCTTTTTATTATCAACCATAGAGATCAGGACAATTGATACTCAGAATGGGCTTAAAAGTATGTTATTCTTTTTTAAAATATAGTAGCTATATAGGAGTTGTAAATCATACATTTTTAATATTTTTGAACTGACTGCTGGGATTGGGCCTGGGATTCGAGCCCAGTTGTTTTGTTCGAAAAAAATGTGTCAACTCAAGATTCGAACCTAGGTGTAAAACTCGGCTTACAAACTTTATATATAATTAAGGCTTGGAGTTTTATAAATGTAAGTTAAGTAGAAAAAATGCATTAAATCAAATAATAATTAAAGAATAAAAGGACTAAAAAAAAAAATGTCAAAAGAATATAAGAAAACTTTGATTAGACACTTTACAAAAAAGAAAAGAAATATATTGACTAAATAAAAAAACTATTTTTATTCTTATTTTTTTCAATACTTGATCTGGACACAATCATAATTTTGAAAAGCTTTATTTATTAAAGAAAGATTTCAAATTAAAAAAAAATATTAAAATATTTCCAAACAAATTTGAAAGCAAGTTTAAAATTCAAACCAAAAAAATTTTGAAGCTATATGTATCGATAACAGCAATCGATAGCTGGCAGTTCTTTTTTTTTGCCACATTTCGTTGGCGTGTTTTGCACACTGTGACATGGGGCACAAAGTTGTTGATGCTGCCTCTTGAATTACATATGAAGGCAACGGGAGCTGAACTCATTACATTGGACAGCCTGTTTTCTGGCAGTGTATGCCGGGTGCCAACGGCCAGCGCGCCAATTAAGCAACAAAAGGCTGGTCGCTTTGGCTCCCGTTGCCGCTCCCCTTTCCCTTCCCCATTCCCATTCCCATTCCCTTTCTCATCCCCATCCCCATCCCCATCTCTTTGCCGTTGCCATCGCCGTGGCTCGGGCCATGTTGACGACTTCGCTGCCATTAAAACGAAGCGACGTTGTGAAATGTTTTGATGGACCCAATGCCAGCCGCCAGTTCGCTCAGCTCAGCTCCACTGAGCGTTGTCCCTCCAGCCCCCCTGCCCGCCCCCCTCGTCGTTGTTCCTGCGCAACTTTTAAAGCTTATGCCACTTTTAATACTTGTTCACGAAGTAAAAAGTGTATATTGGGTTCGTGCAACGTCCGTCAGTCTGCTGAAGAGACTTGCAACTCCCCAGATATAGTCGTGTCAGTTCAGTTTTAAGACATGTAAAGCTGTCTGATTCGTAATTCCCATATTTCAAACACCCATAACTTTGTCAAAACTGAACCGATTTCAATGTTTGATGGCATTTTGGTCATGAATTGTCCTCTAGATTGAATCCACATTTAAAATAAATACATTTCTGAAAATAAAATTTTTTCGGTTTTTTTGGTAAAAAACGCATGTACTCCCCCCTTACCTATTTTCGAAAAATTTTTTTTTTCAAAATTTAGAATTCCAAATTTATATTTTTAATCAATTGTAGGTGTCACAATTAGTATAAAAAACAACATTAAAATTGATTTTGAGGTGGTAAAATTTTTTGTCAAAAATCGTTCCAAAATTGACAAAAATTTTGACATGTAAAGCTCTCTGATCCATAGCTCCCATATTTCAAACACCCATAACTTTCTCAAAACTGAACCGATTTTAATGTTTGATGGCATTTTGGTCATGAATTGTCCTCTAGATTGAATCCACATTAAAAATAAATGCATTTTTGAAAATAAAATTTTTTCGGTTTTTTTGGTAAAAAAGCATGTACTCCCCCCTTACCTATTTTCGAAAATTTTTTTTTTAAAAATTTAGAATTTCAAATTTATATTTTTAATCAATTGTCGGTGTCACAATCAGTATAAAAAACAACATTAAAATTGATTTTGAGGAGGTAAAATTTTTGGTCCAAAATCGTCCCGAAATTGACAAAAACTTTGACATGTAAAGCTCTCTGATCCATAGCTCCCATATTTCAAACACCCATAACTTTCTCAAAAATGAACCGATTTTAATGTTTGATGGCATTTTGGTCATGAATTGTCCTCTAGATTGAATCCACATTTAAAATAAATGCATTTCTGAAAATAAAATTTTTTCGGTTTTTTTGGTAAAAAAAGCATGTACTCCCCCCTTACCTATTTTTGAAAAATTTTTTTTTTCAAAATTTAGAATTCCAAATTTATATTTTTAATCAATTGTGGGTGTCACAATTAGTATAAAAAACAACATTAAAATTGATTTTGAGGTGGTAAAATTTTTTGTCAAAAATCGTTCCAAAATTGACAAAAATTTTGACATGTAAAGCTCTCTGATCCATAGCTCCCATATTTCAAACACCCATAACTTTCTCAAAACTGAACCGATTTTAATGTTTGATGGCATTTTGGTCATGATTTGTCCTCTAGATTGAATCCACATTAAAAATAAATGCATTTTTGAAAATAAAATTTTTTCGGTTTTTTTGGTAAAAAAGCATGTACTCCCCCCTTACCTATTTTCGAAAATTTTTTTTTTCAAAATTTAGAATTTCAAATTTATATTTTTAATCAATTGTCGGTGTCACAATCAGTATAAAAAACAACATTAAAATTGATTTTGAGGAGGTAAAATTTTTGGTCCAAAATCGTCCCGAAATTGACAAAAACTTTGACATGTAAAGCTCTCTGATCCATAGCTCCCATATTTCAAACGCCCATAACTTTGTCAAAAATGAACTGATGTTCATGTTTGAGGGCATTTTGATCAAGATTTGTCGTCTAGATTGATTCTGCATTTAAAATAATGCACTATTAAAAATAAAATTTTTGAAAATTTTTGGTAAAAATAAACATGTACTTCCTCGTTTTCAAAAAAATTTTTTTGTATAATTTAGAATTGTAAATTCATATTTTCAATCCATTAAAACTGACAAAAATGTTGACATGTAAAGTTCTCATATCGATAGCTACCATAGTTGAAACTCAAGATTAAATCTGCATGATTGAAAATAATTTTTGCATTTTTTTGGTAAAAAAAAATCATGTTTTCTTTTATTTGTTCTTTGTTTTTCACAATTGCGCTGTCGGCTACACCCGACTACAACGCTCTTACTTATTGAAGTTGCTTTGTTGCCCCCCTGCCGCTGCTGTGCTGTTGTTTGATGCACATTTTGCAACAAACTTGCCTCGAGATGCCGTTGCCCGGCGCAGGGGCCAATACGTTTGCCAAAGTCGCAAACTTTATGGCTGCAGCGAACCTGCGTCCGTCTCCCATGGCCCCAAGCATTCAATTTCTCTTTACATATTTTTTTTTTATTGTTTGAAGAAAGGACAAAAAAAAGTCAACGAGAAAAAACGGTGATATTCGGGGTGCCGACTATTAAATACCCTTGCAGAAGATGCGCTATGTGCTTGCACTTGGATATTTCACTGATTGTGCCTATATAAAGCTGTATTATAAAGCAGCTCAATGTTGCATAAGGATAATCGCCCTTGCTAAATTCAATTTGGATGACTAGAAAATGAAAAAGTTTTTAAATAAAGAAACGAATTCTTTCACCGATCGTTCCTATGGGAGGTATATGATATAGTGGCCTGACCGATTACGACAGATGTACTACCTGCAAGGAAGATAGCTTTAAAACTGGCCGACGGACATGACTTTACCGAAGTGGAATATATATATACTTATATATTATTGCGTTGCACAATTCATGACAAAATCATACGACCCCCGGCAAGGGTGTGCAAGTAGGTACCGGCGAACAGCTTGACGTTAGTGCGCACAACAAGTGGACACGGGAACACGCCAAGATGGCTGCCAGTTCGCATGTCACTCGTTAACGGTAATGGGAGCAGTGGCTGGGTCCTAACGGGTCGCGTGGACGGTCTAATTATGACTCTCAGCGCCAGCACAATTATCACATCATAATAAATGCATTGGGGCGGTGCTAATGGCATCTAATGATGTGAATTTGTAAATGTATAACAAATAATTTCATTTCATTTAATGAAAACTAAAACCTATTACGCATTTACATAATTTAAAGCTAGCTGATGCGGTAATTAAAAACCCAATTAGGAATAATTTATAAGCGCATAATTGAGCATTGAATGAAACTAAAACGACTTCAAAATTCATTTGAAACTGTTTTGCTAGCTGTATATTTTTTGGCGATGGGGAAAATAGCCACATTTGTTCGCTTTCGACGTTAATCAAGCACGTAAGCTGGCGAATGCTGTGATCACGTACCTAGGAGCTGGATTAGGGGTGTTTGTGTTTTTAATCGAAAGCGAGCAGTGGGAACGTGGCATACGTCAGTTTGCTGTTATTCAAATACACGCTGCTTATTCAACTGTAGATGTTTGTGTTTGCATATATCTCGTTTTTGCACGGCTCAGCAATTTGACACTTATATATTTATTTATGTGCCAAAAAAAAGCAGCTCCGTTGGGCCAATGCATATATCAATATAAAATATTCATAGCTTTTATCAAGCGAAAGAACTCACTTATAAAACTATCGCATTGGTGCCAAGTGCACTTATATCGATAGCTGATCGCGCGCCACGAAAATAATATCGATTGGTGATCGCCAGCTCGCTCGTTGTGCTTGACAAAATGGCGGACAGCACAAGTGTCATGGCTGCCATTTGCAATACTGCGGTGACTTTTAATTTTTGCGCATTTCAATTTATCACGACATACTGTAAGCGCAATCAAGCGAGAGGGAGAGAGAGAGAGAGAGAGAGAGAGAGAGGGAGAGTGGGCGAGCAAATATATATACGATATATGAAAAAAGCGACTGGCAATTGCCGTTCGCTGCTGAATGGCTGACGCCAATCCAATTAGTTGTGGACAGTGCAAACAGGCAGCGTCCAGCTTCGTCTGCTCAGTTTCGCCTCGTATGTGGCTGCCGGGCAATGAAACTGGAAACAACAACAAACAATAACAGCAACAGCAGGCCCCAGCACAGTGAAAGGAACAGCAAAGAGGATGGGAATCCAATGCGAGCGCGGACACATTCACACGCGTTGGCACGTGGACGAGCTGGCTTGTTGTTGTTGTATCCTCATTGTTGCCGTTGTTGTTTTTGTTGTTGTTGTTGTTGCTGTTGCTGTTGTGCATTGGTAAGTTGATGCGGGTGATGGACAGGCACGAGAAACTGAGCTTTATGCCCTCTGCATACGCTAGTGCAATGGGGTATACTGAGTTTATGTTTTTTTTTCAACTGGTTCACGAGGTGAAAGTATATTATATGGAAATAGAGTCTTGAATTTTGGAAATGTTAAGAAAACATGTTAAGATATTTTGGCTACGTCAAACGTCATCTATATCCCTCAGTTTTTCCTCTCAAGATAGCGCAAAAAATTTTTTACAAAAAGCTTCATTTTTGGAATTTGTTTGCAATTTTTTTAATACATCAAAAAACCAACTTACATATACGCATTTATTTAAAATACCATACATAAATATATACTGAAAACAATTGGCAAAAAAAAGTTGTTCAAGATAGCATTTTTCCAAGCACTGGGTATTGGCTAGTCAGGCAGTCTCCACTAGAACACTTTAACTTATTTTTATTCTTGGTTTTTGAACTATTTATGAGTTCGAGTTGTTTGTTTAGTTTTATTATATTACGGAAGGTCTTTTGACTTGTCATAATTCAATGTTGTCAAGTTAATGCTTCAAAAATAAAACCATTTTAAAGTTTAAGTACCTTCTAAATGTAATTGCATTTATTATCAAAAAGAAATAGGTTGTAATTCGTTTACAGCAAACAGTACAGTGTTGTCTTAAAGCTTGTGGCTTGTTTTAAAAACTTGACAATCTGTGGGCGGAATCGTACTGACAGTAAATGTAACAGGAATAAAGAAAAAGTGAGCGCTGCCAGGAAGTGTTGCCTACTTTTCTGAGCACTCGCTTGGTTGGATTCAAGTTGAAGCCTCGTGTTAAAATACATTCCATTCCTGCTAAGATATTTGGTAATATAACTCTCATACTTTAGTGAATTTTATGTTAATATTAATTTATGTGACATTTAAATGCACCTTTGCAAGGTACATTGCATCCAGCTTGTAAAGTTGCCAATTAATTGCACAACCTCAAAACCTTGGCCTATCGCATTTTTATTGCATTTACGCATAACTCGTATGTATGCAAATGATATTTTGATACGATTTTTAGAGTCGATTCAGACAGTTTAACTCCGCTCACTTGAGAATATATTAAAACACAAAATGTGCCGACTGACAAAATAGAAATTTATGCATAACCAGTGAAAAGAAAGCACAACAACATTGCAATGAAATGAATGCAAAGATGTTGTATATTGCTATTTGAATTTCGAAATTCGAATTTCAATAAACTAATCAAATATTTGAAATGCATGTACTTGATGAGTGGAAGGGGGGGCGTAGAGTAAATGCAATAAAATAAACGAAGGAACCTTGCGATAAAACGCACGCTTGAGTCCTGCGCTCAAATGGCAAAACTGATGATGGCTCAGGGGGGGGGGGAGCGAGGGGGGGGGAAAGGAAGTGGGCATGTTGAACGGTTGCTTGTCTCCACTGGAATCACCTTTAATTAAAAAGTTACCTGCAAAAATGTTTAGCTATTTTGCCTGGCAGCCATGGCAAATGTTTGCCAGCTACGGCCACGACCGAGCCAATCCAAGCCACGGCAAGACATGGCCCAAACTCAGACTCCAAGACAGACTCTGAGGCAGTGGCACTGGCTGAGCCCTCGGCCCTCAGCAATGCTGACGACCGACCAGCCATCGAAGCTGCCAGTCAATGGAATTTTACCGGTTTTGCGGTGTTAGCTGAACTTTCTATTAAATTTCCTTGCACTCGATGGCCTTGCAATTGGGTTTGGCCACCGACCCACTACCCACTTGCAGTTTACCCAGTTTTAGTTCCATTCTCATTTCCATTGCGCTGCCCAGTCGTATCCGTGTCCATATTCCGTTTCAACTTCGCCCGTAGCGCAGTCCGCTTTATTCTTAGTTACCGTTCGGTTAGCTCTTTCTTCTGCTACGCCCGCCCGCCCATCGTACGCTCCCCTCCGGCGCCCTGGCAACCTTTTGCCACATATTTCTCAATATCAATTTGCGTTTACATATTGCATTTTAATGAATTTTGTGGCTGCCAAGTGGCACCATTTAAGTTGATTTAAGCCTTTCGGCTGCGTTTCGACCCAATTCAAATATGGCGACCAATTCAACCAGCGACATAAAAACGACTCGCATTTTATATGCCACTAGGTGTACAATTAGTAGTAAGCTTTAACTAACGATAAAGTTTTTCGTGTTTTTTTTTTTTTTTTTAAATGAAATAAACGGAAAATTTCATAAAATTCTGTGATTTTTTCTGTTTGTTTGCAAGGTTCGCCCTCAATTCAGTTGAAAGCGCTGTAACTCATTTGTTTATTTACTGTACATTCAAACTCTTTATAGTATGTACACTGTAAACATGAGCTGACAATGAAATTGAATATTAATTTTGGAAAAAAGCTAGTTACTTTATAAAAATAGAGCTTTGAGTATTTAGACACAAGAACTTTGTACTTAAATTAAACCCAGTGAATAAGTCAAGATTTGATCAAAAATCAAAAATCATATATAATAAAAAAATTACTAATTATAGGATAAGAAATTATTTTGTAGTTTACTCAAAAATGTTTCTTTTTTTCTTTTATAAAATCTATGAAATGATAAAAACGGTTACAATTTTGGACATCCGTGAATATGCCTTTTCTTTCCTTTTGTAATCATTTCATTATACCCTGTTATTTCAAATTATTTCAATGATGATGATGTTTAAATATTTTATCCACTCCGATGATGTGCATTATGTAGTTCCGTTGAAAAAACGCCACGACAGAAGTGTGAAAGGTGTTGCAAAATGATTAAAAAAAAAACTTTATACATCAGTTGTCCCAAATGAACTGAAGACCTTTTAGAATAACAAAAAGGAAGAGCGCTTCCTTGAGCCATTTGTTATTTTCTAATCTTAAACTCTTTGGTTGCCTTAATCCCAGCTGGGACGAGAGGTAATCTCTTCGTCCACGCTCACACTCCCTTATCTAACTGAAAATCGTTTACTTTGTGCAATTTGTAGTGTATATGTGTATGTCTGTACATATGTGTGCATGCGTACACTCAGAGAAAAGAAATGCTCTCAATTCTGGCATAACCAGAGATATAAATAGTTAATAAGTTTAACTATGCTTTTTTAATATTCCTTAAATTAAATATTAATTACCGTAATACCGTAAAAAAAATAATGAATAAAGAATAATATAATAATGAATAAAGAAATAATAAGTCTACTGTTAGGGAAGCCATTTTAAAAATTGTTTTAAGTGTTAGATTCTTAGTTTTTGCACTCTGTTAACAAAGTAAAATGAGTGTATTGTTAGGAAATTTGGAATATGTACTCGTATATACACGTGTTGCGATTTTTAGGCTACGCCCACTGGGGGCGTCGCAGTTCCATTTAATATATAAAATCTGTATCTCCAGAGCTCGATTCAGCAAATTTGGCGGTCAGTTTCGGATGAATTCCCCTAAAGATCGAGCCGTAAAACTTGGGCCACGCCCACTTCCGTCGCCCCACACTACAAAAACTGTTTTAAGCTTTTAGTGTTACTGTACTGTTACACTCGACTGCAATATTCTTACTTGTTTTGATTTATAAATATTTTAGGAGTCACCAATGCAATAAACAAAGAGAAACTCTTTCCGACGGAAACATAGAGTATGTTTAAATGCAATGTTCTTGGCGATTTGTTGCGCTCAGTGTATGGGAATTGAATGGAAGTGAACATCATTTGAATACAAATCGCTGCATATTTATTTGATAGTCATTGCATACTTTTCGGGGCAACGAGGAGAGCCAAGTGGCGTCATCCTTATCTGCGTCGGTGTCGTCTCGGTTGCGGTTCTTGCTGTTGATGTTCTTGCTGTTGCTGCTGTTGCTGCTGTTGCTGCTGCTGCTGCTACTTGATGTATTTCATGAATTCTTTATCTAGTTGGTTGCCAGTTGCTATTTGGCAAGTTGTGAAAGTGAAATGGGCGTCGCCCAGCTCGACAGTTGCCAGTTGCCACTGTTGCAACTGTGTGGCATTATGGCAGCTCCAAACTTATTTTATGGCTGAGTAGTAGGCGGCCAAAACGATTGTCGGCGACATGTGCAACAGTGGCTGGCGGCACATGTAGACGGCGCGCGTACTTGTGGCAGCAAGCGAAATGTGCGGCAAACTTTGTTTGTCATGCAAAACACGCGGAGTTTCAACCGGGCGCAATACATTGCACAGATACTTTTCGGAGCTGCTGTTGCACGAGGCATGCGACGTGAGGCAGACGGCATGTGGTATGTGGCATGTGGCATGTGGCGTGTGGCATGTGCGGCAAGTGCCGCTGCTTATGTGACCAACTATCCGCGTGCAGCCGGCACGTTGCGGGCTTACATAAACACTGATCAATCTCAATCACACTCCTGTCTCCATCTCTGTGTGTGTGTATGTGTGTGTTTGCTTGTTTGCACAAATTGGTTGCATTGATGATTGAGCAGTATCCAATTGCTGCTACATTCACCTCTTGCTATTTCATGTTTTGCATAATTTACGCTAATCTGGGCTGCCTAGTACAGTTGTGCACTCAGTTTATCGCTTATCGCTTATCGCTTTAACAGCAACTTTAGTTTGGGCAACTACAAAGAAAAACTAATTAGTGAGGAATTCCAAATTCAAGTTAGTTTGGTATGAAATTCGTAGAGTTTTCTTCTTGGGATTTTAAGAGCATTTTCCTTTTAAATTAATCCTTAATTAAGCTTTCATGTTGCATCAATTTGAACATTTTTTGAATGAAGTATAAAAAAAAGAAAAAATCGTTAAAAAAAATGTAACTGAAATCAAAAAGTAGTAAATTGGCCTAAAGCAACCTATAAGTGCACTTAACAATATTAAAAAATTTAAGAATTTATTTTCCATTTTTAATTCATTAAATATATTACGAAAAGTAAATCATAATTTGGGAAATATGTCAGAAATTCACTTATATAAATGGAAGTAAAACTATTATAAACAATTTATTTATGTATTCAATGTAAATTCCTGACAATAATAAGATTATTTATTCAATTTTCCATTATGAGATTCATAAAAAGGATTAATAGAATATGTTAAATCGTGCTAAAACAAAACGATTCGTGCAGAAAGAGAAGAAGTTTAATTTTTTACCGCGTGTTATTTTTAATTTCGTGTGAAAAAAGAATTATAACAAAAACTTTTCTTAGAATAATTACTGCATTTGCGTCTTACATTGAGAAATTGTACAATTAAGCAAAGACGTTCTTGAAATAAGAAATTCTATCTCCAGTTAAGCAATCCTTACCTTGAAAGGGTTTAAAAAATATAAAATTATTAAAATTCTGCCATCAACATCAACACTCGAAGTCAGTTTACTATTAAGCGCACAGTTTCTATATGTATGTAAGGGTATTTAATATTGCACACCCCGATAGCTCTGCTCTCCTGTTGCTATTGCTTTTTTAATTAATAAACATGCGCCACAAAAATGCATAAAAAAGTTGCTTTGCAAAAATGTATAAAATTTTGTGTTTTAAGCGTGTGATAAAAATGGTCTGCTTTAAATGCATGAGCATGACGCAAACGAATTAATAAAACATAATTTATTTTGCATTTAAATTAATATTAAATACTAATTAATAATTAAATTCCTTTATATTCTCGTCGTAGGGGTTTTTAAAAATACAATATTGTAGCATACATTCCATTATAACTTTTTATCCGAGGCATCAATGGCATTAAAAATATCGTGTTGAGTTTCTAAATCTGTATCGTATATCGATTGCAATGAGTTTCGTCAGCAATTTTGCATTTTGTAATTACTTTAATTACTGTAAACAGCTACCTGTTAGAAGCCAATCAGCTACCTTTTAAATGTCACAGGTTAGCCTGGTATTTAAGCAAGTACCCTCGTTATTTTGTTGTCTTAATTCCTCTGTCAGTTGGACAACTTATCTGTCGAGGACAGCAATACCGCATCTTATTTTTAATGCTAATTATAAATGGGCAAATGTCAGTTTCTTTGTCAAGGATTAGGTTTTTGCCAAAACTAGCTAAATGTTGCCGGAGTAATTATTTATTGAAATACTTTTTGCTTAAAAACAAATGAATTATTGAATGAGGCTGTCAACTGTAAATGTACTTTTGAATTTATTTAGGTAATATAAAACACTCTGATCTATTCTGAAATGTACATTTTACATAAATACTATAAATAAAATGTTAAAACGTTTCTTTCGATGCTATTTTATAATTTATAATGCAAACAAAATTAAATACTCTATATTGTACATTTTGTCATATAAATTGCCAATAAGAGAAAAATGTTAGTAACATAAAAAGCATTTATTTTTTGTAATTAATTTTCTATTTAAATTTGCTGGTTATCGACAAGTAAAGTTTGATTTTATATATTATTCTTAGACTGAGTCTGTTGGCAAACAATTAAATGCAATAAAATGCAAAGAGCGCAATTCAATTAAATGCATATCGACAATTTTGTTGTTTGTCGTTTGGCAATTTTGCTATTTAAAAGTTCAGAAACAAAATTTTATAATGTAAAGAACAAGTTTATTATGCAGTATAATATATAACTAAAGTAAAGCACAAATTTATTATTTAGTATAACGTAAACGTAGTCCTGCATAAGGACCTCAGCATCCCTACCATAGCGGAGCTAATTGAACGACACAGCTCAAGATATACGGACAGACTTGCTGCACACCCAAACCAACTTGCAACAAGCTTAGCCACAAATACAAACAGGCGAAGACTCAAAAGATTGCACCCCTTAGAAACCAGAAACGACTTAAACCCTTAAAAAAATAAAAATAAACAAAATGTAAATAGTCATAGTTATAAGTCATAGTCATAGTATAGTCATAGTTTTAAAGGCACTTCGTCAACCAATTGCGAAGGTTTTATTTAAAAATGCGCTATAGAGTTTAGGACAATAAGCTGAAATAAAGAATCAAATTGGAAAAAAAAAAATGTATAATATATAATAAGGTGCGTCGTCTTGGAATTTTATTTATAACATATTTTTATTAGAATGCCATCATTTTATTGTCTTTATAATTAAATGTTTTTCTAAAAATGTTTTGCGAAGTCAACGAATGTTATGAGAACATTTTGAAAGTTCATTTTAAAAATAATGTAACTTCGTTTGTTTATTTTTTTTCTAATTTTTTTTTTTTTGAAGTAAAGAAAATATAACATTATTTATAAATATTTGAGCATAATTCATTAATACTAATACGAGCTGAAAAGTAAAAAAAACAATAATTTTCGATTTCGATATCAATTCAATTTCAATAAATAAAAAAAACGCGCCAGTGCGTATACTTAATGTACAAATTTCAAGCCATAAAATATAGCATACTTTTTGGGGCATGTTATGCTTGCGTTAAATTTCTTTTAATAAATCTGTTGTTTCCAAACGCTTTCGACTGCCGATGAAGTCAAACTGTCAAATGTGTCCTTTAACTTCAATTAGCTTGAGTTTATGCCACATTTTGATGGCATGTAAAAAATGCAGAATTTCATTCGTTTGAGCCACGGATGGTTTGGTTTTTTTTTTTTTTTTGGCTGTATTGTTATAATAATTAATTGATGCAATTTTTGTTTCATGTTTCAATAAATTTGTGTAGTATTGCATTAACCTGACAGGTATACGCATACACACACACGCACACACAGGTGTGCATAGGTGATGCGGACAATTGACATGGTAAACTTGCAGGTTAAATAATATTCAGCATATGCAATTGCAGTTGCAATTGCATTTTCCGTAATTGCCAGAATAATCGTAATTACGCGTATAAAAGGCTGACACACGCACGCACACGCACACGCACACACACACACACACACAAACACACACTTGCAGCGAGTGCCACCGGACAGATAGTTAATTGAGCTGTAGCAGGCTTACAATTGTTCTTATTGCTGTTATTTGTAATTGCTGTTGTCCTTTGTTGTTGTTCTTGTTGTCATTAATGCGAGTGTTGGCACTTTCGCACGCAGCAACCAGCCCTAACGCCCGCTCCAACCCAGCCAGCATTGTGGAAAAGTTTGCTGGTAAACACATTCATAAAGCAAATATGCAGGCAGCTCGGGCAGCGATGCCAACAGCAACAACGTTGCCAGCATCGCAGTCAGCACCGCTGCCAGCGTCGCTGCCCGATGTCGCTGCCAGCACGGACATATGCTAAACGCCAGCGTACAACACCAGTGGAGCCAAAACCAAAGCGAGCCGAGTCAAATTGCGAATCGTGTGGAGCCGAGCCGAGCCGAGCGTCTGGCGCCGTGGTATATAAAAGGCCACCAGCAACAATGCCTTTCAGCATTCTACGTGCGGCAAGCGTAGAGCGCACAATAAGGATCGCATCCTAAGTGTTAGTTAGTCAAAATAGCACAGGTCTAGTTCACAACCAACTGAGTCGTGTTGTTATAAAAAAGCGCGCGCAAAACCATTTTGCTTGAACGGTAAATGTAAAACGTTAAAACGGCACAAGAGTCGCGCGCGAGTTCAGCACTGTTTACTTAGCCATTATAAATCCGGCGAACGGTTTGTTTGTGTTGGTGTTGAAGTTGGTAAAACAAAAAAAAAAAAAAAAAACACTCTTTTCTAAGCTCCCTCACCTCTTGGTTTCTCGTCCTGTTGTTGTAGCATTTATTTTTTTTTTTTTTTGCATTTGTTTTTTATGTGCAAAGTGCATAACCAAAGAAATAACAGGCCAAAAATTGCAAACGGAAGAGGAAAACGGAAAGTGTTGCATTTCCGTGTCGCCTGCAGTTCGTTGTTGTTACCATTATCGTTGCTGTTGCCCCTGTTGTTGCTGCTGCGGTTACCTCCATCAGCTTTTGGCCACATTTGGCATCTTTGCCGCAGTATAGTATAAAGTGGCCGCAGGTGCTGTCGACAAGTCGCATCAACATTTCGCATTGGCCATAAACAAATTCTCGCCAATATCCGTTGACCCTTTAAAATGTCCAAAAAAAGAGTCACACAAATTGCAAATTGCATCATAAAATCATTTAATTGATGATTTACAGCCTTTTCGTGATATCAATATAAAAGGGGAAATTACGTTTTGTACACTGTGCAAAACATCAGCTCGAATAAATTGAGTTTTTCGAATTTTCTATATTCACGTATATTTTTGTTCAAGTAACAGTCATTTTTGAAAAGTCTGTCAAAAATATTAATATTATTATTTTTTACATAGCTACGTTTGAAAGTAGTAAATATATTTGGGGAGTTTTTGTTAACTTCTTAAAAAATTCCATAAATATATATTTACTATTGTTCACTATCATTACATTTTCTAAAGAATATTTATTTTGTTTATTATAAAAACGTAATTTTTTCTCCAAATTATGTTATTGAATATTATAGATGAAATACAGTTTAATATAATAAACTTCTTAAAAAATCCTGAACATATAGATGCACTATAGCTTACTTTATGCCAATATTATTTTAAATAATATTTATTTTGTATGAACTCCAAGTTTGTTTTTTTGAAACTATGTATTAATTGAAAAATTGTCACATAGTTCAAAAAATATTCTAGAATATTATAGATCAAATGGAATTGATTGATTATATTTTGCTATATTCTATCAATTGTTTCGTTTGGACAGTTGTTTCTTTATAAAACTATGCATACGCTGAGCAATTCTATTTGATCTATAATATTCAAGAATATATTTTGAACAAGATGACAAAGATGACAATTTTTCAATTAAATGTAAAGTTTAAAAAAATAAATTTGGAGTTTATACAATATAAATATTCTTTAGAAAAACAATCGCATATAGTAAACTATAGTACATCTATATGTTCAAAATTTTATAAGAAGTTGATTATATGAAACTGTATTTCATCTATAAAAAGAAAAAATTGTGAAAAGCGTATATTGAAATTTTATTGTCTATTCGAATTATCTTTTTAATTTTTTATATTTATTAAAATTATTTATTTACTTTATTTTTGCTTCGTATATATTCCTATTTGACACATCAGTAATTATATTGAATATTTTTATAAATCTTCACTGTACTCTGACAGATAAAGAATTTATATTTGTCAAATTTTTGCTTTGCAATTGCTTTATTTAAATTGCAAAAAGTTTTATTACTGTGTTGCAGATATGAATATAATACGAAGTAATGTCTCCAAATTCGAACAAGCTTAGATAATTAATTTTTTTTCCAAAAACAATAAAAGATTCTCAGAATTTGGTTTTTTATGGTAAATGGTAATTTTATTTGTAATTAAAGTATTTTTTTTATAATTGCTTGGTTTAGACAGTAGTTTTATTTATAAAACAATACTCAGCGTGTTTTAGGAGAAATGTGAAAGAGCTCATATTAAAATTTTGTTCTCTATTCGAATTATCTTTTTAATTTCTTATGGTTTTGTTACTTATTTATTTAATTTTTGCTTCGAATATATTCCCATTTGACTTATCAGTAGTTATATTGAATATTTTCATATATCGTCACTGTACTCTGAAAGATAAAGAATTTATATTTGTCAAATTTTTGCTTTGCAATTGATTTATTTAAATTGCAAAAAGTTCTACTACTGTGTTTCAGATAAGAATATAATACGAAGTAATGTCTCCAAATTCGAACAAGCTTAGAAAATTAATTTTTTTTGCTAAAATAATAAAAGATTCTCAGAATTTAGGTTTTTCATGGTAAATGGTAATTTTATTTGTACTTAAATTAATTTATTCTTTTATAATTGCTTGGTTTAGACAGTAGTTTTATTTATAAAACAATACTCAGCGTGTTTTAGGAGAAATGTGAAAAAGCTCATATTAAAATTTTTTTCTCTATTCGAATTATCTTTTTAATTTCTTATGGTTTTGTTACTTATTTATTTAATTTTTGCTTCGAATATATTCCCATTTGACTTATCAGTAGTTATATTGAATATTTTCATATATCGTCACTGTACTCTGAAAGATAAAGAATTTATATTTGTCAAATTTTTGCTTTGCAATTGATTTATTTAAATTGCAAAAAGTTTTACTACTGTGTTTCAGATAAGAATATAATACGAAGTAATGTCTCCAAATTCGAACAAGCTTAGAAAATGCATTTTTTTTCCAAAAACAATTAAAGATTGTCAGAATTTGGTTTTTTTTTATGGGAAATGGTAATTTTATTTGTACTTAAATTAATTTATTCTTTTATAATTGCTTGGTTTAGACAGTAGTTTTATTTATAAAACAATAGTCAGCGTGTTTTAGGAGAAATGTGAAAGAGCTCATATTAAAATTTTGTTCACTATTCGAATTATCTTTTTAATTTCTTATGGTTTTGTTACTTATTTATTTAATTTTTGCTTCGAATATATTCTCATTTGACTTATCAGTAGTTATATTGAATATTTTCATATATCGTCACTGTACTCTGAAAGATAAAGAATTTATATTTGTCAAATTTTTGCTTTGCAATTGATTTATTTAAATTGCAAAAAGTTGTACTACTGTGTTTCAGATAAGAATATAATACGAAGTAATGTCTCCAAATTCGAACAAGCTTAGAAAATGCATTTTTTTTCCAAAAACAATTAAAGATTGTCAGAATTTGGTTTTTTTTTATGGGAAATGGTAATTTTATTTGTACTTAAATTAATTTATTCTTTTATAATTGCTTGGTTTAGACAGTAGTTTTATTTATAAAACAATAGGTCAGCGTGTTTTAGGAGAAATGTGAAAGAGCTCATATTAAAATTTTGTTCTCTATTCGAATTATCTTTTTAATTTCTTATGGTTTTGTTACTTATTTATTTAATTTTTGCTTCGAATATATTCCCATTTGACTTATCAGTAGTTATATTGAATATTTTCATATATCGTCACTGTACTCTGAAAGATAAAGAATTTATATTTGTTAAATTTTTGCTTTGCAATTGATTTATTTAAATTGCAAAAAGTTGTACTACTGTGTTTCAGATAAGAATATAATACGAAGTAATGTTTATAAATTCGAACAAGCTTAGAAAATGCATTTTTTTTCCAAAAACAATTAAAGATTCTCAGAATTTGGTTTTTTTTTTTTATAGGAAATGGTAATATTATTTGTACTTAAAGTAATTTATTTTTTTATAATTGTTTGGTTTGGACGGTTGTTTTATTTATAAAACAATACTTAGCGTGTTTTAGGAGAAATGTGAAAAAGCTCATATTAAAATTTTGTTCTCTATTCGAACTATCTTTTTAATTTCTTATGGTTTTGTTACTTATTTATTTAATTTTTGCTTCGTATATATTCCCATTTGACTTATCAGTAGTTATATTGAATATTTTCATATATCGTCACTGTACTCTGACAGATAAAGAATTTATATTTGTCAAATTTTTGCTTTGCAATTGATTTATTTAAATTGCAAAAAGTTTTACTACTGTGTTTCAGATAAGAATATAATACGAAGTAATGTCTCCAAATTCGAACAAGCTTAGAAAATGCATTTTTTTTCCAAAAACAATTAAAGATTCTCAGAATTTGGTTTGTTTTTATGGGAAATGGTAATTTTATTTGTACTTAAATTAATTTATTTTTTTATAATTGCTTCGTTTGGACAGTTATTTTATTTATAAAACTATGCTCAGTGTGGTTTAGGAGAAATTTTAGAAAGGTTATATTAAAATCTTATTGTCTATTCAAATTATCTTTTTAATTTCTTATGTTTTTGTTACTTATTTATTTAATTTTTGCTTCGTATATAATCTCATTTGACTTATCAGTAGTTATATTGAATATTTTCATGTATCTTCACTGTACTCTGACAGATTAAGAATTTATATTTGTCAAATTTTTGCTTTGCAATTGATTTATTTAAATTGCGAAAAGTTGTACTACTGTGTTTCAGATAAGAATATAATACGAAGTAATGTCTCCAAATTCGAACAAGCTTAGAAAATTAATTTTTTTTGCTAAAATAATAAAAGATTCTCAGAATTTAGGTTTTTCATGGTAAATGGTAATTTTATTTGCACTTAAAGTAATTTATTTTTTTATAATTGTTTGGTTTGGACGGTTGTTTTATTTATAAAACTACGCTCAGTGTGGTTTAGGAGAAATTTTAGAAAGGTTATATAAAGATAAAGATTCTCAGAATTTGGTTTTTTTTATGGGAAATGGTAATTTTATGTGTACTTAAATTAATTTATTCTTTTATAATTGCTTGGTTTAGACAGTAGTTTTATTTATAAAACAATAGTCAGCGTGTTTTAGGAGAAATGTGAAAGAGCTCATATTAAAATTTTGTTCTCTATTCGAATTATCTTTTTAATTTCTTATGGTTTTGTTACTTATTTATTTAATTTTTGCTTCGAATATATTCCCATTTGACTTATCAGTAGTTATATTGAATATTTTCATATATCGTCACTGTACTCTGAAAGATAAAGAATTTATATTTGTCAAATTTTTGCTTTGCAATTGATTTATTTAAATTGCAAAAAGTTGTACTACTGTGTTTCAGATAAGAATATAATACGAAGTAATGTCTCCAAATTCGAACAAGCTTAGAAAATTCATTTTTTTTGCTAAAATAATAAAAGATTCTCAGAATTTAGGTTTTTCATGGTAAATGGTAATTTTATTTGTACTTAAAGTAATTTATTTTTTTATAATTGTTTGGTTTGGATGGTTGTTTTATTTATAAAACTACGCTCAGTGTGGTTTAGGAGAATTTTTAGAAAGGTTATATTAAAATCTTATTGTCTATTCAAATTATCTTTTTAATTTCTTATGTTTTTGTTACTTATTTATTTAATTTTTGCTTCGTATATAATCTCATTTGACTTATCAGTAGTTATATTGAATATTTTCATATATCGTCACTGTACTCTGAAAGATAAAGAATTTATATTTGTCAAATTTTTGCTTTGCAATTGATTTATTTAAATTGCAAAAAGTTTTACTACTGTGTTTCAGATAAGAATATAAGACGAGGTAATGTCTCCAAATTCGGACAAGCTTCAACAATTTATGTTTTTTTCAAAAAGATGTAAATATTCTCAGAATTGTGTTAGTGCTGTTTTAAAATAAAATCAGTCTTCTTGCTATTTAATAAAGTGCTCTTTATGCAGCGTAATTACATGAAAAATAAATATAAATACGTGTACACATGTATGTACATATTAACGAAAAAATATACATTTATTTTTTTGCTGTGCAAAACCACAGAGACTACCAATTGAATTGAAGTCCCTTTTGTTTAAGCCAGCTTGGCAACGTTGAGCCGCATTACTGCACAATGTCTGAATCTGTCAGTTTCGCAAGGAAATCTCCCAGTTTCAGTACTGTGGAACGTGGGATATCAAAATGGAAATTGCATTTCCAGCAACACGCACAGAAAGTTGCCAAGTTTTGCTTAAAATTTAAGTACTTTGAAAAGTATTTCGTTTAGCGTTCGTCCAGACACACAAAAAGTTCGTACAAAAAACCGCGTCAGAAATTGCATTTTAATTTGCTCTCAATTTCGTACAAAAAGAAGAGAAAATAACAATTGCGACTAAAATAATGCCAAATGGGCTATATTTAATTGAAGCGCTGGTATCTATAAAAATATATAAAAATCCATATATTAGTTAAACTGATAAAAGTTGATGGTCTGTAACTTGTTGATATGAGCATAAAATAGCGGTATCAAAATTGCGAGCACTCGGAGAAAAAACCAAGTTGTCAAAACTTGGCCAAGGTGAAAAGTTCTTAGTTTGAGAAGAAAATACGTATGTTAAGAGCTTCGTGCTTTGCATTGTGCGTTTTATGTTTGAAAATTCCTCTGAACAGTACTTATTATAAAGTTAACACTGATGTTCACTAATTTGTAGTTATAGCACTTAAAAGTGCAACTACAAAAATGTACTTAATTTATTCTGCTCGTAGACGAGCTTGAAATTAAACGTATAAACCAGTTAAAAGAATTATGCTATATTGCAAATTCCTAGAATTGAGTCCACTTGATTCGCTTGATTGATTTTTATAGAAAATTTGCGATGCCACAAACTAGAAGCCACTTTAATCGAGTTAGAATTCCATTCCCATGGCAATGCTGTTCTGCGCCAGACAGGGATGGCTATAAAGCTGCAGTTGATTAGCGTTATTTAGGCATGATAAATGTACTGTTACATTTGGTGCTGCCACTACATCAAACTTTTGGGCACATCGAATGCACCGCCAACCGACTGACAGCCAATTGACAAAGTGCAAGAGAGAGGGCGCCAGTTAACAAGTGCGATAGAGACAACAGCCAGTGGCCGAGCATTAAATGAGTTTCGCTTGGGCGGCGCACACGTAGCTGCTGTGGCACGTTGAAAACTTTTTAAATACGTTGAAGATAGTCCGGGAGAGAAGAGAGCTAAACAAGTAAGAACTTTGCAGGCGGGTGTAACAGACAGTGCAATACTCGCTCAGAGTGTTATCACAACCAAAACATACATATTTGCCAAAAAAAAAGAAAAGAAGAGAACTACCATTTTTTCTTGTATGCGGTTTCGAACCTAGGTACCAAATTCCTGTGTGCTGGACAAAACTAAAAAATTGCAATAAAAACTTTGCGCCTTGCACTGGGTTTCGAACCCAGGACATGCCGCACACATAAATGATGACAAAAATAAAAATTGGTATTTTGGCTGCCCACGTCGGTGCAGGCTATCACTTGCCCTATGCAAAATAAAGAAAAGCAAAAATAATGCGTGCATGCGTAAAAAATGCTTGCTTGCAGAATCGATTTTGTAAAAATATTGGTGTTTGGGATTTATTTTTTTGCGCAACTTTTACAGGAGATCATCAGTAAAGTGTCTGCAAACATTTTCTGTATCTAGCTGAAAAAACTGGGGGCGATAAATAGATTTGTTCGATTTGCCACGCCCCCAGTGGGTGTAACCGAAAAAATCGTAGCATTTTATCTGAAGCGGGTATGCAGAAATCCAATAGATGCTTTTCACTTCGTGGACGAGTGTAAAAAGCTGCATAAGAAGTAAGTCGTAAAATGGCGGGCGCCGCGAAGTATGCTACACAAATTGCGCATGCAATAATGCCAATTGCGCGCAATAAAAAGAACAGAGACAAACGAACAAATACAGATTAAAACATTTTTACATTTTATTTGCAATTCGATTTCGCAATCTAACAATCTAACTAGCAACGGTAACAACAACAACAACAACAACAACAACAACAACTGCAGGCGGCCAACGTTAACCGCAAGCTTGAAAGCGAAAAAAAAAAAACGATAAGCGATAAGCGATAAACAGCAAGCGATTATCGCAACAGTCAAAGATGTCGCTGCAGCAAAAAACTCAACCAGGCAAATCCCAAACGGATGTTGGGAAACGACAGCAGCAACAAGCGAAGCAGCAGAAAAAGCAACCGCAACAAAAACAAAAACAAAAACAACAACAACAACAACAACAACAGCAGCATTCGACACAGATGCTGCCCGTTATGTTAATGCTGCTGATGCTGACGCTGCTCTCACGACCGCGGAGCACCTACTCCAACCGTAAGTACGAATAAAATGTATGAGAAAGAGAGACCGATATAAAATGGGAGCAAATTGAGCTTTGCGTGATCGCCTGAAATTCAGTTGAGGCGAAAGCTCGCATTGAGCTTTCGAAGCTGAGCGCATAAAAGTCATAAGCAGAGCTCAGCTCGGCTATGTTCATTTGTTGTCCGGTATTTATATTTAAAATAAGAGCTGTAAACTTAAGCGCAATTGAAACATGAAAGAAAGGGAAAGAGCGCACAAACATAGATACGTATTTCTATAAGCTTAAAAAAGAACTTGGAGAAATTTTGTCATTTGTTTTAAGTTGTTAATTGATATAAACAGCTGAGAGAGATATTATTTATGATGTTATTTATAATTAATTCTAAAAATATATTGGTAAAACGCAACAATCAAATTGCAAAGCTGAAACAAAAAAGCACAGAACATGTAAACATATAACTAATAATACTGTAAATTGAATGCTGTGCTTTTCAAAGTTTTTTTTTTTTTATATTTATTTTCGCACAAATATTCGTTTAAATAAAGCATAGCAATATTCAGAAAGGTGGGGAGAATTGAAATAAGAGAGCGCTAGCTCAACTCCATGCAGTTCACCACGCTGAACACAGAGTCTAACTCAGCCCAATCTATTTTCACCATGATAATTGATGATTGTATTCGCTTAAATAAAGCATAGCAATATTCAGAAAGGTATGAAGAATTGAAATAAGAGAGCGCTAGCTCAACTCCATGCAGTTCACCAAGCTGAACACAGAGTCTAACTCACCCCAATCTATTTTCACCATGATAATTGATGATTGTATTCGCTTAAATAAAGCATAGCAATATTCAGAAAGGTATGAAGAATTGAAATAAGAGAGCGCTAGCTCAACTAAATGCAGTTCACCACGCTGAACACAGAGTCTAACTCACCCCAATCTATTTTCACCATGATCACGAGCACAGCTGAGTTTCAGTTGGCCCGCTCTTCGGTTTGGGTACAAGCAGAGCTCACGCCTTCGCATTGCTCAGTCACGCGCCCAGCTCAGCTGAGCTCGAGGTGCATCGTATGTGGCTGTGGCTTTGTTTGCCATCAACTCAGCTTCCGCTTCGTATCTTTGTCGCTATCGTGTCGTTCAGTGTTTATAGCGGCTGTCACTTTATGATGGTTGCAAAAAAGTAACGCATTCGCCGCGTTGTACAATCTCATATGCAGAAGCATGCGTATGGCATTAAGTTATCACAAGGCAATGGCAATCCCAAGAAGGGCGAGCACGGCATTCATTGCCACAACGTGTGTGTGTGTGTGTGTGTGTGCGTGTACATGTGTGCATGTGTGTTTGTGACACGTTTGTTTGTTTGTATATACATTATTTTTTGTATTTTTTACAAGCATTAAAATACACAAGCACACACACACACACACACGCAAGCACACACACACCACCCACTGAAGATGCTGCTCGCCAGCTTCCACGACGAGTTCAAAGTAGTTGGCTCCGGGTTGCCCCATGGCCCAATGACGACGCGATGCTTGCCAACAAGACGCGTATTAAAAATCAATAGAACCTACAAATGTATCCTTCCTTGGGTGAAAAGGCACGAAAAAAGACAAAAAGACACAAAGAAAAGGGGGAAAAAATAAAACACTTTTGTGGCGCCGTCTCTGGGTCGCTGCACAGCGCAAATGTAATGAAGTTGTGCAGGTGTATCGATGTGCATGTGCACTCTGACATTGATCGATAACGATTGCCATGCGATACATTGGCACTGCTGTCAGCGGGGTTACGTGTCAAGTTTTGAGCAGTAGGCAATTATTGATTGGAGTGCAGCTACGTAGAAAGCTGTGATCGATAACAGCTTGCAACACTAGCTACTGAACGATGTGCTTACGATTGCTGCGATCGATAACGTTGTGTTTTTATAAAAGCGTTACGTTATCGATTACCGCATGGCCGAGGTCGATGTCGTTTAATTTCATAGAATCTGCTTTTATCGCTAGTCAAACTTAATTAATGCGTCAACTTATCGATAACTATATGTATATTTAGTTGCGAGCGATTACGTTTGGTTTTTATAAAAGCGAACACTATCGCTTTAAAAATTGTCAAGCTGGGATCGATAACTTGTTATCGTTTTTTAAATTGTCTGAATATCTGATGCGTTATGTTATCGATTACTTCATAGTTGAGGTAATTTTTATATCGTTTATTTAATAAGTCATGTTATCGATAACGTCAAAGTTGAAAACGATAACGTTTGCTTTTAAAAAATCGAATATAATCGCGGTATATTTGCCACTTTCAACTAATGCGATAAGTTATTGACAACCATAAATGTATTTTAAAAAGTCGTGTGTCCGGTTATCGGTAACTACACAGCTGTGATCGATAAAGTTTTGCTATTATAAAAGCTAACGTAATCGCTATATGTTATCGATAACCACATTTATTTGCGTCTTTTCATAGTTATGTGTAGACATTAAATTTCACATACTTTAATTTAAATAAATGCAACAAGTGTTTAAACTAGCGTCTTCAATAACCCATCAAAATTGAATGCAAAATTTATACGTTGTTGACTGCATATATTTACGCGCAATCAAAATACTCATAAATTCAGCATCTAAATGCAAATCGTATGAATACATGTACATATAAGCGCTTGGGCCCATAACAAATTTTAATAGTGCCGATGGCTTTACATTGGTATCGTAAATGCCCACTAGTTGAGAGCGTCTGATTAGTGTCGGCTAAAGCCGCGCGCCAGTGTTTGTCAAGCCAGCAAAGTGCTCCATAAACACAATAACATGGCCCTTCAACTAAAACAAAATCACAGACTCTTCTTCATGTGGCTTTTCCATTGCCATTGCCGTTGCCCTCCGTTCTGGGCCAGACGACGTTCTTCTCCCCCTCGCTAACCATTTTACTCGCCTGCTTTCCTTTCGTTTTCTTCTTTTTGGTTTTTATACCCTACATACATCAAATGGGCGGTAAGGGTATAATAAAGTTCTGCTAATGTGCGTGAATTCCTCTCCATAAACTACATATACTTAAATTCTTGCCAGCATCATCAATCGAGTTGATGTACTCGAGTAGTTGGCCTTATCTGTGGTTAAACACGCCAGTGTCGTAAGGCGATCAATTCTTTCTTTCCTCCTATAATTTCTATGGTGTTGACTGGCATTATAGACACATTTGGAATATGTACATATGCAGTCAAAATTGCGAATTTTGTCATATTTCAAAAATTGTGTACTAGAAGCTATTGATAATGGGTATCAATGGTCACAGTTAGATAATTGCTATAGTAGCCTTTATCTTCGAGATCTTACGATTTGAGATTAAACACCTAGGCATTTAATTTAAAAACTAAGCTAAGGCGCAAATAGTTGATGAAAATAACGAGAATGTGCGATACCTTAATTCTAAGAATAAAATAGTAAAAGGTTCAAACGGAAAAACTGCCAATATAGACAGTACAATCAATATTCATAAAAAAACATGTGTTATTGATATCGACTATCGATAGTTTTGTAAAACTGAAGCCTATCTAAAAGATGTTAAGATTACAAATTATTGAAAATGTAACTGGAGTACATTCAGATAAAAAATAATTAATGGTGTCAAATGTTGTTATCAATATTATCAATAGTTTTGTTAATTATAAACCTGCATAGCTGTAACCCTGGAGCCTATCTGGAAGACGTTATGATTAATAATGATTGAAAATGTAACTGGAGTACATTCAGTGAAAAAAATAATCGATATATATGAAAGAATAATCGAAATATCGATATTTTCAATAATTGTTTAGTTAATAAGCGCCTTCTATCTGAAAGACTCAAAGAGTAATTATACAATTCATTGGGATAAAGAACTATCGATAAAACCAAAAAAAGATTACTTTATACTTAAAAACTGCTCTGAAGTTGTAATTTTGAAATGTTGAAAGAAGAAGTTTGGCAAGTGGCTGGATAAGTGTTGCCAAATTTTATTATTTATCGATTAATTCGGTAAAATAATTATAATTTTAGGTACAAACCTTTACCAAACGTAACTTACATGAGAATTATATATGAGCAATGTTATGTGCGTGTCCTTGCACAGAAAAGGGCATAGGGTATTTTAAAGTCGAGCAGTCGGGCAGTTGAGCACTTTAGACGCCGTTTTTTTTGTTTTATTGACTTGTTTGCCAACGTTGCTTCTTGTTGTCTGCGATTTCTCGCTGTGTGCATCGTCGATTGCCCTGGCTTAACTTGGCTTTGTTTTTGCTGCCTGCCGCCAGCCCAACCACAGTCCCAGTCTATCTAGATGGGTGTGCGAGTGTGTGTGTCTGAGTGTGTGAATGTGTGGGTTGGGTAGCTGTTTTAATGTTCGGGCCCATATTGTGCCAAACAATTCAATTTATTTAATCCAGTCGCTGGGCATGTTAATATACCCTGCACATCTATGTAAACACGCAGATATATATTTACGTTAACATATATATGTATATATATGCATGTATATATATATACATGTCTATATATATTCGTATGGGTATTTGACATTTGGCTTGGAGTTTAGCTAACCCCAATCGGCCGAGCCGCAGCCGATTTCCGGCCCGCAACGCGTATTACATATACCACATTTCCATTTGGCGCCCAACTAAACAGCCACGCCCACCGGCCTCACCTGGCCCAGCTGCGTTTCGTTGTTATGGTTGTTGTCGCTCGCTGTGTTTATTTAATTTGCGTAAATTTTTATTAATTTTAATTGAAAGCTTTACGAGCGGGTTTTGTGCTCAGGCGCCGCTGCGCCTTTGTTTATGTTTTAGTTTTTGTTGTGTTTGTATACCCTGGCGGAAGGGGTATAATCTTTCGGCATGCATTTTGCAACGCATTAAAGAGACCCTTCCGGATCCATTAATTACTTGTATATTCTTGTTAGGGCTGATGTGCTTAGTAGATACGTAGTTATGTCTGACTATTATATCTGTATAGGGTTTGCATATCAAATTATATAAAAAATTTAAGAGTTTCAAAAACACGGCTCTCACGACTTTACGATTGTTATTTAGGTATAATTTTTCCTAATTTTTATATTTTATTTCTTCTCACGACTTTGCAATTATTACTTGCGTATTTTATATTATTATTTTATATTATTTATATATACATACATATATTTCTTCTGTTTATATTTTAATCTTATTTTATTATTTATATATTTATTTCTTAGAATTTTTTCAACATTTATATTTTATTTCTTGTCTCTATTTTACAATTATTATTTACGTGTTTTCTACTATTATTTCATATTTTTTATATATTTTGTATTCTTTTCTTATATTTCCATTTTATATTATTATAACGATTGGCACTTGGCTATAGGCACTTGCCTAAAATATTAAAAATAATTGCTTAATTTTATTTTTATATTTAAATTTCCTTTTTTTTGCATAACAATCCCTGTAAGGGTATATAATCTTTGGCCATCCCAAGATTAACTGTTTTTTCTTGTTCATTTTCATTTTGGTTTTGTTGTTTTTGTTGTTATTTCGCGTTTCGTTTAGTGTGCCCAGCTGCAGTTTTTGTGTGCATGGCCCCACCTCAAGTGCCCCCCCTGCCCTATTCGGCCCTCTGTTTTTGCTTTTGTTATTGTTGTTGTTTGCAAAGTGTTTTTGTTTGGACTGACGCTAAGCTGGCTTGGCGCAAATCCCCGTTAAAGTTCGTTGCTACCAACCTTTAGTACGCCAAGGAGCGCCCCTTACCCCGAGCCACGCCCCCTACGACCATTCACTTACCAAGGCCTTCTGCAGAGTTGGGTAGTGGGGACCATGACAGCTGAGGCTGCTCAACTTGCTGCCAAGATTTACGGTTGATTGAACTGTTTTATATGCACGTACTTTTTTTTATAGAACTAAACGAACGCAAACAAATTGTTGTTACATCAAATTTTATTTGGTTTTGATCAGATTTGTCTTACGGTACGTTTTTAACATAAACAAGTTTCAGGAAGTTTCCAGAATTATTTCTTTGTATTACTAAAACTAAGTCAAATTTAATTGATGAATCAAATTAGGGATTAGCCTACAGCCCAAATGGTATTTTCCATCCGAAGTTGTTGGCAACTTAATGTCTGGAAATACCATTTAGTATGGATACAAAGATTTTACAAGACGAAAAACTTCTAGTTTTTTGGCATGCAACAGTTTTGTAACAACATTCTCAAAACTGCATATATATTAAATGCAGATTCAATTGAGAGGACAATTTATGATCAAAATGCCCTCAAACATTCAAATCGGTTCAGTTTCGACAAAGGTATGAGCGTTTGAAATATAAATTCGGCATTATACATTTTGAAAAAACATTTTTTTGAAGATAAGTAAGAAAGGGGAAATACATGTTTTTTTTTACCAGAAAATCCGAAAAAATGTTATTTTCAAAAATGTATATATTTTAAATGCTGATTCAATACACCCACAATCGATTAAAAATATGAATTTGGCAATATACATGTTGAAAAAAATATTTTTTCGAAGATAAGCAAGGGGGAGTACATGCCTTTTTTTTACCAAAAAAATGCGAAAAAATGTTATTTTCAAAAAAGGTATATATTTTAAATGCTGATTCAATACTAATTGTGACACCCACAATCTATTAAAAATATAAAGTCGGCATTATACATTTTGAAAAAAAATTTTTCGAAGATAAGTAAGAAAGGGGAATACATGCTTTTTTTTTTACCAAAAAATCCGAAAAAATGTTATTTTCAAAAATGTATATATTTTAAATGCTGATTCAATACTAATTGTGACATCTACAATCGATTAAAAATATAAATTTGGCATTATACATGTTGAAAAATTGTTTTTTCCAAAATAACTAAGTGGGGACATGCTTTTTTTTTTTTTTAACCAAAAAATCCGAAAAAATGTTATTTTCAAAAATGTATATATTTTAAATGCTGATTCAATAATAATTGTGACACCCACAATCGATTAAAAATAAAAATTTGGCATTATACATTTTGAAAAAAAAATTTTTCGAAGATAAGTAAGTGGGGACATCCTTTTCTTTTTTTTGACAAAAAATCCGAAAAAATGTTATTTTCAAAAGTGTATATATTTTAAATGCTGATTCAATAATATTTGTGACTCCCACAATCGATTAAAAATATAAATTTGGCATTATACATTTTGAAAAAAAAATTTTTTCGAAAATAAGTAAGTGGGGACATGCTTTGTTTTTTTTTTTTACCAAAATATCCGAAAAAATGATATTTTCAAAAATGTATATATTTCAAATGCTGATTCA
The DNA here is from genome assembly GCA_035047465.1 of Drosophila sordidula. Lineage (NCBI taxonomy): Eukaryota > Metazoa > Arthropoda > Insecta > Diptera > Drosophilidae > Drosophila > Drosophila sordidula. The sequence continues at coordinate 10,084,439 of JAWNPQ010000136.1, read as the reverse complement.
ATACTAATTGTGATACCCACAATCGATTAAAAATATAAATTTGGCATTATACATGTTGAAAAAAAATTTTTTTCGAAGATAAGTAAGTGGGGATATCCTTTTTTTTTTTTTACAAAAAATCCGAAAAAATTTTATTTTCAAAAATGTATATATTTTAAATGCTGATTCAATAATATTATTGACACCCACAATCGATTAAAAATATAAATTTGGCATTATGCATTTTGAAAAAAATTTTTTTTCGAAGATAAGTAAGAAAGGGGGAATACATGCTTTTTTTTACCAAAAAATCCGAAAAATCGATTAAAAATATAAATTTGGCATTATACATGTTGAAAAAAACTTTTTTCGAAGATAAGTAAGTGGGGACATGCTTTTTTTTTTTACCAAAAAATCCGAAAAAATGTTATTTTCAAAAGTGTATATATTTTAAATGCTGATTCAATAATATTATTGACACCCACAATCGATTAAAAATATAAATTTGGCATTATGCATTTTGAAAAAAAAATTTTTTTGAAGATAAGTAAGTGGGGACATCTTTTTTTTTTTTTTTACCAAAAAATCCGAAAAAATTTTATTTTCAAAAATGTATATATTTTAAATGCTGATTCAATACTAATTGTGACACCCACAATCGATTAAAAATATAAATTTGGCATTATACATTTTGAAAAAAAAATTTTTTCGAAGATAAGTAGGAAAGGGGGAATACATGCTTCTTTTTGTTTTTTACCAGAAAATCCGAAAAAATGTTATTTTCAAAAATGTATATATTTTAAATGCTGATTCAATAATATTTGTGACACCCACAATCGATTAAAAATATAAATTTGGCATTATACATTTTGAAAAAAAAATTTTTTCGAAGATAAGTAGGAAAGGGGGAATACATGCTTCTTTTTGTTTTTTACCAGAAAATCCGAAAAAATGTTATTTTCAAAAATGTATATATTTTAAATGCTGATTCAATAATATTTGTGACACCCACAATCGATTAAAAATATAAATTCGGCATTATACATTTTGAAAAAAAAATTTTTTCGAAGATAAGTAGGAAAGGGGGAATACATGCTTCTTTTTGTTTTTTACCAGAAAATCCGAAAAAATGTTATTTTCAAAAATGTATATATTTCAAATGCTGATTCAATACTAATTGTGAAACCCACAATCGATTAAAAGTATAATTTTGGCATTATACATGTTGAAAAAAAATTTTTTTGGAGATAAGTAAGTGGGGACATCCTTTTTTTTTTTTTACCAAAAAATCCGAAAAAACGTTATTTTCAAAAGTGTATATATTTTAAATGCTGATTCAATACTAATTGTGACACCCACAATCGATTAAAAATATAAATTTGGCATTATACATTTTGAAAAAAAAATTTTTTCGAAGATAAGTAGGAAAGGGGGAATACATGCTTCTTTTTGTTTTTTACCAGAAAATCCGAAAAAATGTTATTTTCAAAAATGTATATATTTTAAATGCTGATTCAATAATATTTGTGACACCCACAATCGATTAAAAATATAAATTCGGCATTATACATTTTGAAAAAAAAATATTTTCGTAGATAAGTAAGAAAGGGGGAATACATGCTTTTGTTTTTACCAAAAAATCCGAAAAAATCGATTAAAAATATAAATTTGGCATTATACATGTTGAAAAAATTTTTTTTTCGAAGATAAGTAAGGTGGGACATGCTTTGTTTTTTTTTTACCGAAAAATCCGAGAAAATGTTATTTTCAAAAATGTATATATTTCAAATGCTGATTCAATACTAATTGTGACACCCACAATCGATTAAGAATATAAATTTGGCATTATACATTTAGAAAAAAATTTTTTTTCAAAGATAAGTAAGTGGGGACATGCTTTTTTTTTTTTTTTACCGAAAAATCCGAAAAAATGTTATTTTCAAAAATGTATATATTTTAAATGCTGATTCAATAATAATTGTGACACCCACAATTGATTTAAAATATAAATTTAGCATTATACATGTTTTTCGAAGATAAGTAAGTGGGGACATCCTTTTTTTTTTTTGACAAAAAAACTGAAAAAATGTTATTTTCAAAAATGTATATATTTTAAATGCTGATTCAATACTAATTGTGACACCCACAATACATTAAAAATATAAAGTCAGCATTATACATTTTGAAAAAAATTTTTTTTCGAAGATAAGTGGGGACATGCTTCTTTTTTTTTTACCAAAAAATCCGAAAAAATGTTATTTTCAAAAATGTATATATTTTAAATGCTGATTCAATAATAATTGTGACACCCACAATCGATTAAAAATATAAATTCGGCATTATACATTTTGAAAAAAAAATTTTTTGGAGATAAGTAAGTGGGGACATCCTTTTTTTTTTTTACCAAAAAATCCGAAAAAATGTTATTTTCAAAAGTGTATATATTTTAAATGCTGATTCAATACTAATTGTGACACCCACAATCGATTAAAAATATAAATTTGGCATTATACATTTTGAAACAAATTTTTTTTCGAAGATAAGTAGGAAAGGGGGAATACATGCTTCTTTTTGTTTTTTACCAGAAAATCCGAAAAAATGTTATTTTCAAAAATGTATATATTTTAAATGCTGATTCAATACTAATTGTGACACCCACAATCGATTAAAAATATAAATTCGGCATTATACATTTTGAAAAAAAAAATTTTTCGAAGATAAGTAAGAAAGGGGGAATACATGCTTTTGTTTTTACCAAAAAATCCGAAAAAATCGATTAAAAATATAAATTTGGCATTATACATGTTGAAAAAAATTTTTTTTCGAAGATAAGTAAGTGGGGATATCCTTTTTTTTTTTTTACAAAAAATCCGAAAAAATGTTATTTTCAAAAATGTATATATTTTAAATGCTGATTCAATACTAATTGTGACACACACAATCGATTAAAAATATAAATTTGGCATTATACATGTTGAAAAAAATTTTTTTCGAAGATAAGTAAGTGGGGACATGCTTTGTTTTTTTTTTTAACCAAAATATCCGAAAAAATGTTATTTTCAAAAATGTATATATTTTAAATGCTGATTCAATAATATTTGTGACACTCACAATCGATTAAAAATATAAATTCGGCATTATACATTTTGAAAAAAAATTTTTTGGAGAAAAGTAAGTGGGGACATCCTTTTTTTTTTGTACCGAAAAATCCGAGAAAATGTTATTTTCAAAAATGTATATATTTCAAATGCTGATTCAATACTAATTGTGACACCCACAATCGATTAAGAATATAAATTTGGCATTATACATTTAGAAAAAAATTTTTTTTCAAAGATAAGTAAGTGGGGACATGCTTTGTTTTTTTTTTTTACCGAAAAATCCGAAAAAATGTTATTTTCAATAATGTATATATTTTAAATGCTGATTCAATAATAATTGTGACACCCACAATTGATTTAAAATATAAATTTAGCATTATACATGTTTTTCGAAGATAAGTAAGTGGGGACATCCTTTTTTTTTTTTGACAAAAAAATCTGAAAAAATGTTATTTTCAAAAATGTATATATTTTAAATGCTGATTCAATACTAATTGTGACACCCACAATCGATTAAAAATATAAAGTCAGCATTATACATTTTGAAAAAAATTTTTTTTCGAAGATAAGTGGGGACATGCTTCTGTTTTTTTTACCAAAAAATCCGAAAAAATGTTATTTTCAAAAATGTATATATTTTAAATGCTGATTCAATAATAATTGTGACACCCACAATCGATTAAAAATATAAATTTGGCATTATACATGTTGAAAAAAAAAATTTTTCGAAGATAAGTAAGTGGGGATATCCTTTTTTTTTTTTTTACAAAAAATCCGAAAAAATGTTATTTTCAAAAATGTATATATTTTAAATGCTGATTCAATACTAATTGTGACACCCACAATCGATTAAAAATATAAAGATGGCATTATACATTTTGAAAAATTTTTTTTTCGAAGATAAGTGGGGACATGCTTCTTTTTTTTTTACCAAAAAATCCGAAAAAATGTTATTTTCAAAAATGTATATATTTTAAATGCTAATTCAATAATAATTGTGACACCCACAATCGATTAAAAATATAAATTTGGCATTATACATTTTGAAAAAAAAAATTTTTCGAAGATAAGTAAGAAAGGGGGAATACATGCTTTTTTTTTTACCAAAAAATCCGAAAAAATGTTATTTTCAAAAATGTATATATTTTAAATGCTGATTCAATAGTAATTGTGACACCCACAATCGATTAAAAATATAAATTTGGCATTATACATTTTGAAAAAAAAAATTTTTCGTACATAAGTAGGAAAGGGGAAATACATGCTTCTTTTTGTTTTTTACCAGAAAATCCGAAAAAATGTTATTTTCAAAAATGTATATATTTTAAATGCTGATTCAATACTAATTGTGACACCCACAATCGATTAAAAATATAAATTTGGCATTATATATGTAGAAAAAATTTTTTTATCGAAGATAAGTAAGTGGGGACATGCTTTGTTTTTTTTTTTAACCAAAATATCCGAAAAAATGTTATTTTCAAAAATGTATATATTTCAAATGCTGATTCAATACTAATTGTGACACCCACAATCGATTAAAAATATAAAGTCAGCATTATACATTTTGAAAAAAATTTTTTTTCGAAGATAAGTGGGGACATGCTTTTTTTTTTAACAAAAAATCCGAAAAAATGTTATTTTCAAAAATGTATATATTTTAAATGCTGATTCAATACTAATTGTGACACCCACAATCGATTAAAAATGTAAAGTCAGCATTATACATTTTGAAAAAATTTTTTTTTCGAAGATAAGTAAGTGGGGACATCCTTTTCTTTTTTTTTTACCAAAAAATCCGAAAAAACGTTATTTTCAAAAATGTATATATATTAAATGCTGAGTCAATAATAATTGTGACACCCACAATCGATTAAAATTTTAAATTTGGCATTATACATGTTGAAAAAAAATTTTTTCGAAGATAAGTAAGTGGGGATATCCTGTTTTTTTTTTTACAAAAAATCCGAAAAAATGTTATTTTCAAAAATGTATATATTTTAAAATCAATAATAATTGTGACACCCACAATCGATTAAAAATATAAATTCGGCATTATACATTTTGAAAAAAAAAATTTTTCGAAGATAAGTAAGAAAGGGGGAATACATGCTTTTTTTTTACCAGAGAATCCGAAAAAATTTTATTTTGAAAAATGTAAATATTTTTAATATTTTTAGTACTAATTGTGATACCTTCAATCGATTAAAAATATTAATTTGGCATTATATATTTTGAAAAAAAAATTCTTCGAAAATAAGTAAGTGGAAAAAATTATATTTTCAAAATGCATATATTTTAACTGCTGATTCGATCTAGAGGAAAATCCATGATCGAAATGCTATAAAACATTAAAATTTGTTCAGTTTTGACAAAGTTATGAGCGTTTAAAATATGGCAGCTATGGATCCGATAGCTTTACATGTCAAAATTGTTAACAAATAATGCATAAAATAGTACTACTTTCTCGAGTCGGTTTAGTTTTGATAAAGTTCTAGTTATTTGAAATCTAGAGAAAGGCATAAATAAGGAATTTGGGAACTGTGTGTGTACTTATTTTAGATGTACTGTCACTTTCACTTGCCTATCCTGCGCGAATTTCCGCTATCTTGTGTGTACTCATGTGATAAGTTATTTCAATTCCATCTTTCCAAAAACGCCGCCAGCTACAAAACGCAGATCTGTGGTCAAAATCACTTTCCAAATGTTTATCAGCTCTGCTGAGATGAGAAATGCTTGTGTTTCTGTGATGGCTTATGGCTTATCATTGCATGACCTTTTCTTTTTATTTGGCTGCTGTAAATAAAGGTTTGGGCATCTTATGGGGCAGTGACTAATCTAACACAAGCATAATGGCAAATGATTTTCAAAAAAATGTACATACACACACACACACATAGACATAGACATCCAAAATTTGCCCGCATATGAAATGGGCTGGTTATTGGGGCAAAGCGGGGGGCCTGCAGCCCGCAGCGACTTTTAAAGTTATTGCCGTTCTTATCTTTCGCATCAACTGTGTTTGCTTGTCAAAGCCAAATCCCTCGACAGTAGCCAAAGCAAAAAAATAAAAATACAATAAAAAGTATTTTTGCTTGCTCATACCACGTTCGAGGGGGGCCGAGCGGGGTTGTTGGGGGTGGTGTTCTCAGTGCTCAACTTCACGTGACATCGGTAAACGCTGCCTAATAATCGTGGCCTCTAATCTTTGGGGACGCGTCCATGGCCCCAAAAGTATGCAAAAGTATTTTCTGCGGCTGCAATCAGCCGACAATCAAGCGAATTACACGCAAAATGAGCCACAGCATTTTGGCTAATGAGCCGGCCGGGCCATGTCAGAAGATGCCGACAATCAATAGGCCAGCCAAATAGACCAAATAGTCCAAATGGACCACCCACTTGGCTAAAACATAGATATCAATTTGTATATGTGAGTGTGTGATTTCTCTTTGTGGGCGCCAGCCAAGTACTATGGCCTAAATTGTTTATTTTTGTGCCATAAATAAATGACATTTGAGTGAAATGACATTCAAGTTGAAATTTAAATTATTTAAATTGTTTTTTATTTCGAAATTTTTTTTCTTAATTTTAAAGGAATATTTTGTTTTTCAATATTTTAAAATTTGTTCTGAATAACTTTTAATTTTATAAATGACTCCTTATACCCTTGTAAATGGTAAGGGTATAATGGTTTTGAGCAAATGTATGTAACAGGAAGTTTCTCTCATCCCATAAAGTATATATATTCTTGATCAGGACGATGGGCTGAATCGATTTAGCCGTGTCCATATGTGTGAACACAGCTATCTTGGAAAATACAAAAGCTAGAGATTTAAACTGTTCGATTACAGATTCTGTCATACCATACGCAGAACGAGCTTATCATTATTTTATTCCATATCTGGGACCGTTTCATTAATATCGATAAGAGTTGATTTAAAGACTTGGCTTTTTTCGCACTTCTAGGAGACTATGAGAGCAAGATCCACCAAATTTGATTTAATATGTTCTCGTTACTTGTACGCAGGTTAATTAAGAAATTCGGATATTGTGGATACCGCCCCTTACTCGCCTTATATATGAATAAAAAGATACTACTGACTTGCGCTTTGGTTTCTTCATCAATTTTAATGTTCTTATTACGTACTAGAAAAGTAATTAAGATCATGCTCTTAGTGTTGAAGTTATTCACGAATTTAATTTACATAGTGGAGTCAAGTGCAGCCGCTGAGTAAAGTGAAGCGTGCGTTTGCATGGCGCTGCCAATCTGTTCTTAAAAGATTTTCAGCTTATTGAAAATTATTCGACTAGAACTAAATGTGGAACCAACTGAAAAGAAATACGCTTTTAAATATAATTGGGAACTCTTTATGTCCTGAAAATTGATTTAGAATTTTTTGTTAAACACAAAAAAATGATAAATAAATAAAAATATTAAGAATTTTTGTAACATCTCTAGCACTTGCGCCAAAGGGGCAAGACATTTAGTAATTTTGCGATAAATTTTAAAAATTCAAAGATTTAATTATTTAGAAAGAAGAGTAAAAGTTTCGATTGAAGCGACAAAAAGGCTTCAAATCAAATGCGCAATAAATGTGTGCCACAAGCACTGTTTTGCCCCACTGTACGTAGTGAAAAGTTGACTGAATAAATAATAAACTTAAACATGTGTCCGTGCTGTCGGGGCGAGCAGGAAAACTTGACAACATTTCGTTTATTTTCTGTGTGATGTTTTTTTTATTTTTTTTTTTTTTGCTTCTTTATTATATACTTTATTTGGGTTAAAGTTTGTGGATCTCGTGTCGACAGAGCCATTTTGATTTAGTAGAACGTGTTCGGAGCAATCCGTGCCCCAGTTCCAAGTGTTGCTCAACGTGTTAGCCAGTTGTGATGTGGATGTGGAACGTGGCGCACCAATAGAGGCCAATAATGTCCATTTTGCGACGTTTGCCAATTTCGAGTCGATTTATTTAGTGGAAACCAATAAATAACCAATGATGTACGAGTGTTTGTCTGCGAATGCGAGTGTGAGTGTGAGTATGCTGTTGGGTGTACTCGTTTCTACTCGCAATCCGTTCACCACCTTGTCCTATATCTATGTATATATATATATAAATATATGTATATATATATATAAATGTGTATATTGCAGCTAGCGTCCTTTATCCTTTACACGATTTTTACTGTGGCATTCACGTTCAGTCGGGGGATTCCCCAGTGTACAACACTGCCTGTAGTCTGCTTATTCCCAACTCATTCTTATTCCATTCCATTTCATTCCATTCCGTTGTGTTCGTTTTTTGCGTATTTTATACTCTTGCTGTGGTTAGGTTTTTTAACCAGTGCATATGCAACATGTTGAATTAAAATAAGCGACATTAAATAATGTCTAAATTTAATAATGTTTCTCCCAGAACTTGTACGCGAAATATATCTAAAATTAAAAGCAACATTTATGGAAACATTTTTAAATTCAGACTATACTTAATGTATATATATAATATATCTTATATTAATGGCACTCATTTCATATTTAATGTCGCTTATTTTCCACATGGATCGATCGGCAGGGTATATTTTGGGGCTGTTATAGGAACAACCGATTAGAAATATAATTTTATTTTTCAAAATGTTGTCGACTGTTTCTTAAGCTTTTGATTACAAGCTTTGTAACATTTGATTAAAATAAAAATTGGATTTTTAAAGGGTTGTTAAGCTTAGAATTCGTTAGGTTTGAACATCTATGTACGATCGATTTATTTGTTTTAGATGCAGTCGATATATAAACCCATTTCAAGTGGCTTAAGCGTTACGTGCTAAAGTTTAGCAAATTTATCTATAATTTATATATATACAATGGGATCTTCTGCAGACATGGACACAGTGTAGGGTATCTCCCGGTTGTATAGCCACGACACTTTTGCTTATTTTGTCAACTTTTAGCTATCTAGTTTGTATTCTCTGGTGCTGAAGGAGACAAGCGCTCGCTACACAATTTAACACTTTGGTCCTTGCTCTGGGGTATTTTAGAATAAGCCAAGCCAATTTCACTTGCAGCAGCAATACCTGCCCCACTCCGATGACATTCGTGCAACCAGCACGCCTCCCCCTACCCCAGCAAGGATGCGTTGTCTGCGAGAGTTCGTGCAGCGGATTTTCGTTTGGCAAGATGGCGTCATTCAACGCATTTCCGTTAACATTACATGCTCATTTCCGCTTCGTGTGGCTTTATTAAGCGCCAGTCACACGTTGCCCGTTTCGAAACACCACATCGCACACACACACACACACATGAGGCGTGGCTGTCACTTAAAGTGCGCTCAAGCAAATGCTGTCCAAAAAGATTTCTCTTTGAATTTTACCTTTGCCCGTTGGAAATCGATGCGAAGCCCGTGCGAAATTTCACTCAGCCAGCTTAGTAGTTGGTTTAGTTGGAGCTTAGGGAAACCACTTAACTGGTACAGCATGCCAGGTGACAGGTTACATATGTCGGTGCTGTTCATCTTGCCTTATCTGCCTTATTTGCTATTTCCTTTGGATACAAATTGAGATTTGCTTAATGTAGCGCACGACTTTTCATCGGACTGGTCACACTCACTATGATGCTTTGTGTGGATATTACAACAGCAGGCATCCGACCGACAACTTATTGTTAAAGTTCATGTTGCCTAAAAATGAAAATTTTTAAATTTAATATTTTTTTTCAACTAGCATTCAATGCAGACTCAAAATTAAAACTCAAACTCAAGTTAAATGTTGAGAAAAATATACGTCTTATACCGTATAAAAAGACCTAAAGCAGACATTACACTTTTTCAATTTAATTTAGCTAAGTCAATAAATTGTCTGATTTTGGCAGACTTTTGCCTTTTTTTTTAGATACAAATCAAAGCTTAACATAGAAACATTCCTTCAACACCTTTTACCTTTTAAATTTATTTATTGAAATTTTGTTTGTTTGACTTTTTTCAAATTATTATTATTTGTCTTATAAACAATCTGTTACATTAAAAATTGTTTTCGCCAGGTTTTTAAATAAGGTTTAACTTAATTTGAAAACTTTGCACAAACATAAGTTTTGGCTGAATAAAATGTAAAACGCTTCCCACTTAAAAAGTCACGAACATTTTGTAACTTGAATTAAATGCAAGATACTTATTACGAGCTTTCGTACTTGAATGTTTTTTAATGAAAATAAAAAGTATTTTAAATTGAGTACTGACATATATATTTAAGAATTTTTGAATTTTTAAACACTTATAAAACCAAATTCAACAAAATTCTTCGTTTTTTCATCACGTGTAAGTCTATCATACCCACTTACGCATCTGCGATGAGTACAAAAAATCAACAGAAATTTTAGTTCAACTGAATTAATGTTCTTTAATTATAAATATTTATCTTTTATTATGCCCGCCTGCGCGCCATTTTAAGACCACAAATGCTGCCAATTAAATTTGCAGCGTTGTAATTAAATAGTTGCTGTGAAGCTGGCCACAACTTAAAGGCCCATCAAAGGCGGGAACGAAAAGCCGCGAGGCAAGTGTCAAAATGCCGTTTCCAAGCAATTTGCTCATGTTGAAAATGTCTAAGATGCCGGCTACAGTTCCCCTAATAACATCTTGGCGCCCCGTTTAAACCGTCTCTTATGGGGCGAAAAGTGTTTAATTAGCTGCTTTCTGTTCGCTGTTAGCTGTTGACTGTTGGCAAATATTTGTTAATTTGCCGGCGGCACATCAATTAGCGTGCAAACTGAATCTATTTTAAATTGATTTTTGCTTGATTAAATTTGTGGCGCTTTACCGCGGCTGCCAGGCAACAGCTTATTATATACCCTGTTGCCATTTTAAGTTAATAAAACAGGGGTGCCTGACACACAAAAAGAGAGCCTATAGGGAATAGAACTTGATCCTGCCCTGAGTCGGTTCATTCTGTGTTAAATTTTATATCATAATAATATACAAATAGAGCTTTCGCTGATTTACCTTATTTACCGATTTACATTGTATTTTCAAGTCTATGTACAAGGTTTTCCACTATCAGGCTAACTTTATAGGTTTCTAGGGCATCTCTTAGTCTAACAGTTTCTTGTCCTAAAGCATTTCTGCTTTTATAAATATATCACACATACTCATATTTAATTTTGCCACATTGTGGCATAATTTAATTTGGTTTTCACTTTCATTTCCATGCTCGATTCTAATTTTTGCTGCCTCGCATATCGTCCAGCCAATTATAAAAGCCGCTATGGGGCTTTCCTATTAAATTCACACAAATGAAAAAAAAAAAAAAAAAGAAAAGGACACTCTCAACTCATTAGCTGCGGCTTACCACAAATACTGGGTTGTCGGACAGTCCTTTGTTCTTTGAAGGTGCCTAACTTTTCCGGTATAGCCATGAGGAGCTTGAATAATGTCTCATGTCTTTTGCACTGGATATGGAGTGGGTTTATCACTACTTTTTTTTTCCAGAAAAAAGGTATTTAACATTTTGTCAGGCAGGTTGGCAATTTTAGTTTCGATTTTGGTTGCGGTTAATTAAGTAAAGTTAGGTGTTAGGTGAGTTTTTGGTTGTTCAAATTCGGTTAGGTTAGGTTAGTTTAACGTATGTTAGGTTACGTTTCGTTATGTTACGTTATGTTATGTTATTTTACGATAAGTTCGCTTGGTTAAGTTAACTTTGTTAGCTTAGTTTCGTTAGGCTCCTTCGAGGACATAATCTATATTTTTTTTATATATTGAATTTAAATACTAGAACCACCATCGCTAAATAACAGATGGTGGTTCGGATCGTTAGTCGAACCAATGCCACGACTTCTGCTTCTTTTTATAAATCTGGTTTTCATTTTAATTTAACTTTTTTTAACAGTTTTTCTTTTTATTAAATTATTTCTACAGAATATAACGAGAATATATTGATTTAGTATATTTATATATACTTTTAATTAAATTCTTTTTAATTAAATTAATCTTTAATTAAATTAATTATTATTATATAAGTTAATTTAAGAAGAAAAAGAAATATGATTTGGCTCGAGCTTAGGTTCGGATCAATGGCTGTTGCATGTCCTTAAAATAATTGGAATTTCAGCCGTGATCCAACCAGTTCGCCGATCTTATTTTGATCATTAGTTTTTTAATTAATTTAATTTAAGAAGATAAAATATGATTTGGTTTGAGTTAACGTTCGGTTCAATGGCTGTTGAATGTCCTTAAAATAATTGGAATTTCACCCGTGATCCAACCAATTAGCCGAACTTAAATATTTTTAGTTTTTTTTTAAGATAAAAATATTGTTTCTATGAAAATCGTCGTTCATATTATAACAAAAGAATATTTGTGTTTACTTTTAATTAATTTTTTTTTAATTTAATTATTTTTTAATTAATTCAGTTTATTTAAGAAAAAATCAATAATGTGGTTTGGTTCGGTCTTAGGTTCCGTTCAATGGATGGTTCAATAATTTGAATTTCAGCCTTGATCCGAACCAATAAACCGATCTTATTATACTCGTTGACAAAGTGAATAGAGTATATTGGGTTTGTGCAATGTCTGTCTTGCTGTCCGTCCGTCCGTCTGTATAAACGCTATTTTTTTCTTTGCTTTTGAAGTTAGAGACTTGAAACTTGAGACTTGATTTAATTAAATTAATTTTTTATAAATTAAGTTTAATTTAGAAACAAAATATGAATTCGTTCGAGCTTAGGTTCGGTTCAATGGGTGTTGCACGTCCTTAAAATAATTGGAATTTCAGCCTTGATCCAACCAATTCGCCGATCTTATTTATATCATTAGTTTTTAGAGATAAAGTTTTTGTTTTTATAAAATTCTTCGTTCATATTATAACGAGAATATATTGATTTCATCTATTTATATTTGTTTTTAATTAAATTAATCTTTAATTAAATTCATTATTATTATATAAGTTAATTTAAGAAGAAAAAAGTATGATTTGGCTCGAGCTTAGGTTCGGATCAATGGCTGTTGCATGTCCTTAAAATAATTGGAATTTCAGCCGTGATCCAACCAGTTCGCCGATCTTATTTTATCATTAGTTTTTTAATTAATTTAATTTAAGAAGAAAAAAATATGATTTGGTTTGAGTTTACGTTGGGTTCAATGGCTGTTGAATGTCCATAAAATAATTGGAATTTCACCCTTGATCCAACCAATTAGCCGAACTTAAATATCTTTAGTTTTTTTTAAGATAAAAATATTGTTTCTATGAAAATTGTCGTTCATATTATAACAAAAGTACATTTGTGTTTACTTGTAATTAATTTTTTTTTAATTTAATTATTTTTTAATTAATTCAGTTTATTTAAGAAAAAATCAATAATGTGGTTTGGTTCGGTCTTAGGTTCCGTTCAATGGCTGTTACATGAACTAAAAATAATTTGAATTTCAGCCTTGATCCGAACCAATTAACCGATCTTATTATACTCGTTGACAAAGTGAATAGAGTATATTGGGTTTGTGTAATGTCCGTCTCCTGTCTGTCTGTCCGTATAAACGCCAATTTTTCTCCGCTTTTGAAGTTAGAGATTTGAAACTTGAGACTTGATTTCATCAAATTCATTTTTTATAAATTAAGTTTAATTAAAAAAAATATATGATTTCGTTCGAGCTTAGGTTCGGTTCAATGGGTGTTACATGTCCTTAAAATAATTGGAATTTCAGCCGTGATCCAACCAATTCGCCGATCTTATTTATATCATTAGTTTTTAACGATAATTTTTTTTTTATAAGATTCTTCGTTCATATTATAACGAGAATATATTGATTTAATATATTTATATTTACTTTTAATTAAATTAATCTTTATTTACATTAATTTTTATTGTATAAGTTAATTTAAGAAGAAAAAATTATGATTTGGTTCGAGCTTAGGTTCGGATCAATGGCTGTTGTATGTCCTTAAAATATTTGGAATTTCAGCCGTGATCCAACCAGTTCACCGATCTTATTTTATCATTAGTTTTTTAATTAATTTAATTTAAGAAGAAAAAAATATGATTTGGTTTGAGTTTACGTTGGGTTCAATGGCTGTTGTAGGTTCATAAAATAATTGGAATTTCACCCTTGATCCAACCAATTAGCCGAACTTATATTCATCATTAGTTTTTTAAAGATAAAGTTTTTGTTTTTATGGAAATCGACGTTCATATTATAACAAAGGTATATTTGTGTTTAATTTTAATTAACTTTTTTTTAAATTTAATTATTTTTTAATTAATTCAGTTTATTTAAGAAAAAATCAATAATGTGGTTTGGTTCGGTCTTAGGTTCCGTTCAATGGCTGTTACATGAACTAAAAATTTTTGAATTTCAGCCTTGATCCGAACCAATTAACCGATCTTATTATACTCGTTGACAAAGTGAATAGAGTATATTGGGTTTGTGCAATGTCTGTCTTGCTGTCCGTCCGTCCATATAAACGCAATTTTTTTCTCCGCTTTTGAAGTTAGAGACTTGAAGCTTGAGACTTGATTTAATCAAATTCAGTTTTTATAAATTAAGTTTAATTAAAAGAAATATGATTTCTTTCGAGCTTAGGTTCGGTTCAATGGGTGTTACATGTCCTTAAAATAATTGGAATTTCAGCCTTGATCCAACCAATTCGCCGATCTTATTTATATCATTAGTTTTTATACATAGAGTTTTTGTTTTTATAAAATTCTTCGTTCATATTATAACGAGAATATATTGATTTAATATATTTAAATTTACTTTTAATCAAATTGTTTTTAATTGAATTAATATTTGATTAAATTCATTATTATTATATAAGTTAATTTAAGAAGAAAAAATTATGATTTGGCTCGAGCTTAGGTTCGGATCAATGGCTGTTGCATGTCCTTAAAATAATTGGAATTTCAGCCGTGATCCAACCAGTTCGCCGATCTTATTTTATCATTAGTTTTTTAATTAATTTAATTTAAGAAGAAAAAAATATGATTTGGTTTGAGTTTACGTTCGGTTCAATGGCTGTTAAATGTCCATAAAATATTTGGAATTTCACCCTTGATCCAACCAATTAGCCGAACTTATATTTATCTTTAGTTTTTCATAAATAATGTTTGTGTTTATATGAAAATCGTCGTTCATATTATAACAAAAATATATTTGTGTTTTATTTTAAATAATTTATTTTTTTTATTAAATTATTTTTAACTAAATAAAATTTTAATTTATTCTATTTATTTATGAAAAAATCAACAATGTGCTTTGGTTCGGTCTTAGGTTCCGTTCAATGCCTGTTACATGAACTAAAAATAATTTGAATTTCAGCCTTGATCCGAACCAATTAACCGATCTTATTATACTCGTTGACAAAGTGAATAGAGTATATTGGGTTTGTGTAATGTCCGTCTCCTGTCCGTCTGTCTGTCCGTATAAACGCCAATTTTTCTCCGCTTTTGAAGTGAGAGATTTGAAACTTGAGACTTGATTTAATCAAATTCATTTTTTATAAATTAAGTTTAATTAAAAAAAAATATATGATTTCGTTCGAGCTTAGGTTCGGTTCAATGGGTGTTGCATGTCCTTAAAATAATTGGAATTTCAGCGTTGATCCAACCAATTCGCCGATCTTATTTATATGATTAGTTTTTAGAGATAAAGTTTTTGTTTTTATAAAATTCTTCGTTCATATTATAACGAGAATATATTGATTTAATATATTTATATATTTATATTTACTTTTAATCAAATTGTTTTTAATTGAATTAATATTTGATTAAATTCATTATTATTATATAAGTTAATTTAAGAAAAAAAGATATGATTTGACTCGAGCGTAGGTTCGGTTCAATGGCTGTTGCATGTCCTTAAAAAAATTGGAATTTCAGCCTTGATACAACCAATTCGCCGATCTTATTTATATTATTAGGTTTTAAAGATAAAGTTTTTGTTTTTATAAAATTCTTCGTTCATATTATAACGAGAATATATTGATTTTTAATTGAATTAATATTTGATTAAATTGATTATTATTATATAAGTTAATTTAAGAAGAAAAAATTATGATTTGGCTCGAGCTTAGGTTCTGATCAATGGCTGTTGCATGTCCTTAAAATAATTGGAATTTCAGCCGTGATCCAACCAGTTCGCCGATCTTATTTTATCATTAGTTTTTTAATTAATTTAATTTAAGAAGAAAAAAATATGATTTGGTTTGAGTTTACGTTCGGTTCAATGGCTGTTGAATGTCCATAAAATATCTGGAATTTCACCCTTGATCCAACCAATTAGCCGAACTTATATTTATCTTTAGTTTTTCATAGATAATGTTTGTGTTTATATGAATATCGTCGTTCATATTATAGCAAAAATATATTTGTGTTTTATTTTAAATAACTTATTTTTTTATTAAATTATTTTTAACTAAATAAAATTTTAATTTATTCTATTTATTTATGAAATATCAATAATGTGGTTTGGTTCGGTCTTAGGTTCCGTTCAATGGCTGTTACATGAACTAAAAATATTTAAATTTCAGCCTTGATCCGAACCAATTAACCGATCTTATTATACTCGTTGACAAAGTGAATATAGTATATTGGGTTTGTGTAATGTCCGTCTCCTGTCCGTCTGTCTGTCCGTATAAACGCCACTTTTTCTCCGCTTTTGAAGTTAGAGATTTGAAACGTGGGACTTGATTTAATCAAATTCATTTTTTATAAATTAAGTTTAATTAAAAAAAATATATGATTTGGTTCGAGCTTAGGTTCGGATCAATGGGTGTTACATGTCCTTAAAATAATTGGAATTTCAGCCTTGATCCAACCAATTCGCCGATCTTATTTATATCATTAGTTTTTATAGATAGAGTTTTTGTTTTTATAAAATTCTTCGTTCATATTATAACGAGAATATATTGATTTAATATATTTAAATTTACTTTTAATCAAATTGTTTTTAATTGAATTAATATTTGATTAAATTCATTATTATTATATAAGTTAATTTAAGAAGAAAAAATTATGATTTGGCTCGAGCTTAGGTTCGGATCAATGGCTGTTGCATGTCCTTAAAATAATTGGAATTTCAGCCGTGATCCAACCAGTTCGCCGATCTTATTTTATCATTAGTTTTTTAATTAATTTAATTTAAGAAGAAAAAAATATGATTTGGTTTGAGTTTACGTTCGGTTCAATGGCTGTTGAATGTCCATAAAATATCTGGAATTTCACCCTTGATCCAACCAATTAGCCGAACTTATATTTATCTTTAGTTTTTCATAGATAATGTTTGTGTTTATATGAATATCGTCGTTCATATTATAGCAAAAATATATTTGTGTTTTATTTTAAATAACTTATTTTTTTTATTAAATTATTTTTAACTAAATAAAATTTTAATTTATTCTATTTATTTATGAAATATCAATAATGTGGTTTGGTTCGGTCTTAGGTTCCGTTCAATGGCTGTTACATGAACTAAAAATATTTGAATTTCAGCCTTGATCCGAACCAATTAACCGATCTTATTATACTCGTTGACAAAGTGAATATAGTATATTGGGTTTGTGTAATGTCCGTCTCCTGTCCGTCTGTCTGTCCGTATAAACGCCACTTTTTCTCCGCTTTTGAAGTTAGAGATTTGAAACGTGAGACTTGATTTAATCAAATTCATTTTTTATAAATTAAGTTTAATTAAAAAAAATATATGATTTGGTTCGAGCTTAGGTTCGGATCAATGGGTGTTACATGTCCTTAAAATAATTGGAATTTCAGCCTTGATCCAACCAATTCGCCGATCTTATTTATATCATTAGTTTTTATAGATAGAGTTTTTGTTTTTATAAAATTCTTCGTTCATATTATAACGAGAATATATTGATTTAATATATTTAAATTTACTTTTAATCAAATTGTTTTTAATTGAATTAATATTTGATTAAATTCATTATTATTATATAAGTTAATTTAAGAAGAAAAAATTATGATTTGGCTCGAGCTTAGGTTCGGATCAATGGCTGTTGCATGTCCTTAAAATAATTGGAATTTCAGCCGTGATCCAACCAGTTCGCCGATCTTATTTTATCATTAGTTTTTTAATTAATTTAATTTAAGAAGAAAAAATATGATTTGGTTTGAGTTTACGTTCGGTTCAATGGCTGTTAAATGTCCATAAAATATCTGGAATTTCACCCTTGATCCAACCAATTAGCCGAACTTATATTTATCTTTAGTTTTTCATAGATAATGTTTGTGTTTATATGAAAATCGTCGTTCATGTTATAACAAAAGTATATTTGTGTTTAATTTTAATTACCTTTTTTTTTAATTTAATTATTTTTTAATTAATTCAGTTTATTTAAGAAAAAATCAATAATGTGGTTTGGTTCGGTCTTAGGTTCCGTTCAACGGCTGTTACATGAACTAAAAATAATTTGAATTTCAGCCTTGATCCGAACCAATTAACCGATCTTATTATACTCGTTGACAAAGTGAATATAGTATATTGGGTTTGTGTAATGTCCGTCTCCTGTCCGTCTGTCTGTCCGTATAAACGCCAATTTTTCTCCGCTTTTGAAGTTAGAGATTTGAAACGTGGGACTTGATTTAATCAAATTCATTTTTTATAAATTAAGTTTAATTAAAAAAAATATATGATTTCGTTCGAGCTTAGGTTCAGTTCAATGGGTGTTACATGTCCTTAAAATAATTGGAATTTCAGCCTTGATCCAAGCAATTCGCCGATCTTATTTATATCATTAGTTTTTATAGATAGAGTTTCTGTTTTTATAAAATTCTTCGTTCATATTATAACGAGAATATATTGATTTAATATATTTAAATTTACTTTTAATCAAATTGTTTTTAATTGAATTAATATTTCATTAAATTCATTATTATTATATAAGTTAATTTAAGAAGAAAAAATTATGATTTGGCTCGAGCTTAGGTTCGGATCAATGGCTGTTGTATGTCCTTAAAATAATTGGAATTTCAGCCGTGGTCCAACCAGTTCGCCGATCTTATTTTATCATTAGTTTTTTAATTAATTTAATTTAAGAAGAAAAAATATGATTTGGTTTGAGTTAACGTTCGGTTCAATGGCTGTTAAATGTCCTTAAAATAATTGGAATTTCACCCTTGATCCAACCAATTAGCCGAACTTAAATATCTTTAGTTTTTTTTAAGATAAAAATATTGTTTCTATGAAAATTGTCGTTCATATTATAACAAAAGTACATTTGTGTTTACTTGTAATTAATTTTTTTTTAATTTAATTATTTTTTAATTAATTCAGTTTATTTAAGAAAAAATCAATAATGTGGTTTGGTTCGGTCTTAGGTTCCGTTCAATGGCTGTTACATTAACTAAAAATAATTTGAATTTCAGCCTTGATCCGAACCAATTAACCGATCTTATTATACTCGTTGACAAAGTGAATAGAGTATATTGGGTTTGTGTAATGTCCGTCTCCTGTCTGTCTGTCCGTATAAACGTCAATTTTTCTCCGCTTTTGAAGTTAGAGATTTGAAACTTGAGACTTGATTTCATCAAATTCATTTTTTATAAATTAAGTTTAATTAAAAAAAATATATGATTTCGTTCGAGCTTAGATTCGGTTCAATGGGTGTTACATGTCCTTAAAATAATTGGAATTTCAGCCGTGATCCAACCAATTCGCCGATCTTATTTATATCATTAGTTTTTAACGATAATTTTTTTTTTATAAAATTCTTCGTTCATATTATAACGAGAATATATTGATTTTATATATTTATATTTACTTTTAATTGAATTGTTTTTAATTAAATTAATCTTTATTTAAATTAATTTTTATTGTATAAGTTAATTTAAGAAGAAAAAAATATGATTTGGCTCGAGCTTAGGTTCGGATCAATGGCTGTTGCATGTCCTTAAAATAATTGGAATTTCAGCCGTGATCCAACCAGTTCGCCGATCTTATTTTGATCATTAGTTTTTAATTAATTTAATTTAAGAAGAAAAAATATGATTTGGTTTGAGTTTAGGTTCGATTCATTGGCTGTTGAGTGTCCTTAAAATAATTGGAATTTCAGCCTTGATCCAACCAATTCGCCGGTCTTATTTATATCATTAGTTTTTTAAAAATAAAGTTTTAGTTTTAATACAATATATTTATTTTTAGTTTTAATCAAATTAATTTTTAATTATTTAAGTTTTATTAAGAAGAAAACAAAAGTATGGTTTGGTTCGGGCTTAGGTTTGTTTCAATGGCTGTTACATGTCCTAAAATATTTATATTTAAATATCAGTCTTGATCCAACCAAATTTTTATTAATCGTACGTTTTTGAACATAAAGTTTTTTTTTTTTATAAAATTCTTTGTACATCATAATTAACGTGATTTTAATGATATAATATATTTATATTTATTCGAAGCTTTGTCGAAATTGATACTATTGGAAGTATCGGCAAACTAAACTTAAGTACAAAGTCTTAGTACAGATTTCGTTAAAATTTATTAGGGTCTTTAAACTTCCACTTGTTCCATATTTATTTTTTTTGCATTGAGCGCGATATATAGCATTTGAATGGATCGTTAATGCCGATGCCGTTTGATAATAACCAAAAATCAGCGAATTGGGTCAACAAGGCGCTGCATTAAAAATGAAAAAAAATGAAATGAAAAAAAAAAACTAAAGTGAAAACCCTTCAGATTCAACGTTGAAGTGCAATGCATCAAGTGCCAAGTGGGAAAAAGCCTCAAGAGCGGCAAAAGCGTTGAGTGGTTTTCACATTTGAAACTCATTAGTACAAACTTGGTGTCAGTGTGTGTGTGTGTGTCTCTCTGTGTGTGTGCGTTTTGGTCTAGGTATAGGTGTGTGCCATCTTCTTACGCCAAACTGCCATGTGGGTGATAAAAACTTGAACCAAATTGAATCAAAGTGCTGCATATACGATTTATATTTACATATAGAATGTTTGTGTGTTTTATATTTGTGTGTGTGAGTGTACACACGGATATAATCTATGCAAATGTTAAGCTATTATTAAGGCACTAAAGCGCACTTGGATTGCACAGGCGACCAAAATAATATTGTTCTCATATATTGTGCAGAGTGTAAATTAATTTTGGAATGTGATGAATTTATTAATGAAAAACATGGAAAATCTATGCGAAAGTCAAGCTTCTTTAACTTTTACTCTTCAGTGGTGTTTCGAAAGTTTTCTTTTTAATTTAAGCGTATTTCTTTTTTTTAATAACTTTATTGTATTTTTAACGCACATATAAAAAAATGATTTTTCAATATTGTCATTAAGTGAGAGATATAGTATACATATATCATATATATATTTTGTTCGGATTCTCTAGAACAAGTAAGGGAGCTCTCCCTCTACCCTGAACTCTGTCTTTTCATACATTTCAATCCCCATTTTATTCAGCAGCTCCGCTTGGCCCCCACTATGGAAAATAAATTCGTGAATAACTTTTAAACTAAGAACATGATCTTAATGATATTTCAGAGCTTAACAAAAGCATTGAAATCTACTTACAAACTTACCAAAACGAAAGTCTGTGCAATTTGAATTGTGTTTGTTTTTCTTCATATATGGGGCAAATAGGGGGAGGTATCCAAAATCCCAAATATTCTTAATCTGCGCATGATGATTTACGAAAACATATTAAACTATATTTGGCTGCAGCTCTTATAGTTTTTTAAATATGCTTCAAAAATCGGGTAAAAACCCGATAATAAACTCGATATGTGTATGGTATCCACAAACTTAAAAAGTCAAAGTTCAGCTTTGTAGCTCTGAAATTGATGCGTTCATACAGACGGACGAGAGTTATCGATCATTTGAGATAAACTCGATATGTGTATGGTATCCACAAACTTAAAAAGTCCAAGTCCAGCTTTGTAACTCTGAAATTGATGCGTTCATACAGACGGACGGAGAGACGGACAGGGTTAAATCGACTCAGCTATTGATGCTGACCAAGAACATATATATTTAATGATGTCGGTTGCACGTATTTGCACAAAACCATTATACCCGGTTTTACCCATTTTCAGTGGGTTCAGGGTATATAGAGTCAAGCTAATTCTGTTTATTTTAGTTTGATTTTAAGAATTATTTTATTTAACACTTTCTGACAAAAACTGATTATTTATATAAGTCTCAATGTTAAAATATGTTATTCAAGTTTCAAATTGATTTGATAGAAAAACAGTTGAACCTGATCCGAAGCTATTTTCTTTTTAATTGTTTTTTTTTTATTTTCTTTTTACTTATTTATTTTATTTTTTATTTTTTTTAAAGCTAATTTATTGATACTAATACTGATTATATTAATCTAACCGTTGAGGATATTTTTTTGTTTTTGCTTATAGTTTAGCCTATCAATCGATTAGATAGATCGATTGGGCAATAAAGCCTTCTTCCGAAGCGAATCTTATTTAAGAAAGAAACCTGACGGATCAGGAGCCAGGGTTACAGTAAACTGTTTTCATCCTCAACAATTTATTATTGATATACAGACTTGTGTTATTGAAATAGTTGTACTGAGTTCTACCGGGACTTCAACTTCAACTTCAATGCAATGTTCCTAATTGGTAATATAAAATTGAGCAAATTCAAATTTGCCTCCAGTGTGGAACATGACAAGCTGAAGCGGAACAATTGTTGAAATTTGCGATGCAAATTCCTGGTGCGATGTTTATTTTGACAGCGAGTGTATGCAAATGTGTAACAACAAGCTGGCAGATACACACACACCCAAACACACACGCGGAAGACACCCAACCGCAGTTGTGCATAGCTACATTTCATTTCATTTAATTTAGTTACATTTACACAATTCATTTTCCATTTTTGTTTTTTTTAATTTTTGAAATTTATATTCCATTTTCATTTTCATTTTTATTATTTTTTCGCCATGTTTAGCTCTGCTGCTGTCCAAGTGGTCGCTGACAGCGAGGGGGGGGGGCGGCGGGGGCGGGAGCTCGGCTGGGTTTCGGTTTGCCACATGCTGCATTAGCACAAAAGCTGCGGCTAAAATAATTCAAGCAAAGCCAACGCGAGCCAGTTGAATGCAAAAGTGTTGCTGACTTGCACAGCAACAACAACAGCAACTGTTGCTGGGTGGCTGCAGTGGGGCTTCGTGGGGTGGGGAGGGGGGGGGGGGTCGCGACGTCGTTTAAGGGCTGCCCGTCGTGTCACTAGATGGGCTGCAAAAAGTTTATGTGCTTTGGCCAGCTGCAAAAGTATCTTTGAGATACTCTGCGCTTAGCTCTTTAACTCACACTCACTAGGCTAGTTGTGTGTGTGTGTGTGTGTGTGTGTTTTGCCGCAGCGGCCACCACACAATGTCATTAACCAAATGAATGGCTGACGCTGCAGATTTGGTCGGCAAGACGGCAGACAGAAAGGTAGGACGGGCATGGGAAAGGGGATCGTCGTTTACTTGTGATTAAGTCGGTTGCCCTGCATAGCTATACGGCCTTCGCCAGTACCCCCCGCCCCCCCGCACTCCGCCGCATTTGAACCGTAGATTACCTAGCGGCCGCATTCGGGGGCCAACATTTTCGACAAGTGGCCCTGGGCACGGGCGAGAGATGAGACTCAAAGGAATGTCAGAGTGATGACAACAACTTAATGGAAATAACTACACATTTATAAGTGACAACTTTGTTGTAGCTGTGCGTGTGTATCGGTGTGTATCTTTGGGCATCTTGCCGTGTTCTGTTGCCCGGGCCAAGAGCGCATAATTTATGGCCGAGGCGTGGCAGACAAATGGCCGGCATATGCAGGCCCCAAGACTGGCCGAGGCAACAGCAGGGGCAACATTTGTATACAGCTAGAAATGGATATAAGTGTGTGTATATATATATATATATATATTTATATATGTATGCATACAGGCACACGCACACAATCGCCATAACTAACGGTAAATTAGTTTGCAAACAGAGTGAAAAAGGCAACTGGCAGATGAAACCTAATTTGGACCCGGCACAACACACACACACACACACACAGACAAGCACACACGCACACCACGCACACATGAACTGTTTCCCACAACTGATATGGCAAAGGGCTGGGGAGGGGGAAGGGGGTGTGCGTGGGCAACAGACTGAAACAAAACCAAACCAACCCAACTGAACTGAATTCATCGTCGAACCGCCGAACAGATCTAAACAAACGAACCGCAGCTCACAATTAAAGTTTGACATAATATTTGCACAGCCGACGAAAGTGTCGCATCAGTTAAGCACTAATGCAATACGCATTTTACTAATGGAGGTAATCAACAAATAGCGAAACACTTCACAACGCTGCGTCGGGTGTAACCGACTGCGCCATACTCTTTCCCAGTGCAATAACAAGTTTTACTATGGAAAAATATTGATTATTTTAATTCTAAATTTGTATCAGTAATCTGTTAAAAAAATTTTATGAATTTAGCTTGAAAACTGGGGAAGATATATAGATTTTATAGAGTTGCTTCCCGGTGGTCATAGCCCAAAAATCGTAACACTTTACCTGTCGCGGGCATAAACAGATATATATTATAAATTACAAGTGTCAAGCTTGAAGCTTCAAAAGATAAAAAACATAAAAATCGCGTTCCTACGGCCAGACGGACATTTAACAAATCTAATATACTCTTTTGACTGCATTAACATCAAGTACAAGTGTTGTGAAAATATGGCCAAGACGGAAATTTCTTAACTGCAAAACAAAAACAAAATTCTAAATAATTTATAAAACGTTGTAGCTGAATTTTTATGAAGAACGCGTGTTTTATATTTTGTATGCAAATCGGAACACTATGCTTGATGTAATCTTTGTCCATAAGTCGTCGATTCCTCTGAGTTGATAACTAACTTCTACTTTCTATTACTATTTCCCATCTAGATTTCAAATATCGTTTTTGTATTTCGCGAATCGAGTCGTACGTTATGCGACTGCGCCCCTCGGTCGGTTGGGCGGGAGGTGGGATGTTGTCCGAAGCATCGGGATTCGCGCGATAAAAACTATATATGTATGTAGATAAGGATGTGCTCAGAAATAAGTAGCTAGGAATTTTAATGCAGTGAATGCACAAGATCTCAATTGAATTTTTGGCGACTTATTTTTTACCCTTCTTTATACTCGTGCACAAAGTGAAAAGAGTATATTGAGTTTGTGCAGTGTCCGTCTTTCTGTCCGTCCGTTCTTATGAAGCAACAGACTTGAAGCTTGGATTCCGGCTACGCCCACTGGGGGCGTGGCAATGCCATAATCAATATATCTTAATGGGAATATATTAATCACTCAATCGTAGCATACTTTTGTGCGCGCAATAATAATACAATTTGTAAACGTCAACAATATGTGGCCCTTATTCATATTATACAATAATTCGTGTTGTTGAACTTGATTAAAAGGGGCGCTAACTTGCCAGAGTTTTTCCTATTATAATTTTCAATGCGGCTGTCTGCGATTGTTTATACAAATTACACATTACTTGAGTTGAGTCTTATCACAACTTGATCAAATGGGAGTGATTTTTTCATTTTTTTATTAAGTATACGCCCAATGCGTTTTTCATTTGGCAACTTAAGCTAGTTATATATAACTGGCAGTGTGGCGCCGCATCGATCAAAAATTGTTTCTTTGTATGAAAAAAAATTGTTGAGCAAAGGAAATATAAAAGCAAAGGAATATATTTGTAAAAATAATTAAGCGATATATGCTTTATATAAAAACAACTTGCAACTTTAAATTATATCATTAATTTAGCTTCAACTCACAATGCTTGTTAGCGAGGGCTTCAGATTGCCAAAAAATGAGAGCAGGGCACACATTGCGTCCAGTTCTCGACTAACAGCAATCCCGCCCCGCGCCAAAGACCCCCCTCCCCACCCGCTGTGCGCTGGGTTTTTTTTTATCAATTTGGTTTCGGGCTATGTGGCTTGCCCGTCCACGTTGCGTTGCCTCATGTCCACATTTTGGGTCGGAGCGTGGCCACAAACCGCTGGGTTTTATGCCCTGTATCCATTGGCTGTAAAAAGGGTAGCATGATTTGGGCCAATCTCTGTAATCTTAAGGCACATCTTTGAGAATTTGAGTACGAAAACAAAAACTTTTACAGATAAAGGATATTGTGGCATTGTTGATACTTCTTTCCAATGAATAACATCTACCCTAGATAAATATAGTAGAAATTTTACAAAGATTGATATTCCCAAAGTGTGGGCCCAAGGAAAGAAGAAGCACATTACCACACAACATTTGCCTAAACGTATATATAATTTAATGAATTTCACAAATGCAACCGATTTTGCTTATTATAACCACAGTTGTTTTTTTTAAACCGAACATTGCCAATTTTTCGTTTAGTTTTTGGATCAATTACATTTTCCGAATGCCCAGAGACTCCTCCATGACGATATGCGGCTGACAGAGGCGCTCGTGGTGCTCGGGCACGTTGAGGTAGTCTTCAAAGTCGATTTCCTCGTAGCGTCCAGTTATCACATCGTCCATGAAGTTGTTCGACCGCAGAAAGGGCAAACGGCCCGTTTGGCTTGCCGCAAAGCGTTCCATGCCCACTCTCAAGGCCGAGCCCAGACCGTCAGAGTTGCGCAGCATCTGCATTCTCAGGTTAAACTTGCGATCGTTGTAATTGAAGTCCCAGTTGCGCAAACGATGAAATTGTGCCAATTGGCTAAAGCAGTTCTGTTCGCTGGGCAGCACGGTCTTCCCGGATGCACTCAGGACCTGCTCGTCCAATGGGACGTCTTGAAGCGACTGAAGATTCATGGTAGAGAATAGCTGATTTCGCGAGTTTCGATATCACTAATTGAATTCACGCGGAGAAAACTGAATACAGTTTATTTTATTTGTAGTGTGTTCGTAAGTGGATCTACATCGAATGTGGGCCTGGTTAATAGGTATTTTGTATGTTAAGCTTGACGCATAAATGCTGGGCTACTTTTTAAATTTAATTTAGTTTTTATTTATTAATTCATTTCTTTTAATTTTTAATTGTTAAATGATTTTATATTATTATTATTCTTTTTTCAGTTATTAATTTATTTGTTCTAATTTTTAATTATTAATTTATTAATTTATATTTTTAATTTATATATTTATTATTGTTTTTATGTTGTACCCAGTGCTACTTACGAAGTTAGTCTGAGAATTTAAAGCTATAGCCTATACTCAAAATAAAAGTTTTTGCATAAGCGTCGTATGTGTGTGTGCGCAATATCGAAAAACTTTGTTCACTATTGAGAATGGAGTCGAATGGAATTGTCGGCAAAGGGACTTTTGTCAAAAGACTTTTTCGGTAGCTAAACTCGATGTTGAGAACGGCTTGCGAGCTGTGTATGAGAGAGAGAGAGTGTGTGAATGTGTGTGTGTGTGTATGGCTACAGGGTATCTGATATCCGAGCACTTTCAACAAGTGCACTCTTACTTATTGTTGATTTTTTTTTTTGTATTTTTTTGATGGCGTTTTTCGGTGCCGTAACCACACATGTGTTCGACGGTTGCCCAAATTCCACCACATGCCACGCCCCCCGCCTTCGCCGCTGCGTAGCTGGCTGCCTGGTCAGCTTTATTAGGCTGCGTTCAGCTTTGGGCAGTTTTTTGGGCTTCCTGCCGCTTCGCGTGCGCCTTTTAATTTATTTATCACTGGAACCAGAGCCGCAGCTCCAGCGCCAGCTCCAGCCGCAGCCGCAGCCAGAAAACCGCAACTGGCGGCCATTTGGCTCAAACTGAGCCCGGACCTGGAACTGGCCCTGCCAATTTTGGTGGCTCTTGTTTATGCATCCGACTCGGCGCCAGTTAGCGGCTGGAGTCGCTGGGTTGCAAATGGCCTTTTGGCTATTCTCTGTGTATCCCATATAAGTGCGTGTGTGTGCGTTCGTCCTGCGCGGCATTTATTGCATCCAAATGTGAGCCATTGGAAATGCAGCTGATTAGTCGCTTTAATTTCCTGTTTGGCTATCGCTGCAGTGCGCCAATCTTATTTATAATCGATAAAATTCAATTCATTTTGAGTGTTTTGAATAACTCTTATTTTGTAAAATTTAATGGCAAGTTCACAAATGAGAGCTTAAACCAATTTTCATTAAAAACAAACTGCGTTTGGAGAAAATTCTACTTAAAATAGAAACATTGCTGTAGCTAACTTTCTTCTTTATGATTTTTTTTAGTTAACAATTATTTTCGGTTCCCGATTTAAACTTTTACAAATATATTTTTTTTTATAAATTTACTAATATTTCATTCATTGTATTTCGTTGTATGTATAGAAGCCGTTAAGGTCAACGAAGAGAGAAGTTAGCGGGAGAAGCTTAAAGTCATATACTTTGCTTAATATATTTTTCGCCATTTAATTATCTTCTTCGTTGGCTTTCTAACGCTTTTGATACGTTTCTCGCGTTCAATTCTGCTTTTTATTTCGCTAGTTTAACTTTTCTCTTTTTTCATTTCGCTTTGTCCCTTTTTATTGCCTTAGAACTTAATTTAGCTTCTTTTTACACTGCTCTAGATTAAGGTGTTGCCTGTTTGTTTTTAAATTATTCTGTTACTTTTTTTCTCAGTTCCGTATCAGTTTTATTCTGTGACTCGCGTTTCTTTTTTTTGCTACTCTACGGTAATTGTTTAGTTTAGTTTCCGTACGTAAGGAAAATCGCCAAAAAAAATCTGTGGTGGTTTATTTTTCAGTTAAAAATCAGGCCAAATTTACCAAAATTGGTTAAAAACATGTACCCCCCTTACTAATTGTGGCAAACATTTTGTTGTCAAAATTTAGAATTACAAATTTATATTTTGTCACTTTGAAATAAAAAACAATAAAAAAACAGAAAACTGATTCTAAGGGGGTTACATTTTTTGCCAAAAATTTTCGAATTATTGTCTTTCAAAATTTAAAAAACGGAGGTTGTATTTTAGACGGACTTGCTATATTAATAAATTCAGGTTTTCTACTTTTTCTTTTTTGGCTTCTTTTTTATCTACGTTTTTTTTTTAATTTTTCTTGCCACTTTACACTCGCAACGTTAGCTTCATTGACAAGCTGTGACACTGCTTATCTGCTAATGCTGGGCACATAATAACTTCTCACTACGCTTCTCGCTGCGCCCGCACCCTGACAACAGCCAAGTCGAGTTCTGCTGGCGTGGCTCGAACAATTTCTTTGTGTAGGCGCACAAAATGCATTGACTGACATTGTGCAGGGTCTTCTTAGTTTTTTCTCCTTTTATTTTTGCCTTCCAGTGAATTATCGGCCGAAGCGCGCCATTACTCACAAATGTCAACGCGATGTAGAAAGGGAAAATAGTAGGGCGACAAGAATGCGAAGCACTTTGCACTGCAATTATATTAACCTGGCCATGAAACGTGAGCTCGTTTAAGGCAGTCCATCAAAATGGCAACAGCTTCAATGCCAATGCAGGCAGCAGCTATATATATATCTGTATACTGTATCTGTATATATACATATATATAGCTATGTATATTGCTATATATACTTGCTGATTTATGTAAGCGCTGGCCACAATAAATCCTCAATAATTTATAGAGCTGGGCGACCGCAACGTTGACCCGAACGTAAGGAAAATTTTGTACAAATATTTGTCTCAATCAAGCGAAAAATCGTGGAAAAGTGTGGGTACATTTTTGCGCCCGCCAAGATTGCCGTAAATGCTGTGTGCGCCACGCCCCCCCTTTTCCACGCCTCTAACGCCATTTCATAACTCAACTGTGACAAGAACCGGACAACAGGGCAGTCAATTTATATTAAGAGACTTGGACCAAAGGACTCGCAGGAGTCGACATGGCAATCGAAATGGACAGATGAGAGCAGAGCGCTAAAAAGGGAATTCAATAAAGTATTCAGCAAGGTAGGGAGTGGGGACTGGGGACTGGGGAGTGGGGAGTGCGGAGTGCTCCCTCCCCCGCCGCCCAAGGAGGCGAAGAGGCTGGGCTATGCAGCGGCAATCTAAGCATTCCCAAGATGCTTAAGCGACACTTGAGCGCCAAGCAGAGCAAAAAATAAAAAAAAAACCAACAACATTGAAAAGAAAACTGCCAGGGCTGGGCAGCCAAAGCAATTGAAGATTTGCGCAACTAACGGTTAGAATAATGACATCAGCTGGTTTATAGCCGCAATTCCAGCTGCTGCGCCCACACACAAATACTACAAATATTTTGTGGCAGCAGCAGCAGCCCAAGTTGGGCTCCCCACAAGTTTCTTCGCATGCAGTGAATAATATGAAAAATTCCTGTGCGCCTTGGCATGCCGAGTGCTCATCATCGGCCACGCTGTCCTCGTTCTCGTCCTCGTCCTCGCCATCGCATTCAAAAGGCCAAAAACGTTAAACTATGCGCCGTACTCTGCACCACATTCACGTTCTTCATACCACACACAACACACAGCTGAACGTCAAAATGGCATTTCAAGTTCAGAGCCAAAACAAGTACACTCGAACAAAATCGCTGCACGAAATTCAAGTACAAGTCATAGCTAAATTCGTACCGTTTCTTACCAACAGTTTCAAGTACAGTTTGTGCTTCAATCAGCTGTAGGTCAAACTTGATTTCGAACTTTAAAAAAATATGAGATTTGGGATGCTTTTGAATTGATCTGTCAAGCTGAAATTCAGTTCTCTTAGCTAAAAAATATTAACTTTTAAACAACAACAACTCTCAATTTTTCTTCAAAATATGGTTTTTGAATTCTTAAAATTTTATATCTTTTTACATATGGGATCTACTAATCATTAAGATTAGCAATAAATTAGCAATCTGATAAATATATCAGTTAGGGTATTTTTTTTTGAGGCGCACCTTTTGCTCCCTTGCACAGGGTATTTTAATTTTGTTACGAAATGTGTACCGCTTTAAAGCAAATAGACTCGGGAGATCTGAGGGCACGTGACTCTGCCAATTAATAAAGCAGACAGCTCTGAACTTTTTTGCCATATATATATATGTATATATATATATTTTTATATGTACATATATGTATTTGATCTGTATCAATCTTACTTGACATAATCAGGTCTTTTTGCTATAGTCTTTGTTTTTAAGGATATTCCAACCAGGCTAATTTTTTTAGATGAGCAACATTTCATTAAGATCGGACGACTTTATCATTCTGAACAAACGCCCTTTTTAATGCGTGGTAGAGAAATTTGTCACATGTCGGCAAGGGTATTTCAACTGCGGTATATCGAAAAACTTGTTCTTGTATTTTTATACATATAGACTTGTTTTTTTGGTATTGGGATCACACAGCTAAGGAGCAGCCAAGCAAATGCAATAAACTCCGGACAAGTTTATTAAATTTACAGTTATGTGTGCAATGCATTGTTGTCGTTGTTGTAGCTTAAATTGCCGCCGGGTAAAAGCTGTTAAGTGTGAATGAAAATGCAATTGAAAAGTTGAGACAAAGCAATCGAGAATAAAGCAATTGAAGAGTGAGACAGAAGAGACGAAGATGGCTCCAACAATTTCATAGATAGTTTTTGGCTTTGGCTTCAGCTGAAAAGTAGGCAACACAAATCGAATTCCAAAGGAATTAAAAACTTTGCGCGCCGTGTCTTGAAAGCTGAACGCCATGTGCGTGTGTGAGTGTGTGTGTGTGTGTGTGTGTTTGTGTGTGTGTGTGTGTGTGCTGTATATGTCAAGTCAAGATTGAACATCTGAAATGATTAGATTTAATTTAAAGATAGTTACCTGCACTTATTGGACTGTCAGAGTACAGCAATTTGAAAGTAGGCTACGTAAATTAAGAAACTGAGTCCTGGAAAGATAAATGAATACACATATAAATCAAGAGTGCCCGTGAGTGCGTGTGAGTACTTATAGCCTGCACCGGAACAAGATGCTTGCCTTAGTTAGTGTGTAATATCGATCGTTTTTATTATTCTCAATGGCGAAGATAGGGTTTAAATTTGTTTCCTGAGTTGGCAGATACATTTGCGATAGACAAGTTTGTTTGTGAACACTGATCAGGGCATCGTCGGTCTATTCGCAACAGTTTTTTCAAGGTACTTATTCCATATTTTCTATGAATAATCAGCCGTATCCACATCGGTTATAGTTGTCGAACTGCATTTTGTTTCCTATCATAACTGAAAGTTACTTTGCGACCGTAGAACAATCAAACCAGTGTCGTCACTTGGTCCTGATAGTGTTCCTGCCTGTGTGCATATAGTGCCAGTTAATAAGTTTTAAGTTGTAAGTGGATGACTTGAAGGTTTTTCTTTCCATTTTCCTTTGTAACCTATTATAATTAAAAAAACAATATTTAAATATTACGTATAATAATAGCCAATAGCTTTAATAAAACACTATACTATAAAGGAGGAATAAAGCAACAAATAAAAAAAAAAAGTAAAAAATGAAAAATAGTAACTCCTTAAGATTAACACAAAATATAATAATAATAATAATATTTACAAATAAACAATTTATTAAATTTAAATTAGTTCGTGCTTTAAGGGGATTTTCTTTGCCATTTTCTTTTGTTACCTATTATTATTTAAAAAACGAGATTTTAATGTTACAGTTAAAAAGCAATCAACAAAACTGTGAAAATACTAGTTTAATAATAATCATTAGCTTTAATTAAACACTGTACAAACACTGTGTGAAAAGGGGTAATAAAGCAGTATATAACAAAATAAGAAAAAAATTAAAATAGTAACTCCTTCAAATTTGACAACACATAATAATAGTAATAATAATAATAATCATCATAAAAATATAATGTAAAAAATAACAATGTAATTTATTTAAATTAGATAAAATACTAGTTTAATAATAACCATTAGCTTTAATAACACACTACACTATTAAGGAGTAATAAAGACAAATATAAAAAAAAATAAAACAAAATGAAAAATAGTAACTCCTTCAGATTTGACAAAATATAATAATTTAATCAAAAATATTAAGTTAAAATTTTCTTTATGTTAGTAACTACTTGAATCTGTTAAGTTGTGAAACTAAATTCTTAATAACCACTAGCTTTAATAAAACACTATACTATAAAGGAGTAATAAAGAAAAAATTAAAATAATAATAAAATCTCCTTCAGATTTCACAAACTACAATAATATTAATAATAATAATAATAATAATATGTAAAAAATAACAATGTATTATATTTATTATAATATAACAATTTTCACAATGTTAGTAACTAGTTGAATCTGTTAAGTTTTGTAACTAAAGTCTTAAATCAAGTATACGTGCGTGTAACCCCATGTAATTAGTTTTAAGTTAACATGTAAGTCGCTGATTTAAAGGTAGTTTTAATAAACACTGTACTTTAAAGGAGTAATAAAGCAAAAAATAAAATAAAAAATAGTAACTCCTTCAGATGTGAAAAATAACAATGTATTATATTTAAATTAGCTTGTGAAGTTATACTATTACTATTACTTATAAATATCAATAATAATATTATGTAAAAATGTTCACAATGTTAGTAACTAATTTTAATCTGTTAAGATTGGAAACTAAATTCTTAAATCAGGTATAATGGCAAAGAGTCCCAGATAATTAGTTTTAAGTAAGTTAGCATGTAAGTCGATAATTTAAAGGTTTTTTCTTGGCCATCTTGCTTTGTAACCAATATTCATGTAATTTTACGCGTATCAAGTTTATTCAGAGAACTATATTTAAATGTTACAGTTGAACAGCAATCGCTAAAACTAAAGCAATTTGAAAAAAAAATAGTAATTACTTGCAAATTAAAAAGTAGCCCAGCATTCTTACGTCAAACTTGACATATATATAATATCTAATAACAAGGCTAACATTCGACGTAGTTCCAGTAACAGTAACAAATAATAAAAACTGTATTCAGTTTTCTCCGCGTGAATTCAATTAGTGATATCGAAACTCGCGAAATCAGCTATTCTCTACCATGAATCTTCAGTCGCTTCAAGACGTCCCATTGGACGAGCAGGTCCTGAGTGCATCCGGGAAGACCGTGCTGCCCAGCGAACAGAACTGCTTTAGCCAATTGGCACAATTTCATCGTTTGCGCAACTGGGACTTCAATTACAACGATCGCAAGTTTAACCTGAGAATGCAGATGCTGCGCAACTCTGACGGTCTGGGCTCGGCCTTGAGAGTGGGCATGGAACGCTTTGCGGCAAGCCAAACGGGCCGTTTGCCCTTTCTGCGGTCGAACAACTTCATGGACGATGTGATAACTGGACGCTACGAGGAAATCGACTTTGAAGACTACCTCAACGTGCCCGAGCACCACGAGCGCCTCTGTCAGCCGCATATCGTCATGGAGGAGTCTCTGGGCATTCGGAAAATGTAATTGATCCAAAAACTAAACGAAAAATTGGCAAAGTTTGGTTTGAAAAAAAAAAAAACAACTGTGTGTATAATCAGCAGAGTCGGATGCATTTGTGAAATTCATTAAATTATATATACGTTTAGGCAAATGCTGTGTGGTGATGTGCTTCTTCTTTCCTCGGGCCCACACTGGGAATTTTGCTCTTGAATAACTTTCGTTTTCTTAAATACCACAATATTTGATCTATATCAATATTTTAGCTCTACGAGATTCAATGCCAGTCCGTATGCGCAATTGATTACTGCAATCTTGGTTCATTAAAGTTGCTGAAAT
Organism: Drosophila sordidula; assembly: GCA_035047465.1. Classification (NCBI taxonomy): domain Eukaryota; kingdom Metazoa; phylum Arthropoda; class Insecta; order Diptera; family Drosophilidae; genus Drosophila; species Drosophila sordidula. The sequence continues at coordinate 10,049,758 of JAWNPQ010000136.1, read as the reverse complement.
GTCTATCCAATTATGATATAATTGGCATGATATGATGGCAATCTTCAGTTCTATTCAGATATTCATGCGTTAAGCGAATTTTGTTGCCATTTTACAAATGGTAAATGGTAAATCGGCAAAAACTGAACAATGAGTGCAATTTGTTGTTTATTACCGCTGCCAATGCTATTTCCACTTCAGAGACGACAACGGCAGCTACTATGAAAAGCATTTGTAAATGGAAATTTGGTACGAGAACTCGAGGGTCTTTCCCCCATTTTCCTTTACTTTTCTTTTCTCACATTTTTTTTTGTTTTTTTGTGTTTTTTTCTGCTGGGATGCAGAACAAACAGAAACGAGTTGGCGCGGATACCGGTTGGCAATGATATATGTGAGTGCTTGCGAATGGTTGTGGTTGTGTGTGCTGTGGGTGTGCGTGTGTGTTTTCACTGTGAGACATATGTAGGATAACAAATCAATTTTAGTGCCAGACAATCGAACCTGGGAAAACTCTCATTGGAGTTACCTAAACGCCAGATACCAACTCTTTGGGGCATATTACTTCCGCAATGTTAGTCCAGAGCTTCGGCCTAGAGATGGCCAAGTGCCTAAATTGACCAATACGAAGGAGATACAAAAGATTTAAAGACATTGGAATTAGCTTTTTATTGAGGCAGAGTAATCGATTAAGTTCTTATCCCAAAATCCTTTTTTTTATCTACTGATAATATAGTAAATAAATTAATCAATAAAATGGTATTCCACATACATTTAAATAAGCAGCTGTTGTTTGCAGTGGCGAATATTAAATACCCTTACATGTAATACTTTAATATTTTATTTAATTTTAATTTTAATTTATTTAATACTTATGCCTACTATTGTATTTTTATATAAAATTCGAACAATATTTTCTACCTGTGTTAAAGAATCCAAATTATGATAAAATTGTGGTTAAATCAGAAAAACATTTTTTGTTTACAATATTCAAATATTTTATGGATTGGAACATGAAAAAAGTGATATCAATATTTATTGATGACTCGAAAAATACATATGCATAACAAAACTTGGCTCCAATAACATATCGAGGAGCAGTAAATATAATATTCAGTAGATTTACCAATTCATTAATAAACACCTATATAATTAAAAATATGTGTTGATTAATGGATTGTTAAAAATATTATTGAAATATTTTCAAGTGTAAATGAAAGCACAGTGTATCAATAATTTATAAAATATCGATGCGAATCGATAATTGTGTAATATTTGTGTATTTATATGTCGGTACTTTATTCACTGATTATGGATGACTTTATAATTTTTATTGACATCTTTGCTTTACCAATTTTTATTTTCACAGAGCCCCACAGAGCCGTACTTTTAGCGCGAGCCAGAAATGCCGAGACATGTTGAATTCCACTTCAGCTAGAAACCATTTTTGTACCCTGAACCTATTGGAAATTTGTATACCCTGAACCCATTGGAATTGAGTAAAAAAGGATATAATCGTTTTGTGCAATTGTATGTAACAGGCAGACGGAGGTATCTTCCGAGCCCATAAAGTATATATATATATACTTGATCAGGACGACGAGCTGAGTCGATGTCGCCCGGTCCGTCTGTATAAAGGCAGCGATATCCGAAACAAAAGCTAGAGACATCAACTTTTCGACTATAGATTCTGCTAAGCCACACGCAGTACAAGCTTATCACTTTATTATCGGTAAAAATCGATTTAAAGACCAGGTTTTTTGAGCAGATCTCAGAAAATAGAAGAATTTAGTGGGGATTGAAATGTACGATAAAAAACAGGGTTCCGGGTATCCCCTTGTCGGGCGCTCTCGACTAGAACCTTTCATTTCTTATATATATTTTTGATATATCGATAAAGTTGTAAAATTTGCATTTTTTTTTAAATACCTATTCACACAAGCCTTTTCCCCTTTCTTTCGCAGAGCTCCACAGAGCCGTATTTCAAGCACGAGCACGTCGTGTCACGCACGTTGAATTCCACTTGAGCTAGAAAGCATTTTTATATATATCGTTAAATACCGTTCGGTGATACGATTATTGGATAACTGTATAATTTTTTGTTGACACACCTATTGACACAAGACTTTACCCATTTTTTTCACAGAGCCGTATTTCAAGCACGAGCACGTCGTGTCACGCACGTTGAATTCCACTCGAGCTAGAAACCACAGGCAAAAAAAAAAAAATCAAAAAAAAAATCCAAAAAAAAAAGAGAAAGAGAAAGAGAGAGAGAGAGAGAGAAATTCATCAACGCACCAAAGCAATGGACATCAGCCGCAGTCGTAACTCGAAGCGCAGCTGCAGCTTCATCTCCAGCTCTGGTTTATCTCGATAAATTCGTTGGTCTGATGCGATGCGAATGGCGCAAACCCGGCGAATCGCTGTCACTTTTGATTGTAATCGAGTGTTTCCACCGTCGCTTTTTGCACTCCTTGTAACATCCTGGCGGCAACAGGGTTGCCCCACACATCGCCACCAATATATTCGTGCTGTCAAACAGTTTGATATACTTTGCAAACTGCGTTCACGCGATACCATTGTGTGTGTGTGTGTGTGTGTGTGTGCGCGCGCGTTTGTGTGCGTTTGTATTGGTGTGTGTGTTTTTGCCAATTGGATTTGACATTTTATTGGGTTTTCTTTCTCGTTACTGCCGCTCCACTGACTCGGCCCGCATCCACCCACGGCCACTCAGTCGAGACGCTGTTGTTGTTGTAATTGATGTTCTGATGCCTGGCCAAGAGTCCTTTGGTAACATAAATCTAATGACCTGCTCCGTATACACCTGCACCGGACCCGGACTGCGGTTCGAAGCCGGCAAGATAACATGGCTGAAAGATTGAATTCGTCTTCATCTTCTCCCCTTTTTCCTTTCTACCTTTTTCTTTTTTTATTTATTTTTATTTTGGTAATTAGTGCAGAGGCAACTTGATTATCGCCCCCTTCTGACCGCCCGTAACTGTAGACGTGCTCTTATTGCAATCATTAATTTAGGGCCTGTCATAAAATAGCAAATAGCCATAGCCAAATAACGTTGGAGAGCACGCAAAGTGCAGGGGAAAGTCTTTCAATGTGGTAGATGAAACTGCGGTTGATGTCACACAGACGTGAGTCCAGGAGCCTATTATTATTGCCTTGAGTAAACGTTGGGTAATGTCGAGGTAATGTCAACAAATCCTAGGGAAATTCAGTTCAGTTTTAGCATTAAAATTATTAGGAAATATACGAAAGTTTATCCCAGGTTTCAGAGTTCCTAGAAGCAAGATTTTTGATGTTATTTCAGATGTTGTTTTCAGAAAATGAATCTGCGAAATCTATATATCTTGGGGGTGGATAAGCAATATATTCCACAATTTTAGGGCTAGAGCCATCAAATTTGACTTTCTCTAAATATTTTTCTAAAAAAAAATTATAATTAAGACATTTTTTTTTTGGCTGTTTTAAGCTGTTAAGAGTATTCGGCAGTCGGCTACACGCGATTGCAACAATCTTACCTGTTTTTTTTTTCTTTAGAGATATCAACATAAATGTCACGGCGACTTAATTTTTTTTCATGCAAGCTTATAGATATTTGGGGTCTTAGGATGTTTGGAGCTGAATTCCTGAAAGGTCCCTATGCCATAGGCCCTTAGCACCTGGCGACCTTAGGTACTTTAGCCAAATTTAATACATTTACACTGATTTTATTAAACAGGTCTATCGGACACGAAGTTGCACGAAATCTACTTGGACGACAAGGAGATCAAGCTCAGCTGGATGGTCGATTGGTACAAGCAGGAGGTTCTCTTCCACCTGCAGAATGCGTTCAATGAGCAGCATCGTTGGTTCTACTTGGGCTTCTCGAAGCGCGGCGGATTAGCCGACGCCGACATTTGTTTCTTTGAGAACCAGAACGGCTTCTTCAATGTGGTCACCGATACGTATACGAGTCCCGATGGCCATTGGGTGCGCAAGGATTACCAGCAGGACTGCGAGGTCTTCAAAATGGACGAGTTTACATTGGCCTTTAAGCGCAAATTCGATACCTGCGATCCGCTCGATCTCCGGCTGCATGTGAGTCTAACGGGGGCAGTTTCTGTTTCGTTTTCAAACACACTGGCACTCTGTGCCCGTATACCCTGCAGGAGGGCACCATGTATGTGGTATGGGCACGCGGTGAATCGGAGCTCGCACTCGAGGATCATCAGTTCGCGCTGCCGAACGTGACTGCGCCCCATGAGGCAGGACTCAAAATGCTGCAGCTACTACGCGCCGACAAGATACTCATACCCGAAACGTAAGTAAACGTGACTTCGATTAGATCCCGGCCAGACTTTTGTCTGCTTGACGGCTTTCGTTCTCCGCTTAGCGATCTGGACCAAATTGAAATCACGCTGGAGCAGGCGCCGGTGCCGAAGCGGGAGACGACCTACTGGTGCCACGTCCAGCGTCTGGACGATTTCGTCAAGAATCGCCTGCACATTGTTCAGTTTGAGCCGATTATCAAGACGCCCGGCATTGTGCACCACATGGAGGTTTTCCACTGCGTTGCCGAGCCGCACGTGGAGATACCGTTGTACAATGGCGACTGCGAGCAGCTGCCGGCGGCGGCGAAGGTCTGCTCCAAGGTGATGGCATTGTGGGCCATGGGCGCCAGCACGTTCACCTATCCCCCAGAGGCCGGCCTGCCTGTGGGTGGTGCCGACTTTAATCCCTACGTTCGGCTCGAGGTGCACTTCAATAATCCGGAGCTACTGGCAGGTGAGTGCGCCTTTCCGACGATATCACAAGTTGAATAAGTTCGGCTAAGATACCGAAATTGATGTCTCGACACATTTAATACCCTGAAAAAATTATGCCACCAAAAACCAGACATATTACATTTTTCAAGTAGATTTTTTATGAAGAGGAAGCTTAATCAAAATCTCATTTTACGTTTTAAGTAAGCGTTGCTTTTTCAAAAATATTTTTTTTATGATTTTCACATATATACATATGTAGACTAAGTAACAGCTTTACAGGTTTTACTCTCTGAATAGAGTATTGCGCAGTCGTTTGCATGCGGCTGTAACATTTTTGGTTTTTTTTTTTTTTTTTTGCATTTTTATTTGTTTGTTTATTTACAAACACTTCACTTTGTTAACGTCGGAAAACAAAATTTGGTCACACTGACAATGAGAATGTACCGGGGTAATTCGATTTTGATGATTGTTGAGCTGCTTTTGTGTGACTCGGTGCACGACCTTTTTTGCCTCCTCCTCTTTCAAGTGGCTCAAGCGTTGAGCACACACAAGCACACATATGTGCACAAACATACACGCACACCCACATACATATGCATGTGCACATACATTTACAGGCATGCATAGGGGTGATTTCATTAAAACTTTTGTATAAATAACAACAAGAACGAGTGCTGTGACTGGGACAAACAGGAGCAAAATGTCATTATTGCTGCTTGAAGTGTCCTTGTGTCCTTGTATATCCTTATATCCTTGCTGATGGCATCGTCTTGCGCATTACATGGCCACAAGAGCCTGCGCTGAGTGCACCACTCAGCTCCAATGTCTATAAGTGGGTGTGAGCTCGTCGCAACATGGCTGCAAATCGACTTTAAGCCGAACCGGTTCGGTTTAGCCATGAACTGAATCCTGCACCGCACCAGTTGCTTTTAGAAATGAAGTTGTCTTGGTTTATGAAGCACTTAAAAAATAAAAATATGGTTCGGTTCGAATTTACGTTCGCCTGATTTATTTTGAATATTGGTTCGGTTCAAGGTTCAAAAGATATAAACATTTTAACGAACATATTCGGTTCGGTTCAAGGCTTGATTGAATTTAGAACTTTTTACAATTCCTTGCTACAGATTCTACATAGAATTTTTTAATTTAAAATTGTGATTAATGGTTAGAACCAAAGAAAATACCCGTGGTTAGTGCCCAGAACCGAGCCATCGTCCATTTAATTGGCTTGTAGCCATTGTACATACACGTCCCACAACATGGCCCGACATACGCGAACCGTCCGACAATTTGCCAGCACATGCATTAATATTAATCATACGCCCTGCAGGTCTGGTGGATAGCTCCGGATTCCGCATTAAATTATCAAAACGGCTGCGTCAATACGATGCCGGCGTAATGGAACTGGGTCTCGAGTATACGGACAAAATGGCCATTCCGCCGGGCCAGACGGCGTTCCCACTCAGCGGCTACTGCGTGGCCGACTGCACTCGCGCCGCGCTGCCGCGGACGGGCATCATCATCTTTGGATCGCAGCTGCACACGCACCTGCGTGGCGTTCGCGTCCTCACGCGACACTTCCGCGGCGAGCAGGAGCTGCGCGAGGTGAATCGCGATGATTACTACTCGAATCACTTCCAGGAGATGCGCACACTGCACTACAAGCCGCGAGTGCTGCCGGTAAGGACATTGCCCTGGTCATCAGTTCGATTGAGCCTTTCTTCGAATTATTAAAATAGCGCTTATTTAAATTTTAAAGGTCATTTATTTGAATCTCAACAGCATTCAGTACTTTATTTGAGTCCGAACCACTTTAAAAATTGTTCTAGTGAGAAGTGAGTACTTGGAGTACTTTAAAAAGCTTTACGATTCCTTAAAACTGATGAATATGGAAATTAATTTAGATATGCATACTTTTCAATTTAAATCATTAGTTTTGCAACTCTGTAATTTGATATAGGAAAATAATGATTTTTAAAATTGAGAAAACTTCAATTTCCATTTCGTTGCTTACTCGAGTATCTACTTTTATTGAATTTATTTTAATGAGAGAAAAATTTCAAGCTGGCAATAACTAAAAATTTGTTGCAATTTTTTATTTGCTATTGTTTTTTTTTTAATAAACAAGAAAGGGCATTAGGAATTGCTCAGCAGTATTCCAACTCAAATTAACGACTAAACGATAATAGGACTCAAATAAATGATTGAATAAATTGGGATAAGATAAGTAAGTAAGAAGTAAAAGATAAGTTTATTCAGTAAAAACATATAAAAAAGTGAATTGCCGACTGTTTTCAGATATCTGCAGATATCAGATATCTAAAAGCTCGACAATATGTACTCTTTTATACTGCAAGGATATTTATATTTTTTGCCCTGCAAAAGGAAGTTAATCCGAGCGAGAGAAGAGTCACCCATCTTATAATTTATTTTTACCGTGCAAGCTTTTAGGTTCGCGTCCATCTCGAGCTAAAGTGCAGGCTTAGCAGTTGCTTACTTGTACCTGGTTAATCCTGTTGCTGTCCCCATGTGTCCCACTTATGATTCCGCCCTCTCTTTCGCACCGTACAGGGCGACGCGCTGGTCACAACATGCTACTATAATACGCTCGCGGATGCGAACGCAACGCTGGGCGGCTTCTCCATTAGCGACGAGATGTGCGTCAACTATATACACTACTATCCGGCGACCAAGCTGGAGGTGTGCAAGAGTTCCGTGTCGGAGGAGACGCTCGAGGATTACTTTATCTATATGAAACGGTAAGCGGATAAAGCGGAATGCGAGACGATAATGCGTTTGCGTTACTTTTCAATCTACGCTTTGCTCCTGTGGGTATTTCTGTTGCCCACCCTCCCTTCCCCACTCTCTCTCTCTCTCTCTCTCTCTCTGTCGTTTTCTCTCTAGTCTGGCATTGCCATCAAAGGCAAAACTTTGGCATTCCGGCGTTTGTTGTGGCCCCGGTTTTGTGGCTGCGGCGCTCTAAGCGTATTCATAACGGAAATGTCTGCAACTTCCTGCCTGTCCCAAAAGCGACGCCAAGGTGCTCGCTAATTGCCAGCGCTAATGGGCCTGGCCAGAAGTAGAAGGTTCGGCTTCTGCTGCTTTGAGGCCCAGCAGCCTCGCGAGTGCCTCGAACGCCTCGCATTGTTAGTTCTTTGGCACCCCTAACAAAAAAGGAGAAAAATATAAGAATAAAAAATGTTTTTTTTTTTTTTAGAAGAAAAAGACGAGGAAAATTTTACATTAGATTAGAGACTTATGAGTTTTTCGGCTGCGGCTGCGGCTGCGGCTGGCGGGAATTGCGCTTAAATTACAAAGCGGCAGCCAAGAAAGGAAAGAAAAAAGTATTTTAAGGGCTTCTCTAGACAAAAGGCACCGCAACGTATAAAGATTTACGGGGTGCTAGGCATAGGAACCGAATAATAGCCAAAGGTGATGGCCCGCTGGCCGAGACTGTAGCGAAAGGGCTAGCCAAATACCAGCTGAGTTGGCGCTAGAACAAAGAGTATTCGGATATCCATAGGCTGTGTAGAAAGCCAAGAAGCTGTTAAATACAATTGCGAAAGTTTTCGATATCAAAAGAAAACGAAAGGAATTTGAACTGCAACCAAGAGGGAATAGGATGGGAGAGAGAGGAGAGAGAGAGAGAGCAGGAGATCGTGAGAGAGAAAGAGAAAATGAGTATTATTTAGGCAAAATAAACATTCTATATGTTTAATTTAATTTTACCTATTTGAGGGGCTTGTTTTCATTTTAGAGAATATAATGTTTTATTCCATTATTTGAACTCATAGTATTGCATTTTTTTATTTATTTATTTTTTTTTAATTCAGCATTTCATATTATTATTTTATTTCAATATGCCATATGATAGTATTGCAAGCGCAAATTAGTTTATTTTATTTTAATAGTATGATCTTTTTGTTGATTAAAATAAAGCTAAAATAATTATAAGCTACTTAGTTACAAAGTATTTAATTAAAATACGAATCTATTTAGGAATTTGATTTACATAGGAGAATATATACAATATGTTTACCGTAAGTGAATGCCATTAATATTGTCTTGGCAACACTGGCAATTTTGTGGCTGACAATTTAACAAATTGAGGAAATTAAAGTGTGCAGTCTAATCAATTTTTCAAGCAGCTTGCAACACTGATTAAAGGATTCCACGTTAAATGAAAACGGGAAATGGGCGCAGGGAATTTGCTGGTCAGACACACACACACACACACACACACACACACGCTCAGAGTGGCGACATTTTGCAATAACCGAGGAGGCAATTACATGACTTTATCCATCTTCTCTCCCCCCACATTTGGCAGCAAGGAGCACCAGCACGGCATCCACTTGAACGGAGCACGTTCGGCGAATTATCGGACTATCGAATGGACCCAGCCGCACATTGACCAATTGTATACGATGTACATCCAGGAGCCGCTTAGCATGCAATGCAACCGATCCGACGGGCAGCGCTTTGAGGGCCACAACTGGGAGGGCATGGCGCCGACGCCAGTCCAAATTAAAATGCCCATCCATCGGAAATTGTGCCCCAACTACAATCCGCTCTGGCTGAAGCCGTTGGAGAAGGGCGAATGCGATTTGTTGGGCGAGTGCATCTACTAGGCTAGCGCTGTCATTCTAGATGTATTGCAGGCATTTTTTTTTTATGGTGGGGCATTGGACGGGGCGGGGCATGTACATGGCACAAATACACACACACACACACACACAAGCACAAGAATTGCACAAGATATAGGTATTTGTTTTTTTTTTTTGCTTAGGAGCATATGAGAAAGTTTTCTTTCTGTTTTGTTTTTATTTTGTTTGGTTTTTGTGGGTTTCTCTGGTATGATGATTGTCATCATCGAGCATCGGAATTGGCAACAACATCAACAATATTGTGAATTGAAATGCCAAAGACAAAAGGTCAGCCGGCGCATGTGACCTAGGCGGGGGGGTGGGGCGGGGCTCAAAACTTTCTTTAAATAACTAATGAATTGTTGGCCTTTGAAATTTACCGACATTTCAAACATTTCAGTGTGCCCAGCTTAAAGCGGCAAATGACACAAAAGAAAATGTAAAAGAAATGTGAAAGAAGTGAAAAAAGAAAGCCGTAAGGAAAATAAATGAGAGGCGCCTGAAAAAGAGATGGGCGTGGGGCGTGGGCGGGGGGGCGGCCAAGGGCAATAAGTAGGCAGCAGCGGCAGCTGAAACAGTTTTCAATGAGAGCTAACGGCACTGTTTATACAAAATAAATGAGCCAACTTTGAGTCTGTCGAAATGAGCGTAAGATAAAAAGGATGCGGACAGTGCCTACCAGACCACCCGTCCACCCACCCACAAATCTACCAATCCGGCAACTACCCAGCAAGGTGGCCAACTCTAATTACCAAGCACCCGGCCACGCTAAGTGTCCTGTGATGGCAATAAAAAAAAGTTCTGCTTGCCGAAAGTTTCGTTGTTACTTTTTTACTTGTTTGCTTTATTTATTTATTTTTTTTTTTGGGCAGCCAACAGCCAGGCAGTGTCCAAAATGATTGTCAAAAAAACTATCGATAGTGAAGTTTAATCGATGCTAGTCTTGAATATATCAACTTTTTTTTTTTGTTAGCTTAGCTTTGATTTGAGACGCTTTATGCTGCTCTTGTGCGAGTGGCCTGAGGGGTCATTCCCGTGAAACTGCTCGGAAAAGTTTTCAGAATTGCAAATTTCCCAAAAATAATTCATCACGCACTTTATTCTACAAGGCGGAGAAAGTGACTGGCAGATTTTTAACATGCGTACTAAGTATGAGTATAGATTAGAATGAGTAGAAAATAATATGGGAATAAATGATAATGACCAAAGATGAACTTACCAAATTTGTTGTCCTGCATATGCGTAGAAAAAAGATACAAATGCAAGACAAAAAGAAAAATATTTAATTCAAAATTGTATCTACAAGTACAAGGAAGGGAATTGTGGAGGGATACTAATGAGTTATATATGTTTTATATTAATGTTAGTATAGGAGACAACTACAAAGAAAGGAATGTGGAAATCATAATCCAGCAAATGCAAGAAAATTATAGCTACCAAATTTTTGTTTGCAATACTCCTGGAAATTGATATGTAGAGAAAGTTTAAATGAAAATACAAATATTAGCACAGTTACAGGAAATGCAAATATATAAAACACTAAGAAATTTTGTCAACTGAACTCCAGGAAGCGATTTGTAGAAGAATAGTAATGAGTGTAAGCTGAAATAAGGCTACGTATAGATGACTACTATACTAAAAAAAAAAACTGGCACGAATGCAGAAAACACAGAAAAATGGCAAAAAACTTTAAAAATAAAAGCAAAACCAGATAATTTTTTTTTAGATTTATAAAAGAAGCACCAACGATTTTTAGTATACAATTAAATGATATGAGTTTGATGAGTACAGTTGAAGGAAACGCGGTATTATAAAAGCAATAACCATAAGTATGCTACCTTTATTATAGGTACCGCCCTAGATGATATACTCAAGACTCCAACGATAACAGTATCGATAGTTTTCTTTCGCCAAAATTGGCATTTATTGATTTTGAATACATTTTGAGTACGTACAGGCATTCTATATTTTTTTTTTTTTTTGCCATGGGCTCAAGCAAATACTTATAAGAATTTGAATTTTCTTTGTGAATTACAGTATACTTATTTTATTTATAAGTCTTTATGCTCTATATATTTCTAAGATATTTCAAACGTTATTTTAACTATTTTGTTCAAAGATTTGTTTTAGTTATATATCTTTATGCAATATATACTTTTAAGAAATATTATGTTTACTACTTTTTACAAAAAAAAAAAGAAAAAAAAAACGATTGTAATTTGATCACCTGATAATATCTTTGTTGTTGTTGCTATTGATGATTAGTTGAAAATATCGGGTATACTGAAGATTTTGCATAATTTTACAAGGATTTATATACAAAAACCAAAAAACAAAGAAAACTATAAAATAAAAACAAAAACCAAAGAAGATTGACATTTGGATGGACATAAGATACATATGCACAAAACATGTAATGGATACGTTTAAGTGTAGCTACATATATATGTAAGATGTGATAATTGTTCTACGGCTAAAATAAAAAAACAAAAAAAAAATAAATATATAAAACTGTGTATGTAGATGAAAATTTATAAATAAAAATTGTAAAACAAACACAAAAAAAAAATTAAAAAATAAAATACCTAAAAATCCAAAAAAATGATATATATGTATGTATATGTATAAAATGCAATGTATACAAAAGCCTTCACGGTGAACAAAATTATAAAAAGTATCTAATAAAAAATGACCACCATACCAGTATGAAGAAAACATTTGTTTTAATTAATTGTGAGGTGGGTCGAAGAGTTCGTCCACTTACATTTTATATTGAGTTTTTCAGCACAAAGATTTTTAGCTAGAGTCTGGAGCGTATTTATAATGAAATTGGGAACACAATTTTGAGTGTGAAAATTTTATTAAATTTTTTTGCAGACGTACAATATAACTTGACATTAAAATTCTGATATCAATAAAGTTTACCTTAGGAACAAGAACTCTTGTATTGAGTAATTTTTGGTTTTTATTTGGGAATGTAGAACACGTAATAGCGTTTTTCGCTGAGTGTATGTTACAGATTAACTGCTGATGTGCTCAAACATTAATCAGTGCATTCAGTGGATAAAATCATGCAGCAGACATCATTTAGCATAATTCTCTTTCAGACCGTTCAGGCATGAAACCCTTTGCAAATCTCAAGTAGAGGCAATTAAAAATAACAACAAGAACAAAGGAAATGTTTGCCATTGGTAATTGATTATTGATAGTTTGGCTGAATTGCACTGGATGATACTTTGCTGTTGCGAATGGCAATGGAAAGCCACTCGGTTGCCAGATGGCTCAGATGGCCGGGTGGAGGCGGGGGGCTAATGGGTTTGTGTGCTGCCGGTTGGACTGGACGCATATTTTAGTCTTCAACGCGTTGACTGAGCGGCATTTTAATTGATTTTCAGTTTTGTGCGACGAAAAGGACGCGCGTTGGCCGTTATGAAAGTATTAAAATGGTTGCAATCCAATTAAAAGTTTCAACGAAATCATGCAACAAAAAACCCCCAACACCCACACGAACACTGCCATATACATATATATTTTAATATTCATTGGCGCGATGCACACAAAACAAAACCAACAAAAAAAAACAAAAAAAAAAAAACACAGAAGTAAAATATGATATGAGACTATTTTTTTTGTTCTTCTGTTCTTCCCCCAACTAAATTCGAATCAGTGCGCGGTATTACAAACGCCGAAAACGTTTTTATGCCCTTGCGGAGGGTATTCCCATTTTGGCATGGACCTCTCCGACCCTATTTGTTATACTATATCAAATTCTCTTGTGAAACTGAAAAGTTATACTTTAGTTTATTTTTACTCTTTTATATTAATTATGCTTTAATATTATTTTTTTTCCCAAAACATAATATACTTTTTTTTTATAATATATTTAATGAATTAAAATAATTAAATAATAAATAAATATTTAAGTGAACTCGGACAAGAATTTCTAAATATTCTTTTTTGTGTGCTTTTAAGTTGATTTTTTAAGTCTGGAACCAATCTACTATTTTTCTATTTAGCCAATAACTTTGTGCACATCGGTAAAAAGGGAATTAGGTGTATATATTGTGAACAGTATCAACAGCCGAGGCACATATATCGAGATCCAGAGCACTATATTACATAACTTCTAAAGAATGAATTTATCTAAAAATTTGTTTTTGTATGACAAACATTCTTGTTTTCAAAGATATCGATACCAAAATTGGCAATCAACTGTGAAACTATGCTTTTCCATATTAGCAAAATATATAGGGTATGCAATCTTTGCCAGCCCGAAAAGAACTGTTGTATCTCGTTGATATGCACAGTTAATCATCGTGTTCGCATTTTAAGTGGCCCTGGTACTTCACTTAAAAAATATATATATATACATATATCCACAGAGCGTTGTCTCTTTAGTGTTTTACGGCGGGTTTTTATGGAAACTGCCTCTCACTTAACTGCAGCTGGGGCTACTGTCTGGGAGTGGAGTAAATTGTTCATCATTCTGTATAACATGAAGTAGTTTTGGTTTATTAACGTTTAACCTAACGACGCAAAAGTTCGGTTAAAGTTTATAGAGTGTGCCAAGCGGAGAGCTCGACTAGCAGTTACCCTGTACCCATTGCCCATTATTTTGAAGTCTAAGATAACACACATATACTACAACCAATTAGCAAAATAAACCTCTCATAAAAAAAATTGGGTTGATTTGCTTCCTTTATGGTAGATTGGCAAAAGGTGACATTGAAAAGTGAAAATGTGTTTCTTTATATTCTATTTGAGCATCTTCATACCAAAGCTGGCTTCTAAAATCTTCCAAATGTGCTGTAAAAACCGTTGCTGGAAATCGATATTTATCGATTTATAATGAACCCGTTCGCGTATGCCTCCAAGACATAAAATAAATATTAAAAAAAAAAATAATTATGCCTGTATAGAGTCGCATGGTTTTAGAAGCCTCTCTAATTCAATTTATAATTTTTTCTTAAGTGTATTTGAACTTTAAACTTTATTACAATGATTTCCGGCTTTAATCTGGTTTTTTATAATTATGGAAATTTGAGGCAAGAAGGCAGCTTTAAGCTTTCAGCTTTTTAAGCACAAAGAAGCTTTGAATCTCTATTTTTAGACGCAGTGGAGAACCTGATCCGCTCTCCCAATCAGCTCAGCTCAGCTGCTCTCCGAATGTAGATAAGAATTACGCTGACGGCGTTGACATCGTTGGCACCTTTGACGGCGCGAGCAAAAAGTCCGTTAGCTTATCCACCTGATTCATGCGACAGCATTGCACGACGCCGTAGGTGGGCAGCAGGTGCAGCTGGCCGAAGAGGCTGTTGCTCAGCCAGGGTATCTCGGCGCAGACGTCCGTGCAGAAGGAGCTCAGCTCCAAGATGTTGGACTGCAAGAGAAAGAGAGAGGGAGAGATAGCTCAAAAGAAGTAGGAACGTTGCAGTCGGGTGTAACCGACAGCGCAATACTCGTTCGAGGTGTAATAACAGCTTACAACAGTTTAATATTGCTCGTTTGCCTCAGCCTTCAGTGATGATAAAATAATAAAAAATATATATATCCAAGACTGAATATTATATATTATTATATAGTTATGTCTATATGTATATAGGTAACTACTTAGGAATGAATGTAAAATCTAATGAAAACCAAAATTGTACCCCATTAGTATAAGTTGCTGTAGTATAAAAAAACCAAATCAAAATTAAAAAAAAATAGTAAAAAAGAAATTTCAAAAAAAGTAAAAAAAAGAAGTTGCGTCTGGGGTGGGAATCGAACCCAAAACTTGCTATAAATGGGGAAAGTAAAGATCGTTGTGCGATCTTTAGCCCTGGACAGAGGTCCAGAGGTCCAGGGCGGAGCCAAAAAAGCTAAATGCCTTATCTGGCTCTAGACGAGTATATATTCCAACTTTCAAGTCACTTCGCGAACCAGTTCAAACTTGTAGCCTGAGCGAAACTTACGTAGGGTGAATTGTGGGCGACAACGACAAACTCGTCGGTGGCAGAGTCCGTTGGGTGGATCGCGCGCACGTGCGCCCAGATGTGGGCGGGGACCGGCAGGAGGAGGCCGTCGCTGCTCGCCAGCTGCAGCGGCCGGCTGGCGTTGCAGTTGTGCGGCAGGGGCAGCGTCGCGACGCCGGAGACGCCGAGGCGCACGTCGAACTTGTCGCCGGCGGCGTCGTCGTCGCTGGCCGCACGCAGGGCGCTCAGAAAGTGCCGCCAGTTGCCGGCGCGGAGGGCGCGCAGCCAGACGATGCTGAGCATATCCTTGTAGCCAGCCAGCTCCTGGCTCTGGCGCTCGTCCTGCAGCAGGCTCTCGAACTCGAACAGCGTCGCATCGAAGAGCTCGCCCAAGTGCCGTTGCCGCTCGGCCAGCTGCTGAAACTCGGACTTGGTGGGGAAGCGAAAGTACTTGCTCAGGCTGCCGATGTACGTGTCCAGCTGGATGGCGTTCAGCTCGTGCGGCGTCTGCGTCCCGAGGAGCACGTTGCTCGGCGCATACGCCAGATAGCTGACGAAGCGCAGACGCGACTCGGCCAGATCGAAGCACATGCCCAGCAGCTTGACGTCCGGCAGTCCCTGCAGCCGATAGCCAATCAGCAGGGTCATCGCGTTCGCCTCGCAGCCGGCCAGGCTCCGGTTGCTCTCGTACAGCGCCTGGCTGAAGCCGGCGCTGCAGCTGACGTAGGCGCCGCTGCGCTGCTGGATTATCTGGCGTGCGTCCAGAAAGACGCCATCGTCGGTGCAGAGCAGCTCCGCCGTCGCCGCGTTGATCTTCGTCAGCTGGCCGCTGTTCTTGTTGATGCTGATGCCCGTCGGACAGTGAAAGGTCATCGACTCGTTCACCGACATTTGCACGCTCGCCAACGTCCGCTTCACGATCGCCGTCTTGCTCCCAAAACGCTTCACGACAATCGGCCGCGGCTCCTGTATGTTCAGCTCGCACACGGCGGCAGCGCCCGCCGCGCAGGCCAGCAAAATCGACAACGTCCGCCACATCTCAACGCTCGCTTCGCACTGAATCCACTCCCAAGTTGGGCGAAGCTTTCAGCGGCCGATAGCTGAGCGAGAGACAGCTCCGGTATTCGGATCGCGATCGCGATTTAAGCCCGCGAGTGCGACGTCACAATATCGATCTCGATCAGCTACACTATAGTACACATAGGCAAATAAAGCCTGAAATATGCAATTGGAACAAAACATTTTTATAAACAAAAAGTTAAGTTTTTATAAATAAAACGTATCTATGCCAAGTTTTACTAAGAACGAAATTGTCAATCTGTGACGTCACAATTTTAAGAGCTCAGATTTCTCTGCATAACCTGTGGCTCTCTCAATCGTCAACGGATCACCGCAAGCATTGATTTTTTTATACTCGTTTTCGGAGTGAATAGAGTATATTCGGTTATAAACACATTTTTTTCGCTACCATTGAAGCTTGAGACTTGAAATAAAAATAAAAAAATTCCTGATTTCAGCCCATTTTAAAAGTAGCTTCGGTAAATTATACACTTTGGCTGTTACCTAGTATTACCTGTTAGCATATTGTTGAACGAGTATCGCACAGTCGGTTACATCCGACGAGAATGTTCTCGCTTGTTTATTTTCTTAAAATATTAATATAAAATAGGTATGTTATCAATGTGCTGTGATTATAATTAAATATAATTATTAAAAAATGATTCCTTTATATATATTTTATATCATTAATATATATTAACATATATTGAAATCATCATTATCTTTAATTCCCCCCATTGATGCATAAAAAAGTGATTCCCACATTCTCATAAAAAGCGCACACAAAGCATATATTATATATATATTATTTGCAGTTGGGGCATGAATACATCTGCTAATCAGCAAAAGCTCTGGCAGACAATTTGATGAATCAGCGGAATAAATTTACTAATCAACTGCTGTCATAAATTTATTTGATACGTTAGCAAAAGGGAATTCCCAGTTTTAATATTATTGTTGCTAAAGAAATTCGGTATAGGTGCAGTTAAAGAAAAAATAAGTTAGTTCCGCCTTGTAGGGTTATTCACTATATAAATACGGGTATTCGCAAGTGGACTGATCATGGTTTATTATTTACATTAAACGAAACCGATGTGGCTTATACTTATAAATTATTGATATATAAATTATTTAGTATTTTTTTTTAGAATGTAAATGCATTACATTATTATATATATTTTTATTTTTACAGTGTTTTACAGAGCAACCTATAAAAAAAAATAGAATATACAATTTTAATGTCTCACAAGTCAACTAAATTATTTGGTGGAAATAATTTAATATTTGGAATTTTTCAAATAGAGGAAGTTGTTTTAAATAAATAAATATGCTTAATAAGGGATGTACTGTTATATAAAGGGTGAAGGGTGCAGGACACTCTGCATGACAAGTCAGTAAAGTTTTTTTGTTTGTATTTCAATCTCTTTTATATATTTGGATATTAAAGTTATCCTACTTTAAATCGATAACACTTCATTTAATTTGTACAGGTTTTTTCAAAAGAATTCTAAATTTAATAAAAATTGTTTAGAATACCTTTGATTATGATTAGAAAATAAATTAAAAAATGCTAAGCAGACAACCACGCGGACAAGTCAGTAAGTGCGTCATGCAGGCGCCTCGCTTGGCATCGAATACGTCAGCAAGAAGCCAATTTGATCGGGGATCCGAATTCCATCTGGCTAGGCAAGGCCGAGTGAATTTTAAGCTATGCGCATTGTGATTCCATTAGCGTTCGTTTCATGGACCACACGCCGATAAGCGATGGCTGCCAACGAGGCAGCCCAGCGAAGCGTGATCTGGACAAAGCCTGTTCAGGCTTTAGTATACATGTATTAAGCACACATGTGTGTGTGTGTGTGTGTGTTGTGAATCAAAATTTGTCGTGTGGCGCGCCAAAAGTCAAGTGGCAACACGCGTAACGCAGCGTTACGTTCAAATAAATACGTGAGAAGGCGTTGCAAGCCAGTCAAATGGGCGAGTGTGCGTGTGTGTGTGCGTGTGTGCTGTAATCGCCTTTTTGACTGCCTGCCATTGCATTTGCGCACACGCATACGCATGCAAAGCACATTTAATCAGACACCTCGCCCTGGCCCCCCTTCAGGCACGCCCCTGATGTCCCTGTTTCGGGATTCTCAACGCTTGATTCCTGGCAGCCGGCGAGGCGTGAGCAACGTGTGGCATCATTACGGTCCCCAACGCCAATGCCATCGTCATTTTCATTTTCATCTTCATTTTGCTAAAACATTTATCTGCACACCAATCGCACACACACAGGCAGGCACACACACACACACACAGTCGAGTGTGTGTTGAAAGAATGAACGAATTTAATGTCGCAAACTTTTGATGTGCTCTAATTTATATACAAACTGACAGTCTGGTGGTCTGTCTAACATTTTGGGAGTCTGGCAACTCTGTGCGCTGTTTTAACAGCCACACCCACACACACGCACACACACCCACACACACTCGCACACACACATGTCTGTTGCCGCGAAGCTGACTCGTTAAAGAAAATTTGTTTTTACGCTTGATGGCAAATTGGGCGCGACCCACGCCCCTTGCCAACGGCTTCCCACGGCTGCCCCTGCCTGCCCCCACCCCGCTGCCTCACCCCTTTGCCACGCCCATGCACTTGACTTTTGTATGATGTGCGTTGGACCCGTTAATATTTCATATGTCAACGCAAGCAACGACCCATCGTGTCCCAAAAGCCAACCCCCCCAACACTTCCCGTTCCCCAGTCCCTCACACACACACACACACACGCACGCACATCATCCTTTTCTGGGCATCCCCTCGTCTTTTTTTTTTTTCGTTTTTCCTCAAGCGTGGCCTTAAATCGCTTGCATTTAAAAAATTTGATTATGTGAAATTCTCATGCGGGGAAATTAAATTTATACACAGATTCACAAATTTGTGTTGTTGTTTTTGCTACTGTTGTTGTTATTGTTGTTGTTGTTGCCGCTGTCTCGCATTTTCATTTTTTATGACGGCTTTTCCGCATTTTCGGCATCAAGCAGAAAAGCAGCGGAAAACAAAAAAAAAAAAAATAAAATAAAAATAAAAGAAATAGCAAGTAAGTATGCTTAAGCTAGTACGAGAGCACGACAACGGGATGCCCTGTAAGTTAGAGTATTATAAATTACGAATTATAAATTTGAAATAAAAATTTAGAATCTTTAAAAATTAATAGATACTAAAGATACATATTAGACAACTATATAGTATATACTCATTTTATTTATTTAAACTTTTGTCTTAAAGCCAAATATGTTTTCTATTACGGAACTACGGTGGCAGTTGATCATGCCCATCTTTTACAGATTTATCCTGGTTATGTCCATCCTTCGGCATTTTATAAGTACAGGGTATTAAAAGAAAACACAAAAGAAGTCAACAACATGCGACTGACACATTCAGTCAGCCAGTCAAATTGAGCTACATCGGCCACAGTTACAACTGAACCGTTACGCACTTTTCTTCCCGACCAGAATGCTAATGGATACATCGAAATAACACGAAGCGATTAAAGCTAAGTCTTTATAAATTGACATAAGTTCGATAAGATCAATCATTGAGATTTCATATCATACGATGGAATTGTTAGTCGTGTTCATTTAAATGCGATTTTCGACTTTTTATTGAGTAGTTTTAAGTGTACAGTGAACGCCCGCTAAATATTAATAAATTAATATTGATTAATTGCTATGCGTGAAACTACAAATATATAAAAATTATATATTATAATAATAGCTAATAATAATTTGTAAGGGTCTATCATAATACGTTCTGTTAAATTTGACTAAAATGGACTATTTATTTATTTATTTGAATATATTTAAATTTCAGCATTTTTTTTCTTTCGGGTGTATACTTAATTTGTATAAGATATTTGTATATATAGTATTTAAAAAAAGAGGAAATATTTTACAAATAAACAAATTGAAATTCACAATGTACAGGGTATTTGAGAGTTGATGTTTGGTGCGGTATTGATTTCCTTATTTGCAGTGTGTGTTAAGCGACTTAAAACAGCTTAAATGCTGGTGCTCGTACCAACAAGTGGGGCAGGAGGAGGTTGTAATTGTGGCTCGAACCGGAACAGGGACTGGGTACTGGGGTCTGGGGTCTGGGGTCTGGGGTCTGGGTCGGAATGTGCGCGGCGACAAGCAGCAACAAGAAAAACGGCAGGCGGAACAAGGGACAAGGACACATTCCATGGCATCGGCATCGGCATCGGCATCGGCATCGGCATTTGTGCTTTAAAGGACAACGGCTGGCAAATGTTTGCGATTTATGCATAATTTATGCAAAAAGAGACACAACAACAATTTGACATTAATCAGTATGCTTTATTGACTTGACCTAAGCACACAACAAAAGCGCAAAAGAGATGGATGAGTGCACGAGAGAGTTAGAGAGAGAGAGATAGAGGGGAGGAGGGAGAAGGTCGCAAAGTCGCGCGCGACACTCATGACGTTTATGTTGCCTTCGTGCTTGACATTCCCCACAACTTAATCAAGAAATTCTTTATGCCCCCCCTTACTATGCCCCATTCCCCATCTCGCTCTTTTGTCGTGCTCTGTCCCTTTCTTTGTGTGCAGCTGCCTCTGTCGTCACCTCATCAATGGCGTTAATGTCCGTGGTTTCTATTGTGGTTTCGTGCCTTTTGTTTTTTTTTTTTTTTTTTTTTTTTTTTTTTTTATTATGAATGTGACTTTGACATTCCGTTTGCCTCTTTGCGGTTCACAATTTTCCTCTCGTTTGCCTTTTACCACAGGAATTTTCATGAATTTCTCAATAAATTCTCGACAGCCCTAAGTTAAGTATTTCTATTAATGGTTTTGCGGGTACCTGCAGCTATGCCGAGCGAAAGGTGTTCTGCCAGACTTTGACGTTAACTCTGACGTTGGCTTTGACGGTGACTTTGACAACCCTGCTCAGGTGCTGTTCAAAGGTGTTGTTAACTTCTATTAATTATCTAATGCATTGTTAAGCTTAAATGCAGGAAGAACACTAAAAAACAAAGACAAACTGGGAGATGAGGGAGATAGGAGATAAGGGTTAATGATATGCATAGATTTAGAACAAGGTATTTAAAAAAAAAAATGACTTAGACTTAAGCCCTCCGTTCTTAATTCAAATACAAATTACTTAAAAATGTCGAGCATTCTTAACTTAAGTGGAAATCATTCTTGACTTTATGATCGAAAATAAAAAAAATATGGAAAAAATGTTTGAATTAACTACAGAATATTGGGATTGTAAAAAACGGTCTTAAAAGGAAATAAGAAAGATATTGACAAAATTGAAAAATATCTCTACTTCAATTGCTGTTAAAAAGTATAATTTGTGACGGATAAGAGTAAAAGTAACTCAAATTGAAGAAAACGTTTTTTCGCCGAGTGTAAAGACTCCAAGTTTGCCTTATGGTTTTTAATGTTAACAACAAAGCAATTAAAAATATTTTTGGGCACCTCTCCTTTAACAAATTTGCTAGCTCTGCACCTTAAAGTTCATGTCCAACACATTCATGTCGATCGAGAATATAATATATATATATAGATATGTTGAAGACAACTTCTTTGAGTCGTTGGCAAACTACGGCCATTGTTGGTCGCATATCAATTGGCAACTCTGGCTAACGAACCGAACCAATTACAGCTGAAAATATGTATTTACTTCGCTCAGCTCAAACCTCAAGTTGACGACACAAAGTCCACGTAGCATTGTCCAAAAAAAATATATATAAATATATATATGCATATATATAAATAGGTAAATATAATGAAAAGAAATAAGAATGCTTGCGCGCAGATACCCTGACCTAGGAATACCCTGTATGTATGAAAGCATAGCGGTTGCAGTTCAAAGAAATTTGAAAAACATTTTAAGATACATAGGGTATAGGCTTGCATACCAAATTTTCTGGCGTTTGTTTCCAGTGACTATCGATGCAAAGAACTTGTATTAAATACTTGTATATATTTTAATGTTCAGCAAGTTCAACATATGCACGCACTTTTTATAGTTACAGGGTATGCAACGTGGACGTCGAATGTGCATTGGGTGAGGGGGCAATTAAAAAAACTTTATTAATAACAGAAAAAAAAAAAATCGAAAAATTTCTTTATTGACTTTTGGCCAATACACGATCGCAGTTAACGCGTTTTCAGTTGCGTTTTCGTTGGCCAAGCGAACGGATCGAAAACAAAGCGACGGAATCGGAAATCGCTTACGGTATAGCGAACGTGAACGTGCCAGCTCTGAGCTGCCTATAAAGCACCGCATTAGACGACGACGACGACAACAACAACAACAACGATGCACCTGTACGTGGCACTGTGGGTCTGTGGCACGCTTCTTGCGCTGCTGCTGGGCTGGCAGCAGCGCAAATGCTGGCGCCTCATCTGGCAGCTGAACGGCTGGCGGGGCGTGGCACAGCAGCCGGTGCTCTGGTTCCTGCTCTGCATCAACCTGCACCCAAACAGTTGAGTACCGCGAGAGGCCAAAAGAGAGTATATTCCTCTGTATATCGTATACTCAATCGCGATGTGAATAGGCTATATCCGTCCGTATGAACGCAATTTGTGTTGTCGCTATTGTAGCTAGATCCGTCAAATGTGGAATATATACTCACGTATGCCCGCTTAAGATAAAGAGCTTAGATTTTTTGGCTACGCCCATTGGGGGCGTAGCAAACCCATCTATTAAAATTAAGTACTTATGCTGCAACATATTGAGAAGCAGGGGGATATTAATGTTGTATTTGTATTTCGAAAACTTTAAATACGCAGTTCAAGTTTATTTAAAAAAATTTCGACTTCTTCATTTTCAGAGTGACACCAAAATTTGTATGCAGATTCCTTTTATTTATCACTTTAATGATTCTCAATTTAATTATAAAGGATATTTGCTAGTCGGGCAGCACTCGACTAGCACTAAAGCAGCTGCATATAGGGTATGACAGTGCTGTGCTTTCACATTTATTGTTTGATTGTCCTGTTTTGTTGGGTTCCGTATGGATTACAGGGTATATCGCAATATGGTCTTACATTTTCTATGATTTAGGTACATTAGTCTAATATAGGTGTACCTTTGACGCGGGTACGGGTGATTTTTGGTACGTTTCTCTGATAAAGGGGTACCTTTAGGTAATTCTAGTTGACTGCTGCCATCCACTTCCACGTGCCCCTTCTCGTTGCAGGCATTTTGGACAAGGTGACGCGTCTGCGCGTGCTCTTCCAGCGTCCGCTGGCCATACTGATCGGCACACGGGCGCTGCTCTACATCGACGATCCCGCCGGCATGGAGTGCGTACTGAATGCGCCCGAGTGCCTCGACAAGACCTTCATGCAGGAGGGCTTCTTCGCCCGGCGCGGCCTGTTGCATGCGCGCGGTGAGGCTGCAACGCGTGAACTGAACTGAAATTTGAAATGTCGCTGACCGATTGTTTGCACTGTTGTTGCAGGTCAAAAGTGGAAGCTGCGCCGCAAGCAGCTCAACCCGGCCTTCAATCACAACATTGTGATCAGCTTCTTCGATGTGTTCAATGCGGTGGGCAATCAGCTGGTGGAACAGTTCGCCACACAGCCGCATCTGCACGGGCAGGCGGTGAAGTTCAAGGATGCCGAGGATATGCTCAGTCGCGCCGTACTCGAAGTATCCTGCCGTAAGTAGCCACTAATCGAGTCCACACTCGCTGAGCCCAATCGCCAGCCAGAAAGTAAAAACAGACGCGGCTCGAACGCCCTTCGCGTCGCGACACGTTTGCCCCGTTTCCATGCGGCTCACGTACGCGGAACCCAAACGGCAGACACATTCAGACAAAACGCCACACAGCCAGACCCGAGGGTCACCGCCAGGGCAGGCCACCAGCAGTAGGAGCCGCTGGCTGGCAGAGGGGGGGGGGTGGGGGGGCGGCCTAAACTTAGCTCCCATGTTGAGCTGTAAATTATGATTAGCCTTATGCAGAAACTAGTCAACTGGGTTTTGATTGCTTCGGCTCAAGCACGAAAATCTGCGATAATTTGTATACCCTGGCAAAAGGTATTTCAATTTTGGGGCTTTTAAAATACCATCAAGTACACTCAGAGAAAAGCACAGTTCGAATTTTATAACATATATGAGCGCGTCAAAATTCGAACCATTTTGTTCATAACATTTCAATACATTTTACAATATTCTTATAAAAAGTGAGCTAAATTTGAACTCTTAAATATAATAAATAATAATATAATAGGGATTTTTTGTTTTTAGTGTTTGTTTCAACAGAAATCAAAATTTAAACGTGATAAATAGTAATTTGAATGAAAGAATAATAAATTGTAGTTACTTAAAGAATATTTCTAAGTGTACCAAATATATCTTCATATGTGAAATATAGTTCCCTGAATAGCATTTGATGGAGAATTGAGTTTTCACAAATTTGATTTTACTTCGACTAATCAGAATTTATTTAAATTCCGCTTAATTTAAGCGAATAATTCAAACAAATATTTTATTTAATAATTAATTAATTAAGGAGCATTTTCATTTCGGCATTATGTAGATGCAGAGTTTAGATGCAATAATGCTGAGCAACATTATATTTACTAGAAAGTTTTTTTTTATAAATTGTTAGTTACAACAAAAAGTAACATAAAGTTTTCGTCTTCCAAATTGTGATATTAGTTGGCAAATTGATTCGAGTCAAAAGGTACCGAAAAATTAAAATCAACTTTAAATTTAAAGCTACTTTATTTACTTATTTTTTTTAAGAGTAACAAATATTTTGTTTTTAGAGTTGTGAAGTGCCATCAAATTTCTTTGAACCGATGTAAATTCAAATATTTAACTGCACTTCAACTTCAATTAAAATAATTGGCGTTATCAAATTATTATGAAATGTTTGCCATGTGAACCACATCCAGAACGTATATATATATATATATATATATATATATATATATAGGGGATAATCCCATTTCAAGGGTGTTTCATTAGCAAATACCGTTAGTTACACACATCTTGTACGGTGTGGGAGCTCGAGGCATTCGCCGACAGCGTTGACTTCAATTTTAGGCCAAATTTAATTACCTGACATTGACAATTTGCTGGATAAAACTGTTAGCGCTGGCCATTAGCAGCTGGCTGGAGGCGAACGGGACGCGTAACGGTGCACGGCTTAGATCTGCGCCGGAGTGTGGCTTGCCGTGTTGCCAGGATTGTTTGTTGGCCCAGAGCTTTGGCTGCCGAGATGCGAAGGCTCAGCCGTGTCGCCGGGCTGCGAATTATGTTGTCAGGAGCTGCTGTTAAGGCCTTTCGCTTTTCGCTGCTGTCAGCTGGCAAATATTTGAATGCCACACATGTTACCCCCCTCCCCCCTGCCCCTCGCTCTTTGCTGCTGTCTCTGTCTTTGGCTTAACACCTCGTTACCTTTTATTGCAGTCACCATTATGGGAACGCCGACGAATTTCACGCAGGCGGATGACGCACACATCGCCACCACCTACAAGCGGTGAGTGGTGCCAGCCCCAGCGGCTCTGTGAATGTACACTAATGCCAGTGTGTGTGTGGGTGTTCTTTTTAATAGGCTACTCGAAATCTCGGCTATTAAAATTGTCAAGCCCTGGCTGCAAATCGATTTACTGCATCGCCTATTGGCGCCCCAACTGTACGCCGAGGCCGAGGCATGCAACCAGCTGCTGGTGGACTTTGTGGCACAAATCGTGCAGCGCAAGCACCGCAACTGGCAGCTACGCAATGCCATCGACGACGACGAGGACGTGCCCTGGCAGCGTCGCATCTTCATCGAGCAAATGTTCCAGCTGGCTGCCAACGGTGAGCTGACCCTGCAGGATATCGAGGATGAGGCGCAGTCCATGGTGCTGGTGGTGAGTACGAGTTATCGATCACTAAGCTTGGGCTATTCCTCTTATTTGTGCCTAGTCAGCCATCAGATCGAGAATTCTTTAATCGCTATTTTTATACTCTCATCATAAAAGTGGGTAAAATTATCTTAGCACTTTTATTCACAGATTGAGAGATTGGAAACGCCATTCTTAATCCATATATGAGCGGAACAGACTTTATATGGTCTCTTCTACCGTTCTTAAAATTCCTTAAATAGCCATAAATCTATATACTAAAATGTTCCATGAAGAAACTCACAATTTTTAAATTTACTCAAAAATACTCGCCACGTTTCTTATATTTTTTTTACATTTAAAAATGTTGGGCATATAAAAAGAATATACTATAATTTTTACAATTTAAGTTGAAAGAACGCTTACTTGAAATAAAAAAAAAAATAAATACACAATTCAGAGAGTGAAAAGAGTTTGTGGAATATATACAGATTAAGTCTCAATATATCTATATATCACTCTTAGCTTCAAAGACAGATTACTGATTGCCTCCTCTAACAATCTTTTGAATAGAATTCTCCCAATTCTACCAAGTCAGCAAAATTAGCAGGCAGTTTTCTCGTGACTTCTTTGAATACCTCAAATAATCAATAATTTTCCAAACTAACAATAATCATGTTTTAAGACCATTTCAAATGGTTTTGATGTTATTGATTTTGATGTATTTTGACATAATGCCGTAATATATGTTGACCTAGCTATCCACTAATTGTTGATTCCATCCCGTGCAGTCCTTTGAGACGGTCTCGAACAGCATCATGATCGCGCTGCTCTGCCTGGCCACCCACAAGGGCGACTGCCAGCGGCGGCTGCGGGCGGAAGTTGGGAGCGTGCTGCCGAACGGCAACGACGCCAGCTACGTGGGCGTGGAGCAGCTGCAGCAGCTGCGCTACTTGGACGCGTTTGTGAACGAGGCGCTGCGGCTGCTGGCGACGGTGCCGATGAACTTGCGGCACGTCAGCCGCGACTTTCAGCTGGCGGGGCGCGAGGCGATCGTGCCCCAGAACACGATAATTGCGCTGGACACGTTCAACATGCAGCGCGACACGGCCTGGTGGGGCGAGAGGGCCAAGCAGTTTGAGCCGCAGCGTTTCCTGCTGCAGCAGCAACAGCAGCAGCAGCAGCCGCTGGATCTGGATCCGGAGCTGGAACAGGAGCAGAGCGAGCAGCAGCAGGCGAGGCACACAAGCCGCAGGCATTCGTACAGCTTCCTGCCCTTCTCGAAGGGGCTGCGCACCTGCATAGGTGAGCTAGTGGCGTCGTTAACGTAATTAACTGATTAACGCGATTTGCGCACAGGTCGCCGCTACAGCTTCTTCATCATGAAGGTCTTTCTGGTCAAGCTGATAGCCAACTTTGACTTCAGCAGCGATCTGCACCTGGAGCAGCTGCAGTTCGTCGAGGGCATCTCGCTCAAGTTCCGCAACGCCGACGAGATACTCTTTCAAATCCAGCCGCATAAGAGTTAATAATTGAACGCACCACGAATACCCTCGCGGAGTGAGTTTGAAAGCAGAAGGTGTTTGGTAAAAATGTTCTTGAGAAGGGTCCGTGTGTTCAGATGAACTAGTTCCACCGTTTGTATGCGTTAATGCAACTTGGGCCAGATCTGCATTAAGTTATTTTTTTTTTTAGCCTTTACTAAGAAACAAAAATAAATAAGAGAAACAGGCAAAACTCAATTTCTGGATCTTCAACTATATCCAAGCCAAAGTGATCGCAAAGATCGCAGTGCAGTTTAAAATTACTATATAAATATCGTTAAAAAAATGTCCCAACTAAAATTTGACCAACATTTTTTTTTTACAACTATATATAACTATATATTTTTTTTTAATATAAAATATAATTTATTTTTATTGGCTTTAAGAGTTTTTCCACTGCCTGATTCTTATTATTAAGCTTGGTTACGTTATTCTTACTTTATTTTTGTTATCATGAATCGAATCTGAACCAAACTTTTTGTTAATAGTTCAATTAAACTTGAACCGAACCAACGGCAGTTTTTTCTTTTTTTTTTTTGCCTTTCCGTTCTCTGCAGGGTATTCAAATGTCGGTGCAGCGAAGCAAACTATTTTCGTTGGTTGTATACATTTTTTTTTGTCTTGTAATTTTTGTAAAACCTAAATATAGTACATAATAGTTGAATGATATGCTAAGTGCACTGGGATAATTTGGTTCGGGACGTTCGAGGAGTTCAGTCCCGTTCGACGAGCTGCAGATCGAGCTTGTGGAGCTGCCTGCGCCAGCGCTGCTCGACGCGCTCCTCGAGCCGCTTCTCCAGACTGACGCTGGCTATCTGGAGCTGCTGGGCGCTCAGCTCGGCCTGGTGGGCGCGCCGTTCGCTCTCGTGCAGCCGCTGCCGGAGCTTGGCCACCTGACGATCGAAGTCCTGTACCTGCTGGCTGGACTGCTCGAAGGCGCGCTCCACGCAGTGCAGATTCTGGGCGGCGGCGCTCAGCTCGGCCTGCAGCAGGGCGTGGCTGGCCCGACTCGCCTCCAGCTGCTGTTCGGAGCGCGTGAGCCGCTCGCTCAGCTGTGCGGCCCGCTGGCCGCTGCACTGGGCGGTGCGATCGGCGTCCTTCGCATGCCGCTTCATCTTGGCCAGCTCCCAGGTGAGCAGCTCGATCTTCTCCACATACAACTGATCGCGCTCCTCGAGCGCCTTCCGCAGCCGATGGCTCTCGTTCAGCGTGCTGCGCGCCTCGCGCACCGTCGCCTGGTGCTTGGCCACCTGGTTGAGGGCCAGCTGCAGCTGATCCTCCAGCTCGATGTTCCGCCGCTGCAGCTGCATGTTGCGCTCCTCCACTTGGCTGCGATGGTTCAGCTCGTGCTGCAGCATCATCTGGCAGTGGGTGTACTCCTCGCGGTAGCGGTCCAGATCGTCCTTGGCCATTTGGATCTTATGCTTCAGTGCATCCAATATCAGGCCCTGTTTGCTCACCACCGACATCCTCCTACGTTGTGTGTGTGTGTGTGTCTGTGTGTGTTCTCTTCACTTTCACCTTCTTCCCGTGTTGCTTTCCGCTTTTGTGTGCTTTGGCCTAGTTGGTTCCTGCTGCTGTTGTGCTCTAGTAATGAATATTTCATCATCAGACTAAACTCAGCTGAGCGTGTGAGGGCCAAAATGTCAATTGCCAGGCCTACTACAGAATTTCGTTGCACTTTCAACCCTCGGGGAAATTCGCGCTATTTGCATCAATCTAAATTTCCTCTCAACAAATTTCCCTGCCATTTGAATTTGCTGCTTTTAGGCAGAGCTTTGCTGTAAGCTTAGCGCAGACTTCCACCGCAAGCTTGCCGCCAGATGTGAGGTTGGAGTGGTAGCTTTTAAGCTTCTAAAGCTGCCGCAAAGCCACCTGAAAGCTTAGCTCCAGCAAAATCAACGTAAGCTATTAAAAGCTGACATAAGTTAAGTTTTCTTTCAAATATTCTACTAAGATTTATTTGAAATTTATTTAAAAGATTTAAAAGCGGAATAAATCAAGAACTTAACAAAATTTACAATATTCCTTTTCAGACTCCTAAATTAATTAGGAATTGGTGACTCAAAAGCAGAATTAATTAGGAGAGTGCAGAATTATTTAGAGGAGAAATTATGAATTGAATTAACTAAAAACAAGTGAGGAGGCTTTAGTCGGGAGCGCCCGATACATAAAAAATATAGAGAGATAATGCACTTTATAAACATTTAACTAAAAGAATTGCTAAAACATGTAAGCCTTACCTGAATTCTTGAAAATCGCATAGAAGGGCGTTTTTGCATTGCAAAACTTATAAAAGAAAGAGAGTAGGAGAGAGAGTGAGAGAGAGAGAGAGAGAGAGAGAGAGAGAGAGAGAGAGAGAGAGAGAGAGAGAGAGAGAGAGAGAGAGAGAGAGAGAGAGAGAGAGAGAGAGAGAGAGAGAGAGAGAGAGAGAGAGAGAGAGAGAGAGAGAGAGAGAGAGAGAGAGAGAGAGAGAGAGAGAGAGAGAGAGAGAGAGAGAGAGAGAGAGAGAGAGAGAGAGAGAGAGAGAGAGAGAGAGAGAGAGAGAGAGAGAGAGAGAGAGAGAGAGAGAGAGAGAGACAGAGAGAGAGAGAGAGAGAGAGAGACAGAGAGAGAGAGAGAGAGAGAGAGAGAGAGAGAGAGAGAGAGAGAGAGAGAGAGAGAGAGAGAGAGAGAGAGAGAGAGAGAGAGACAGAACAGAGTGGAAGTCAGGCAATAAAAAGTAATGCACAAAAAATGATAAAGGTTATGCACATTATAAACACTTGACTGAAAATAGTGCCCAAACTTGTAAACCTTACCTGGATTCTTGAAAATCGCATAGAAGGGTGTTTTTGCATTGCAAAACTTATAGAAACAAGTAAGGAGCTCTAGTCGGGAGCGCCCGACTAGAGGATACCCTGAACCCTGTGTTCACATACATTTCAACCCCTTTACATTCATACACACATACACAAAACCACACACACACACAGACAAATTCACGCCGTAGACAGTGCGTTCGTGAATAACTTCTAAACTAAAAAGCATGATATAACTACAAAGCCCAAGTCTGTAGTATTTGAATTGCGTTTTTAACATTTTTGGGAGGGGGAGGTATCCAAAATCCGAAGTATTCTTAAGCTGCGTATGCTTCAGCTCCAGCTCTTATAGTCTAGGAGATATACTAAGAAAACTAAGAAATGTGAATGTCACATTACTAACACCACAAACAGCTGATAGAGCAAAGTAGGCAAGCGTTAATTTAAAGAATTAATTGCTAATGGAATCGCAAATGTAAATAAGACTCTTTTGAAATAAAACACAATCAGTTCGGAATATCCAATCGTAGTCTTCCAATAATTCCACATAGATATTATAAATTTAGCTTGCTTTAAACAGACAACAAAACAGAGAAGAAACTTAAAGCAACTACTTCGGTTTTTTTTCCCGCTGGTCTTCTTCGTATTCGCCGTCAATTTCCATTGGCTCTGGGTTGTTGACCGGCGTGGGGTCCGCCTTGAAGCCCTTCTTCAGTATGGAAGACGAGCAGCCGTGGGGATCTGCCTTCATGGCATTGGCGAAGATGTCGGCCAGCTCCATGCAATCCTTGACGGTGACGACAGACCAGCCCTCCTTCCGGATGTGATAGAGACGCACCAGGCCGCCCGTGTAGGCGTCCAGGTAGGTGGCGTGGTAAACGCCACGTAGCGCCAGATTGTAGGCCTCCTCGTCGGTCAGGTCCCAGCGGTAGAAGGTGTCCAGGACGCCGAGTGCGTTGCAGGTGCCGCTCCCGGTGGCAAACAAATCGCCCTCGGTCCGCTGGCCATCGGAATCGATGTAGATCAGCTTGGCCCCGTCGAAATCGTAGCCGGCGAGTATCATGCCCATGCAGAGGCCGACGCCCTTGAACTTGTACGCAATGTTGCAGATGATGCGTGCCGCGGAGGTCACCGGCATCCGTCGGCCATAGGTCATGGCGAACAGGCGGCATTCCATGGTGAGCACACGGTCCCAGTAGATACAGTCGGCGGCGCCGCCGGCAATGGTGCCCAATATGCAGGGATCCACCTCGACGATTTTCTTCATTTCCTGCGAGGCAATAAACTCACCGTTCGTGCCGCGCGAGTCCGCGCAGAGCAGGATGCCGCCCTGGTACTTGAATCCCAGCGTCGTGGTGCCGTGCGTCAAATTCAGCTTCATGCCGCTTCTCTTCAGTATCTTCTTCATCCGCCTCACGGGATTCTCGAAGGGCGGGGCCAGCAGCGTATACGGATTGTCGAAGATGCTTTTCGCCCTGTTGATTTCCAGTTGGGCAAAAAGCAGATTCTCATCGCTATACGGCTTCATGAAGGGCATCTTATTCATGCCACAAATACTCTCCAATGCCATATTTGAATATTTGAATATCGAAATGTAAAGATGACAATATCCAGTTCCTTTGTACCAAAATAAAAAACGAATACACAAATTATCAAAATTTATTATATAGCTCCTTCTTTAAGCACGTCTCGATGTGTTTTTGTGTATAACTGTATAAAGAAAGAAAGTTGCTATATTGATATTTGACAAAATAGTTAATCATGGCCTACTATTGTGTTGTAGTCAGAAAATTGATTTCTGGTAGAGCAGAATTTTAGGAGCAATTGAGTTTTTTGTTAGCCAACATTTTCAAAATAATGTTTTCACTGGAACAAACGTGAAGGGGGTGGAAGGAACTTAAATACAATTTTTGAAAAAAAGCTCTAAATAAATAAAAATAGCGTTTATCAGATGTGCGTTAAATTTTTTATTTAATTGTGTTTTTATGCACAATTAAAAATGTATCTTGTTTGTTGTTCCCTTTTTTTAAATCCCGCATTATACATAATACTGTATTATTACTTGCTCAAAATGTCCTTGTTAAATTTTGTTATGCTTATAACAGATATATTTATTTTTTTAAATTTTTTATTAATAAATTTCAGATATTATTTTCTTTTATAGAATGTAACAATAGTATTTAAATACTGTTTATTGTACTTTGAAGTTGGTTTCTGGTCTGAGACCAATCTAATATTTTCCCATTCAGCCCATAATTTTTGTACAATTTGGGCCAATTTTATCTATATATACACTTAATGGGATCTGCTCCAGTGCGTTACCCAAGGGTATAAAAAGCATAAACAATTGGTTTAAACCAGCTTAGTTGTGCTAAAGTTGGCCAAGTTGAAAGGTCTTTGTATCGTTTTAAGTGTTTACACATTTAACATTTATTTACATCACATTTAAAGCCCTGAACGATGCTGATTGAGGCAATAATTGGCAAAGCGATTGGAGCAGCCATAACGACGGAGACGGCTCTGGAATGAATGTGGAAGTGCGCTCCACTTTCTGCTCTTTAATGCCGAGCGACAAATGTTGAGCAATTACGTTGGGCGCGCCTGAGACACCGCCGTATGATAATATGCCACAACTGTCAACAATATTTCCGGTGCAAAGCGTTTCCACCGTGCGAAACCCCGCCAAACCCCCCGCACAAAACTACCTGTCCCTTTGCTGTGTGTGTGTGGCCTTGACAGCATGTGCGGCGTGTGTGTGTGTGTGTGTGTGTGTAGGACACTCTCAGCTGAGGCACATATCATTGTCAGTGCACGCCCGTGACTCAACTTCAGTCCGCTTGAGTTGTCTAAAGACTCGGGTCCAACTGTCGGCATCGTCTTAGCAACTAAACGACAGTTACGGCAACAGCAACAGCATCATTATAAACTGGGCATACACTGAGCGAAATACACAGGCACTGTGCTAAACTATTTGCAACTTGGCCAGCATGCAGAGTATTTAAATTACAGGGTATGCAGACTAAAACATAAAACTGCAAGCTGGTTAAAAAATGTAACCCTTTGTTGTTCCCATTTGGTACCAAACCAGTTGCTTAAGACTAAAAAAAATCATTCGTAGAATTACTTATATTTTATGTTAATTAAATATATTATAAATTTTAGATTTTGCTAAGATTTAAACCGGTTCGATTAATAAGCTGAAACCCCTACAACTTTTTTTTAGTGTTGAAGTCTTTAGTTTACAATCTTTTTGTATTGGTTTTACACAAGATGGAAACAAATTTAATTGATAAAATTGCTTAAAAGTTAAAAATATTTTATGACATATTAATGAGGTTTACCTCTTATGCCGTGTTCACAAAGTAATAGAGAGTATATTGGTTTTGTGTAATGGAGTGTTCTGTTGGGTTTAACTATGGGGCTTTCATATGCCATCTAGTTTTCATAGTCTTTTAGGTAGTCCTATTCAATTTCAACTATAGATTATTCTGTGGCCCTATTCTGGCCAAAACTTTTCAAAGTGCAAAGGTCTATGTGTGTGTGTGTGTGTGTGTGTGTGTTGCGTTTTTTGTTGAGCAAATGGCGCCGTCAACGCAGTTATTAGATGGTTGGGTAGCTGGCTTCCAGCCACGCCCAGTGCCGGTAGGCGGTAGGTCTATCCTCAGGCGCTGCTGTTGTTGTTGTTGTAGTCGTTGCTCTTGTTGTTGGCATTAACTTGACACTTTCCCCATTGCCGTGTGGCATGCCTCGAGTAGCGTACACACTACAGAGCGAGCAGCTACAGAGTGTCTCTATATACATGTGTGTGTGCGTGTGTGTGTGTGTGTGTGGTGTGCAGCTTGTGTGTGCAAAAATTTATAACTGTAAAAGGCACTCGAAACACATTCGCATGGAAATTTGCCTGCATTTTTGCTTTGATTAATGTGCCGGGCGAAAATCGCTCGTGATAAAATATGTGAAGCGTCCTGTCTGCCAGTCTTGAAAGGACTCGAGACTCCTTTAAGGCGCCACTTAATTATTTACCAAAAAATTTCAATTGTCTGTGGCCTGCTGCCACTGAAGCCAAAGCTGAAAATGACACAACCCCGTTGCCAACTGTTTCCATTTCAGTCCATTCCATTCCCATTTCCGTATCCGTTTTCGAGGAAATTAAAGAAATCCCAATGTCCTCAATGAAGTTGGTTTATGGAGAAGAATATTTTTAAGAAAAAATAGTGTACTTTAAGAAAATGTTCGTTGCAGTGTTGGTTAACACGTTATTCTACACGCAGAGAAAAATAAGCCCAGACTTTTGAATGGAAATGTCTTTAAATTGGCAATAAATAAATATTCTTAATATCAAACTGAAGTGCAAAAAATTCTGTCTTGATCAAAAAAATCATAAATTAAATTAAAATGATGCACAGTAAATTAAAATTTGTTTATAAATATAGAGTTCGTATGAAATAAATGATTGTACATAAATTTTATAAAAATATATTTATAATATTTAATATGATTCTATCAATTTACCGTATTAGTGAATGGCTAACATGAACTTTGCCAGGCAGATAAGCGAGAGCGACCAATTAATAGCTTGGTTAAGCGCCACTAATACTTGGTTTAATCAGCGTTTTTAAGCAGACGATGCACATTAATCTGTGCTGGGCGGCGGCGAAGCGGCTTCAATCAACATTGTCGCATTTTGGGGATCAACTTAGTGCCGGGGCATGGACAATTTAGCCGGCACCGCTCTCCACTCGGCACGCGCCATGCACTCGGTGAAGTGGAGTGAAGTGACCCAAGCAGTGGCCATGAGGCCACGGCCAGCGCCATCAGGCACCAGAAATGCAAATCGTGCTGAATTGCATTTTTCGTAGCATCAGCGAGCTAAATTCAAACTGCACATTTTTATAGGCAGTAGCTTGAATAGTTGCAGTGGCGCCACTCGGTGCGGCAGCCCGATGCCCGGCGTGCCACCACGCCCCCTAAGTCCTGCTGCCGCTGAACGAGGCGTTGATAAATGTGGCAGACGCCAACGCCAGTCGCAGCAGGACTAGACCGGGACCAGGGCTGTTGCTGCTGTTAAGTGTTGCAAATCCACTGAGCGGCATAAAATGTTGCGTCATCCGGCGTGAAAATGCTGGAGCTGCAGCTAATAGAGGACGGCCGCCATGGCTGCATAGGGAATGGCCATTTTTGCTCCAAAATTTTCTACATCTTTTTTTTTTGGTACATCTTTTTTTTTGGTACATTTTTTGTTTGGGGTGAAGTATTTTCTTGTTTTTCTTTTTTCCTTGGCCGGCGCTTTGGTTTCTTTCATGGTAAACGCTGCGGCAACGTTGTTGACAATTTGTCGACGTGTCAGAAGAGTCAACGTGAATGTGACAAGTGACGGCGACGGCGACGGCGACGGCGACGTCGGCGTCGACGCCAGCGCGGATGCTGACGAGACGCGCGCTGGGCTGAGTTTGTTGGTTTCCCGGTCCATTGGACACTCGGACAGCGGCCGGCTTGCCTTTTTTGTCGGATCCGCCATCATTTACGCTTAAATATTGATATGCCCTATGCCACAGAGCGGTTACAGCTCCCTGGCCATTAACCTTGTTTTATTATTATTATTTATTATTACGAATCCATTTGTAAGGCCTAAGAATTGATTGAAGAACTTGCAAGGCAAAGTAAATGAATGTTTTGGCTGCATTTCAAATCAAATAAATGTGTTGCAACTAAATTGTGGCAACAAATGAGTGGCAACTAAATTTTATAATGAGGAATGCTGGAATGAAACAAGATAATAGGAATGAAGCGAACACAGAAAGAACAGAAGTCAAAAAGTCGACTTTAATTAAGTATTTTCATATGATATCGAACAGTTTCCATTTTTAACGAGCATATTCAATTACTGTAGTAAAATCATCTGAATAGTAGGGAACAGCGGAAAGAAACAGTTAATATAGTGTTAATCATAATAACTATGAGTTTTTGATTCTAAGGCTAATATGAATTGAAACGATGGAATAGAACAGTAAGAATTTGCAAATAGGAGAAATCGAAGTTAAATCGAAGATAGGTAAAGTGAGTCAAGCAACTGGAATATGGCCACATAGGACAATTTACGTCTTTAAATTTAAAATAAACCAATTAGACGAAAGCCAGTTAAACATGAAAGGAAGCAACTGCAAATGCGAATAATTCGAGGGAGCCCAATTGAATCTGCGAATATGAAAACGGCTCGGCAAAAAGCTAATTGAATCTCTTGTAGGAAAGGCAGGAATGCAACACATTTCGCCCGTACGGAATCAACAAGTCAATTGACCTCATTAATGCAGAATGCACAAATGATTTTATATATGTGCTGTAAGATATTCGCTACGAGCTGCAGCACTCTTATAAAGTGGAATGATGGAATGTTGTGTAATCGAAAGAAGATACTTAATAAAATGAAGATACATTTCGAAAGTTAAGATTTTGCATTTAAAAATGTTTAAGAAGCGATTTTAATCGTAAATAAAATAATATCTCATATGGTATATTTATTTATTCATTTCTCTCTACTTAGAAGATACTCGCTCTCTGTGGTTTAAATGTATTTCATACAATTTAATTTGTTTAGTTTATTTTTAGTGAAAAATTTACTGCTACGGTTCACGGTTCGAACCCAAGTTTATGTGCCCAGGCTTTGGTTCGAATCTGGCTTTAATCTATAACTCTATATCTATACATTATGTATAATTAAAAAAAAATTGTTTGAACCAACCCATTTCTTAAGAAGTATGGTTTGGTTCGGGTTCAGGTTCGGCTGCCTTTTTTCAAACTGGTTCGGTTCACGGTTCCGTTCAAATTCAATTACGGTTCGATTCAAATACGGTGTGCAGCCTCGATCTTTATAGGGGATTTGAATTTCGTTGTGAACCCAACGACTTTACTTACCTATTGGTAACCTCTTCTTCCTTTTCTTTTTCTGGTATTTGTTGCGTTTTTTTGATTGCGAAACCGAAAATTAATTTTTACTCACACGAAAAGTCAGAGAGAGCTGTTCGCGGGCCATAAACGGCATAATTGATATATGTAAATGTGTATGCAGGCAAGCATATGTGTGTGTGTGTGTGTGCGTTCATCAGGCAAACAGCACTCGTTGGCATATAGCGATCCAGATCCAGACGACGTCAGTTGCCAATGGTCGATGTCCTTATGTCACTAATTACATGCATGTCAATTTTTCGCTCATCATTGCGCCGGGTGGCAGCGCTGGCGCCGTTCCATTCCATGCCGTTCCGTTCCATTTGACTGCAATGCGATGTGAACGATTCACTCGACGCGGCGTCCAGCTCTGCCCAACGAACACAAAACCAAACATATTTGGACAGTTTGTGGACAGGCCGGATGGGTCGGCTGTGGTCGTTCAGCATCCTCCAAATGGAAACCTGACTGATGTCCTTTGCCTGCTGCGCCCCGCCCCGCCCCGCCCCCCTCTCTGCTGCTGCCGCGTTGTGGCCCCTGCGTTCATGTGTGCGTACATTTTTATTAAATTTTTCATTATTTGCTGACAGCTGTCGGTAAATGGAATTGTTTATTACCTGGCTTCGTCCCCCCAGCTGCAGCCCCTACCCCGACTCCTGCTCCTGTTCCTGTCCTTTTGCCGCTGCTGATGCCGCATCGTTGTCGGTGATTATCATAACGTTTGCACTGGACAGCCAGGCCTGCCAACCGGCTGCAAATGTTGACAGTTTTGGGTAACACAACAAAACACAATTGCGGGTTAGCAGCCGTGACGGGGCGGCCAAGGGGGTCAGTGGGGGCGGGAGGAGGGGGGGGTGTGTGCTTATATTTACGAATACATTGAACAAATCGAGTGCTGAGTTTGAATTTTGAGAATTGGAATGCGGAGCAAGCAAGCATTCATTTTAGAAATGCATTCGAGTAGCCACAAACCGCAAACAGAACGAGTATCAGATGTGTGTGTTCATTGGCGTGTGTGTATGTGTGTGTGTGTGTGTACACTATGCCCAAACGTTGGTCAACTGAGCTGTGCGATGTCTCAACTAATATAAAATATAAGGTATATATTCCTAATGAAAATTAAAACGTTATTTTTATCGTTCTTCCGAACAGCCGAATCTGAACTCGAACCATATCCGTCTGACTGTCTGTCGGTCTGTCGAATCCCAGATTTATTATTATTTTATTATTTTATGTTACGCAAATCTTTCATGTGTATACATTATAATAATGGCTGCAGGGTATCTCCAAGTCGAGCTTCCTCGACTCGAGCATTCTACTTGTTTTATGGAATATGTGCAAATACATAAATATTTATATATTATCACTCAGAAAGAGATATTGAAGCTAGAGCCAGTGAAATTTTAGACATTTCCTCATTGAAATCGCTACGTTTATCGAAATCCAAAGTTAACGTTACGGATTATTTAAGTTTAAGGCAGAGACCTTAAATAACTGTTATTACATATAACTTTTACCAAACAAATATTTATAAAATTTAAAAGATATTTCAATTCAATATTAATTTTTGATTTTTAAAAAAATAAAAGTAACGCAATGAAGGTTAAAAATAGTAACAAAACAACTGTTATACTTTCAAATAAACATTTAGAATGTAACTATTATTTTTTAACTTTTAATGTAATAAATTTTCTTTGAGCATATATGTAAAAAAATAAATACTCTACTTTAGTATTAATAATAATAGTAGTAATAATAGTATTTTGTTATCATGCCACACTGTGTTGCAATTCGCAAGTGGTTCAAGCAAAACCTCAAGAAAAGCTGGTAAAGTCCAGGCTCTGCGGTTCGCACACAATTTGCATTAAGTTTGGGAATTTGGGGCGGCGCCCAGCTGCAACAGCTTGCAACAGAAATTTTTGGTTGCTGGCCGGGCCGAGGGGGAAGGGGCGAGATGGACTCAAATTGCGGCTGCTTTGCTAACAATGGCAAATCAAATAAGTTGCATGCAGTTTGCACTTAATTGCCAGTGCCAAAGTGGCAAGAAAAAAGGCGGCGGAGGCAGTTGCAGCTGCCAAGTGGCAAGCGGCAAGTGGCAGCTGAAGCTGCAGCAGCTGCTGCTGGGGCAACCACGTTGCGATGCAGGCGCAACAGAAACGGGG
The DNA here is from genome assembly GCA_035047465.1 of Drosophila sordidula. NCBI lineage: Eukaryota > Metazoa > Arthropoda > Insecta > Diptera > Drosophilidae > Drosophila > Drosophila sordidula. The sequence goes on along the minus strand of JAWNPQ010000136.1, from coordinate 10,010,060 downwards.
CCCCCCCAACCTGCCCCCAACCTGCCCCCGTTGGGGGTGCAGCAAGCGGGCGATGGGCAACATGAGAACCAATTAAAGACATCGTTGGCAGCGTCGCTGTCGTCCGGCGTTGTTGGCAAACGTCAACGTCGAAAACTAATTAGCATAACAAGCAACAAAGCGCAGCAAAGTGGGCGGTGGGTGGTGGGTGGTGGTTGTGGGTGTGGGTGCTATGAAGCGTAGCCAAGTGGTGCTGGCAACCTAGTTACTGCATGTGTGTGGGTGTGTGGGTGTGCAGAGTCTCTGGTCTCGATGCCAGGCCAAGAGCTCCCCCCCCCACCCCCCACCCACGCAAATCAAAAGTTGCGGCATTGAAATGAGCCACCCAAAGACCGCACCACACAGAAACACACAGCCACATAGCCATAAACAAATATAATTACAAGTCAAGCAAGGCATTGGCCTGGCCCTGAGCCTGAGCCCGAGCCCGAGCCCGAGCCCGAGCCTGGGCCTGGGCCTGAGCTGGAGACTGAAGCTGGGCATCCTCTTACGCGGCTGCAGCTTGACATTAATAAACTGTCGGCATAAATAAAATGCAAGAAGAAGCAGCGGCAGGACACTGGCCACCAAAAGCTGGCAAATAAAAATGGGCGGCGCGGGCGGACGGGGCGCCAAAGCGTTATGATTTATGCGCCGCTGCTGCACAAAAGCGCCCACAGGCAGTTGCCGAGTGGGGGAGGTGGGCGGCGGGGGGGGGGGTGTGTGGTGTGGGGTTGGTTTTGGCTGCCACATCGACGTCGTCTTCCGGCGTGCAAATAAAATTTTGGGGCTTGGCGGTCGGCGCATGTTTCTGATGGCGACGAGACAGCAGCGAGACAAGCTCAAAGGGATTAAATTAAAATGTCCTTTGAGTTGTGTTTTAATTACTTCCTCTCACTGGCTCAAGTCGCTGTGGCAATGAAAACGTCGTCTGTGTCCCCAAGTCACCCACCCCCTGCCCACGCCCCAGGGGCGCGCCCGCAACGCGCCAGCGGCAGCCGTCACAGCCGGATCCGGAGCCGGAGCTGGGCCGGGGCCGGGGCCGGGGCCGGAGTCCCAGCATTCCCGTAAACTTAGACAGTCGCACAATTTCTGGCCACAAGCCCAAAAGTTGCCAAAGTTTCTGGCCTCAACAACGAATCAAATTGTTGAACAGACCAACGGGAAACCGCTGAAATCTCTTTCAAGTGCTCCATCGAGTATAAACGAAAAACGAAAGGCGAAAGTGTGCGTTCGGATTGACTGACTGAAGCTATGGCTGACAGACTGACTGATGCATTGTTTGCATGTAGTTTGATTGACTGACTGATCAGTTCACTTAATGATTTCTGATTGGCTTTGTAACTGACTGATTGACTGACTGGCTGACTGAAGCTTTGGCTGACTGACTGACTGATGCATTGTTTGCCTGTTGTTTGATTGGCTGACTGATCAGCTCACTTAATGACTCACTGTTTGACTGATTGGCTTTGTAACTGTCTGATTGACTGACTGAAGCTATGGCTGACTGACTGACTGATGCATTGTTTGCCTGTAGTTTGATTTACTGACTGATCAGCTCACATATTGATTAGTGATTGACTGACTGACTTTGTAACTGATTGATTGATTGACTGACTGACTGATTCATTGTCTGAATGATTATTTGATTGACTGACTAACTCATTGAATGGGCCTTGAAACAGACTGATTGACTGACAATGGACTGACTGATTGATTGACTAAATTATTGACTGACGGCCTTTCTAACTGACTCAGTTAAAATCAAAAAATTTGTATTTTCAAAAATGTATATATTTTAAATGCTGATTCAGTCTAGAGGACAATTTATGACGAAAATGCCATCAAACATAAAAATAGGTTCAGTTTTGACAAAGTTATGGGTGTTTGAAATATGGGAGTTATGGATCAGAGAGCTTTACATGTCAAAATTTTTGTCAATTTTGTGACGATTTTTGACAAAAAATTGTACACCCTCAGAATCAGTTTTAATATTGTTTTTTATACTAATTGTGACAAACACAATCGATTAAAAATGTAAATTTGCGTTTTAAATTTTGAAAAAATATTTTTTTCGGAAATGAGTAAGGGGGGAGTACATGGTTTTTTCCCAAAAAATTTGAAAAAAATTTATTTTCAAAAATGCATATATTTTAAATGCTGATTCAGTCTAGAGGACAATTCATGACGAAAATGCCATCAAACATAAAAATAGGTTCAGTTTTGACAAAGTTATGGGTGTTTGAAATATGGGAGCTATGGATCAGAGAACTTTACATGTCAAAATTTTTGTCAATTTTGTGACGATTTTTGACAAAAAATTTTACACCCTCAGAATCAGTTTTAATATTGTTTTTTATACTAATTGTGACAAACACAATCGATTAAAAATGCAAATTTGCATTTTTAAATTTTGAAAAAATATTTTTTTCGAAAATGAGTAAGGGGGGAGTACATGGTTTTTTCCCAAAAAATTCGAAAAAAATTTATTTTCAATAATGAATATACTTGAAATGCAGAATCAATCTAGAGAACAAAACACGAACAAAATGCCATCAAACATGGAAATCGGTTCAGTTTTAGCAAAGTTATGAGGGTTTGAAATATGGGAGCTATGGATCAGAGAGCTTTACATGTCCAAATTGTTGTCAATTTTGGGACGATTTTTGACAAAAAATTTGACCATCTCAGAATCGGTTTTAATGTTGTTTTTTATACTAATTGTGACAACCACAATCGAATAAAAATATAAATTTGGAATTCTAAATTTTGAAAAAAAAAATTTTTCAAAAATAAGTAAGGGGGGAGTAAAGGAAATTTAATCGAAAAATCCGAAAAAATGTTATTTTCAAAAATGCATATATTTCAAATGCTGATTGAATCCAGAGGACAATTCATGATTGAAATACCGTCAAACATTAAAATCGGTTCAGTTTGGAGAGAGATTTGCATGAAGAAATTTTGGTCAATTTGAATCTGTGAATAAGAATCTCACTAACGCAGGTAGAGTCCATATATATCTATTCGACACCATTAGCCGCACAATTAAATAAACACAAGCGAACGCTCTTCACACGCACACAGCACACGCACACGGGCCGTCGCTGCGTTCGCTGCAGTCGCCGGCTGCCGCCTGGCGGGAGCTAGCGAAAGCTCACCAATACACGCACAGCGCCTAAGTCGGCAGGTTGCTGGCTTTAAAGCCGGCCAGTGGCGGGGCAGGCATTGTTATAGATACATGGATACATGTGTAACTGGCGGCAGCTCATTCATTCTCATCAGCGTATTGGGGATTTGTCGCCTTTGTAGCGGCTGTCAAGTGCCGCGTGCGTGCAGAGCAGCAGAAGCGGCGTGCGTGACTGCAGCTGGCGAGCCATAGAAACTGAACCTGGGATATGGCTACGGATATGGACGTCGCCCCAAACAAATGGCCAATTAATTGCCAGAGCCGGCAGCAATCGATTCTAGACGGGCCGTCGCCTGTTTGCCGTCGGCTACTGCTGCTGTTGCTCTTGCTGCTGCTCTTGCTGCTGCTGCCGTCTGCTGCAATCGATTATTTATTTATTTATGCCACGCTGTGCCGCCTTCAATTGGCTACAATTGGCGCTTATCTCTGACGCCGGCGTTCGGGCCTTGTGGGCGTCGCGCCCGGAACGGGCGCTACAAATGTTTTGCATATCATTGACAGGGGAGCAGACACTGCCTTAGAAAAGTCGTTGGACACACACACACACACACACACATACCGCCCCTCCTTTGGGGGACTTTGCATACATTTGCCAGTGGCTTGGCCCGGCTAGGCAAATATTTTAGGCTCTTTCGCTTTTGCGCTCTGCATGGGAATTTATTTGAGCAAATTTGCAAATTATTGCGTTTCGTGCCGAGAGAGAGCGAGAGTCCTTTCGTGGACATCCATTATGGCCAGCCCATTTACATTTGACAATTGCCTTGTTGGCATCTTTTTAATGGGGCCCCAACCACGCTTCCTACTGCTCCTCCTCCTCCTCCTCCTTTGGCCTGTTAAGGCTCTAGCTCAACGCGAATTTGGCACGCTGGTTTTTTATGGCTTCTGAGTGGATTTCGCTGCGACAGCGCACAAATTGGCGACATGCATTAAGACAATGGCTACAGAGCGTTAAAGATTTTCAACATTTTCATCAAGTTTTACTTGACTTTTCCTTTTGCACAGCCATTAAAAGTTCAGCATAAGCCGTTAAAGAGTTTCCGGTAATTCGGGTTCTTTCTCCTCCTCGGTACAAGCTTGCAAAGCTTTTGGGCATTTTCTATGTTTATTTTGATTGGTTTTAATTTCAAGTGTTTCTTTGATTACATAATTGCGTAAGCTTTGCTTTTTTCTGCAGAAAGTTACCAACAATTTTGGGGGCTTCCCAAAAGAGAAAAAGAAAGCTTCCAAGAAAAGATATTTTAACGCTTTTTGCCTCTTATGATTATATATTTTAAAAAAATCAAACATAATATATATATATACATTTTTCTAATAGATTTTATATGGTTTGGCAAATTTTCTAGCTGGGTTGTTTATGATTTGAAACAGTTTGGTTTGTTCTCGCATATTAAAAACGAACTTTTCTTTAACTAAACTTAAAGCATATTTTTCTGAGCAACTATTTTCTAATAGTTAATAAGACTTTGTTTTGCTTTGCAAGGCTACAGCGTTTTTCGCACATTCCCTTTTGCCAAGGTGTGGGAGCTAAAAAATAAGCTAAAAGCTGTTTGTTCGCTCTCACAATGTTCTTGTGCTCTGCGCTTACTTGTCGGACAATAGTTTTTTAAGCTTTTTGCGTAGATTCTGCTTGTCTTCTAAGCCATTTAAGCAGGCCTTGGCAACTGTTTGTTCTACCCTGAATGCATTGGTTGAAAGTGGGTATACTGGTTTTGTGCGAGTGTATGTAACAGGCAGACTTCATAATTCTTCTTTCCAAGTCCAATTTAGGGGCCATCTCCTAGTCGGACACTCCCGACTGTAGTCCCCTCACTTGTTTCTTAACAACAACAGAAATAAAATGCAACTGGCTTGTTGAGGTATTAAAGTATTGTTCTCTGCTGCATTGTCGAGCTTAACTGTTAAGTGTTTTGATGCTCTGAACCACTCGTCGTCAATTATTTCTGTTGAGTGCTGCACTTGAGTTGCGAAGTCAGGAAATCGCCTTACTGATATCTTCAGCTTTGCATTCTGCTGGCAACATTTATGAGCTTAGTTTATTTGTTGCACAATTAAAGTGTTGTTTGATGCGAGTATTCATCGATTTCACTCCGGTGTTGTTCTGTCGTCCAAAAAATCATCTATGCCTGCATCCATATGCGCAGAATTGATTACAGTTCTCTGAACTGCTCCCCACGCACACACACGCACACACCGCCCCGCCCCCGCACTGGGCTACAGCCATCGCCCACATCTCACAGCTCAATTGCATTTGTTCAACATCAACGAATCGTTCGAGGGGTGATTTGGGTGATTTTCGGTGAATTGGGTGGTTGAGTGGAGGTGTCGATTCTTGGGCGAGCGGGCACTAAAATGGAACAACAAACTGAACGCCGTGCGTCATCCGGGACAATTCAATTGGCCGATTGGTCCGCACCTGGAACTGGCAACTGAGCCCCCAGCACACGAACTTGCCAATGTCGAACACACTCGGCGACACGTCAGGCGGGCGGCATAGATGGATCCATTCCGTGGCTGTACAGTCAGCCAGTAGCCGGGATGACGCTGCACCACGACGCACTGGGGCAGCCGACAACGCCAACGCCAACGACAACGCTAACAACAACAACAACAACAACACAAACTGCCAATTAACTCAAAAAAGCCGCTGCGATGGCTACGCCAACCGAGGCATTAGAACTGAGCAGACCCATCGAACAGAGACGCAATAAACGCAAAAAAAGATTCATAAAGGGGAAATAGAATAGAAAAGGGCAAAAAATACAGAAGGGCACAATGTCATCTTGAGGCTGCTGAAGATCACATACCCTTTCAATTGTCTGCTTAAGTTGGGCAGCTAACAATTTCGACTCGCAAATTCTCATTTTATTTACATTACATTGATATTTGAAAATATTCATATATATTTCTGTTTCTGATTTATTTTTTAACCATCGGAATACAAAGTATTGTGTAATTTGTTTTTTTTTTTTATATTTAATTGAATAAAAGATGTCCCGGGGCAAAGTTAGAATCATCCGTGAAGAACCTGGTTCAAAAGCTCTATAAATATCTTATGCAAACAAAACGGAAAAAAAACAATTTATTACATCTAATAAAAGCTTTATATAATTTTGTATATTTATATTGTAGGCAGTATACAATATAAATATTATGGCAAAACCATACACTTTTTTTTAGTCAAAGCTTTAGTCACTCACCCACTGTTAGGGTATACACAGAAAAAAAAAAGCGAGAGAAACTAATGTTAACTTGTGCTGCATTGCGTCGCAGAAATCAATTAAAAATTCTATGATTTTACACTTGATTGCCTGCGTTTTGGATCGCCAAGGTAACGTCCACGACAACGACTGCGTCACTGGCTGGGGATTTGCAGCAGCTGGTGCCACCGCCCCCCCCCCCCATTCGGCTGGCTCTCGTCCTCGTCCTCGGCGCTCGGTGCTCAGCTGCGCATTTAAAAGCGGCTCAACTTTAGCTGAAAGCATGAGAAAACAAATGCAACATCGTATGCACAAGGATATGCCCGGTGGGCGATGCCCAACCTGTCCAAGGACCCTTCTGACAGCCAATTAGGCAACGAGTGCTGCCATCGGTAATCTCTAGTACAACAGCTCTTGTTCCTTCTGCCACAACAGCTGGAGGAGTATCGAATATTTTTATTTTTGTTAAGGCAATTCCGTCAACAACTAAGCAACTTGCAGGTCTCAACGAGCATTACAATTATCAGTTAGTTCGGTTCATACTGCGATAAGCCTCTCAGTTGTGAAAACCTGTTGCGTATCCTCTTCAGAGATATCTCAGTTATAAAGTCTAAATAATATCAATTTAACCAACATAATTATTTTTATTATTATGCTTTAATGTACAGAATATATTTATAAACTATCTGCCTAACTATTTAATATATTTTTTATTTTTTTTCATTTTATATTTTCAATTAATTTGTGTAGGCATTTAATGCATAAAACTGATTCCTTCCTTTTTTTCGATTTTGTCCTGCTTTTTATACATATTTATTTTCTATTTTATATTTATTGAAGAAACTTGAATTTTTCTCGTTTTATTTGTTGTGCTTGGTTTGGTTTAGCTGCAATTTTTTGGTTAATCGGCACTCAAATACTTTTGTACGCAAGAGTATCGGATCAATGGGCTTATCGGCTTTATAATGTCGGCCGTGGACACACTGTTCATCTGTTCGACGGCTGTTGCTTATTTGGCTTAATCCCCATAAAATCTCCGACAATGTGTTAATTACATGCCCTTCAATAAAGTGTAATAAAGCGTTATATTACAATTTTCAATTTCTTATAAATATATAATATTTTTATATATTTTTAGTTCTACTTTCAAATATCACTTTATTGACATTTTATTACCTATATTTTTAAGAGAGGGCTATTGTACAGAGACCTTATAAAAGTTAGACAGATTTTATATTTTTGATGTTGGCACAGAAATAAAGTTTATGGGATAAGATATTAAGACAAGACTATTTATTTAAAAATGGATGGTATGTGGAATAAAGTTAAAAAGATAATACAATATATGATTTTGTGTTTATGATTTTAAATTTAGAAATGACAAAATTGAGTAAATATCTGTAGCTAATATATGAATAACTAGAGCTTCATTTGAAATAGGAAGGGGCGAAAGTATTGCGCATTTTGTTTGTTGTTCAATTCTTTTTTTGATCAAAGATTTTAAGCTGTAATTAAACAAAGCAAAAATTGCATGGCACATCTGTGTCTGTGTGTGTGTGTGTGTGGGTGAGTGTCATATGTTTATAATACCCAAAAGAATTTAACACATTTTAGTACAAATTAAATATTTAATGTAACAACAAATTGATATTTGAATTATTAAAATGGAAAATAATGCGCCGTCATGTTCAGGCATGTGATGTGATGCGTGTGTGTGGGTGTGTGTTTTGTGTGTATGTGAAATTTGTGAAATTTAACAAACACATTTGCGTCTAGCTGACGGCTGCTGGCATTTTTGTTTATTTGTATGGCGGAAATATCAGCGACAAAGTTACCAAAAATATTGAAAACAAATAAAATAAAATTTGCATAAATACATGAATGCTTTTTATGTGCAAATGTTTGTGTGTGTGTGTGTGTGTGTTGCGTGTTTTTAATCCCTAAAGCACTGGATTCAAATAACAACAACAACAATGGCAACAACAATGCACAGCTGCAACAAATTAACAACATACATGCCGCCAAGCTGCAAAAAGCCAAAAACATGCCAGTTGTTTATGCACACACGAGCACACACACACACACCCACACACACACACACACACACCTGTGCTCTAACGCCTAACATGCTCATATATATTTATTCATATATAGACTTTTGTATTTGTATTTGAACAATGTGTTGCCAGTCTGAAGTTCTGTTCATGGTCATGTCATGAGATTAAACACAAATCTTTGGATACATTTTGTTGGTTTGCCCCAAAAATACCAAATGATGCCCCAAAAAATGTCAACAATTTGTTGTTTATTTGGCCATTTTGTAATCAGCATTTTAGCCATGGCAATAGCCTCAAAGAACTGCATCTATTTTGACCGCAACAGATCGGATTATGCGCATATTCAAAACGGAATTCAAATTCATGAAAAAAAAAACGAAAACAAAAATTCATTTTTTATGAAATTCCATGCGAATAATATTTGAATTAGCCAAAAATCGAATTTCACTTCTAACATATTAATTTATTTATATCAAACGTTTTTGGGTTTTTATTTGATTTTTATGAGATTTTCATTTAAATTTGTTATTACTTTTAAAAATGTGTAATTACTTTTTAATGTGGTTGGGTAGTATTGTTTATCAGCCGAACATTGAAGCCGTTAGCATACAAGAATTTTCCTAAACATGTTGTCAAAAATATTTGGGTAAGGATTTACTTTTTTATTGCAAATAAACAAAATAAAAAAAGTGTTAATTATTAATAATTAATTTTTTAAAAAGAAAAATTTTCTTTTAAGCTGGCAAGAATATGGCAACTGGGCATTTTGCTATAAAAAACTAGGGTAAAGAACCATTAATCGTACCAAATTGACAATTTTTTGGGTTCCCGCTCTGAGGTCTCAATAACGAAGAAGCTTTGATGACACTGCGAACAGAGTATTGCACAGTCGGTTGTGGCCAACGTTCTTAATCGTTAGAGAATGGCATTGTGGTTAGTCTAAGCCGCCTAATCCCTAATGCTGTACCCATATAAAATGCTAAAAATAATGATGTTGATCTGTGCACAGTGCCTGCGTTCTATTTGAAGCCATGTTCTATTCCGCATTCTGTGTGTGTATGTAGTATGGATTCGTTAGATGCATTGATTAAAATTAAAATGTATCCTGGCAGCAATCAGTGCTTGGGGCTATTGTGGAGCGGGGAGTTGGGGGAGAGGGGAATGTGTGTGACAACAAATTGAAGCCTCAGACAGAGAATCAGTTGCAGGGATTTGGTTTGGTTTCGGTGTAACGGGCATTAATTTAGTTGAAATAATTTATTAAATTATATAAAAGCAAACAAATCAATGAAAATGAAAATGAATAAATAAATCAGTTTTACAATATGCTATGCGGCCAACAACAACAGCAACAAAAATAACAATGAGAAACAAATTCAAATATGCAAAACATTTTCATATTTTGCAAGGCAAACAATTTCTGTGTAAATAGAAAGTTTTGGCCACATATTGGATTTGCGGTATTTGATAGTTTATCAGTTATAAATTACTCATACACATTCTTACATATCTATGCAACCAATATGACTTGCCGTTGAGCCAGTGCATAAAACTTTGTGTAGGTGTGATTATGTACTTAGGTGTGATTAATTGGCAGCCAATGGCGTAGTTGCAGTTGAAACACTCGAAGATATTAATTAAATCTAAGAGTACAATGATGCCGCTATTCCAAGGATGCACGAGTCTGTTTGTACAGAATGCCTGTGGGAGCGTAAAATATTACAATAGTTTCTAAATAAGAGCAAATATGGACTTCAATTTACAAAAGCATAACAAACGGACAAGCTTACTAAAAGGTACAATTTTAACTAAATATCGCTCGAATTGAATTAATCGAACCAAAAGCTAATCTCTTGCAATCAAACCGGTTGCCAATTATATGTTAAATATATCGATTTAAGGTTCTGTTTCTTAAACGGAATCAATTGTCAAAAAATAGCCATAATCATATTTTCTTCCTGCCATTGATTTAAATGTATATTATTTATTTATTATATATAGTTTATTTATTATATTGCTTATATATAAATAAATGTAGATACATTAAATTTTAAATTCAAGAAGAAAACTGTGACATGTTTCTCCGGCCACTTTAAAGCGATTTAAGTGCAGCTGAGGAAAATGTAATCGCAAAGTAAATTCAGCGCATTCGTCTGTTTCAATTTCGATCAAGGTTAAATTAGTAGAGCCGCCGCAATCGGGTGCCTATCTGGCAGTCAGTCACCTGGAGCTATACGTTTCCAGCAATAATAACAAAGCAATCGGAAGCAGCGGAAATCAACAGCAAACAGAAAGGCAAACAGAAAGGCAAACACAGCCGGCAAACGCAAACGCAGCGCAATCGCCGCTTGGCTGCATTCGCATCTTTCGCCGTGGAGCATGCCAGGCTCCGACTGGCTTAGATGCCCCAGCCCCACCCGCCCCACTCCAATGCAATCTCCTGCTGCTGCCCCAGTGACAGCAGCGTCCGCCTGTTGCTGACAGTTTTCTTTGCTTTGGATTTTCCTTTTTTCATTTTCGCTGTTTTTTCCTTCTTTTTTTTTGTCGCGTGCGCGCGCGAAAATTAGGAAAATATTGTTTTGCTTCTTTTTTTTTGCCGTTTTGTCGAATGCTTTGCGTATGGATATTTATTTATTTTTTTGAGCGCCCGAATAAGCGGATTTCAATTGCAATGCCGAATCAAAGTGCCGCCGTCAGGCGGTAGACGCTGCACAATGGCCAATTGGTGGCAACAATGAAAAGCGCCGGAAACAGCAACGGTTCGGTAAATGGTGTGGGCGTGGCAGTTGGGCCAGCTTTCAAGCTGGGCGGATTTCAGTTTTTGGCTTGAAAAATGCAAACGATGCATATCGATAAGCTGTAAGCGCTCAACGATATAACGTTTTATTTTTCGCGTATTTTGAGTTTGAATATTTAAAATGCAATAATAACACAAATATTGTCAATTGTATTACAATTTTAGAATAACCTAAAAAAAAGACAAACTTTAGAATGTACATCTATATTTAATTTGGCGCTGTGGAAAAGTGTTATTGTCAATCCAAATTTGAGCGGTATAAAACTAATTTCATTTTATTCCTAAAATTACGACGAAATTTCACTTAGGTATATTCTTAAATTCTGAATAAAATAACAACAGTAATTTTCATAATTACAGTAATGATAACTGAAAATAGTTTAATTTTTTCTTTATTTATAAAAGTAAAAAGTTTTTTTGATTGAGCATTTTGTATTTTTCTAAAATAAGGAATATTCTTGGCTTGTTTCCTCCAATTATATTAATACAATATTTATCAGGTTTAATAACGTGATCTAGCAATTACTTGATAAATACAATTTTAAGGGTATTTAATATACTCAGTAGTCGAGCTTAGTCCTTTATTATATATACATTTTCAATTTCACTAAATTTAGTATTTTAAGTACAAGTAAAATTAGCCCTTCTTAAGGTTTTACTCACATTTCTTCGATAAAACACTGTGTTTGTATCTTAAATTTCGAGTTTTTTCTCTGAGATTTGCGGTCTGCTGATAGCAATAATAACTAACTTATCTATCAAATTACACAATCTGCTTAAATATATCTGCATAAGTAATTATCCATTGAAGAGCAACTCGCACTTGAAATATTTAACAGACAAACTACTCGCCTTCAGGCTTCTGGCTTTCAGCTTTCAGATTTCCGCTTTCGAATGCGCGCGCCAGACACGAACAAAAGGTTCAGCCTCCATTAAGCGGCCCAGCACACACACACACACACACACACACACACACACACACACACATACACGGCCGCCCCACAGCCACACAAAACTCAATTCTGTGTACTTTCCCATTGGAACTGGGCCCTGTTCATTTTTTATGTATTATGCTTTATTTGTATTTGATGTTGTTGTTGCTGTTGTTGTAGTTTTGTGAAAGCTGTTGTTGTTGTTTTAAATCCATTAGGATATGACAACCCCTGCTTAAATTCAATTAAATTGTTTTCTCTTTGGGTTTACATTTCTTGGCAACTTTATAATTGTTTCATGTGTTTAAACCACCAACTACGAGCGGCGTGTACGACAGTGCCCCGAGTGTAGAAGGTCGTGAATCAAACCATGGCGGGGGAGGGGCGGCGGATGCCACCAAGGCGCAAAGCTAAAACCCAAGCAGCATAAGAAATAACTGGCCAAGAAAAATACACAGAACCAAACCCGAACCCGAATACAATTGAATGCGAATGCCACCAAAATCGGAGCTGAGCTACAAAAAAAATATATACACAAAAAAAAAAAATACGAAGTTTTCAGTAGCCTCAAGAGATTTTTTCCATTTGCTGTGCACATCCCCCCACCCAGGCCACCCAAAACAGCCACCTCCTTCAGCCGAGTTCGTTTCGTTTCGGTTTGCTTCCCGTTGTTGTCGCTGTTGTTGTTGCTGTTGTTTTGTAAAACAATCAACAAAATAAAAAGTGAAATAAATAATAAAAAAGCGAAACGACATGAACCAAACAAAAAAATAAATAAAAATAAATAAATAAAAATAAAAACAAAAAAGATGTGGTGGGAGTCAGTCACAGCAAAAAAATCACAGTTGAAATTTGAATGCGCTACAATTTTGGCAATCGGTTATATCGATATCGCAAGTTTGTCAGTGGGAAAGCTTAAACAAATACAAAAGTTTCGTATGTAAAATCAGGCATATTTTCCTGTAGGCTAAATGCTAAACAAATATATTTTGCATATATGAAGTTATCAAGCCTTAAGTCTAGTAAGTATATAAATGATATTTATTTGTTTTTTATTTATTATTATATTACTTATTACTATTTTTATATTATTACTAATATAATATTTTTTTTCTAATTTTATTTTAATTATTATTAAAATACAATCCAAGATACATATTATATTATAAACCTATTATAATCTTTAATTTAAAAAAACTTGGTAACATTTTATCATTTGATTATTTGCTCTATCTGATGCCCGAATCAGCATTGATATTTGAAGATAGTTCGCATTCCAGAAGACGCACTCCCTGCATACACACAAAATATACGAATCTTTCCATTGCCACTCACTCAACACTCGGCGACATATCTGCTGTGTGTGTGTATGTGTGTGTATAGGCTGCACTACTGGCCGGGGCTCTCGCATGGCGTTATCTTTGCCCCAGCCACGGCTCGTATTTTATACCATTTCATCTTTATCATGGGTTCGTTTTACTTTGTTTTCTCGCATTTGTTGTTATTGTTGCTGTTGGTGGGCGTCCTTTTGGCCAACGGTTCCTCGCCCACAATTCCGCACAGTGCGACGCCCCCGTCAGGTCGCGAAATCACGGCATAACTCGCGCAGCAGCCCCCGCACGGCAACAGCCACCCCGGCCAGGTACCACGGGTGGACGGCAGCGGGGGCGGGGGGATGGGCCCCGGCTAACTGGCAGCATTTTTACATGTGGTGACTGTGACGTCGACATCAGCCGGCGGCTGACGGACCAGAAAATAAGCATTCACCTTCGCCGTTGATGTTTTTGGCGTGCGGTAAATGGCGGGGCCGGGGCCAAGTAGCGGGTGGGGGGTGGGCGGTGGCGTATGGGGGGTATTTGTTGGCTTGTCCCGCTGTGTGTAGTGTACTTTTGGTTACTTGAGTGGCGGCGGCGGCAAATGTTACAAATATTTGAAATATTTAAAATAGCACGCACACATGTGCAAACACAGATACACCCGCACACACACACACGCACGCACGCCTCCTCTGCCCTTAAACACACACATACCCACACACTCGACTATGTAGTGTGCCATGTGGGTGGACCTAAAAGTTTCTCACCGAGACCTTTTTGCATTATTAATGGCAAATTTCAATTAGCCTTTTGCAGTAAACGCAACAGACCAAGAATCCAAATTACAGGGCGAGGGCTGATCGAAAACTTGCGAAGAATTTCGAATTTATTTGAAAGAAAAGAAAAGAAAAGAAAAGATGGAATGGAGAATTTTCAACAGTGGTTAGTTTAAGAAATTGTGCTGGTTAATGACAGGAGCGCCAAAAAGAAATAACATAATAGATATATATGGCCTGAGAATAGACCGTAAGATAACTTTTTAGTTTTTCGTTCATTATCAGAATAATCTTTATCTTCACTTTAATTATTTATTAGAAATATAAAAAGTTTTTTTTTATAATTTTGATGTTGATAATATTATCTATTAATATTATATAATATTATATTAATTTAATGAGTTGATGAAAATTAAAAATTGTAGAATCGATAAAAGTTAAACCTACAATATAGAAAAAAGGGTAAGGACAAGTTCATTTCGGAAAGCTTAGTAGGAAAGTAGGCTAGTATTCTAAATTATTCCATTAAGAGCGTGAAAGATAATGAAAAATTTTCTGATCAAATTTTATCAATACCTTAGAAGTATCTTAAAACAAACTTAGTATCTTAAAACAAAATATTATATCATAATAATTATATCATAATTCGAATTTGCATTTAAAATATAAAATTCGATTGATATGCGATTGGCCAATTTATTGCATATCGGTCTGGTGGTAGGGTCAGCGAGGTGAACGCACTCAGTTTGGTTTTCTATTTTCAATGACGGACTATTTGATCGACCCTCGGGCAATGGCAATTTTGTGTGTGTTTCGTTTGGCACACAAGTCAAAAGCTGAAAGTCAATTCCAGCCCCCCAGTTCCAGCGTGTGCACCTGTGGACATATTTTAAAGCTCAGTTGGCTGAATGTGTGTTTATAAATGTATATGTGTGTGTGTGTGGACCAGGCAACCAGCAGGGCCCCAGCCACGCCCCTGGTCGCGAGTTTTGGGAGCACTTGAAGGCGCAGCAAAATTTTTTGCATGCCATGTATAATAATGTATGCCTGTGTAAAAGTTCGTGTGCGTGTGTGTGCCAAAGGTAAGCACTTCCGTTTCCGCTTTCATGATGTTCAGCCCACACACACACACACACACACACACACACACATACACTTACACGGGTGCATTAAGCAGCCTTGTCCTTTGGCCAGTAAAAAGCAAAAAAAAAAAAAAACAAAATAATAATACGCAGCCTGAAAGTTCGCCGGGTTGGCTTTGCATTTATGTTGTGGCCAGGCGGGCCACGCCCCCGCACCCATACGCCCACACATAGCCCGCAAATCTAAATTATTTAAAGATAATTTGACTGGGCGCCCGTTTGTAGTTGTCGTTGTTATTGTGGCTCGTATTTACATAAATGAAACGTCAAAACAAAATGCACAAAAAAAAAAGAAGGAAAAACCCACAAAAGAAAGAGATAGCGACAACGCCACAGCAAGCAAGCGAGAGAGATGCAGAAATATGCTTTGCTTGTTTGCGGTTATGTTGTGCCTGTGTGTGTGTGTGTGTGTAATGCTTTCTTTTATTTAATTCGACTGATCCAATCCTTTGTTGGTGCTCCACCCGCAGCATGCCAGCCCTGTCTGCGTGTCCGCCCGGCCGTGCCCGGCATTGGGCAACCTCGGCGCCGTCGACGGGCGACATCGTCGTCCTCGTCTTCCTGTCGTCATCGGCGAACGTCTGCGGCTCCTGCGGCAAATTAAAATTAGTTGTTTACTTTGCGCAACATAAACAAATAGGGACAACGATGATGGCGACGAGGATGAACTTCAAGTCCGGCATTGGAGCCGGCGAGCGTCTATTGAAGCATTGCAAGAAATTCGTTTTAAGTTGCCAAAATGCAAATTGAATTTGAGGTACATTTGCCCAGGGCGTGCCAATTCAAGTCATTCGGGCTGCGAATGAGTGCACTCAAACATGTTCGCACACAAAATCAAAGTAATTGCAATTAAACTGCCACATGCAGATAGTTGGCCACACTGAAAATGACGATCGCTACAAGGCGCGATTAATCTGACTTTTTAAAAAAAAAACATTTATTTTTTTTTTTATTACAAATAAACATATTTCTGTGGAACAGATATACATATGTAATATAGGAGTTGTCCGATTATAAAATTCTGGCAAGCGAGCAGCCAAACATGGAGACTATAGCAAAAGATACAGATACAAAAAAGCAGTTGCAAACTACTTCTTTGGAGTGAACCCAAATGTAATTGGAAATATTATAAATTGTATAGTATAAAAAATCAAAGTATTATTGAAATATCTTAAAATATGTAAATTTAAAGATCAAGGGCAAAACTTTATTGAAATATATAAATATTAATTGGCCTTTAAATATAGATTTATATATGTATAGTTGTACAAATAATATATTCATTTATTTTTAAAAAATATAAATTACATGTTTATTTATATGTAAATTGAGGTCGTTATAGCTGATTGCACATTGAAAGCGAAGGAATAAAGTAGTTGCTGCCTAACAGGAACCTTCGAGTTAAGAAGAATTACAAATTTGCGATAAAATAATTATATAAATAATAATAAATTATAAGCCATGAATTTCTTGAATTTCATGAATATCAGAAAACATCTCAAAAAGCCCTAATTACCAGCGGTTGCAGAGTGCGAGTCATGACTGTAGCAACAAATATTTATGAAATGAATATTGTATAAATTATGCGGTTTAATAAAAAGGGCAAACAGTGCGTACTATTTGTATGCCCACAGCCCAGATGCGAAGCGCACGCATTACCAATTCCACTTGGCTTGCCTAATGAGCCTTCTTCTGCACACACTTGACCAACTTTTCGGGCACACCCTAATACATATATGCACGTGTTTGCGTGTGGGTGTGTGGGTGTGTGGGTGTGCGTGTGTGTGTGTAGGTTTTTGTGTGTAAAATGGCGCCGCATCGCCACGGGATTAACTGGCGCTGGCTGCTTGAGGGATAATAAGTGCATTGGAGCATCAAATCAATAAAACGCGCACATTGCGCGTGGTGGACAGCGCACACACACACGCACACACACACGCACACCCACTTCATGTGCGGGCGGAGAGTGGGTGGGTCGCCTGGTCGCAAGAATTCGCTGCATCAGTGGCTGCAATTGCGAAACATTGTTAATTTATGCAAATTTAGCCACCGCCGCCCGCTTTGTGCAACGCCAATGAGGCAAGAGCGCTGCACTGAAAGCCGCAGCGGCCGCCGCAGCCGCGGCCGCAACGCCAACAACATTAACGCAGTTGCAGCGCGGCCAGAGCCACCGACACGACTTGCATAATTTGGCGTGCAAGGGGCGTGGTCGGGGGCGGGGGCGGCGTGAAATACGCCTGACAACGCGCCTTTGCTTGATTTGCATGCTGCTGCCAGCAACTCTGTCTGTGTGTGCGTGTGTGTGTGTGTGTGCGTGTGTGTGTGCGTGTGTGCGTCCTGGTTACATTTTTGTCAACGTCAACTGGGGACACCGACAGATCCGCCAGCCACAGGCTCAACTGGGTGCACAGCGAATTAGCACGTCGACTGTTTGCCTCTTCGCCAGTCAAAATGAGGCCGTTAGATGTGCAGAGTGTGCCCAGACTAATGCGAAGTGGGGCAAGAAGCGGAAGCAGCAGTCGGAGTAGGCCAGCAGAAAAGACAGTCATTTTAGCCAATAAGCTGAGAGACCTCGATAAGTTTTTGAGGAGGTGATTTTAGTTAGTTCATCGAAATGTTAAGAAGAGGTAGTGAAAAATATATGGATTGATTTGGGTTCAGGTTCGGCTGTCTCTTTTCAAACTGGTTCGGTTCAAATTTAAAAAATTATGATTGAAACCTTGTAGGACCAATGATATTTCAGTTATCTATGCTAGTTAGATTAGGTCTGGTACAATTATATTGGATAAGGTTTGATTAGCGTAAACAAGGTTAGGTTTAAAGCACACTTCAAAAAATCGGAACATATATAACACAAGCCCAGAAATATTAATAGTCGTTGAAACTAAATTTAAAAAATATCAATTTGGAAAACTAAAGAGCTGGGACTTTTTATTATTAAACACTAAGTTTAAGCAAGAGAAAAGCTTATACCCTTCTAACACTTATTCTATTCTTATTCTATAAAATTTAAAAACTTTATATTATAACTTCTTCCCATTCACATTATATATAATAAACTCAATTCTTTATGCAAATGAAGCAGGAATGGGATAGTTCGTAAAGCAATTTGTAGTACGCATTGTCGGTCGAATGTAAGGCCTTCAGCTTCCGAATGTACCGAATATGAAAATAAAAAATATAAAAGAATTGATATCTCATTTGTGCGTAATGTTGCACACTTTGTGGCACACAGCGGCAGGCGATAAGCCAGCAAATTGACGCCAATTATAAAATATATGTATCGCATACGTGCGTGTGCGAGTGTGTGTGTGTGTGTGTGTGTGTGTGTGTGCACCATATGATAATACAAATATATGGCTAACTGTATTTATTGTATTGTCTAGACATGAAAAACCGCAGTGCCTGCATTGCATTTGCGTTTTTATTTAATGGTTTAACCGCATTAAATGAAGCAACTGACAAAAAAGAAAGAAACAACGGTTCAGGTGCAAATGGTTGACCCGCGGATATCCTGTAATATAATGTAATATTTTTACTTACAGTCATCTGTGTATCATAACATTTACTTATTATCAAAAAGATAGAAAGTAAATAAAGAGAAATTATAAAAAAAAGGAAAAAAAAAAGCTATTTAAAAACTTATGTTTTTCTTATTCAATTAAAATTACAAAAAAAAAACAATTTAATTTAAAATCTAATATAATAAGTATGTGTGTGCATATAATACATACTATATAGTAATGGGTATGCCCTTGCGGGTCACACTCTTAAAATACCCTTTTCAGCAAATTTCACTGGATATGCGGCATTAAAAAAGACGTTTAATTGTTCAATTTTATGCAATTGCCGACTTCAAAGGGCATACGCAATGCGATCCGTGGACGGGTGCCTACAAAGTGCAGTGCAATTTTTTATTTGATGTACGCCCCCCCTCCAGTTTGGTAATATTACAGCGCCAGCTTTTGGGAATCGCCAGATGTTGAGCTTCTGCTTACAATTGCTGCCAACCGGCTGGCCTGCAAAGGTCTTTGGACCCGGGCCCATAAATAATGCCTAATACCCGGCGATTGTCTGGTATACAACTCGAACGACAGTCAACGGATGGGCCGAGCCTGTCCAGATTTTGGCTCGTGCATTCACATAACTGACGTCGCTGGCGCTCGTCTTATCTTGATGGATCTTTCAGCGGAGTGATAAGCATTACTTGGACAGCATACGGCTGTAATCTTGAACCGGTCGCTCTCGCTTATCGCCGTCGAATTCATGATCATGATCACTGCTGTTGTTATTTCCACCTGTGCCGCTGCTGCTACTTCAGATTCCCGTTAGTATTTACCAGCGTTTGGCCTTATCAAAAAGCTTGCGAAAACATACGCAAAAGTCACAAAAGCTGCAAACGAAACAAACTCGAGCGTTGGATGGGCCGGCATAGCTGAGTGGGTTTGCCTGCGTCACGAAAATGGGGCTAGCAGACCCGCTGGCAAACAATTGCTTGGAAACAGCTACACAGCCACAACTGTCTTCGCGTGTGTGTGTGTGTGTGTGTGTGTGTGCAACATGAACTCCCCAGATAAGCCAACTAGCGCTTAGTCATAATCTTTGCAGAAATCCACTTTGAAGCACATTTCCGGCCAGCCACGGCCCACTTATCAATTTCAAATCTGTTTTCTAATGCTCTCAGCGGGGGTATTTCTGATCAAATTAAATAAATGTAATTATATAGTTATTCTTAAATATATAATAGTGTCAGTTTGAACCTCTTCTCTCAGCTTAGCGGGGCTAAAGATATTTCACCATAACTAGTAATATAATTTTATAGCTATTTTTAAATCACATAAACCTGTCCAAACTAAAAATCATATGGTGAAATATCATATAGTAGATCATACAGCTTTAGTATAAGCAATTGAAAATACAGTTTTAACCAAAATAGTTGAACTCAACAAAAGCTCGTTAAACATTCATTAAGATGAGTTTTTTTTATTAGCTTAGATTTAAAGCTGGCTGAAAGGGTAATTTAAATTCGATACAGCAAAATATTTATTTTTGTTTTTTCGTGTTTTTTTCCCCCAAAAATTTGGCAAATAGCGCAAATTTGTCACAGGAAATGCGCATCCCACTCGTGTGTATTCTTTTTTGTTATTTTTTGTTTATCAAATGCTACTCGAGGGGTTTACTTGTTTAGCTTAAGATTACGTACGGCAGTTAAACACATGTGTGAAAGATCATCATTGGCTCAACTTAATGACCATCGGAAGCTTCGAGATAATAGCGTTTATTAGCTTTAATTACTTTTATTATTATTTGTTGCACGAGCACTGATTCACATTACCTGCTAAAAATCTAGCATTAAAAACGACATATAATTATTATGTTAATTACTGGGAATTTCGTGTCGATAACAAACTAACAAGGCCTTTTCACAGCTTGTTAAACTAAGCCAAGTTAAACCCATTTAATTTACAACTATTTTTATTTGTTCTCTGTCTTGTTTTGTGTCTCTTATATTTGGACTGTCTGGAAAAATTGTTGGTTGAAATGATTTCTTCAAGATATGTGATTTTGAGTTATTGATATTTTACAGGAATAACTTAAATTTCTCCTATGCAGTTTTATGTGTTAAAAATATTGATTTATATAACATTTAATAATAACAATAAGTCTAATCAAAAGTAAATTTAAATTGTAAATAAATAATTGAAAACTAGTGAACATAGTTTATCGTAGAATGCCAGAGTTCTGTTTATTATTTAAAGTTTTATCTATACGACGAATTGTTTTTTATTCCATTACGTCAGACGATATAAAAACCAGCCAGAACTAAAAATATCCATCGAAAAAAAAAAAATTAAATAAATAGATCTACCAAGAGTAGTCGAAAAAAGAAGTCGCAAACAGCTTTAGGCCGCCTCAGATTTTTTTTAGCTGCAATATCATAAATTGGTCGCAAACTTATCTGGGGCAAACAAAGATAATCATTGGCTATTTACATAGCGTCAGCGAGATTCGCCCGAGATAAGTGCAGATGTTGGGTTTTTGAATAAAAGCGACTAACTAGCTCATACAAGGGATAGTAACGATTTTTCACTCGAACCAAACACATTACAACGACGATGACGAAGAAAATATTCAGTTTTTTGATAATACTTTTGGTAATTGCATTTATTTAACTAACGCGCCAAAGAACCCAAAACCCGATATCCCGTTCCCCACATCGTCATGTCAGAACCTCAAATCAAAAAATTCTTTGAAATAATAATGAATAACCCTTTTTTTGTTTCTGTTACTGATGAGTTGTATTTTATTAACCATTTTGTGTGGCAACTTTACGGGCTTTTGGATACGCGTGACTAAAACCAAACAAACTAACAAAAGCTGCCGGGATTCTTGCTACTTTGGATAACGTATTTAGCACTCGGCGGCGACTTGAAAGTATCCTATGCAAGTGAAACTAAACCAGTGTAATTGTTACGGTCCCGAGACTCCGACTTGTGACAAACAGTGCACCAGTGCGACCCGCTGCCCAATTATACTAAATTCCATATTTTCTCTCTCTCTCTCTCTCTCTCTCCACCCTTTAACCCACAGTTAGACGGACTGATCGGCAGCCAAAATCAGGCCACACACGCCAATGCACAGATCATAACCGTCACTTGCAGCGGCAGAGCGGCGATCTGCGTGGGACCCAATACCTACCAGGCATGCGTCTCCAATGTGGCCACCGGGAGTGTCCGCAGCTGTCCGGTCAATACGCGCTGCATCAACGACGGGCTGGAGATTTGTGTGCCCGTCAAGGTCGATGAGGAGGCGTCAGCGGCCGTTGCCAAGATGACAACGGTCACCGATCATCCGATTGTTGGTGGCGGTTCGGCGGCTCTCATCGAGTCCACCACCAGCTCTGTGCTGCCCAACAGCACTGCGGGCCTGGCAGCGCCCACAACGACGACGAGTGCTCCGCCCATTGGCACAAGTCCGGTGCCCGCTGAGACGACCAACGTGCCAGTGGTAGTAACTACAGATGCGCCCCTGACCACAACTGCACAACCGGTCGCCGACACAACAACTGGGAATACAGTGCCCGACGTGCCGGTGGAAAGCACTACCGACGCCACGTGGGTTCCAACAACGACCATTGATCCCAATTGGGAAACCAGTACTCAACCACGTCCGACAAAACCCACGAAACCAACTACTGAAGGCACAACATCATCCCCTGTCGACCCCAATGTACCAGTGGACCCATCTGCACCAGTTGACCCAGAGGGAACAACGTTGCCTCCAGTGAACCCAACTGAACCAGTCGATCCCAACGCACCGGTAGATCCCAATGCACCTGAGATAACAACTATATCCCCAGTGGACCCCAATGCACCAGTTGATCCCAACGCACCATTGGACCCTAATGCACCAGTGGGAACAACTATATCCCCAGTTGATCCCAACGCACCATTGGACCCTAATGCACCGGTTGATCCCAATGCACCTGAGGGAACAACTATATCCCCAGTGGACCCCAATGCACCAGTTGATCCCAACGCACCATTGGACCCTAATGCACCAGTGGGAACAACTATATCCCCTGTGGACCCCAATGCACCTGTTGATCCCAACGCTCCAGTAGACCCCAACGCACCTGAGGGAACAACTATATCCCCAGTTGATCCCAACGCACCATTGGACCCTAATGCACCAGTTGATCCCAATGCACCTGAGGGAACAACTATATCCCCAGTGGACCCCAATGCACCTATTGATCCCAACGCACCATTGGACCCTAATGCACCAGTGGGAACAACTATATCCCCTGTGGACCCCAATGCACCTGTTGATCCCAACGCTCCAGTAGACCCCAACGCACCTGAGGGAACAACTATATCCCCAGTTGATCCCAACGCACCAGTTGATCCTAACGCACCAGTTGATCCCAACGCGCCAATTGATCCCAATGCTCCAGTTGATCCCAACGCACCAGTGGACCCCAATGCACCTGAGGGAACAACTATATCCCCAGTGGACCCCAATGCACCAGTTGATCCCAACGCTCCAGTAGACCCCAACGCACCTGTGGGAACAACTATATCCCCAGTGGACCCAAATGCCCCAGTTGATCCCAACGCACCCGTTGATCCCAACGCACCCGTTGATCCCAACGCGCCAGTTGATCCCAATGCTCCAGTGGACCCCAACGCTCCAGTTGATCCCAATGCGCCAGTTGATCCCAACGCGCCAGTTGATCCCAACGTTCCAGTGGACCCCAACGCTCCAGTTGATCCCAACGCGCCAGTTGATCCCAACGCGCCAGTTGATCCCAATGCTCCACTGGACCCCAACGCTCCAGTTGATCCCAATGCGCCAGTTGATCCCAACGCTCCAGTGGACCCCAACGCTCCAGTTGATCCCAACGCGCCAGTTGATCCCAACGCGCCTGTTGATCCCAACGCTCCAGTTGATCCCAACGCGCCAGTTGATCCCAACGCTCCAGTTGATCCCAATGCGCCAGTTGATCCCAACGCGCCTGTGGATCCCAACGCTCCAGTTGATCCCAACGCGCCAGTTGATCCCAACGCACCAGTTGATCCCAACGCTCCAGTAGACCCCAACGCTCCAGTTGATCCCAACGCACCAGTTGATCCCAACGCGCCAGTTGATCCCAATACGCCAGTTGATCCCAACGCACCAGTTGATCCCAACGCGCCAGTTGATCCCAATACGCCAGTTGATCCCAACGCACCAGTTGATCCCAACGCTCCAGTTGATCCCAACGCGCCAGTTGATCCCAACGCTCCAGTGGACCCCAACGCTCCAGTGGACCCCAACGCTCCAGTAGACCCCAATGCGCCAGTTGACCCCAACGCGCCTGTTGATCCTAACGCTCCAGTTGATCCCAACGCGCCAGTTGATCCCAACGCACCAGTTGATCCCAACGCTCCAGTAGACCCCAACGCTCCAGTTGATCCCAACGCACCAGTTGATCCCAACGCGCCAGTTGATCCCAATACGCCAGTTGATCCCAACGCACCAGTTGATCCCAACGCACCAGTTGATCCCAACGCGCCTGTTGATCCCAACGCTCCAGTTGATCCCAACGCACCAGTTGATCCCAACGCTCCAGTTGATCCCAATGCGCCAGTTGATCCCAACGCGCCTGTTGATCCCAACGCTCCAGTTGATCCCAACGCGCCAGTTGATCCCAACGCACCAGTTGATCCCAACGCTCCAGTAGACCCCAATGCGCCAGTTGATCCCAACGCTCCAGTTGATCCCAACGCTCCAGTAGACCCCAATGCGCCAGTTGATCCCAACGCACCAGTTGATCCCAACGCACCAGTTGATCCCAACGCGCCTGTTGATCCTAACGCTCCAGTTGATCCCAACGCGCCAGTTGATCCCAACGCACCAGTTGATCCCAACGCTCCAGTAGACCCCAACGCTCCAGTTGATCCCAACGCACCAGTTGATCCCAACGCGCCAGTTGATCCCAATACGCCAGTTGATCCCAACGCACCAGTTGATCCCAACGCACCAGTTGATCCCAACGCGCCTGTTGATCCCAACGCTCCAGTTGATCCCAACGCGCCAGTTGATCCCAACGCTCCAGTTGATCCCAATGCGCCAGTTGATCCCAACGCGCCTGTTGATCCCAACGCTCCAGTTGATCCCAACGCGCCAGTTGATCCCAACGCACCAGTTGATCCCAACGCTCCAGTAGACCCCAATGCGCCAGTTGATCCCAACGCTCCAGTGGACCCCAACGCTCCAGTTGATCCCAACGCACCAGTTGATCCCAACGCTCCAGTGGACCCCAACGCACCAGTTGATCCCAACGCACCAGTTGATCCCAACGCTCCAGTTGATCCCAATGCGCCAGTTGATCCCAACGCGCCTGTTGATCCCAACGCTCCAGTTGATCCCAACGCTCCAGTAGACCCCAATGCGCCTGTTGATCCCAACGCTCCAGTGGACCCCAACGCTCCAGTTGATCCCAACGCACCAGTTGATCCCAACGCTCCAGTGGACCCCAACGCTCCAGTTGATCCCAACGCACCAGTTGATCCCAACGCTCCAGTTGATCCCAATGCGCCAGTAGATCCCAACGCGCCAGTTGATCCCAACGCACCAGTTGATCCCAACGCTCCAGTAGACCCCAATGCGCCTGTTGATCCCAACGCTCCAGTGGACCCCAACGCTCCAGTTGATCCCAACGCACCAGTTGATCCCAACGCTCCAGTAGACCCCAACGCTCCAGTTGATCCCAACGCACCAGTTGATCCCAACGCTCCAGTTGATCCCAATGCGCCAGTTGATCCCAACGCGCCTGTCGATCCCAACGCTCCAGTTGATCCCAACGCGCCTGTTGATCCCAACGCACCAGTTGATCCCAACGCTCCAGTAGACCCCAATGCGCCTGTTGATCCCAACGCTCCAGTGGACCCCAACGCTCCAGTTGATCCCAATGCGCCAGTTGATCCCAACGCGCCTGTTGATCCCAATGCGCCAGTTGATCCCAACGCGCCTGTTGATCCCAACGCTCCAGTTGATCCCAACGCGCCAGTTGATCCCAACGCACCAGTTGATCCCAACGCGCCTGTTGATCCCAACGCTCCAGTTGATCCCAACGCGCCAGTTGATCCCAACGCACCAGTTGATCCCAACGCTCCAGTAGACCCCAATGCGCCTGTTGATCCCAACGCTCCAGTGGACCCCAACGCTCCAGTTGATCCCAACGCTCCAGTGGACCCCAACGCTCCAGTTGATCCCAATGCGCCAGTTGATCCCAACGCGCCTGTTGATCCCAACGCTCCAGTTGATCCCAACGCGCCTGTTGATCCCAACGCTCCAGTTGATCCCAACGCGCCAGTTGATCCCAACGCACCAGTTGATCCCAACGCTCCTGTTGATCCCAACGCTCCAGTTGATCCCAACGCGCCTGTTGATCCCAACGCACCAGTTGATCCTAACGCTCCAGTTGATCCCAACGCGCCAGTTGATCCCAACGCACCAGTTGATCCCAACGCTCCAGTAGACCCCAATGCGCCTGTTGATCCCAACGCTCCAGTTGATCCCAACGCTCCAGTTGATCCCAATGCGCCAGTTGATCCCAACGCTCCAGTGGACCCCAACGCTCCAGTTGATCCCAACGCTCCAGTGGACCCCAACGCTCCAGTTGATCCCAATGCGCCAGTTGATCCCAACGCACCAGTTGATCCCAACGCGCCAGTTGATCCCAACGCGCCTGTTGATCCCAACGCGCCTGTTGATCCCAACGCACCAGTTGATCCCAACGCTCCAGTAGACCCCAACGCGCCAGTTGATCCCAATGCGCCAGTTGATCCCAACGCTCCAGTTGATCCCAACGCGCCTGTTGATCCCAACACTCCAGTTGATCCCAACGTTCCAGTAGACCCCAATGCGCCAGTTGATCCCAACGCTCCAGTTGATCCCAATGCACCAGTTGATCCCAACGCCCCAGTGAACCCTAATACCCCACTTGATCCCAATTCCCCATTGATCCCCAACACACCAGTTGATCCCAATGCACCCACCATTCCTACTGTTCCCTCCATTCCTTCAGTTCCTGGCCGCCCAGGTGGTCCCGGCTTTTGGCCGAATCCATGGGTGCCCAATTACCCCGTGCGCCCAGGACATCCCCGACCAATTCCCCAGCATCCCTTCTGGCCACAACGTCCCCAGCAACCAGGTAACAACAATGGCAATAACAATGGCAACGGACCGAAATTGCCGTCGGGAAAACCCTTCTGGCCCAATTGGCATGACTTGGTGAACAACTGGCGTACATCTAGAAGGCCTGCTCAACCCACCGCTGCCCCCACCGCTGCCCCAACCGCTGCCCCAACCGCTGCCCCAACCGCTGCCCCCACCGCTGCCCCAACCGCTGCCCCCACCGCTGCCCCCACCGCTGCCCCCACCGCTGCGCCCCCGGCTGTCCCCAAGCCAGTCCCAACTGAAGATAACAAGCCGGAAACGAATGAATCTGTGGAGCAACCTTCTTCTGGACCCATCTCCAATGAAAATGGCTCGGTTGAAGAGAGCAGCAAGGGTTCCAAGGACAAGGACAAGCCAAAGTCTGGCGAGGATCAGTCCAAGGAGCAGGAGCAAAAGAAGTCTGGCAACAAGACAAAGGACGAGAAGAAAAAGGACAGCAACAGCAAGTCGAAGGAGTCAAAGGAGGAAAAGGACAGCGATAAGAAAAAGTCGAATAGCTCCGATGAGGAGAAGAACAGCAAGGACAGCAAAAAATCGAAGGATTCCAAGGATACCAAGGACTCCAAGGAGGATAAGGACAACGAGCAGAAAAAGTCCAAAGAAGATGAGGACAACGAGGATCTGAGCTCCAAGGAAAAACGCCAATTCGTGAAGAGCGTCATCAAGAAGCTGAAGGACGAGGATGAATGCGACGAGGACGACGTGTATCCCGATGTGCGTGACTGCCGCAAATATTACCGGTGCGAGATCAAGAAGTCCGGCAAGCACAGGTTCGTCCACCTGCGCTGCGACAACAAGGAGCGCTTCGACTACCGCAGCCTGAAGTGCGTGTCCAAGGACGACGCCAAGTGCCTGCACAAGTAGAGACCCGCCCGAAACGAAGTAAACGGCAACAGAACCGATAACTGTAGCATACACCCTATATAATCTCACAATAAATTCAATGATATTAGCAATGATATATGTGCCTATATGTACTTAATACCTTCTATTTTTTTTTTTTTTGCTTTGTTTATTTATTATAACAATTAGTTTGCCGAATAAAATATAATTTATATATGCATTAACATATAAAGTCGCAACAGTTGGTTGGCTTTGGTTGGGACTATAAATAAATTAAGCGCTCAGTTAAGCAAGACTGGTCTCAGACATTGTTGACTTGACATTTTCCTGTCAAATTTTAACAGTCACATTTACGTCGAATGAGCAAAATTCAATTTCCGGGCATAAAAAACGTCACTGATAAGACATTAACTCAAACTTAATGCACTCTAACTGATTGCCATCTAACATGAGCTTTACCAGGCACATGCGAACACTGTCATTAGATATGGAACTCTCTCTCTCTCTCTCTCGCTCTCTGCTTTCTTTCTCGCTGAAATGGCCGCAGCTGCAATCATTAAATACCAATCTCCCTAATTAGCCCAGCTCTGAAATAAGTTCCGATAAGTTAATGAGTAGCCAAAGTCTCTCTCTTTTTGCTCTCGATTGCGAGCGTCTTTAAAGCGTTTCACTTACACTCGCAAAGTTTTTCCTATGTAAATATTTAGTGTAGCATAGAAATTTGAAGTGAAACGTAAACACAAGCAAAAAGCGTTAAGGGAAAGTGCATTGGATGACAGGGCAAAGGAAGGAGCACAGTCGGGAGGGTCGGGAGGGTCGGGAGGGGGGGAGGGGGGCTCGTGTCACCGAAGCAGAGCAATACACTTAAGTTGATTCGCTGTCATCCATTGCAGCTCATTTATCATTAGATGAAGTCACACACAGTGGGGCCACGGGGCTGGTGGACGCCGGGGGAGGGGGATGGGGGGAGGGGGTGCAGGCAGACAGGGTGCCGGGCGCACGTTGCGGGACCAGGCTCGGCGACAGTTTCAACGTCGCCTAAGTAGTGTCGCTGAGACGCGGGCGTGGCTGTGGGCGCGTCAAGAGTAACACTTTGCAGCGACAATGCTGCAGGACCCGGACCCGGACCCGGACCCAGACCCGGACCCCTAGCCGGGATCTCGGCATGACCAGGAGGCGAACGCAAGACTAGAATGCGATGCCGACGAAGTAATTCAATTTTTATCGTGGGTAATTTTGTAACGAGAAACGAAAGAAGCGAACGGCAAATGGCGTTGACCAGAAAGGGGGAGGGGCCTGGGTGGATGGGTGGATGGGGGCATCCGGCCATAGTAGTTGCTAGTGAGTGCTGTATAAAACAAGTAGAGCTTTAAGCCGGCCATTGTAATTGTGGGCGTGGCACCCACCGTGTCTCTCTCTCTCTCTCTCTCTCTCTCTCTCGCTCTCACTCACTCTGCCATACGACCATACGTTGAAAATTCAATTTGCCTGATGACTTGCTGTGGTTTAAATACCGCCCCGCAAAAAGGGCGACAGCGCACATTAAACTGTGGCCAATGGTTAAAGGCGCTACAAAACGCATGTGGCATGTGGCAGGCAAAAGGCATGCAGCATAGAGCTGCCCCATGGCCATATTATGTACTTATGCAAACGATAAACAGAATACATAATAAAAAAGAAATAAAAAAAAAAACAGTCAACAAAAAATTATAACAAAAAAAAGCGAACGCAACAAAAAGAAAAAAAATTAAACTTTGTTAACTTCATTTGACAACGGCAGCAGTGGACCAGGCAGATGCTGTGGTGAGGTCCTGCAAGGCTGATGTGCTGATCCAGGACATAGCTTTATATGCGAACCACTCGTTGTTGTTCCTACTTGGAGCTGCTCGTTGATTGGATTTCAGGCGCATGAAAAATCAATTTTTATTTAATTAATGTGCCTCGTTGCATGCCAAACACACACACACACACACACACACGTAGAGAGCACTATACATTTGGACCTGGTACTGAAAAACATTCGCAAAAGCTGTAAACAATTTGCTTGGTCCTGCAACGGGCTTCTATTGTGGGTCAAGTCCTTTTTGTATGCCAGCTTCATATGCTGTAATCTTTCCAGTTTATAGTTGCAACTTGCTTTCAGCTTTAGCCTCAACGTTTCTTTGTTTCTCAGCTCCAGCTGCTTAACACTTAGCTCAGATTAGATCCGGACAAAGGCATAAACCTGCAGATGACGCCGGCTGGCAAACGAGGACAAATCACATTAAGCTCGGAAATATCCGTTTTATTTGTTTTGATGAAAAAAGGATATATACAAAGTTTCCGTTAAAACTAGAGCACTCTTAAAACGCAAAAAAAAATGAATTTACATTTTTTTTAAATTAGAATTATTATTATCATTACATGACTTTAAAATAAAAGCTTAAAATTTAATTCTCGCTTGTAATACTTTTAAATCATAGTTGAAATAATTATTCCTTTAGCAATTCAATTTGATAAATAAGATTTCAGAAGTTTATTCAATTTAAACTTTCAACTAACCTTATCGATAACAGCAAGCGATAAGTATAACCTCAAAAATGCCTATTTTAGTAGAGATGGGCGTGTCTTTGTTTTTGACAACACCTAACGATAAAAAATACTTTCAAAAGAACACGAAAGGCACGACATTAATACAATTCATTAATTTATTGTTTAAAGCTTAAAGTTTAAACCTTTATATGGTGTTTTCGGTATTCTCTAATAAGTAATTATTATTATTTATTTTTTTTTACTCTCTTGTTAATTGTTAATCTATCGAGCTTTGCTCTACAAAAAGTTAATAACTATTGATATATAAAAAAAACTGTTAAATAATTGAATTGTCTCAACTCCTTTTAATTTTTTTTAATTTCATTTTTAAAGCAAATATTAATGTAAAGACCTTTATTAGGAGTACAATTTTACAGAGCTCAAGAGCGAATTTATTGGCTTCAAAAAGTGATTACCTATAAATCCGCCTGGTTCGAATGTAGATTATGCACAATATAAAATGCATACAAAAAAGTAAAGTATTAAGCTGTGTAATGGAATATTTAAATATATATACATTTTTTTTTTTTTTGTAGCGCACAGCTGACACGGGGATTATCAATCCGGATATGAAATGCGGATCCTTTTATAGTACATCTATTGAACAGTTTCGAGGGTGCACACAAAATAGCCCCACATCAGGTAGAAACCCTTATCAGCAGCATTGACTGGATCAGGCAACAATACGTTGAAGCTTCGGCTTTGATGCTTATCAGAACATCTGGCTAACTGATTGCCAGTCTCTGATAAGAAGCTGACGCGCCAAAGGCTCCACTCCGGTTAAATCTCGACATCAATCAACGTGGATGCCATCAAACGGTTTATTTTGTTGCCACTTGCAATGCACACAATGACGCCGCGGGGAGTTGCCGTGTTTTGGTGAGAGGGTGGAGTGGGGAGCGGGGAGGGGGAGGGGGAGCGGAGTGGATGGGAGAGGCGTGCGGACACGACACCTGCAAACACCGCAGCGGCAGCGGGAGAGAAAAATCTTGTACTTGTATATTTAATATTCACATTTCAATTGTTTTTTTGCCCAACCACTCGGGCGGGTTCATCCCGTTACTTTGCCCAGGCCACCCCCCCCCTGTCCCCCTCTCTCCGTACCTTATCACTAGCGGCTGCTCCACCTCCTTCAGCGCTGTGTATCCCATTTGGCAGAGCTGGAAGTCCTCTGCCCTTTTGCTTGTTTGCTTTGACTTTTGAGCTCTCCTTTTGGCTATGGATTTTTCTTCTTGTTGTTGTTGCTGCTGCTGGCGCTGCTCTTGCCTTTTATTTATAAAATTTTCATAAAGTTTTGTGTTATTAAAAATGGAATATATTCTCGCGCGAATACGCAATGGAATATTAATAGCATGGAATAACTTCAACTTGAATACAAATACAAATAAGTGAAAAGTATGCATACCTTTTATAGGGCATAGATAGTGCTTCCCAGAAAAGCAGAGAAACAACTGCTTTCACAGCACATCAATTTTGAAGCCACTTCATAAATATCCAGCCAGATATTCAAATATACAACAAACCGAAACGTAAATGCATTAATTGTTTACAGCAGATTACGTTTAAAGCTTACAGAAGCAGGGAATGCTTGGAAATGAAATATATATTGAAAGTGGAACACTTGAATTTATTTGAATTCCGTTATAAATATCGGGAATGCTTGGAAATGGAAATAATGGAAAAATGGATTAAAATGAAGTGATAATTAGCAGGAATGCTTGGAAATGAAACACTCAATAGCAACTATATATTATAAAAAAAAGTATATATTTGGAATGCTTTGAAATGGAACACGCAACTACAACTATGAAGTCCAAAGTAAATATTTGAATTCCGTCATAAATATCGGGAATGCTTGGAAATGGAAATAATGGAAATGATTGAAATGCAATGATAATTAGGGGGAATGCTTGGAAATGGAACACTCAATAGCAACTATATATTATAAAAAAGTATATATTTGGAATACTTTGAAATGGAATACGAACAACAACAATTATGAATTCCAAAGTAAATATTTGAATTCCGTCATAAATATCGGGAATGCTTGGAAATGGAAATAATGGAAATGATTAAAATGCAGTGATAATTAGCGGGAATGCTTGGAAATGGAACCCTCAACTACAAGCATATACTCTTTAATAAATATTAGGAATGGTTGAAAATTAAATACTCAACTGCAACTTTATAAATATTATTAAGTAATTGGAAAAATATTGGGAACGCGTGGAAGCGGAACAGTCAATAACAACTTTATATGCCATGCTAAATATTTGAAATGAAACACTCCGTTACACTTTTACGCTTTGCAATGGGAACGTTTGGCAATGAAACGCTCAACTGCGTGTTTGTATTCGTAAAGAAATAGTTGTTACCCTTTCGTATCGACAACAAATTGACCGTCAGGCTCCAGCCAAAGGGGAAAGGATGTCAAGGACACGAGCAACCAGCAGCTAATGATAGAGACGCGAGTCCCAAAATAGTATTTACGCTACTGATAATCGATATGCAGCGGACGTTGCACAACACTGCAGCCGCGGCCATGAAAGTAAACACCTTGACATTTGCTCCGAATGAAGTTTGTGAAATCAAAGCCTATTATGTCAAAAAAAAATAACCAGATACAGGTTAAGTCCCCGGTTGATAAGCTTGAGCTGGAGAATCAGTTCATAATACGTTTCCCCGAGGTAGATATAGAACAACTTAGAACCGTAATTATCGATGGCCGTGCTAAGCTTGCGTATACCCAACTGCAGAATCTGGCCGCCATAGTGCACGAATCCATAGCGACTGGCGATATAAACGAGAAGCTGAGCATCCAGTTGGACACGGAACAGCGATACGGCGAGGTGCGCCTGAACGATCAGCTGCTCCACGCGAAGCTCGTTGACCTGCCGACGGTTATCGAGAGCTACAAAACAGCTGACAACACAAATCTGTATAAGACGGCAGATATTAGCCAGTTGCTGGTCTGCAATCGGGATCGTCCGAAGGAGCCCGAAAAGGAGCCCGAAAGGGAGCCGGACAAGCTCTCCGAGACGGACACCGAGGAGGAGCCGAACGATGAGCTGGAACTGGAGCTGGAACAGGCGATGGCCAAGCAGCTGGAACGGGAGCTGGCCAAGGAGCTCGAATGGGACGCCGAGGTGGACAACAAATTGCCCGATTTACAGGCGCCAAAATCGCCGACGAAATGCCAGCCGGCGAGCAAATCGCAGGCCCAGACGCCAAAGAAGCCGGGCAGACAGACGAAACAGGTGCCGAAGGGCGACAAGGAGAACGTGTCGCCCAAGCTGGAGGACACCAGGGATTTCCTGAAGGTGGACGAAAAGTACCTGTGGCCACACGGCCTGACGCCGCCCTGTCGCAACCTGCGCCGGCGCCGGCTGAACAACGCGCTCAAGGAGAAGGCCGTCGAGCCCCCGGAGCCGGATATATTGCGCGAGGTCAAGTATCTGCTGCGCATGGACAGCGAGGCCGTCCGGGTCGACTACAAGGTGGTCAACGAGTCCGGCCTGAGTCCCACGGAGCTCTCCGATGAGGACAGCAGCGACGACAGCGACGACGACATCCAGGAGGAATTAGTGCAATAAGTAGGCAGCTCTGTATATTAGCTTCGAATTAGATTTAACAGTCAAAGTGTGACACTACTGTTTCAGTGTTGGATAACTACCAGGGGCTATCGATAGCGTGTAAGGCGATAGCCAACGAAATACCCTGCAAATAAAAAGATAAGCGAAAAGCCGGATCCATCAGCTGTGCGTATAATGGGTGTCGACCAGGTCAACACGCTTGGCCAACGACACACACACACACACACACGCACACGTGCGCCACGAAGGCTGCCATGCGAGGCGTCTGTTTTCTCAGCGCAAACGTGCCAACGAAAATAGCCAGCAGCTGGGGGCGTGGCAGTGGGCGCTTGCCGTAATAAATCACTGCGCGCAGGAGACAAAGTTGACCCAGTAAGTGAACCCGTTAAGACGACGCCGTGTGTGCGGGGGCGCAGGGGGCCAAAGTTCGCCTCAAGTCAGCCCCAAAATGGCCGGCTGCGTAGGTGTTGGCCAACGGACGGCCAAGCCGGACAACTGCACCTTGAGCACGGTAATTGCTTTGGACGGCCGCTGAAAGCCCGGCCGAATTATAAATTGCCGCCAACGACGACGGCGAATGCCGTTGCCCCAGCTCAAAGGCTTAAAAACACAACAAAACGGGGCGCAAAAAGCCAACTGGTCGGGCGTGCGCGACTCGACGATACCCTGTGCCCGTCCTAAAACGAAAATGTGCCTGCGCTAGCTGACAAACAAGCTTGTCAAATTTTACATTTTTTTTTAACTTTTTCTTTTCCGTTTTTTTTTTTTGGTACACTAAGCTCAGACAATGTTGATAATTAAATTAGCTTATTTTTTATATTTAATTTTATATACATTTTTAAATAATTTAAAAAAATATCTATAAGTCTATAAAATATATATAAGTGCTATAAAAATATATATAAGTGCTGTAGTATATTAAAATATTTACGTGATATTTGAGGTCTAGCTTTCTTAATCTATGAAACAAGTTTACAAATTCTAAGCTTTTTGTAGATTTTTGTTGATTTTGGATAAATGATTTAACTATTTTAACTGAGTGGGGTTATCGATCATCGGATATACAAAAATCAACTGGATCTGCCTTTATTCACAAACGAAGTAATTCGGTTGTTCATACAGATCGTGAATTTACTATATATACATGCACACAAAACCAATTTACCCTTTTCCACTTGGCCGGTCTTTGTGAGACTTTCAGAGTTTTAAAATTGGTATCCAAATAGCAAAAAAAAAATGCAGCTTTTTGTCTGTGTATACGCGTGTATACGTGAACTCAAAAAACAGGATTAACTGCCCGATATTTATTTTGGTGTCTTTAGCTGGATAAACAGCTGGATAAACAGCTTGAACTTAAAATTGAAAAATCAAACTTGAATCTGCCACCTCGCACGGCAAGCCAATATACCCCCCGTACGCATTTGCAGGGTATGCAAATGTATACACTTGCAGAGTGGGGAAAAGTTGATGGCGGCGCCGTATTTGGCCCACTTCAACTGGCTCATTACCCCGCCCAGCGCTGTCTTATCTGGGCGCTGTTGATCCATCAACGGGATTGCCGCTGCTGCCGCTGCTGTTGCTGTTGCTAACTGTTAACTGGCGTCTGGGCCAGCATGAAGCATTTTCTGATTGCGTGTGCATTTTTAATGTCGCTTGGCCTTTTGGCCTTTTCAGGCAATGTACGCACTTCATTCATCAATGCGCCGCGGCCCAAAACGATGGCAACGCCAAGACAAATGATGATGTCTACCGTGCAGAGCAGCCAGGTGGAGGCAGGAGCTCGTCTTCTTCTTAGCCTTGGATACCATTCACCGTTTACTGCCGGCCCCGCCCCGCCACGCCACGCCCCGCTATGGCTTTTGTTCTCAGAGTCTGACATTTGCCTGGCCTCGCACTTTGATTTTTATAAATTTTATATGGCACACGCCTTTCCCTGCCTCCCCCAATGTCTCTCCCCCCCTCCGTGGGCAACCCTTGGCAGTCGGTTCGGTGAGTGCGCTCACTAATGAAATATGAATAATTAATATTGTGTGCTTCTTTTTGTTTTATACTTCATTTGGAGTTCATTATTTTCGACCCGCTGCAGTGCTCCCTTTTGGCATCGCCGTTCTGCCATTTCATATCTCTCCAGCCACATTTGGTAGCTATCTAACTGATTTTCTTTTTGCGTGGAATGGCATTACAGTTATGCAAACAGAGCAACTGAAGCACTTAAGCGGAACTAAAGTGGCTTATTAATAAATAAGCAACTTCATTTCGAAAGCTAAATTAACTTTTGCCGCGTTCCGTTCGTAAATTTGAATATATATTGCTTATTGGCATCCATCGATAGGCAGTCGCCGATTGAGGCCCCCTACTTTTTTGCAGGCGATCGCTGTGATTGGCAAATGTCGAGTTTTTAACTTTACAGTTCATTTTTGAAGAGCCTAATTAGCTGTCTGTGATTAGCTGAAGAAGTTACAGGGTATAATCTCTTGAGCAAAATTGAGCGATACTACAGGATATATAAAAACTTGACCAAGCCGACCAGCTGAATACATTTTCGAATGCATATATATAGTGATCCCGAATTAGGGCCCAAATCGCGATTGGACCTCTAATTTAAAAGTTATGGCTATTTAAAGTTTTCCATATAATTTATAAATAAATAATAAATTTTCCTTATATATTGCCAATGAAAGACTGCAGTTTTTCACATATATGAATAATGATTCCAAATTAGGGTTCAAATCGCGATTAGACCTCTAGTTTAAAAGTTATGGCTATTTAAAGTTGTTCATATAATTTATAAATGAATAATATAAATAATAAATAAATAACATACATTTCTTCATATTCCTGATATTTTCCTTATAAATAACCAAAGAAAAACAGAATTGTTTCATATATAAAAATCGCGATTAGGCGAAGTTTTTTGGCATTTTTCAGACCCTATAAAGTACGACGAGCTGAGTCGATTTAGTTCTGTCCGTCTGTCCGTCTGCTGGAAAAGCTGGAAACCCAAACTAAACGACTATAGGTTCTATAATACAAAACACAGTACGAGCTTATCATTTTTCCTTAATATCGATAAAGATCTTTTCTAAGTACATCTCCCGGACTATAATAACTAGGTTGAATATTTTCATATAAAGTATATCCAGATTAAGAATATTGGGGATTTTGCATACTTCTCCCATTCGCCCCTACTCGCTAACAGGATTGTAGTTTCTAATAAATTTCAAATAAATGCCAACATTTTGCTTATAAGGTTTTATTGAACAATAATTCATATTTGATTTTAATTAACCGAATTGATTTGAAACGTTTCTGCTGCTGCACCAAAGTGCAGTAATTAAAGCTGCTGCAACAATGTGACCAATAAGAAGAAGAAGAAGAAGAAGGCAAAAAAACCAAGCAGGCTGCGACTCCTGCGCTGCCAGAGACAGAAATCCGGAATGCAAATTGCAGCAGAATGCCAGACATCTGGGCGTTAATTTGCCAGCCGATAAGACGCAGTGCATGCAAATCGCCAGGACAAATGAGCAGCAAGGAATGAGGTCCTTGTTGTTGGCAAAGCAAAAAAGAAAATTCCTAGCCACAAGAAGCGAACGGCAGCCCGTTGTCCTTCGTCCTGGCGGTGGGCTTGATACGTTTTTTGCCAGCCACTTCTAATGCCTCGTTATTTGTGTCTCACAATTTAGCATGTAATTATGCACAAGGCACACAAAATAAATATATATGTATATCAACATGTGCATGTGTATAATAAAAACAAAAAAAAAACAGGCTCGTACGTGTGCGATTTGGGGGGCTCCTGTCTTCTGGCGAGAGCCAACACTATTTGAATTACAATCCCAACTGGAAATCTGTATCCCGCAGCAAGGATATCAGGCACTCAGCGGCCGGCTGTCTGTGCGTGAGCGTGGCAAATGCATTTTGCCCTTTGAATTTTAATTGCGTTGACAACGGCGCCAACGACGACGTTGACCCCGCTTCGAGCTCAACACTTGACATTTTTTTCCTTTCTTTTTTTTTTTTTTTTTTTTTTTTTTTGTATACCCTTGCCGAGGGTATTTTCATTTTGTCATTAAATATGTAACGAGGCAGACAGCGGCGAAGCCGTAAAGTAACTAAATATACATACATATAATGCTCAAGATGATAAATTGATAAATATCAGAAAAAATCTTTTTGTTTATTAAGATTTGTTGACCAAGCATATACATAAGTAAAAAAAATATATATAATGATATATAGCTGCCGTAAAAAACAACAGGTCGACAAGTGAATTTTTGTTTAAAAAACTTTTTTGTTTTTCAAGTTAAAGCTAAGCATCAGAGTTTTTGTATGAAAAACTTTTCACTTTTCTAAAATAATTTGTGCAAATTCAGCAATTACAAGCTTGACTTTTGCTATATCAAAATCTTTAGCTGCAATTTTATAGGGGCAAAAAGGTCTAGGGTATCAAATTGTCGGCAACGCCAAGGTAATTGTTTTTTCCTGTAATTTTTTTCTTTTTTGTCGTAAACAAAATTATAGCGCTAGAAAGTCCACCTAGCTAAAGCCCGGGACAAGGGTTGCGGTCGCCTTTGGCCGCCCCAACTCAGCCATAACGCTTTTAGTGTCGGCCGCATTGACTAATTTCTCGCTTTTGTCACTTGGGCGCCGGCCTCGTGGCTGCTGTTGTTGTTGCCGCTGGATTTGGCGACGCAGCGCGGGGTCAGCATGTGCTGCCAACCCTTTTCAAGGACATTGTGTATTCAAATAATGTTTAACGTTTTTGTTGTTCCGCCGCTGTCCCTGCAATTGGCAGCTACGTGTAGAAAGCGCATTTTTTTTTTTTTAATCCTGCTTTCTCTTTTTTTTTTTTAAGCTCTTTTACGAAATGAAAAGAGCATTTTGGGTTTGTGTAGCTCAAACGATTTTCATGTCTGAGGGTATTTTGTTCATGACTTGTTTTTCGAATTATTGAAAATAATTTTAAATTAATTTGTTGGTAAAAATCTTGGCATAAATGATGACTTGTAAACTTCCAAAACTTTGTCAACGCTGAACCCACTTTCATGTCTGCTGGCACTTTCGTCACGATTTTCCTCTACGAGTATGGCGCCGTCGGTGACACCCGACTGCAACGTTTGTTGTTATTTGGTGCGTTTGAGTTCGTCCAGCGTAGAAGTCGGAGTCGTCGACGTGGTCGACACCGCACCCGCGACAGCACGTGCCATTTGGAATTCTCTGGTATTTGGCATTCGCACGTAATTAGCTGTTAATTTGGCCGCCAGTTGGCAACTGAGCCGCGAATTTTACTTTCCACTTGACTTCAACTTGACGCAATTTGGTTAAACGGCCGCTGACACTGAACGAGACAGAAACAAATGAGGGGCAAGCACTTGAAATATTATAAATAGCAACTGAGCAGAGCTGCAGCTCATCCTATATAGTACTTCATTCACAAATATTATATACATATATCAACTGTTGACAGCTTCTGACAAATGTGATGACAACTCGCGACTTCTGAGGCTTCCTAAATAAACAGAAAATAAGCTTGGTTCATTTAAAGCAATTTTCCAACCATTTAACAAAACATTAGTAAACAAGATATCAGGCCTGTTCTCCGATTTCAAACGTTTTTAATTCCATTACGATTATTATTTTTGCTTCTGTTTTGGTTCTGCGAATGCTATTTGTAATTCGAACGTGAAAATCGTTTCAGTAAATTAATTAAATGTTTCTGTTAGACGAAAAATAGAACAGGCTTAATACTGGAATAGTTCAGGGGCCAAATGCCCGTACGTAAAACGAAACCAATAATTGAATAATGTAAATCGTTGGGAAAATCAATGACTAATTAACCTCGTTCTGAATTTTCGTTTCAAAATCAGTTTCGAAATGTTACTAATTACATAGCGAGTTCAGCTCTTAATAAGGCCTGTTCTGTAATTCGATTTCGCGCTTATTTCAATTAATTTCATATAGCATACTTAAGGGCGTCTACCCAAATTACTTTTATAAGCGTCGAACTTTGACTTGTTTAAATAAATACAAAAATATATAAAAAAAAAAAAAAACGTTGACTTGATAATGCAAATGTCGAATTAGTATTATTTATTTTTTACTGTCATTTACATATAATAAAAAGAGCTTTTTTGGTTACAAATTTATTATTATTTGGTATCTGGTTATTTATAAAAAGGCTTTATATAATCATTTACTAATAAACATTTTTTTTTTTTTTTGTTTTTAATTTTGTATTTAATAAACATCGTTCTGAATTTTTGTTACGCTTAATGTAAATATTAGTGATATTCCACTTCTTTTTTTTTGTTGTCTATTTTGTTTTTTTTTTTATATATACAACTAACTGAAATTGCCATTATTAGGTAAAAGTGTTCTTGGTTGTAATAAATAAAAAACGCATTATGCGTATACGAAAAAAAATAAAAATAAAATTTTTGTTACAAAACAACTTTCGAAATGTTTATAATTACACAGTTTTAGGGGCTGTGAGTTCCGCTTTTGTTAATAGCATACTTAAGGGCGTCTTCAAAAATTACTCACAGCTGCCAATTTGAATAAACGAAAACCAATTGAACAATTTCGTTGTATTTTTGACTTCCTAATGGGAATTTGGAATTAGTTTTATTTATTTTTTACTGTTAGTTATATCGGGTTATTTATAAAAAGGCTAAATATTAAATTGCATATTCTTTATTACTTACTATTATTTTGTTATTTATTTCTTTCAGCAAATTTAATAAAATCGCAATCAGCGAAATATTAAAAATAAGTTAGATAAAGTTTTAATAGCTTGTCTATCTTTAAATAAATAAATGGTATTATGTGTTGGACTGTAACTTATAAAAAAAAAGGCTGTTT
The DNA here is from genome assembly GCA_035047465.1 of Drosophila sordidula. Classification (NCBI taxonomy): domain Eukaryota; kingdom Metazoa; phylum Arthropoda; class Insecta; order Diptera; family Drosophilidae; genus Drosophila; species Drosophila sordidula. The sequence goes on along the minus strand of JAWNPQ010000136.1, from coordinate 9,969,043 downwards.
AAAAATAAGATAAGCAGTAAAGTAATACAACTATTGAGATTTATTCATCTCTTTATTTAGCTCTTCTTTTGTTTTGTTTTGCGCTCATTATCTGATTACCTCGGCGTTTAGTTGCCGTTGCATTTGCGGTAACTTTAATTGGGGCACTGCGAGGCGGGCGCTCGCCACAAGGCGGCGGCAGAAATGGCGGAGCGGGAGCTGCGACATCCCCGCGGATGACAGTAAATTATTTGACCCGGCCGCACCAACCACAAGCAAAGGTATGGCAACCGTAAACTTTGCAGCTAATTATAAATGAAATCGGATATCAAAGACGACTGAAACACGCCTTTGTGCAACACCAAACAGCAGACAAACGCACACGCACACACGCACACTCACGCACACACAAATACACCCAGCAACACAGCCCCAACACTCGCAAAGAGATAATGACAATTCATTTGAAGCCTCTGGCGAAACTGGAGTCGTGGAGAAATCGCCGGGAGCAAAGTGAGCTGCGCTGCGGTTCTAAGCAAACAAACAAACAATGGACGCCGCTGGAGCAGCGTGGGAGCAGCGTGGGGCGAGGGCGACTAAGGCGCAAAAGTGTGGGCGTGAATGCGGACGATGTGGGACCATGCCACGAAAGGCAAGAACAAAGTGGAAAATTCATAAAATGTCATTGTCGCTTTATTAAAACGCGCCAAAACGCAGGACAAGCAAGCACACACACACACACACACACACACACACACACACGCTCGCCCGGCTAATAGGTGTTAGCGGGGGGCGGGGCTCCGGATTGTGTTATGTGTGGGCGGCGACTGGCGGACGTTGTCTGCCTTTTGCCATCGACAGCTGTTGGCGTCATTTACAAAAGCTTTTTGGCCGTTTTATGGGATTTTGCAACAGTTTCATTTTCATTTTGGCCACGGTGTCGAAGCACCAGAAGCAGCAGCAGGGCGGGGGGCGGTGGGCGGGGTGCACGGGTGGCTGCATAATGCCGCCATTAGAAGTTGGAAGTTGCCGCCGAAGCACTTGCTAATGCCGAAAGATGATGAGCAACAACACACACCATATGTGTGGCTGTGTGTGTGTGTGTGTGTCATGTTGCGACTACGATAATAGCTTCAGCGTTTGTTGATTCGCTTTCGCTGTCTGCTGTCTACGTTCTCACCATCATCATCATCATCATCGACATCGACATCGACATCGTCATCAGCAATCTGTAGTCCCACACTAAACTCGCTCCCACTCCCTCACTCCCTCTCTCCCTCTCTCTCTCTCTCTCTTTTACTATTGCTCGTCAGCGTCATATTTGAACTTTTAATATTGACGCCATTTAACACGTTCTGCTAGAAATTTTATAAATGACTCTGTCTGTCGTCTGTGTGTGCTTTGCCCATGTGTGCGTGTGTGTGTGTGTGTGTGTGACGGCTCCTCTGATTCCAGTTCGCAGCTGCCATAGGCGCTGATTTTGTGGTTGTGCCCGCGCTCAACTATTGAATAATTGAATGCATTATGAATCCATTCGAAATCACATCGATGCGCCAGCTACTTGTGTGTAATTAAAACTTTGTCACAACTACTCTCTGAACTGGTTCAAAAGTGCTGCACATTTTAAATCGCAGCCACGTTATTAAACAGTTTGTCCGAGCCATAAATATACCTCTCTAAATGTTCCATAATTTATCTTTTAAGCGGCTTCAAATTAAATTTGATTTATACTTGGACAACCATTAAAATTAGTATTTATGTTTTTGAACCAGTTCAAAAGTGGTTTCGTGTTGGTTCCAGCTATAAATTATAAAAGTCAAATAGAACCGGTTCAAACGTGTTTAAAGTGGTTCGCTGTACGACTAAGAGGTAGATAGAGTTAAAACTAGAGTCGGTTCGTCTAAATATTATATTTATATTTTATTATAAATAAAGACGCTCTGAAGGCAGCTTTAATATTGTACACAGCTGTAACTTTAAAATAATATGAGCTGTGAGGTTATAGTTGGTATTGTTAATATATTTATTACATTCTTGAAATATATATATCATATTTTGGAGCATAAACAGGAACCAATACGTACCTTCTATATATCTTCTATATACCTTCTGTCTGGTTTCATAACCTACTGTATATTTGTAATAATCAAGGCCTTTGTGCCGGTTCAAAAGTGGTTAATTGGTTCTGTGAACTGACTTAAAAACCTTTTAAGTCCAGGCTGAGTGAGTTAAGAATTAACAGTATTTGGAAAAACCAGCATTTAATAAATATTCGAAGTTCGAATTATTAATTGAACACTACATTTGAAGTTTTTGAACCGGTTCAAATGTGGTTCAGAGCCGTGAATCCGGCAGTAAATGTTCAATAAATCTACAATTTAATATTTCAATTGAAGCCCAGTTCGATGCTGATATATATCTATATGTACATATAGTTGAAATGAGGCTAAGGAATTGATGCTGAAACATAAATACACATAACGACTAATGAACTTATTTGGCGGCTGCATTTATGAAATTTATTAGCTTCCCTCTCTCTCTCTCTCTCTGAGCCCCAAAATATGATGGTCCTTGATAAGCAGGAGCCGAGACTCAACGCTCGATTGAATTCCGGCGACCAAATGCAATCTTGTCCATGGCAATTGACTGTCATAAGGCGCTTGTGGCTTTTGGTGTGGATTGTTTGTGAATTAGCTGGAGATCGAATCACTTAAAGAGCGCAAAGCTCCATCAGGGGCAGGCGGCGGGGCAAGTTGGGGAGAGCTTAACGGATGCGAGGGCGACTGAGACGGGGCGCGAATCGAGTGTCAGGAGTGTGTGTGTGTGTGTGTGGCAGCTTATAAATCGATATGAGTGTCTGTTGCACACTCACACACACACACACACATATCGTATAAATTTATACACATATATCTATATAGATAGAGTACATAACTACACAGACGGGCGCCCCGGCAACGATGTTCGATCATTACACAGCAGACGTTGCATGTCTCGCCGATTTGGGGGCACGAAGGAGCGTGGAGCCTGTGCCGAAGGACCAAACCAGGCAGCGCGTCATCTTGTCAAATATTTCGCGCTAAATTAACACGACAGCGCGCCCAAATGGAGTAAGAAGATGTCAGCCAGGCAGACACTCCATGGCAGCCAGGCAGCCCGGCAGCTCTGTGCCTCAAAGGAGCGAAAAAAGTCAAGTGCCCCGGCACTGCACACACACACATAACTCAAACAGCGACACAACTATGCAAGTGTGTGTGTGTGTGTGTAAGTGCATAATTTGTTGGCTTTGTGCTGGGCCTTGCCGGCTGCCATAGAGCTCCAGCGGCAACAGACAGTTCAACCGAGGACGAGCGCGAGGACATTGCAACAGCTGCCACTGCTGCCAGTGCAAAAGTTAAACCCCAGCCAGCACAGCGGGCGCGAGAGAGATAGTGAGCGAGAGAGCGAGAGGGAGAGAGCGAGAGCAGCAACACGGCATATTATTAAAAATGATAGCAGCAATTTAGGCGCTGGCGTAATTAAAATTAGCCAACCTAATGATGCATCATCATCGTCATTATCAACAGCGGCAACAACAGGCAGTCGTCACACGCAGGGAGAGAGCGAGAGAGGGAGATACATGTGCAGACAGAGAGAGAAATAGAGCAGTCCTATGTTCAGAGAAAGGGAATTGGAGCACAAATTAACTAATAAGTTCAACAAATTAGTAAAGAAAAATATATGGAAAATCAGAAACAAAGAAGCAAAGTAAAAAGAAAAACAAGTAAGAACTCGTTCTTACTCGTGCACCGTGTAATAATAGCTTAGAAGAGACGAAAACAGTATTAATTATCGTTGTTATTTTGGAAATATATCGATTTTTGTAATTTGTTGGACATGGAAAAATTGAGAATGCTCTTGGTACACTTTAGGAATTGCATTAATATTTACTTTTAGCTTTAATAAAAACAATCAGTGTATATATATCTATATCTATCTATTGATATCTTAATTTCCTTTATTAAGTTTTTTATGTGGATTTCTTTTGTATTTTAAATATTTCAATGAAGATTTCCATATGCTTTTAATGAGGTGCGCGAAATAATTAAATTAAACAATACATATTGAAGTATTTACTTTCTTAAAATTATTTTAACTAACTAACTTAATCCTTATTTTATTAAATTTAAAATAAAACAGCATAGAGCAAAAAACACATAAACACATTTTTGGGAAAGATATGATATTATTTTTCTTAATTTAAATTAAATATTGTAAGGTAGACTATTTTAATATTACAATCTCACAACAATACTATGTAGCTATAAACAGAACAATTTATGATTGCAAGGGTATTGCATCTTCGGCAATGGTAAAACAATTATTTTTCTGCGAGTACTAAATATGAAATATCGAGGTTAATATTATAAGGTAATCTAGTTAGACGTGCTCAGCTGGATTATACCCTGCATATCTACAAATTAAATTCTAATCGCTGTCAGAAATGGGTCGCTTGAATATTGCTTTCTACGTATTTTCCTCGGACTGCCGGACCTACATCCTATCAATAGAATTACCAATCAATTTAGACACTTGGTTGATCTATTTACTACGTGTGCTAAGGAGCTGGAGCAGCTGCAAAGGGCTTTCCAAAGTGTCCGACGATCGGGAGCCTTGCGCATCAATGAATCGGCTTCAATTGCCAGCCTTCAAAACTTGTGGCTGAGCATTATGACGTCATTATTGGAGCGCATATGGCGCAAATGATTAAAGTCATCAATGCCAAAGCCAAAGCCAATGCCGAAGCGGAAGCCGGAGCCGGAGCCGGAGCCAATGCCAAAGGCAAAGGCAAAGGCAAAGGCAAGGGCCCGAATACAGGCCCAGGCCGAAGCAAAGCCAAATGCGCATTAAAAGCCAATAACAACAGCAGTGATGAGCACAAAATTAATTTACAAACATTTGATGGGTTTATTGGCACACACACATATATACACACACTACACACACTTGAAGCACCACATGGCTGCAAATGTTTGCCCAATAAATGAAAATCGCTAAAAATGCTGGGGAGGGGTAGTTAGAGTGCGGGTGTGCGTGTGTGTGTGTGTGTGTGTGTGTGTGCGCTTTAAGGGTGTCAAATGCAACAATAAATGCCGCGCACACTTATTAATTAAGAGCAGCCCCAAAAAGCGTTTTATGTGCGGCTAAAATATATACATGTTTATACATATATACATATGTATATATCTGTGTGTAAGTCAGCCAAAAAAGCGCATTAAGTTCTTAAAATCCTTGAAACCCCAAAACAGCGAAAACGCTTCGCTTAGGCCTGTTGAGCCTAGCCAAATCTCAGGCTCATCAAACTTCGGTCTCCCCCCTTACTTAAGCCAATTTTATATGGCCCAAAAACTATTAAAACAACTTGAAATTGGGCATTATTTTGCTTAATTATAATTCATAGAAATAAAACGCAAATGCGCAAATCTTTTGAGCGTGAGGGACGCCTTCTTCAATAAGTTGCCAAATTGTGCTGAAGGGCATTAAAATTTTGATTGAATGCTCATAAAATGCACATACCCACAAAATTTGCTTGGATAGTTTGGATTTAAAGTGCACCCTCAGTGAAATATAGTTAACATTAGGTATTGTCAGCAAAATAATAATGGCAAATATTTAAGTATAAAGTAAAGCCCTTCAAATCATCATGTTAATGTTGCTGCCAAACCAAGCATTATTATTAGATTCAAAATAAATTAGAGTTCTCTGTATAAGCTGTATAAGTGCTTGAAAATATTATGGTTAATTTACAGCCTAGCTGTAAACTAAATTGCAAACGTATATCACCTTAATTAGTAAATTAATTTAACATAACCTTTCAGATTCAGTCCAAATATAAACTATAATTCATTCCAAATAGAAGAAGCACTTAATGCTGGCGTGGTAAATTTACAGCCTAGCTGTAATCCAAATTGCAAAATTAAAACTTAGAAAATGGTTAATTGGCTTGACTTGTGGGCCAAGGCTCAGTTAAATATGAGCTATAATTAAATTGAACTATGCAATCAACAATTAGCCCCCGGCGTACAATGCGGTAACCTTTATAGTGTATGGAAAGGCATGCGAATGATGTGAATATGTTTCGCCGCTAAGTGTTAGACGCACCTGCGTATTTATAATTAAAGATAAGCACTTTCTTGGCAAGCTTGAAATTAAGTAGGCGGAACCAAATTCATGTAGGTGCAATGAAAAGTAATTATCAATTAAATTTATGGCTGTTAGTTGAATAGTCAATAATGCGATTGCGCTCGAGTTAATTACAAAAGTAAGGCTTGGGTTTATATCTTCAAAAAAAAATGATTACCTTTTGTATTATTTTTTACATGGTGGATTCAGCTTGTCGATAAATAAATACGCAGTTCAGGAAAAACAATATTTTAAAAATTATTAACATTTATTTAATAATTTTACTTTTTACAACAATTTCCGTACCTGTTGGTATTTAAAATATTTTATATAAAATTGCAACACTTTATGGAGCTTAAAGTATTGTTCAATAAATCTCTGATAATCAATTATAAAGCATATCTCAAGATTGAACTGTTGCTTAGCTGAATTCTGATCCTCAAATGAATAACAAATAATCTATATAATCAAATAGACAAAGACATTCAGATAAAGAGTGGACTCTTTGATCCTTTGACCTAAGCAGAGGCATAAACCTGCTATTGAGTTCATATTTACCAGCAATGTCCGTGTTTACAGACATTTTTATAGATGCCCCAACGATTTATTTAACTGACTTATGGACGTGGCACGTCGTAAGCACTAAAACAACAACAACAAATAAATTTGCAACAGCTGCATTTGAAAATATATATATATGTATATATATATATTTGCAATAAAATGACGCCTTTTATGCTGCACACCATGCACCAGACTCACCCACAGCTCGTCGAGCTGGCTGGCTAGTTACCCTATCCACGCACATTTTGCTAATAGTTGTCTGATCCTTTGGCAGCCCCCGCTGCCCGCTGCCCGCTGCCTGTATCCTGGTGCGGTCGTTCAATTAAATTTGCTCAATGCATGCGGGTCGATTGGATGACTGAACGTTGTTATACACTGTTCGCAATGATCGTGAGGGCATATCGGGTCACAGCCCTCTGTTTGACTGGCTGTTGAAGTGCCATTCTTTGGACATGACAATTAAATGATCTTTTTAATAATATTCAAAAGTGTTCAAAAACACTTTAAGTAAATATTTCTCGAATAAAATTATTTTTCTAAAATTTTAAATTCGTTTTTTTTTTGGTAAGATCTAAATTTAACACCTTTTTTTTAATTTTAATTATTTGCAAGTCACATTCAGATATTGAATAAATTAGTTACCCGGTTTCCCATCAAGGAGTAAATTTTTCGTCTGGGGTGTCAACAGAGTATGGCGCAGTCGTGCCAGTTCAGCTGCAAGGCTTTCACTTGTTGTTGATGATGTTGGGGGTTGTAGTGCGTAGTTTGAATTTCTATCACTTCATATTTCTTTTACAGTACTATAATCAGAGGGAGATAGCAAAAGAGAACTAGAGAAAGAGAGAGAGAGAGAGTGGGAGAATAGAGCTCCATACACGCAGCTCAATTAATTTATTTGTTTGCCAAGTGCCCGGAGTTATTATTGTATTTCAGGCGCACAATTTAAATCATAAAAACCCCTGGCGCACAGGGCAGACACACACACACACACACACAAAGACAGACAGACAGACAGACACGCACTCATACACTCACAGCCATATCGTACATTATATGGCCTATTAATTACCAAATACCGTTAAGCCCATAGCCAGCTAGGAAGTCGGCCACCCAACTCCCGGCGCAATGTTGCTTTCAAATTGCATTTGCACTTGTTTTTATGGGGCCAAAGCCAAAGCCGGCAACAAAACGGGGACCGGGACCAGCACGAGGGCCATTGCCACGGCCACGGCAACATCCAGTGCAGCTGTCGGTCTGCATAGTCGGGTGGGCAGCCAGGGATAGAACCCAGATCCAGACCCCGACCCCGACCCCGACCCCGGCCCCGGCCCCGATTCAGGCACAGATCGAGTCCGAGCTCGAGTCCAACTACGGGCGCTGCTGCCAGTCCTGGGGCTGGTCTGATTGGCTGTTGTGTCTGGCGCATTTCACATGATAAATGATGCAGCAGACTAAACGTTGAAGGCGGCCTGGAAGGGGGCGCGGCCCACGGGCGCAGGGTGTGCAATCCTATATTGCAAGTGGAACAGTCGACAGCTGGGCTTGCTGCAGCCGCAATCTACGCCTAATAAGCCCAGGCGTTACAAAAAACAAACAAATTGAAGAATTGCCCCCGCATTCATAAATAAGCTCCACATTAGGATGCCTCCACAAGAAGCAATAGAAGAGAACGCAAAGAGACGAAAAAGAAAAGCCTAAACATGTGTAGGAAAAACCTAAACATATATGCAAAATTTAATGTAAATATATTTTAAATGGTTTGATTGAAATTTAAAGCCCAATATGTATTTTGCATTAATGCTAATCCTGATTTCCCTTTTATTTAAAAAAAAAAGAAACCAAAAATAAATAAATAAAAAATAAAACAAATGGAATATTTTTCTTTTCAACTTAAATAAATGTGATGATGGATGTCAAAAAACAGATTCTCAAATAGAAGGACGAGAATTTATTTTAAATTTATTTACTTTTTCAGCCAGTTTTGAGACAAGTGTTGTATTAATTTCGGTTTGAAAAACTCTATTTAGGCTTTGGCTTTAATCTCAAAGAAACTCTTAACAGATAAAACAGGATCTACAACTGAAAGCAGTTGCCAAAATACTTGCTTTTAAAATTAAATTCAATCTGATCTCGGTACACCACAGAAGAATAAATTGGCCACCTTAGGAAGACATTAAGCGCTATCAAAGCTTTAACAGAATATTACAATGTTGAATACGAGATTAACCGCATTAACTTGCAAATCATGGACTTAACGTAAGTGCCTGTTGCGCCAGTCAGAGAAATGGCCGCGGCACTCGAATGTTGGTTAAGGCCAAGTCAAGTGACCATGGAGGATGATAAAAATATAAGCTGTGCAGCAAGTGGACGTTCCTTCTATATGTATATGTGCTACATGCATACATAAAAGTCAAGTGTATGTGTGTGTGTGCTTAACAATAGATAACTGGGCCAGTGAACAGGTCCCGGGGCCATTGTAAGGACGAGCGTCACGCGCACTTCCTGCGGCAAAAAGCCTAAAAATAGCTACAAAATTATGAAGTGAACGATGCATGTAACAAAAGGACGACGACCCCCCTCCAAAAAAAAAAAAAATGTATATTATATATATATATATATGTATACGTACACATATTCGAACGCATATTGTTATCGACGACCATACGAAATCGGATATGTGCACACACACACACACAGACATACACCCACACATTTGTGCATTTATGTATGTGGGCATGCAAAATGTATAATTAACCATACACGCACACACTGAAAGGATATGTGCAGAATGTTACGGCCGTTTACACAGCCAGCTGGCCGGCACTTTGGCCACTCTTCATCCGGACACGAGCAGCTGCAAAGCGTCCGAAGTCTTTCAACTATCCTATGCGCGTTGGCCAGTGTTATTGGAACAGGGTATTCAACTGAAAAGTAATCGGATAATCGGATTAATCGATAAGTCGCCAAGCTTAATGGGCGAGCGAGCGAGGTGATGCTGTTACTGGACTTCAAGTTAATTGTAAATCCCATCTTATCGATAAGTTCATTATTTTTATCGATAATTTCATCGATTATTTTTATCGATAGCGAGTTGAGTGGTTTTAGCAAAAGTTACTAAAAAGTTTCCAAGGATAAACGAAAACTCAATTGTCAATTTCAGATCAGCTATTAGCTATAACCTGGGTTTTTTCAAGAAATTATTATCGATAAAAAAAGGAAATTGCTGCAAACGATTGCTTGAATATAATATAAAGAAGTTTTAATAAAAATAAATAAATAAAGGCTTCAAATTATATATATTGAATGCCTCGAGTAAACAGAGAACTAGTATAAACATACATATATATATTTATATGTAAAAGTGTAAATATTTAAAAGTTGTCTGTCTCTCGACTATCGAATAATACTTAGCATGCAGAAAGCGTAAAGCGTATTGAAATGCTTTTAATAAAAGGCGCTTAATTATATCCGTGCGGATTAATTATGAAAGGGTGTCTTCCTTATAAATATTAGTTTTTGCGTAACAATTGTTGCAGCGGTTTTATTTTGTTTTTTTTTTTGTTTTTGCAGTAAGGCTATGCAACAATTCGTTGTTATTGCTGCCAAGTCTGGCAACAATGAAACGGAAAATGCTGCTCTTTTTCTGTTCCTTTTTTTTTTGGGAGCCACATTGGACGATTGCTGCGGTTGCGGGTGCAAGGGGTGCGATGTTTTGTCAGTGAATGCTGCACGCTGCTCGAAATGGTGTGGTCAACTGTGGACTGGACAGCGCTCACTTGCTCTCGACACGAGTGTGTGTGTGTGTGTGTGTGTGTGCGCAAAAATATGGAAACATTTGGCACTAATTGCATGTGCTCAGCAGCAGCGGCAGCCACGTTCACGTCGTCATCCACATCGTTGGCCGTGCTGTCCGCTGTCCGCGTCGTCCCGAACAACACAGAAGAGCGACAGTTATGACAGCCGAGCCGCAGCACCGCACAAAGCACCAAGCACCAAGCACCAAGCACAAAGCACAAAAGAAATTGCGCAAAAATCGTTGTAACAAAAGAAGAGTGCACACCAATACATGCACACGCTCACGCACACTCGCACACACACACACACACACATTTTGCACAGCATGTGCGTTGGCTAAAGGGACAATTGCAGGACATCATAAACGTTTGCAGGCCAGCCTGGTATCCAAAGAAAAAAACACAAGTAGAACGATGTAATCGAGTGCGGGCGACTGCGGCCATACTCTGTTTGCAATCTACTACAAACTAACTATTAGCTAACAATTTTTCTTTTTCTGATACCACTTCTAAACATTTTCTTTGATGAGAATTTTTTTTTTATTTTTAAAATCTGTTTTTTTTTTTAGCTTTTTCTAGACTTGAGTTTGCTGATTTAGAGCATTTCAAACCCGGTTTTGAAACACTTTACGCTTTCTGCAAGCTAAGAATTTGGAATTAAGAAAATTATAATTTCTAGCGTTGTATTTTTTATGATTCTTTTACTTTCAAATTGGGAATAAAAGCGATACAAATTTGTATATTGTCGCTCACCCATCAATTTACATAATTGCATTGATTGGGCATCGTTTAAGATATTAATCATTGATTTTACCGATTTCAAATCAAACTTTAAGCCAAACATTAATAAATAAATTTAAAAAAAAAAATCAAGGATAATATATATTTCTAAAAAACTTGCAAACGTTTTTCTATCCTAATTATTTGTTTTCACTATTTATGAATTTATTATTATTAATATTATCGTTTTCATTATTATTTCTGTAGCAAATTTGATAGAGAAATAACCTCAGCTCTAGGCGGGCCGACATTTTACACAGCCAATATACCCGTTTTCACGTTGCGAACAGTGTATAAACATGGAACAAGGCATCCACCGTTCGTGTGGGCGGCAGCGCAAAACTTCAAAAGTCAGCCAAAGGACAAAAAAGGTGGGCACAGGTTCGTGGGAGGAAGTAAGTGGGGGGAAGTAGCGGCAGCAATCCTGTTGCTCCTGTTGCGGCTACTGCTGCTGCTGTTCTTTTCTAATAGTTGTTACACACACGCATAAGAACAACACACACATAAAACGACACCGGGCTTAACAACAACAACAACAACAAGGACTACAACAAGGACATCGACGCCAATGACAATACAAAAGGAAACCCGCGACATATGTACGTTGACTGCGGCATGGGCTTATTACGTTTTTCAATAAAAGCCATCCACACTCACACACACACACACACACACCCCCTCATACACGCACACGCACCCCCATAGATATCCCACACACACACACACACACCCACGTCCACTTGTGTGTGCGTTTGCTTATTTTCCACGTTTATGAAATTTGCTGCGCAAAATGTTGGCCAGTTGGTTAAATTGGCCTCTGGAGCAGCCACACAAAAGGTCCGCCCTCCATCCGCCCAGAACAAAAATGCCGAGTTCCCTTAGCTAATTAGTTATGCAGTCAACCTATGGATTTCATATATAACAATAACAAGTACTTATAATTATAACACACTTGGATTATTTGTTGTTTAATATGCTCTCTACGTATTACTTATTTGTACATCTATTTTTGAGCTAAAATAGAACTCTTTTTCCATTGTACTTGCCTTACTAGAGTTTTCAGTTTCCTCACTATAAGAAAATCAAAGCATATTTATATTTGAAAATAGATGCACTATATCATTCGGTTTGAAGTGATTATAAGGGGGGTCGATTTTTATGTCAAAATAATGCCAAGTAAAGTTCCCGAATCCATACTTGCTTTATTTCAAAGTCCCATAACTTTGTCAAAACTGAACCGATTTTCATGATGTTTGCAATTTTCATCATGGTTTGACATCTAGATCAATTCGGCATTTAAATTAAATTCGAATTTGAAAATAAATTTTTTTTGATTTTTTGTCCGAAAAAAATCCTTTACTCCCCCCTTACCTATTTTGAAAAAAAAAAAATTTTTTTTATTCAGAATCGCGAATTTTTATTTTTAATCGATTGTGGGTACCTAAATTAGTATAAAACGCAACTTTAAAAGTGATTCTGGGAGGGTCGATTTTTCTGTCAAAAATCATGCAAAAGCTTACAAAAATTTAGACAAGTAAAGTTCCCAAATCCATACCTTCTAGATTTCAAAGTCCCATAACTTTGTCAAAACTGAACCGATTTTTATGATGCTTGCCATTTTCATCATGGTTAGACATCTAGATCAATTCGGCATTTAAATTACATTCGAATTTGAAAATAAATTTTTTTTGATTTTTTTCCGAAAAAAATCCTTTACTCCCCCCTTACCTATTTTGAAAAAAAAAAATTTTTTTTAATTCAGAATCGCGAATTTTTATTTTTAACCGATTGCGGGTACCTAAATTAGTATAAAACGCAACTTTAAAAGTGATTCTGGGAGGGTCGATTTTTCTGTCAAAAATCATGCAAAAGTTTACAAAAATTTAGACAAGTAAAGTTCCCAAATCCATACCTTCTAGATTTCAAAGTCCCATAACTTTGTCAAAACTGAACCGATTTTCATGATGCTTGCCATTTTCATCATGGTTAGACATCTAGATCAATTCGGCATTTAAATTACATTCGAATTTGAAAATAAATTTTTTTTTATTTTTTTCCGAAAAAAATCCTTTACTCCCCCCTTACCTATTTTGAAAAAAAAAAATTTTTTTTAATTCAGAATCGCGAATTTTTATTTTTAACCGATTGCGGGTACCTAAATTAGTATAAAACGCAACTTTAAAAGTGATTCTGGGAGGGTCGATTTTTCTGTCAAAAATCATGCAAAAGTTTACAAAAATTTAGACAAGTAAAATTCCCAAATCCATACCTTCTCGATTTCAAAGTCCCATAACTTTGTCAAAACTGAACCGATTTTCATGATGCTTGCCATTTTCATCATGGTTAGACATCTAGATCAATTCGGCATTTAAATTACATTCGAATTTGAAAATACATTTTTTTTTATTTTTTTCCGAAAAAAATCCTTTACTCCCCCCTTACCTATTTTGAAAAAAAAAAATTTTTTTTAATTCAGAATCGCGAATTTTTATTTTTAACCGATTGCGGGTACCTAAATTAGTATAAAACGCAACTTTAAAAGTGATTCTGGGAGGGTCGATTTTTCTGTCAAAAATCATGCAAAAGTTTACAAAAATTTAGACAAGTAAAGTTCCCAAATCCATACCTTCTAGATTTCAAAGTCCCATAACTTTGTCAAAACTGAACCGATTTTCATGATGCTTGCCATTTTCATCATGGTTAGACATCTAGATCAATTCGGCATTTAAATTATATTCGAATTTGAAAATAAATTTTTTTTGATTTTTTTCCGAAAAAAATCCTTTACTCCCCCCTTACCTATTTTGAAAAAAAAAAATTTTTTTTATTCAGAATCGCGAATTTTTATTTTTAATCGATTGTATGTACCTAAATTAGTATAAAACGCAACTTTAAAAGTGATTCTGGGAGGGTCGATTTTTCTTTCAAAAATCATGCAAAAGTTTACAAAAATTTAGACAAGTAAAATTCCCAAATCCATACCTTCTCGATTTCAAAGTCCCATAATTTTGTCAAAACTGAACCCCCCTTACTCCCCCCTTACCTATTTTGAAAAAAAAAAATTTTTTTTAATTCAGAATCGCGAATTTTTATTTTTAACCGATTGCGGGTACCTAAATTAGTATAAAACGCAACTTTAAAAGTGATTCTGGGAGGGTCGATTTTTCTGTCAAAAATCATGCAAAAGTTTACAAAAATTTAGACAAGTAAAGTTCCCAAATCCATACCTTCTAGATTTCAAAGTCCCATAACTTTGTCAAAACTGAACCGATTTTCATGATGCTTGCCATTTTCATCATGGTTAGACATCTAGATCAATTCGGCATTTAAATTACATTCGAATTTGAAAATAAATTTTTTTTGATTTTTTTCCGAAAAAAATCCTTTACTCCCCCCTTACCTATTTTGAAAAAAAAAAATTTTTTTTATTCAGAATCGCGAATTTTTATTTTTAATCGATTGTGGGTACCTAAATTAGTATAAAACGCAACTTTAAAAGTGATTCTGGGAGGGTCGATTTTTCTTTCAAAAATCATGCAAAAGTTTACAAAAATTTAGACAAGTAAAATTCCCAAATCCATACCTTCTCGATTTCAAAGTCCCATAATTTTGTCAAAACTGAACCCCCCTTACTCCCCCCTTACCTATTTTGAAAAAAAAAAATTTTTTTTAATTCAGAATCGCGAATTTTTATTTTTAACCGATTGCGGGTACCTAAATTAGTATAAAACGCAACTTTAAAAGTGATTCTGGGAGGGTCGATTTTTCTGTCAAAAATCATGCAAAAGTTTACAAAAATTTAGACAAGTAAAGTTCCCAAATCCATACCTTCTAGATTTCAAAGTCCCATAACTTTGTCAAAACTGAACCGATTTTCATGATGCTTGCCATTTTCATCATGGTTAGACATCTAGATCAATTCGGCATTTAAATTACATTCGAATTTGAAAATAAATTTTTTTTGATTTTTTTCCGAAAAAAATCCTTTACTCCCCCCTTACCTATTTTGAAAAAAAAAAATTTTTTTTATTCAGAATCGCGAATTTTTATTTTTAATCGATTGTGGGTACCTAAATTAGTATAAAACGCAACTTTAAAAGTGATTCTGGGAGGGTCGATTTTTCTTTCAAAAATCATGCAAAAGTTTACAAAAATTTAGACAAGTAAAATTCCCAAATCCATACCTTCTCGATTTCAAAGTCCCATAATTTTGTCAAAACTGAACCGATTTTCATGATGTTTGCCATTTTCATCATGGTTTGACATCTAGTCTTAATTCTGCATTTGAATTTAATACGTATTTGAAAATAAAATTTTTGTCTTTTTTCCTAGTCCTTCTAGTATTTGGCAAATTTGTAATACAACCTTTTCCATCTAGCTTAAAGAACCACAGTCTAAATTTAAATTACATTATACCTGTTTTTTTTCTTATTAACTATATATTTGTATTTAAATTATTATTAGACAGAATAAGATTTAGTTCAGGCTTAGCTTTTGCTGTCTTGTTTTTTATTTTTTTACCAACTGATCCGGTTCATAATAAACAAATAAAAAAGGAATTCCAGTTTACAGTCCTTTAGGACCACTTAGGTAGAGGTTCTCATATATGTGAGGTCCAAATTGGGATGGTTCACACTGTGACAAATGGTTCAGCTCGCATCGCAGATTGCGCTCTCTGGCAGATCAGTTCATTTCACACTCGAGCTGTTTTGAGAGCGTCGTCGCCGGCAATTGCCGTGGGCGGGTAAACGGTTAAGTGTCGCACAGTAATGTCTGGGCACTCACACACACACACACACACACACACACACTGGCTAACGGACAGGTGCGCTTTGCTATCTTGTGGAACGGCTGCCATAGCGCCAAATGGCTGCCATTTGCGTTGCTTGGCTGTAAGTTGTTGCACGTTGCACGTTGCCCGTTGCACGTTGCCCGTTGCCCGTTGCCCGTTGCAAGTGCGTTAAATTTGAGTAGCTGACAACTTGTCGACTGGCTGGCTAATTGGTTTCGTGTTATATGAAACGTGTTAGATGTGCAACGGCACTGGCGAATACTCAACTGACAAAACATAAAGATATGCCACGGCTGCAAATCACCAAAACAAGAAACCGAGCACAAATCACAGTCGGGTTTATTGCAGTCTTAATGCCCTCACAATCAGCTCAAATAGTATTATTTAAGTTGTACAATAAATGAAAAGAAAAGAAAATAAATGAAATCCAATACTTGTTTGTTCACATTTATTGTGAAAACCTTACATCTTATTTTGTTTAAGTAAAAAAGTTTGCCAAAGCAGAGTCAAACAGCAGAAAAGTTTTTTATTTTCTAGCTAGAGACGTTTTCAAAGCGAATCCAACATTTAGCCAGGTTTAAATACCAGGCTAGTAAATGGATACTGCATTCTTTCAAGCCCAACGCGTTTTTATTTAAGTTCAATTAATAGTTATTAACGAAATTTACCACTAATAATAGCTTGCAATAATTATAATTACCTTTAGTTAAGACAAATCCGTTGACATACACTTAACTGGTTTCCTGTTTACAAGAACCTAACTTTATAAGCTACTTTACATTTTTTGCTTTAATCAAAAATTTACATAGTATAAATTTCTTGACTTGGTAACAAGGAAATTTTTGAAAATACCAAATTATCTATAAAAATATTTTACGCTTATTTCAAGTACGAAAAAATTATTTTGTTCAATTATAAAATCAATAAATATTTAAACTCAATTTAAAAATATTTACAAAGAAAGTTTGTAGAGAAAACTGGTGCAAATTTTATGTCACACTTACATGGACTTAAAACGGCATTTTTCTCTGAGTGTATACAAAGTATCATATGATTATTAAATGACATTGTTTGACTAAAATAAAAAATAAATAAAAATAAATTAATCAAATAAATATTTTTTAGATACATTTTATTTTTATTATATGCCTTAAAGTATTTCAAAGTGCATAAACACTTAATATAACCCTTACGTAGAGCATAAAAAATAAGATGTTGGCAAAAATTTATTGAAGAGCAAACTCATTTGACTATAACTTATGATTGGATTATCGGTTTAGTATGGCATTTGACAGCAGACTAGAGTGCTGTGTGTGTGTGTGGGTGAGTGTGAGTGTGTGGGTGTGATAAGACATATGTCTATGCGCCTATATGCAGGCTATGCAGCCATAGTCTGCGACGCCAGCGACTGTGTGTGAGCTTGTGACTGGGTATGTGTGCGTGTGTGTGGAAGTCATAAATGCGCCGCAGACAAGCGGAAAGACACAGCCAAAGATGCTGGCTGCCAGACGACTCTGCCAGATTGCCAGACAGCCGGCCAGACAGACGGCTGGCTGCGCTTTTTGGCTCGTGTCTGTGGGAACCGGGCTCGGGCTCGGGTTTGGGCCAGGACCTGGGCTCTGCCTTTTGGGCCGTTCTCGTTTTCGGTTGCTTCATTTGGCTGGCGGCATGCAACAGCAGCAGCAGCAGCAGCAAGTGTGTGTGTGTGTGTGTGTGTGTGTGTGTGTGTGTGTGTGTGTGTGTGTGTGTGTGCCAGCCTGTTAGGGTCTGTTTTATTGCGCCATAAACACGCACTTAAGCACACATAGATACACATATCTACATACACATAAGCACTTGCCCCTTGGCGCCCCCCCCCCCCCCGACCGGCCTCCCCTTTAAAGCCCTAACCCCATTTTGCCTTGTCCCTTGCCCCGCTCGCTTTTGGCGCAACTTTGTGCAGGCTTTAGGAATGTGTAGCAGAGCGTAAAATTTTGATTTTTCCAAGCACTCACACACGCACACACACGCACACACACGCACACGCACACACTCACACACACCCACGCCTTGCGAATAAAAATCATATCTTGCATACAATTAGCTTTAATATTTTAGCACTTTTCTTAATGTACATCAATAACGAACCGGATAAAGAGACAGACAGGCTGCAAAGAGAGAGAGAGAGAGAGAGGGAGGCGAAAACACAGAGCTATAGATGTGTAAGAAAGGGGTGGGGCGTGAGTGGGGGAGGTGGAGGGGGGTGCCTGCAAGTACATGCAAATGAATGATTTATACATCAAACTGTTGGCCAAGCCAAATGTGAGCAAGTTTTTCTTTTGCTCTCTTTCTTTATTGTATTCCTGCACATTCTTTACAATTATTGAGCCTAATAAATCTCACATGAATGCCATGAGAAGTCAAGGGGAAAGCGTACGAGAAATGAAAGTCGGAAAAGATATGGGACCAAGGAGAAAGCCAAAGGATACGTTAAGCTCCATCAAATGTTCAATTTAAATATGTAACCAAAAAGTTGTATTAGCAACTTTTTTTTATTGCTGAAGGATTTTTTCCTTTACTCAAAATCTACCGTCTAAATTCCTATACTTGGCTATAAAGCAGATTTTAAAATCTATATAAAGACCAGTTTTGTATTTAAATCAGGCACAAGCGCTGTCAAAATAGTCTTAAGCTCTGTTTCTTTAAGTGAGAACGTTTTTATTTGAAGAACTTAATTATTAATACTAAAAGTTCTATATAAAATATTCACAAAGAATTTCATTGGAGTATATTGGGTACGTTGAATTTGAACTTTTAAATACATACTCAATAAAAAATTTCAAAAATTTAATTTTTCCACAAAAACACTAATAATTATTAGTAATTATTATTAATTATTAATTTATAATTTAGACAATATTTTCGAATATTTTGAGCTGTTATTTTACTGGCAACGGGTATTGGGCTTACTTATTATACTTATACTTATTTAGAACCTTTTACGTTTGCTTCAAGTACAAAACTTGTGTAAATAAGAATTTTGTACTTCACTCAAGAACCTTAGATTTGAATATCACGCATAATTTGTGCTTAATTCAAATATATTCAAGAACGATTAGATTTCACACGTACAGCATTCTATTCTGAGTACTAAACATTTACTCGGATTAAATTTAAGCAACAGAACATAGACTATATCTAGTATATATGCGTAAGTATGCCCATATTTATATATATATATAATCTATGCTAATCTATGGCCTTTATTTCGACAGCTTGGGAACCATAGACATATTTTCGGTACTTTCACTGCGCTTTAATAATCATTCTTTAAATGGGCGCCTTTTCTTTTGTAAGTGTCGCAAGGACTTTGTGGCATGCAGCAGCTGAAAGTGGCGCCAAAAGGGAAGCAAAAATCTCGGCGTAAACTAATTATGTCTGCTTTTTAGGCGCTCAGGCAGCCGAGGCAATTGGCACACACACAAACACACTAACGCACACATACACACGCAAACAGGCACGTATAGATATTGAATTTCTAAGCGAAATTTTTTGGCCGCCCTGGGGGGGGGGGGGTGGGGGCAGGGCTTGACATACGCCCAACGTGCGAGTCGAGCTGGCGACGTATTCAACAAGTTTTGGCTTTACTTTTTTGTGCTCAGCTTATTGGCATATGATAAGGCATTAATAAATATGTTATTAAATGCATTTTTAATATGTAAGCAGACAAATATATAAAAATACGCAATAATTTGTGTTTACAATGAGCTTTAAAACCTGGTTGTAAATCATTTTTAGTATGTGTGAGCAAGCTTTTGATAGCATTTTTTTTTTTTTTTTAAGCCCCTAACAATATTTTGGTCAACACTTTGGCTTGGCTTATTGCATATCCTGGTGGCTTTCCGCGCATTTTAAGGGAATTGTACCGTTACCACTTGGCAGCTTGTATAACAGTTATGTAATACAGAGATTACTGTTAACTTAGCAGCGCGACTTGGCAGAGAGAGAGAGAGAGGGAGAGTGAGAGAGCGCGAGAGAGCAACAGCAGCAAAGAGAGCCACACTCTCTCACTAGCTGTTATGGATATGCGAATATAACAGCTGTTATATGTAGAATACAAGTAAATGCACTATAAAATATTATACTTATTTTTTAAATATTTAAATATAATAATCTGTGTATTTTAAAAATATTTTTAAAATAAATAGATTTTTCTTCGGCAAAGCTCCCCACACATATTATCCTTGTTATCCTTGCATAGCCTCTGCGTATGTTAGCCGAGACACACACCCACAGCCATCATCGTATAAGAGCGCAACTCTCTCTCCATCAATCACAGAGCCATTTGATTAGTGTCCTTTGCCGGTAAGCTCCCCATAAATTTCCATTACATTCGATTTAACAGCATTTCGCTCTTTAAAGACTCTTGAATATTCAGCCAACTCTTCGCAGCTGGCGCAGGCGCAGTTCACTAATTCTAAGAGCCTGAGGGGTGTTTTATGGCGCTCTATATAACAGTTAGGCCTGATGATGTAGAGTATAAGAGCTCCGTTTGCTTTCGGAGTAGCAAGCTGTTAAATGCAAATATTTCAAACTGATTATAAAATGAGCCTAACCTGCGCAATATTTTGGGCAATACAAAATATGCTATTTACCTATCATAAAGTCCAGCAATAAGAGGGCTTAGTCAATAGAGTCTATGTAAATTGAAGGTAACCTAGTAACTTAATCTATTAGGGCTGCTAAAAAGTCCGATTAGAAGAAATCTACAGCCAAATAAAAGATAAGATTTGTATGTTTATAAGGAAAGAGTTGTATTTGCAACTGTATCTGAAGTAAAGCTAGAAAATTGTGAGAAAACAAGCTTAAGAGGGGAAAATAATAAAGTTGATAAGTAGCAGAAAATCTAAATAATAAGGAAATTTCTAGCCAACACAATATGTACAAATAGTAAAATATACAAAGCCCTGTTACTTGGTTTGACGGAGCACAACAAGGAGATAGTCAGTATCTAGATTTGAAAATAATAATATATATGCTTAAATCAAGTGCAATCACTGACAAAATCCAGAGTGAACAAAACACGGAACATTATCTAAAAAACGTTGTACTTTCATAAAAAACGTTTAACGCTTCATTTAGGTACACAAATTATTGTAATAGTTATTCTTAGTTCAAGTAATAAATATTTATTTAATAAATATTTAAATAACAGAGAAAATATTTAATATTTCATAGTTTCTTGTAATCATTCAAATTTTCTATCAATCATTTTATTTAGTCTTTCATATTATATTCATAAATAATTTATTCCATTATTTATTTGATATTTTATTCAAGCATTTTTTCAGCTTCTTTTTCAATCAATCATTTGGTATTTTCTTAGCTATTCATTTATTCTTTCGTTGATCGGTCTTTCGTGTCGATCATACTTTAAATAATTAATTTGATTATGTATTTGAATTTATATTCAGGTATTATTTTGTTTCTCTTTTTTTTTTGTGTACTTTTTTTCAGCCATTTGATAAATTTCAATCAATTTTCACAATTTCTTTTTATGATTCATGCAGTAATTTTTTTAGATAAAAATTTGTATTTTATTTTTAATTGTATATTTTTAAATCATTGATATAATTTGTCTTTAAATCTGTCTTACTTACACATATATACAACATGATTTGAGGACATGCTCAGCCTATGTCAGCATAAGATGCATTATATGGGACACGCCGTAAGTGTCAAAGATGAGGGATCTACTATGCGAGAATATAATGCAATACTATTCATAGCACTCGCCTGCGCATCCATCAAGGCAGCAGCCAGTCCAACTGCAATTGATCAATCTGCAAATCTGGCCTTAATCTGCCAACTGCCAGGCGTATGCACTTGGCCTCGCCTTATGCTGCGGTCGACGTAAGGTGTTACGATTTTGGATTTTGGGTTTGGGTTTGGGTTTTGGGCTTGGGTTTGGTTTCGGGGTCTGGTCGAGGTCCATCCATAATGTCTGCTGCTGTTGCAAAACGTGCTTCGTGCGAGTGATGTAATTTGTATTCAAAATGGGGCCTAAAATGAAATTATCGACCACAGACGGATTTCAGACGTGGATTCAATTACAAAACACACTATGGTGGTGAGTTCCCCTCCACGCTGCCCGCTCCCCCCATCCTTCGCTTGCTGCAGCAACTGGCGTGTGAATGGGGGGATGGGGGTTGCTAGGTTATCTGAGCGCTAACTTATGCAACAAATATATATGCATAAATTGCTGTCGCCATTTACATAAATACAGCTCACGCTGTGTGTGTGTGTGTGTTATGAGATTTGCTTACGGAATGAACATCATTATCGAGATACTTGTAACACACGCACACACTGAAGCACTTAACGGCTAGTTCTGACTTTGGTTAATTAGCCGCACACACACACACACACCTGTACCTCTGTGTGTGTGTGTGTGTGTGTGTGTGTGGTTAGCACTCGCTTTGTCTCGTAACGTAATTGGCCTGTATACAATTGTAATTATAAACCACTAATAAGATTCGAACACGAAACGATTTTCCCAACTGCCATCAAATGGGTATTCCCCATAACCTCAACCAGCCCGGCCCGGCCCGGCCACGCCCAGACCCTTGCCCGCCCCTTAGCTTGCCTCAACCCCAGCTCATTTATTTCGCATCGTCACATCAACAAGTTAATTTTGCATTTGCGTGGGCGTGCGCCAAAGTGGGCGTGGCGCCATATATACATAGCTCCATATGCTCAAAGAACAGGCGAAGGGCTGGGGGGGGGGGGCGAGGGGGCGGTTGAATAAACGGCAATGTGAGCATTTAATGCGATTAAAACGGCAAAGTGCAAATGGGTCGCGTACCTGGTCAAAGTTAATTTCATAATTACAAAATACTTCAGTGTCCAGTTGCATCCGCCAAAGAAGTTGACGAAGCGAAACGGAATCGAACGGAAGGGAATGAAACTGAAATCCGAAACGGAATGGAACGCACAGTATCTGCATAATCCACATGTCGCAGATCCTCAACTAATTAGTCGACCTCTTGTCAGCTTTTATTCATCAACTAAGTGCACTTTATTTGCGAAAGAATAAAGGCTGCTTTCGGCTTGAGGTTGCCCGACTAAAAGATACCCTGTAATTACTGCGTAACTGTCTAGTTTTATACATGAATAAATTACTCTTTATTTGCAAGGAACAATAGAGTGCTTTCGGCGAGGTTGCCCGACTAAAAGATACCCTATAATTACTGCGTAACTGTCTACTTTAATACATCAACTAATTACTCTTTATTTAAAAGCAATAAATACTCTTTTAGGCTACGATGCCCGACTAAAAGATACCCTATAACTATTGCGTACTCGTCTACTTTTATTAGTCAACTCATTACTCTTTATTTAAAAGCAATAAAGACTTAAAATAACCTGTAATTATAACGTTCTCGTCTTGTTTTATTCGTCTTGTTTTATAAGTCGGCATGCCCGACTTAAAGATACTAGTGCGTACTTTTATACATAGCTTCCTCAAAAAGTGAGTTTATGCCAAAAAGGAAAGTTTACTTACGGATGCCGAAGTTTAAATACCCCGGCAAACAAAAATAAAATAACAAAGTTAGTTAGTTCGATAGTTCGATATACACTTATGTTAGTTCCGCAAAGCAATCTTGAAAAAAAAACATTTTTATATAAAAGTTCATTGTCTAAATAAATAAAGCTCATTTTCAGCATATTAAAACCGATTGTTCCAGCTATAATATATAGTTGCCCAATCTGCCCAATTTATATACTTAAAATGTTTTTTGCAAAGTTATACAAATAATAAAAATTAATTATAATAAAAATAATAAAATAATTACAGAAGTAATGATAAAAAATATAAATAACTATAGTTATTACCCGATATCCAATATACACAACTTTGTATTAACTACTACAAATAATCTAAACTTAATTATTTTCGTCTATAGTATTATTTTTATTATTCTTCGAAATACCTTAACATACTTTAAGTTCCTTTCGCTATCTTTATTTACAACAATTTCTTGTGCAATCTTTGGCAGGCGCAGTGCAGATAGCTTCTACCAGTGGCGAATCCGGCGGGCGGAGCTCTGGATGCCCCGAGGATTGCATTGCTCAACTTTGTGTCCGACGGCGGCACTTTTGGCGCTTGCAATGAAAATGAAAATGAAAATGGAAATTGACAACTGGACAGAAAAGCGGGCGCTCAGAGCAGCCACCAAGGAAAACGCATTCATATGTGAAATGGAAAAAATTATAATCCAAATAAGAGAATGCAAACGGAACGACAGGCGGACGGAGCTGGAGCGGAAGGGGCGAATGCCGTGGATGGGAGGGTAGTGGGAGGCAGCGGCTAAGAAGAATCGATGACGGATATGTGCTGATAGCCAAGTCGCCAGAGTTGCCACCCCACGCAGTCAGAGATTGGGTTCGGTTCGGTTCGGTCTGGTCTGGTCTGGTCTGGTCTGGTCTGGTTTGGTTTGATCTGATCCGGACCGTTGGCTACTTCTGTAACCAATTTTTGAAAATTTCTTAAAATTCAATAAATATTTATGAGTTGATAATGCCAAAGCGAAGCAACGCAGCTCACACACATACACACATACACACATACACACACACACACACATGCACAGTCAGCACGCTTGCTTGGTTGAATTAAATAGATTACGTATACGAGCTGTGGTACAAAGCTGGGCGGTGGGGGCTCTGGGACCACGCACAAAATGCAAACACGCTGCCTTGGATTGGATAGCTGGCACAGAACTGGATTTCCCACAGCTGTATGTGTATGTGTGTGTGCATCTCAAAGTTACACACACGCGTACTTATGTAGCTCAAGTAATGCGCATTATTCATATCTATTTATTACATTTCTTGATAATCAGGTGAAGGACAAACACAAACACTCTGCTCTTTCGGCATCGCATACTTTAATTCGAATTCAAATTTCAATTCCTGGGGGTCTTTTTTTTTATTTGTGGTCTTAATAGGCCGTGCAAATTTGAAGCTTCGCCAGCTTGCGAGCTATGGGAGCTGCTTTCAAAATAATTCAGTTAGCAATTACTGCTCCAACAGAGCACAACAAAATCAAAATTCCAAATTCTAAATTACATGTCTATGTTTGACTTCAATTTTTTGTTCCATCTCGAATTTTTTGTGCATCGAAATTGTTTGTACGGTGTAGTCGAATGTGTTTACTCAGCGTGCGTGGTCGTCTTCTTTAAAAAAATCTTCTCTTTAATTTTATTTCCTTCCAACTTCTTGTTTTAATAAATAAAAAAAAAATAAACAAAAATATGTAAGTAAACGGCAATTATGTTTTTGGAGGCTGGCAACAAGCCACGCCCACTTCCGCCCTACTGCAAAATTCTCACTTGTTTACTTTGTATTTTTGCAGTTCTTGCGGCAGCCCAATTATTGTTCGTATTCGTATTTAAAGGAAGAAGAGACGGTTACCTAGGTTGCGCTAAGCAGGTATACAATTATACTTTTTTAAATCTTTAAATAGATAATTCAATTTCCGTTTCAGCACACTATCACCAACAAATACTTTTTGGATTTTCAACAATACGATAAAGCCCTTTCACTGGCAACTTAAGGCCACTGTGATGGGCGCCTACAATGCAACCAAAGGACATACACGAAGGACATAATATTAGAATACATGATATACTATACAATACTATGCGATTGCCACTCCAAATACGATTACACATACATTAAGCACAACACACAACATATGTACAAATGGTCGGTGAGTAAAACGTATATTTTATGTTTACTAGTAGTGTATATAAATATATTATGATTTCCACTTTAGATACAATTATAGTCATCAAATTTAAACTCAACGCTTTTGGTAGGTAAATGTGAATGCAGTACAACAATTGTTACTAATTGAGCTGGGTTTTTAGTTTCAAGTTACACATGCAACATTGTTTAATCTGCCTTGATTGATCCTGAAATTAAATGTACGAGTTTAATATTCGTACGTACGCAACTGCTAATTATTTGCAATTTATTGACCATATATGATTTCCTTCATCAGGACGGTACCACTCTCTATTGCTGAGCGTTGCAGTTTGCGTCGTTCATGGTTCATCAACGCAGACGATACATCGGTCTTCAATAATGAAATGAAACTAAACTCGCTTGATTCTCAGTATAACGAAAAACCACTCGAATTTAAACTGGAGAGAACGCAATATGTTAATTAGTTTGTAAATTGTCAAACTTGCCTTTAAATCAAATATGGTATTAATTTCGGTTTTTTTTCTTTCTTTTCAGTTTTGTTTCTGGTGTAAAACAAACATTTACATAGAGCTTTTTTTTATGTAGGTTTTCTCATTTGAAATCTATCGGAAATTTCGTTTTATAAAATCTGGTCTCTTTCGTAGGACGGTACCACGCCCCTGGGCTTTAATTGGACAAGGGGGAGAGGGGCGCGTAGTTGGCGTCTAATTTAACCAAATGAAATACTGGAAACTCAAATATACGAATGAAACGCTTGATTAAATTATATGCTGATTTTTAATTTTAACAACTCTTTTAAAATTAATATGTATGCCAAATTAACATGAACCCGCGTTAAATAATAAAACTAAGATAATAAAGAAAAAAAATAATTGCCGATAAAATGTAAATATAAAAATTGTGATTACTTGCAATTCTGCCAGCAAGTTGACAGCACTATCAACTAAATATCGTAAAGCGCTTTTGCATTCCCATCATAGTTCAATTTTGTGCTCCAGCTGCTGGCGGGGCAATGAATATTTCTGTCTTTTTTTCCCTTCTATTTAGCTTCAATTTTTTTTCATACGGTCTCTTTTTTTTTTTTGGTCGTGGAAAAGAAATTCATCAAACGAATTATTAGAAAAGTTTTCTAGTTGGCACCGTTATTGCTGGAAGACGCCCTTTCAAACTATGGTTAGGCGGGGCAAAAGTAAGACCCCTCCCCTCCTCACCCCCCCCCCTGCCCCAGGGGCGTTCAACAAAGGCATGTAGTAACCAAGCGAAGCCGCCAATAATGTTGAGCACGTCGAACGCGACGAAACAGATGAACAAACTTTAACAAACAACAAACAAACGAACAAACAAATAAACAGGCTGGCAGGCTGGCTGGCTGGCTGGCTGGCTGGTTGGCTGGTTGGCAGGGATGCCAACTTGCTTATTTATAAAAATACGAGCGACGAACGCAGGCAGCGTAATGAAATTCTGTGCATATTCTGACGTACGCACACACACACACACACACACGCACACACACTTAGTCTTTTGTGCATAACTGTAAGTTCGTTTTGTGCGATTGTCTTGTTTGTATCTGTATCTATAGCCTGTATCTGTGGCCTCTATTTTGTATCTGTATCTGTGCTGCTGAATAGTTCGTCCTGGCAAAAAGAAGCTGAAGCGCGCAACGTCGCGTACGTGATGTTCATATTTTCATAGATTCAATAATTTATAAATTTTATGCTCACACCAACGCACACCAACACACACACACTCACACGTTGAACCTATGTCTGTGTGATCTCTGCGCTGATTTGGCAGCGCTAAAGACCGTCTGCGTGTGTGTGTGTGTGTGTGTGTGTGTGTGTGTATAAGTGTGTGCCCTGTCGACAACTTTTATTGAGATTCCTTGAGCACCTTCGAGCGACTTTGTCTCGAGCCCCGCCCCCGCCCCCTGCCAGCTGGCACGCGGCAGATGCGCCAACTTTTTGCAGCTCTGGGCAATGACTTCGGCTTATCATTTTTGGTCAACAGCAAATTACAAAAATCTTAACGTAATTTTCATGAAATTATATCTTCTTCTTTTTATTACAAGTGCAGGTTTAATTTTAACTGGGTATGTAATTAATTAGCGAAACATAAACTTAACTTTTTTAGCCAATTGGGATTCGTTGTACTTGTAAATCGATATAAAATTATATGTTCAAATTTAATTTAATTTAATCCACAATGGTAGTAAGAAATTCGGACGAATAGCCAGATTTAATTTTTGCTATATATTGTGTGATATTGTGTGTATTTATAAAAAAATTAAGGATACCTGATAGAACTCACAAGTCAATAAAAATAATTTAAAAAATAATAAATGAAAGATATTCAAAGCAAAAACGATTTTTTTTTATAACATTTATATGATTAATTAATTGTGGCCCAATTTTAGTATGAAAAACCCAAGAGTTTTGACTTAATTTTTGATTCGAAATTTTTAGCCTCTTTTGAATACATTTTCACATAAAATTTTCAAAATAAACTAAAACGCAATTAAGAATTTAAAAAATAAATAAAGTAAAAGTCTTAAAGACGAACCAAGGCCGAAAACAGAAAATCCGTTTAGCTTCGTCCAAGTTATGATAGTTGCCAGACTTGGATCGGTATTAACTTTATTTTCTTATTATTCGTATTTTCAGTAACACGATTTTGTTGACTTTTTTTTGTCTTGTCACGAAGTGCACTTGAAAAAAATATGATAGATTTTGGTATTGATGGGCGCTTTCAATTTGGGTTTAGTCAAAGTGAAATATGAACTACAATTTATGTGAGGGCACTGTCCCCAGCCTCTGCATGTGTGTGTGTGTGTGTGTGTGTGCGTGTGTGCACAACAAGAGAAGCTTGTTGAAATAAAATACAACACGCAGCAAACGACTCGTCGACTCGTCGACACTTTCTGTTTTTTAACTCAATTTTCAATAAAAACAGTGCACAAAACTTTTTTCTCTGTTGTTAACTTAATTTCGCTTGGCGCTGCACAGCTCGCAGCTCGATGCTAAAAGCATTTCATTGTTGTCCAACTAGCTGTTGTTGTTGTTGTTGTTGTTGCTTTTGTTGCCGCCGCCCCTTCTGCCAGCAAGTGTGTGGGCGTGGCACCCAAAAACCGAGCAACGGCATTTTACACGCACTGAAAGATTTCACTTACAGCTCACAGCCGGGCTGAAACCCAAAATTTATAAAAGGATGCAGCAAGTTGGGGAGTCAAGGGGGGGCCTGGTGACGGGGGAGCGGAAGCTTGGGCTAAAAGTCTACAAAATGCAGTTAGTGTCAAATGTGAGTTAGGAGCAGCAACAGACAACAGATAACAGTGGCACACACACACACACACACGCACACACACGAAATCAGTGCCACGACAGCCCCAAGCACCCAAAAAAAAAAAAAAAACAAAGCTTCAGATGCTATATGCAGTTAAAATCATTTCAAAATTTTCCGGAAAATCTTCGAACCTGTCAAAGAACCTAACCTGAAGATAGAGCAGCTGACTTTAGCATAGGCTATTCAGGAGGATTTTGAATTACGTCGAGAAGATATATGCCAAATGCCAAAATTAAAATTAAAATTAAAACATAATGAATTTTAAAAACTGGTAATATTCAAATTTTATTATATTTGCAGATTTTATAATGTTTTGAAATTAAGAAAATAAGTTAAAGAAAAATAAATAAAAATAAATAAAACAACCAGTTAATACAACTTTCTAAAGGTTTTCACTGTTCAAGTGTTAATAAGTTAAATTTAATATAAAAAAAAAAATAAATAAATAACACGATTAGAGTTGAATTATCATCATGAAAATTCAAGCGCTTTAACTTTCTTGAGCAACCGTAGAATCCTCATAGAAAAAACATTTACTTAATAAATTTCTATTTGAAATTAAATTCCATCAAAGTGGAGCCCACGTGTTAGCTTATCCAGTTTGAAACTTGGAGCTCATATTGAGCGGACAAGTGGCGCCATCTAGCGACAGCATGGCACATAAACCAATCAGTTTTTCTCGGAATTATTCGTAGTGTGAAACGAAGGGGAGCGACGAACCCAGAGCGGTGTATAATAACAAATATTTGTACTTATTTGTGAATCATATCGAATATCATGGACGGGCCATCATTCATAGGGCAAACACACACACACACACAAATTCAGCACACACACACACACACACACACAATGCAATTATTATTGTTGTCATTTTTAGTCACTAATCACTCTCGAATAACGGGCCGCCGCCGCCGGCAGCGTCATAATAAAAATAATGATGTGACATAAAAAAAGGCAGCGCCCCAGCAAAAGTGTCCGTGTGGGTGTGTGTGTGTGTGTGTGTGTATATATGTTGTCATAAATCTTTCATTGATTGCAAACGAAGACATCGAAGACAACATTGACAACGACCAAGATGAGCCGCCACTGCAGCAGTAGCTATAGCTGGGATCGGGCAGGTTGGGGGCGGGGTCGGAGGCGGGGGCGGGGGCGGGGGAGTGGTTGTCTGTGGGGGTACTGTGTGTAGCCAGCGCCACAAGGTGGCATCTTGCCTTCTGGTGGTTGCTGCAAGCCGATATGCCAAAACAGAAACTGTATAAAGCGGCAGAGCTGAAATAGATATAAGTAAATGTATCAGCGGTTGCGACGCGACGCTGTTGCTCTTTTTCGTTCCTTTTGCATGCCATATATAGGGTAGACTACAGGGTATAACCACTATTGATGACAGTCGGAGCCTGCGAAAAGGAAACGAATATTAAAGATTTTCTGACGCCTTCCCTTCGAGTAGAACAAAATATAAATTAAATAAATAAATAAAGTTAACATATATTTGAAAAAAATAATAAAAAATATATTAATAATAATAATACTTTCTATATCTATATTTCGCAGTGATATTACATTATAATATTGCTATATTTTAATCAATATTTTAATTATTATTGAAGCCTTCCCTTCGAGTAGGACCAAAAAATAAATTAAATAAATAAATAAAGTTAACATATATTTAAAAGAAATAATAATAAAATGTATTAATCATAATAATACTTTCTATATCTATAATTTCAGTTATAATATTGCTATATTTTAATCATTATTTAAAATTGCATACGCATATAAAAGTGATTTTTAGTACAACTGAAACGAATAAATGAATGCAATTATTTGCAATTATTTATTTGATTTGTGTAATTGAAATAGAAACATTTTCCACGTATTCGAGGTGAACTTGAAAGTCATCTTCATAGGGTATACGAAGCCATGTTCGAATCTACGATGTTAGCCGTACAAACCATTTTTATGTGTATGTATGTGATGTGTGTGTGTGTGTGCCTGTGTGAAAGTACATATATATTTTTTTGTGTTCGTTTATCTTGTTTATCATGGATTTCATTATGGCTGTGGTTGCGTGTCTTTTGCTTTTGCGGTGGCTTATGTCGCCACTCGATTTTGAAAATGTAAATCTCTTGTCCTCATCCACGTGGCCCCACACCAGCCCCCAGCGCCCAGCCCCCAAGCCCTCTGTGCCGCGGCTGGCGTTGGCGACGTTGGCGGCGTCGTTTGTCAACATGTCAGCTGCGCTGATTGGTGATTTCGATCTGAATTATTAAGTTGCTTTTAATGCGTTTGCTTTTGCTTTTGCTCTCCGCTTTTACTCTCTGCTGCGGCGCTCTCTCTGCTGTTCGATTTTATGTGGCATACTTTTCAGCGCCCTGCGGCAGAGGCGAAAACAAAGCGCCAAACAGCTCGCCATAAACAGCAGCAGCAGCAGCAACAACAACAAGGGGAACTACAACAACAACAACACTTCACAGTTGCAAGTGGATCACTTGGTTTCGCCTTCTCCTTGGTAATTGGTTCTTTGCATTATTTAGTGACATTTGACGTGGATGCTAAGTATTTTTGGATTGCCCCAGAGAGACAGACCCAGCGAGACAGACAGAGAAAGGATGAGAGAGATATGTCTTATGTGTGTGTGGGAGAGAGAGAGAGCAGTCGCGAGCATATATTGACATGCCCAGTGCACTAACGCTGAGCTGTGGTTTTTAAGTGGCTTAAGCCACATGCCAAGTGCATTTGCAAGGCCATTGACAGCCACATTTGTGGCTAACGAATCGAGATTTATAAGATAGCGACAGCGAACAACAAATGTCGCTAACTCTTAAACTTATTTGTAAAATACTTAAGCTTAAAATTTCAAAACCGAATTTAAAAAAGTTATTGTAAAATAATGTTGTGCTTAAATCTTAGCTTAATCTAAGAAACATTTATTCTCTATTAGGAAGGGTTCTTAACTTTCTCAAACAGATAAATTCTTGTTTTAAGTGTTTCCAAAATAAATCAAAATATTATTTTAAATTAAACTAAATTAAATTTCTATATTATAAAATTGTTAGAACAAATTTATAAAAGTTAATTCTTGAGAATTATATATTTTTTTTTTTTGATCGAAAAGAAAATGATTCTTTTCAAGTGCCATAGCATGATAAAATGATGATGATGATATTTAGCATTCCAATATGCTGTTGTACTAGCATAAAAATTACAAAATTAGAAGGAAATGCGTTTTAATTTGCTAGCCATGTTTCTTTGAAATTTTGAGGAGTTTAAGCTTCAATGAATTAAAAACAAATTGAACTGGCTTACACTGTAATTTGCTTTTGATACACATGCGTGACTGCATCTCGTTGCTGTTCGTTCATTAATTATTCACACTTTGTGTGCGAGCTCTGCCGAAAAGTTCTAATAGGTGTATTCACTTTATAGCTAGCCAAAAACTAGTTATTTTTGATGTTTGATTTTTTATACTCGCTCACAAAGTGAAAAGAGTATATTGGTGCAATGTCAAGAGACTGGAAGTTTTTAATATATATATATATTTGAAAATAAGTATATTCATGCCAGATAAATTAAAGAAATTAATTAAATTTATTTAACTCCCTCAGTTTTAAAGATATATATACTATATATACA
This sequence comes from Drosophila sordidula, assembly GCA_035047465.1. Classification (NCBI taxonomy): domain Eukaryota; kingdom Metazoa; phylum Arthropoda; class Insecta; order Diptera; family Drosophilidae; genus Drosophila; species Drosophila sordidula. The sequence continues at coordinate 9,936,244 of JAWNPQ010000136.1, read as the reverse complement.
ATTTGATTCAGACTATTTACTAATGAGCTCCTTTGAAGATTACACAAAAAATTTGTTATGCTGTGAACGAGTATAGCGCAGTGGGTTATACCCGACTGCAGCGTGCTTAGTTGTTTTTATTATGCAAAAATCAAGAAGCATGCGTCACAGGACTAACAAAAAACCAAAGGCAAAGGGCCACTGGGGTCATGTGTCCATGTCCATGTCACTAGATCTCTCTCCCAGTCTAGCACACGGCCATTGCGCCCCCGCTCGCTCTCTCGCTCTCTCCGTCTCTCTTGTGTCTTTGGCCGCTTGTGTCCTTTCAATGCCCGCTGCGTTGACTTCATAAATATGCCAAACGGACTCTATCAAAATACTTGCCAAGACAGAAGCCGGCAGCAAAAGCGCCGCCAGTTGAACATAAACTAAGCGAGTAAATTGAGACACGACGGACACGTGAGTTTGATAGATTGAAGGATATATGGAAGAGCACACACACACACACACACACACACACTTGGACAGAACACATGCTGAGCTAGCTGGCGTCGTCGGGCCACATCCTCTGGCTGTATGTGTGTGTGTGTGTGTGTGTGTGTGTTGGGTGTTGTGTGCGTATTTCATTAACGTCGCCTTTGAAAATCCATTCATTTATCAAAAGCAAACTTCAAACACGCACTATGCCTGTGTGTGTGTGTGTGCGATAGATACTGCAACAATTTAGCTGCGTGTGTGTGCGTTGTCTGTAAGGAGCAGGCATCGTAAAAACCGTTGCGGCCAAAAAGGGATCAATGAAGTATGCCTAAGAATCTGTCATTTATGACACATGACATACTTTACGAGCACCACGCCCCCTCCTCCCCCTCCCCCCCGTGGCCCTCTTTCGTAGCAGCCCGCCCGCGACAGTCATTGGTCAGAGCATAATAAAAGCGGCGATAATAAAGATAAGACCAGGCAACTTGGTCAAAATGCAATTGAAAGTTTTCTGCCCAACCCACAAAACAACTCGAAGACGAGTTGGATTCTGCCTAACCACCCACACTCGCCCCCTCATCCTCCCCCCATCCTCCCCACCGTACGCATTTGCAGCATGTGTGCGTTTATATAACACGTATTTGTAACCTCTCAAAATCAGCTCGTAAATCTCATAGACTCTGTCTGTTTTTGGTTTATCAAACTCGTTCGCAGTAATCCTTTATTTTTGGGATAGAGTGAGGGGGGGGGCCTGTTAAGCAGCTCGGAATTTATATTTATGCTTTAAACCTAAGCATTTGCATGCCTAACGGCCATATTCAGCTTATGTTATCTAATTCCTGTTATACAACTTAAGATTACGTTAATTCGCTCAAATAACTTAGTACGGCAAGTATCTTAAGGCCTAGTTTTAGATATTCAGGCCTACGATTTTTTTATTTATTATTATATTTTTACTTAGTTAAAGCTTTTATATAATTTAATTATTTGTATTTCAAAATTAGCATATTCATTTTAAATAATTTGTATCCAAAATCATTTAAATTTCTTTGTATTTGGCCATGCCGTTTTTTTTATATTTTTTTTTATTATTTTTAATTGAATTATAGAAATATAACGCATATCCTTTATTTACAGATTCGTAAGCAAGTGGGGATGTCTTTAGGCGAATTCCCATTCATACTGTCTCTAAGGTAAAACAATACGAATTTTATAATTTTATGCTTTAACTCAACCATGCAGATATTTATACTCCTTGACGAGGTGAAGCGAGCATATTGAGTTTGTCTAATGTCCGTCTTGCTGTCAGCCCGTCTAGTGATAAGCAGCGGCAGGTACATTCTTAAAATACTTATTAACAGATTAAAATAGACAACAATTTTGACATGTAAAGCTCTCGGATCCATAGCTCCATTTTTCCATTTTTCAAACGCCCATAACTTTGTCGAAACTGAGCCGATTTTAATGTTTGATGGCATTTTTTTCATAATTTATGCTCTAGATTGATTCCACATTTCAAAAATATTCATTATTGCAAATAATTTTTTTTTGATTTTTTGATAAAAAATCATGTACTCCCCCCTTACTTATTTTCAAAAGAATTTTTTTTTTCAAAATTTAGAATTTAAAATTTATATTTTTAATCGATTGTGATAGTCATAATTAGCATAAAAAACAGCATTAAAACCGATTCTGAGATGGTCAAGTTTTTTGTCAAAAATCTTTCCAAAATTAACACAAATTTTGACCTGTAAAGCTCTCGGAACACCCATAACTTTGTCAAAACTGAACCGATTTTAATGTTTGGTGGCATTTTGGTCATGGTTTTTCCTCTGGATTGCATTTGTGTGTGCAAATATTGATAGATTGCTATTACACTATGAAAGTGTATTGCGCTGTTGGTTACACCCGACTGCAACGTTCTTACTGATTTTATGTTTCTCTCTGCTGTTTTTTGAGCAACTGGTTTGGCTTAAGTTCAGCTGAAAAAAGAAATGGGTATTTCCGGTTCGTTTCTAAGCCGGCTTGCAGCTTCGTTTTCTATTTCCATCAATAACTGTATTTAAATGTTGTATGCTGTATTTAAATTAAGGCCGAGAACTTCCGCTTTGCTCAAAAGTCAAAAACTTATTTCAAATAGGAAACAATTCAGTGTAAAGAAGCGTTAAAACATTAATTTCTCTGCATTTAAATGCCAATTCAACTTGAGTTTAACATGCTTGTAAAAGCCGTTAGCCTCCCACCCCCCCCCTCCCACCCATTCAAGCCCCCTTAAATGTAAGCGAACGGTCAAGAGCCGGACAGCTGCTCTGGGCACGGCAGGCCTGCTACTGAATCGCACGCCGGAGTCGTATTATAAATTAAGCACAAGGCCGGCGCTCAATAATTGCAAACTACTGAAGCATTTAATATTTTGAGTGCATTTCCGCGTTACGCGCCCGCAGGGGGCGGAGGAAATGGCATTAAAAAAAAAAAAAACAAAAAACAAAAAGAAAAAGAGTCCGAAAAGGTGCAAGCGAAAAAACAACAAGAACAAGTGAATACGCTGCAGTCGGGTGTAATCGACTGCGAAATACTCGTTCACAGCTCAAAACAGTCGAATAAATATTTGTAATATGTAAGGGCGGGATTGGGCAGGGCCAAATATATTCGATTCGACTATTTTTGCGGCTTACGCACCCAACAAGATATATAGATAATATCAATTTGCCACGCCCCTAGTGGGCGTATCCAAAAAATCTTAACACTATATCTCCCCTGGGTATACACGAGTATATATTCAAAGATTCAAGTCTCTAGCTGCAATAGCGGCTACAAAAATGGCATTCAGACGAACGGACATTGGGTAAACCCAATATGCTCGTTTCACATCGTGAACGAGTATAACAACAAAAGGCGCGGTGGCTTCGACGGCCGAAACCAAAGCAAATCGAATTGAAACAGATGAAAATCGAAAGTCCGTAAAATGGCGCTGACCAAAGCCCAGGTCAGGTCAGTTGAGTTGAGCCGTGAGTTCAGATCCCGGCCCAGACTGCGGCCCAAACCAATCCGACCCGGCCCGGCCAGCCGTAAAGTTAATAAAGCGCCCCGAAGGCGATAAACAATTTGCGTTGGCGAAAAAGTCGTGCGAGACGGCGGACACAGACACGGACACGGACACGGAGCCGCAGCCGCAGCCGTGCCCGAAGGCATTGCCGTGGCGCGGCCCAACCGACTGCGAACTTGAAATTCTAATTGGCATTTTATGCCGGGCCACGCCCCCAAAGCTGACACTCACGGGCGACAAACACACAGCGCGGAGGGCGGGCGCTGGCGGGCGCTGTCGAACAGGTGTGAAATCGTTGACGAATTCTCACGAATACGTTTAATCCGCTTTCTGATTTTTACACCCTGTACCCAATGATAATGACTAAAAGCGGGCATGCTGACTGGGGCTGGGGGAAAACATCTCCAGGCACCTCTCTTCAAATGTTGGTACATAGATTAATTTGTAACTGGCACAGATCAAGTATATTTCAGGTTATCGATATATATCGATTTACAACACCGGTTTCCCGAGTCTGCGTCTTTTTTTACAAAAGCCGAAGCCAATTTAAAAGAAAGCGAAGCGAAGCGAATTTAAAAGAAAAATTCTACAATTCCAAGTTTCTTTTAAAGTTTAGTTTTTAACAATCGCACTAAAACAAATATATCTCAAAAATACACAGCAAATAAATTAAAATTATAATTCCCACATTGCGGTTTTTTAAAAATAACAATTTCTAAATTTAAAGATTGTTTTCCAAAATAATCGATTGTTATTTTCTTAATATTAATGATATATACAACTAAATTTAATAATAAAAACAAAATTCATTGAAAAGTTACGAAGAATAAAATTTGTATCTTTAAAATAAGACAATTTATCTTTCGTCAATTTATTATGGCAACATTTAAATAATATTTTTCGTTTGATTTCATATTTAAAATTTAAGTTTTTAAAGGCAGCTTTGACCATATTATTTTATTGAATTTTTTGTATAAAAGTATAGAGCTAATTGTTTTTTTAAACAATATTGCATTTTTTTTTTTTAGGAAAAACAACATAGTATCAGTTGGTCATGATTTTTGGTACAAACACGATTTTTTCAAGCCAACCTTAAGGGCTAACAGGATATCTGCTAGTCGGGCTGCGCTGCAATATAGCCCGCTTCCTTGCTGTTGCAGTTGTTGCGGCGCATCGTTGAGAGAGGGTATTTATATTGAGGTTCAGGTTCAGGTTCAGCAGCTGGGCGCAACTGTTGCCCGCTTTTTGCATTTTGCGGGCGGGATATCATGTTGGATTAAAAGCGCGCGTCGTGCCCTTTCGTTGCAAATTAATTTCGTGTACATGTCCTGCAGTGTTTTCAAGCCAGTTCCATGTGTGCGTGTGTGTGTGTGCGTGTGCATGTCGCAGTTACCCAGCTACAACCTGCCTGTCCATCACTTGGGCCCCTTTGTCGGCCAGCGCATCCTTCTGTCTGGCAAACCGACGACAACCGCAAATGTTAAAGCGGCGTGACTTTATTTGATTGTCTGCCGACGACGAGTGCGCCGGCATTTTGTTTTTAGATCCGCTTCAAATTATACAAAAACAATAGCTCTTTTTATTTTTTTTTTTTCTTTTTTTGCATTTGGCACAACAGGGATTTGTTGTCCAAATTGAAATTATACCCCATTTTGAGTCGCCTTTTGTTGTTATTGCCGACATTACCTTACGGCAGCGAACAATTGTTTTATGATTTGACCTCGGCAAGTTGAAAAGTTATGCGGTTCATTTAGCTGGAAATTATAATTATTGTGTGTGTGGGAATCGGTTACAAAATTTGAGCTACTTGTGTATGAAATAATTTTAAGCTCTCTTTACATTTTGTGTATCTGTTTTGTTTACTTGTATTGGACAAAGCTTTTTAGCTTTAGTAGAGTTGAATTAGTTTCTTAATTGCTACTATTATTATTAACATGTACACTATATCCTTTTAAATGCCATTGGTTAACGATAGCCTCTGGCTAAGGCATTAACAACTACATCCACACACTTGCCTGAGGCTTGGAGTCTAATTCTCATTTGCTCAAAGTCTTCGGGATTCGTAAATATTAAAGTTACTCATATAGAAAGCAAATAAACAATAATATTATTTCTGACATTTTACATGTTTGGGTGTTGTGTGCTCTTCTCCTATGATTAAATGCGTGTCATCGTGAGCATAAACATATTTTACATAGTTATTAACACTTGAATAAATTGTTGAAAAATATATAAAATAGTGCTTAGTAAACTTGGAAGCTTATTCTAATTTGCCTATAAATTACAATTTTGGCTAGCTTTTATATATCATAGAGGAATATATAATTACGCCTCACTTAAATTTCGCAGCATTATCATTTAAATTTTACAAATAATGCACTCTCCAACTCTCCAATTATTTGAATAGTGTTGCTTGAATTATTAGGTGGATCTAAATAATACAAAGGATAATTAAACTATAATTTGACGAATTTCAAACCGAACTTAAGACGAGAATTAGAAGAAGGAGCCTTCAACTTTCGTCATTTACTTTCTTGGGCGCATTCCAATGTATATGTATAAACAATTTTGCTCAATCTATAAAATAGAAAATTGCAGTTAGTAATCTTTGACAAGTTTTTAATTTACAATTTTATCTTACAGTTTCTACTCCCTTTATATCTGTAGCATAAAGTTCTCGTCGTGGTGACGCATATTGGGCACGTTAATGGCTCCGTTTCCCCTGCTTCGCTGGGACCATTCGGACTGCTGGATATAAAACATTTTATTTTTATCAAACTCAGCAAGTACATCAAATTTTGCTTTTATATTATTTTTTGCATTGAACAAAATCGGACCTTACTCGACTCACGCTTTATATATGACATGCCCATCCATTTGACGGGCTCAAGGGCGGCTCGTTTGACAACTCGTTGGGTTCCATATCGAGTATACAAGCGCATTATCATAAAAACCTCAAAAACAAGTTTGAACGTTGCAGTTGGGTGTAAACGACTGCGCAATGCTCTGTTTTCAGTTCAGTTAGAGCTTGAAAGAGTCAGATATGGATAAGAAGAAGCTCAAGAAGTGCTCGTTACAGTGTGTATTTTTAGAAATAAGAGTTTCTGGCGGTTTTTGGACTTAGAAATGACGATTTCTGTTGATGAAAACAGGTAAAAAACTTTGGGATATTGGTAGCAAGTAGCTTAAATATCTTAACTTTATATATACCAAGTTCCAAGTCGGAAAAATGGTTATATAAACGAAGAGACAGACGGATATTTCACAAAACCAATATACACTTTTTGCGTTCTGTGAACGGTGTACAAAAAAAATATTACAAACATAAATGCCGATTAAATCTTTATTTTCCGCCTTGACGCACGCAACAGCAGGGGCAGGGGCACGCGCAGGAGCAGGAACGGGCGCAGGATATTTGGTTACGCACAATATTTTGTGTATTTTTTTTGATTATACCCTCAACCCATTGAAAATGGGTAGAAAGGGTATTATGGCTTAGTGCAAATGTATGTAAGGAGTACATAGGGTATATTCATATACATATATACTTGATCGGGACAAGCTGAGTCAAAAGCTAGAGACCTAAACTTTTCGACTATAGATACTCTTGCTTTATCCCGCCCCATTTCATATAATTAATGATAATTGAGCTCTGCAAGTTTCATAAATATCATCGCTTCATTCCCATAGTGGCCCCTGAGGGTATCTCCTAGTCGGGCACTCCCGACTAGAACACTCTTACTTGGTTTTTATTTGGGCCCCTCGCTGACTGTTGACAGACATGTGTCAGGGGACGGGCGGCGGCTGATCGTGCAACCTGATGATTTAATAACTGGCGCACAAGCTGATTAGGCGTGCGGGGGGAGGGAGGGTTGTTGTGTCCAGCGTGCGGCACCAGAAGGGGTTGCAAATTTTCAAGGCGGCAAAATTTCGTAAATGTCGGCGATTGTTAAGGGGGGAATGCGGGCGGGGTGGTTGGCCTGCACAACCACCAAGGATAACGGTGCTTGTTGCTTCATGTGTTGTTGTTGTTGTTGTATTTTTTGTTGTGGCTCTTGTCACCGCAGCGTAGCCCAGTGTGTGTGTGTGTGTGTGCAGCGTGTGTGTGATTGATGACAACTCGAATAAGCGATGATTGATGCTTATTTTACACTTTTCGTTACAACACACGGCGACACATGTTTATTTATGTATGTGTGCGTGCGCCTGTGTGTTGGTGTCTGTGTGTATGCTTTTTTTTTCGGCTGGCTTATATATCGGGATTATTATGAGCACACGTTCGAGCGTCTCTAGACGCCGACAACAACAATGCCGCCGCAATCATCAATGTCAGCGACGTGTGCGTGTCGGGGTGTGAGTGGCAATCTGTGTTAGTGTTGGTAATTGTTTGAATATCCATGCAAGTGTGTGTGTGTGCGTCTGTGCGAGGTGTTCTTGTGGTTTACTTATTGGTACGCTGCAATACATCATCGGCTGGCAGCTAGCCGGGGTGGGACAAAATCTGCAGAGAGACCCACGGCCCCGCGTCGCGTCGCTCGCAAAATGCACATCAGCCTCTGTTTGTTGACACCTTTAAAATGTGCTTAAAAATCGTGTATTTGCTGCAGTTTTCTTAAGCTTATATTAAATCTTATTGGCTTTTCGTAGTTTACATAAATTAGCATTTTGTTATCGATAGCGATATCGAAGTTAACGCTGCCGGTGAATGGCAAGTCTGCTGCCGATATTGATGAACACTTGTTGCCGAGAGAGCGTTGTACATCATAGTTCAATTTAAAGAGTGAACTCTGTAGCTCAATTTTTTGTTCACGTAGTTCAGCGTTTTATTCCCAGTATTGTCTTTAAATTTCATTGTACAGCATTATTGCACTTTATAATATATAATACATTTTTTAATATGTACCATGTCATATAATTGCCATTTATTTTCTATATTAATTTATTAATAAAAAGCGCACAGTTGTGGATTTACCAAATGAAAAGGCAAAACGGAACAAAAAATATATTACATAAATAGCGCTGATCCTGTTGGTGCTTACAACAGCAAAAGGAACGATTAACTATAATCTGGTGCTTAGTTCGTGCATTCTGTTCGCTGAGTAGTTCACTCGAACTTGCTCGGAACGATTCGATGCAACTCTAGTGCAAATCCCGTCGCGTTTTCGCTAATTGGAAATGAGTGCATTGTGCATAATTTAAATGTAAAATTTGGTGTTAAATGAAAAGCTACTGTGTGCAGGTAATAAACGATCAAGTGCTGCAACTCGTGTGTGCTTATAATGACATTAATAAATGCGTATTGTTGTTCAGTCAACAAAATTGGCGCAATTATCAAAGTTCATGTTGGGTATGTATGCATGCATGTATGTATATGTGTACTATGTGTAAATATTTAATTACCACGCAATAGATTTCCTTTTGCATTTCATATAAGATAAAACAACTAATTATACAAAAAATATGTTTTATTGGCATAAAGTTAATGTTACAATAGAAAAAAAACCTGATCTTTGGCACATGTGCGTAAAGTTGAGCGTCGATATTACGGTGTCGCAGCGCGCACGAAAAAGATGGCCGCCGGCGCAGTGCTTGGCCGCGGCTGTGTGACGTCATCGGCCTGGGGCAGAGGCCAGAGCTGCAATTGGATTGGCAAAATGTATAGGTGCGAGTGAGATGGTGCCAATGCATCACGATTAAGAGAGCCACAGGTTATGTGACGTCACAGTTCTTACAAGAAAATAATGACGATTTCTTAGAAAGACTAAAATAGAAAGACTAAAAAAATAGAGGGAAATAAAAACTTTTTGAGTTTTACAAATTTATACAAGCTCGCATTCGAAAAATAAAACAAGGTTGCTCTGTTCGGGAGTGGTCGACTAGGAGATGCCCTACATTTAAATCCCCTTGCATACACAAACTTTACTTAGCGGCTCTTCTGGAAAATGCATTCATTATTAACTCCTAACTTAATCGTATGATCTTTACGAGAACATATTAAAGCTAATTAGATGGCTCTAGCTCATATAGTCTTTGAGATATGCTAAGGCAACCAAGTCTTAATATAGGCAGTATATTAAAAGGAGCAAGCTTTAGAAAAAAAATTATAAACTTGTTCTGCGTATATCTCTTTTGTAGTTTCCCAGATTGTTGATGATGTCCTGATCAAGAATATGTGCACAGACTTTTGCACAAAACCGAAATCCCCTTTTTTCCCATTTTCAATGGGTTCATAAAACAAACGGCAATCGTGACGTCATCCTTTAGCAACCGTTAGGCCTCTCAATCGTGCTGCTGACCTTGGGGCTCACCTTTCTGTGCTGGCGCCGGAAGCGCTGGCGATGCACCTGCGCCAATTTGCCGCTGGAGAGTAAAGAGCGCTTGCGCCGCTGCCACGACTGTCAAAGAGAGCGAAGATGAGTGATAGAGAAGAGATAGCGGGGGAGAGATAGAGAGAGAGATAGAGAGAGAGAGAGAGTGGGAATGGGCACACACCTGCATGTTCATATCATATTTGATGCGCTGCGCCAGCGCCGGCGCCTGTTCCTCCAGCTGGCGGCGCAGCCAGGCCACGCCGCGGCCCAGCTGGCCGCCGTCCATGTGGCAGATGTGGAGCGGGCAGTTGGAGGCGCGCGTCAGCTGCTCCAGGCGGAAGGCGTTCTCCACGTCGTACAGCTGAACGCCGTCGCATTGGCCTGTGGCCACCAGCAGCACGGGCTTGCCGCGCAACGCCGCATGCTGCAGGCAGCGCTGCAGCAGCGCAAAGCTGGCCTGCAGCTGGTCGAAGCTGGCGCTGAGCTCAAAGCAGAAGATGAGCGCATGGCAGCCGGCATAGTAATGTGGCCAGATGCGCTGCATGTCCGCGCTGCCGCCCACCTCGGTCAGCGCCAGGCTGGCGCCACTCGACTCCTCCTCCGGCGCGGCGTTGCCCTCCAAGCGATAAAAGCGAACGCCGTTGGTGGCGTCCCGATCGTCGGCGTCTCGCTGTTGGGCGCTGAGCAGGTGGCCCAACTGGGTCTTGCCGCTGCCGGTGGCGCCCAGCAGCAGCACCTTGAAGCGCGCTGCGGCAGGCGACGGCGACGGCTCCTTGCAACAGCAGCAGCAGCGACGCAAGCAGCGCAGCTTAGCGCACAGCAGACCCATTAGCACATGGCGCAAACGCCGCTTGAATATTGCATTTAAATGTAATCTTTTTCTATTTGGAACACTTCTTTGTTTGTTTACAAGCTACGTCTGTCAGCTGATTTGGCCATTGGTTGCCACAGGCAACGCCACCGGCCTTCTGTTGTGGCCAGCCTGTTGTCATGGTTAAACTGTTAATAAGACGCCAGATAATTACATTTTAAATTTTGAAACTTACTCCAAATTTCGACTTTTACTAAACTTAAGATCTGAGTAGCTTTTATGATTATTGAAAACAAATTGAAGTTGAATTGTCCTTAAATAAGCAGCTGCTATTAACAGCTGCTGTTAGCTCTAACACTGCCTGTTAAAGTTCGAAAAAGCTAATTGCGCTATGTTTTGTCACGCTTTGCCGCCAGATGTCGCTTTGTCCCAAATAGGGGTTTTTTTTTTTTTAATGTGCCCAAAGGAAATTTCCCTGCATAAAATGCCACTTGTTAGGTGAAAAATATAAGAAAATCCTTTTGGGACTTTTACTGCCTTTCAACATTACTTGTTCTGTGTGCAAAGAAATATGTAAGTTATTTAAAGAGTGCTCGAAGAGTGCATCACAAGGCATATTTAATTAAAGTAATTGCAGAAAACAAATATTTGCTGTTATAAATAATAAAGACTGCATTTTTCATACAATTACAACCTTACTCTATATACCCTTATACTTCTGCTTGTATATCGCACAGAAGGTTGAAAAATGAAAAACTTTTTTGATTTTAAATATATCCTAACCAAAATTGGAAATTGTGAGCGTCATTATGGTCCTTATATATAAGCAATATATTACCAATATCGAAGTACCATTTTATGGATACTTTATGGTGGAAATTTCTAATTTCGAAAAGCTCCAACTTCCGGCCGACTAAATTTAAGATATTATTAATTTCTTTGAACATCTTGCATGGCGGAGATTGCTTAAGTGCACAGCTTTTGTGATTAAAAATAAATAAATTATTTACAAATATTCTACAACGGTACAGCCAACAGAAATATTAAGTAAACATATAAGCTTAAGATTTACCTTTTGATGAGATGCTTCCTCATCTGTGGCACAATTACACACACGCAACTCTTTCTTTTTATAGTCGTTTACGAAGTGAAAAGGGTATATTGGGTTTGTGCAATGTTCGTCTGTCCGTCCGTCTAAAGAAATTAAACGTTTTTGTCAATCATGCCAAAATGTGCAAATATTTTAATATCAATATATGTTTTAAAAACCCATAACTTTGTCAAAACTGAACCGATTTTTATGCTTGATGCCATTTTGGTTATGATTTCTGATCTAGATTGACTCAGTATTTAAAATATATGCATTTTTGAAATTAAAATTTTTTCGGATTTTTTGGTAAAAAAAAACATGTACTCCCCCCTTACTCATTTTGGAAAAAATTTTTTTTTCCAAATTTAGAATTCCAAATTTATATTTTTATTCGATTGTGGTTGTCACATTAAGTATAAAAAACAACATTAAAACCGATTCTGAGCTGGTCAAATTTTTTGTCAAAAATCGTCCCAAAATTGACAAAAATGTTGACATGTAAAGCTCTCTGATCCATAGCTCCCATATTTCAAACGCCCATAACTTTGTCAAAACTGAACCGATTTTAATGTTTGATGGCATTTTGGTCATTAATTATCCTCTAGATTGACTCAGTTTTTAAAATATATGCATTTTTGAAAATAAAATTTTTTCGGTTTTTTTTTGGAAAAAAAAACATGTACTCCCCCCTTACTCATTTTGAAAAAATTTTTTTTTTCAAAATTTAGAATTCCAAATTTATATTTTTATTCGATTATGGTTGTCACATTAAGTATACAAAACAACATTAAAACCGATTCTGAGCCGGTCAAATTTTTTGTCAAAAATCATCCCAAAATTGACAAAAATTTTGACATGTAAAGCTCTCTGATCCATAACTCCCATATTTCAAACGCCCATAACTTTGTCAAAACTGAACCGATTTTAATGTTTGATGGCATTTTGTTCATGGTTTGACCTAGATTGCGATCAGCGATTAAAATATATACATTTTTCAAATAAAAATTTTGGTGGATTTTTTGGTATAAAAAAGCATGTACCCTTACTTATTTGAAAAAACATTTTTTTTTCCAAATTGTGAAATGCAAATCTATATTTTTAATCGATTATGGTTGTCACAATTAATAGAAAAAATGGTTCGTCCAGATTGCTTTTAGATTGATTCGAGATCTGAATTAAATGAGTACAAATAATGCTAACAATAATGATTTGATTGTTATTACACTGTGAACGAGTATCGCGCTGTTGGCTACACCCGACTGCAAAGTTCTTACTTGTTGTTTTTTGGCAAACATCTTCGGTAATCGCCGTGTACCAGATGTTTGAGCCTGCCCTAAGCCTGAAAGAAGCTCTTTGTGTTATTGCGTTGCATTATGCCGCGTATGCCCCAAAAGCGTTAGGCACCGTTAACCCTGCACACACTCGACCCTGCACACCTCCGGCGAGGGAGGGTGCGAGCAAGCGAAACCGAAAATTGAAAAGTAAGCAAGCTAAACGTTCCCCGAACTTTGTCGCCCTTTTGTGCCCGAATGTCTGTAGCCTTGAGGCAGTCGCCAGTGTCGCGCTGACTGGCAACTCTTTTGTGACGGCACCCGCCGCCCCCGCATCCCCTATCCGCACACAAAAACATGCATATACAAGTGGAACTGCATGAATATGATGTTCTCAGTCTTATAGGCAACAGCCAACATTAGTTCGTCCGGCGACGTCGTCCATTTTAATATGCGCATTAATGCGCACAAAGCGTCGCGAAAAGTGACAACTTGGGAGCTGGTTGAAAAATGAACGCATGTGGGTGGGGGTGGGGGCGAAGGGGTGGGGGTGGGATGGAGTTCTGTCTGAAGACGCTGTGCCAAAGCTGCAGAGAGGCGAGGCATATGCAAATACCTAGTTGATTACCTGCACATATCTCGAAAACATTCCATTTTAAGCTAGATATACTCATATACTTATATATATATATACGTATGTAAATCGGCGAGGGTAGCCCAAGGACTTCTATTCGTCAGCAAGTTGAATAGTAATACAAAATGTTGCCAATTGTGCTTCATTCTCTGATCAATACGCTAGATAGCAGGTTGAAAGAATGGAAGCTAAAGAAAAAATATAATTAAAAGCCATAAATACAGTTCTTTATCTAAGAAAGTTTCATTTAATGAAAATATTTCACGCTCATTTCAAGTCCGAAAATGTTTGTAATAAATATTGTGTACTTTCTTCATTAAGTTTGCTCTTATTCCTGAGTTAAGAATAGCTATAAGAAGAAATATACTGCTCATAAGTACTTGAATATTATCTTAATATTAATATATGATAGTGTTGACACACTGGGAAACATCAGCAGACTAATTCAATTTCAGCATCTGGTGGAGGCAATAATGTCAGGCTATAACAACTAAACCAAAGATTATAATTATTTTATTATTACTACATTGATAATTACCAATTTGAGCTAAATATAGACAGATATGAGCATGTAATTGGCATCAGGAACAATAAGAAGACGTGCTAGACAAATCATCTCTAGAGGATTATCCATGCGCCAAAGTCATATGCATACCATATCCAACATCGGCCCTCGTATGGGTGCGTCTGTGTTTTCTAAAAGCTGAACTCAAATATTTGCTGGCGACAGTCGCCCGGGCTGCCACCAAGCTAAATGAAGCGACACCGCGTAATCGTTTGTCCCTGTGTCCTGTGGCACCCAATGGAGTTTCTCTGGCCGGCGCGCACTGTCAGCGGGAATTGTGAGTTGGCTAACGCGGGGGGCTTCACCTGCTGCTCGGTGCTTGGCCGCAGGGACTGGGGGCTTGGTGTGGTTCAGCAGCGGGGCTTTATTCGATTATTTGTGCGCAGCAGCATCGTTTCGTTTGCTTTCCGGTTGTTTTCCTTTATCCTTGGCGAGTGGCTCCTGGATGCGCGTCAGCGGACCCGACTGCTCTTTGACTGTGCCACACGGCGACGTCATATTTCCGTTTCTGCGCGACGTTTCTTCATTTTTGTGTTTTTGCTTTTCTATTTTTTTTTTTTTTTTTTTTTTTTTGTATTATTTGTTTTCCTTGGCTTTCCTTGGCGCACTCGTCGAGTCGTTCACCGTGCAAAGTTTAGCGAGCTTAGCATTGGGCGCGCCAGCTTGCCTCGGATTTCATTTCCGGCATGTTGCGGTTACGTTAAGTAACGGAGATTGCATCGCTAATGATGCAATTGTGTTTAGCGGAAATGAAAGCGGTTTCGAGTGACGACTTGCCAGCCGACCGCAAAGCACACACACACACACACACGCACACACCTGACCCAGACAAGCTCTCCCAAGAATTGGATGCTAGTCAGCCAGCCAAGTTGAAGAAAATTGTAAATGAAAAACTATGTGCCTGTTAATTGCATTTGTGGCACCCAACGGAAGTGCATGACGTGCTAAAAAGCCGTAATATAGATGCACCAATCAAAGGATAAATACACATAATTCTCCTTATGCACGAATTGGAAATAAGCCGCTTTAAAAAGTTGACACGAATTTGTTTGATCTAACTAGATTTTAAATTTTCTATTAGTGCTTTGTACGAATTTTTTTTATATTCTATTTTTTCCGTTAAAAATGATTACATAATACTGATTTATCAACAATGGGAAAGGTTTGGGCACTGATATTGTAGTCTTAATTTTGCTTCTTATTTTTTATATCAATGTGTTTCCTATTTTATTTTTCTTATAATATATTTAATGAGTTCAAATATTCAATCAGGGAAAATGAATTCACAAGTGATCTCCATCTAGAAGTTTTTAATTTTGTTTATTGTATTGCTAAGTTTTTTTTTTTAGGTCTGGAACCAGTCTACTATATGTCCATATATCGTGTAGAAAAAGAATATGTACAAGTATTTTTGCTCGATATGCGAACGTGATGGAAAATGTAGCATAGTAGGCCATCGGTCACAATGTCTGTCATCTACGAACACTTCAACTCGGCATATATTTCGAAAGGAAAGTTTATTGTTTTTTCAGGCCAACTGAATATCGTGAATACCCATAACATGCACAATGCGCAGTGTAAAACGCCCTGCGGTCAGTCGACACAAACTGATTTGGCCAATACGCCGGAGCATTTGCGGCCCGGTTTCAGTGGGCAGCCACGTCAATACGATCCGCGTGAATTTGGGCTAACAAATGCCGAGGAATGGCGCAATCCGCGCATGTTTCGGAATATGACATGTCTGTAATGTTGAACTTATTCCGTTTTTCTGAACAAAACAAACCGATTTCAAACAATTTACAGATGAGACCGACGCTGGCGCCATGGACACATTTCGGCAGCCCCAGCCGCAACGGCAACGCTATTGCCCATCGGCGGCGCCCAATGTTAGCAACCTGACGGATGAGCGCCTGGCCGATGTTTCGGCGCCGTCGTTCGACCTGAGCCCGCCGTCTCAGATGTCCGGTTCGGGTGGCGAATATTTGGCGAATGTGTCGCCGCCACAAATGTGCGATACGGACACGTCGGTGAGCGATAATAACGCTGGCAATTATGTTGACAGCGTTTATCGTCAGATTGTGCACAGTTTTAATCCGCGCGAGCGCAATACACGCGCCGATAATCTCTTGCCCCCGGAGGTGGTCTCAATGTCCAATCAGGTGCCCGAAAAGGGTACCACACAAAAGGTAACAAATGCCAGGTACAAACCAAAATTGATCATCACAACTGATTTCCTTCGATACGCAGAACAATAGCGTGCATACAACACTGCGCAAGATCACGACACATCGCGATCAGTGTGGCAATGTGACCAGAAGCGTCGAGGAGACCAGCACAGTGTCGAACGCTCCCTGCGACCAGTTGCCGGGCTTGGACGGCACGCCCATCGGGCCCGTGCACGTCGGTCCGGTGCGTCATCTGCACTTTTCGATGCCGGACCAGTCGGAGAATCTCACTGATATCTCGATGCCATCGTTTCACGACAACTCAATGCCCCCGATGAGTACACGCATCGCGCCCCAGAGTATGCCCAGTGAACGTTTAATGGACATTAGTGCGCCCTCGTTTGCTAGCTCGATGGGAGGACGAACGCAAACGCAAACGCAAACGCAAACGCCAACTGGAAATATTGGCAATATTCTGGCGCCGTCGATTGGCACAAATGTTTGCATTGAGGAACGCAGTCTTTCCTCGTTGCCGATGCATGCCAACGTGACCAGGTCTAAAGGTCCAGTCATACAAGAAATTTGTGAAATTTCGGCACCCTCATTTGCCTGCACCAATCCCGAGTGTCCCGAAAATATATCAATGTCATCGGGCGCTTCCAGAATCAAAACCGATTCGCAACGACAACCAACACAATCTGAACGTTTGGAAGATATAACGATGCCTTCATTTGGCAACGTGTCCGGATCGTCGAACAGACAAGCCACATATATGTCTAATAAATGCCTGGATGATGTGAGTGCTCCATATTATGGGTCCAGCACTTTGCGCAGCAGAACGTGCCAACAGCGAACAATGCCATCGCAGACTGTATGTGAGATCTTAGCCCCCTCATTCGGAACGTACGGAAATGGTGTAAATACCAACGAACGCTTGGAGAACATAACGATGCCATCATTTGCAAGCACGGGCCGAGGACAACCGACCAACGAGTGCTTGGAGGACATCAGTATGCCTTCGTTTGCCGCTGTATCGGGTGCTTCGAGGGCAAATAATTCGTCACGCCAACAGCGATCAGTTCCAGCTCAGAATATCTACGATATATCAGCCCCTGCTTTCGATTGCAGTGGAAATGGTATGACGTCGCAATATTTGGCGGACGTCACCATGCCATCGCATAACTACGCCAGCCAAGGACAAGTGAATAATGCGATTGAGTGCCTGGAGGACGTTAGCATGCCTTCCTTTGGTGGAGTATCGGGTGCGTCAAGAGCAAGAACGCCGACACGCCAACAGCGTTCAATGCCGTCACAGACGGTGTGTGACATATTGGCTCCGACCTTTGAAAACAATGGACCTAGGCCGATAACACAAGAGTGTTTAAATGACGTAACCATGCCATCATTCCAAAGCACAGCTCGAGGACCGGCGACCGTGGAGTGTCTGGAAGATGTCAGCATGCCTTCCTTTGGCGGAGTCTCGGGCGCCTCAAGGGCAAGAACTCCGGTACGTCAACAGACTTCAATGCCTGCCCAAAATATTTGTGATATATCGGCTCCCTCATTTGGAAATAGCGGACGTGGGCCTATGACTAATGAATATTTAGAGAATATCACAATGCCATCTTATGGAAGTTCGGGTAGAGCAGCCACAAATAATGAGTTCTTGGAGCAAATAAGCATGCCTTCGTTTGGAGAAGTATCGGGCGCTTCAAGGGCAAGAGATCCAACCCGGGACCAGCTGCAATCGATGCCAGCCCAGAATATCTGCGATACACCAGCGCCGTCATATGAAAGTAGTGGCATTCGGACAATGACTAACGAATGTCTAGACGACGTTACCATGCCATCCTTTGCCGATGTTATGGGGTCTTCACGACAGCAAAAAACGATGCCTTCCGAGTGTTTGGAGGACATAAGTGCACCATCGTTTGGACAGAGCATGTCACTCAATAGATCACCGCAACGTCAGCAGAGGGTACTGCAAAGTACGTGCTGTTCACGTCAAGGACCCACGGCCAATGAGTTCATAGAGGACGTCAGCATGCCGTCCTTTGGAGGAGTGTCGGGTGCCGCAAGAGCAAGGCCTCAACAACGTCAACAACCCTCCCAAAATATCTGTGATACATCAGCACCGTCATTTGGAAGTAGTGGCCGCGGTCCAAACACTAATGAATGTCTAGAAGATATAACTATGCCATCGTATATGAGCTCGAACGCTTCCAGAGGGAGATCGCCTCAACGGCAGGAACAATCGATGCCGTCCCAAAACATCTGCGATACCTCTGCACCATCATATGGAAGTAGTGG
This sequence comes from Drosophila sordidula, assembly GCA_035047465.1. Taxonomy (NCBI): domain Eukaryota; kingdom Metazoa; phylum Arthropoda; class Insecta; order Diptera; family Drosophilidae; genus Drosophila; species Drosophila sordidula. The sequence goes on along the minus strand of JAWNPQ010000136.1, from coordinate 9,917,585 downwards.
TCGTAGTCCCAATACCAATGAATGCCTAGAGAATATAACCATGCCATCGTATGTTAGCTCGAACATCTCAAGATCTAGAACGCCTCAACGGCAAGAACAATCGATGCCATCCCAAAACATCGTTGATATCTCAGCTCCGTCATTTGGGAGTAGTGGCCGTAGCCCGAACACTAATGAATGCCTAGAAAATATAACCATGCCATCGTATATTAGCTCGAATGCTTCCAGAGGGAGATCGCCTCAACGGCAGGAACAATCGATGCCGTCCCAAAACATCTGCGATACCTCTGCACCATCATATGGAAGTAGTGGTCGTAGTCCCAATACCAATGAATGCCTAGAGAATATAACCATGCCATCGTATGTTAGCTCGAACATCTCAAGATCTAGAACGCCTCAACGGCAAGAACAATCGATGCCATCCCAAAACATCGTTGATATCTCAGCTCCGTCATTTGGGAGTAGTGGCCGTAGCCCGAACACTAATGAATGCCTAGAAAATATAACCATGCCATCGTATATTAGCTCGAATGCTTCCAGAGGGAGATCGCCTCAGCGGCAGGAACAATCGATGCCATCCCAAAACATCTGCGATACCTCTGCACCATCATATGGAAGTAGTGGTCGCAGTCCCAATACCAATGAATGTCTAGAGAATATAACCATGCCATCGTATGTTAGCTCGAACATCTCTAGATCTAGAACGCCTCAACGGCAGGAGCAATCGATGCCATCCCAAAACATTGGTGATATCTTAGCTCCGTCATTTGGGAGTAGTGGCCGTGGCCCGAACACTAATGAATGCCTAGAAAATATAACCATGCCATCGTATATTAGCTCGAATGCTTCCAGAGGGAGATCGCCTCAACGGCAGGAACAATCAATGCCATCCCAAAACATCTGCGATACCTCTCCACCATCATATGGAAGTAGTGGTCGCAGTCCCAATACCAATGAATGCCTAGAGAATATAACCATGCCATCGTATGTTAGCTCGAACATCTCAAGATCTAGAACGCCTCAACGGCAGGAGCAATCGATGCCATCCCAAAACATCTGTGATACCTCAGCTCCGTCCTTTGGTGGCAGTGGACGTGGACCGATGACAAATGAACGCATAGAGGAGGTTACCATGCCATCGTTCGCCGGGGTATCGGGGTCTTCGCGGCGGCACCAAGCTATGCCTTCCGAATGCCTCGACGATATCAGTGCACCATCGTTTGGGCAGAGCATGGCGCGCAATAGATCATCGCGACGTCAGCAAATGCAGTCGCAGAACTCTGGCGACTCGGGTCGGAGACGTAATGAGTTTCTGGAGGATGTCAGTATGCCCTCCTTTGGAGTGTCGGGTGCTTCAGGAGCGAGAAGCCCGTCACGTCGACAGCATGCAATGCCTTCCCCGAATATCGGTGACATATCGCCGCCGTCTTTCGGCAGCAGTGGGCGTGGACCAGTTACAAATGAGCGCATAGAGGACGTTACCATGCCATCGTTTGGCGGTGTATCGGGGTCCTCACAACATCAACAGGACACGCCCTGCGACTGCTTAAATGAAATCAGCGCACGATATAATCGCAACCCATCGCGAGGTACATCACCTCGACGGCGTCACAGATCGCCCCAGAACAAATCGGATATAACCAATGATTATCGAAACGGCATGCCCTCCTTTGGGGGAGTAGCGAGTTCTTCGGGAGCAAGAAGCCCGACCCGCCAACACCATGCAATGCCATCCCAGAATATTGCTGATATATCGGCGCCATCTTTTGGAAGCAGTGGCCGTGGTCCAAATACCAATGAATACCTTGAGAATATAACCATGCCATCACACGGCAGTTCGAGACCATTGTCTAATCAATACTTGGAGGATATCAGCATACCTTCTTTCGAAGAAGTATCTGGGGCGTCAAGGGGACGATCCCGTCAACAGCACCCAATGCCATCCCAGAATATCTGTGACATATCGGCTCCGTCATTTGGCAGCACTGGCCGTGGTCCACATACCAATGAACGTTTAGAGAACATAACAATGCCATCGTCATATGAAAGCTCGGGACGCAGACGACCGGCAACCAATGAGTGTTTGGAGGACGTCAGCTCGCCATCCTTTGAAGGAGTATCGGGTGTTTCCAGAGCGCCAACGTCGCCAACACGTCATCAGCGCTCGTTTCCATCCCATAATATATGCGACGAATCAGCTCCATCTTACGCTAACAGTCGAAGTGGTGCTGCGACCAGCAAGTATTTAGATGACATAACCATGCCGTCGTTTGGCGGCGTATCTGGCTCATCTAGACAATATTCGAAGCGAAGCTTATCGCAGGGAACAAATCCCAGGCGCCAACCGTTAACAACGTACTTCGCCACCAAGGGTCCCATCACCGATGAGTGCTTGGAAAATATAACAATGCCATCGTTTGGTGGCGTCTCAGGTGCTTCTACCAGCCGGCGAGAATTGACTGTGCCCAGCGAGTGTTTGGCAAACATGAGCCTGCCCTCGTTTAGGCGGACTGGAAGATGCCAGGGCCTAAAAAGTCCATATGGGATGCCGCATGGGGCCAACGCGAATTTGACAGATATATCAGTGCACTCAATGCAGCAGGGAACGCCGCCGCGACAGGCTCGCAGTTTTCCGTGCATTCCCAGTCAACAGCATATTGGTGACATATCGGCACCGACAATGGGCAGTCCCCTGCACGAGTTTTATTACAGCTTCCAGAACTCGAGAATTGTGCGACGCCGTCCCGTCAATTTATCCTATCCCAGCGAGATGTTAGGAAATATAAGCGCACCCTCCTATGTAAGCACCATAAATCGTTCGCAGGCAAACCAGCCCTGGAAAACCTCGACCAGTCGAAACAACTTTGGCCACTGTACTGGGAAATGCCTCGAGGATGTTAGCGTACCATCGGGTATGAATTCGCATTTACAGAATTATTGCAGCAATGTTATGGATACAAGCGAACCATCCGGACTGAATCGAAGTACTGCGGATAATATGGGCAGACCCTCGAAAATGGGACATGACTCGAGCCGAGGACGGCAGATGAAGGAAATGAAGTCGAGCCGCATGGTCAGCAAAGCATCCAAACAGCTGGGGAACGAAAGCGAACCCTCCCTGCTCAATAGTTCGCAAGGCGAACCGACAGTTGAGGTGCAAAATGTGACACTTAAGACGTCCATGACTTCGGTGAAGCGTACGTATGCGAGCGATGATAATCGCGTGGAGACCACCGATCGCAGAAATCGTGATCAAAATGGCTATCAGAACTATCAGAGTATCAATAACATCTCAATGCCGTCCTACATGACTAACGGCAACAGTTCGGCCGGCCAGCCGAGTCGCAACCAGTCGCAACCGAGCAGCAACCAGTATGTCTCGGACATCTCGATGGACAGCTATGCCCCCTCTTACAAATCCACCCTGCCCAGTGGCTATACCAATGGTGACTCTGGCCGCCGTCCAGAGCACAACGAGACCTTTCATGGCTTTGAGTCAATGGATAATTATGCGCCATTCGATGAGCTCGTCAATTCGACGCCACAAAATCATTCGAATGGCGATTCAGGAGCAGGCAATATGCTAGCCACACCCGAACCGCTGCGTGGCAAGAACAATCCAATGAGTCATGCAACGCACAGCCAGAGATCGGAGAAACAGATGAGTCAAGACAATCCATGCACCTGTCCGGCCAGTCTTTACGGGCGATTGCCCACAAATCTACACGATCGCAGTCCGCAACGCTAGGACGTTCCCTAATCGTATTGTCCACACTTGACCGGCAGTCTGAACCTAGTACACGATGGGGGAGGGTCACATAATAAATATTTACGATAAAATACGTGTTTAGCCTGAAAAAATGATCGAAATTCGAGTAAACATTAAAATGAAAGTGAAGTGAATACCCAATTGATTTTTCATAAAAAATATATCTAGAGGAGGAAAACTGGAATGGGGGACGCATTAGGAAGTTGTCAAATAGTAAGAAGAAAGGATTCAAATATGTCAGAAGCTCAGTTAGCAGCATAATTGTTTATTCCGGCTAAAAAAATCTTAACAAAGTTTTAATTCCCGTTACAATTCGATATAGAGAGAGAGGAGAAATAACTGATAGAGGAATAGACTGCAATGAGGCTGAGAACTGTCAAATTGTTATTAGTTAGTTAGGAAATTCAGTTAGGAAATTGTTTATAGGAGACTTGTTCCTGAAAAGTTACATTTTCAGGTTTACACTTCTCTCAACCTTATCTTCAATTCCAGTTGCATCTTTCTATAAATTGGATAAAACCAAAGAAGAGAGAGAGAAAACAGAGAGAAATGAAATGCAATGAGGCAGAGAACTGTGAAAATGTCATCAAAAGCGAGAATTCAATTAGTTAGGAAGTTGAGATGAGAGCATAACTCTTATTAGGAGGTTTGGTACCTAAGCTAGAAATGCCAATTCCAATTGCACCTTTCCGCTTTGCATTTCCTTCTGCTCTTCTGTCTCTCCCCGGCTTTATCTCAGCATGGAGTTAGTTAAAATTGCCAATAAATTGGGCATATTGAGACAATTTCCGTGGCAAGCTGTGACACCTTGATAGATTGGCGGGTTTATTTCGCCCCAGACAATTGAACAAATGCAAAATTATTTGAGGCGATAGCTACAGCAAGCCAATAACAACAAGAGCTGCAGTCTAGCCTTAGAGCGAGCAAAACAAAGCGAAGAAGGGAGAAAGAGTACAAGAAAAAAAACGTAATAAAATTGAAAACAAATAAGTTCAGGAACCAGGAAGCGCCAACGGAAGCGCCAACGCTCATTGTTAGCTTTTGTCGTTGTTGCCAAGCGGTTGCTTGTTGTTGTCGTTGTAATACCCTGTAAATAGCAAAATTATTCAAAGGGGGTAGACGCACAAAAGAAGGCAAAAATCAGAAAGTGCTCAAACTTCAAAGTTGCAATAAAATGTAAATGCTATCATGTTGACCGTGAGTGTAGCTTTAGCTTGCCAGCCAAAAACACGGATTCTAGTGAATTCATATCCCTGAAATGAGTGAAAGCTGATGAGAAATTTATGTGCTGTATTTGATATCATATTCAAACTGAGTACAGGATATCTTTGAATCGAGCTTTTGACTGTTGGACTGGCATGACGAAAAAGAGAAGGGTAAAATCACACACACACATCTATACACACACACACATATACACACACATTGAGCCCCGGGAGCGTTTTAAGCGTTGTGAGAGCTATTTAAAAACAATTTATTTTTAACAACTGCCAGCAGCAAAATCAACCTGTCGCAGTGCCTGTGTGTGATGTGTGGTATGTGGTGTGGATGTGTTTGCGTGTGTGTGTGTGCGTGTGTTGTGTTTGTTCTTGATTTCCAGCTAAAAAACATACGGGCTAAAAAATAAAGCAAAAATAAAATAAAATAAAGAGAAAAAACAAAAATGAAAAACCTGAACCGTCGCGTCGTTCGGCGTCTGTCAGTCAGGTATGCAAAACATGAAGTGCAGATGCTTCAGATTGGTTTTCCAATTACTCAACATTTCAATGCAAATAACACAGAGCCACGGCGACGGTTAACGCCAACGTTGAGGAATTTAAAAGTCAAACAAACACACACACACGCACACCGAGAGCTACTCAAATACATGTGCAAGCATATGTGTGTAAATGTGTGTGTGTTAGACGGGGCAGCTGCGGCAGCCATAGCCCAATTCACATATTTCTTCGATTTTTTGCCAAAGATAAAATTTCAATCACGTTTCTTCACTTTTGCTTAACATACGTATATTTATGTGTGTGTGTGTGTGTGTGTGTGTGACTACACTCAAAAAGCAAAAAGAAAAAGAATAAAAATAATAAAATAAAAAATACAACAACATCTGTGCCGCAGCCTAGGCAAAATCGGTATGCCAAAGTGTCACAGGGAAAATCACAAATTAATGATTTGTGTCGTGATTTTGAGTGAAAACGACATTAGCCTTACCTAAAAGTTCTAAAATTTGCATATGTATGTATATATATTTGTGTGTTGTACGGGGTATAACGCAAGGAGAGAGTTGATCAAGTTTTTATTTTCTAATTTTCACTTTTAATTTTGTGTAATCAGTGAAATATATTTTAAACAATTGTGGCTTACAATGTCTTTTCAATACGACTAAGAAATATATTTTCATATATATATAAAATTATTTATTTAATTGGTTTTCAACCAGGAGTATGTTTCGAGGCGACAAAAATTTAATATTTATCTATATACTTTTTTTATACTCAGAGGTGAATTTATATTATATATTCTTGATCAGTATGAACTTTAAATAAAGTAAATGTCTGCAATCTATCTATCTGTAATCTACGACTCCCCAATTGTTTTTTTTTTTTTTTTGCTTTTCATACTCTTGTGTGACCATTTTTTTTTTTATTCTTCAACTAAAAGATTATTTGAAAATATATGAATAAAGTTTTGAAAAGCTTTAAATCCTTTTGTCGGTGACCTTTTTTATTAGCCTGGCACGTTCTGTTGGGATAGTCGCAACGAATTTATTGTGAACTTATTTTTTGAATATGCACATTTATTACTGCGACCTTAAGCTATTGTGAATCATTTCTATAATAATGAACTTTTTATTAGTTTATAAAAGTGAACCTGCTTCGAGTTGTGTATTTTTTATTGTTTGTGGATTTCACTTAAACTTTATATAAAATGCCATCATGCCTGCTTTATTTGTTAGAGAAAGACAAGAACGAGAGAGAGAGAGAGAGAGAGGGGGAGTTTGTGGTAGAGCGGGAGCGAGATAGAACTGGAGTGTGTGGGCATGCCAAGTGCCTTTGCATGGCTTTGGCAATTAGAGAACAAAATATTTGTGGCGCAGTTAGTCAACACCAATTTGTTTGGCAGCATGGCAACCCAAAGAGCTTGCTAGGTGTTAAAAGGGGTGGAGGGGGGGGGGGGTGTGAGGGTGTTGCAAGGTTGGGCGCTGTGTGCACGGGGAGAGCCTGTAACCTGAGGCTCTTACCTTTTATCATCCACATCATGGACTGATTTACGTGGCGCATTTATTGCAAGGGCAGCCACTAAAAGTTTTTAAATTACAATTTACAGTTTCTGTTTTCGTGTGAGTGTGTGTGTGTGTGTGTGTGTGTGTGCATATATGTTTGCATTTAGTTGCTCTCCTCATTGTTTTTAGCATTCAAGTGGCAGTTAAAATGGCTTCAGCCTCAATTGCTGCATCCGGCATCCCATGGGCTGGGCCAACCCCCCAGTGCCCCATCTCCCTGTCCCCACAACGCACCCCTTTGGCCCCGCTCCCTTGGCCCGTCCGTTGCATTAGGAAAGTTGACGTGACGCTGTGAGCGATTTATTGTTTTTGTGTAGAGAGCGTAAAATGGAACAAATTTTGCACAAACACACACACACTCATACACACACACTGTTTGCCACGCCCCCGTGCATATGCGTCCGCCTGCTTTTAGGCGCAAGACACAGCCACCAGCAGGAGACGTCAACGGCGACTCGGTTTGAGCCGCTGCTGCTGCTGCCACGCCCACCAGCCGCCCTCGCCCAGCTAGGCAGTTAATTGTAATGCTGCAAAAATGCTGTCAAAGTTATGCGAGTGCGAAAATGTCCACGGGCGCACGCCATGCATGCCAGCCGGTCCGCCCAACAGCCCAACAGCCAAACTGGCTAACAGCGACTGCCAGCCACTTGAGAGAGCCGCCAACGCGCTGGCTGGCGCCTGCTGCCCGTGTCCCGTTCTTTGGGGGCCGTTTCCAGCAGCGCTGGCCAACATTCGAGTGCTCGCAGCTTGTTTCAAATTGCACTTTTTTGTATACCCTGCACTGAAAATGCGTTGAAAGGGTATAATGGGTTAGTGTAAATGCATGCAACAGCCAGAAGGAGGCATCTACGTCTGTCCTCCACCGGGAGCCGAAAACCTTTACTAGATTACAATTCCTAAACCACACGCAGAACAAGTTTATTACTTTTTTTTCTCGATATCTTGCCCCGTTTTATTAATATCAATTAAAATCGATTTTAAATCTGCAGATATCGGCGACTATAAGAGCCACCAAATTTACTTTATTGTGTTCTCGTAAAGCAGATTCTGAATATTTACGATTTTTGATAACTCGCCACAAATGTCAAAAAATCGCAAGTCAAGTGCTACTAACTTTTGTTTTGTCCTGAAAGTCTCATAAAAATCAATTAGAAATTGTTGACTAATTTAGTGTTCATAGTGGGGGCCATGCACAGCCGCTAAGTAAAGTGCGCAGCATACGGTGTGCGTGTGATTTCGTGTAGCGACAGTTCGCAGCTGGGCTCAGGGTATCTCCCAGTCGGGCACTCCCGCACACCCAGCTTTTTCTAAGCGTGCTTTCCGTTGGGGCGGCTTTTAAAGCAACTCAAATCGCGGTTATTGGCTGGCAACTGCTTTAAGAGGTAACTAGAATTTATCGGCGAACACGCAGGATGTACTCAACGTGCTTATATATATTCTCTATTATCAGTATGAATTAAATTGAGTTTTACTGTAATTAAGTTTGGTTCAAATGTTATTTCATTTCATTTATTGTTTATTAAAAAATGTAGCCTAGAGAATTAATGAATAAAAAAATCTTGAAAGCACTGATAACGATAAATAATGAATTAACCTTGATATATGCCTGATTTTGCAAACCTTCGAATCCACCTGGAATTTCTAATGTCACTCAAATACAATTTTATTCTGTTGCTATTTCTGCCGCATCAAAGGTCGTCAAATCTACAATGTTGTCTTTTTGTTAATCGAAAGGGAAGTTAAACTCGATAAATACGATGTGATAAACTTTATAATGGTATAGGAGCCTCGACATTATATGAGTTATAAAACTTGCTTGGATAACATACATTTTCATACGCATTGAAACATAAATTTAATGTTGAAAAACAGTGAACCTCCAGCTGTTTGTCCAAAGTAATCTACGGTACGGCCGTACGCCTCCAGAGTCCACCAGCCCTCCATTAGCCCCCCAGGCTCCCGGAGACGCGTAGAATGGCCTCGACCCGGCCAAAACGCAACTTGACCACGCCGTTGATCGCGTCGCGGTAGGTGATCAGAACGGGGCCGCTAAAGCGCTGTCCGTTCACACTGACCGTACCGCTGGGACTCTCGTTGACCAGGAACAGTCCCCTCTCGCTTCGGGTCAAAGTTGCGTGCAGCTTGGCCACAGTCTAGAGGAATCAGCAGCAAATGCAGCTCAATCTTCGAAACAGATGTGTATATATATATATGTATTTACCTTATCATCTAGACAAAAGTCCAACTGCTTATTATGGATATCGTTACCGATGCGTAGCACTTGGTAGACGCGCAAAACGGCAGTCGGACGACCTTTAAATGTGATGCTGGCCATGGCTCTCCAGTTCTCTCGCGCAGTCAGTTTTCGTTCTGAATTCAGTGACTAAATAAAACAAAACTAATTGTTATGGGGCAACGAACTCCTTTAGTATAAATAATAAAATCGGTTAAAAATGTTCTCTGTCAGCAAACGATAAGTTACTGTGCTCGGTCTGAGATTCGAAGCCGTTTGTACGTTTTTTTTTTTAAATAATTTCAATAATATCATTTCTAAAATAACACTAGATGTCTTTGCAAGCCTTCTCAGTCGCAGGAAGGGTCTCATTATACATTTTTAATTTCGAGAATATTTCGCTCTTCAATATTATATATTAAATATATCAATGTAAAATGAAACAATGTTTATAAAATAAACTTTTACTTTCAAGCGAAGAAATTGCCACCTTGATCAGATTTAAACTTGATTTAAGTACAAAATTCTTGAATTACAAAATTAGGGTATTGTATGAAAAAACCTGTTTTTTTTTTTTAAATCTAAATTTATATTATATAACACTTAACATCTTAGGTAATTATTGGTTCTTTAATTTTCAAACAAAATCTATATTCTTGCTTTTTTGTTGTTAAGTCCCATTTAAAAAATCGACTGAAAAGTTGCAGTCTTTTTTCTTGACTTCAGCGCTATGCATTAAAATAGGGAATCCATTGTATACTATATATTATTTGTCTGCATGTGTATTAAATTCTCGGCACACTCGGCATAAAAAAAATCTTCTTTCGGGCTTTCGTGTTTTGAGCGCTTACCTGAATACTTAGAAGGCAGCACTCGTGTACTTCAAGAATAGATTTGCTTAAGTGCCGGGATTACAACTGATTTAAGAGTTTGTCGTATCGCAGGTAAATTGAAAGAAAACGAAAAAAAAAAAGAAAATCTCAACTTTCCAAAAGAGAAAAACAAACTAAAACAAATGACACACATCTCGTTCTTTAATACATTTCTACGTATTATTTTAGACGAATACTCTTCTTTTTTTCGTTATTTTGTTTTGTTTTTTTTTTTATCCATATGCTAACTCACATGCGTAGTCTTAAATACATATGTATGATAAAATCAGAGTCGAGTCGAGAGGTTTCAGTTTTCAGTTTTCAATGCTGAAAGCAATATTCGCACGCTCATAATTTACAATACGAAAGTTTTCCTGCATAGGGGAAGGAAATTATTACTTACATCAAAGATTTGCATATATTGTCGTTGTGCTGGAATGCGGGGGGGGGTGGGAGGGGGTGGGGAATAGGTACTTAGATGGCAGGGGGTGGTTGGAGGCGTGGTTGGGTTTCGGTTAGGCGTATGCGATTTAAAGCAAATTTGTCGTCTGCCCGACCAGCACCAAACCAAGCATAAAAGACAGACCCCAAGTGCGAAAGAGAACTACTAAAAGACAAGTGGGGGGGAACGGGCGAGAGATGTGGTACAAAAGAAAAGCACAAAAAAAGGGAAATAACAAAAATGTACCGCACACCAGTGAAAACCAAAGTAAAGTAAAAGAATTCGAAGGGAAAACTTTGCCTTCAATGAAATGAAATAAAATTGCATTACAACGGGCACAAAACGGGGAGCGTGAATGCTTCAAGGGCGCTTGTTGCCGTTAGGTATTGCTGGTGCTCCAGCTCACGTCGTAGGGGAGACGGGGGGGGGGGGGAGACTGGGCGACGTGTGGCATAAAAACTTTCGCCATGCCCCCGTTACAGTGCCTGCGAAATGCTGGCTTAAGTAAAGTCAATGAACGACATCGCCCACAATTCACACACAAACACACACATATATATATAAATACATATACATATTTATATATATGTGTATACATATGTATCAAGACGCATAGAGAAATATAAATTTGTTTAACCCGCACATGTGTCAAAGTTTTTTAACCCAATTTCCGCAATTAAGTTTATATCATTCAGCACCCACCTCAACAGCAGGGCTGCCAACTTTATATATCACTCAAACCAAATGCGCGCGTATGTGTGTGTGTGTGTGTGTTTGTGTGTGTGTGTGTGTGTGTGTGTGTGTCTGTGCCGTGTCGAGATCCGTGTCCATGTCCTGGGCGTCGACAACGACATGTAAACTTTAAACGACCTGCAGACGAGCGTAGCAGAGAGTTCGATGCGGCTGGCTGACGCCCACGATGCAAGAGAAAGTCATGTGTCAGCCGACATTTGACAGCACTGTATGCATGCATAAGACAAGTTGGCAGCTCTACATACAAATATATACATAATGGATGTACTGAAAAACAATTCAATGCCCTGAACTTGCAGAATATATAAGCCAACTGCCTATGCCTAAGCTTAATAATTGTTATTGTAATGATTGACAGATTGACAGACTGACATATATACGCATTCATGTATATATATATCGAACAACAAGTTTATGCCCTAAAGTTACAAAACATAGAAACCAAGCATGGCTAAACTTTAATATCTAAATAATTATAGCTAATTTAAACTGTGATGACTGACGGATTGACTGACTGATATATATATAAATCAACATAAATTTCAAAATATTTAAGGCTAATTTAAATTGTGATGATTGACTGACTGAGATAGGCACATAATCAACTTTAAACTGCTTTAAACTAACAAAATATAAAATTGATTACGATAATTGATTAACGGACTAACTAACTAATTGACCGATTTTGGACGTTTATAAAAATAAATGTTGAATTGTTTTTTAACTCAGTTTCTAAAATCTATTTAGAATTTCCTGTTAAGCAAAATAAAGCAAGAAATTGTTCGTTCAAGCAAACCTGGTAACTAAATAGATGGCAAATGATATTAGTATTCTCTATGAATATTCAGAGAAAGCCAACTATTTTTAAAAATATTTGTCGAAATAATTAAATCGTATAACTCTCTTGTTTTTCAGATAGCTGAAGTTCAAGGAAACTTTGGTACTCAAGCGAAAAATGCATACAAGTTAGTATATTATGGCATTCATATTGTTTGTTAACAAATATCCCCAACCTAAACTTAATATAAAATTATGAAAATGAAAAAAAAATAAAAGTGATTTTTAGACAAGTCTTAAGCAACTTCCATTAGGAAATCAGTGCTTGGCAAGACGCGAGTGGGCTAATATTTGAAATCTTAAAGGCGGTGCTTGCTGTCAGGTCACAGACCCCATTCAAAGTGCACAGGGAGAGAAATAGAGAGAGAGAGAGAGAGAGGTGAGGGGTATTGGGGCTTAAGGAAGGAAGCACTGCGATTGTCAAAAATTGTTCAAAGGATGCTCGGTTGGAGGACGGAGACAACGTCTGAGAGACAGAGAGAACTGAGCTGCATTAAATCTATGCTTGTTTGTTTTTCATATGTATTTGCAAACAAGGACACGCCAGGACGAACGTCACATATGCAACCAGCAGCTGCCATGTGTGTGTATATGTGTGTGTGTGTGTGTGTGTGCGGCGCGGCTTTACGTTAGTGGAAAAAATAATTCTAACAGCAACTCAAACAAACAAACAGGCAAACAAGCAAACCAGCCAACAGCCAACATGAAAAGCGGCCCAAGTGCTACATATGTAGTACAACAACAGCCAGGCAAAGAAATGTGCTCAACCGGCAGATACCCTGGAATGCCTAAAAGCTGACCAAACTGCAGCACCGATAAGTGCTTGAAAATATTTGAATAAGTTAAGGGGATAGCTTAAATTTTAGCTGAGAGCTATTTGATCAATAGTATTTTAGAATAATTTATAGCTGACAGTTTTGCGATACTTTGATAAATTATATTTCTATATATTTGTTTATTATATAATTATAGGTTGTTAGCCGCAACCATTATATATCCAAATAACTTAGCTTATATTAAATATATAAGAGGTGTATTTCAGCTGTACGATATATAGCAGCTATGTTAGTTAACTGTAACTTTAACTTTTAATTATTTAATGTGCTTGATATTTACTTATATCCTGTAATTCGGTCAACTCGGGCTGGTATACAAGTTAACGGGGCTCAAAGGCTATGGACACAGATATGTTAGAACGCAGTTTAAAAATCAAAATTTTACATATATCAATATATATATTTAACTTTAACATGAATTGCATCTCAGTTTATAAATTATAACTTTAAAATTTTTAACTTCAAAAATAATATATATTATAATTATAATAATATAATAGTTGCTAAAGTTTTTATTTTTGTATATATATATATAATATATATACTATATGTATGGCAAAGTTCTTTTTATTTATTGCATTTTAAATTTATATATTCATGTATATAACAATCTTGAGCTTGAAACTAGTTTTTAACAGCTCTGGGTCAAGAGCTTTCGACTCGACCCGGCTTTTATGCCAGCTCAAGTTGACTGAATTACAGGATATAAAAGGAACGTGGTATATTCAATTTTCATCTTTCTCGCTCTCCCTCTTTTTATCTGTCCCCTTTACACACACACAGACACACACACACACACACACTGGCAGCGTGGGGAGAGACAAAGGCGTGAGCTGGGCGCAGCATTTGATGTTTGTTCTGTGCAAACTTTGGCACGAAAAACTTGGGCCAAAAGACACCTGAGCGTGTGTTGCCCCCGGTCCCCGGTCGCCCCCCCCCCCCTTCTACCCTTTTTGATTTCAGCAAGTTTCGTGTAGTATTCCTCTCGGTTCTCTATACCCTTTCTACACAAACCGCAAGACGTAGCCATTTCTCTGTGTCTGACTAAAGATCGATCACGTGTTTGAGAAGCGCTGACAGAAGATGAAAAGTGGTTTGAGTGTGTGTGTGCTTGGCTGTGTGTGTGTGTGTGTGTGTGTTTCGGGTAAGATGCTATTGAGTAACGGGTGAGTTTGGGTGCGTCACCAGCTTCCCCCGCTCGGTTCTATGTACTATCTGCCAATTTTGTTTGCATACTTTTCATTCAAAATATATTTATTGTCATTTTTTCTTGTCATTGCTTATGCGCTGTTTGTTGCCAGGCATCGGTGTGTGCGGGTGTATGTGTGTGTGTGTGTGTGCGTGCATTCAATCATTTCTCTAACCGGTTGAGTGTGTTTGAGTGTATTCGTAGCGTTTGTCTATTCTTGTTCGGTTCGTTAATTGAATACACTTGCAGATAGATCATATGATAGCATTATGTTTAAGTTATGCGATCTTTAAATTAGATTTGGTTAGTGAAGTATTTTATGAGTACTTTAAAAATTTGTTTTTTTTATGAGAGCTTAAAAATATATACTTTTATTATTTTTGGCGAATGTGATGAATTTTTTTTAGCTCTGTAAACCTTAAGCCTTTTGCTTGGAGATAACATTTTTATATGGCTTGCAAAATTTCTTTTAGCTATTTCAATGTCAGCCAAATCGGCTACAAAACTCATTGACCTTGACAATCTACATCTTTAGTAAGATAATGCTATAATAATAATTCGTAATTGCTGAATTGGATTATTAAAAAAAAAACTAAACCAAAAGTAAATTTTCGCCTGATTGTTCATATGGCACAAATACATTTTCTAGTTTTTATTTTAAATATAAAAGATGAAAAGCAATAGTGTCCGCATAATTGTTGTGCTATGTATGTGATATAGAGGTCTGATTCGACCGACTTCGACAAATTAATTGTGTGTCAATAAAATATATACACTTTATACATATAGTTCTATGTGCACATTTCATTACATTATTCTAATACCCTCTGCAACTGATTTCTAAGTTGTTTTACCGAACAATATCAACAATTTTTGGCGGTCGATTTGATTAGCAAAAGGCATTTGTTATTTGTTTGTCTGCGTGTGTGTGCGTACACCTGGTCGCACTCACGCATACAAAAATACATCAATTTATACATACATATAGATATATATATATATATTTCGGATGTACTTAGTTATGATGAGTTTGCTTTCTATTTGTATAGTTTGCCTTGCTTTCTTTTACCGCATGGCCAAAAACTGTTGAGTGATTTGAGGTTAGGCAAAGTTCACACACACACATGTGTGCTCTTTTTTTTGCATATTCTTAAAGATTTTTTCGATTTATTATACTCTGTTCACAAAGAAAACAAAGAGTATATTGGTTTTGGGCAAAGCTAGGGAATCGAAAACTAGATATATATATATATACTGCGTAGGTAACCATGATGACCTTTTCAGATCGAGCCAAAATTTGATATTTTCTACATTTAATACTGGTATTTCACTATTATTTCACACAGAGTATTGCGCAGTTGGTTGGTCTTTTTACCTTTTTTGTTTTTTGCATAGTTAAAAAGATATTTTCTTCGATTTTGCTAGTTTTAATATTTATTTCTTTTTATTTATTTAGTTTTTATTGTTTCATTGCGGCTTTTACTCAAACAGTGTCTCAACAACTTTGCCTCTGGGTTTCAACAAGTTTCCAAGTTGTCGGGCAATTCTAAATGATGCTATTGCTTCCCCTTGTCTGGTTCGATTACTTTTGTTTTTACCGAGCCTTATGGCGCACTCTCTTGCATCTCTTTCTATTTCTTGTCTGCTCCTTTGCCCCACTCTAAGTGCTTGAAAGTCAAATCATTCATGTGAAAATCTTTGATAGTCACATTCTAAGCATATTGCGCAATACGTATTGCACAAGCCATAGCAGTACATGCCTTGCCTTACTGATATGCCTGCTTTAATCTCTTACCAGCTAAACCGGAGCGGACCACCTCACACAGACACACACACACACACACACACACAAACACAGTGTACCCCGCTTTCACCGCCAAACTCGTTGCCGCATAAAGTGTGAAAATGCCAAAATTGTCGTTCGTTGCGGTTTTCGAGGACGAATTTTACTCAAAAATTATTGCAATTTTGTGACTTTGCTACGTGCACTTGCTGCTGCTGCTGCTGCTGCTGCTGTGTGTGCGGTGTGTGTGTGTGTGTGTGTAAGTACATTTGGTATTTGTCTTAGTGCCTTTGCTGCTGGCAGCACTGAACATTCATAAAGTTGACTTACGCTTAAGTAAACAGCAAAAGTGTGAAATGATTTCATCTGATGGTGATTTGGCTTTAGCTTTGCCTTTGGCTTCTGCTTCAATGCGGCGCTTATAGTTAACGCACACAGGCACACACAACCCCCCCCCCCCCCACACACACACACATATATCTATATATATATGTATGTATATTCATTGTACACAATTATACAAGTTAATATGGCAAACAGTTACATTTATGATTACGTTTACTTGCCACATAACTGTGGTTACGCCACAGAGCCGCAATATCACAATTATGTTTTGCCGGTATATACACCCAACACCTGCTCAACTGTAGCATAGGGCAACAACACCAACCCATCCTCCATCGCCTCCGACCTCTCACCGCAAAAGCCGAACTTCTACTCGTAACGTTGAAGGCTCTTTAAAAATTCAAATTTAGAACAACTCAACTTAGGCTAGATTGGGTTTGTTATTTAAGTATATAATTATACAGTTCTTTAATATTATTAAGAACTTTAATTTTAAAAAGTTCTTTATAAATAAAAAACCGGCAATATCGGAATACTACATATAATATACCCTTGACAAAAACTATCGTTTGTTTTTTTTTATGACGATTTGTTTTGCATTAAATATGGCTTATTTTAAAAAAACAAATATATTTGCTAAAAAAATATCAGCTAGACGAGATATTGATTATGATGAGATTAACAGTATATATGTATATATTTACAAACATTTCTTGGCTCATGTCAAGTTTCAGTTTTACTTTATTATTTTTTTGAGTAGCTTCTAGCTAAATTCCCTTCACATTCACGAAGTGTGCAAACAATCTAAGTTGAAAGGACAACATCATTTGGCTCAGCGAAAGTAATCCCCAAAACCCATGCGAGCCGCGACGCCTATCACTTCCCCAGCTTATGGGATCAGAGGTATTAACTATGAAGCACGCAAATTTCACTGGCACTCGGTGATTAGCTGCAAAAAAAAAAAGAAATGAAATAAATGAAAAAGAGCAGAGATGAAAATGCTGAAGTGGCCAAAAGAGCGAACAAAAATGACAATTTTCACACGTGCCAAAACCGTTTTCGGGTTGCCAAAGATGAAATACCCTTCCACCTCAAAAATATTATAATCTGATATATTTCTCTGATCCATAGTTCGGTTGATCTAATAGGGAAGTAAAAAGTAGATTGCTTTTGCTCAGGTTTTGTGTTAACTATTTGATTGTTATTAATGCAAAAGATCACCATCTCAAATTAATTAATTTTTGAAATTAAATTTGTTATAACTCCGCCAAAATTAATTTGAATTACGTTCGCTATGATTTGTCCTTGTAAATTATTTTGCAATTATTATTAATGCATTTTTGTTTGCAAAATTTTTGTAAATTTAAAAAAAAAAGTATTACTATTATTTCTTGCCAATTTTTCATGTCACAATAATAACAAAGCGCTATAATAAATCTCAGCATGAGTTGATTATTCTTCATGCACAACAATTAAAAAAAAAAACATGTGGTTTATTTTAGAAGTAAGTAAATACCCTTCCCAAACATTCAACTGCCACGTCTCATGCATTTTCAAGTATTAATTTTTTGACATATTTTTCAAAAGTTCTCCATTGTTTATATAATGTGTACATTGTACTACATTTAAACAACTTCTTGGAATTGTGCACATGATATTAATTTTATTGTTTTGATAGTAGATACGTAAATATTTTATCGGCTAGACTTGACATTATCAAATGTGTTTCATATTTCTTATGAAAATTAAAATGCACTTTGTTAGGGTATGATTTGCCTTAGATAAGATCAAGTATGCGCCCTGTGTGCCCGACGTTGCCTACTTGTTGAGCATCGGCTGGGCAAGCTAACGAGCTGTCTGCCAGCTAAGACACACACACACACACACACACTTTTAAATTGAGAGCGTGCTAAAAAGTTTCCATAATTGACGACATGCAAAAATGTGGTGGCTAGATTCGTTGTGGGAGAAGGGGGATGGGGCTGATGGCGGGGCAATGTCTGTTAGCTCTGGAGCCTGGCTCCTGGTGCTTGCCTGCTGCCTCCTGATGACGATGATGATGAAGTACAAATATTTTACGTCATTAATTAGCGCATAGCAGACGGCGCTTGAAACTATTACGTAATGCGATAACACCAACAACAACTACAGCAAGTGAACAAATAGTGCCGGTCGGAATCGCCCGACTGCGCCATACTCTCTTCCCCATGCATTGAAAGCTTTAAAAACTGTTTTTGAATTTCGCAAAGATGTTGCTTAATTTGTGCTGTGGCCTTACAATCATTTTAAAATGTTGGCAATACTGGTAAGGAAACTGTTGGTAATATTTAATATTTTAAGTGTTGATGATATAGACTGCAAAAGTTATAAGTAGATATCTACCCAAAGTTTAAAGCTTATAGCTAATAAAAAAAAAGAAAATAAAAAAAATGAATTCCCTTAAACAAAACCAATATACTTTTTTCTTATTTTGGGAACAAAGTATAACAAGTGCGACTACAAAAGCAACAACAACAAGTGCAACTATTATATGCGAAATTTTTAATGACGTTAGCAACAGCAGCAGTTGCAGCAACAGCAGCGGCAGCAACGGGAGGTGCAACAAAAGGATGCCAATGAACAAAAGATAATGCCGCTGGTTCATAATTTTTTTTTATTTAATTTCATTTTTGCCAATACCCTTGCAGAGGGTGTTATCATTTTTGTATGAAGGAGCCGTTCGTAAATCTAAAAAGAAAATTAATCTCTAGTCTCTCAGTTTTAAAATTAACGTAAATATGTTGGTGTCGAACCGCTATATCATATATCTGCTATCGGAACGATCGGTCGAAAAATAAGCAACTTCTTTGATTATAAAGATATCATTACCAAAACTTGGCAATTGAGAGTGTCTCTATACTTTTAACTTAATTGCAAAATATTGCCAACATCGGATCGGATCAAAACATTATTTTTGCTGACAAATAATTTTGACGATTGTGAGTGGAACACAAATATTACCAATATCGGCTAACCATATAATATAACCTTTGATTGGTAAAATTGGTCAAAAATCTATAATTTTTGTGTGAGAATACAGTTGACTATAGAATAATAGAACACATACATACATATATCGTGTTGCTGCGAGGGTATTTAAATTTCGGCACTCCCAAGCTATCTTTTCTCTCTTGTTTTTTAAAGTTATTTGTTTATTCTTATTTGTAGATTTTTTTTTGTTTTGTTTAGCTGCACTAATAATTAAATTATTTTGCGAAAATTTCTCACAGTTGGTATCTTTCACAGAGACGGTAGCAGATTAGATAACTTATCATTAGGTGGCAAAAGTTGGGCAGCAGTTGCCACAAAAAAAACCTCCTGAATTTCAGCACCCCCTTCCCCCCTCACACACACACACAGACACACACACGCACACAGAAAGCGAGCGAGATAATGAGAATTTAAATCGCAATAAAATGCTGGGAAGCAGGCAAAGAAATAACAAGCAAAATAAATGTTTAGCGAGAGTCAGAGAAAGAGAGAAAGACGAGGAGAAAATGTGTGCGGGTCTAGTGAAAGTGTTGCCAACTGCACGACAAGTGTCTGAGTGGGTTTGTGACTGTGTGTGTGTTAGTGTTAGTGTTAGTGTGTGCGTGTGCGTGCGTTAATAAAATGTAATTTTGAAGCGTATTAAGGCGCATTTTGTGCCGAGTCAGACAGCGACAGCAGACGTCGTCGTCCATGTAGCTATGGGGATTAAAATGCACACCAGCACACACACACACACACACACATTTACACACACCACTCACACACACACACACACATGCCACACACATATTCATTGCCACAGCGTTATGCTCTTAAACTTGGCAACCAAAGTTTTTCAACTCGTTTAGGATAAATTCAATTCGAGTTTGATCTTACCTTCGATTTGCTTGTGTGCCTAAAACCCCGTTTAAATGAGTCACATTTATTTTATATATTGGCTATATAATTGAATGCCATAACAGTTGACCACATTACCTTATTTTAGCAGCGCAGCTCAAAAAACCTTTTATGTATATAAAACGCTGCATCACTTTCGCAGCGATTGATTGACAGCCCTGTTCATGTTTTTGACAAGTTGGCAGCCCTTTCGCAAGGTTAACTGCCATTTTCAATACTGTGTTATCGAACATGTGCCAGTCTCTACAAAATTCCATTACAGCATTTCATTAACATATTTCGATTTAATTAGATACTCCAAATTTGTTAGAAGTGCTAGTTACATATGTATATGTATATAGTTCAAATCGATAAAGCGTTTCATTTCAGCGTTCCACTCAACCTGCATTGATATATAAAGCAAATACAGCATAATTAAACTAGCTAATGATGATTTTTATGCACTCACTTCGAAATGTATTGCGAACAATCTTTGTTCGCATATAAAAATTATACATTTTCTAAAAAAGTATGCTATTGTTAAATATGTCATAAATCAAGGAATTAATTGCATTTAATCTGTTTGAATAATGACGGCTGGAATTATTAATTATTTTTGCGCACCAGGGAACCAGTGAAGGGGGCGTAATAAGCAAAAAGTACTTTGCGTTGTAGAAATTTATTATTTCAGATACATATATTTGACAATGAAGTCATCTGTAAATAAAATGTGAATTTTGGCAAGTGAACAACGAAACTACTCAAATCCCAGGCTAGTATAATATAAAGTGTAGTGTAGTGTCGTATTCTTAGGGCATAGAAATCTAACAAGCTGTGTACTCTAGCGTGATTTCGCATTTAAAATATATGCATTATTGAAAGTAAAACTTTGTTTGAATTTTTTGGTCAAATCTTCTCCGTTACTCCCTTTCTAATTTTCGAAAGAATATTTTTATTTAAATTTAGAACTGCACATTAATAATTTTTATTAGTATAGAAAATATAAAATAATTCAATTAGTATAAAAAAAAAAAATTTTAAATGATTCTGAGGGTGTAAATTTGTTTGCAATAAATCCAAACAATATTGACAATAAGTTTTTTTGTAAAGCTCTCGGATTCATAGTTTATCGAAAAACAAAAAATTTCAACATTTTGTCCCAACTAGTTTAAAAAATATCAGAATATGTTTTTACCATTGCATATAATTATTTTTGGATAACTTAAGTTTAATTTTGTCACACTTTTTGTGCAAATAATGCTAGTCTATATGTTTTGTTTTCGTTACACCCGATTGCAACGTTCTTACTTGCTTTAAGCTCTTATCTGTTATAAAAATTTTATTATAGTTTTTTTCTTGAAATTTTTAAAAGTAGCTAATTTCCAAATTCAATTCAACTTGAGACTACGCAAATACCAGCTGGCTCACAACCCTAGACACGTGGGGCTTATTAGTATTAGGCGAGGGATATGAGTATTCATACGAACACGTCGTCACACACACACGCACACACACACATATCTGCACATCAACATTTTGACTGCACATGAAATGCCTGAGTTGCCATCACTTGCACTTTGCTTTAACATTTGATTATTCAGCACTTCCCCTCGTCGCCCGCTCGCAACCCATTCTAAAGCCGTGCCCTAATCAACGTCCCCATCAATGTTATTGAAATATTGGCGTACCTCAGTCTATGTTTGTTCCTGAGTGTGATTGTGTGTGTGTGTGTGTGTGTGTGGTGTTAGTTATTTGTATTGTCAGTGCAGTGGGCGCGGTCATAAGCCACATTGAGCCGCAATTTGGTTGTTAGTCAACCATTGTCATTGTTCCCTTGTTCGTTCTGTTGTTGCAGCTCAGCGCGGTGTGCTAATTCAACATTGTCGATAACATATCGATAACTAATTAAATGTACAAGCCTTTGTCATGCATGCATTGTGTATACAGCCTTAAAGAGTAACCTCTGATAGTTACATTCATTCACTCCTAAATAGCTTAATAGATATTTTTTTTAATAACATAGAAATCGTAAATTATAGTTTATTATACATCATAAATTATTTATCTGTCAGATGTGCCCTTTAGTACCTTCTAGAACAACGTGCGTGCAAGTAATTTTAATTTTTGAGCAATAGATTTGCGAAAGTTACACTTAGAAAAAGAAAAAATAGTTAGCATTGAAGTCAATATTCGAATTTTTAGCCATTAGAATTCTTCAAAGAAAATTCGTTTTCTTAATTTTCAGTTGAAAAACACTTAAATATATAGAATTTATAAATATTGTCTGATAATACAGATATAACAAAATCACATTTACTCTGACTAAAAATCAATTACTTTGTTGCCAACGGGAAACAATAAGCCCGTAAATTTCCAAATATAAAATTCTCAAATAATGTTAATGTTATAAAGTCAGTTCGCCAACCAATTGCGAAGGTTTTATTTAAAAATGCGCTATAGAGTTTAGGACAATAAGCTGAAATAAAAAATACATCTAAAAAAAAGAAAAAAAAATGTTAAAGAATTATTTTAATCTACTATATATGTAGATGTATATCTGGTGGGTCTTTTCTACCAGTGTATGGTAATCAGTTTTGTTCTAGTCACTGTCTGCGTGCGCTGGCAGTAGTTTTCCTAGTTTCCTGATGAATCGCATCTGCCAGATGATATTAAAAAGCTTCGTTCACAATTTGGCCGGAAATTACGATTGTTTTTTTTCTGCGTTTTGTTTCCCATTTCTTTCTTCACACTTGGCGCTGTCCCCATTCCTCCGCGGTGGCGGCTCCTCCGCTGGCTGGAAAGGTGCCTCGGCTGCAGTTGCGACAGTTTTCCCTTTTTTTTTTTTTTTTTGCATCGATAACAAAAGGCCTTATTAGAGTGTTCCTTTATTTTAATGCCACATTTCACACCATGTGGGTGGCTCTAGGCGTGTGTAGGGGGGGGGGGGGGTCTGGAAGGACGAAGGGTACTGCTGGCTTTGGCTTTGGAGTAGCATTCTATTGTGCGCGTTGTTCGCCTTTTTGTTGTGTTTTTGCAGTTGCCTCCTCGGCATTGTAGTAGTCTCCTCTCTCCAGTGGCTCCTTTGTTTCAGCTTAGATTTGCAGCGTCCCCCAGGCCGCATGCGGCCCCGCCATTCTTGTCAATGACCCAACCGAGAGCTAACCACTCCAGCTGAAAGGCAATCGTAGGCGCGCGCATTGTTGTTGCCTGTTGCCTGCCAGTTTGTCTGTTGTTTTAACCCACTCGCGACTTCTTTAGCGCCGGCCCCAACCCCCCCCCCCCCACACACACACACAACTAACGCTATCAGTCGCAATTTTTCATTATTCGAACTCGGCATTGAGTGCAGCAGACAGCGTATCCTTGTGGAGTCGTGTTCTTAATCAAACATTGACGTCGTACAGAACTAAAAGCGTGTCAACGCCTCGTTGCTGGGCTTTATACTATTCTCTTTTCTGCTCATCTTTAAAAAAGTAAATTTTCTTGCTGTTCGATTGCGGCAACCGTGGAAAAAGTTATTATAATCATGTAATTAATTGGAACTTTATATTAAAGATCTATTCGAATACAATGCACTTATGAAGTGTTTATAAGCATAATGTTCTAACGCTCTACTTTTCTGTTGGGCTCTTAAGTTTAATAAATTTGCTAAAGTTTGTAGAAGTAATTTTTTGTTAATGCCTTGAGCAGAAAGCGAAGGTTCATTAAGTGTTATGGAAAACATAAAATTTGCCTGTCACAGACTTCTTTTTATTTTCCAAAGAGTTATTAAATTAAGGCTGATCAGATCAGAAGTATCTTTTGAAAATTATTTTTATCTGTAAGTTATGGAATTTATAAAATACTCAAATACCGCATTTATTCCAATAAACGCTGTACTTTCATTAAGAACATTTAATGACTTACATGACTAAATTGTTGTTGTTTAATAATTTAAAAAATATATTTCGAAACGGAACTTGGAATTGGGCACTTTTAATAGATATTTTTTGATGATTGCTTTTCAGATACGCTTGCTTGATTCATTGATAAACTGACAGCGCCTCTGCGCCCAATAAAAATAGAGCTGTTTAATGCTTATGTATTTTGGCAGAGCTCTCTTTGGGGCACTCAATAAATTCGAGCAGCGGGCAATTTGAAGAGTCGCCACAGACAACACTTTGGGGGAGTCCATCAAGTGTTGGCCCGTGATCAGATTTTTGTTGTTGCTTTTGTGGTGCCCCCCCCTCAAACGAGTGGCCGGACGTGGGCACTTTGAACGCCAAATTAAACAGAGCGCCAGTCCGTGAACTTCAGCATCGAACTAATGAGGGGGCAAGGCCGAAGGCGAAGGCGAAGGTGGAGCAGGAGTTGCAGTTGACTTGGAGGCAGCTGCCGGCGACTGCTGTTAAGCAATTGATGGCCAGCCGAGACGCGACGCGACGAGGAGAGGCGAAAGTTGAAGAAGGCGAGAGACAGGCGATAGAAGACAGGACATCAACTAATTGAAATTGCGCGCCAATTTTGTGGCTTGTTGGCCGCATCTTCGTCCTGCTGCTCACGGGTCATGCGCAGAGCGTCGGCAGGGCGGGGCGGGGGGCGGGCTCCAAACAGCTGTCGGTTGTTCGTGCGTTGTCGTCGTCGTCGCCGTCGTCGTCGTCGTCGTCGTCGTCGGTTGTCGGTTGTCGTTGGTCGTTGGTCGTGCCTGCTTGGCTCGCTGCTCGTCCTGTGCTCGTCGTGCTCGTGTCCGTGCTCGCGTTCGTGCGGTGCGTGTGTGTGCGTCTTAAATTCGCCAGCCAAAACATTGGCGAATGCAGTCAGTGTCGGTATTTGCAGCGGGCAACGTGTCCGCTTCTCTCTACCGCGTCACTGTGTGTGTGCGTGCGTGTGCGCGAGCGAGCCTGCCTGCCTGTGTGTGTGTGTGTGTGTGTGTGCGCGTCTCTGTAGTGTCTAGTGTAGTAGGTCTAACAAACTGGCAGTGCAACTGGCTGCTTCAGTGACCCAATGAGCCGGGCAGCGACGATATCGTCGTGTCTTCCGTTACGGTCCTTGCGTGTCTCGTCTATATAGCGATACTATATGAAAGTATTTAGTTGTTTGGCTTTTTTTTTTATTGTTGTTGTTTTTGTACCGGGCCACTTTACGACTTTACGAGCGACCGCGTTGCCGCGTGCTTGTTGTTTGTTGTGATTACTGAAACAGCGTCGTGGATTCTATGAATTGTTTATTCTGCCTGCAATCATTTCGCGCCATTTCTTTTTTTTTGAATTTTTTGTTTTTGTTTCAATCACATGAGCTGTGCGGCCAACCGAGTTAAGGTTAAATATCAGTCATGAATATCCCTTTGATAATGCCATTGGCCACTGCTAAAAGCTGAGTGTTTGTGTGTGCTATTGAAAAATAAATTAAATAAAAAAACCAATCGGAATCGCGCAGAAGTTAACCAGAAATATAAAAACCAAAAAATAAACTCATTAATATTATTGATAAAAGTCGAAAAGGCATTTATTTAAGTGCGTTTGATATTTAAGCTAACAGGTAAGCTAAAGAAAGCCGCTACCGAAATATTATATTTTTTCTACGATTCATATATTATATCTATAAATAATTAAACCCATCATCAGAAATCGAAGTTTTTGTTATATTTATTTTTATGAATGTGTTTTAAAAACGTGTTTTTCGTTTTCCCATTGATTTAACATATTTTTTGGAATTTTAAGTTGCAAAATGTTTAAATGGGGTTTTCATACAATTGCGCAGTTAAAGTATAGAAAAAATTTTTACAAAAAATGGGTAAAAATAATTCAACATATTTTATGCATCATTCAATACATAAATCCAGAGAATTTGTTAAATAAAAAATATTTGCTTTTAAGATAAAATATGTAAATTATAAAATTATTTTGTTTCCATAGAATAGTAAAAGGGTTAGAAAGGATATTTGCACAGTAAAACCTTAAAAGTTTGAATTACAAATGTGAAACAAATAAGGCTGCATAATTAAGCTAGAAAAAAAAGTACTGTAAACAAAGTTGAGTTGAAAAGATTAATTACTAAGGATTTAAGAAAGATTATAGGAAGTCAAGTTGGTTGGAATAGTTTTGTCTCATTTAACGATTTGTCACACATACATGCACGCAAGTCGACGGCGCCTTTGCTAATGCTGTGGTGAACTTTGACCTAGGCACTAAGATTAAATATTTAGATGCGTGTAATTCCCACAGACCTTTGAGATTTGAATCAATGTGTTGCGATAATTTGCCTTTGGATTCATTAAGGCTGATCGAATCGATTGCTTGATTAAAGCTAAGGCTGTCGATGGGCACGGATATTAGGTGGACGGAATGCTGCAGCCGCACTCTGGGGCTAAATTGATCCTAACTCAGACCAATGAAACGAGTAAATGAGTTCAACTTGTCCCCAAGCGATGTACTTTTCATGCCATCGAAATCGAAAATGTTGCACAATTTGGCCCTTGGGTCTAATTCGATTTGAAAACTAAAGCCAATCCTTTCAGATGGGTGGGGGAGTGGGGGGACTGTGGCAGGGGTAGCCGAAAAGTAGGCAACGCACATGACATAAATTTATGTATTGTAAAATGGCATACAGCTCATCGTCGGATGTCGGGGGCTGTCGGATGTGGACATCGATAATAAATGCATGCGATATGCATTTTATTTTAATTTAATTAAAATGTGTTTATTTATGCACTTAAGTTGCAACAGCAGCAGCAGCAGCAGCAGCAGCAGCAACAGCAGCAACAACAACAGCCTAAATGTATGCATAAATGCATAAATACTAAAGTGCACATTTAACATGCACAATAATCAAATGCATTTTACAGGTTGCTCATACGCAGCGTGCGCCCACTTTAAATAATATACAAAATACTCGGCACAGCATGCAAAAACGCTTGTAATGAATGTCAAATACCCTTGCCTAATTACTACATTCAATAGGCAATAACCAACATAGTTTATTTTAAGCTATCGTTTTATTATATAATCGGCTTTTCTTACAATTTTAATCCAGCTTATCACACATTTTCCAATCGTGGCAGTTAACGTTTTCTTTAGATTTCTACAACGTTAAACAATTAACATATTAAACATGTTGACTCCATTTTTCACCAGTGAAGATGGTTTAAGACAAACTTGTCAAAAACGTCTCAAATTTCAAAGTTTATTAAGAAATCTTTAAATAGAAAACATTTTTTTATGTGAAATATGCGATATGCATAGAAAGTTATATATATATATATAATATTTATAAAGTGTTTGAATAGTAGTAATAAAAGGAAATTTCTTAAAAAAATGAAAAAGACAAAAGATTAATAAAATACTTACAATTAAAGTACTTCTTTCCAGCAAAGAGTATTTATAAAAAGTCAAGCAACATTCGACATATAATTTAATGAAATATTTTGTTTAAATATTATTGAAAATAAACGGAATGTTTGCAAAAAATTGTATTTGCAAATATACATAATTGCAGCTTTGAGGGTAATTAAAGAGCGAAACGTCGTATAAAAAATAAACTTTTCCAGCCAAGCAGGGGCTAACAACAACACCAACGACAATGCCAAACACAATCCGAAAAATAGCCAAAATACTAAATAAATATTGAATCACTGCACACAATGCAGAAGTTTACAACAATTCCACACACACACACGCAACACATGCGCCCAAACAGGTAAACAAATTTTGAACTGTTTTGTGTTTTTTTTTTTCTCCACCAGGCAGTAAGCCCTGTGGTATTTTTGGCCCAAAAGCCGCCTGTGCAGGGCCAAGACGTTGTCCTGTTGTTCAACTCGTAAATGAAATTGAAACAAATTGCTTGTAAATTAAGCACCTATTGCTTTATTTAACATACTTGATTTACTTTCAAATACCTTTTAAGCTGGTTTATTGTGCCCTAAAGTTCTAGTACAACTCTTTGGTTAAATATTTTGTAATTTGTTTATTTAAGTCTAAAGAAACAACGCCGAAATGACTTTTAAACTATTCATTAGTCTTGTGTCACAAATGGACTAGACTTATCTTTAAGTCTTGGTCCTAAATATACTTTTTTTAAGAGTTTTTCCAAGCTTTGGTATATTTTATCATCTGCGTGATTCCAGTTAAATGTGGTATGATAATCAACTATCAAATGAAAAAGCAACAGTTATCTTCGGGCTTGAAAAACTTGAACCAGGATAAATTAAAATATTATTTAATCGGTATAGTTTAATACGAAACTAGAACTTGCTTAAAGTCTGGAAGTTAAAAAGCAGGTGGTAAATTTTTGTATTTTAAAAGATATTACAATCAAAATTATTACTATTATGTTTATATTATTATTATTATAGTTAATTATTATTTTCTTTCTACCTATTTACAATCTACAATTCCTTAAGGAAATATTGGGTTATTTCTAAGCAGGCAGGATTATTTAAGGACTTTTTTATTTTGTATTTTTTTAAATGTTGCAGTTTTTGTTTCTCTCAAAATTTCCAAAGCAACGTTTGTAAATGAGACTAAAATATTTATGACAGCTATTGGATGGCTGTGTAAGGTAAATACAGAGACATGCAGGTGCATTGGTGTGCGTGTGTGTGTATGGATAGACAACAATGCGCACTAGTTCACACACACGCAGGACATCGTTTCGTGTGCATGCGGCGCAAATCCCTTTGATTATCCCTGTGCATTTACAAACGAAGCAGCAAAGTCCGCACGCTTTACTTTGCCAATAAAATTGAACAACAAATATTCATTGCAATAACAACAACAGCAACGGAAACAACAACAACTGCAAACAAAACACAAGTGAACAAACGCAAGCAGCAAAGTATTTTGTTTATTTTTTTTCTCCTCGTAAATGGCACAAAAACTAAATAATGCACACACAACAAGCCACACTCGCACACACATTGTCACTTGTACTTGTTTCTGTTGTTGTTGTCCATCACAAGTTTTTTGTCTGCACAGCTCAGGCCTAGTTTCAAAAAAAAAAAAAACGCATTACAAAACAGTAAATAAATCGAGTCACATAAACCCATTTCCTGTTTAATATATATTTTAATTTATCTAAGAATTTCTATGCATAAAGGTAAGCTATTGTATTGAATTTTCAAATGAAAACATTTTGCATGAAATCTTGAGTCTTTGGAAGTAGGTTCCCTTCCTAAATTACAATCGAAGTAACGAGTGTTTGTTTGTTCTCAATCACTTTTGACTTTCGATCGGGTGATCTATGTGTTAACTTTCGAAAAATATCCGACACGCAAGCAATTAAAATGATAGCGGATAATTGGCAGGAAGCCGGCGATTGGCGCGATTCGCCTTTCTACATCGTTCTCTACGAGTACATTGTGAAGAATGCCGGCATTCCCCCGGATATGGGCACATTGATTGCGTACGTGCTGCTCTTTCTCGTCACTTGGTATGTGCTCCTGTGGTCGGCACGCTTCCTGCTCACGCTCATCTGGCCAGTGATCATCGTTATATCGGCGTTCTTTCTGTTTCGTTTCCTGCGGACATTCGAACATGGGGATTTTCTGGACATGTTCTTTCACGTTATATCCCTGGTGGCGGATACATTGATAGCGGTTCTATCCAAGCTTTTCGACTTTCTATTAAGCTTTCTTGACTAACTGTGTGCAATCCGTTAAGACTGTGAATATGCGTTCCAAAATTATAACTAAATTATATGTATATATACATATATATATTGAATGACATAAGTTATTGTAAGGCCATCAGCTACAAAATTGTAATTATAAATATGAATGTTGAAAAAGATATTCGGGAACCAGTACTAAGCTACTGGTTTGCATCAATAAAAGACCTTCGTCGGTTTTAACCAATTTAATTCAAATAGTCTTCGTATTTTCGTATCTGATGAATACAATTTTCTGAGTTTAAATCAACAAAAATGCCGAATTGTTTTTGGGCCTTTTCTTGATTCAATTTGACTTACATGTTCAATTATAAAGCAATTATGACTGCAACAAACGTTTAACACAATATTAGACCAAAACATGGCTAAAATGTCAACTTAAAGCATCGATCACTTGGGACACCATGAAACTGCAGCACTTTGAAATAATTTCGACAACCAGTTGTTAATTAAGAGCATTCCTAAATAGATTTTATTTGGCCTTTTTGCCTATTTCTGTATTAAATAGAAAGGGCAGGGCTTTTGAACGAATTGGAAAACAACATTAGACCAGTCTTAAGTTGACCCTGTTGTCAAATTTAGGCATCAATTGCCAAGGGTGCTGTAAGCCAATTTAAAAATCCGCTCTTAAGTCGTTCATTTGAGTTAGGTTTATATACCCTTCAAACTAATCGCACACCAACATTGAGTTGACATCAGTTCAATGCTGAACTGGCCTAGAATCGGATACGCATTTAAGTCCATGGAATTTGAGTGGACGTCAAATGTAACTATCATAACTCAATTATGCACTCGCACAGTTGTGACTGTGAACCGCAATTTAACAGGGCTTAAAATACTTTCACTGTCAACTGTTTAAATCACACATTGCTGTTCGCACTCGCACGCCCTGTGAATGATGTTTGCCACAAGAAGTGTAATCGGACTGCATTTCACTTTTATGTGTATGGCCAACAATGGCATGACAAAATTCTATTGCCCATCCATCTGGCCATCTGGAAATCTGGCAAGCTTACTTGTACTACCCACATAAGTGCTATAAACTGCTGTAAACAAACCGTTTCCCTCGCACACACATATGTTATGTACATACATATGTCTATATATATATATATATATATATAAGCATTATTTGCTGGTTATTTTATGAAAATCGTTTGCAACGTAGCTGGTACTATTTGCGGTTTCTATTGTTGGTGCATTCAATTTAAGTTTTAATACCCTGGCCATGTGGGGTGATCACAAAATGTTTTCAATTTGGACAGAGACTTTGTTCAACCCTATTTTGTGCTAAAAACATTTTATTTTTATTTATACGTATTCCCTATGTTTATATTTTATTTTAGATATCTGTTATTTTATATTTATTAATTGTGTTCTACTTATAGTTATTGTTTGTTTTATTTTATATTTTTTGAGTACAATATATTTTATTTAGAACATAGATTTTGCATTGAAAAATATGATTCTTATTTTTCAGAACTATTTTTCATTTCTGGTCTTTCAAGTTATAACACAAAAATTGAAAAAAAAGAAAAAAAAAAAACTCTATTAGTGTATTTAAACTTCGTTAGCTTTTAATCATTTCCAATTTCTTGTTATGGATAGTAATTAGGAATTTTGCCAGTGGGCCGCAAGCTTGAATGTTATCCTAAAATGTGTGTAAAATTTCCAAATTTATGTAGCTAGCTGAATTGTAAATGAAATTAAGAGACCAGTAGTGCATATTGATGCAGGCTGAGACGCAACGGCAGAGGCAGAGGTGTTGCCATAGGGATAAGCAATAAACAAATAGCCCAGACCACAGGTTAAGGCGGCTCGGATAAATGTGCATATTTGAAGAGGACAGCAAGCATGAGAGTGGGTGGGTGGCGGATAGATTAGATGCATTAGAAAGCAATGCAGTTGCAATTTGTCCTTTGATTGATTGTTGATCGATAGCCAACAGCAGTGTGCTGCATAAAACAAACAAAAATTTATATATGGTTTTATACATTTTTCTTCAAATTCAATTTTTACAAAGTTACTTGTGAGACATTTCAAATATTCCTTTGAATAAAATTCAAGTTTACTAAATTCTAAAAATGTGACATGCTCCAACATAGCGACTACATTGAAGGCTCTTGCCAGGAACATTTCTTTTTATAATCAAGCCTTACATATTTTTATTTTCGTTCACAAAGTAAGAAAAAAGTGCATTTTGGGTTTGTGCAATGTCCTTCCCGTGTCAAATAAAGTGTTAAGATTTTTGTTTTAAAGCATTAAAGCCTGATAAATCGATCAAATCTATATATAATAGCTTGATCTTTGGACTTTATTTACGTACATATATTTGCTTCAGTCTCAAAATCAAATTATTTCACTTTCCGCGAATATTTTTGAATTAACTAAACTTGATTCCATTTTATGCAAATATGTTTTTCATAGTACTTAGTCGAATAAAGTTTGTTCTAAAATAGAGGTTCCAGTTAAATGTTTTTCTTTTTTAGAGTTGTGAATACCTTGTCATAAATTAAGTTAGCGCACTGCCCAATCGCAATAAGTTGATGGATTCCTTTGATACATGCCCCCAGCGGGGCCTGGAGTGACTTTGGAATGTGGTTGCGGCAGGGTGCATGGGGCACGTTTCACTTGGTTTTTTAATGGTGTCACGTGCGAACGAGTGTCTTGGACTCGAGGCGCTCATTTGATAACCTAATTGTTGGTCCAGCTCAGCGCCTACAAATTGAATTTAATATTAATTAACTAATTTCTACGCTGGGCTCACTTTTAATTAACTTCTCCTCGGGCCCGTTTCCCCACTCGCTTGCCAATTCATTTGATTTTGGTGACTTTCTTGAACTGGCCAACATTCACGACGGCCCCTCTTGATCCCCAATCCGCCAACCTGGTCACTTGGGTGGCACAACGGATGCCGCCACCATTCGCGTCGACAACTTCACGTAAATACACGTGCCCCAGCTGAAGCTGAAGCTAAAGCTTAAGCTGGCGACGTAGCCGAAGCTGGACACGGCCGTGGGAAGGGGGCTAAAGGGGGGCATTGGCGGTCGCCAGGGAATACATCGATGTGCAACGTGTTTTTCCGGTTTAATACCTTTCTCAACTGAATACGAATGAAAATAGCGCTACATGTACCCAAAAAAAAAAAAAAAAAAAAAAAAAATGGGGGAAAAAATGGGAAAAAAGAAAAGCGAAAAGAAAACTCACCCCACTAGAGAAGAGGGCAAACAGTAAACATCATGAATCCCGTATCGCGCTTACCTACGCTCTGTAGGTGTGTGCGTGTGTGTTCGTTGTTGTTGTTGTTGTTGTTGTTGTGCTGCAGTTGAGCACGCGCCGCTTTACGTTGCGGGCGTGACGGGAACTGGGAACTTTGACCAGGTGAGGAAGGGGGCGGGGGGAGGAAACGGCGGCACTGTGTAGCCCACGGGGGCTACGAGCGCCGGTCTCACTGCCAGGTGCTCTGCAGCCAAAATTCCAATGATTTCCATTTTCGTTTTCTTTTTTTTTTCCCCCAGTTTCACGTTTGTTTCTAAAGCAGAACCAAGCGCTTAACGATGGCCGTGACTCTAGCCAGATGCAATTTGTAGACGAGTCTAAATCCAATTCTAACAGCAAACAATGCGGCACTAAAAACTATCGCCACACTGCGCAACCTTACTGACAAACTGCCGAATATGGGAACACACCAAAACTCACTCCGACTTATTACTTAATGCACAGTATCGACAATTAATCGATAAGTTAGCTTTCGTGCTGTTGGAGTCTTCCCAACTTGTCATTTATTTTACTAAGATCGCATAATATGTTTCAACTGTGCAGTGTCAATATTTTGTTTCGATAACAAATCGATTTATGTGTGGTTTTTAATGTCTTTCATCTTGTATCGAAACCTCACACACAAATATTTCGATTACTTTGAAATACTAAACTACTTCGCTTTATACCTTTTACCAACTTTTTGTGTGCCAAATTCCCAAATAGTTTTCAATTGAATCACAAACCCCAAGCTTTTGCCCCCAATCTTATTATTAACCATGTTTATTAAATTTCAAAAAATTTTCTGATAAAGCCACTTTGAAGTAAAAGTTCGTTCGTTTGGAAACAATTTGTACTTACAGCAAGAATACCCCTGATTTAAGTACGCGTAAGTAACTCTAATAAATGCGTTCGGAAACCTTTTTCGATAACAAACCAATAAACTGCAGAATACCCACCATTGATCTCTTAACAATTTGTTGCTATTTGAAACTTTTGCAGAGGGTATTATGATTTTATCCCAAATCGTGTAATGCTAAAAAAGAAGAGTGCAGGTATTCTTGTTGAATATAAACAGCCGAATCGATTAAAACTATTCGCTCAGTTTTCGTTATCGAACTTTCCAAAATAGCAAAATATCATTAACATTAATTTACTATATAATATAGCATGTAACAGGAACAGTCGTTGGAAACACACATCTTTTATATATCTGCAAGGGTATCATTTCTTCGGCAATCCTCAGGAAACCGTTTTTTTTTTTTTGCTTATCATTCGGTTGTGTTTATGCAGCTCCCACGCACTTTGTGAACGCCCCCGTTTTGGTATTTTCGCTTCTTCTTCCCACAATTTGGCTGTGCTGCTGCTGCTTTTTTGTTTGCCCACAACGCTGGGCACGCCTACACCACCGCAATTTTGCCCACCTCGCCCGCTTTGTCAGTAGCCTTGTGTCTGCTTTTAGTTTTCCGCCGGTTTTGGTTTTTTTCTTTTGCTTCTACCCTCTATTGGAAACGTGTAAAAAGCGTACAATATTTTGAGCATTTGTAAGAGGCATAAGGCGGCATCTTCCATCACATATATACATATTTTTTTCTTCTAAATTCCAAACCTTAACAGCTTTTAGCTCATAGATTCTTGAAAACAAATTAATGAAGATACAAACAAAAAATTTTCAAAAATCTAAAATCTTTCTTAAAAAAATTAAACTAAAAATTTTAAAATAAATATCTTCTATTGTACATTTTATTAAAAACAAATTTCAGAAATGTAAAAAAAGATTTTAAATTAAAATGTATTCAATTATATTTAGGATTTTAAAATATATTATAAAATTGAGTAAAAATCTTTTGTCACATATATAAAATAAAAATTAAAATGAAATCTAGTATAAATTAAAAATCTTAAAAACAATTTTAAAATAAGAAATAAACATTATTTAAAAGTGTTCATAAAAAAATTAAGAAAATAAATAAATAAAAAAAATATAATTGATAAACAAAAGTTTGGCAAAATTAAAAAAAAAATTTATTATAGGATCCTAAATTATAGATTTAGTTACAGGGTATCACCTCGTCGGTCATTTTCGATAAGTGCACTTGTTTTCTGCCTTTTTCGTGTTGCTTTAGCGCTTTATGCATGGTTTTGTTTGTTTTTGGGCTTTTGTTGATGTTGTTGTTATGCAGCCTGTTAGTGTGTCACTGTGCTACACACACACACACACACACACACACACACCAAAGCACTTGCTGTTGTTGTTGTTACCTGCGTGTAAAGTCGCGTGCCAAAAATCGCTAAATTTTTTTTCGGTTATTTCCGTTTGCGTTTATGTTTTACTTAAATTCCCTTTAACCGGCCCCAACATCCGACCGACCCCGACACCAACGACCGGAAGCGTACACCCCTTAATCCCTATCCCTGCTGGTTTTACGCAACGCCCCCTTTTCTCTCTTTCCCCACTTTTCGACAGTTTTACGCTGTTGCTTTTTAGTTGCCGCGGCGGGTTTTCATTATTTGCAATATCACGTAACGCCAAATGAAGTCGTAAAACGTCGATGGCCCAGACCCCAAACAGTTGCTCTCCTTGTTTAACACACCCACACACACGCACGCGTCTTTCCCGTCTGTCTGTCTCCCTCTGTTTGTCTCTGCGTGGATATTCAATGGATTTTGCCAGCGCAGAAAAAAATGCCAACAAATTGTTAAAGTTATATTATAGGAATTACAAGTACATTTGATTAAGCGGCATCCCTACCACCCTTCACCACCCCCCACAGCCAACATAAACTTGAGGCATTTAAATTATGCACAAGTGCCGACAACCGGAACCGGGTCAGGACAGCAACAGAATTCTACAGGACGCGTTGCCTAAGTGGTTTCTCATTTAGCTGCGACGCATAAATCAAGCATTAAAGTAAACAAACAAACAAACGAACAAACTGAACAAAACAAAGCGGCATGAAGACAGCTTAAAACGTGGCAGAAATGGAGAAAAAAAACACAATGTCAAATAAAACAATAATAAAAAGTCGACCGAGGCTAAATACCCTAACCAGCAACATAGATAAAACTAAACCTATGCACATAATTTCATTATATGCACATTATTACATATTTTGCTATGAATTTAGTTATTATTATTATTTTTTGATGCAATTAAAAATAACAATTTATGGAAAAATTAACTCTCTTAAATTTCCCACTTTGATTATTGTTTTTATTTAAACTTAAATGAAAATGCCCAACTAGGAGTTACGCCTTTCCTAGCTCAAACTGCCATTTGTTCCGATCACTTAAAAATGTTTATAGCTTAAATATATTTATAATATGTGTAAAAATAATGCGCCAAAAAATGGTTTTTCCTAAAATTGATAGCGATATAGAGGAAATGCATTTAGTCCAGAAAATATATATTTGAAATTTCAGGTCCCCAGCTCTTACATTTACTCATCGACAGGTCACCTAAATCTCTTTTAACACGCTTTACTTTACTTTTAATTGATTTAATTTAAATAACACAAATTTAAATATTCGATCAATTTATCTTACACATTTTTTCTAAAAAAAAGTAAGTCTCAAGTTTATTGTACTTTTAAATTGATTTTTTAAGCTCGAAGTCAATCTACCAATTTCCCATATGCCAATATATACTTTTTACGCATTTTTTCACACGAATTTTTTGCGAACGTATATATCGTGTAAAAAGAGAATTAAAGAATTTGGTGTATATGTTTTGGGATCGAAGTTGCTTTCTTTTGCCTGTTACATACAAAACCATAATACCCTCGCATACCCGTTTTCAATGGGAACAAACGGTATATGAAAAAAAAGAAAACAACATGAGGAATGAATGTCAAAAACACAGTAACACTTCAGCAGAAAAGATTCTCCCTTTTTTTTTTTATTTATTTATTTGTTCGTTTTCGCTACGCGCTGTTACTTGAAAATTAATTAAAAAGCATATAAATTATTTGTCGTCACTTGATGAGCTGGGACACTGTGGACTTTGACGCATTAGTTGCCTGTCAGTTGGCCAAAAGCAATTGAGAGTGCTTGCCACATGCCAAATTCATGGCTGACAGCAATCTGTTGTCCTTAAAGGCTTTCGCTCACTTAACGCTAACAGCTTTCGGTTGAATGAAACTAATATCATAAATTTCGCCCGACCGGGTCGTGGCAATGGGGGCCCACTGTTTGTGTGCTCACTTTGTGGCTTATGGCAATTAAATCGCCTTCAGTTACAGCAAATTGGCTAAAACAATCGATGGCTTTGGCCCAACCTAATCACCCAGCCACGCATTTCGCTTAGCCAACCAAATGACTCAAAGTCGACATTCAGGCCGAACCAAAAAATATATGTATACAAATAAATTAATGTGCGATTGAAACGTAAGTGACATATATAAGAATTCAAATAAATTAAAAGGTTCTAGTTGAGAATGTCTGGCCAGATGATAAGCTGTAACTGCAACAAACATTCGTTATCAGTTCTATGCAAGTTCAATGCACATCCAAAGACTGCGATTCTTCCCTACCTTAGCCCCATGCTACGAATATTATTTCGTATGAATCATTGTACGATCGTTATAACATTTTTAAAGGGTGTAATATTTTTAAATAATTGTATTTAATTGAAGCAAATTTTGTCAATATTGTGAGCTTGTTTTACGGAATTTGTATTTGAATGATGGAATAATATTCGTAAAAGAATTAAATAAGTTGTAAAACAACTTTTAAAATTGAAAAATCCACAAATTGACTGATTAAAATAATTACGCCGTCAGTGAAGTATTTGAAATAACGAATTTCTTTCCACTAAAAGTTTTTAAAGTGCTTTTAAAGCTCCCGATGGTCCAAATTCCGGATCGAACTCATTACCAGAACCTTCTTCTTCCTCAGGCGTTGGAGTAGGTTCCACAATCTGAACGAAGTTGTCCAGTTTAGTTTGCACGTCCGCAACGCGGCAACACTGGACCAAGCCGTAGATGGGATAGTGCTGCAGTTTGTTGAAGAGGCTGTTCCTCAGCCAGGAGACCTCGTTGCAGATGCTCTTGCATAGACCATCACGCCCAGTGCTGGTTAACTGGTTCAACATAAATATAGATTAGTTCAGTGTCCAGCCTCAATATGAAGCACTTACAAATGGCGAATTGTGCGCCACGACAACAAACTCATCCGTGTCATTCAAAGATGGCTTCAACGCACGCACATATGCCCAGATGTGAGATGGCACGGATAGAGTGTCGCCCGAGTCCAGTTCGAGGGTCAGTGAGTTGGTCTCATTGCACGTTTGCAGCTGGGGCATGCTAACGATGCCGGAGACGCCGATGCGAACATCGAACTTAGCATTGCGGCTGGCGGCCTCAAGTGCGTTCAACAGAT
This sequence comes from Drosophila sordidula, assembly GCA_035047465.1. Classification (NCBI taxonomy): domain Eukaryota; kingdom Metazoa; phylum Arthropoda; class Insecta; order Diptera; family Drosophilidae; genus Drosophila; species Drosophila sordidula. The sequence continues at coordinate 9,879,064 of JAWNPQ010000136.1, read as the reverse complement.
GGCGCCAGTTGCCGCCGCGAAGGGCGCGCAGCCAAACAATGCTCAGCATTTCATCATATCCCGATAGATCACTGGCAAAGGCTTTGTCCTGGATGAGTCTGCTATATTCGAAAGTGTCCTCGGTGAACACGACCTTCAATTGTTTGTCCTTGCGGATTGCCATACTTACGGCTGTCGTACTGCGTGAGAAGGGCTCTTTATATTTTATATCTATTTTATAGACTCTCGTCTCTATTGGACCAACATATTCATATGTATGTATATGCCTTATTTTAGCCCACCTTTGATATCGGCTTACCTAATCGACTTGAATAGACTCTTCGTATAGGCCACATTAATGTCCAGACCCAAATCGTTCAGCTGACCAACATGCGTCTGTAAATTGAGAGAATCAATATTCTTTTTTGCACTTCCCATTGAGCTGCCCGACCTGCTCACCTGCTCGAGAACCTTGACTTTGGGGGGATACGCTGTGTAGCTGACATACTTGAGCTGCTGGGACAAAATGTCGTAGCATATGGCAATGCTTTTTAGAGAGCCCAGATCGCCAAAGCTCTGGCCAACAACGAGAGTCATGTAACCATCACAACCGGGCATTGTCGTGCGACTCTCGTACATGTTGGACACTTGGGAGCCCAAACATCCTATTTCATTTGCAGCACTTATTTGGTCCGCGTCTCCATTGAAATAGCCGTTTATTGCACATGTTAATTTGAGGTGGCTGTTTACTATATCTTGCTGGTCAGAATCTCTGCTTTTAAAATAAATATAAAGCCAAATTTTTAAATTCTGCATTAGAAATAGGTATTTTCTAAATACATACGTATGAATCCTAAAACCGTTCATGCAATACACATCAATAGATTCTTGGGTCTCTCGATGTAGTATCGGCGTACTCTCTGCCACAAAATGCTTTGATCCGAAATGGGTAATCACTTGCGGCATTGGGTTTTCAAACCCAAGTTGACAGAAAGCATTTACTTCCTCTAATGTCAGGCAAAAAGCTGCCAGTCCCAGAATAAGAACGTTTAACGATCTCATCGCGATCAAATTTAAATTCCGACTCTTTAGCTTTGGTCTGAGATCAGGTCGTTTTATATGGCAACCCAATAGAATCGCGATGACAGCTCTTATCGTACACAGGTCATGGGTGCAAATAATAGAGCGATCTGATTAAACCAGGGGTCCTAACTGTTCTAAGTTTAAATTTTAATATATCACTTTAAAATTTATTTTCCAGTTTTTTGTTTGCTTAAATTTAAAAGTTGTCAGAGAATAATTGAAATTGAATTTATATAGAAAAATTTTAAAATCACTAGAATTACAAATATTATATAATTATACTCGTTCAGCCTTTGAATAGTTTGTGTTTCAATTAATGCTATATTTGTTTATTTAATTTTAAAAATATTTCTATATTATATCTTTACCAACCACAGATTATTTTGTAGACATTAATTCTTACTTGAAGCTATTTCATTCGGTGATTATGCGCGCTTCTTACTTCGTTTCTATATGCCCAGCTCGAGGGTACTAAAATGTGTAACGCATGGAAACAGACCTATCCAACCCTATAAAGTACATTCATACATTATTCTATGGAGTCAACAGCCGCTTCTTTATACCAATGGCCGTCTGTCACTCTGTTTTTTTGTATCTTTCATAGTCTATCAGTTTTAAATCAAGCAAAGATCGGCTTTCGCCGGAACGGGGCACTAAAATATCATCTACATCGAAAAACTAGATAATATAGAAAATAGGAACAACCGGCCAATAATTGAACACATGTGTATATATATGGCTGCCAGTGTATTTAAGCTGCGGCATCAGAATATACACTTTTAATCTCTATCTTATGACATACCCGTATGCACATACAGTCATAGAGAAAATAATAGAAGCAGCATATTTTGCTTCTGTGATATAATAATTTAAATATATAAATAATTATATAATTTAAATAATTTATAATTAAAATAAAATAAAGTATTCTTATCTATTATTGTTATCTACTTTCTTATGCATACAATTTGCTTATACTGTTAATATGATACGAAGTGGTAAAGTGTGATTTTATTATTTTTTCCATGACTGTATATATATACATATATGTATATATGTATTATTTGTGCATATTCTTATCAACAGATTATTCGTACGCGCTCTGAAACTTTGCAAAAAAGGGAAATTACCGCAAATTCAAACTTATTTTATATGAACAGTAATTAATAAGAAACGTTGCTTGTCCAATGTTCAATGTATTTAACTGTCTATTAAGTTTATATATATATTTTCAGAATTATGCCCTCTTTTATATTTGTTCCTAAAAGCCGTGCATATTAAAGTGAGCTGATCTTAGAGAAAATAAGATCAAAGATCCACCAGTACATTTACACTAAGAATGCACTTTGAATGCGTGCTCTATTTTTAGATATTTTGATAGACCTTAAATGTTTGTACTATAATACAATCTAAGCTGAGTTTTGTAACTCCCAGGTTTGATATTTCCAAGATGCCCTCCTGTAACGATCGATATATTTCCAAAGTAACAATTATAATTAAGACCATTTTTGAACGATTTGAGCTGGTATAATACTCTGAACGGGTATTGGGAGGACGGTTAGAGCCGACTGCAATATTCGTACTTGTTTTTCTTCTTCTTCTTTTGTTTTTAATATAAAAAAAATTTTTTTTTTTATTTTTTTATTTTTTTTATTTATATATATGAGTAAGTAAACATGATCACCCAGCAACAAATAAATTGCCTACTCGATCACGCATAGCCGGCATGATAATAGTGCAAGATCGGATATTGCACAACGACACCAGGGTCAACACTCTTAGGGCATAGGACTGGCTTTGGTTTTTGTTATGTTCTTAGTCTTTAGTTGATTTTTGGGGGATATTAAACCTCCCGGAACTCTTTATTTCTTTTATTGGTACAACAAGTGAAATACTTTTCGGTCGAAACCTCGTACTTAATCGACGACTGGAATTTCGTAATATATATATATGTATATATTCTCGATCAGGATGCTTTTTGGATATACGTATGTACATATATTGCTATTGCTAGTCACCTTTAACTGGCCCATTACCCTAGCCACGTTTTGAGAACAGCTTCGGAGTAAAGCAAGCCAAGTAAAAGCTGCATTAGCTATGAACAATACAAATTGAAGCGTGGGCTGATAATGCCTGCACATGGGCGTGGCAAATGGCAATAAATTGTGGGCGCTGCCCTTTGAGGCTAAGTAGAGCTAAGCCAAACGGCTTGTGGTATACAGATTGGGGCATATTGTATTACAACGCCCAGCGAACCGTGCCCTAATTCAGCCGACGTCTATTTTAATGATAATGATTATGATAATGACGATTGAAATGATGATTAGAAGGAGTATGACACTGCTCAAAGGCATTTGAAGGCGGCCGCATGAGTTACGCTTGTTGATTCCCCACTCCCCGTCATTATCAGTCCAAGTAGCCCGTACCACCTCCACCGAGCCCAATACCCTACACCCAGCACTTTGGCACTCGGCAGCTGACTAAGCAAAACTGAAGTCAGGTTCAGTATTGATTTTAGTGCGGTTCTAATGAAGCGCAGTCATTTAGCCAGTCACACAGTCGAACAGTCCGTCCGGGCATTTCAAGTTGAAAACAGTGACACCTAAGAGTGCTTTGGTCGGGCGTGCCCGACTAGCAGATACCCTGCTGCGAGCATCGAGCATTGAGACCTCCTTGCATTCATAAATAAACAAAATCACTAACACACGAAAGCACAAGGGCCTACTTTTTTAATTGCGGGTATCCAAATACATAGCTTTCCTTCATAAGGTCTGTAAAAATCACATTACATCCAAATATTTGCCGAACTAAAGTATGTGAATTAATAATTCAAAATTATTAATTAATCATAATAATTTCATGTCCTATAATACTGCAGCGTTTTGTGCTTATGTAAACTATTGAATATTATTATTAAATATATTAAATATATATTTAATAGATAAATTAAGGCTTTACCATACGCTACTTTTGGCTTTTTACTTACAATTTTTATTTTTTTTGTACTTGCGCAATTCGTAAGATAAGTTTCCGTTAATAGAAGCTCTAAAAATCAATAACTATCGGTTTTGGGTGTCGCTTATTTGAGCCTCTCTCGATGACTATACGGGCCAGAGAGACCATATTTGAAATATAGACTCTCGTACCACATACACAGATCAAAAAAGCTTAGCTTTACTAAAAAAAAACTGTATCATTTTTGTTAAAATACAAATTATTTAAGTTTAAAATAAAAAGCTTCTCTCCAAAGACTTTTGATTAAATTGCATATTTTAAAAGCTACGTTTTTAATATTGAATGTGAATTAAGTCTTGCAAATCAAGTCAGTTTTCAATTAGAATTTTAGAAAGAAAAAAATGTTATTATTGTTGTAATCATTGTGTTTATATTAGAAAATTGACTTGACTAAGAAACTTCACTTCAACTTAAAGTTTTTTGTTAATGCCACAGAAGGTGATGCAGCTTGCAGCTACATACAGGGTATTTTCTAGCCGGATCATTCTCAGTTGTGAGTGCATCACGCGGCAGCAGTGGATCAGCTGATAGGGCTTGGTGGTGGAGGGAACTGAAGGGCAGCGGTTTCTACTGTCACCGCATGGCTATTAACAACAGTTTGCGAAAATGACACTGCAATAAAGCATAAAGAGAAAGGAAAACATTAAAAGATACAGCGCAAACACACTCACACACACACACACACATACACCCATACACACATACACAGACACACCAGCGAGGGTACCCGTTGGCTCTCTGACCGTTGGGCAGGCAATGTCTTATGCACAGATTTATTATGTGGCCATAAATAAATTACAGGGCCCAACGCACAGGATGCACATAATAACACGGCAGCGGACTAAGGGCCGCCACTCCAAATGTGGCCAAAAGCAACAAACCAAACCAAACCAAACCAAAGCAGAAGCAAAAGCAAAAGCAAAACGAAAGCTAAAGCCAAAAACACCAAATTACCAAAATACCAAAAATGCTTGCCAAGGGCAATTCGAGCGTGACCCGTTAGTGCGCTGTTAACCTCCACCCCAGCCCAACCCCCCCATACACACCCTCACACCCGTTAGCTCTGGCGATTTATATGATAAGGGTTAAAAGGTCTGTCGACAGGCAGCCCGCCCCCGTCTCCGTTCCCGTTCCCACCCACAACGCCCCCATTTGACCATTCAAAAATGCATGAAAATTGTTGAACGATCTAATTAGTGCGGAGCACTGTTAAAAGCTCTAAAACACCCATGTCATATACAGTGGAAGCTCTCTTGAACGGACATCCGCGATTCACATTTTGCTTTCTGTCCATAAAATAACTAAACTAATTTGTACACATACTTATATGCAATTATATTCCCATAATTGTTAAGAGTGCATTATTATTATTTTCAAACAGTGAAGAGAGTATATTGGGTTTATGCCATGGTCGTCTTACAGTCCGTCCGTCTGTGAGCTCGTATGTTGTGTACAAATAATATTATCGGATACATAGCGTATAATTTCAAACTCCCCTACCATTGTCAAAACTGAACTGATTGTCATATTTGGCTTTTCATTTCGAAAATGTGTCTTTTTATATTATATAAAATGTATTTTTAATCGATTGTGGTTCTTATTAGACTGTGCATGAGTATTGCGCTGTCGGTAACACCCGACTACATTGTTCTAACTTATTTTGCTGTAGTTCTGTTAAGACAGAAATCTCACTATACCATGGTTATGTTTTTTGTTTTTTTTTTTCACACTTTCAAATATTATCAGCCATTGGGAGATGTCTTTTTATAGGGTATAAAATATATGAATTTTTGATCTGCATCAACACTCGAGTCGATTTAAACTTGTCCGTCTGTGTTTGTGTACCCAGATCAGAAGTTTCAGAAATGTTCGGTCAATTAATGAGTTTTTGTGTGAAAAACATGTCTGTTTTTAATGATATTATAAACCTTAAAAAAACACAGTTATATAGAATATTTCTTTCTTAGCTTAGTCTTATTTCAACTCTTAGGTGAAATATATAACTAATATTTATGTATTCACGCCCAACACTTTCACTTGATTCTAGGTAGAAAACAGAAATGTGTGTGTTTATTCTCACTTTCTTTTCAAGGGGAGGCTGGGCACACTTAAATCTGGCACACCCACTGCGCCCACATAAATAACAGAGAATTGGCAATGCCAAAATCTGACTCTGACTTTAACTCCAACTTTGGCAATGACTTGAGCGCTGTCGCTATCTCTGTCTTTGGGGCACAAGTTGCGGTACTTGAGAAGTGCCGCAGGATGACGGCGAGTGTCAGGCAGGATGAAGGACAAACTGACTGACTGACTGACTGACTGACTGACAGACAGACTGGCTGGCAATAAATATCAAAGCATTTGTTTGCCGTCAAAAGCAAGAGGCTGCCAGGTTGCAACGCTTCTGCCCTGACACGCCCAATATGTGTGTGTGTGTGTGTGTGTGTGCGTGTGTATGCGTGTGTGTGTGTGTGTGGGCGACTGTCAGGCGCAGTCAGAGTCAAAGTCGCTGTCGCAGTCGCAGTCAATGGCTGCGGCACGTGCGCCGTAATTTGCGCATTTAACATTTAAAGCAGCTCGTGAAGGTCCACAAATCGCCGTCGCCGTCGCGGCTGCTTCCAGGTACACGGGGGCGTATGCGCAATAAATTTAACGAGCTGCCATTAGAGATGACGATGACGACGGCGACGAGGGCGACGAGGCCAAGATGTCAATGGTACAATCGGCTGGCATGGCCAGCTGCTTCGAGGGGTGTTGCATGGAAATTTGTGCAGACTAATGATAAATTGACTTAATTAGTTGACGTGCCAAGCAGCGCAACACAATTATTATGAATTGTTGTTGTGCGCGCATGTGTTTCCGAACAACAATTTCGCTCACATTTCATCGGCACGACAAATTTTGTGGAACATTTTATTCAATGCTTTATTGCAGCTTTCATACGTAAAGAACATGAAAATTTGTATTACCATTTCTTTGATTGAATATAATGCGAATATAGTGCCTTTATATTATAGCATTATACACGGGGGCTCTAATTAGCTCTTAACTGGAAATTCATAGTATTCAGGTGAAAAGCGACGTATACGGGAAAGAAGCGTATGGAAGAGAGATAGAGAGAAAAATAGTCTTGCCAAATAGTTTGGGAGTTTCTTTATGACTTTTTTTTTTTTGTGGGTTGGAGTTGAACATTTTGAAAGCACTTTCAAACTGTGGCTGTGCCAAACAATTTTTTGCTCGATCTCAGCAACTGTAAAAGAAAATAAAAACGAATATAATATTTTCCGACTGGTATACACGTGTACCATGTAGATATAATAAGTAGAAATTCCACTCTAACTTTTCCTTTATTTTAAATATTTAAAATAATATTACTATTAGTCAAAATAAATTTTCCAAATTAAAGGTAATGTAATGTAATGTGCACAAGTCTGTTATAGGGCAATATCGTATATTCAATTACATTTGTGTATTTACTTCGACCCACAGTCTCAGTTAATTGTGCTATCAAGTTCTAATTTTATTTAGTTTTTACTATAATTATGCAGAACTACTTCAATTAATTGCGACATTGATTTCATTGCCATTACACATAGTTGAATTAATTTACGTATAATTCATTTTCATTATGAAGTAGCTTCTGAGCTAGTCAAACAGAGTAGGAGATTGTTTGTGCTTGAAAGACGTGCTCTTCGGCGTTGGCGCGATGTACGATAATTGAATCCATATTCCTAATGAGTTTACGCGTGAGCGAGTTCCTTCTATGCCCTTTCTGCCAATGACGACTCACACGTGCAGCAAATCAACTTTGGCAAGTTTCGTTTTTCGTTTCCATTTCGATTTCGTATGCAACATGCGATGTTTCAGGCGGGGAAGCCAAAAACAACTGCAAAGAAAAAAGAAAAAAAAAAACAAGTGAGAGTGCTCTAGTCGAAATTTTGCGACTAGGTGATACCCTGTATACAGCACTTTTCTTGCATGTAAACAAAAAGGCAATATAAATAAACTCATAAACTGATGTTGAAGGGTTTTGCTCTTATCGTTTATTTTGTATAAATTTGTAATGAATGTATTAATAAATATAATAATTATTATATAAAGTAATGAAAATAATACAGCTCTTATATACTAATATTAATGTATATTTCGTTGTCGAATAATTTTATCGTGTTTTAGTTTAACATGTGTTACATATTTTAATTCTTCAATATAAAGAAAATTTAATTTAAAAAGATTTATGTATATACATTTTTGTGTATAGGATAAAACAAACAAACAAAACAAAAATATTCTTAACCATGTTTGTTAGCTTTAGCTCTGGTCTCTAGAGATGTGCTAAAGAAAACCTTAGCGTAATTACTTACATTCGCAAAAAAACCAATTTACCCTGACTTTGCCCTTTTCAGTGCGTACAGGGTATAAAAAACTTGCTACATTTTTGAACAATTTAATTTATTTATTTTGGCACTTTTGCTATTTTTTTTGTTGCTGTTGCTTGTCGTAATGGCAGTCAGCTGTCGTGACATGGGTTTTTCCTCATCATCATCCTCATCCACATCCACGTTCACATCCTCGTCGTCATTCTGTGACTGTGATCGAAACGCACTGATAGCCTCTGTCACTCAAGCGAACTGGTTGACTTTGCTGTTTGGCTTCGTTTTGGGCTACTTTGTCTCGATATCGCCCACTAATCTGGACACCCGTGTGCACCCACATTAAAAACACTCAAATAACATTTTTTTTCTTCTTTTTTTCTTATTCCCCCTCCAATCAGTTTCTTACATTTTTTTTGTTGGTTAACTTTTCGTTAACTCTTTAAAATTGTGTACAATTTTTTTACTGAACACAAAGGAAATTAATTAGAAAGTCACTTAACGTTGACACTCAATAAAGTATACTATAGTTAATTAGGTGACATTGTGGGAAAATTAATAGAAAGTTGAATGCATAAAATTCTAGTTCTATCGAAGTTAAGTGATGGTAAATATATTCAAAATCGATTCTTAAGTTAATCTCAAATTTTTTGTGATATTAAATATATAAAAATAGGATTCTTAATTGTTCGAATATTTTTCCCATGAGTATTTGGCGTACTGAAGATGGATTTAAATATCAATAAACATATATTAAGCTTATAGGTCCTTAACATATTGAAATGTCTTTGATGCGAATAGACTCTTATTGTTCGGCAGTATTCGAATAAATCTAGTAGTATTATGGATCTCTTCATGTTATTTACTGGCTGAATTCAATACGATTGACTTACCTAAATAAATCAGATCTTCATTGAAATCATATTTTATTTATTTTACAGCCATTGCTGTCTCTTGTTGCCAATAGAAATTTACATTTAGCCAGACAAAAGTATTCCAATGTCAATTCCAGGAATTGAACATTTGTTGTGGCATTGGTTCAAAGCGCATTGTACGAACACAATTTCTTAGCTGGCTTATTGTCGATTGTGTTGTCCAGTTTTCCAATTGAGACCAATTAATCCAACTAGAAATTGACTGTAAAACCTTAAAATTTTGCACACTTGAGGTCATGGATTCTCCATTAAATTTTATTTTCATTTCTTTCCGTTTTTTCTTTGCAATATATTTTCTCAATAGATATTTCCATATATACTCAACCCTTTGCTTTGTGTTTATTGCTGCAATATTTCTGATTACTTTTTTTTGGTTTTACAACCCATTTCCATTTTTCGGTTTTTTGCTTAACATCACCTCGCTCGCCTTTGCTCTCGTTTTTAATACCAATTTGTCCTCTATTGTCAAATTAAAACATTTTTTTTTTTTTGATTTTTGTCATGAATTGTCATTTGTTTCAACCCAACATGGTCACAATATTCAGATTATTATTGTTTTTTTTTTTTTTTTTTTTTTTTATTGCATCCTGCTTTACATTATTATTATTATTATTTTATTCTTATTATTTGTTCTTGCAAATTATATTTTCAACTTTTTCATTTCCATTGTATTCTGCATGGCCATGTTATTAAATTTTTTAAGTAATAAATGCAACGATTTTGATGTGGAATTACTCTTTTTTTTTTTGACTTATTTTTTTACCCAACATATTTGCAGTTTCTTTCATGTGTACTTTATCCAAATCTATTTGAGTTCCTATAAATTATGTATAATTTAATTCAGGAAAATGCTTTTAAAATAAATAAAATAATGTGGATTTCAATTGTGAATTTTCGATTTGTGAATTGAAAATTCGTTTTGACTTGAAACATATCTTGAGACGTGGCATCAAATGTGGCAGCTGCTGCAAACGCCGCATACCTTTACCGTTAACCAGATGCTTGCCAACCCGGTCATTGCGCCATATTGAGAATTCCCTTTGTGCGTAAATTGGCCATTGGCAATTTAATGCATTTCGCATTTCGACTTTAATGCGGCCCAACTACGCAGCAAGAAAAGTGAATCGTTGCAATTGCTGCCAGCGAAAATGTGACAAATGAAAAATTATTTTCATGAATTAGTTTGCATTTCCCCATTCCCAAGAAAATCAAGGTAGCTAACAAAATGGCGCTGACATTTTCGACGAATTTATTCAATGTTCAATGTTGAAACTTAAATTGCAATTTTTTATAAATGTTGTTTTTTTTTTTGCTTTTTTTTCTTGATATTGTTTTTTCCTATTTGATTTTTGTGTTTTTTCTTTTTGATTTTTCTGCTCGCTTTTCGTTTTCGCATTTTGCAAAACGAAATGAAAACTCCGTCATCGGCGCCCAGCCGTGGCACAGTTAAATTCACGTGACAAGCCAATATTAAATGTGATTCAGCTGCAGCACAAATGCAAACAGAGATAGAGCGCAAGAGAAAGGAAAAGCATGAAAGGGAGATAACAATAGACGAATACATAGAGAGGCATATACTATGCCGCTCAACTGTTTATGTTTAGCATTAAATTATCACTGGCTTAACTCAGTTGGTGGAAACTTTGGGAAACTGCTTAGAAAAACATATTCTCTACAGGGAAAGTCGCCAAAGAATCCTCCCAAGTCTAACTTCTCGTAATTGAAAATATCCATTAGAATACCGACATTTATCTACAATATTTATCTAAATCAAGGTTTTGCAATTGACAATATAATCTAGAAAAAATTGACTGATTATCGACTTTTAAGTAAATTTGTTTATTCCATACTCTATATTTGTTCTATTCGAAAAGATTTTAGTTTAAAACCTATTGAGATATTAAAGCTTAGATTTAATCATATATGTATACTATATATGGTTTTCGATAATATTAAGCGATCAGCAACACTTGCCAAAAGCGGAATAAATATTTACTCTGAATTTTCCTGTTTGCAATTATAGATATTGTATGTTAATTAGAACTGTTTACTCCGATTCGATTCTATATATACTTAAGATTTTTTAAAGTTGATTTTTAATTATATTTATCATTCATATATTCACGACCAACTTCCCTGCCAGAAAAGGTTAAAAGGCTATTTCCGAATCAATAAAGTGATAAAAATTCAATAAATGAAACTAATAAACTAGTAAAAAAAAATAAATTAAATGAATTAAAAAAGTATATAAAATCAATAAATAACTAAAGGATTAATTAATGCCTTTTTCGTTGTTTTAAATTGTCTTGAATTGAGGCTGCGAATAAATGCATTAACTACTACTAACTAAATATGATTTGTAGATTTTATTTATTGCTTTTAAAAACAAAAGCTGGCAAGCTAACAAGTTAGCAGACATAGTAAATACACTGAACATATATGCTTACATTAGATAAACTTTACCTATTCATGTGGACTGCAGTGTTTATGCTATGGCTGGCTTGCAATGAAATCGATCGCTGCCTCCGGGCAACGGGCCTGTCATGTTTGGTTTGGTTGCCATTTCCGTTTCAGTTTCAGCTTGTTTCAGCGTCAGTTGCAGTTTTGTGCCAATGCTGCAATTAAAACTGAATCAATTATGAATTTGACTTTGGCGCCATTCAGAGTGCATGTCAAGTGGATCACAAATGGCAATGATGAGCGCCTGCAGCCGTTGAATTTTCCATTCACAATAGCAGCGGCCAAATCCAAAACTTCCAAAACAAAATAACAAATATTGAATGATTGGCAAAAATTATAAATTGTTAGAGAGCAATTTATGGCGTTGAAAACTTGGCCAAGAGCACCAAAAAAAAAAACGTTTGTTAAGAGTCTATTGCGTGATTATATTAATTATGATCTATAATCGAACTGGTTTTAACCGAATGTTAATTAGTTTAATATGGGAATTATATCCGACTTGGGCAGCTCACATAACAAAATTCTACTATGATAGTTAAAATAGTAATAGTAATAAAATAAAATAGTAATAAAATAGTAGTAAAATAGTAATATCAGACATCATTTTCTTAATTTAATAAACTCAGTTTTTGTGTGGGAATGCGTGTGATCTCTATTTCTAGAAAAGATTTTCACTTGAAACTCTTAAATAATAACATAAATGCAATTTAGAGATCAAACTGCCATCAGATATGAAAATAGGTTCAGCTTTGACAAAGTTATGGGCGTTTGAAAAATGGGAAACGAGAACTTTACAAATCAAATGATTGTTAATTTGATCTATCTAGCTTTAAAACTATAGAAAATAATAAAAAAAATAATGGATAATTATTATTGGTGTATTAACTCTGTTAATTTTTTATATTGTATATTTCACATAATAATTTAACTTTTAAAACAAAGTCTATTTAATATATTATTAAAAACGGCTTCGGAGATCAAATTGCACTGTGCGTAAGCCTTGATGTGTGCAGAGATATGATCAAAGACTGAACTTAGGACTAAGTCGGTATTGAAAGGTCTCCAGACGTTTGGCCGTTCAGAAAGGGCCTGTGAAGTAATACGCTCCCTGTGCCGTTGAGTGGCACAATTTGTGTCCAATTCCATTTAAAATTGCATTCAGGCGATGGAGCGAGCAGTTGGGTGTGAGTTGGTAAGCTGGAGTTAGCGGTGTGGTGGGGGAATGAGGGATGGAGGCGGACAAGTTTTAAAGCAAACAACTTTACTGTTGCCGTAACCGTAACCGTAACCGGAACCGTTACGGTTGCTGCCATTGCTCGGCAAGTTCAATATATATGGCAGTTGCCGTTGACTTTTGATCGCTTTCCACTGCACACACACACACACACACACACAATATGGTCAGGGCTACTTTGTTGTCGCTGGAGCGAACGTGGCGTATGCGCAATATTTGTATTACTGTTTCATATGGGCCGCCAGAGCCCCAAAAGCCCAAGCTGAAGCTGTAGCTGCGGTCCATGCCACGTGTCCTAGTTATGGACGGACACGTGAGCTTGTGTGTGTGTGTGTGAAGGGGAGGGGCTGTGGAGGATTGAAAGAAAAACGGCATCAGTTATGGCGAACGAATGCGACGACGCCGTTTGCCCTTAACTCAAATGTACAACATCAATAAATAAAAAACCCAGGCGAATGGATATAAAAAAGGATAATAAACAGAGTCCCCTAAGAAATCTATAACTGAGTGCGGCCACATCAACACACACACCAAACACACTCGCACACACACCCAGTGCAACATTTGCCGCTGGTGCTTGAAATTGCCAGCGACAGCAGCAACATCGATAAGAAGGATATGCTTGTGGCCTGATGCTGCTGCTCTCGAGTGCTGAAACACACGTTCAAATTTAAACGATGTCTCCATACATACACACAACTTTATATATATATATATATATGTACACATATATGATATATGTATGTGTTCGCATGTATTTCGCCCACATACATAAATTTCCATATGGCAGCAGCTCATGCAATATGCAGGATAACCTCGATGAAAAGGCGATAAAAGACGCTGCCTAATGCCGGCTCGCGGTGGGACCCCCCTCTCCAGCCTCCCCCTCCCCCTCCCCCTCTCCCTCCGCCCCTACCCACAGCTTGTCCATGTTGATGGCATTCAAATGAATAAAGCAAAAGCCTGGCGCCTATCTCGCTAATGTATCCTGGCCAAGTTATGACTGACAGTCGCAGGAGCGCGCCAAGTCGTAAACTCAATTTTCTTGCCACTGTCAATGCAGCACGAACACACACACACGCACACAACTGTGCTTTGCGGCACTGACATAAACGAATGTACCAAATGCAGCAGCAAACCAGCAGCAAACCAGCAGCAACCAGCAGCAAACCAGCAGCAAACCAGCAGCTGGCAGCAAGTTGATTGAATGCGGTTGCTGCGACTTATCAACAGCTTTAGACGACCGTACCAAACAAAATGCCAACGGAGACCACATCCTTTTGTTCCTTTTTTTCCATTTATTTATTTATTTATTTATTTTTTTTTTTTGGGTGTATCCAAGTATTTCACTCAGAGGACAGGTGAATGCGTGTAACATAGAGCACAGTTTCCTTGTACGGCAAATATAATCCTATCAACTTGATTGGTCAGTTCAAGTGGGGCTAGGTTTGCGTAAGAGGGTATTCCAATCTAGTCAGAGAATGTGTAATGCATAGGAATCTAAAAAAGTAGTATATAATAAATCTCTTCTTACACGGTTTTGAAATAACACGCCTTAAAAAGCTTAAATAATTCTCCATTTATGCGGATTAATTGGTTTAAACACGATTTAAAATCTGCTGTGCATTTTTATACCCTGAGCCCATTAAATGAGTTTAATAGGGTATAATAGTTTTATGCAAATTTGTGTAACAGGCAGAAGGAGTCATCTCTGTATATATATTCTTGATCAGGAGGAAGAGCTGAGTTGATTTGGTCAGGTCCGTCTGTCCGTTTGTATGAAAGCAGCGATTTCAGAAACGACAAAGGTCAGAGACTATAGACTATAGATTCTTCTCAAACATACGCAGAAAAAGTTTATCATTTTTTTTTTCAATATCTTAATCTATTCCATTATTATCGATCAAAATCGATTTTAAGATTTTAGAGCTAGAGCCATCAAATTTGAATACGTGAATACGTGAAGTATACGCAGATTAAAAATATTTCGAATTTTGAATACCTACCTTTTTATTTCTAAAATCAATATCCTAAGCTAAATATATGTGTAACTATTCTTTTATAATTTTCCGATCAAAATTTGAAATCGAATGAATTTTATAACGATTTAAATTGGCTAATCGATTTCGAATTAACGAATTTAAAATTCAATTTCATGATATTCAGCATTGCATTTTACGCCGGTCAACGATTCAAAATATATATATTTTGATTTCTCGAAAGTGTTCTCTAACTTTTTAAAGCCATTTTTCAACTTCTTTTTTTTTTTTGAGATTTTGTCAGGCAATAAAGAGGAGATCCTGTCGCCTGCTGTGCCACTGAATATATGTACACCTATACAAATATATTGAACATCTGCCAGATGTTCGCAACAGTACTTAATACCTGTCACGCCAGAATCAACTGTACTTTTTTCTTCCTTATAAATTCTGAAGCTTTTTCACAGTGGCGTCTATATACAAAGACAACGCTTGCCAATTATCGAGCTCTTTTACTGAAAATCCCTTGTAATCCCTTAAGAGGTTTACTTTCGAAATCAGAATCTATAGCATTTCCCAAAAAAAAAAAAAAAAAAAAAAATTAAAAAAAAAACACAAAAAAAAAAAATATATAACCCGCTCCTTTTTGTCAACCCTTCCCCGAAGAGCTGCAACTTATTTGGCACGAAATTGAGTACATAGTATTGGGAGCATGTTGGCGGCGCAGTCGCTGCTGACGTCGACGACGATGTCGACGTCGACGTTGGCGTTGGCGTTGGCAATTCTGAAGCACTTGAACGTGCGCCAAATTAAAACACCGCAAAATGTCAAGTGGCGCGAGTTGCTGTAGACAGAGCGGCAGATTTTTGGGTGTAAAGAAGTGCGGGGGGTTGCGAGGGGGTGGGTTGGGTGGTGGTTGGGTGGTGGTTGGCTTGATGGAGACTCGGCCAGTGCAAGAATATGCGACGCATTTATTTTAATGAGCATTAAATGATGTGGCAAGCCGCCGATGCCAGGCGAACCATTTGCCGCCGCCCCCCCCCCCCCCCTCCCCCCTTGCTGTCTCATCTCGCCCTGCTGCAATATGCCACGCCCCCTGCCGCACATTTACGACTTAATGATGCCAATCGACAACTATGCACAAAAGTATGCAACACATTTTTGCAACATGCTTCCACGCCACAGCTACAGCCCCACCCTCCGCCCCTCGCACAAGCCCTTAGGGCAAATCAGAATTGCTGTGTGTGTGTGTGTGTGTGTGGGGGGGGAGGGGGGGGTGATTGGGGGTAGGGTTTTTGTCGCAGCTAAATTTCATGACATTGCTGTAAATTTATGGGCCACACACAAAAATCTTTTGTGCATTCGCTTTGTCGAACAAACACACACACACACAGCCAATCGTTTGTACAGCATCCGGTGGTGCATCCGTTTGCGGCTTGTAAAGGAGGGGGAAGGGGGAAGTTGGTGCACGGTGCGTGTGCGTTTTGCGGAGGGGAAATTGAAACAAATGTTTTAGAGATATTTATTTGCATATTTGCATAATTTCTCGGTTGCATTTTTTATGCGGTTTTCTATTATTCATACGCAGCGACAGCCGTGGCCTACCCTGGCCCCCTTGACATACCCCCCCCCCCCCACTTACCCCTCTTCTTAACTTTCCCTCGCTGCTGTTTTAGGGCCGCATGTTGGAACATTTTATGTGGCTTATGTTGCACAGCCATCAAATGATTTCTTATCGTTGGGTTAGTTTATGGGTATCAGGGAAAATTTTGTTTTTGCTCCAGAAATTCGCTGGAATTTGCAAAAGTAATCTACCCTGAAAGCATGCAAGAAATCTCAATTAATTACTTTACGATCTCTGAGGGGCATAATTTAACTTTCTTATTATTTTTTTTTGTTGTTGTTATTTTTACGGTTATTTTAAATTTTGCACCGATTTTTTAATCGAGCAGCTCCCAGGTTTCGGCTGGAAGGCCTTCCAATTCCTGTGCCATTTTTACTCATCCTTTCTGCTTCCACTTTTACAATGTACTCAAAAAATATATATAATAATATATAGATATATGCTTTGTATCCACATATTACAATATCAACTTTGGTATTTTGCATATTCAGTTTTCAAATTGCATTGATGACATATGCAGCAACTGTCACTAAAATGGGTCAAGCTTGATATTTTTCATACACTAAATACACACACTCCCACACACACACTCTCTCACACACAGCCATTTTTGGCAATATGGACACGGAACAGGCACTTTAGTCAATTAGCAGGGCACAAGTTTTGTTTTCATTGCTCTCTGCTTCTTCTTCATAAAATTGTTGCTGTTGTTTTTGTTGTGGCTGTTGCTGTCAGTGTGCAAAGCCTGACGCATTTTCAGCTTTATGCATGTATTTATGATTTTAAGCATGGCCACAAATTTATTTTTATATTTTATGTTTTATGCACATATTTGCAATTCTGGTGTTTCTAGACAATTTCCGGCAATTTTGATGTAATTTTGAATACCCTTTCGAAGGGCATGCTTATTTTGTAAAATGTACCTAGCTCCATATACCAACTGAAGTATATTGGCAAGATTTAATAGGTTTTTTTTTCATGTTACAGTTATTTTTCAAGTTGGCGGCTTTTTCCATTAAATCTACATAAAGTTTTCTTTTGGGTCAGAAATAATTGCTTCCATTTGGGATCATGTATAATTACGAGGGTATTTAAATTGTGCCAATTACCAAATATCTCGTGTTTCGATATTTTTTCCTTTGTTTGTTTTAAATTTTCCATTTTTAGGCCATAAATAAAAAATGATATCGACCATTGAAAATGATGTGAAAATATTTATTTAAATTGTGTGGGCCATTGAAAAGGCAATAAACAGTGCGCTATAATTTCTACTCAATAGATTTGTTTTATCTGCTTTTTGTTATCATTTGTTGTCATTGTCATTGTTGCTGTTTACTTTTGTTTTGCACACACAGTTGTTGACATTTTTCTGTGGATGGGCAAATTTATCTGGCCTAGCTAGAGGAGGAAAAAGCCAGAAGAGAAGAATATATTTTGTCTAATAACAGCATAGTGGGCAAATGCTTTTTACAGGGTATGTCATAGGGAAAAATGCCACATTTTTGTTGTTTTTTGTTTGCTTGTTATTTGCTACATATATATATATATATATATATATATATATATATTTTTTTTTGTATCTGTCAAGACTAAAAACTGGAAATTTATTCCAATTAATTATTTTAATCATATTTGAGAAAATACATCATTTACAGATTCTTTCGACTTGACTTGACTTAAAATAAATAAATAGAATAGATTTTGAAGTTGAAAAAGTTAAAGGAATATAATGCGACAAATCAGCTTTCAAAACAAGACCTGTGTTTGTTAAACTGGAAAAGCAGATTTACAATTTGAACTTAAGGGCGAGGCATTAACCAAGAATATGTTTTGTTTTTTATATCTTTTACAATTTTAAAGTCAAATGACTTGTCGAAAGCTTAAGTTAAAGATTTTAATTAATGGCTACGTTTATATGCATCACCTATTTTAAGTTGCTTTCAAACAGAGTATTTCGATTTGCGAATTCGACTGCAACGTTTTCACAGCTTTTGCACATATATTTGCATTAAATTTTCGATAATTTTTAGGCAAATGCATTGAAATTTTTACACCCACACACACGCACAAGTGTGTGGGTGTGGCTGGCTAATTTATGCATTTATTAGCAAAGCTAAATAACAAAACCGGCAGGCGCTCATAACTCCATTAAACACACACACACAGGGCAGGGGAAGTCAGGCAGACAGGGTGCGAAAATGAGAGGTGCATATGGTGAAGGCAATTTAAGCCGTTGCAGGCATCAATTTGTGTCCAATTATTTGTAGCTGCCCGAAGTCGCAAAATTACCACTAACAGCAACAATAATATTATTAGTATTTGTATTATTATTATTATTATTATTGCCATCTCAACTCAGTCAAGTTAAACTGGCGCCCAAAGCCCAAACATCATTCAACTAGGAGCGACGTCGAGAAGGGATGTAAGTACAAATCCCTTAATAACTGCACCCAACACCGACAACTTATCATCGGGCTTCGAGAGCAAATTTCCATTTCAATTCGAGAAATTGTAGTTTGGATTACTGTTTGCAACATTTTCAACTTGGCTAGTTTGCTGCATATTAAATAATGTTTGCGTCCTAATCGCCTTATCAGCTCATTTTGTACTGGCAATGTGGCAATTTGGTTGATTTGTTAAATCTGGAGACTATACAACACTGGGTAGTAAACACGTGCAACCAGCAGCTTAACACTAAACGCATCAGTTTTAAGTACAGTTGCGTCTCAGTTGTTGAAAGCATCCGCTTTCTGCAGAAGATTGCAATTGAGCTCAATATGCTGGCTAGTAATTACCTTAGAAGAAATTCTGTGCAAATGTTTGTCCCTTTAATAGTATTAACGGGTTTTAAAAGCATGACAGATATTACACAGAAACTGAGACAAACCAAACTAATATTTTATATATACATAAATAACTATATCTGCAGCATTTTTGTTGCTATTCATTTAATTACAGTTAATAAAATTGAATGTCAAAGTGACTAATAATTTTCATCACGTAATATAAGCAACTAAAATTTTAATTAAATATTTTACAAAAAAAAAAAAACACTTAGAGAAGATGCTTTGTTAAAATACGGCCAAGATTAAATTTCGCGACGTAAAAGGTAAATTCTTATTTCAAGAAATAGAGGGAAAAACCCATAATTCGAAATTCTCAGACATAACATAATTTAAGTACACAAACTGATAAAGGTTTAGTTTCCTTAAAATCGTTCGACCTTTATATCTAGTGTGCAAATTCTTGATATAAGTATTTTGTACTTAATTCGAGAATTTTGTTCTTATAACATTTTCTTTAAGGTATTTAAGAACGAAATGGATTAGGATTGGATTAAGACCCCCGAACGTACTGACCTTTTAATACAAGGCTCAAAATATCTGTAAATTATATCTTGTAGCTCTGAGATATATTTAAGTTCTTGTTCTTGTTCCACTTAATACTTCAAAAGAAATCAATGGCTTATAAAGCAGAAGGACTTAAGTTATAAATTGGCTTAAGCTGTAAAAGGTTTCAAATGCCTTACTCAAGTTGAATAGTAACAAAAGGCCAAGTAGTATTCGGAATGACTTTGTTAATTAATCCGGAGAATGGACAAAATTTAAGCTGATGGTAATTAAGAGACTTGAATTAATTTAAAGTAGTATAATTCCAAAAAGTAATCAAAGCTTTAAGTGAAGTGAGCGAACATTATTTGGTAAACATCAGAAAAGTTTTTATTGGCAAATGTAAAGCTAGAAAATCTCCAAAAAAAAAGGGATTTTTCATATTACCGAGACCAAACAAAATAAATGTAAAGCTTGAATTTGAACCCATTTAGCGCAATTTCATATCATTAAAATATATGTAAATACGAGGAACAACTGGTAAAACTCGCTTTAATACTGTTGAATTATAAATGTGAACGTGTGTGTGTGTGTGTGTGTTTTGCACATGCAACACGTAGTGCGAATTTCAAATCATCCAATGAATAACTAATTAAACTTGCAGTTAAAGAGCGTTGCCAATTAATTAACGTGACCGAAACAAAACTCGTAAACAATCAGACCGAGCGACACTTACAGATATATAAGCGTAGGCATGAATATTGATGAACATTCAATTTAGCAGTTATCCCCAAGCGAAAAAGAGTTTTGTATTTCGACGTTATGTTAGCTTCCCTTTTTTTTTTATTTTTATTCAATTTAAACCCGACGGCATAGGCTATAAAAAATTAAAACACATTTAATATGTATTTAGTTTAATGGCAACCACATAATAAAAAAATTGCTGCATTTAACTGCCATGAAGTCTGTTATAAATTTGTTTATGTTTTAAATGAATTAGATCTAATTTGTAGCTATTTTTTTGTACTGTATCACAGATTAAATATTATTTTTATTAATGACTAGCAGTTAGTTTTAATTTTTCTCTTTATCGCCCGAGCGTGAGTTTTTAAAAACCAGTAAGCCTTTAATATAAATGAAAAACTTCATGTTACACATTTGTAATTTCTGTGCACTTGAAGATTTTACCTAAAGAAGAATATAGTCCTCTAATTTGTTAAGAACTATCTGTATATCTGTGTTCTTAAAACTAAACTCGAAAGTAATTCAAAAATACTCTTAAAAATGGGCCAAAAGTAAATAGGCTTCTCTTAAGAAATTCTCCAAATTCAAACATTTCTGCTTTTTTTTTTCTAAAAAATCAAATTAAAACACAAAACTTTCTAAACGTCAGATAACATTTTCTTAATGGTGTTCTAATTTGTATTTTTCAGGTAAATAATATTTTTTTGCCTCACGTACTTTTAGTTCCCTGGCTGGTTTAATCTATGTGTCTTTTATTTCCAGTGAACTATATAACCTTTCCGACACTTATCTCCTCATTTTTGCCAGGCACTATAACTCACAGTTGAAAACTTTTTCTTAAATCATTTACCTCCATAAATATGTCCCAGTCTCTGTTTGTGTTTGTGATACCCTGTACCCATAATATATGTTGACAGTCTTATGCCCTGTTGTTGTGAATAAATGTAAGAGAATGTAAGCCAAAGAGAGTTTAGAGTCTGTTGAAATTAGTAATATTAGACACATGAAGATCCATGCAAAGACATGTTTTAAAATCCACTCAGAGAAAGATTCTAAAATAGGTTCGTAATAAAATTCGTAACATTTTGTTTTTAACATTTTAAAAATAGTTCGTTTTTAAATGAAGTATTACTCATTTTTGATTATATTATATGAATGTTTAATACTCATCCGATCTTGAATTAAAACAGTTTCTCGTTCTCAAGTTAAGAAATTTGAATGTATGAATGTATTTTCTTGTACACCAAACAACGATCAAAGTTTTTGTTTTATTTATTAACTTAGTTTTTTTAGTATTTCTAGGTAACTTAATATATTTTTTTAAGGTATTTAAAATTGTTGTGGGTAATATGCAAAATTGTCAGAAACAACTTATATGTTAAAACATAATTTTTTTTTTTTTTTTTCATAAATAAAATTTTTCAATAAACAAATCCATCTTATGAATAATTAATTCCAGAGCTTTAAGAATACAATTGTGTACATTGTGGAGCAGAGGGTAGAAGAGACGCAGGCACGACTATTACAGGGTATCTGCCGGGCGAGCACTTGAACTTGTGTTTCGCCGCTTTACCAATATGCATTTCGTTGGCTTAATAAATAATAAAGTCCAGAACATTTTGATCGAGTGCAGTCGACTGGTCTATAAACCAAATGCTGTTTACCATATTTGTTGGCTTTTTGCTGCCAGTGTTGGTTAAGGCCTTTGGCCAAGTCAATTCCACTCAAAGAGCTACGGCATTTACCTATCTGCATTTTTCCTTGTATATTTGTGCTACTAAAAACAGCAATAGCAACAATAACAACAATAGCAACAAGCAAATGTTATGAATATTAAGCACCTTTTGACTTTTGTGCATAGATATTTAAGGCGTGGGCGTGGGCGTGGCATTTGCTGGCATGTTCATATTTTCTAGCTCTTAAGGAAATGTTTGGAAACGTGCAGCGGGGGGTGGAGAGAAAGAAATGGGGGGTTTGGGCGGGGGGGGGAGGGCAGCGTACTTTCGTGTGTTTTCACATCATGGCACATTACCATTCATGAAATGCAATTTCATAGCAAAAGAATACACACGCACACACACTCGCACACTCATTTATAGACACAAAGTGATGCCACACACAGGCACATTTTGCGGGAGAGAGAGGAGGCTAGTGATAGAAAGAGAGAGAAAGAGAGCAATCATAAAGTGCTTCTTTTTGCTTCAATGGTTTTTAGGCTCAACATATTAACGTGTGTGTGTGTGTGTGTGTGCCTGTGTGTGCGTGTGTTTATTAGAAGCTCATCTTGCTGATTGCCGGCTGCGTGCATGTGTGTGTGCGTGTATTGATACTCAAGTGAAAGACAGCAGTCAGCTATCAAAAGATATTCAAGTCTCGCACTAACGAATTTTGATGCCCTGTGCAAAGAAAGAATCATTTATAGGGTATGCCAAACATGAGCAGCTTTTATGTCAATAAAAAAAACCTGTCTGCAATTAGGTTTTGTCAGTTTACCTTGGCTATTAGCCAAGAGTATTCAACTTGATCATTTTTTTCAGCTAAGTTTTTAACTTTACCTTAAAAACCTGACAAAAATAAATTAATCAATTACATTGTTTTTTTTTAACTTTTTGCTTAAATTTGATCGGAAAATATTTAAACTATTGTCCATAAAATTGAGTTGTGGTCATTTGTTTTTCTACGTTATCATTTTTCAACGTTATCATTAAGTTGATTTTCAGGGGAGCTTTAATCGGAACTTAAGATACAACGCCTATTTCCATGGATATTTCTATGCTAACTAGCTTCTCTTTTTAGAAACTAACGGAAGTAAAATTTTTTTCCATGCTGCCATAGGAACAATTAATATTTGGTTAAAAAAATATTATCAAATTATTTTAAAGACAAAGATTTCAGGTCAATTTAAAAAAGTTCTCTCGACACAATATGCGAAAGTGAAGAGTAAAACATTTTAAAGTCGTTACTTATACGCAAAATACGCTTTAATCAATGCAAATCCCCAAAGACAATGTTTGCCGCTATGTCTATTGATGATACGGGTATCAGTAATGGGCATTACCGTTACACCGCACAACACACACACACACGCACAGTCTAAAGAAATTTGCAAGTTAGGTTCGGTTCGTTTCAATTTCAGCTCTAATTATGTATGCATGCGTATTAGGTAACCGAGCAGCGGCAAAACTTTTGTTGCTAAAACTGGTATATAGCCCACCCCCCCCCCCACCCCGAGCCCCACCCCCTGCCCGTATAGGCCCCACCCTGCCAACACCCCTTCAACTCCAGCTGGGTTGATTCTGTTAATTAGCGTGGCGCTGCAAATGGCTGCCGCATTGGCCAACTTTTGCTGATAATGAAAATCGAGTCGTTCGCTCGTTTCGTTTCGTTTCGCCTCGTTCCTAGCGTTCCTTTCCCTTTGTTTCGTTTCATTCTCGTCATTTGCGAAAGTTGCGAAAAACTTTCATCAAAGGTTACAATTTGTGCTACGGGCTTTTTTGTTTTGACATGGCGGCAGGTTAACTGTGTTGTGGTAAGGCAAGTAACGGAATGGAAAGGAAAGGGCTGGGGCGTGTTTTTTGCTTGGCGCTGCCCTGTCAATGGCACCTGATTATTTAACTAGCGGCAGTTATTTGCCTCAACCAGGGCTTTGCACTTTAACAAGCTGCCAGGAACTTGACTTTGTAGTGTTGCTTTTAATTCTTATTTGCCAAGTATTTGCTACCTACTTCGCTTTGTTCGCCGTGTTGTACGCTTAATATAGCTAGCAACAACAAATGTGTCTGCATTCGAAGTTTATTGTACACACAAATTTGTATTAATTATATTGGCAATTATATACGACATCAAAAGTAATTTGCGTCCTAGGTTAAACTGTGGATTGGCCGAGAGCTAATTAAAAAGTTGAGCTGAAAGCTTCTAAAGATTTCCAATTTAAAATTTATAATAATCAAAATATTAAATAGAATGTTATTAACAATAGCAAAGTGAATTAACTATAATAATAATAAAAAGAAATAATCAAAATAATATTAAATAAATAAAATAAACTATTAATAAAGACAATAATTATTCAATTAATTATATATGGTCTCTTTTTCTATTTCACTTTTATTCTTATTCTGTCTCGTTACGTTTATCTCCTTCTCCCTCTCTTTGTTTTTTCCTCTAATTATTTGCTTTGTTATTTGTTATTAACAATAGCAAATTGAATTAACTATAATAATAATAAAAAGAAATAATCAAAATAATATTAAATAAATAAAATAAACTATTAATAAAGACAATAATTATTCAATTAATGATATATGGTCTCTTTTTCCATTTCACTTTTATTCTTATTCTGTCTCGTTACATTTATCTCCTTCTCCCTCTCTTTGTTTTTTCCTCTAATTATTTGCTTTGTTATTTGTTATTAACAATAGCAAAGTGAATTAACTATAATAATAATAAAAAGAAATAATCAAAATAATATTAAATAAATAAAATAAACTATTAATAAAGACAATAATTATTCAATTAATGATATATGGTCTCTTTTTCCATTTCACTTTTATTCTTATTCTGTCTCCTTATATTTATCTCCTTCTCCCTCTCTTTGTTTTTGCCTCTAATTATTTTTGCTCTTTGTGCTTATTTTTCTATGTGTTTTTTGCTATGCATCTCTCTTTTTTACTACATCTCCTAGTTTCTCTCTCGCTATATCTGTAGATACTTCGAGTTCTATTTAGGTTGCTTTACAGCCAGCTTTCTTAATTTCTAGTTAATTTTCTCTTCTTTATACCGATCTGCCCTGTGGTTGCATTTAGTTTAATTAACTTCGTTTATTTAGTATCCTTGACACAACTGCCTACTCTATCTTGCTCTCTCTCTCTCTCTCTTTCTCTCTCTCTCGCTCACACACGTTCGCTTCCCTTGCATACTCGCCTCTTACTCACTCTCAGGCAGCCCGATGGACATTTGGCCTCTTTGGTCTTCCTACTGCCTGAGTAAACATCCGCATGCCGTTGATTTCCGTTTCGCAACTGCCGCCTGCTTTGTCCACGTCTTTTACTGGGGCCATAAGTTGATGTCTATTGTGTGTGTGTGTGTGTGTGTTTGTGTGTGTGTGCTGGCTGGGGGTCGCAAGTGCAGCAAGTGGAGCGTATAAGTAAATGGCGCGCCCGAAAATAAATACGAGGCAGCAAAACGAAGCCGCCAGGCAAAAGGCCAGAACCAGGACCAGGACCAGGACCTGGCCCAGAGTCAACCAGTCAGTCAGCTACTAAGGCAGACATCTGGCCAGCCACCAAGTTACTCACTGGCAGGTGTATATATATGTGTGTGTGTGTGTGTGTGTGTGTGTGTGTGGCAGGTAAAATGAATAACAACAAGCCAGCGCCGCGTCAGTGGAAAGGCCACATGGCAATAAAGTGAAATGCCCGCCTTGTGCCACTTAATTTGTTTAAAGCCCCGCCCCTTTTGCAAAAGTCTCGAGTAGAGGCTTAAAGAGTTTTTGCAGCCACACTTTGGCTCCACTTCCCCCACTGCTGGTGGCGAACAACGTGGCTGACAGCCAAAGAAATAACTCAACTGCCGTACAAGTGCATGCAAAACTTATCCGATAACAAGTCGATAAATATGGCCACAAGCTCTGACGGGCAAATTTAAAGTGAACTAACTTAATCTGTGACTGTTCGGCTCTAACACTTTAAAAGTGTTAAACATGATGCCCGAAAGGCAGCTGTCTCTTAACCCTGTTCGATAACAAGTCCATAAATATCGCGACAACCGTAAGTTAAGTTAATCTGAAGGTAACAGTTATATGCGAATTTCTGAATTCAATAAATGCTGACGGTCGATGACGAAACTATCTATAGTTTTACAAAGTAGAAAACTGTGTGTTTTTTTGTTGCTTGTTTTAATTTTTATTGACAGATTATAATTAAGAAAAACTTTGACATGCAAAGCACTCGGATCTATAGCTCCCATATATCCATAACTTTGTTAATATTGAACCGATTTTCATGTTTAATACCATTTTGGTCATGTTTTGTCATATAGATTGATTCTGCATTTAAAATATATTCATTTTAAAAAAAAAAAAATTGTTTTGAAATTTTTTGGGAAAAAATCATGTACTCCCCTGCTGAACAAAAAAATTTTTTTTTTAATTTAGAAATGCAAATTTTCAATTTTAATCAATTGTGATTGTCACAATTAGCATAAAAAACAACATTAAAACCGATTCTGAGATGGTCAAATGTTTGGTCAAAAATCGTTCCAAAATTGACAAAAATTTTGACATGTAAAGCTCTAGGATCCATAACTCCCATATTTCAAACGCCCATAACTTTGCCAAAACTGAACCGATTTTAATGTTTGATGGCATTTTGGTCATGAAGTGTCCTCTAGATTGACTCAGTATTTAAAATATATGCATTTTTGAAACTAAAATTTTTTCGGATTTTTTTGGAAAAAAAACATGTACTCCCCCCTTACTCATTTTCGAAAAAAAATTTTTTTCAAAATTTAGAATTCCAAATTTATATTTTTATTTCATTGTGGTTGTCACAATTAGTATAAAAAACAACATTAAAACCGATTCTGAGATGGTCAAATTTTTTGTCAAAAATCGTTCCAAAATTGACAAAAATTTTGACATGTAAAGCTCTAGGATCCATAACTCCCATATTTCAAACGCCCATAACTTTGTCAAAACTGAACCGATTTTAATGTTTGATGGCGTTTTGGTCATGAAGTGGCCTCTAGATTGACTCAGTATTTAAAATATATGCATTTTTGAAACTAAAATTTTGTCGGATTTTTTGGTAAACAAAAAACATGTACTCCCCCCTTACTCATTTTCGAAAAAATTTTTTTTTCAAAATTTAGAATTCCAAATTTATATTTTTATTTCATTGTGGTTGTCACAATTAGTATAAAAAACAACATTAAAACCGATTCTGAGATGGTCACATTTTTTGTCAAAAATCGTTCCAAAATTGACAAAAATTTTGACATGTAAAGCTCTCGGATCCATGGCTCCCATATTTCAAACGCCCATAACTTTGCCAAAACTGAACCGATTTTAATGTTTGATGGCATTTTGGTCATGAAGTGTCCTCTAGATTGACTCAGTATTTAAAATATATGCATTTTTGAAACTAAAATTTTTTCGGATTTTTTTGGAAAAAAAACATGTACTCCCCCCCTTACTCATTTTCGAAAAAAATTTTTTTTCAAAATTTAGAATTCCAAATTTATATTTTTATTTCATTGTGGTTGTCACAATTAGTATAAAAAACAACATTAAAACCGATTCTGAGATGGTCAAATTTTTTGTCAAAAATCGTTCCAAAATTGACAAAAATTTTGACATGTAAAGCTCTCGGATCCATGGCTCCCATATTTCAAACGCCCATAACTTTGTCAAAACTGAACCGATTTTAATGTTTGATGGCGTTTTGGTCATGAAGTGTCCTCTAGATTGACTCAGTATTTAAAATATATGCATTTTTGAAATTAAAATTTTGTCGGATTTTTTGGTAAAAAAAAAACATGTACTCCCCCCTTACTCATTTTCGAAAATTTTTTTTTCAAAATTTAGAATTCCAAATTTACATTTTTATTCGATTGTGGTTGTCACAATTAGTATAAAAAACAACATTAAAACCGATTCCGACGGTGTCAAATTTTTTGTCAAAAATCGTCCCAAAATTGGCAAAAATAGCTCTCTTACTTCAAACACCCATAACCTTGTCAAAACTAAATTAATTTGTATGTTTGATGGGATTTTGGTCATGATTTGTCCTCAAGATTGCATTGAGCACAAATATTATTGCCGTAATACAAATTCTCACACTCATGAAGGAAACAAATCTCAATTTGGGGTATTTAGAAGGATTTGCAAGCTGATAAGACCCCTTTCCTTCAAATATTAACCAAATCGGCTGGCTTAAGCTGTCCAGTGTGCCCAGCTGGTTTAATTGCATTGTCATAATTTACCATCTTTAATTTCCGAACATTTT
Organism: Drosophila sordidula; assembly: GCA_035047465.1. Lineage (NCBI taxonomy): Eukaryota > Metazoa > Arthropoda > Insecta > Diptera > Drosophilidae > Drosophila > Drosophila sordidula. The sequence goes on along the minus strand of JAWNPQ010000136.1, from coordinate 9,850,303 downwards.
AACCAAGCTGTGAAGCCACAATTTCCGTCTTCCTCAACGTTCGCTCCCTCTTTCTCTCTCTCTCTCTCTCTCTCTCTCCTTCTATCTGTCGGGTCGAGTCTGCATCTGTTTTAGCTCTGAAATAATGATTGATGGTACTTGCGCTGCTTTGCAAAACTGGCAGGTGGGCTGTTTTGCTAGACAATAATTTTTCATGTCAAGCATCTGCCATTTAAATATTTATAAGCTGTCCCAAAGCCCCTCCCCCCTCCACCATTCCTTCGCAAAATCTGCCAAATGCGATAAGCTTATAAAAAAGGGAATAAAAAAACATAAAAATGAAATTGCGACAAATTTCTTATGGTGCAAATCGGGCGCGTAAATGCGCTAAATCAACAACATGGCAAAGAGCAGAGAAGCCGGCGAATTGGGTAGGAGGAGAGGGAGATTGGGGTGGTGGGGTCTGGTGGGGTAAAATATCCCACTGTTAGCTGCCTTTGCACTTATTCAATCAAAATCAAAATCAAAATAAATAAACAAAAATGTGAAAAGAAGACGACTTAAAACAAAGCTACCTCCCAAGAGGCGCTTGAGGATGGTGGTGGGTGGGAAGTGGGGCAGGGGGTCGAGGGCGGGAGCCCCCCTCCCTTCAATTGTCATGCGTCGCATTAGCGGCGGCGCTTTTGATGTTGCCAAACGACCAAGCAGCTCAATTGAAAAGCAAATTCTATGTGAAAACAAATTGCGACTACTCTATATATAAACCTTTAACTATATGTATATAAGCACCACTCCGTGCCCTCCTTTACCACTTTCTCTCTTTCTCTCTACACATTGTGCTCGCTATTTTCCCATCTGATTTTATTTGCAATCAAAGTGCAGTCTCCCCCTGCCCCCCCCGTTTCACCATGCGTTGCCATAAAAATTTGCTCATCTTGCAGCTGCTTTATGACCTCAACCCGTTCTGTTTCCATTCCCGATTTCGATTCCGATTGCCTCTCGGAATTGTTTATTTCCATGCACATCAAATAACACATGCAATTCAATGGATTTGTATTAGCTGCGATTGCACTACAACAGCTGCTTTAACCTTTCCCACTCACGCTATATGTTGGCTGAAGTCTTTCAGATTCAGTTTTCCATAGTAACGGTTGTCCATTGTCTGCTCAAAACTAAATTGATTTTGTTAAGGAATACATTTTCTTTTTTTTATTTTATTTATGTTAATCAGATATTTAAATATAAAGAAAAAAAACCTCTTATTCACTTTCAAAATTTAAAATCTTGGTATTTTATTTTTGTGGCGAACGGTTTCTGAGTAGGTAAAATAAATGCACTGGAAAACAATTGTATGTTGAAACGATTTTTTAGACTAAAATGACTATATACAAAGAATTTTTTAAATTTGTATAGTGGTTTGATTTATTTTGAAATAATATATGTTTTAGTTTTGATAAAAACACGTTTCTTAGAAGAAAGTAGAGTGTACTTTAAAGTTTGGCTTAGGGTATGGACCAGTCAGCTACTAAGTCGGTTAAAAATTTCTCGATTAACAGGCTGATAAGATGAAATGCTCTCAGGCTCGCTCAATTTTACATAATTGAAAGACATTAGTGCGTATCAATATTGAGTTTCGGCTTGGTCAGCAACTCGGGCGGGGAGGCGGAAATTCTTGGGCATTTTGAGGAAAATGCGATTAGGCTGCCATCAGTTTAATGAACCCAAGCAGAAGGTTTTTTTTTTGTTTTCTTTTTCGGGCTGACGTTGCCCCCAAGTCCAGCAGTTGGGCTGTGTATTTTTGGACACGCACTTATTTCATCATTGTGCCTGACATGCTTGCTCAACGTCCTTGTTGTTATTGTTATTGTTGTTTTTGGTTTTGCTGCTGCTGTTGCTGATGTTGCTGTTGGCTGGTCTTTCAGCCTTCATCAATCATACGCAACGTTGACACGTGTTCGGAAGCGTAAAGAAAACTACGAGTCGATGGAAGACCAACAAATTTACGCTCCACAACTTTTCGCTTAGTGTCATAACTGGGCTTTAATGAAGCGAGTCTATTGCCTACTCCATGCAGCTGTTGTTGTTGCTGCTATTTCTCGTTTTTGGGTCAAATCTGAAGTTGTATTTGGCCAGAAGGTTCAGCTGCAGCTGTGCAGTTGCTGCTTCTGCTGCTGCTGCCGTTGTCGTTGGCAACCATCGCAACAATTACAAAACTTCTAAGCCGAGTTGCATCCGATTACGCGTTGAATGAAAAACCGGGGCCGTGCGGCGGCGGCGGTTCTGTGAGCCAGCGATAGTTGCAAACAATGGCGGTGCGACGCGCCAGGGTTGCGACAACATCCATAAAGTATGACAAAAAAAAAAAAAAGAAGCGAGATGCGTACAAAGTTTTATTTAACTGCGGCTCAGAGCAACCGCATCTACACTCAAAGAAATGCCAACTTTTTAAGAGATAAAATAAACACAATATATACACAGAGCAGTTAAAAGTTTACAAAAATATATACTTATCTTGTGCGACTTGAGATAGTATCTACTATTTCAGTAAATATAACTAAATAAATCACTGGTCAAATGCATTTTTGAGAACTCAAACATAGCCCATAATAAGCCATGAAAAACATCATATAACAAATTATTTCAACGACAAAAACCTCACCAGAAAAGCAAACAAACATCGAAAAATATATAGAAAATATAGACTGGCAACAGCCTGCCAAATTACAAATTCCAAAACATCGTAAAACATCTCATATTAACAGTAAACAGAAACAAATTCGCCTCTTGGGATCAACCAATATTACCCAATAATACCCAACATTATAGCATAGGTCCAAAAAAAATCCAAAAAGGAAACTGACACGAAAACTTTATTTTAAAGTTAAATTAAAGCAAAGGTGCAAAAAATCGTCACGTTCATTAAACGAGAAATATTACAAATACAGTAATCGCACGATAATTACAACTACTTAGTACCGATTATGGAATAAAATGTTTGTGTACGATGCAGACGAATCGAAACCCTGTATTGAATTGTAATGAATGCCTACGGAGAACAATAACATCGCAGGTGAACAAAAAGTAATAAGGTTTTTTGATGCAGATGAATTAAAATCTCTTGTTAAATATATTCATCAACATGACGACTACTGCTTTCAATTTAAATAATGATACTGTAATGGAAAATGCTCACAATAAAATAAATAAGCAATCTGGTTTTTATTTCGTTTAATTTCACAGTATTAAAAAATTGTAAACACATTTATACCATTATTCGTTGCCAGCTATATAAAAAAAGTTTCAGCAAGAATAAAATTGATGGAAAATGCAAAACATCGCATGTGAGAACATCGCTTTATTGCAAACATTTCCCATGCGTGACATAAACATCGCAGATTAACAATAGGCAAAAAAGGAATTATTTAAAAAATTAATTTATTTTTAACTTGCAAATTCTAATTGAAGCTCTTCAAGAAGGAAAGATTATTAATGCGAAACATGAAAATAATGTTCCAATGCAATGAACGCAGTTTTTTATTTGTCTACAATATTTGGGAATGCAAAAAATCTTAAACAAAAAAAAAAAATAACCCTGATTAAATGCGATGTATTTGCGATGTTTGCTTAGCGTAGTCGCCGGGAACTATTCAACACGCAGTGAAAGCAGGCGGGCGAGAGTGAAAGGGAAAGTGCGCGAGAATCGTTTCTGAGAGCACTTGGTCTCAAGATGAATTGCAGCGCGTTTGTGGCTGATAATCGAGCTGGGAAAGAGGAAGAGCCAAGCGCACATTCAGGGTCTTTGACTGCCAATTATTTCGCTGAGTGCAACCTCAGATGGCCGTTGCGGGGGCTACGGGGGCCTGCTCAGCTGATGGGCTGTGATGGGCTCGGCCTTCCAAGTCGCTGGGTCCGACCGTGTCGTATTTTGTACAAAGTTAATATTTACATGCCACGAACGCAATGGAGGCGCCGCAACTGTGCACAACACCAGGCAACCAGTCATGGGGCAAGGGAGCGGGGGGGGGGAGTGGAGTGGAGTGGAGTAGGCAGCCAAACAGCCTAGCAACAAATTCTTGTCATTTGCAGCTGCTTTAAGGCGCACAACAACAACAACACAATGCACAACAGGACGCTGCTGAGTATGAAGATGGTTACCAGGGTTGCCAAGGCAGCGGAGGGGGGGAGGGGATGCTGAAGTGGGCCCGACAGTTGAGCGTCAAGTTTGTTGGCTAAAAATGACAACTTCAAGTTCATAAAAGCGCAACTAATGTGCATAAAATACTTTTGATATATATATTCGCGCACACCCCTACTTTGTACTATACACCCGCCCCCTCCCCCCACCCCCCCACCTGGGCCACTGCCCCCTCTTTTCCGCCACAACACCCTTACAGTTGGCATTTTATTTGCCGTTTCCTTAACGCGCGCTTCCCTTTCATATTTTCGTAAACAAACATAAACGTAAAACTTTGCCTTTTCTTTTTCGCATTTTCCACAGGCCCCGCCGTCTGCTCCACCCACCCCCCTCCCCTCCCCCTGCGCCAGGCGCATTTCCTCTGTCTTCTGCCGCTGATTGGTGTCATCTTTTGCGTGCCCTCATTTTATTGTGTGTTCTGGTACAAATTTGGTGCTCTTTTTTTCCGTATTCTGTTTTCTTTTGGCGCTTTGTTGTTCTTCCTAATACTTTGTGTACCCTGTTAAAGATGGAATGGGGTATGCCAGATACGCTTGCTCCTCAAAGGGTATCTAATTATTTCTACTGCCTGTTAAATAATGTGTGAATAATGTGTTACAAATTTGAATGTAAAATATTTCCTTTATATTTGTGACCTGAAGAGGTTCCTATAGATAAACCCTGCTAATTGGCGTGCTTTAATAATATGGGAATAATGTGTGATTAATTAATACGTAAAATATTGATTTATTATTATTTTTATTACTTTAAAGTCTTTATTTATATATATATACAATTTTAATTTAACTTTACTGGGTAATCAGCGATAAAGTTAAACAGTCAGAAATCTCAGCTCTCCTACTTTTTGCAAATACCCTTGTAAAAATTATTTAAATTAAATTAAATAAATAAAGCAAAAAAGGACTCATCTCCGACTCTATAAACTATATATATTATTGAGCCGTATCAATAGCCCACCCTGTTATTCTGTTTTTAAGCAACCTAGGCTTTAAATATATCTCAAATAGTTCATTAAAAATAGAGTTTTTGTATAAAAAACTTTGTTGTTTCTCAAGGTATTAAATTTATTATGCCATTGGTCAAGATTGAAACATTGCTAATAGCCGCAAGGGTATTTGAATTTCGGTACTTTCTCGATTGTTGCTGTACGTTTTCCTGACTTTTTCTGTAATTTCTGCAGCAACTTCCAATGAAGCAGAATAGAAGCCGAAACGGGGCAAATAAGTTTCTAGAAATCACACACAGCAAAAAAAAAACTTTTCGCATTGACATGTTTTGGCTGAGGCACGAAGTGCTTTCTGCCGACCTCCCTCCGAGTGTCCCTCTTTCTTATCTGTCGCTCCCCCGCCCCCTGCCCCTTTCGACCCCAACCTCGGTTACACTGACAGCCCCAGCGTCAATTTACGCACCCTACGTCCATTCTGCTTGCGATATTTATGCCATTTATCTGTTCTCTCATTGTTGCCTCCGGTTTCGATGCCATATTCCTCTCGTCTCCTACAACTGGCACCATTGTGGCATTGTTGTAATGCATTTGACGCTGGCAAAAGTTTCTTGTTTATATTCGTTTATTGTTTATAAATGGCTGATAAGTGATGCCCGGCTGGTGCCCCACAGCAACTGCCAATCGGCTTGGGACAGATTGAAGACCCACAAAGATTGAGAGATTGAAACAGAGGGGAAGAGAGAGGGAGAGGGAGTGGGAGAGGGAAGAGCGCAATGCCAGGTGCTTGTCAAACAGTTATGACTCCGTTCTGTCTATTCTCATTGGAAATGCTCAAATGGATACTCGTAATCCGTGAAATCGATAAACAGCCACATAAATATTGAGGCTGAGGCAGTCAACTAACTTTTCGAAAACTTTTTTGCACTTTTATACACACACACACACACACACGCATTTGTATATGTATGTATAAAAATAAATACCGAGTGCAATTTATTGTACATTCCGCTTTGAGTAAAGACTTAATTTATGATAGCAGCCAATGGCATTTCTTTTGAGAGCTTTTTATACTCGTTCACGTTGTGAAAAGAGTATATTGCAACCTGGAATATAGAGTCGTATAAGGTGATAAGTTACGGTGTAAAGACCCTGGGGGCGTGGGCGGGGAAACCGCGAACATTTTACAACTAGAGTCACCAAATTTGGCAAATAGCTTTCGAATGACTTCGGGACAGATCTATTTATTAAGTTTCGGCTATTATTTTATTATTAAATTTAAAAAAAAAGAATAATAATTGTCATTATATTGTGATCGCGTATTGAGCAGTCGATTACACCCGACTGCAACGTTATTACTTGTTTTTTGCTGAGGTCTTTCAGTCTGTAATTTTAATAATTTTACGTGAACTGTAATTAGGGACAGACTTTGAAGCAGAGCTCGGACTTAACTCTCGAAGTTGCTATATATTCGATTTCTTAAATATAGTTTATTTTTAAATTTTAATATGAAATGTTAAGATTTCCCTTGCAGCACTTCTTCAACACTTTACATCAATTTAAGCACTTAGCTATCTTTGAATCATTACTTATTTTTAAAAATACTTTTATGCTTTTTCTAAGTATTTATTAAATCGGCTTTTTGTTTATGTTTTACAAAATTATTCAAAAAAAAAAAACTATTAAAATATTTAAAATTGTAAACTATTTAAACAACACAAATACATATTCAAAGCTTGCGGATTACAGCTTAAGTAATAGTAAAAAAAATTAAATAAAAAGAACTGTATATTAAACATATACCGGCTGGTTTGATTCTACATTATTTTATATATATAAATAATATTCTATATTATTTATTTAATATATATATACTTACAAAAAATAAACACTTCAGCACTATTAAACCATTGTAAAACAGCTAAAACTGGAATATACAAATTTTCGGATGTGTAGTTGCAAAAAAATCAATAAAAATTAAGAAAAGATTCATCTTTCTTTAACTACTTTTTAAATAGTATGTCAACACACTGCTAATAGGCTTTTAGTTAAATAATACCCCTTTACTCAAAATAAAAATAAATCGAAATCCAGCATTTCAATTAAGATAATAATAAGAGAGAGAAATATATGCCCTACAAAACGAAAAATATATAGCAGTTAAAATCCACGTCAAATGCTTGCTTTAAAAATGCTTGGAGCAAACTTAACTGCAAATCTTAATTTTAACTCGATTAATTTTTGAACCGCAACAGTTGAAAATAGTTCGTGCTGCGCATTTGAGTGCAGCGCAATTTGTCTGCATTTTTGTTGTAGACAAATTCATTTAGCAACAGAGCAGACCGCTTAGTGGCCACGCCCACTTCTGTTGCCCGCCATCATTTAGAGTCGGTGGGCGAAACGCATTCAGGGCACAAATCCATTTATAGCGCCGCACCACCGCACACCCCACCCACCGCACCACAGTGCGCCAGCCAGCTCGGCATTATCTACATTTTTATGCGAAAACTTTTTGCCAAGTGTAGTGAAGTGCAAAAGCAAAAGGCATTAGCGCAACGCTGCCGCCGCCGTCGCCGTCGCCGTCGCCGCACCGTCCGCAACCACCGAGAACCACCCGGAACCATCCGCACCACTCACATTCCATTCCATTCCATTTCAATCCAGGCGCCTACCAACTTTTTCATCAAACGCGGGCAGGGGAGCGAACTTACAGCACGTGCCACGCCCACTGGTCGAGCCACCGCAATGTTTAGCTAATTTAACTATGTCGCCGAGTTGCTGCCAAACAGCAAACTAATGACACTTGGCAACCCTGAAAGCTGCATTGACAACACACAGAAAAATTAATTTCGCAACATGAGCTTTACGGCGTCGCCGCAGGAGCTGCGGGGACGGGGAGTAGGGGGGGGGGGGCTGGGGGGCTAAGGTGGCTTTTTGGGGACAGGAAAAGGTCAGCCAACTTTTAATAAACAAAATTAGCCAAAAGCTGCCGAAGCGTTGGCCAAATAAAAAGCAAGATAAACGCAGAGGGTCACTTACTTTTCCACAGCTCTTTTTTTTTTTCTTTTTTCCTGAATTTTTTTTTTTTCGGGTGGATTTCAAGTCTGTTGAGCCAGCGCCTCAGTGGCTTAGGGGTGTTTGTGGACCAAGGGGGGGGGGGACAGCTATCACTATCATCGCCCCTCAGAACCATTTTGCTGTACTTAGGGCAAAGTTTTTTGGGCACTGGGCCAAAGGCGTTGACTGAGCGCAAATGTAGGGAAAGGGTATTTGGTATGCCCCAAAAATAAGTGCGGCCACCGAAATCTGCAAAGCACGGCCATCAAATTGAGTTGTGAACTTATCTGAACTTGCTGCCAGATAATAACCCATTGCAGCTGATAATATAGTTAAGAATTTGCTAAGAATCTTGCATTTATTTTTTATTATTTTTATCATGCACACACCGTTTGCGCTGTGAATTTGTTTGAGAAGTTCTCGGCGAGGGGAAATCATATTAAATGTCCCGTCAGCTAAACTGGTTACTAGCTTCACTTTCAGCTACCCACTTCACTTTATTGTAATATATTTGTTCCGGTTTTTCTGTTTTGCTTTATTGCTCCGACTCAGCGTCACTTTTGACATTTATTATTATGCTTGCATTGCTTTTTGCTTTGTTTCTCGGCTATTGTTATTTTGTCTTGCATTTCCTTTCCTTTATTAGTTTGCTTCTCACTTTGATTATTATGCGCATTGCTCTTTTACTTTTCACTCTGCTGATTTGCTTATCACGGTGCTGCTCTCTCTTTTCTTCGCTTTTTAATTGGCTGTGCTTGTTGCTTAGCTACTCACTTGACTTTTGACCTTGCTTCTTGCTTTGCTTCTCACCTCGCAACTCTTTTTGCAAGAAGTAAAGGCTTCCTTTGCTTCCCACTTTATTATTTTTGCTGTTGTTGATTTTCCCCCAGCTTGTGCTCTGTTTATTGCATTACTATCCGCTGCGTTTCTCGCTTTGCTTATCTAATACAACTACATTTCGATTTGAATCTATTTCGGATCTTGCTCACACACAAGTATTTCATTCGAGTTTAAGCTTGTTCTTTTTTTTTTTTTGCTTCTTTGTGACGTCCCAAACCCCAAAAGTAATCAGTGCGGTAGACATTTGGGGTCCAAATGGGGTGGACCTGTTCGTAATGTTGACCAACTGTCGCTGAGCGCAGATAAAACATTGCGCGTCACGTGTTAAGCTCGTAAATAAAATGCAAACACACACACACACACACACACACACACATGTTACACAGCTAATTAAAATACAGTGAGAGAAAAAATGGCAGCACTTTAGCGGCTGCCATTTAATACGCGCGCCAAATTTGCATTTTGCTGTTAATCACGATTATGCATAATTAATTTGAATTATGCGTAAACACAAATTAATAGACAAAATATGCATATTGCAGCAATTAGTTTGAAGTGTGAACTGTGTGTGGGTGTAATACACTTGCCCTTCGCCATCTTTCTCTCACACACACACGCACACCCGCCCACACACACGTCGTGCTTGTCCTGAGGTCTTAATAGTTGAGCCCTGAACCATAAACCGCAAACTGATAACCTCATTTCATCTTTAAAGCTGCCCCCAACAGCAACAACAACGATAAATGGAGTTATTGTGAAATATGAAACAAGTCCCAACAAATCCTCGAACAATGGACGGACACATCCATGGAAAGCACACACACACACTCACACTCACAACCGGACAGGACGTGTTGAAGCAAAAAGGATTCAACGCTCTACTTGCAATTTCCGTTGGCCGTTTGCACAGATAAAATATATATATATATATATATATATAAATATATATATACATACATATACATATATAAAATAAATCTTTGTTTAAATACCCAAAGAATGTTGGCAAATATTTTGAGCACACACTCACACACACTTTACATGTGTGTGTGCATTGGCTCTTAAGGGTCGCTATCATCGCTTCTCGTTGCGAGCTTTGTGCGAAATAAAAGGCATACCCTCCATAAATAATATTCAACAGCGTTCAAATCCGCTTTAAAACGAGACGGTTCCATAATCAAAAAAAAAAAAAAAAAAAAGAAAGCACTCCTCCCTCCCCCCACAACACGCCCGTTTAGAGCTCGGATAGCGCCTGGTCAATGGTCAAAGGCATCGCATATCGGCTATAAACATTAACCCAACACACAAAAGCAACACAAATGGCAGCCTGGCATCCTCGTCGAGTCCTTGAGCTCCTGAGTCCTTTAGCCGACGCCACTTGTTCAAGTCAAATTGTGCTGAGGCTTGGCTGACTACGCGATGCCCTGTAGTTCTTGTATGCAACATGTTAAATTAACTTTTAAACAAATAAAAGCTGTATTTCGAAAATGAACTTTAACAATTACCTCATATATTAATTATTTATATATTTTATATAAATTTAGTGCTTCTAAATTTAAAACGAACAATGGCGAAATAAATAAGTATTACCAAAAGTATTTCATCTTATAAGTTTATATAATATTATTATTCGTTTTGTAAATTTTTACAAAATTATATCTTTATTTTTCTCAGATTTTTTTTAGTATAGAGTTTTAGTTATTATTATATAATGCTACATTTATTATTAATACACATTTTTTAAATTATCAAATAAGTTAAGTTTGTTTTTAATATTTTGGCGACTTCTAGTTTCTGCTAATTCGAGTAGTGTTTTAACTGCTATATCTTCAACTTATTGCAAATACTGAATTTTTTTCGGTTTCTTTTAATTCGATATCTTGGTCCTTTAGTAAATATGTTAAATATTATTAATAATTTTACCTTTTCAGAATGATAATATTAAGCACATAATAATTTGTCCGTGGAGTGAATTTAACTTGTTTGGATAATATTTAACTATAGCCGTCGTTTTAACTTTTACGGTTGAAAATTGAAGACAACTTTTATATAGAATTGAATGTATCATAAATTTTATATGAAAGTAATTGCAGGAAATTGCTGTTAATTGTTATTTAAACTTTTTTAAAAACAAAATGAAGAAAGAGAAATTGCAGAAATTGATCTTAAATAAACAAATCTAAATGACATAATTGAAACAAAAAACGAATATCGAGGACAGCAGCAATGGAAATTTAACGTTTTGTCAGTCTTATGCTTAACTCAAATATTTACAAAGCTGCCGGCATGATTTTGCATTTTAAGTTTAACAGCTGAATCGATTAAATATGATTTCACTTAGCAAGCAGATTGAGTGTGAGGATTTGAGATATATGCGGTGCTCTGATAAGAATATCAAAATGCTTAAAATTTAAATACGTGCTGAGGTCTGTCAGCTGTGCGATAGTTGGTGTGTGTGTGTGTGTGTGTGGTGTGTGTGGTGTGACAGTCTATCTACTGCGAGTTACGCCCTAATAACCTACAAAATAGTTGGCTCAGACACAAAACAGCTTCTAGTATATGTGTGCACATACATATTATAGCCCGCCCTTCTATGCGCCTTTTCGGGCCACATAACTTGAACTATGCAAAAACAAAATAGCAAAATGAATGAGGAAAAAAGCAACAGCAACAAAAAAGGGAAAGCAAAAAAAAAAAAAAAAAAAAAAAAATGGAAAAAAGAGTCCAACAGCAAACAAAAAGCAGAGCTTGACTGACAGCAGCAGGCAGCAACTGCGACTGCGGCAGAGAATTAAAAAGGAAGCAGACAAAAAAAATATATACAGAACAAAATACGAAGGGGTTGGTGGGGGGGGGGGGGGGGGCAGAGGGGTCCCTGCTAAACCATTGCAGACAAAACTAATCGCAGTTTCCTTGTGCATTTCGCCATTTTTGCTTGGCATTTCGCATATCCGTTTTAGTTTTGCATTTTGCCGCCGCAAAAGGGAAGAGAGATGCGAATGCGAAGTACGAGCACAAATACCAGTAGGTATCGATGCCAACAACGGCATTGGCCGTGCACAATGTTTGCACAATTCGTAAAGCTGTTTGGCAACAGACCAAAAAATGTCTCCCAGCAACACGGCCAGCTACGAAGCGTCGGCATTTTGAAGCCAGAAATCTCGCCATTAAAATTCCAAATAGCATGAAAGCCGTACGATTCTTTTTTCCTCTCAGAACTTACCATACCCTGTACTTAAAAGGCAAATCAGCCTTGTCTGTCTATCGACCCAATGTCAGAGACAGTCGAAGCTATTTTCTAAAGTAAATTTGGAATTTTGTGGATTGTCTGCAAAGAGAGCTAATTTAGTGTACCTTGCTCTGTATTGGGAATAGTAAATTACAAATTTAAGCAATTGTAGCTGGATATGTTAATTTCCTTCTAAAAGCAAATTTCTGGGAGAGTTTAGTAAAATTTTCAAAGTGATGGACGCACATTAACAAAATATTCTTCATTAAAAAATGTGCTATATTTAAATGTATTTCAGAAATATATGTGTACACATTTAATAACAAGAATTTTGTATTTAAGTTGTGTTAATATATTATTTACATGCAAATTACATGTTACATGCGGTGAAAATTTCTTAACTTAACAAAATGCTTAAATTAGAATACTAAAAAAACCTTTAAAAAAATCAAAAACTGTACTCATTCTAAGATAAAATCGGTTTATTGTTTAATAAATATATATTACAAAATGTCTTCTTCCTACTTAAAAAATATTCAAGAGAGATGTTATTTAAATTTTTGCTTGTGCCAAAGTATATTCTACCCGGGGTATTGCCTAATCAATCCCTCCCTAAGTAAACTTTTTCATAACTGCCTCTTTTGTCTCTGCTGCTGGTATGCATTGAAATGCGAACAATTCCCTAACTAGTTTAACGCAATTAATCTCTTTCATTCGATTCCGAATTGATTGCTCTTCCGTAGCGTTCGCATCAGGCAAAGTATCTCACATCAGTCCCATGACGTCACGTCAGCTGTGATTTTGACAGCCGTGCGTTAAAAGTTTTCGCAGCTCTATTTGCCACCAACTTGCCTGGGAATTCCAGCTCAAGCAACGTACAGGGTGACCCACATCTGTTGACTGCACCTGATATGAAAATCCGACAAAAAAAAAATAACCGTAGATGACTTAATTTGTAAAATTCTCTATGCAAAAAATCGCGTGCTTGGTGCAGTAATTGAATATGCTGCCAAGTAAACGGCAATTGGCGCTGTCAAGTGTCAAAAATGCAGTGATATATGCGCAAAGAGCGGGGAGAAATATAAAAAGTGGGCAGGTTTTAATAAAAATAAAACAGTTGCCGTTGCAACGGAGTCAAAAAACAATCAGTGAATTAGATCAAATTGCAGATATGCGTGTAACTTATGGCAAGTAAAAACAATTTGAAAATAAAGGCATTTCAAAAGTCTATTTAAATAAATATATAACTATATATTATATCTTAAAATTACTTCCTTATGTGCTTAAATCCTGAAAATAGTTTAGTACAGCTGACATCTTAAACACATCACAACGTTAACGAATCTCGCACAAAGCAGAATTGCAAAATTGCGCTCTTAAGAGAGTAAAAACTGAGATTGAGTTGAAACATATTATAAGAATGGTTCCGGAGTTTTGTCCAAAAAAAAAGACGTCATTCCAAATCCCAGTAGAGACTTGTAGACCTCAATGGATTTACGTAACAATATATAAAATAGCAACAAAAAATTAAAAAAAAAAAAAAAAAATACCATTTCTTTATAGATAAAGATATTATCACACAGACATACAGAAAGCTGAGATACCCTAGCCAAGAGTATAAAAGTGGCGAAGTCAAGTTGAGGCAAACGTGTAAATGGAATTTATTGTTATGATTGCAGTTTGACCTGACACATACACAAAAGCACGCACACCCACATACATATACAAATTTATACATGTATATGCATATATATATATATATATTGGCCTGAGCCCTAAAGTTAATATTTAGTTTCAAGGCAAACCATTTGACTGCCAGGCAAACCAAGTGGGTCAAAGGCATTACTGCGAAGCACTGCAACATTGCGAGAGTGCACAAGCTGTCAGGGGGGGAAGAGAGGTAAGGATGGAAAGGGAATATTGAGAAGAGTCGAAAGTGTGCAAAATTGCTACAGCAAAGTCATAAAAAGTCAAAAGATTAATATTTTTCGAGTCCGCCTCGAGAATAAACCAACTGAACGTAATAACAAGTGGGTAAATATAATATAGCAAATTATGTTGGCATAAACTGAGGAAAAATAATGCGTTTTATTCTATAATCTGGCCATAGTGGAGAAGTCTAAATGATTGAATGTGTTTCTGCTGCAAAACAAAAGAATAAACTATTTGGGTTGAGCTAATATATAATGCCAGGTTTGACCCAAGAACTTGACTTTAGGTTCGGTTCGTTAGCCTGTAAATCAATTTAAATCTTGGTTTGTTATATTTTTTTTTTTAGTTTCTAAGTAAAATATTCCATTGTTTATTCAGAAAAATATATTCCGTTTTCTCTGTTAAATTTTAATAAGGTCTTTGAATTTTTCTATTATTATTTGTTCAAAATTTACGAATTATTGGTAAAATCCAAAGAAATGAGTTTGAAGTCAAGCTGAAGAATACAAATCAGCTTTAAAAAAACCTATATATTATATAGATTATTTTAAATATATATCTGAGTTTCGCATTACATTTGCGACAACAATTTGATGCACTAATTCGGAAACCCATCTAAAGCTGCACCAACTCATTGTCAATGAAATTAAAAGTTTTCCATTATTTTATTTTATTTAATTTTTTATTTGTTGGATAACTCGAATTTTACACATTCAGAGACCGGACACGGACTCCCCCTTGGCAGGCAACCCGTCGCCTTTCAAAGCCAATTCCAACTTCAACTTCAGTTTGTATGCGAGTTGAAAACTTTGTGCCGACTTTTCACCTGTGCGCCTGTGTGTGTGTGTGTATGTGTGTGTGTGTGTGTGAGTATTTGTGTGTGTCCGCGTGTGTCTGTGCCAGCGGCAGTTTAGATTTGCATTTGGGAATGTGTTTCTAAGCGCTTCTCTGCATCTCCCTTACCATCTCTCCCACACTCTCCTCAATTTCGACCAGGCTTTCTCACACACCCTCTTTCCCCCTCCTTTTCCATGTGTGTTTATGTGCTGTAAATCGCACACAAATACGTATAATAAAATTGCCTTTTGGAAATTAGTTGCGCTTTGCTCACATTATATGCTGATGCCCTGTACCGGCATTTTATCCCGTATCCTGGCCCTTACTACATCCTCGCCCTTACCCCTTTTGCTGGTTCGCTTTGTTGAAGTTAGAGATGGACGCATTTTTTCGACTTAACTCTTAACAACATTTACGAAAAGTTTTTACATTTTGACCAGTACACGGAACACGGCTTATACATTTTTTTTTTTACGTCTTGACAAAAACAAAAAAAAAACGTGAACAATTTGGAGTCTCAGTGCTCACCAAAACAAGATTTTGTTTTTTTTTGTATAATTTTGTAATTTTTCTTTTTTAATATTCTCTTTAGTTGAATATTTTCTGTTTTTGATTGATTTCTTTTAATAGTGTGACCATATTTTTTTAAAGATATATTTAAACTCCATCCAATAATCAAGATTTATTTGATAGATATAAAATTATTCTTAACCAAACTCGCCAAATTCGAGCCTTGCAAGGCACCTTAA
Source organism: Drosophila sordidula (assembly GCA_035047465.1). NCBI lineage: Eukaryota > Metazoa > Arthropoda > Insecta > Diptera > Drosophilidae > Drosophila > Drosophila sordidula. Next base: position 9,834,542 of record JAWNPQ010000136.1, on the reverse strand, counting down.
ATATATTAATGATAATCTTAGTAAAGGCCCACTATTATATAATATTATACAGCTCCAGATGGAAAGTATCTGAGCAGAGTTTTAGTGGAACATTTTTGTTTCTAATCTACACACAACACACTAATCTTATATTTTTTACTACTGTATCATATAGCTTTGATAGAAAATTTAGGCGAAAATTTAAGCTTTTCTATAAAAACTCCGTTGCATATCGCAGGAGAGAAATACATATAAGTACCACATTTGTCACAAGTCTGTACATCAAATTTAAAGCTTTAGCACCCCATAAATATTCTTTTTGTTCGTTTCCCACTTTTCCCGATGTGAGTATAAGTTTTGATAGCGCTTAGTTGTGTTAAACTAAGCTAACTCGTGTAGTTCAGGCGTGTGGTGAATACCTAATTTAATGAATAATTCGTTGGGTTCACGGTAAGGCGTAAAAATGTAAACGTGACACGCGCTCATCTCTAATAACGACGTGATTTCTCTCACATTTCGTCCATGCGTCGCGCTTTGTTTGCGCCAAAACAAGAGCAAATAAAGATGTGGCAAGTGGAAATTTAATATTGATTGTGTTGGTGTGTGTTTGTACAAATGGCTGCGCTTTCAGTAAATTATCATGATACACGGCCAAACACACACACACACACACACACCTACACACATATGAGCGAGTGTGTGCGTGTGCGGCGGTAAAAGTTAGTCGAAAGTCTCTGGTGTGGCTTTGATTTTAGTTTGTGGCTTTGGTCATATTTTGCAGCTGTTGTTCGTTGTTTGTTGCCCATTTTCGGGGCAGTTGTTTGGCCTGTTGTTTTGGGCCAAGTTAATTAAAATGCTTAGTTGATTTCCTGAAGGGATTACAAGTAACCCCTGCTGCTGCTCTTCGCTACAAGTGGCGCCTTGCTTTAGAGCGCCCATCGCATGTGTTTTACATGACTTTTTTTGTTGCCGTCTTTTAGGCTACGCGCAAGTTGAATTTCAGTTTCGATAGCAAATTGACTTTATTTTCTTAACTTACTGGTTACATGTTAAACGAATTCGATGCAGTTCATTGAGTAGTGTTATTTTTTTTACTTCAAGTTGGATTTAATGTTTAGCATTGGCAAATATATCGACGGAAATGGATCCTTGCTAATACTTATTAGCCCATAACTTTGTCAAAACTGAACCGATTTTCATGATGTTTGCCATTTTCATCATGGTTTGATATCTCGATCAATTCTGCATTTAAATTACATTCGAATTGGAAAATAAATTTTTTTTGATTTTTTTCCGAAAAAAAATTCTTTACTCCCCCCTTACTTATTTTGAAAAAAAAAAATTTTTTTTTATTCAGAATCGCGAATTTTTATTTTTAATCGATTGTGGGTACCTAAATTAGTATAAAACGCAACTTTAAAAGTGATTCTGGATGGGTCGATTTTTCTGTCAAAAATCATGCCAAAATTTAAAAAAATGTAGGCAAGTAAAATAACTTAGTCAAAACTGAACCGATTTTCATGATGCTTGCCTTCGTAGTATATTCTCAAATATTCCTGTATATACTTCGTGATGCGCTGACAGTGATATCTGTAGTACTAGCAAAAGAAAGTTTACAAATTGATTTACACTACTTACTTAACGAAAGGCCCAAAGTTTGATTCCATTAAATATTTGACGGTACATGCCTGCCTCCACAGGTTTCTGTTTAATGGCTTTGCTTTTTAAACTGTGACGTCAACGAAAACAATTTGCGTGGGTGTTCAATATGCGTGTTATTAAATGATATTTATGCTTTTAACAGTCGGCACATTTTGTGGTTAGGTAAATCCATTTTAATTTAAAATGCATATAGACTGGCTCCTGTTTTACCCTGGGCACATTAAAAGTGGTCGATAGGCGGGTATAATATAGCTCTGAAAATGAATGTACCTGGCGGTTAAAATGAATTTATAAAAATCTGTAAATTGAGTATCAATTATGAAAGAGTATAAAGTTAACAACATTTAACTTATATTTTCCACTCGGGATGAAACTGAGGAAATGAAAGTTCATATTGATTTTTAAACTTAAATTTAATGCCGATAAAAATAAAAGGGTCTTAAAGGTCAAATTCCTGTATTGGTGCTGACTTACATTATGAAATGAAACTAATATAATATATAATGTTGTATTGGTATTATGATTTTTATAATGTGGTTTTTAGCAATCAGTATATCATATTAATCCATCAGTTGCTTAATCAGTTTATGAATAAATTTTTCAATTAATCTTTTAATATAGTCAATTAAATCCAACTTACAATCAAACAACTTAAATCGTTCTGTCAATCAATTCATGAAGCAATTAGTCAATCAATTGATTAATAAATCTATCGGTCAATCAATGAACTTTTCAAATGGTCAATCTATTCATATTCCATTCTGTCAATACTTGATTATTCGAACAGCCAATAAACGAATTAGTTAATACATCAGGTAATCTATATTAAACGATTTAATCAGTCGATCAATTAATCAGTCAATCAGATAATGAATGAATGTATCAAATCAAAAATCAAATACTTATTTGATCACTAAAAGTAATGGTCAATGAATAAGTCAATCAACTAATTATTTAAACAGTTATTAAATAAAATAATCCATCAGTCAGTCAATCAGACAATTTATCAATTGATTCGCTACTTAGTCAATCAAGAATTCACAGGTCAGTTATTATTTATCATTCGATCAATCAGTCAATCAGATAATGAACATCAGTTAATATAATATCAATAAATATGACAGTCACTCGATCGGTCAATCAATCAACAAATAAACGATTATTAAAAAAATTAATCGTTCAGTTGATGTATAAAATACTTAGTCAACCAAGAATTCGAAAGTCAGTTATTACAAATCATTCGATCAATGAAATTAAATCAGTCAATCAGATAATAATTATAACAGTCACTGGATCAGTCAATCAATCAATAATAAATAAATAAAATAATCAGGCACTGAGTCAGGTTTTCAGTTGATTGATAAAATGCTACGCGAATCAAGAATTGATCGGTAATGCAAGCAATAAAGTTGCGCAATTGGTTTACACATAAACTAATTTGCTGTAAAACATAATGCTATTTGCATTTAGGGTATCATATAGTTGAGCTTAATCGGCTGTTATCTTTTTCTGCTTAGCTCTGTCTTTCTCTCTCTCTCTCTTTCTCTTTCTCTCTGGCTCTTTTGTGCGGCTCGCTTTGCTGCTGACTTTCACTTTGGGCGGTTGTCTGCTGTCCTTTCTCTGGCTATTTGTTTGTTTGTTTGTTTGACTGAGTGACTGAGCTGCTGCTGCCTGCCTGCCTGCCTGCCTGCCAAGTCCATAAACCAAGACCCTGGCCTGAACGGACCACGTGGAGCCAAGCGAGCGAATGAGCGACCCATCGACCCAGTGGCGTTGCCTTTCCAAGTTTTCACTTGCATTAAGTGCTTCCTGCACGGGGTAGCGCCCCCATAGCCCCCCCCCCCCATCTTTCTCTCTCTCTCTCTCGCTCTCTCACCGTCTCACTCACTCTCTCTCTCCGCTCTCCTCAGGCCAGCCTCCTCTCTCCTGGTCGGTGGCAAGCACTTTGTGCCTTCAGTTCGTGTCACTCAAACTTAAAAATGCTCATGTCAGTCCTTTGTTTGTGTGTGCGTGTGTGTGTGTGTGCGTGCATGTGTGTGTGTTTTCTGTTTCTGTTCTGTGTTCTGTTCTATGGCAACGTTTGCTTTTTAACTGCCAGCCCTGTTTGGCCCCTTTGCTCTTAGCCAGGTTCTGGGATTGGTTTCGGCTTTCGGTTTGGTTTTTATTTTTGTTTTAAGGTTAGGCTTAGGGTTTTTAATGGGTGCCAGTTTGAGCTTGGGGCGCGTATTTACAGTTTTAATCACAAGCTAGCGGCTTTACTTTCACCTTTTCACCGACTGTTGGGCCCATGCAACCCGGCTTGGCTGGCGACCTCAGAGAGGTCTCCATATCAGTACAGACATGCATAAGCACAGTTGCGTAGGCAGGATTCGTTATGGGGGGTTTTTAAATATAAATATTTTTTAAAGAAATAAAAATAAAATAAAAAAAAAACAACACAATTTGATACTATATTACAATATATAATACATGAAGGCCACTTCGGTTGTTAACAGCACTTTGAGAAGAGTATTTCAAAGGCTGCCGTTTAGTTTTACCAACTACTTGGGGGGGGGGGGGGGCTTAACCCTCAAAACCTCCCTCCCCCCTTCTTGCCTACGCCACTGCACAAACACATCCATATCGAATGCGTTGCATGTTCTTGCATCATCCTGTGTCCTGCATACCAGAGTGTTGTTGCCCCCATGTGTGTGTGTGAGTGTGTGTGTGTGTGTGTGTGTGTGTGCGAGCTTGTTTGTATATTGGTCAACGGTGTTGCCTCCTGTTTCGCTGGGTTTTAGTTGACCAGAGCTTTGGGCTCTGCAAATTATTTTTAATTATCGTTGTTGCTGTCGTTGTCGCTGTCGCTGACGCTGTCAGCGCTGCTGTCATTGTCACTGGCGTGTTACAGCGCTTAAGCCGGGCTCCAACCCCTTCGACCCCCCTCATCCCATTTAACAAAATGCCACACACACATACATAAAAAAACCAAAACAAAAAAAAAAAAAACAAAAAAACACCAACAGCACACAGACAGAAAACCGCAGGCAATTTCACGTTTTCGTCCGAAAAATTTGGCCTGTTATTGCATGTGGCATAGTTTTGGGCGAGAATGCGCGCGCTTACTGAAATTCAATTACTAGAGCACATAGAGCACTACGTGGGCACTACGACACGCCTACTCCCACGTCAACGGTCTCTAACAAACTAAACCAACAGCAATTTTTGGCCAACAGCTGCAAACTGCATTAGGCATGCCATATGGTAAACTTAATGGCAAAATATTTGATCAAAAACTCCACATCCATTGCCAGCACCCGAAATTTTCCCATTGACAGAATTGTTCCATGAAATGGAAATTTCTGTTTTCAAATTGAAGCCATAATTGAGATGCTTCAGGGCCGCTCGTAATTGGCAAAAGTATCTTATTTCTGCTAGGAGTGGCTAAATCGACGACCAACAACGTTAACAACATTTCAAAACCTTTCAATTTCCTTGAGTCTATTGCATGCGAATTTTCAAGATTTTTAGAAATGCTGTGGAACCAAGAAGCAAGAAAATATAAAAGATAAAAAGAAATTTTAACTTTGAAGCTAAAACAAACAACATTTGTAAATACAATTTTTATCGAAAATACTATCATTTTTCAAATATTTACTTCACGAAAACACACAAAAGAAAATGCATGAAAATCATATTTATTTCTAAGGTTATTTATTTAAAAAATGTTTGTACTTTGCAAGACAAATATAAATGCAAACATGCAGTCAAATGATTTATTCGATAAATTGGTGAATTTTTATCCGACTGACAGCAGAATTTGGCCAATTTAAGCATTTTAAAATATTTATTTATTTACTAGCTATTATTAAAATAAGTATCAATTAAATTTAAATATGCATTTTGTTTGAATGTAAATGAAAAATTATAATAACTTAAGCAAAGAAGGCCGCTTAAAGTCTTAATAATATCAATATTTTGCTGGTTAAATGTATATAGTAAGTGTGTATTTGTTCTCTTTATTCGCGTGTGTGTGTAAAGCCCCAATTAAATAATTGTGGGGCCCGCGCATATGTGCGGCTTTTGGAAAATCTATGTGTATGTGTTTTGCACTTCCGTTATATCAAAGTGTGTCCGATTGGCCGTCAGGTGACGCCAGCTGCTGTCAGTTAGCTGTTGCTGCTGCTGATTTTGCTGCTGCTGCTGTTCATTTTTTAAGTCGCATTTTTATTGCTTTTCATTACGCTTTGGCGCACATTTTGCGCTCAGTGGCCAAACTGACAGTCAACGCATTGCGATTCGTATAATTTATGCATCAATTTGTACTTTTTGCCATGTGCAGACGAGCTTGTGTGTCTGCGTGAGTGTGTGCCACACATATTCAATAAAATGCCAAAAACATAACAAGCAGCAAGTCAAAATTGCTCTACTCAAATGTGCTTGACTTGATAGACACCCTATAATGAAAGAAAATGTTGTTAAACAATTAAATACAAGAAAGATTTACAATAACATTTTCTGTTCATTTTATTTAAAAGTTAAATCAAACATTTTTCATATATCATATGTACTTGATATATATATTATTATACTGTAATAAATTTATGTATGTGTAATGAAATATACATACAAGAAAGTTTCTATAAAATGAGTTTTTCTTTGAAAAACATTTATATATATATCCGTACATAGTTATTCTTTATCAGATTTATTCAAAACATTTGAATAGTTATGTTTAGCTCATAAAGTTATATTAAAAAAAAAATGCAGATATTTTGTGATGCATATTTCATGCCATAGCACAACTATTTTTTGTCAACTCTGTAATTACAGGGTATTTCATCAAAAAAACGTAGTCAATATTTGCATTGCAACAGCTACGCAATTGTAACTGCCTTCCCACTCCTTCCTCTCATATATGGCTATTTTTTTTCCGCTGTGAAAAGTGAAAACGCAGCAGTATCAGCAGCAGCAGCAGCAGCAGCAGCAGCAACAGAGGCTGCAGCAATAACCGCATTGAGACCGAAAATATGTGCCAATTTTTATTATGCGCGCAGTCAAATGGTAAAAACCAAACGACAATGCCACATGACGTCCCAAAAATACTGGCGAAAGCGAAAAAACACAGTGCAAGAGGAAGACAGAGAGGACGGGAAACAATGAGTTAGAGAGAGACAGAGAAAGATAGCATGTAGCCGAACCATGGATATAACAATTGCATCAAATGTGAATAGAACTGTGGCAATTTCATTAGTGTAACACACTCGCTGGCCCCGATTTGCCCACATTTAAAATTAGTCGAACGAACTAATTTTTGGAACATATTTCAGTCGAAATTAAACCCTGTTTGCAATAGCGCTTGGGGAGGTTGCGGTGCCTATATAAAGTACTACATATTTTAATTATTTATTACTATGATCATTAAGTATTCTTATTAGGTGCCTGTATAAAGCGAGTCTTGAATTATTATCCATTAATTATTATACTCATTTTTCTAATGTTACAATTTGGATTATTTGATGATTGTATAATCAGAATTGTAGAACTTTACAAATTCAATTCCAAGAGAAGAAAAGAAGTGTATATAAATTGTCACTGCTTAAATATTCTAATATATCGATAACTCACTACTTACTATTTACTTATTACTTACTTACTTATTGGAAGTTTCAAAATACAATTGATACTGACAATTTAAACTAAGGAAAATATGAATAGTATTCGGTATTTGATGTTTGGACAATCTTGGACAAGTGAATCTTCTAGTCACGTATACTCCATGCCCTTTATTTGATAGGTATTGATTATGTTATAAGCTGCCTGGATGTTTGTGTCTTTGTTTACGCAGCGAGCTGTGTTTTGATCAGCACATTTTTAAACTTGCCATAACATGGGCGATAAGATTGTCATGAAAATGACATTGTATGTGTTTGCGCTAACAACAACAACAACAACAAAAACACACATACACGCGTATCCCTGGTGGGGCGTGTGCAGCCCTATAAAAAAGTAATGCTTAATAATTTTAATTTCCTGTGCTCTGGCGAGTTAAGTGCTTCATAAATTTCATGATGAGCCAGGCAGAGCGCTACCTCTGCCACTAGCCATAGGCCCCCCCCCTCCCCCCTGCTGTCCTTAAATCCTTTCCCCCCTTTAACAACCTTGTTAAGCCCCGCATTTCGCATCGCTCCCTGCCCCCTGCCTCCGTTGCGACTGCTCACTCGGGCGACGCACAAAAGCGCGCTTCACTTATTTCAATCAAATTACGGCCAATGAATATTGAACTATCACACACACACACACGTGCACACACACGCAAACCGAAATATGCAGCGCAAGCTGAAAATAGTTTTTGAATATTTGTTACAATTTTTTAACCACCCCCATTACATACTTTTTTATATTTTATTATGTTGAACCACACTGAAATCTTGCCGTAGTCGTTGTTATTGTTGGCCACGTTAACGGGTTGACGATTTTATATATAGAAAAAAGGTGGGAAAAAAATATCGTTGGGTTAAATCAACCTGCAGGAAATTGGTAATGGAAATGGCGCAAGTGATTTGACCGGCAACAACAATATTCAGCAGAGTTAAAAAATATATATATATATTCATGTTGTCATAAAATCCATTAAAAGTTTTGTCAATTTTACAAATTTTTCGGAATTTTACGTCATCTATTATTCGTTTATTTGTTGAAATCTTTTTTTTTTTTTTTTTTTTTTTGTGCAGTTTTAAATCAATCAGCATATTACTTTATGCAAGACTTCTGTATGGCGGTTTTTACTGCAAAGGTATTTATTTATTTATCTAAAGCCTATTTATATTTTTGCGTGTATTAAATATAAGGCGAAAGAGGAACCTCGCTAACTAGCATATTGCGATTTTTGAGATAAGACGTAAAGTCGATGAAGTCAAATCCGACTGCCTATTTGAACTCGACTCACAGTTTAGCAAAGTTGATCAAAATTGGTAGAGATGCTTAGTATTAATGCAGCTTAAACATATGCCGAAATCGGTTTACAATATACAATTTTTATTTTTTATTTTAATAAATCTATTATATTAACTAAACCTTATGTAACTTTAGATATATTTCTACTCTTGTTATAATATTTTAATTCAATTAAAGCACAAACTTTATAAACAGTTTTAACATTCTTAATTTACGTACAAATGGAAGAGAATTTCTTCCGTTTCTGCTTAAAATATCAAGAACATTTTGTTCTTGTATAGTATTGAAAAAAATACTAATGTCAGATTCATTTCTTGTATGCTTAACAAATATATTGTTATATATTTATCGTTTCAAAAAATGTTTTCAAATATAAATTGACTTATTGTATATAAAACAAAGATATTTGAACAAATATTTATTTTCAGCTTGTGCTTAATTTTCTATACTTTATTTAAAAAAAAAAAAAAAAATGTAAATGTATATCTTCAGTAAATTAAGTTTTTTAAAGGAGTTATACATATCATATAGGAATATATCATAGACAGTTGCAATTGCAACTAGCGATTATAAATTTAGTTGCATATTTAAGGATTTATCCTGTTGTGGTATTTGAAAATTAATTATAAAGGTGTTATATTTTGCCAATGCTAAAACTTCAGCTTAAAGCTATACAAATCTGTGCCATGTCCGGCGCTCTAGAATGCTCTGTAAGTGGAGTAAAGTCCAATGCTGTCCGCGCGCACTTAATTGTCCAACACACACACATGAAACATCAAGTTGCTTCATTAGGATGCATAAACTGAAAAACAAATAGCGTTGTGGTTATATTTTCCTATTTTTTTTCCTTTTTTAATGTAATGAAATAAGTTCAACAGGATCTCTGGCAGGCAGGACCTGAAGAAACCCTTGCACAACCATGCAGCTGGGTTATGGCCAGGCAAACACTTGTATGGGTGTACGTGTGTGTATGTGTGTGTGTGTGTGTGTGTGTGGGCCTGCAGCAAATTGGTAGCTCTAATTTCGCTCGCAGGCAGCAGCCTCTTATTAAATTTTCATAGTTTTCCGAACGCGCTCCAATCCGAAAATGATAATTAAAATGCGCCCCAGCCTCCAACGTGGACCCGGCCAACACTAGCGCTCAGCGTGTGTGTGCGTGTGTGTGTGAGTGTGTGTGAGTGTGTGTGTGTGTGGCATGAATTATGCGCAAGCACACACTTAACACCCAAACGACCCGGCTCACAACGTGGCATCCTGCTGCCGTCCTCCGTAGTGCAGCAGCAGCAACGAGAGGAGGAGCAGTTGAGCGCTTGAACGAGTGGAGCAGCGCCAGCAACTCATAAATGCTGTGCAGGCGAGCAAAAAGGATTCACACAGGATGGCAGAAGGACATCAGCACCAACAGCAGCAGCTGTACGTGCGCCGGCTGGGGCGGGTCAGGATTCAGGCTTCAGGATTCACGGAATACTCTGCTTACTGTCACAACTCACGGCTCAGCGCCGGACTCTTTTTTCATGCATGCATAAGAAAGCAACTTCTTAAGTGAGAACTCCTCCCGTCTCCTACAGGGGCGGGGGGAACAACTTAAGCAAACGTTCAACGAAAAGCGTCGCGTATACGTAATATCTACTGTTTGAACTGCCTAAAAGGAACTTGTCGAAGAGATAATTGATTTACTTTTACAGTTGCAAGGGCAACGCGACTAATCCTTACGTGCTCAACATTTATGTTATTATTTTCATTTATTGATATTTGTCAACTTAATAACTATATTATTATTTGCTGTCTCTTTTTATTATTTTTATCAATATTGCATTCTTTACCTTAACTTTGTAATAGTTCAGATTCAAGGTGAAATAGACAACTTCATAAGCATATTATAATATCGGTATTTTTATTTAAAAACAAAACGATTGGAGTTTGTGCATAATTTAATATATTATTTTCGAAATTAAAATTACATTAAATGATAATTATATTTATTTAATTTTCTATATTTTTCTTTGCCTATCATTTTTATAATCTAAAAATCGAATCTTGAAAAACCGAGGCCCAAAACCGATACTTATCGATATCCGCAGAATATCGAAATTAAATTATAAAGAATCTTAGCATATCTGGATGCTGTTTAAAGTTTTATAATAATATCATTTTCATCAATTTCTTGATTAGCTCAAAACTTTTAGAACTTTTCAATTGCAAAAAGTAGATATAATATAATATCTATAGTTATTATTTTAATAGCTGTTGTTTTTATATTTTAATTGCAAATTTGCTACTTGGCAGTGTTTACTGTACACGCGAGTTTCTCGGTTTTGCGTGTATGCGCGTGTCTGTGTAGGTGTGTGTGTGCGTGTGTGTGTGTGGCCAGGTGATGTGATTTATTGCATTGTGGTAACTTTTAGGTATCGCTTGCTACGCTGTGTTTGTGTGTGTGTGTGTGTGTGTGCTTGTGTGTTGTTGTGGTGCGTGGTGCGCTCTTTTTCGCTTAAGAGACAAACCGCTAATTTGTTATCATTTATCACCATGCTGAGACGCGTGTGTGTGTGTGTGTAAACAATTTGTAAATGTGTTACATTTAAACCCTAAAGTAAAGTCTGTCCTTCCCGCAACTCTCGCACCTTTCGGTGAGTCCCGTGCGTTCGCCTGATTTTGTCATTGTGATAAATACTTTGACGTCAACGTAACATGTGAGATTTAAGCGTGCGTGAATGTGTGCAGCCGTGTGGGTGTATAGGTGTATAGGTGTGTGTGTGTGTGTGTGTGCGTGTGCTTGTATTTATGCGCAGGTTAGCTTAAATAATGAAAAGGGACCAAGGATTTGGTCCAGCCGCTGAATAATGACAGCCAAGCGTACGGCTAAAGAGATAAACATTTTTTATGAATCGTATTTCATTTGTGACTTATAACAATATAAAATGCACAAACAATATGATCCCGCCCACGCAAGCCCCACGGCGAAACCTTGCTTAAAACAAATTTTGATATCAAGCACACATTCGCATATATCTGTGTGAACCCTGACACATTAAGGTCTAAATTTAAACGTACGGCTGGTGATTAAGGGCTAAGGTCACAGTTGAAGTGACATTGTGATTGGGCCTGAAAGGGAACAAATTCTATTTACAGTAGCTGACAATTACGTTGTGCAGTTCAAGTTCGCTTGCTTCGATTATTATTAATCACGTTTCATGGCAAGCCCAATTTTCATAGCTTAAAACATTTATATGCGGTTTAAATTTGCATCTATATCCATATAGAAATCTATTGTTAATTGTTCATATATTTAGATATTATATATTTTATTAATTCTATTTTTATTTTTGTGAACAATATTTAAATTCTTATCCAAAATTTGTTGACAGACAACTTTTGAACTGTTAACTAGAAGACCAATCGATCAATCTCTGCTGAAACCACCTTTAACCCCTGTTCAAACCAGATTTGTATGACTTTACAGAACCAATTGGCCACACAACTCCAACTTCTTTAGTTGGATCCAATTTTTAAATCGAAACTATGGAAAATCTTTCAAAATCGAAATCATTAGCATTCATATATTCAAAAATAGTCTTTTATACAAATAGTTTGCCACTCGAGGTCTCGTAATTCCCCAAAATTGATCCATATATAAAATATGTCGAGGAACTCGCTGCTCATCTGGACCGCTGGCACAGCCGGCGCGCTCCTCCTCGGCTATTGCATATATTACGATCGGAAGCGTCGCTCCGATCCCAATTACAAGAAGAAGGTGCACGAGCGTCGCCAGAAGACGAACCAATCACCGATCAACTACGAGCACCAGAGTGAGCGGACTAGCGAGGATACATTCGAGCTGAACGATCATGAGGTTGTGCAGCATTATTTCCAAAATGAGACCAAATTGGCCGAGGATCTGTTCAGGCAGGCCAAGGTGGACGATGGCCTCGTGCATTTGGCCAACGCAATTATGGTCTGCGCCCAGCCGGTTGCCCTGCTTGAGGCCATGAAGATGGCCCTGCCCGAACGCATCTTCAATCAGTTGCTGACAAAGCTGCCCGACCTCCAGATGCCCAACATTATGCACGAAACCAGCTCGCGCGTTGATCTCACACTCGATTGAAACTCCAGGTCCAACTTTTAATTTGTGTAGTTAGTTCAAACAAAAACAGGAAATCCAAAAAAAATTTGTGTTGTGAAGCTCTATATGCAAAATTTAAAAAAAAAAAAATCAAAAATATGCAAAAATCAATAATAATGCTCCCTTTGTAAGCGATATTCTTGGGTTCCTACCCCCTCATAAAGTCATGACCATGGGCGTGGGTCTATCATCCGATGAGAACCTCAGCGACACATTATATTCCTGTAAGAGTTAACAAAAAAAAAACCCCCATACAAATATATATATATATGTATAGCGATATTGGTCACAGAGATCACAGATATTTATATCAATATAGTGCAGTTTAATCTTTCTTATACTCAAAATTCAACATGCTAGAGTAGAATCGGTGCTTCGAAAATGGAACTCTCGTTTTAACCGATTGTTCTCTCATGTCGAACATGTCGGCTTTGGCTTAAACATCATTTGGCCAACCAAGGAAAAATCCAAGTTTCTCAGTATTCATTCAGTATTCATTCAGTCAACACAGTTATTAAGAGTAAGGCAACAGAATAAAACAAACACAAAAGTAACATAAAAAAAAAAAAAAAAAAAAGCCACAGGGAGACATTACATAATTCTAGGATTATTTAATTAATTTACACATATTTTTTTCTCTCATTTTTTATCATTTTTTTCTTTTTTTTTTTTTCGTCGTTTTGGTTATAAACATTAACTGAGAAATTTCGGAAAAGCACAAAAATTGTGATCAGCATGTCGAGCAAAAGCTTGCTGGCATTAACCATGGGCACTGCGGGCGCATTCATTCTGGGCTATTGCATTTATTTCGATAACAAGCGTCGTTCTGATCCCGAGTACAAGAAGAAGGTGCACGAGCGTCGTCAGCGGGAGCAGAACGAGCTGAAGTCCCGCATGGCCGGCGGCGATGAGATCGGACTGAACGGGTCCCTATTGGATCCGAACGATCATACGACGCTGGAGCGTTGCTTTCTCAATGAGATCACGTTGGGCGAGCAGCTTATCAGCCAGGGCAACATGGCCGACGGCCTCAGCCATTTGGCCAATGCGATCATGATGTGCGCTCAGCCGATGCCGGTCCTCCAAACGTTGCAGGAATCATTGCCGGAAACTGTGTTTATGCCATTGGTCATGAAATTGCACGAACTGCAGAGCAATGGCAGCAATACCGCGTCCAGCTCCACCAAGGACAACTCAACCAGCTCTCCTGATTTATCCTAAGCAAAAAAAAAAAAAAAACAAACAAACAACAACAAAAATCAAAACAAAACAAACAAAAAAAAAAAAAATAACTAAACAAAAAATAATGAGATTACCAAATATAAGAAATGACAACGAAATTAAGAAAACAACAATAACGACGACAGCAACATGAACTAAAACTGAATTGAAACTTATCCAGCATTTCGATATATACGATCCCTAGCCAAATTGTCAAGTGTCCTAATTACTTTTAAATCGATTCTTGTTTCCAAACACCGCAACAAAATGACAACGTAAATGAAATTCGATAAGAAAGCAAAACAACAAAACCAAAAAAAAACAATACAGTTTTTTTTTAAAGATTGTCGTAAAACTAGTTTTTTTCTGTGCATCTCTCTTGATTAAATTTCTGTAGGGTATGATGTTTTTGTCATGGAATATGTAATACAATATTTGGTATTTTATTATAGTTAATTAACTAAGGATTGATTCGAAGGGCGTGTCGTGGATTTTACTTATAGCTGTTTTCTAGACGAGAACTTATTAAGATTTGGCACAAAACCAATATACGCTTTTTCACTTTCTGAACAGTGTATAAAAAATTATGGTTGCCATTAGGCTAAGCTTTGTTTACAGCTTCTGTACATTGAAGGCTTCCGGCGGTCTTGCCGGAATTGAGAAAATGTTGGGTTAAGACCTCTTCTAACTACGGGATTTCATCTGAATTTTTGCAGTGAGAAATTAAAGCACATTTTTAATGAATTGCTGCGAGGTGCTTTCCTCCATCTGCATATATTTTTGCAAGAGAATTTCAGCGATGAGCCCAACGCTCGTCTCTCGATGCCACCTGAAAATTACGCTGCTGTGGGAACTACTTAAGCATGGGGTCGAGTGTACTTTGAGTGGATAACATTCAGAAGATTGATACAAAGTAGGATTTGTTTATATAGTAATTTATTCTTGTTCTCGGGCACTATGAAGCCGGTCTAAAGCTATTTAAGATAAACTAAAAATACCTTATATATAATATAAAAATAATACTTTTAACTTAACTATACCATAGATATTTAATGACAATACTCTACACTCAGCGTACGGTCTTTTCTATAATACTAGTAAATACCCTATACTATATTTTGTACGCATTGCTAATTTACTACGCTTGACTAATACTCTCTTCTTTTCACTTTTTATTGCAGGTAAGTGCCACAAACGCACCTCGACCTAAAAGCTGATTCAGTTTCTTGAATCTAGACCTTTTTTAGCCTCTGGAATTCCCAGTGTGAACATCTTAAAGTGAAGGTCTTCCCTTTTGGAACTTTAATGAAATTTTACACGCCAAAAACTTGCGAATGAGTGTGTTTGTTTATGTGTGGGCGTGGCAGTTTGCCATTTTCTGCTGTAAGCCCAAATGAGCATATGCATATTTCATAAGACCTTTTTTTCGCCTTTTTTTTTTTTGCTTTTTCTATTTTGTTTTTTCTTCTCTCAAGTTATGTTAAAATTTTTACTACTACTCCGTTTGGCCGCTGGCCCATAAAAGAACTTAAGAAACTGCAAATATTGTTGCCAGCAGAATAAAGAAGAAGAGGAAGACGTAGAGGCAACAAAAACACAAAGTGCAGAGGGAAAATGTGCTGAGGAAAAATTGTGATGTGGCCATAACGAAATTTTGCTGCCGCCATTTCCGTTTTGAAATTTCCTTTTCTTACCGTAATTTGTCGGTGATTCATTTGCTCTGTTTCGCATTTATTTCTTTCCTTCATTTGCCTTTCGCATAGCTGAGCCTACTTGCCGCCACGCCCCCCGTCCCCCGCCCACCGCACTCCGGCAGCACGCTGCAGCCATTCTTTGCGCACTTCTTCCGCTTGCTTTCTGGTGAGTGGCACCTCTCTATTAAATGCCACTATTCCTGGGCCCCACTGCCACTTGTCATAGCCCTGGGGCAGCATTAAGAACAAACACGAAAAAACTTGTTTCATTTGACACATCGTAGCTGTGATACCCTCGTCTTTTTGGGGATTAAAACAAACACTTTTCCGTGTGTCCTTAAGGCCATGCGAGTGTTGTTTTTGGAGTTGGTTTGCTTTTTTTTTTTTTTTTTTGTGCACTTCGCTTAAATTTAAATCAATTCATAAATTATATTTAATTGAAACACATTGAAATTCAGATTGTTTCATCTCTGTTTTGAAAATTATTTCAGACATAAACCGTTTTGAATCCGACCCAAATCTCAATTAAGAACCAGTCTCAGCTAAAGTGCTGAACCTCTTATGAACCGGTTACATGTATATTGAATTCAATATTTAATTGTATATATTAGAATTCTCGTTTTCTTCATAGTATACCATTCCACAAAACAAATATAAAAGTCGTCAATCAAAAAAACTCTCAGAGCAATTATGCTGCACTACTTTTGAACCGGTTCATAGACTTGAAACATAGTAATAATTATATTTAACTCTGGATAACTTCCAAACTGGTTCACAGACTCGATTATAGTTTTAAGAAATAAGAGTAATCCATATTTATTTTTTATGTTAATATTAAAAAACTGTGAACCGGTTCACAGGTTAACTGTAGTCTTAATAAGATATCCTTGAGCCCCTTCGTATTTTGCACTCAACCCTTGCTTTTTTGCACTTAATTTCCATAGTGCACACAAAATTTCGCGTGCTTTTAATTTTGTTGTTAAAATTTGTTTCCTTTTACTTTTATTTATTTTTTTCCGGTTTTTTTATTTTTCTCATTTTGTAGTTTTTTCTTGTAACCCGCATGCGACGATTCAGGCGTGAAACAAGCGTTGACAACAACAAGTGCAAATTCTATGTTGAGGTATGTGGCGTGTGTGTGTGTGTGTGTGTGAGGCAAATAGCATAAAAACGTGGCGTATGAGTGATACAAGTGTAAATTTGTTGAAGTGCTCGGAAGGGACAAAACACAAAAAATATACTCAAAAAAAAAATGAAAAACTAAGAGACTCAACTTGGAAATACCCTGTAACATAACAGAATATTAAAGCAAATTCCATTTTAAGATTTTATAGAGTTAGAGATATTGAGACTCTACTTAAATATACCCGGTGCGAAGATAGACAGATTTAAGGTAAATAAAATATTAATATTATTAAATAATGAAGGATTAGTGAGGATCTGGGCTCGTACAGATGTATTTTTATATATTAATTAAAAAGAAGTTACGTTGACAGCTTATGACTGATTTAATATAATTATGATAATGATAATAAATTAATAAATAAAATTAGAGTATATTTAAAAAAATCCTATTCAAGACTGTTTAGAAACGAAAAATACAAATTTTAAAAACTGGAATTTGAATATTAAATTTTTCGATTTTAATCTGTTGACATCTTATATTGCCTAAAATGTTAAATTCCACGCAAGCTCAGGTAGTAGCTTATATATCAGTACAACTGGAGAAAATAGAGTATTGCGAAGTCAGGTTTATAATGATTGCAACGGTTTAAGGTCAGATTATTTCGGTCCATGCCGCTTTTCTCTCTGTAAACGCTTCTAGGGTATAACAAAACATGAACAGTAACAATTGCGCACTCATAGACGCACACCTAAAGCATACCTAATGTGTGTGCGTGTGTGTGTGTGTGTGTGTGTGCTGTGCACGTGTGAGCGGACGCTGAGTGCAACTCATGTATTTATGAAGTGTCAACAGCTTCGTCATGATGCATGGGACCTTAAGCTATCTGCCCGCACACACAGCTCAACAGCTCCTCCGTGTGCGTGTGTGTGTGTGTGTGTGTGTGTGATGTACAACTCTTGTAGCTTTTTTTATTTCAACTCTGTGGTTTTTGTCTCTCAGGCGACAGCTTAATGGGTATTTGTTCATACATATATCTCGCGTTTCGTTTGTCTATAATCCCCAGCTGCTGGCAATTAGATGGCCCAAAGCATGTCCATTTTTTTAAAATTATAATATACTTTTTCTTAAGTTTAATTCAAGAAATATATTTTTCAAGCAAAACTTTTGCTTTCATTTTATCATATCTATGGTACATAGTTTGATTCTTATTCAAAGTGAAAAGGAAGGAAATTAATTTAGAAGTGTTTCGAGAATGCGACTGCAAGCAGCATTAAATCAAGAGGAAAAACCATGGCGGATAAGTGGATATGTAAACTCGAGTGTATTAGGCCTTGCTAGTTGGGGGCGGTGGGGGCGGGGCCTGGTTGGATTATTAACCGCCTTGACCCACTCAAGAGTCGGCACTACATCTACTGTGAACAAGGACTTGTAGTCATTTCACTTGGCCGTTTGTTGTTGCTGCGCTCGGGCAGGGCATCTTCTAGTCGAATGCACAATTGCTATGCAGCCACTTACACATTCTTATATTCTGTTCAGAATCTGAAAATGGGGTATATTCGATTTTTTGTGAAATGTTTAAATACTTATATTTTACTAAATTTCTTATAATCAAATTGTTTGTCCAAATTGGAGACTTTCTAGGCATTTGTTATATAATACCAACTTTTTTTTTTACTTTTGTTTTATTTATTTTTTGTTCCTACTTACATTTATTTGTACTAGAAATATCGTTTATGTAAACTGAGAAATGATTCAATCAAGAAGACATATTTAGACATTTTTTAAGCTATTGTTGTGAACAGAGTATAGTGCAGTCGCTTACGACCGATGCCAAAAATGTACACAATGTTTGACCATCAATGTGTTACTTAACACATAATAATATCGGCAACATCGAACTTCAAGGAAACTTCAAGGGTATTCGAAATTCGGCACCCCCAAAGATAAGTGCGCTTTCTTGTGTTTTTTTTTTTTTTTTTTTTAGCGTGTTGCAACTCAATTTGAAAGCAAGCCGAAAGAGGGGCTCCAAACAAGAGAAGTAAAAAAAAAAAAAAAAAAACGCATACACAGAAAACAAGAGGACATGGAACAAGTCAAAATGGAGGCAGTCGCGAGCACAAGAACAAAATGG
This sequence comes from Drosophila sordidula, assembly GCA_035047465.1. Taxonomy (NCBI): domain Eukaryota; kingdom Metazoa; phylum Arthropoda; class Insecta; order Diptera; family Drosophilidae; genus Drosophila; species Drosophila sordidula. Next base: position 9,815,673 of record JAWNPQ010000136.1, on the reverse strand, counting down.
CCGACAGAGTCAGTCGGCAGTCAGTTGAAATTGTGTTTCTATGTCAAGCATAAATTTCAGCTTCTTCTCGCTGGTTATGACGATGATGAAGACGAACGATTATGCGACTGAGAAGGAGAAGGGGAACGAGCTGGCGCTGGAGACGGAGACTACAGTCGCGTAAGAGCCCAGGGAAACGGAGAAGGTGCTTGTTGTTGCACTTAATGAATGCCACCCGAGGGCTGAGTTAGCGACCAGGCGCTTATATCATTTTCTTGTTAGTGCAAATAAATTATACGGAAATAATTTCATTTAGTTTGTGCAACCAAAAAGTAGCAGATGAAAAGTGTTGCACGAGTGTCTGGCTGCAGTTGCATCAGGTCGCGGCAACATTGCGGGAGAGGGGAGAGGGGAGGGCCTTCCTCCCAGAGCGTGTGCACGTCAAGTGATCTCTCAATCCGCGACAGCATTTAATTTCAAATGCAGCTAAAAGTGTCTAATTGCTGCTTGAAAGCCCCCCACAAAATGCTGAAAAGCAAATGCACTTAACGCAGTTGAATATGCAACATCAAGGTTGCAAGTCTGAAAATGTCAGACATATTGCCAGGCGACGGTGCTTTGGATTTGATTTGCGTTTTCGCTGGGGGCCTCCTGTTAAATAAAGTCAGCAGCGCGAGTTGTTTTAAGCAGTAAAGCTGACAGCTTGTTCAACCGATAAAATATATTCCATTCGCTTCACAATTTGCGGCTGTCTGGTAATTTTTTGGCTTTCCAATAGATTTGCTTCTTGCTCCAGTTCTAGTTTGACTTCTCTCCTGCTTTATGCATTTTTAAAGCTTTATTTCACACGCTGATTAAAGCTCTTGTTTCCTGGTTGTCGGCTTCATTCCGGCTTCAATTCTTCAATTTATTTTTCCTTTTGCTGCTTGGCGATCTTATTGTCTCGCCCGACGCTTCTCGCTTCACTTCCTCTTCTTTTCGTTAACCCCTTAATATACTATCCGCTCCTTGTTTTGCTTCTCTCTTTCCATTTTACGTCTTTTTCGTAATTATTAATTCTCGCTTTTTGTATTACTTTTATTTTATTATTTGTTTTCTTATTGTGCATCTTCCTTGTTTAATATTAAACTTTTTATAACTGCATATTCGAATTTAATTCTCAATAAACTTGTCGCTCAGCTTTTAAGTTTCCCTATTGTTTCTCATTTCGGTTCTTACCTAACTTAGCTTGTTTTCTTTTCCATTGCTTTTTAAATTCATATTTTTTGATCGCTTCTCCCTCATCAATTTTCCACTTGGATTTTCTCATATTCGCTATTTTTGTTATATCTGCAGTTAAGGAGTTTATATTGGTTTTTATTCTTCTTTATTCAGATCTCACTTCAGTTTCTTATTTTAAGTTTTATTGTTCTATTTTAATTGTTTTATTTTTAATTTCTTTGCATTTTGTTTGCTTCTCGCTTTACTTCTCATACTTTTGAACTTTGCCATTTCCTTGCTACTAACTTCTCGCTTTGCATCTCTCTGCGCTACAATTTGCACACCTTTCGTGCGGTTTCCGAAAGAGATCTTCAAACTTTGCATTTGCGTCCAATCGGTTTTCTTTCTAGTTTTTCGGTTGCATTCGCTTAGCAGCAGAAAGTCCATTTGAATTTTCCTCCTCAGCGAGTTCACAAACACTTGGCCCTCATACAATGTAAACTTTTTGCCGGTTTTTTTTTTTGTCTGTTTTAGTTTTGTGGTTTTATTGTTTCTTTGCTTTGTTTTTTTTTTGTGTTCTTTGAAATTCAATAAAATCAACCGAAATTGGTAGTCAATAGTGGAATATAGTGGCCCGGTCTGTCTGGCGGGAAATGGGGCACAAAAAAAAAAAAGAAAAAGAAAACCGCAACGTAGCCGCACGGGTTGCCTTAAATTGTTTTCCGACAAATTCTGTGATGAGTTGCGGGGCGAGAGAGAAATTCTATAGAGAATAGCTGAGGGAAACAAGTGGAAGAGCGTCGAAACACATTTTACAACTCAGCTGAAGTGCTTAATTACACACACACACACACACACACACACACACAGTTGGGGAAGGGGGAAGGGCCACGGAGAGCCCTAACAATGCCAAACAATGCGCAAAATGGCCAAAAAGGAGAGTGGCAAATAAATTCGTGTGCGGTGGTACGTGTTGTATTGTAATACCAGAAAACTACAAAATCAAAACCACGATACCAACAACAGCAAGTAAGAGAGTTCGCGTCGGGAGTGCGCGACTAAAAAATACCCTGCCCTTAGCATTTATTGTATACAATCATAAAGTATACAATTGTTAGCTGTTGTAAATATAAATTTAAATCGATATTTATTAATATGTAAATATCAAGAATTTATAATTCTGTAGCTCATATTGACCGAAGAACAAATATTATATATATTAGACTCGAGTTGAAGGATCCAGCAGAGAGTGCACGTTAAACTATACTAATTTGATTCATTTGTTAAATAAAAATAAATAAAATATATATTTCCTTCTGCCTTTGACACACTTCTGCACAAAACCAATACACCCTCTTTTACCCATTTTCACTGCGTACAGGGTATAACGAACAAAACCAATCCCCCCGGCCACACCAAGCAGAGTCTCTTCCCTGAGCTGTTTAGGTGGCCATTAGTCTTAATGACTTCGCAGAGAGAAAGAGTCAGAGGGAGAGAGAGAGAGAGAGATAGTTGTATGCAGAGAGAGAGAAAGATAGAGCGCGAGTGCTAAATAAATAGTCCAGACCTGAATGAGTTGTAGAAAGCGAAGCGTCAAAGAAAACTCTTGAAAAAAGAAAGTATTTAGCTCTTAAATTATGTGGTGAGGAGGGCGGGGCAGTTCCAGGCAGCTACTCCAATAACAACAAAAGAAGCCTCTCAGCAAGGCGGGAGGTAAACATCCTTATTCGCTGTGTGTTCAGTGTTCTATTTCTTCAATTTTTGTTTCTTGTGCGAAACTGTCTCTTTAACTAATCGGGCTCATGCGTGGCCTAATATCTCGAAAAGTAAATGTGATCATGTCTTAAAGTCAATAATATGAATCAATGCAAGAGAAATATTGTGATTATAATTATAATAAACGCGTTTCAATTATAATTAATTAATAATTTAATCAACAGTTTTTTTAGTATTAATATATATTTACGGAATATAAGTTACTTTATTTTTATCTAACGATTAAATTCTTACCAAATTTAATTTATTCAGCTTTTGAGTATAGATAATATTTAAGTATGTTTGGAACTTAGTAGATACTTCATCAAGCGATTTAAAAGAATAGGTAAAACCTAAAAGTCTATGTATAAAGCTAGATCGTATGACAAACAAAAAAAAAAAAAAAAACAATAAACTTAGGGGAGCCGAAGTCTGAATACCTTTGCCAATTAAATGAAGATATTTTCGTTATATAATTTTAAATACATTATCAACTATCATCAATTAAGATTATCACAATTTTGTCACGCATGAACATGGCAAATGTTCCACTCGCTCGCTCACCATATTTTGTTTCTTTCCAGTGTGTTTTTGCAACGTTGCGTATTATAAACAATTAAAACTTTGCGAGCCTCGCCAGCAACTTCACGTTTTAATTCTACTTTCCATAAGAACGGTAATTTTTAATGAGCAGCCACAGCGTCAGCATCATCCTCATCATCATCATCATCATCGTCATCATGATGATGTTTATGTGAACTGTAACTGGAGCTAGAGCCTCGACTCCGGCTGGCTTTATCGCGGCTGCTGTCCGCTCTCGGTCTCGCCTTCCGTTTGAACGTCGCATCCTGCCGCCTTTTTGTTTACGACAATGAAGCGAGCGCCAACATCCTGCGTTGCGCCTCCTTGTGCCACGCCCAGCTGCAACTGTCCCGACACGGCCTGGCTCTGCAGCCGCACAGTTTTTGGCAGCCTGCTGCACTTAAACCATTTCGAATACCCTGTAGTTTCTGTTACCATATCGCCAGTCTATCCAAATTACGTTATTTTTTATTCTTTTATTTGAAGATCCGAACTTTTAGCCAAAAGAAATGTCCATAAAAAATCAGACGAAACTAAGATATTATTAAGACTAAAACGAAACTAAGATAATATTAATGGGTGCAATATTCCTTCATACCTTTTTTTTGTTATCAAAAATATGCGAACTTAAAGTAACATAACGATCTGGTTTATATTCTTTTTTTTTTCTAAAAATCTTCCGATTTTCTAAGGGAAATCTATATGATTATGAAAAAAAAAAGAAATTAATAATGCAAGATTTTTACCATGCCAAATGATTTTGTTGAGAAAAATAGAATATAATTCACAGGATATCTGATAGTCAATCACACTTGTTGTGTTTCGTTTTGGGACTTTTCTTCGGTCTGCTCTTTCCTGAGCCACTGTGAAGAACCAAAATAAAATAAAATACAAAAAAAAAAAAAAAAAAATAAACATAATTTGCACGCATTCGGTGTAGCTCGTTTAGTAATTTTCATAAATTACCCTTCACACGCGCACAAAGGACGACGGCAACGGCAAAGGACTGGGGGGATGGGGGACGCAGTGTTGCCTGTGAGCGGTGGGAAACAGATTTGCAAGGATTCACAGCTTTAACTGGCACACACACACACACAGATACACAAATTATCATTAACGGGCACTCCTTTAACCCAATTCAAGCCAAACAAATTCGTTTTAAATGTTCAAATAATTGCGCACAGATTTTCGTGTAGCGCATTGAAAATTATTTCACAATTTACGTCCGCTTACCGCGTATACCCTGTACACGTAAAATGGGTCAACCTATGGGCTGATTATAATAAGTTTATTTGGAGCGTGGGATAAGAATAAGTGAGTTAAGAATGGGTATCAGTAATTTTATTAGCTGTATTTATATATATCTTGATACCTATATACATTACGAAGACTAAAAGTATTTTATTTTTTATATTTGGACAGAAAATTAGATTTAATACATAATAATAATAACAGCTCTGCGAGCCGTATTCACACGTATATGTTATCATGTAATATTCAACTTTGACGCTTTGCTTTAAATTTCTAGTTAAATTCATATAACCCAAGGTATCCAAGGTTTCCGAAAGTAATACAACATGACTCTATGCAATTTACACAACAAATTATGAAAATGAATTTAGATGCGTTTAAAGATTAAACTCTTGTTAGAAGAATACTTCTGTGAAAATATAATAGTTGTGGCTCTTGGCTCCTGGTGCATTTGGTTTGAGCGTTGGGCTAACTATATATATATATATGAAGAAAAATTAAATTTTGAAGGTTTTACTAGAGTTGTCTTAAATATTTTAAATTGTTGCGACGTGTTGCAAAAAAAGAAAGTTAGAATGAAAAACTTAAAGTTTATTGCGTTTGAGTTGAGCCTCTGCCCGGCTGACCCATGAAATATTGAAGCATGGACAATACAAGTCAAATGCAGCAGCTGCAACAGTTGCGGCACCAAGGACAGCCCTTAATCAAACGGGGGCGCATCCGAGTGTTGCCTCCCGGTTGGTTGCACTCGAAGTGCATTCGAGTTTCTCCTGTGGACAATGCAACAGTTCACAAAGTGAGCGGAGGTTGCATTTGATAAAGGGACAGGCAAGCGACCAGTGTACAGTGTGGCAAACCGTGCAAATGACATTTGGCTTGTTTATGGACCGACTGTCCAAGCCGGAAATCGATGATCGATAAGAATAGCCAAAAGTTTTCTGTCTGTACGAGGCAAAAAATTGCCAGCTAAACACTGTTTAGTGCAAAAGGCTTTTAATGACTGGCTTAAACGGTAAAATGAGCAAAGTCTGTGTTTACAGGAAAATTGAAAGCTTACCTCAGTTATCTGTTGTATAAAGTAAGCTATCGATAAACGATAAATGACAAGAATGTAAAGTTTTTTGTTCAATTTAATGTTTTAAATACAAAAACCATTATGTGGAATGCAACTGAAGGAATTAACTACTGATATATATAATGTTGGCAACGTTTTATCGATGATCGATAGCAAAAATCGATAGCAGAAAGAATGTTATAGGTTAGGTGGATACTTAAAACGCCAATGCTATTTATTTATATGTAACATGACTGTGTGCTGTAACAAATTTCGTATATTACTGATGATCGATAACAATAATCGAGATGATTTCGATAGGTTTTGCTTATTAAATTGCTGTTTTCCATGGCCAAGGCCGAAGCCAATTTAATCGAGCAAAACTGAATGTTCACTACGATGATCTTTGGCAACTACAGCCGCTTATCGATAAACGATAACAACAATTGGGATGAGCTTGGCAAATAATTGGCTTTTGTGTGTGTATAAATAACGTATATACAACACATATATCTAGGCAAAATATATATACAGATATATATGGAGCGTGGTCGCTTTGAGACAGTTGCAGCTACAATGCGCGCAGATAAACAAGGGGCAGCAAGAGCAGCAAACAACTGAAAGCAACACTTCAAACAATAATAATAACACAATCAAGTGCCTGTTCGCACACGTTTTTCAAGTGGTGCAAGCACCACCAAACCCACCACTGACGAGCCACGCTCGTGCACTCGCACACACGCACACACGCATACCCAGCTCGAAAGTGTGCGCACATATGTGTGCAATTGCATGCATTACGTATACGACCCGTTTTGGGTTCAGCTCCTCTTCGCTGTGGCACTCCATGCCGGCCGGTCTTTGCATTCTTTTCACACATGCGTGCCCAAGAACAACCTATAGGCACACAGCCCCGTGCCCCCTTGCACTCACCTGCAGCGTGACAAGTCCCCCCCCCCCCCTCACGCCCCCTTGCCACTAGCACGCTTTGTGAGTGAACATTTTAAGCCTTCAAGCTATCATCATCATCATCATCAGCAGCAGCAGCAACTGAAGCAGGGCCAACATTTTGTAACAATAGCCAGCTGAATGGGTGTGTGCGTGTGTGTGTGTGCGTGTGTTTGTTTGCTGCCTTGTCTGTGTTTGCTTTAGGTAATCATTTCAACGTGCTCATTCTTGTGCTTGCCATCATCTGCTGCTGTCTTCTTCTACTTTGCCGACGTCTGTCTCCGCCAGCCAGATCACCTGCGGCAGAGGGGCACGGGGAGCAAATTGTAGGTTGAGGAAATTTGGGGGGGGGGGGAGGGGTGTTGAATCATGCTGCAAGTCAAGCAGTCAGCAAGCTGTTCTTGCATTCCAGCACAAAACCCGCTGAAGCTTTCTGCTCTCCTTGTGCAGTGCCATAATAAATTCAAGTTTGACTAGCTGCACGAGTGCCAACACCACCCCCCACCCCCTACCCGCACCCCCAACCCCCAACCATGACTGGCCAGAAGCAATGTCTGCTCAGCGCCGCAGACCACAAACGGCACATTCGTTTTACCTCGCTCCCCACTCTGCCAGTGTTGCCATAAACTTCACTATTGCGTACATATACATCCGTGCACCATCTACTCGCAGCCTCCAACACCGCCTCCCTGGGCCCCACGCCATTTCAGCAGCATCAAAAGCAGTGACCGAGCCAAATCAGAAAATAAATAAATAAATAAGATGCGTAGCCCGAACACTTTCTAATGTTATAAAGCGTAAAGCAGATAAATAGTTATTAGAATTAAAAATAAACAACAAATAAGTTATAACTGAATTATAGTAATTTGCGTTTTTGAGATATTTTTTTATATTTTCTACAATGTCATTAAATGAACTATTTGAAAATAAAATAAAAAATAAAACTCGTTTAAGTTTTGACTGAATATGACCATTTGAAATTTGGGAAGGGTATTTAGCTTTGGCGAACTTTTTTCCTAATTTTGATGATGAACATTGCCAGTGAATACGATTAAATGTAGCTATATTCACCAAATAATAGTAGATAATTCATAAAATTTTAAATGTGGTTAGCTTAGAAAACCAAACAAATTGAATACTTAAAAACGCCTTATTCTTAGATCTAGAATTAATAGGCATGATTAGCAAGTTATTGGATATTTAAATTCTGGCATCTTCAAATTTGGTTAGGGTATTTACCAAAAATTTATCTTCAGAATGAAATCGATTAAGAACAATTTCTTTAAATTCTAAACAAAATAAAATGCTCGAAAAGTCATAATTTTTAGCTTTTAGTTTTAGGAAACCGTATTAGTGGGGACTTGTTAACTTTATTTTTAATTTTTATCATATTTAGCGAATAATACATTTTAAAATAGTTTTTATATTTTTTATTTTAAAGTTGCTAAATTTTGAAAAACAAATTTGTATAATTCGCATAATTCAATGTTTAGACCAAAATGATCTGAAACATGAAAATCTTTTGAATTTTCACTAAGTTATCCAAGTTAAACCTTTTGGGATGCATTTTTTTGTAGACTTTTTTGCTGTTGTTGTCATAAATGTAGACCCAATTGTGTGTAAACGTAATAGAGCTCGACTATAAAAATCCATATATGACACGTGCTTGTGTTGTTTGCTTTCAATTTCTTGCATATTTTCATTTTTTGCTGCGCTGCCTGGGCCCTTATCCTTTATCAGGATCTGAGATAAGATGCCTTTTAGCCTTTAGCTAGAGTCATAAACTTCAAGAGCTGCTCAAGCGGGAAAATTCGTTTTGCTTTTGAGTTTAATCATTTACTCACAACAACAAGAGCAAAAAAAGAAAGGAATGGAAAAAAATTGCAACAGCAGCAGTAAGAAGAAGAGGCAGTCAACGAAATAACCTTTCGTTTATGCATGCATGGTAGCTGCAATTTATGTGCACAACACACACACACACACACAGAGACAGGCACGCATCCTTGGCACGTGTGTGTGGGTGTGTGAAAAGTCAAGTTGGAAAATGTTTCCAGCCAACACCTTCTAATAGTTTCTGGCTTTTTTTCATTCTTTTTTTTTTTTGCTGCCTCTCCTTTCAATGGCAACCATCGCTGACACCATTTTGTAAGCTGCCCGCCTGCCTGAGTGTGCGAGTGTGTGTGTGTGTGTTAGTCCTTCTTGCCAGCTTGTTTTTACTCTGAGCCGTTTGGAATTAAAAAAATGTTGTATATAAAATAAACTTTTACCCTTTGACTTTGGGAGTCGTTATGCATTTTTATGCACGCGCACTTCGCGCATCTCTGGCCTTGAGCTAAAAGGATGAAAGGACTCGCCGCAACTCCAGTGTCAAGCACTTTACGGATAATCCAACTAGCTTGCATATAATCGAAAGTAGAAATTATAAATGTTGTCCACTGACTATAAATTTAAAGGATTTCATGCAATACGAGCTGATTTAATATAATGTATTTATGTACATTTATTTATATTTCTTTTTAATTTCACTTTCATATTTATATAAGCATTTATATTTATATTTTATAGTCTCCCAAATTGTTATGTGTTTTTTTTTTTATATTTCTTTAATTCACTTTAGAACTTATTGCTTGACATGGTTAAAGAAGTAAATAAAATACACCAGTTCAAAGATTTGAACTTAAGTTTGCAAACTATATTTTTCGTTTTGTTTTTTGTTTATTCTTGTGAAAATTTCACGATCATTAAGAGGATTGTATTTTCTATTGTTAATTTTGCAGATTATCCTACCAAACTCAGCAATTAAAAGCTTCGAAAATATAAATTTTGTGTGAAAACACATTTAATTATAAAAAAAGCATACATTTTTTTAGGCCTTTAGGTAAAATTAAATTACATTTTTCAACAATTTATTTTATGTGACACCAATAATTTTTTGCTAACAACTTAATATCTTGCCAGGTTTCTTTTATTTGCAGCTCCAACTCTGCAAAGTTTGAAGCCTTTTCAGGGTTTCTGCTAATGAGAAAATAGTGGCTTCTGTTGCAATAAAAATAAAATAAAACAAAACAAATGAACAAAGAACAGAAAATAACCGTTAAGAGCTCCGTGTGCGTGTGTGTGTGCGTGTGTTGTTAACTTAATATTTTCTTGACTCTTCGCTTTGGCACTGTTTGTTGTTGATTTTTTCCACACTTGCGACGTACTTAAGCGTGCATATGAAAACGAACACCAGGATCGCCTGCCCCGGCCTAGCCCGGCACAGCTCGGCCTCTCCCGGACTGTCCTGTCCTGTTGTGGCCTGTTTCTGGTTCCTTACTCCATACTCTCTTACATCTCCCATATAGGACTACATCCTACATACGCAACATCCTGCTTCATTCACCGACTCTCTAATGCCCCACTTTGCCACATATATATATATATATATACTCCGTACTATTTGAGGAGGTAAAAAATGAGGGGCGTGTGGGGCGGGGTCCCGTTGGCAAGGCAAGGCAGAAATGCTCGCTTGCTAGCCCAGTCACTCAGTCATTCGTTCATTTTCGCATTTCTGCTTTACGTTCTTTTTATTTTCAAATACCCTGTAAAATGAAGAAACAGACTTAAAGCGTTCCCACTGAACAGGAGTTATAAAATTTGAAATGAAATTTGAAAACATGAAATAACCACAAACATTTCGATATCTTTTAATTTGAAAAAAAAGAACATAAAACTTAATTTTAAAATATTAAATAAATTATGAATTATACAGGGTAACGCTAGGTCGTGCTTGTACAGCTTGTGCTTGGTATTTTCCCCTTAAATTGTTAAAATGGTGCATGCAAAATAATTGCGTAGGCGCATATTAAGTTCCTGGAGTGCTCGGAGACGGAATGGGCTGGTAGGGAAAGGGGTTCGGTTTCAGGATCGGGTACGGGTAGGGAAATTGTTGAGTTTCATCCAGAACGGGGCCGCACTTTATGCAACATTTTACGTCAAACATTTCGTTTTTAATTCGCTCAAAGCTGTTGCATACTTTTAGGCTGCCTCAACTGCTCATTAAAGTCAAATTGTTGCAACGCGCAAATTGTACTTTATTTTTAGTGCCCAGGCAAATAAAGAAAATGAATGAAGAGCTTTGTAAACATTTAATTTCAACTACAAATAAAAAACGAATAAAATTTAAAGCGCAAATGAATAAAAATTTCTGTAAGGTAAATGAAGCATCAAATTATGCGTAAATTAAAATATGGTGAGGATGATAATAATAATGATAACTATAGGTAAACAAAAAGAGATGCAATCAGAAAAATAAAATTAAAATTATATAGATTAACTACCCTGACAGACATTTTATTGAGTATACCTTGAAACTAATAAAACTAAATTGTTTTTTTTATTACTTATTAGCAGATTTTATTGGTTTTGTTATTCCCATAATATTTAATTATATTTTTTATATATTTATTTGTTTCTTTAACTAACATAGTTTAAGTTAAGCTGAAGTATCGAAAAGTCCGAAGTGTGCCGAAATACTCTGGACTAGATAAGTTCAGAAGTTCGATTGTCACCTTTGTCTGTGCTTTTGTTTGTTCGATCTAATATTTCCAGGAAGGCGTTGTAAATTGTTTCATTTCCTACAATTCTATGCGCATTACTCATACGTCATGTTGTCCGCGCAATCATTTGTAGGATTTCCTGCGGCCTCCGCTGATCACAAATGAATACAAAATCAAGCAACAATTGTGAACGAGTGCCGGGTGTTCAATTCGATTTGAATCGTAGCAAATTCATTTCATTCGTTTTTCATTAACATTGTCATGGGGCGTGAGGTGGGCGCGAGGTGGGGCGGGTTGGAAAGGGGCGGATTGGGGGTGAAATTGTGCGCATTTCCTGTGACATCAATTGGCGCGTTGCGTTTTATTGTTTTTGTCACAATTGTTATGCATATTGATTGCAGCTGAACGAGAGCGCAAATGGCGAGAGCGAGCTAGACAGAGACAGAACGAGCTGCCTACTGTGCATTTTTCATTTGATTTGCTTTCGGTTTGTGCCAAAAACCGCACAATATTTAATTACATATCAAAATGCGCCAATGCATTGTATCAGTCAATAGAATCAACTCGAGAATCAAAATGGGAATACGGCTGCTCCGCCCCCATCTCCACGTACACCTGCGACCCCGACCCGACCCGCTGATATCGCTGAATCCTAACGGTTTCATAGATAAAGCGTACACAGCGTCGAGCACAAAATGTTGTATTATGACTAAACATGCAAAACAACCTCATTACGAGCACACACACGGCATACACACAACACACACACATACACAACCAGAACTATGGGTAATTTGGGCGCCATTTTTGGCTTTTCAGCCACAAAAAATCCTCCTTAAAACTGTTTACGATAAATAGCATTTGTCGTTGGAAATATATCAACTAGTATATATTTTATATTTTATTAATCACAAATGCCCTAAAAGTAAAATAAAAACATTTGCTCCAATTTTTTCAATTTATATTTACTAAACTTATTTCACATGAAATGCTCAAAAGAATGCTTGAATTTTACATATGTGATCGGTACCAATATTTTGAAAGCTATTTACTGAAATTAAAGACTTCTTGGTTGAGTTTCGTTTATTTTTGTAAATTCAACTTTTCAGCAAACGAAGAAGTCGCCATATGACAGGACATATTTAAGAAAACGTGTTGTTTTTGAATATTTTTCAGTGTGCATAAATTTAATCAAAACGAAATTTTGTTTTTCATGCTCTGAAAAAAATGGTTTTTCGAACCCGAGACCCAAGACAAACTGTCTTATTTAAAAAAAAAAAGTGTATACATTTTATTTTTGGTTTGTTTGATAATTTGTTTAAATATCAGCTTGTTTTTTAGTTAAAATCGATATTCTAAAATTAAAAGCATTTTGTTATTTGAAAAGAACTTTATAAAAGTTTCAGCATAATTCAAATATGCCTGGCAAATTATAGAGAATATTTTTCTAATTGTTCTTGTAGGTGCTTTACCTTTATTAAAAAAAGTCTTTCAAAAAATTGACAGACTTGTGCCACAGAAATTGGCCCTAGTTTCCCACAGTACACAGTACACCGTAGAGCCTACCGCGCCAGGAGACCGCCATTGTTAATATCCACATACTCAGCCACACACACACACACACACACACGCACACTTGAAGGTATCTCCTCGTGGGTGCCATAATTGCTTCCTGTGCACCGTCGTGCGGCATTTGCCCGGTTTTCAAATGTTTTCGTTGCTAACGAAATTATTGACATCGAGAGGGTACCTGTATAAGTGAACCCTGAACCTCGACCCTAACTTGCTGTCAGCAAAAAAAAAAAAAAGAAGGTAAAAGCAGCGCAAGGAACTAGAGCAGTAAACTCTGACAAGCCGCAGCCTAAATACACTAACCTGATATATCCCCCAAATTCTAAGCAACAAGCATTAAATATTAAAGTATCTAATCAGAAACTTAACAATCCAGAGTATTCCCATTACAGGCTTCCTCATATATTGATTAGAGATGTCTGTCCGCCAAAATTTGGTGACGTGGAAAAACTAAATTAAAATCTTTAGTATAAATTTCTCAGCTTCAAATCCCTAGCTACAAACAGAAAACTGAAAACCATTATACTCTTTTTTTTGTACTTTTTGAGCAGGATATCAAAAGCTGAACAGCTCTGACTTAAACCTAATTAGATTAAGCCAAAATGCTGGGGGCACAATGTTGCTCATATTGAATGACTTTGATTGAGATACTTTGAAAGTAAAATGTTTTTTCTTTTTTTTTAGGTCATTTAACTATTCTGCTCTCGGCACATGTATTTTCTTAAAGTATCTTTAGATATAATTTAATAAACTAGACTTAACTGTAAGTTGAATTAGGTAGCTCAAAAAGTTGCCTTTTTCCGCATGCCTGCCACATACCCTCACCCAACTCTGATACCCAAGCTGCAAGGGCAAACGAACCTGGCTATCATCTATCTAATGAATGCAAATATACCCACAATAAGTGTTATTACAAACACACACACACACACACACACACACACACGCGCGCACCTACAGAAAGCACACACACACATATCAACTTACATGTAGCCAAAGTGAAATGGCGAAATTAATTTTCACGTTGCGCTACCTAAAACGCGGCTTCATTAACGACAGCAAAATGATTAAGGAATTGACTAAGTGCGTCTGAGGGAGGCGCGGATTGTATAAAGCCAAATATAGAACAGCCAGAATTTAGTCATCGTTTCAGCGGTTCAGCGGTTGGGCCATGAACATGTATGTGTTTATGCGCTCAAATCATATTCAATTTCATTAATGAATCCTGCATAAAAGTTCTAAATATCATGTAGCTAAAAATAGTTGCGGTTAGTTAAATTGTCAAATTGCGGTTAAGGGCAAATGGGATCGGAATATATATGATATATATATATATATATATTTCAACAACTCATAACCGATACATTACCAATAGTATATCCATTTCCTAATCGAGTTGTAATAGATTTGTAATCGACTTGTAATCAATTTGTAATTATTTTACCATTTCGTAAACCAGTTTCCTTTGCTGGGTTATAGCTAAATTAAGTAAACCGAATAATATTTGTTTCATAACCGTTTCATAATTTTCCCAACTTGTATACAGAATTAAGAAATAGCAGAAAGTTATCGAAGTCAACCAGTTGGAGGCTGGCTCGAAACTCTGCAATTAAAAGAAGCACATAGATTATGTAATATATAAGGCTCAACATCTCAATCCATTAAAAGCACATCCAGTGACCAATCCGTTGTCTCTGTGCACGGCAATCTGGGAGATGTCCCGTGTACGACATGCGGCTGCGTGTGTTGGGCATGTTTTTGAGGCATGTCGAGCATGGGCATGTTTATTACTCGTGTTTCGAGTGGTTGGGCGTCTGTCTGGCGGATAGACAGGCATTGCGGCTCGTCGAGGTGTGACAGGTGAAATGCGTCGGGTCGAAAGGCAAATGGATGTGGATGCAACAGATGCGGAGACATTTATGAAGCAGCCGTGTTGAACGGAGCTTGAAATGGGACAAAGAAGATGCGAACTGGAAAGAACGGGCATACGAAAAGCAGCAACGAGTTTCAAAGGATAGCGGAAAGATAGCGCGAAAAATCTGTGCAAATCCGAATGCGCTCTGTTTAATTAAACTTGAATTGGCTTGTGAACCGGTTCGAAATGTTGCCAGGTTTACTTTGCAATGTGCTAGAGCTAATGCAAATAAGAATTTGTACAATTAGTAAGGAAAGCGCAAATAACGTATAAGTTTCATACTAAAATCTCTCTTTGAGCGATTTTTTTAGTTGCTATTGAACCGGTTCATCAGTGGTTCAGTGTTTTTTCTTCCAATATGTTTAATACTATATAGATAAAATTTGGTGTGTATACTAAGTAGGTTTTAAGCGCTGGAAAAAATATGTAAATGGACATACAATGAAACAAATAAAACCTGAAGAGTCTGGAAAACCGGTTCGCAAAGTAATTGAGTATCACTCGGAATATATTTTAGCTAGACAGATGGTACTTAAGAAACAGTTAAGCTGTTGCAAGCAGTGATTAAAGGCGTGGTCAAATGAAACCTAAAAGTGTCTTTTAAACCGGTTCGAAAAATGGTTCCATAGTAACTCACGGTATATAATTTAGCTATGCTGATTTAAATTAAAGCAAAGGTAAATCATAAAAAACTAGCCAGTGAAAATTTAACCCAAACCCAACTGACTAAAACCGTAACAGACTTGTGAACCGGTTTACAAAGTGGTTCGGAGCCATGTCCCAGTCTATATTAAAGCTAAGCTGATGCAATTTTGGTATTTAGTTAAAGGGTAAATAAATTCTAATCGAAATCCAGTAAATTGCGCGCCAGAGCGATTTGAGAAACTGTCAGAGAAAAGAAGGCAACAACAATGGACAGTTACTTGCTCCACTTTCGGACTGTCGTACACCCAATGCGATTAGATAAATGAAAACGCTTGAGCGCAGAACGCCAGGCCAGAGCCAAGCTGGGTTAGCTCTGCAAATAATGGGCCACTTGTGTTGCCTTTCGAGTGCATTCAAATGCGCACTCATCAAATCAAAAGCCAAAGTGTCAGCTCCCCAATTGCCACTGGCTGCGCTGGTCAACTCCTTGCCAAAAGTGGGGCGTGTTGGGGGCTGGCACACTCATAAAAAGTCGTCGGAACGACTAATAACGGGCAACGTTTAAGAGCTGAGCTTCCATTTAATGCAATTGCTATTAAGTTCACTTGACGCCACAGCCAAAAAGGCGACCCTGGAGCCGGTTCCAGTTCCAGTTCAAAGCCCAAACGTTTGCAGTGTGTGTGTGTGTGTGTGTGTGTGTGTGTGTCACGGGGCTAGGGGTGGAGGCTAGCGGAAGGTCGCCGGCTGCTATTTATTTTCATTTTCATGCATTTATGGTTTTATCTCTTACGCTCGCACGCACTACAACCCCACTATTTCCCTCTCCCTCCCTCTATATCTTTTAATCTGTCTTCTTGCCTATACCCTGTATTCAATCGAAATGGGTTGAATGGCATCCTGCTTACAGAATTTTGCTGGATTTTACCTGCATGAAGCGAAAAATTAATATCGATTAAGCGAAATGCACTTAGAGATAAACGCCGTTCTCAACCAAAATACAAATAGTATTAAATATTATTAATATTGAAATTTTCTTGATTTCAAATTCGTTTGTAAATGTTGCCTGCATATATTTAAAGTTCTTAAATTAAGAACAAAATTCGTATTACAATTATTTTGATTCAACGATTACTGAGGTTTATATTTATGGGTTTTGGAGATTCGTTAACAAATCTCTTACTTTTTTTTGTATACGATTTTTGGTATATTTAAATATGTTTTACCGATTTGTGATATAACTCAGCTGGTTTTAAGGAAACGTTTTTGAAACTTGTTCACGAAGTGAAAAGAGTATATTTGTGTATACTCTCGTTAGATAAGGTGTTATGTGTTTTACACTTCAAAAGAGTATTTAAAATTCATGAAATAATTATTAAAAAAAAAAAACTATTTTTAGGGTAAAACCTTTTTCAATTCAATAAAAACATTTTTCAAACGCTCTCAAGAGCTTTGGAGTGTAGTCGGACACAGAGTATCAACTAGTCGGTCACTCGCGACTAGGGCACACTGCCTTTGCTATTTATTTTGTTTTCTGCTACTCTTGTGAATCTCTCTATCTGTGAGCTATACTCGACTCATGCTGACACTTTGTCGTTTTTATCGTTTCAGCGTTAATTCGGTTAAGCACTTAAAGCGTCGTCAGCGGGAGCTGCCAGGCGGGCAGCGGGTCCTGGGGCACTTGCCCATGTGGCCCAGGAGCAATGCGTTGACAACAACAACAACAACAATAACAGCAGCAACAACAATAGAAAAAGCCAAGTCAAGTAACAAACGAAAGCAAATTGCTTGGCCAAGTTACGTGCATAGTTCAATTGAAGGTGAAATCCACTAGCCAAAGCAGTTCCGGAGACAGAGACAGAGACAGAGAGGAGAGAGAGAGCGTTAACTCCGCCTCCACCCGCATCAACATGTCCAGCAGTCATTCCGGCACAATTGGCCGTAAACGCGTTGGCAGCGGCAGCGCCGTCGGCAGCGATTTTTACTACGGCAATGTAAGTGGGTCCGGCACCGTCGGCCCAGCTGGCGGGGAGCAGCAGCTGAGGCGTCAACGTTCCGCCGAATGGCACAGCCATCGACATGGACACGGCTACGGCAGCAGCAGCGAGGATGAATATCAAAACACCGCCCAGGCAACGGCCTTCGATACGCAGCTGTTGGCCCAGTTACTGTTGCAGAGTCAGCAATTGGCCAGTGAGTAAACCCCGACAGCAATGACAAACACAATACCAAAGATACACCCACAAATACGGCTACAGACGACGGCCATCTACTGGCCAGGGTCTTGGCTAACTGAGCAGTAAACAGTTCTGCCCTGACCCTGACCCCGTTCGCCCTGTGCGATTTATAAGTCGGTTGGACAACTAAATATTCATTATTTTATTTAATTGAATTATTCAGTGGCCGTCTAATCTCATCCACAAATCCAGCTAGCCACAATTCCTGCCAATACATGTCCGAGTCAAGGTCAGGCGAGCAGACAGCAAATGCTTGTTGTGACTGCTGCATACCCTGTAATTAGTAGCAAATTTGGTGTATAGATTCTCAAATAACATTAACACATAAAAGAAGATTCTGGACATTTATATATTATTTTAGAATTGTAAATGCAGACTTTACTTGTTTTATTCTTGTTATCTGAAACCCATAGATAGATAGAGCAAATTTTTCCAGCCTGACTGAAATTGACAAAAAACTTTGGCATTTAAAGGTCTTTGTTTCCTAGCTCCCATATTTCAAACGCCCATAGCTTTGTCAAAACTGAACCGATTTTTATGTTTGATGGCATTTTGTTTATGGTTTGTCCTCTAGATTGATTCTGCATTTAAAATTTATAAATTTTTGAAATTAAATTTTTTTTAAATTTTTTGTCAAAAAAAGCATGTACTCCCCCCTTATCATTTTTCGAAAAAAATTTTTTTTCAAAATTTAGAATTCCAAATTTACATTTTAAATCGATTGTCATTGTTACAATTAGTATAAAAAACAACATTAAAAGTGATTCTGAGGGGGTCAAATTTTTTGTCAAAAATCATGCAAAAATTGACTAAAATTTTGACATGTAAAGCTCTCTGATCCATAGCTCCCATATTTTAAACGCCCATAGCTTTGTCAAAACTGAACCGATTTTTATGTTTGATGGCATTTTGTTTATGGTTTGTCCTCTAGATTGATTTTGCATTTAAAATTTATAAATTTTTGAAATTAAATTTTTTTTAATTTTTTTGTCAAAAAAAGCATGTACTCCCCCCTTATCATTTTTCGAAAAAAATTTTTTTTCAAAATTTAGAATTCCAAATTTACATTTTAAATCGATTGTCATTGTTACAATTAGTATAAAAAACAACATTAAAAGTGATTCTGAGGGGGTCAAATTTTTTGTCAAAAATCATGCAAAAATTGACTAAAATTTTGACATGTAAAGCTCTCTGATCCATAGCTCCGATATTTTAAACGCCCATAACTTTGTCAAAACTGAACCGATTTTTATGTTTGATGGCATTTTGTTTATGGTTTGTCCTCTAGATTGATTCTGCATTTAAAATTTATAAATTTTTGAAATTAAATTTTTTTTCAATTTTTTGTCAATAAAAGCATGTACTCCCCCCTTATCATTTTTCGAAAAAATTTTTTTTTCAAAATTTAGAATTCCAAATTTACATTTTAAATCGATTGTCATTGTTACAATTAGTATAAAAAACAACATTAAAAGTGATTCTGAGGGGGTCAAATTTTTTGTCAAAAATCATGCAAAAATTGACTAAAATTTTGACATGTAAAGCTCTCTGATCCATAGCTCCGATATTTTAAACGCCCATAACTTTGTCAAAACTGAACCGATTTTTATGTTTGATGGCATTTTGTTTATGGTTTGTCCTCTAGATTGATTCTGCATTTAAAATTTATAAATTTTTGAAATTAAATTTTTTTTCAATTTTTCGTCAATAAAAGCATGTACTCCCCCCTTATCATTTTTCGAAAAAAATGTTTTTTCAAAATTAAGAATTCCAAATTTACATTTTAAATCGATTGTGATTGTTACAATTAGTATAAAAAACAACATTAAAAGTGATTCTGAGGGGGTCAAATTTTTTGTCAAAAATCATGCAAAAATTGACTAAAATTTTGACATGTAAAGCTCTCTGATCCATAGCTCCCATATTTTAAACGCCCATAACTTTGTCAAAACTGAACCGATTTTTATGTTTGATGGCATTTTGTTTATGGTTTGTCCTCTAGATTGATTTTGCATTTAAAATTTATAAATTTTTGAAATTAAATTTTTTTTCAATTTTTTGTCAAAAAAAGCATGTACTCCCCCCTTATCATTTTTCGAAAAAATTTTTTTTGCAAAATTTAGAATTCCAAATTTACATTTTAAATCGATTGTGATTGTTACAATTAGTATAAAAAACAACATTAAAAGTGATTCTGAGGGGGTCAAATTTTTTGTCAAAAATCATGCAAAAATTGACAAAAATTTTGACATGTAAAGCTCTCTGATCCATAGCTCCTATATTTTAAACGCCCATAACTTTGTCAAAACTCAACCGATTTTTATGTTTGATGGCATTTTGTTTATGGTTTGTCCTCTAGATTGATTTTGCATTTAAAATTTATAAATTATTGAAATTAAATTTTTTTTCAATTTTTTGTCAAAAAAAGCATGTACTCCCCCCTTATCATTTTTCGAAAAAAATTTTTTTGCAAAATTTAGAATTCCAAATTTACATTTTAAATCGATTGTGATTGTTACAATTAGTATAAAAAACAACATTAAAAGTGATTCTGAGGGGGTCAAATTTTTGGTCAAAAATCATGCAAAAATTGACTAAAATTTTGACATGTAAAGCTCTCTGATCCATAGCTCCCATATTTTAAACGCCCATAACTTTGTCAAAACTGAACCGATTTTTATGTTTGATGGCATTTTGTTTATGGTTTGTCCTCTAGATTGATTTTGAATTAAAATTTATAAATTTTTGAAATTAAATTTTTTTTCAATTTTTTGTCAAAAAAAGCATGTACTCCCCCCTTATCATTTTTCGAAAATATTTTTTTTTCAAAATTTAGAATTCCAAATTTACATTTTAAATCGATTGTGATTGTTACAATTAGTATAAAAAACAACATTAAAAGTGATTCTGAGGGGGTCAAATTTTTTGTCAAAAATCATGCAAAAATTGACTAAAAATTTTGACATGTAAAGCTCTGGAATCCATAGCTCCCATATTTCAAACACCCATAACTTTGTCAAAACTGAACCGATTTTTATGTTTGATGGCATTTTGTTTATGGTTTGTCCTCTAGATTGATTCTGCATTTAAATAATAAGCTTTTTTTAAAATAACCGTTTTTTCCATTTTTTGGTACAAAATTCATCACTGCCAAAAAAATCCACAGAAAAATTTCTTCCAAATTTATAATTGCAGATTTATATTTTAAATAAATTCGTATTATTGAGTACATTGAGTACAAAAAGCAATTGGTTTCTAATCGACATATGTATTAAATATTCTGAAAGTTTCGAAAGGATCGTACAAGAGGAGAAAATATAACCAACTAACTAATTGCTTGAAGATATGTATTTATTATACATACAACTTTAAGATATGAGGAATGCTTATTACAGGGTATTCCCTAGTCAACCATCAGTTCGTTTTCCTTTTTTTATTTGTTTTGTTTTCGGTTGAGCTTTGGCTCTGATTGGATTCGATTTGAGACAACGTGACGCGACGCGGCGGGATTTGAATTGCATTGATGGGTTTTTGGGCTTTTGTGGTCGCCTGGGCTCATTTCATTTGAGTACAAAAACACTTGACGTTTTCCCGCTGTCAGTTGGGTTAAATAAATTTGGTGCAACGCTTTTTATATTGGGTTGTCCCTAGCCTATTCTGTGTACCCTGTAAAACAGAAGTGGTTGAAGAAACTATTATTGATTCCTTACTAAATGTAGATTAAATACTTCGCAGGTACAAACGGGAATTGTACAAAGTATTCTTTATTACTTGCATATACAAATATATATAATATATAAATATGAAATACTATATTTTATGGGATTTTATGGGATTTAAAAAAAAAAATGAAAACAAGAAAGAATAAATTTTTTTAAGCTGCCAAACTTTAAATATCCCTGCAGACATATAAAAGATGTGCGCTGTATTTCAATAGGAAGTTGATTTTTTTTTAGTTTTTAGTTTTTGCAAAATGTTCCCTCTTTTAGGCTACTTTATAAAACAGTTTGGTGTTGGTTGAAAGTAAAATATTTGTTTTTCATACAAAAACTATATAGAAAATATTACTTATAAATAGAATATAAAGAAAATAATAAAACTTAATTCGAGATAATTTTACTTCAGAAAATTGTTATATTCAATGGCAATGTTGGCGATTCGTTTGAAAGGTAAATTTAACAGCTACTTAATTTTTATCAGCTGCAACTCTTTGCGCTTGTGAAAATAGCTAATTTCACGCAATTTTCAATAGAAAACGCGTTTCATTCTCGTGGCAGGGGCGCAAATGGTCGAGGGGGCTGCTAAAGATTGAGCAACTGAAGCTGGGGGCTTCAATTCAATTACGAACGCAGCCGAATAGGTTGCAGGGGTAATGGTGGGGAGCGTGTAGGGGGAGGGGCGGGGGGGGTGGCTTTGGAGGGTCTCGCAGTCATCGCCTAATCGAAGCATAAAACGCAAATCGCCGTCTGCCGCGCGATTTTTATGTTCGCATTGCATATTGCGTTTTGTTGTTCTTCTGTGTGTGCGTGTGTACTTGGGTGTGTGTTGCTTTTTATTGTCTGTTAATATTTAATGCAATTTACGATTCATTTTTTACAACCTCATAACACTGGGTGCCGTTTGCACAGCCGACAAGGGAGCGATTGTTGCTCTTTGCCGCTGTGCGATGGAGCAATGGGCAAATATCTAAATCTGTAAGACGACCCTTGTGAGCTTATCGAAGCACCAACTAACAAGTACACATTTTAAGGTTGTGCTCAAGCTTTTAATAGATTGTTCATTGAGCTGTTAAATGCTTGCAAAGTATGTCCAAATGGAAAACATCGCAAAACAGTCTTCAGCTGGGAGCAGAAACAAAGCATTATTTCGACATCTTTGCTCCTTGCAACTCGTGGCAGTTACTTTTCCAAAAAAATAGTCTTAACCAACATTGAAATGTAACCTATAATGCATAGACAGCATTAAGAGCGGACATTTTTTTGTGAACAAAAAAATCGGCTTATGTTTTTGCACTCAAAAATACGTTGTCTTAGGCATAGCTACAAAAAGAGACTCACATTCAACTCGTAAACACTTATGCAAGCAGTACTCATAGAGTAAAGTAAAAATTTAACCAATCGTTTAGTTTTTTCACTCGTCTCACAATTAATTCATAGCCAACACTGAAGCTGAACCTTAAATTGTAAAGCAGTACTAATTAAGTACTTTTATTTTAACTAACAGTTTAGGTAATTTTATTTTCCACTCGACAATACTTTGACTTTGGCAGGTATCTACAAAAAAATTCCACACTTAAGTCTATGGCATTTAATCAACACTGAAATCTAACCTTAAATCAGTCCCTTAAATGCAAAAACAGTGCTAAGAGAGTCAAGTTAATTTAATTAAAAGTTCAGTTTATATGTTTTGCACTTCACAATACTTTGAATTGGGCGGATCTCTACAAAACAGTTGCATATTCATCCCTTAAACACTTAACCAACACTGAAAAATAACCTTAATTACAAAAACAGTACTAAGTGGGTAAAGTTAATTTAATTAACAGTTCAGTTTAGCTTTTTTGCACTTGACAATACAGTCGCACTTTCATCCTTTAAGCAATTAACCAACACTGAAACCTAACTTTAAATACAAAAGCCGTACTAAGAGAGCTAAGTTTAGCCAACAAATAGTTCAGTTTACATATGTTTTTGCAATATGAAAATTCTTTGACCTAGGCGGATCTCTACAAAAAAGTCGCACATTCATCCCTTAACCAACACTGAAACATAATCTAATTACAAAAACAGTACTAAGAGAGTCAAGTTAATTTAACCAAGAGTGCAGTTTATCGTTTTTGCAGTAGACAAACTTTGACTTGGGCGGATTTCTACAGAATAGTCGCACTTTCATCCTTTAAGCAATTAACCAACACTGAAACTTAACTTTAAATGCAATAGCAGTACTTTGAGAGTAAAGTTATTTTTGCTCATGTTTTTCCACTCGACAATACTTTGACCTGGGCGGACCTCTACAAAATTGTCTTAGATTAATGCTTTAAACACTTAACCAACACTGAAACCTAACCTGAAATGCAAAGCTTTACTAACTCTCCCCTCCTCTGCTCTCCCGCGTATCCAACCCAGGCATGGAGCACTACAACTCGGACTGCGAACCGGATTATCTGCGCCAACGCGACCGTCGCGGCGAGGATGCCAGCCACGTGGAGGTGACCTACGCCCAGCCGCACCAGCGATCCTCGGCCGCAGTCGCTGCGGCAGCGGCAGCGGCCGCGACGTCGCCGTCGCCGCTGAAGTTGGCCACCGTTTCGGCCAGCACGGCCGCCGCGGGCAAATACCAGGCGAACGCCAATCTGGGGCTCTTCCCCAACAGCAGCAGCAGCAGCGGCACGCTGACGGCGGCGGCGGCGGCGGCCAGCGGGGCGCCGCGCAGTACAAATCCCTTTCTGAACGGCAAGTACGCGGCCGAGGAGGCGCCCCTCGATGCGGCGGGCGCTGCGAGTGCGGGCAGCGCGTATCTGCTGCCCGCCTCGGCGTCGTCGTCGACGGCCGCGTCGAGCAGTCGCAGCCAGCGCAGCGGCGCCGCGCGCAGCACGCTCAACCGGCTGAGCGGGATGACCAGCAGCAGCAGCGGCACCTCCGCCCTGTCCGTCAACCGGAGCGACTCGCTGCGCGAGCGTTCGCAGACGCCGCAGCAGCTGCCGCAGATGCCGCCGCAGCTGGCGGCGAAGACGGCGCTCCAGCTGGAGCAGGAGCGCGAACTGGATGAGTTTGCGGGCAGCAGCGGCGAATCGGAGCCGCCGCCGGAGCCGGCGCCGCCGGAGATACCGCCGCGCACGCAATCGCTGCTGATGTCCTTGCGCAAGCATTCCGACTACAAGCTCAAGTACGAGGAGAAGGGGGACCAAAAACACGAGGAATTCATACCCACAAGCCAGCTGCAGAAGGGTGAGTGCCAAAAGCTACAGCGAAAGTCCTTTCCAAATTCCCTTCAAATTTCCCAATAACCTGAGCTTTGGCACAGCGGCGATGTTTTCGGCACTGCGAGAAAGCTCAAGTTACGCATAACGGTAACCATTAGCGGCAATGTTAACAGAGCTTGAAAGCTCGACAAAGCTTTTAGTGCTTATTTAACAGTTTTAGTTCAGCCAAATTGAAGATAAAATTGAATGCAGTTGAAATAGCTCAAGTTTTCTTTTCCTTTCTCTTCAATAGATTATATTATCAGCGATAATCTACGTTCTGTCGAGCAGCAATTAAAGCCAATTTCGCCTGGAGATTCACAGGGGTAAGTCCTATTAACCTGTTTTTATAAATTTACTATTTACTGTTTTACTTTTACTCAAATTACTCGGCACTTAAGTTAGTCTAGTTTTTAGGTATTTATAAAAAATATTTAAGCCTTTTAAAGTTAAGTTTCTTCCTTAATTATATGAAATATTATGGTATTAAATATACTTCCTATTCTTAAATCAAACTAAATCCGACTTAACTTAAATCTGCGTAATATACGTCTTTTTTCAATCAACTGAAAAACTAAACAATTTCGATAATATTTATTTATAAAAAATATATTGATAATTTATAACCAAATTATAAATATGACTACATAAAGGAGTTAAGTGTTTTTTAAATAAAGAAAGCTTATAACAAACAGGTCGATTAAAAACTGATTCAAAAATATGTCAATGGAACAGTTTTGGAACTGATTCCTTAACCGTTTTTAAATAAATATCAAACAAACAGTAAATAAATACCGAAAAGAAGTTATAAAATATATTTTAAAAACATTTAAATATTTAAAACGATACAAAACTGGCTTAGAAAAATCAAAAATATATCAAACGTGCTAAAAGAATTAGTTCCTAAGCAGCTTTAAAAAGTGTGAAAGTTTTTAATTAAATATATACATATATATATAGTTGATATCAAAGCAGCACGCAAAGCCGCTAACAAAGTCGCTGCTAAAGTTTAAAATCTGTTTAGCGGCATTAGCTGCGATATTTGTGAAGGCACCGCAACAGTTAGATATGGCCATAATTCCCTCAACTGACCACAAGCTTAGCTTGCGAAGTAGGGTCAAGGGTGCGCAGAGAAGAGCAGCAAAAAAATAAAAAGAAGTGTTCACTTTGGAAAGCCAGTCTCCAAATACCCTAACAAATATTGCAGAAGTGCAATTGATTGTAAAAAAAAAAAAAACAACATTGTTTTGTCAAGTATAATTTTTGTTTGCTCAATTTCGTAGGTTATTTTTTTCTAACAACAAATTAAATTATAAGAAATCGAAAAAGAAATATATAAATATATTTTTTTATTATTCCTTGAACTTAAAATTGAAATCCCAGCAGACAAGGCTGAAAACTGGTTTTAAACCGAACCTGCTTAAGCAGGAAATTCCAATTATTTTTTTTAATAGTTAACCAAAAAATTTTTCAAAATTATTTTAATTTCTCAGAAAATATCAAAAACGTTTCTGAAATAAAAATAAGCTCAAGTTAAGAAATTTCGTGATTTCTTGATTATTTGTGTTTTCCTCGTGCTCCTTCCACATGCATGACAAATTGACAAAGCCCCCAGCGAGGGTATGTTATTCGAATAAAAGTAAATTTAGCAAGCGACAAACACAAGGATAAAGCAGGAGGAGGAGCGAGAGGGAGACAGGGATAGGGCGCCTGCAGCTTGTAGGTGCATGTTGGCGCTTTGGTCTCTAATCTGCGTGCAGTTTAGCTGCCACAGCCGCGCGCCCGCTAAATGTGGCGTCCTTTGATGCTCCTGTTACCAGCAACAACAGCAGCAAGAACAATAGCAGCGGTGAAGAAGAAGCGGAGCACAAGCAGCAGAAAAAGAAGAAGCAGCCGCAACCGAACTGCAATGGCAAAAGTAAAGCGAGCCTCATGTTAACGGCAATTAAATCCGCAAATGGTTTCGCATTGGCAGCAGCCACTTGGACGCCCACACACACAGGCCACTCGCTTTTTTTTTTGTTGTTTTTTGTCTGTTTGTATTTGTGTTTATTCGCATCTCCATTGTAATCCTTGGCCCAGGACAGAGCGCACCCGAAAAGCCGCAGCGCCAAAAACTTCAAAATGTCTGCCATACGGTGGGCCACGGGAATGTCGTCGCCAGCAGTCGTGGCCGGGCGCCAACTGCCAACTGCCAACTGCTGCCTGCTGCCTGCTGCCTGCTCCTGTTACCGTTGCAGTCTCTCTCCCCAGTTCGCTCCTCCTGCCCTGCCAGGCAAAAGATGTCCGTAGCATTTTGTGGTTTTGTAAGCGGCTTTCGTTTCGCATTTTGTTTGCGCTCCTCACATTGGTCACGGCTCCCCCGACCCCCCCCCCCCCGATCCTACCCTTCCTCTGCTGCTGCCAGCTGCAGCCACCTGCTGCGCCGTCTACATGTGTTGCGTTGCAGCATAATTAAAGAACTCACTTGCAGATTACGTGGTTTTATAGGTTTCCAAGCCACCCCCTTGTTCCTCACTGACCCCCAAAGCGCCCCACCCCCCTTTTTGGGTACCTATTGGATTTGCGAGCCGGATACGTCTTACTGCTGAACCTTGTTGTTTCTCGTTCCGTTGTTGTTGTTGTCTGATATGTACACTCATTCAGTTGGTGTTTTGTTGTCGTTGCTGTAATACCCTGTAGCCAATGGAAAGGGGTTTCATGGAATTGTGCGCAAAGTGAATATAATAAAAAATAATAAATTAAAAATACAATATTTTTGAAATCAACCGAAAAAAACAATAATGTTCTACCTTTCAACAACAATAAAATAAAGAGAAAATTAAATATTTTCTTTAAATAATAATTATAATAACTTAATAACCTAAAGGGAAAGCGTCGCGAAAATCCAAATATTTCCATAAGTTTTCCATTTTGGCTATCGTTTGTCGTCTAGTTTGATCAAGATTTGTTTTTGACATTTAAAAATAAAAAAAAATTGTATTTGAATATTGAAAAAAATTATTAAGGTATACAGGGTATAGGGTATCTGCTAGTCGGATACACTCGACGCTCGTGCAAATAACTCGTCTTTGTTTGTTGTTGTTTGTTTATGTCCTAGTTGGTCCTGTTCGTTGTTTTTGGTTGTTGCTGTTGTTGTTGCTGTTCGTTGTTTTTGGTTGTTGCTGTTGTTGTTGCTGTTGTGTATCCTGTGAGTGCATTCATTTTGCTTACTCAAAGGATTACCGTAAACGTTTCGAGTAGCAAATTTTCACCGTCAATGCCGCTAATGTGCAGCTAATGATTGTTGTTGTTGTTGGCTGTAAATTGTAAGGAATGTTTAGGAGCGGGCGGGAGGCGGGGCTCGCAAACAACTCGTGTTCCACAATTGTCAAAGCTGTGGCTGCCACTTGCAGATAACTAAATATATACATGTATAATATATCTATCTAAATGAATTTAAATTGGGAAAAGTCATGAGTATATCACAAATATTATCGTTTACATATATTACCAAATCGATTATCCATGTGCCTGTCAAAGTTAACATGCAAGTTTAATACCAATTTCTGTAGTTTACTTTAGAAATGCTAAATCATAGAATGAACAGGATGATATTAGTATTAAGTTTTTAAATTTCTAAAACATTTCATTCTTTAATATTACTAAATTATGTTCGAATCAACCTTAATGTTGTGCGATTAGGAATGAAATATTTGAATTACAGAATACTCAATTCAAGAAGCGTAAAATGTTTTTAATTAAACTACAAACAATAATTCAGAATTTTTGGGGTTACAAAATATGCCCAAGCAATAGGAATTTCGTTTGTCTAGTTTAAAAATTGTCCTTTAGCCAGTTTTTGACAACGCTTTATTTATATATTATTTATTTAAGATTGTCATAAATATTTAGAATATAAGAAAATCTTAAGAACTGATTTAGCGTGAAATGTTGAAGATAAATACTCAAGCAGATCATAATTATTTAATTACATAAGTGAACGAAGCCTAAACCTGAATATGAACTAGTTCAATTGAATCCGTTCAAGTTGAGTCCTGGTCAGCTGCTTGACGTCAAGTTGGCTGCATCCGAGCTACAACTGACTGTCAGCTAACTAACAGCTGGTTTTATCGGGCGTGTAAACGACAGCCTAAGACGTCGATTGACAGCGCTGCCAAAACTTAACACAGCCTCGCATTTGTGGGGGGAATACCAGGGGGGCAAGGGGGGCTGGGGGCAGGCTGGACATTTGTGTCGTTGACAGTCGTCATGCGCAGCTACTTAGATGGACATAAAATTATGATTACAGCAAATGCCACATGTCAGATGCTATAAGGCAGTGCAATGGGCGCATTGGATACCCCACATACTTGGATATACATATATATATATATATATATCTTACATAAGTAGGAAACTCAACCACAGGCAGTCAATAACCAAGCCTCAGACTAACGACTAACGACCATTGCCATGGATTACACCAAAAGAAAAAACATACATATAAATAAAAATAATGGAAAAAATACGCGGTTGGTTTGACTAGCTGAATACCCTGTTATCAAGTAGCTCAGCAGAACGTTTTTAAAGCATATTTATAAAATCATGAATCGAACCTTTTTTTTTTTAATTTTAACCCAACATACATATATTGCCTTAGTTCAGAGGAGAAAAGAAAATTATTAATCTTTTTATTTTTTTTTTATAAATACTAATATTTGCCAATGTTCGAACTACAAACTGAATTCATTGATGTTAATAACCAAAGGTACGAACCCAACTTAGGATATTGGTTCGAACCGCAAACCGAACCAATGATAATTAGTTTTGGGCAATATACTCTTATTTATTTTGGGAACAGAGTATATTTAATGGTACACATAAGATACTGAAATGTTTTTTTTACCATATTCTTTGAAAGAGAAGAAAGGAACGTGTGAAACCGATCTATGCCTCATAAAAAATACAAATTGTTTGCAAGTGCAAAAAAAAGGTTTTATTTTCGAAAGAAAAAGTTAAAAGAAATTATAAAATTAAATTTGTCAAGTCTGACTCTTATATAAAATGTTGTTGTTCCCTTAAATTTCCATCACTTAAAGATCAGTCATGAAAAGCAGATACTAGCCTTTATCCTATATAACATATGCAACCCTTTTTGTTCAGCCCACTTGCAGCAGGGTATACAAAAAACCAAAAAAAAATAAATAAAATAAGGCGACGACGAAGAACGAAAGAGCAAAAGATTCCTAAAGTAATTCATTACAATAAGCTCACGAATATGCCATAAAAATCGCGTGCGCTCGCTGGATATAGTCCTGTACGTAGAGGACATTCTGCTCGCTTCGTGGTCAAGAGGGCAGGGGCGCGGTCGAGAGGGGGGGGGGGGGGGGGGGCAGCAGCTTGGAAAGTGATGTCGTTGGTGGCATATCCAATTGCCACGAGAGACGACGAGGTCATGATACGAAACAGCTCGCGGTGGATGTTAATACACTTCAGGCTGTCCAGACGGCGCAGACAAGTAGCTGCATATGTGCGAATACTTATGTATCTAACTGTACGCGATATCTATGAACATGTCAGCGTTGCTTCTCGCTGCTCCCAGCCCCCCAAACCCCCCGATCTCTGGTTTGATTGAAAGCCTTGCACTCGAAGCATGAAATTGGCAATTCGAATCGTTTTAGCTGTAAACTTTCGTGCCTTAAAGAACCTTCACTGCAATTGTTATTGTCCTGCGAGGAGGAGGGGGGGGGGGTGGGTGGTAGAGAGAGAGAGTAGCTGCTGCTGCTGCGGGCTTAACTGTATATGGCCTAGCTGTGGCATTAATAAGACATTTCTGTGGATTACATCAAGGCTTTCGAGCTGCCATATATTTTGTCGCCGTTTTTTGTGCGGTGCGATGAAGGGGGGGGGGGAGGGGGAAAGGAGGAGCGAGTGCAAAACTGAAATGGATCATCATCTATGTGTTTGCTGAGTTTTCGGT
Organism: Drosophila sordidula; assembly: GCA_035047465.1. Classification (NCBI taxonomy): domain Eukaryota; kingdom Metazoa; phylum Arthropoda; class Insecta; order Diptera; family Drosophilidae; genus Drosophila; species Drosophila sordidula. The sequence goes on along the minus strand of JAWNPQ010000136.1, from coordinate 9,785,077 downwards.
GGTTGCGTTGACGGAGCTGCTGTCAACTTGTAGTCAATTCAATTGACATTCACATTTGCTTGACAGAAGGAGAAACTTTTAGTTGATAACGTGCTTTCAATTCTGTTTTAGTTATTTTCTATTGCAATTCATGTTCAACTTAAGCCTTAACTAGATTAGGTAAAATTAATTTTATTATATTTGAGATAAGTTCAAAATATTTCATTAAAAAAAAAAATTTGAATTTTAATTTTTATATAATTTATTTTCACTGGAAAACCATCGTATTTAATAATTAAATTAAATATTTAATATAGTAACCAATTTTTGTACTTTGTATAACACTAAATTTTAATGGAAAATCATGGTGCTTGGCTAAATTTGAACCTAGTTGAATTCCCGTCCAATATTCGTTTTTTTTTTAATTGAATTTAATTTCAAATACTTTAGTATTTGTTGAATTGTTTAATATTTAATATTCAAGTAAGTTACTTGCTTGAGCTTCATTTGAAGTACATTAACTAACTATTAATACTCCTATTCAACAAAAAATGTTATATATTTAATAATATTTGGGTTCAACTTTGCATTTATGCTGCCTTTCAAATTTGAGCTTAATTTCAATTCAAAGTTGATTTATTATTTTCGTCTTCCTTAACACTGTTTTCGTAAGCTTTTCAACACCTGCAAATCAATCTTAAAGCTAAGCAAAACATTGGCTAGTTGTTCAATTCAATTTTAATTCAACGTTTATTTAAATGCAGCTCAAGTTGATTTATATGTTGTTTGATTGTTTCAACGCCTTCGCATTCGGCGACTATTCGAAATATTCAGGGTCGATATCGTAACGTATTTCAACGTCAACAGTTGATTTCATTGGCAGCTCGTTAAGTGTTGAAAGTTAAAGTTGGAAGTTGAAACCGTACCCGGCACGCCTCCCCGCCACTCCGCCGTACGGTCGCAAGTTGCGACTTTTTCCTTTAATTTTTTTCTCTCGTATTTTTCGATTTTTTTTTTCTCCTCTATTTTTTTCTTCGTTTTTAACAGAGGAAGATGCACGCTGACAGCTGAAGATGTATGATGGAAATTAATAAAACAAGCGTAAACACTTAAAAGGCGCTCCGGCTGACTCAATCGATTCCACGCGATTGACTCTCAGCTGACCCCGCCCCCCCCGCCCCCTCTGCCGCTCGAGCAATCTCTTTTGCCGGCTGAAATCCGTCGACTGCGCCTATGAGGCGAAAAAGTAATTGAAAACAATCATTAAGAACGGCCAAAGAAACTGAAATACTTAGGGACAGCAGCGCGGCTAACTTCTCACCAAGCTTCTCTCTCCCACTTCGGCTCCACATTTATGTGTATCACTTAATTATAACTGTACACACACTCGCACACACATCCGCGGCCCGTACTCCTCGGTATTCGGCCTCGGTATTCGGTATTTGTATTACTCTCGGTACATCTCGTACACCTTGGCAGCTGCCGCTGCGTCGCACGCTGTGGGAGACGACGTTTACTTTTTCACTTCATTAAAGGAGTTGCTTTCTGCTTGTACTTCGTGCATACCCTGTAATCGTTACGTTATCGAAAGCGAGTACACCCAATTCACTTTTTGCACGTTCCCAAAATTACTGACTATATGGAAATAGTTTAAGTTGGTTCCACATCTTAAAACACAATTTACATTTTTGAGATTCAGAAATTATCAGAAATTCTTTAATATAAAAAACAATAAAAAAAAGGAAAAATCCATAGAAAGAATTCGTTGAATATTTCAATTTGTGTAAAAAGTGTGCGTTATTTCAATAAAACATAAATTTAATTTAAATGGTAATAAGTTATATATTCTTTTTCAACAATTTTTTCTTAACTTTTGCTTAGCAAGAAAATCACTACTTACTTCTTTATTGTATACCCTGTCATCATATTTACTTAGATATTTTTAACCTAACTCCGATTACAGCTTGCTTGAATTAATCGCATTGTTATATAGTATATATATCTTTGATAATAATATTTTAGTTTTTGTATTAACTAAAAGTGGAATTTAGGGTATTGTCCAGTCGAGCACTTTGAGCTACAACAGGCTTACCAATTTTTTTATTTATTTTTTTTTTATTTTGTAACTTCTTGAGCTGTCATTATCACAACAAAAACAAGACAACAGTCGTAGGAGTTGTACAACAAATTCAAACAGCGACGTCCAACTGAGTTGGGTCTCGGACCGGGGACCAGAGGCTCCAGACATCGGGGAAGGGGGCCGGGGGACCTTTCCACATTATTTATTTCTTTATTAATTATTGTTTTGCTCTCTCGGCTCACTTTCAATGTATCTGATTTGCATTTCTTCTTCGACTAGGCGCGGGGGGTCCCTTTCCCCGATTGCGCTGTATTCGCAATTAGCTAAAGTTGTACTTCTCGCAGGCATATTCTCTTAATTTCGCGTAATTATCTTCAATTGTTTAATAGCCGACTGATTTGGCTTAATTATACACTTAACAAAACACCAAATTAGCCCCGGGCAATTGAATCGAAATTTGCAATGGTTGAAGCGAGTTCTTCTCTTCTTTTGTGTAATTGACAACTGCATTGATCCATTGAATTGATTGATTGAATTGAACTCCAAACTGAACTGAGTTTGTTTCTGCTAATTAGATTTCGAATTTTAATTTGTTTAATCTATGTCATGCAAATTGAATGCAAATTGAAACAGGTTGAAAAAGAGTTCAATTTGAATTGAAAAACTGAAAAACATTTAAAATTAATAAAAAATGTTGGCGTAATTATACAAATTAGTATTAATGCAGTCCTGATTGGCAACAAAAATTTACTTAAAATGTATTCAATTTCACTCAATAGAAAATTCGATTTTTTTTTTATATTTTATATTTTATTTAGAATCTGTTTTATTTATGAAAAACGTTTTTAAACAAGATGGAAGTAAATTAATAATGTCATCAAACTACTTTAGACTTGAAATGAATATTGAATAAAATTTAAAGATATATTTTATAGTAAAGCGAGGGTAACATTTTTTTTTATATAATAATTTGTTTATTATATATTTATTTATATATCTGAGAAAATCCATCCCTTAAATTTAAGCATCAAGAATTACATTTTGTCAAACAGAAAGAATTAAAACTTATCTTGATAAATTCACACACACTAATACATACCTTTATTGGTACGTATATCATATCATATCATAACTCATATCGTTTTACCAACAACAACAACAGCAATGCGGGCCCACGCAGCAAATAACTGGACGCAGCAGCGGCGTCGGCAGAGGAAGAGGAACAGGCCGAAGACAAAGGAGAAGACCAACAGTCTCAGGCCTCGGACCTCGGACCTCAAGTGGCGCTCAAAGCCGGCGCTCAAGTGTGTACACACACACACACACACACACACACACACGCACGTGTTATACAAATGATGAGAGCATAACAGATTGAGCCACAGACAGAGAATGCGTGCGTGCGAGCGAGAGAGCAGCAACAACAGGCCATCCATCGCTCATGTGAGACTCATAAATTCACGCCGCAGCGACGTCAACGACGACGACGCAATTAATCTGCCTGCCTGCGCAGTCGCTGTCGGCGTCGTCGTTTGCCTTCGCCTTCGCGTTCGCATTTGCCGTTGCCTTTGCGCCAGCGCAGCTGTTGACAACGTCGCCGTCGCTGTCGCCGCCCGCTGCGCCCGTTGATTGACCTTATTATTTTGTGGGTGCGTGTGTGTGAGAAATGTGCCCAAAATGTGTTGTAACTGTTCATCGATGACGGCCAGGCCAACTGCAGTTTGGCACTCACTTCATTCTCAAGCAGTCGGGGATGATGGGCGCCGGGTGGGGGAAGGGGGCGGGGTGTGCGCTGCGGTTGAGTCGAGGTGTCAAATTACGTATTGAGTTGGGTCGCTCTGCTCTGCGCTGGCTGCGCAGCTTGCGAAAGCCGCGACTGCGCCGAGTGCCATTTATAAGACTCCAAAAGAGGCTCATTTATCAATAATAAGAAGCTGCGCTTTTGCGCATCTAGAGATGGTATATCGTTATCGCTATATCGATATGAAATTATCGAAATTGTGCAGAGTGCAAATCTTTATAGAAAATTCCAATAAATGAAATGTGGCCATCACTTATCGATATTATGCCTATCGAAACTATCGATATGTTGCTGGTACACTGTTTTTCGCGGCCAGTTCACACTATATAGCCATCAAAAATACGTAACCTTATTCGAATTAAACTGAAATTATATTTTTATCCCTTGTTACCCTTGTTAAGAAAGCGAGTTTATATCCAAGAAAAGCAGTTGCACACTTATCGATTGCAATGATATCGATAACACGTGTTGCACAAATATGTTGACCATGGAACGTGCAATGTGCGAGCGTTTATGTTCAATCTAACTAAATTTACAAAAATATCGATAATTATCAAATATCAAAAAAAAAAAAATTTTTTTACAAGGAATTTGTCTTCTACGCACATTACCAAAATTAGTCTCAAAACAGCATAAAATTCAAATATTTGTGTATATATAAAAAAAAAAAACCTGATTTTGTATTTTACTATATATTTTGGTCAACAAATATCAATTCATATTGAATTTTATCAATTAATTTTTGATCAGCATATGACCTAATTTATTACTTAGTTTGGTATAAAAAATACATATTCATTTTATAAATCTATTATATATACATAAATTTATTATACTCATTACAAATAAAATTCGCCGAGTCCTTAAAAAATCATTGATAAATGAATCGATGTTAGCCCATTTTTATAAGGATCCACTCTTATATAGATAGATTTACATATATATATGGCTGTGATCTCAACAAGTTGTTTCCGAATTCAGCCAAGTTCGCAACCGTGTGGCGCCCGCTCCTGGAGCCTGCGGCAGTATAAGAGTTTCGCCATAAACTGTTCTACGACCGTCGGAACAACTCTTAAATGCTAAAAACGCGAAGAGAGCGCAAATTTCAGCGGCTGCTGCAGTTATATAAAAATTGTTGTTGCCCGCAGTAAACATGAATTAGCCTCAAATAGTTGTAAATATCGAATTTACAGGTTTTAAATAAAATATACAAATTTGATTAAAAGTTCTTTGGTAAAATATGCAACATAAATAAAATATATGCAAAAATAAATCAAAGCTAAAATTTCAATAGTTTTATACCTTAATTTATGTTTATTGTATTCAAAGCTTAAACTTAGTGCCCTTAAACCAATTTTCTCAATATTATTATTACTTACAATTCTTTTAATTTGTATTAAAAATTTTGCACAATTTGGTGTAAATTGAATTAAAGGCAATTAATTAAACAAAACTGTTATACGGCATAATGCGACGCAGTAAACAACATGAAAACAGCTGTTCGCCAGCAGCGCAACAACAGAAACCTGTGGCGGCTAACAGGAGCGCTGTCCTGTAAACTGTAAACACGCTCGGCGCGTATAACAGTCACGTGGGTGAGCGCAAAACCAGTTTGTTGTCAGCGAGAGCGCGTGTGAGAGCGCCTGGCGAAAAGAGCACAAGCCATGTAAAGACAGCGCTGTTAAGTAACAGGCGCATGTAAGCTGCGTATTTATGTTAATGCAATGTTGGCAGGGCAACAATTGCATTTGCCGGATGGACGGATATGCGGATTTGTGGCCTGTATCAAGCGGGCAGCACTTTAAAATTAATAATAAATGGGAATTGCATAAAACTATTTTAGGAGCATGAATTAATGTTGAGTTTAAATGCAGGATTTCGAATTATACAACAACAAATCCCCTAGAATAAATACAAATAAATATGCAAATAAGAATCTAAGAAAAACATAATACATAGAGAAATTATTATTTGTATACATATAAACACACTTTTTTTTTTTAAATTTAACATGAAACATTTTTGGTTTATTTTATTTAAAAAGCTTTAGTAAGTATTAAAAAGTATTGCACATGATTTATTAGATAGAATTTTATCAATTTATATAATTATTATTTTTGGTTTTTGTAAATTGAATTGCGTTTATTATGTCTATTTGTCTATTTTGTATTATATTTATATTTTTCAAATTTCTAGTTTTGTTGCATTTCTTGGCAATTAGTTTGCCCAGTTAACAGCGCTGGCCGCTGCCTAACAGCAGCATCAATGTAAGCCGCTTACAGAGGCTGTGAGAGCCACCCGCATGTGTTACATCTTGCAAACAGCATGGCGAGAGCGCCACAGCATATGCACTCAATCGCGCTCTCTCGCTCTAACGTACGCTCACATGCGCAGGCAGGCAATAGCAGCAACAGCAACAGCAACAGCAACAGCAGCAGCAGCAGCAGCAGCAGCGACAGCGACAGCGGCAGCGACAGCGACAGCAGCAGGCAACAGCAGCCAACGCGTGCCCGTCGCGTTTAGTTCTGTGCGATTCATTGAAGCGTTTGGACACGTCGTCGGTGCGTGTGTCCCCGTTGTCGCTTAATCAACGCAACCGACTTCGCTCGTGTCTGTCTGCCTCTGTATTTGTGTGTGTGCGTGTGCGCGCGTGTGTGCATGTGTGCGTGTAACGCGCTCTACAGCAGCACCAGCAATAATAATAATAATAACAACAACAACAACAACAACAACTGCACATAAATATTATCGCATTATTTGTGCATCTTTTGTTCGACGGTTTTTTTTTTGCCATCTTTTTTTTCAAGTGCAAATTGTAACAGCAACAGCAACAAATGCTCCAAGGACGACTTGCGAATGTTTTAGTGTGACGAAAAAGTGCCGCAAAGTGTTACGCGTGGAATAATAGCAGCAGCAGCAGCAGCAGCAGTAACAACAAAAGCGATAGCATTAACAGTAGCTGCAACTGCTGCAGCAGCCGCGGCAGCGGACGGACGGCGGCTTTGCCTGCATTTTTCATTGGATATTCCATATTTTTTTGGCCAAGCCGCAGCGCGAAGAAGAAGCAGCGCCAGCAGCCAAAGCCAATCGCCGCGCGGAACCATTTTGCAAGTGCAGCGAGCGCAGCGGCAGCGTCGCCGCAGCGACGTCGGCGTCAAACAACACTCCCAGAAGCAACAAATGTAGGTCAAATTATGTTATTAACTTTTTGAAAACAACAAAAAAAATATCACAAAATGCCAAAAAAAAAAAAAATGTTTACATTAAAAATGGCATAGTTGGTAACTTTGTGTCCCTTTTACGCTTTCACGTTTCACGGTGCGAAAATAACAGCGAGTTTCTTTGAACGTTTTTTTTTTTTTTTTAAATATATACTCTATATATACACATAGAATTAGTGCAATTGAATTTGCAATTTATAAAAATCGCATAGAAAAAGTGTCAATTTTACTCCGTTTTTTACTTTTTGTGCACTTATTTTAATTGGATTTTAATGCCAAGTGACAGTTGCATTTTTTCTGGTTTATTTTAAAGTTGACAGTTTTGACACAGGCAACATTTCAAAAATAATTAAATAAAGTCTGTTAAAACTTGCGTTAGTCTTACATAAAATATAAAAACAATTAAAAAACGCTAATTGAAGTCAAATAAAATTTACAAGTTTAACAAATTGTTTACAAAAACTATTTATTGTCACAATTTCAAAACAAAACTTAACAATCCTGTCAAAACTGAAACTTTTTCAAGAATTTATATTATGTTTTCTTGTGCATAAACAGAAAAAACTCGTCGGATAAAAAACAAAGTTTGTTTAATGAGCTTCTAATATATATTTTAAAATTCGTGCGTTTCTTTGAAGATCACTGATTTTTTGAGTCGAATACTTTGTTTGTTTGGCAAAATCGAATGATATTTTGTGTTTGTTCTGGATGAATTTCGAAGATAGATAGTTAAGTGAAAGCAATCTATATAAACTCTATATAAACTTCTTGATTATATATATTTGTGTCTAGAGATATTCTCTTGCTTTACCTGACGATACAAATTGAGTGCAAATATTTAATGGCTTGTAGAATCAGTTTAAAAGCCATCAAATTAGTGCCAGATGTTGCGTTGAGTCCTTTAAAATCAATATAAAATATATCCACTGTCAATAAAGTAAATTACTAAATTACAGTCAACATACAAAAAAGCTTTAAAGAAACAATCAAAAGTTTCAATATTAAAAAAAATGTACAATAATTATAAATCATAAAATTGTACATAAAAGTTATAATTTAAATATATAGAAAATTTCAGCTACATAAAGTTGATTAAAGCAACTCAAATAAAAGCTAAAATACTAAAAAGTAAAGTACTGAAGAAACTAGATATAATTTGCAAAAAATATATATATAATATATCTTATTAGAATATTTCAAAAATGATTCCATTCGAGACAGGCCACACAAAGATAGGAACCAGTTAATAGAATCCGTTTAGACAGATGAATTCGCCATAGTTGAATGTTTAAAATAAACCAAGAAATTCCCGAAAACAATTAAAACAAGTTGAAAAATAAGTTCAATTAAAATCCAACAACAACTCCATTAATAAAAACAAAGTGCGAACAGAAAACGAAGAGTAACAAATAAACAAGAAATAAAATAAATAGTTTCCAGTTTCAAGCACACACAAAATATCCATATTTACCAGCAGATGAGCTCTGACTGACGTCTAGACAATTATATTTTGTTTATGTTTGCCTGCCTTTTTCTTTGCTCTTATTTTCATGTTTTTGCACATGTTTTGTTGTTGTTGCCGGTGTTGTTATTTCTATTTTCTGCCTTGTCCAAATGTTGCTCGCTGTCCGCCTCCAAACTCGATTCTTCGGGGCACATAAATAAAGCCGACGGCATTTCAAATAGTCAACTCTCAAGACTCTGCAGAAGAATCGAAGCATCCATTGGGGAACGAAAAAGAAGAATGAAAATACACGGGGAAGCATCTGGCAAAAAAATATTTCTTCAGTTCTAGAATTTAATGGAGCTGTGAACTTGAGATATTGCTTTAGAAGAAGTTGAAATTTTCAATTGAAAAAGTCGGAGTGGGGGAGAGATAGAGAGAGTTCTCGGAAACTTAAATGTTTCAGAAAATTTCTTACGATTTTTGAGTTTAGTACGAGAAATTGACAGAAATATTTTTATTTGCTTAGAATATTCAAAAGAAAGAGATTTATCAACAGTTTTGTTTTTTTTTTTTTGCCAAATGTAATCTAAACGGAAACGTTTTATTCGCTTATAAATTTCTGATTTCAATTTTCCCATATTGTTAGACAAACATTTCGGTTTATAAAATACAATACAAACATGAAAAGTATATTTCAATCAGTAAAAGCTGTGCAAAAATATAAGAAGTTAAATTAAACACTTGGCTATTCAATATGAATGCTGTGATATCTTATATAAATAATAACAATAACATTAATAATAGTAGAAATGATAGTCATAACCATGTACAAAAATTGTTTTTATCATTTTCATAACAGCAGCGATTTTCATAAAATGCTCTCAGCGCAACGCACAGTCAATTTTCGTGATATCAAAGAATTTTCCAACTGAGTACATTTTCCAATTCACATGTGCTTGTTAAGGGGATAGATTGCATTTGGCTTTTCATTTGATTAGATGCTTAAAAAGATGCCAACAGAATGTTGAACAAGTGTATTCCTAAAAGAAATACCAATTTTCTCAAAAGAAAATTTTCTTAGTTCAGTTTAGTGAAGTGGAGAATTGGAAAATTAATAAGTAGTGTGAGATAACTTTAATTTAACAATTTTAAATCATAATTGATTATATATATATATATAGTGAGTGAATTATTATAAAGTTCTTTCTGATAAACTAAACTGTAACTAAAAGTTAAGCTTCGCTGGAAGAGTGAAAAGTATTAGTTTCTTTTGGGCAAAATTTAAATCTTTGCTAACGAAGAAAATATAGTTTCTCTAAATATATCTTTGACTGGATTTGGTTCCTTTTTTTAATTTTAATAATTATTTTTTTGTCGGTTTTTAAGTTTATTTAATGAAAACGAAGTTTGTTTTAAGGAACTTGTTTTTAAACAGTCCGGGAATTTTTATGTTCAAAACTTTGCTTCTCATGTATTTCAGAGCGTTTTAATTGTAAAATTTAATAATTATTTTATGACAATCGAATTTAGACGCAAGGAAATGGAGTGGATAAAAGTACATATATAATGCAATAGTTTAACACAATCGAATGGAATAAAGGAGAAATATATTAGAAAAATTTCCTTATAAAAGTAAAGCATTTTTCAAATTTTAAAAAGTGAACTAAAGCGAATTTTGTTTATCTGTCTCTATATACAATTTATGCAAATCTATTTATGTTTTATGTATATAAACAATTGTATATTTTGTGTAATCACTTTTATATATATTTTTTTTTATTTATATCAATTTCACTTGCATTTTGCCAAACATTTTTTGTATAGAAAATTTGCGAAAGCTTTCGTCTGGCAAAACTTGATTGATTATAATCGTGCTCATGAGTATCCTTAGTCCCAAAAATTAGCTCAAATTTCGCACAGCTGTTGAAGAGTTTTTTCTTTTCTTCGCGCTGCGCTGTTGCCGCATTTCTATGCGAAGGAAAAAAAATATAAATATAAGAACAGAGACCTGTATCTCGCTCCGTTTCAAGTGCTGAAATCAAAGATTCGTCAGCTGCGATGCCGCCTGATGAAATGCGCAAATTCTCATTTGCGTCATCGGCAACATCAGGAACATCATTATCGGCATTCGCTTCATTATCACACGCTGCAAATGTGGCGCACAGCTGTTGTCCGCAGGAGAAAAGAACTCAAAGAAAAACGAAACAAGAAGAAAAGAAAAAAAAAATAACAACAAGAACGAATTTTGTATCTGTATCTTGTGGATGCAGCGCCTGTTTTACCTGTTACCTGTGACCAAAATCTAGCGTAGCGAACGCTATTGTGTAACTGTAACTGTAGCTGTGTGCCGACGAGTGCGCTGTTTGTGCATCCTCTAGCTGCATTTGTATCTGCATCTGTGTATCTATGTAACTTTGTATCTTTGTATCTTTGTAGCTTGTGCTGCAAGTGCTGCAAATTAGTGCAACAGAAATGTCAAAGTGACTGCCGCTTGCAGCAAGGTGTTGCCAGCGCTGACTGACAGCTGAGCGTGTGTGTGTGTGTGTGTGTGTGTGTGTGTGTATCTGTGAGCTACACTTGCAAATTGTTATAGTTATAGATACAAAACCAAAATAGCTGGCCCAAGCAGACAGCAGCAGCAGCCACTTGAGATGATTTATGATGCCAGGCAGCGCAGGCTACAAATACAGTTACACACACACACACACACACACACACACACACACACACTTGGCAAGGCGCAAGTGCAGACAGGCAGCAAAAATAACAACTAGAAAGGGCGCTTAACCCAAGGGTTTGCCGCCGATTGAAATACCCTATGCGCACATATGTTTGCATATGAAATACCCAAAATCTTTCACACAACTCAATTTGCAAGCATTCGTTGCCACAGTAACTATGCGTTAAGTTGAACCGACCTTAACTTTTTTACCCAAGAATCTATTTCAAACGAATTAAAAAATGGTAACAAACATTTTATAAATAAGTTGTAGATTATAAGATATATTCAACTATATTTCAATAAGTTTTGAATGGTTATAGAGAAAAAAGAAACATTTTTTCTTTGGGAAGTCTCGCGATTTATTGCCGCCGGGTTTTTACTTAGGTTTAACTTGGGTTACAAATTATGTTGAAAGCAATCTTGAAAATGCGTTTGGTACTTCAAATTTCCAGAATATTTCTCGATTTCCAAATGAACATCTTAATTGACACAAGAATTGAACTACGTGTTAAATGTGTTTAGTCAACTCAAAAAATGTTCACATTGGGAGAACTTTGAACAGGATTTTGTGACTGTTGCAAATTGAAATTCTTAATTTTTTTTTATAAATAAACTGGAAATATAGCAAACAGCAGTTGCCCAAAATTAGGAACAGAAATTCCAATCTTGTAAATATCGTGGAGTTTACTGAACGTTCTGCTTACCGATTAAGTACTGTACACCTTTCAATGCTTTCCTTCAAGTGTTACATAGTGCCTCAGCGGACACAAATGCCGCGTGTAGGGCGCTTGAGAAACCTAAAAAGGCTGCCATTGATAGCAGCAGTCAGCGGCGTCACAGTGCCTGCAATTTGAGTGTCTCTCCATGGCACTTCATCGCTTCCTCCTCTCGCTCTCGCTCTCGCTCTCTCTCTCTCTCTCCCTCTTTCGTCCTCTGCCCACCTTTGGCGTGATTGTGCAGAAGCTGCGGCTGCGACTGAGCCTGAGCCTGAGACATGGAATGTGCGCGCCTTGGCGAGGTGTGAAGGCAGCGGCAGGTAGGCCAGGTCCAGGGCCAGGGCCAGGTCCAGGGCCAGGTCCAGGGCCAGGGCCGGGCACAGGGGCTGGCAAAACCTTGAATTGAAAAATGCCAAAGACAACAACAGCAGCGAGAAGAGCGACAATGATGCGGCTAAAACGAAAATTGAAGACAGAACGAAACGTTGGCCAAGTCGCGTCCAGGCCAGGCCAGCAGCTCACACACACGCACACAGGCTCGTCTTAAGCTACAACTCCTGCTGCTGCTGCTGGCTATCTCTGGCCCCAACCTCAGAACCCGCCGCGTCCATCGTCCGGCGTCGTTGTCATTACCGTCATGCCTTGTCATAGACAACATCGTTTATTTTCCAGCTCGCTCCCCTTTTCCCATTCCCTTTGCCTTACACTTGGCCAGTTTTTCCATTTGGCACCTCTTCGTCGTGTCTGTGAATCAGCACAACTGTTACACACACACATACACCCCGCCCCTCTGGCCCCGCCCCCCCCCCCCCCTGCAAAACACTCGACTGATTTTTCGCTGTTCGTTATTGTTGTTGATTTTGCGTTTGCGTTTGGGCCTTCCAGCTGAAGCTGGCCAACATTTTGCGCTTCTGCTGCCTCTTCTGCTTCTTCTTCTTGTTGGCTTCTCTTTTATTTTGTTGTTGTTTGCTGCTCTTGCTTATCCAGCACTTGGGCGCGTTGTTTTTGCCAAAGACCGCAACTTCAGGTAAAAGATATGCGTAATATACGCAGAAACGTTCAAGCAGCCAACTTCTGTGGAAAAAGGCCGTAAAAAGCTGAAAAACTACATTGGGGGAGAACAAAATAACCAAAAGAAAACAAAAGCAAACTACATTTTTGATTATAATCAAGTTTTATATTTATTTTCTTATATATACAAGAAAACGTACATTTTATTTGAAATATTTGCGAAGATAAATAATTTTAAATTTAATGTAAAAATATATAATTTACTTAAATAATATATACGTGTTAAATAAGTAATATGCGCTATTACAGTTTAATGAATTCTATTCATTTATTGCTATGCTTTTTTTATAATTTTAAATTTAAAAGTCTTTCAAACAAAAACCCTTTTAAATTATAACAAAGAGAAATAGATTTAATTGAAAAATCCGATACCTTATTCAACACAATTACTTAATTACTTATTACGTAATTACTTAAAATTACCAAGAGAAAACATGTAACATAAAAGGTAAATATGAAATTAATTCTATAAAATTTGATCAGTTTTTCTCCTTATAAATTTTGGCTTGCGTTTAGCCGATTCCTTCCAATATTGCCAATTTGTGTAATTGGTAATTGTCAAAGAAAATGTATTGATAAAATCAATTGTGTTCAAATTGAATAACAAATATGTTTATCAACTGGAAAATTTCATTTTTCCGACGCTTTTGCAATTTACAAAACTCTAGAATGTAAAGATTTTTAAGCAAAATTTCTACACAAAGAAAATTGTTTTGTAGCCAGGAAATTAGAGAATTTTCTTTTACATTTTCATAGCATGTCTAAGATAACAGTTACAGCCCACCAGTTGACATTATGCGCCCAGCCCCCCCCCCCCCCTGCCGACCCTTCTCCCACCCAACACAAAGCCACAAAAAAAAGCACAATTCTAAATATGCAGTAGATTTTATTATTTTCCTTTCATATGACAAATGTAAATAGAAATAGCAGCAAAATAAATAAAACAATAATGAAATATACAACAACAACGAAAAAAAAAAAAACACAAAATTTTCAAATTTAAATGGAAAATCGATTGCGTGTTGCACATTAAAATGAATTGGAGCGAGGAGAGTGCAAGTGGGGCCGTGGAGAGGGGCACATAAATCTTCTTAATGTAGAGCAATGCGACGGACAAACAAAGGGTATGTGCTTTAGGCTTAAGTCTTTGGGCTACAAACTGGTGAAAATATACAAAGAATTTCACTTGATGTAAACGAAATCTGTAAAGTAATTGAAGAAAAAAGCAGAAAGAAAAACTGAACGCAAGCCGAAAGTAAGAAATTGGAAAAATATAAATAAATAGAGAAAATAAACAACAGATTAGTTACGACATAAATATGAATATGATCTAGTAGATTATATAAAAGAGATGTAAGAAATTTAAAAGAAAAGAAAATAGAAAGGAAAGTAATCTGATAAATATATTTTCTAAATAGTTTCCAAGTCGGGATTAAGTTGAGCATCTTGAGAAAAGAATTTAAATGCTCTTCAATGCCTAGCCACATCTGGGCCACAATAATTTCCCCTGGCATAAACAAATCTTTAAAGCAATTAACTCAAGAGTGAAAGAAGCGGGCGAAAACCTGTTGAGAATTGCAAAGGCAGCAAACGAGCAGCGTACCAGCTGGCGGAGGCAAAATAAAATAGAAGGAAAAACACGCACAAAATCACAAAAACGTAAAATTGAGGCTAATTTGCGGGCCGAGGGGGTGGGCGGGTGGGCATTAAGCATTTAAAATACAAGTAGGGGAGGGGGCGGGGCAAGACAGCTGCACAGGTGGCAAGTGGCACGTGGTGGTGGGGAGGGGCGGGGGGGGCAGCAAGGGGCGGGGGCAGGGTCGTGTGCGACTGCAACTCGAGGAAAGAAAGTGGCGCACTCCAGGAGTCAAGTGGCTGTGGTTGCGAAAATATTTGCCACACACACACACACACACACACACACACACAGAAGTGCTTGCAACACCCCTTGGGGTGTGCGTATGTCTCTCTCTCTCTCTCTCTCTCCCTCCCCCGCTCTCTGTCGCTCTCTCTCTTGCTGCTTCTTTCTTTGTATCTGTGTGCAGCTTAAGACGTCGTCTTGGAACTGCAGCCAAAAGCAGCTTAATTAAATTTTACGTTGAGGCAACCTGCAGTCACAGCCCCCCCTTGCACCAGCTGCCGCATGCCGTGTGCCACCTCCTGCTGCACATTCTGGCAAAACTGGAGCAGACTGCGACACAAAATGCAGCAGCAGATTTAAAGGCTGACAGCAAAGGAAACGCATTTAATGCGAGGCAACGAATTGTTTTAGATGCGACAACTGCAGCAACAAACTTCACTCCTGCCGCATTATCTAGTGCCCCATTCAGCGGCAGCTTTAAAATCTGCCATCGAACTTTTGCGCTTCCAGCTAACGTTAAGTGTCAACTTTTAGCAGCTGCTTTCAAGTGCCAAGCGTCTTAAATGGCAGCCAATGCGTGTGCCACTAATGAGTTGCAAGTGCGCATTAGTACACACACACACACACACTAACACACACACACACACAACTAGCACACACTCTGTAATCTCTGTCAAACTTAAACACATCACAGTTATTTCTATAGCTGGAGCTGTTAGCTGCTTAAAAGCAATTGAAAAGCGTCCTCCATAGTTACTTTTAGTTAAGGCAAATATTTCTGTTTACAGTTCTGTTCTGGCTGTCCTCCAAAGTCACTTGTTCGCTGTTTAATCTATTTTATTATGTATTATTTATTGGATTTCAGCTCAACTTTTGCCACTCTTTTTTACAACTCTCATTTAGTTTTCTTAACCATAAGTTATCATATTAAAATATTATACACAAAGAATTTGGTCACTTTTCTTGTCAAAATCAACTTAAGTTGCAAATTGTCTAACTTGATATCAAATTCTTTTATCAGAAATGTTGTTTTTTTTATAATTTTCAAAAATTAGAATATATTTTAAAAATATATTTATTATATAAAATAAATAGAACTTGTATTTGGAAGGTACTTTTCTCTGCGAGTAAGAGTATTTTCTAACAGTAAAAGCAATTTTCAAGTCCTGCTTTTTCCTATATGACACCTGTTTCAGGTTTTTCACTTGCATTTTTCCATAAACAATTTCTTATATATATTTTTTTTGTTTGCCGTTTGGCAGCACCTTTAATTGCTTTGGTTGTCAATCGAGAGGGAGGATGAAATAAAGAATTGGCTATGTATATGCTCGTAACGCATAGAACTTGTCGTAAATCACAGTGGAGCTGTGGTATTATAAAACGTTGCAATTATAATGTTAAACTTTTGCCCAAATACGAATAATTCATGCAGGAGAGCAGACGGCGGTGCGGGAGGGGGGAGGGGGGTTGGCCTGGCCATTGTCTTAAATCATTTTCATTTTGTAACTGCGTGTTTTATGGGCCGACGGTTTATTGTTTCTTAAAATGTATAAAAATAAATGAGCTAAATTGTTGCTGCCAGGCGCTGAAGTGATTTGCCGCCGCAAAAATTCGCTCTTTTTTATGACCCATGTGGAGGGGTGGGCGAGACGAGCTTGGGGCAAGGGCAAGGGCCTGCGTCTACGTTGTAGCAGCGGCGTGACTTTGCTTTTCATTTCGTATACCCTGTAAAGAATAAAAGAGCGCGCGAATCGGCGTGTTGTTGCATTGTGTGTTCTAAATCGGACAAATTGATGATAAGCTCTTAATGCTGCATCAGAATAATTTTAGATGCCTTTTCGTGTATACCAAATTTATCTATTTAAATAAATCTAAAAAAATAATCATTTGATATCATAAATTTAAATAATATTTAAAATATGAAATCCTGGCTTCTTTCGCACACAAAATTTCCAGAAAAGTTTCTTTCGTTTGCGGTAACTAAATGTTTAGATTCCGTTTTATTATAAATTCTTCCGTTTTATTTATAACGCAAATTAAAATACTTAAATATAGATAAAGATACAAATAATGGTGTCAGTTTTCCAGCTATAATAAATACATATTATTTATACATATTATTTTTCTACAGGGTATCTCCAGCTCAATTACTCTTTTTCACAGCACTTGTTTATCTTTCTGCCCGTAATTTTGCATTAAAACCTGAACTGAAACCAAGTCCACCCATAGACCTTTCTACCACGCATATATATTTATGGTGAAAATATATTATGCGTATAATTGTTGTTGCCCCCGAAGTAAATTTTTTTTGCTTCTTTTTTTTTCTTATTTTTTGTAATGCTTCCTCTCCCTTCACATATTTTTTTTTTTTTTTGTTCGGTGGCGTCGCCAAGTTTTCGCTTTGTTTCTTGGCACCTTTGCGCCGTTTGTTGAATCAATTACATACATTTGCCTCCCAGCCAAATTGCAAGTGTGTGGCACCCAAAAAACGAAAAAAAAAAAAAAAAATCGAAAGCCAAAAGAAAACCTCTCCGAAAACTGAGGCAAAGAAACTCCAAAGGAAAAAAAAAAGAAAGAACGCGCAGACTGCCAGGCAAAAATGGCAAATTATGGCACCCCAGAGATGCGCGATAAAAGCCCATTTACTTAAACTGAATATTTATTATTCCTGTCGGTGCCGCTGAACCACCAAGCACCACCCATTCCCCCCACACAGTTCGCACCCCTTGGCCCCTCGCCACTCTGCGTTTTACTGTGCGTTGACTTTTGCCCATTTTCTATGCAAAACGTTTGGCTCCTTCTGCTGCGCCTCCTGCTACCGAACTTTTTTTTTTCCCGTCTAGTACGTGGCGCCTGCTTCTGCCTCTTCTTCTTCATATGCCGCACGTTTTTCATTTCCTTATTTTTTTTTTTTTTTTTTTTTTTTTGCTCGCTCTTTGGTGGCGTGAGTTGCTTATGAGTGTGTCGTAAAGTTTTTCTGGCAAGTTTGATTGAATTGTGCGGTACACAAGTGCAAAAAAAAAAAAAAACGAAGAAAATAGGATGAAAAAAAAGCTGCCCAGTGCGTGGCCACCTGCCCGCCGCCCCAGGAAAGGCACATTTAATAGATTGGCTGTGGAATTTTGTGAAAAGCTGATGCCGAATCACTTGAAATCCCCACTTAAATCAATATGGCGTCCCGCGTTGGGCGCCAAAAATGTTAAATTCACGTTAACGGACAGCAATGCGACCACAATTGAAAGTCAAATGGCAAAGCGAATCAATTAATTGCGCCCCACAACGCAGCCGCTTGACGGGCGCCTTTCTCGTTTGCCAGCACAAAGGGTGTCAAATTAATTGTGTCCCACATTGGGCGCCACAAGAGCCTTTCCTTTGGAGAATTTGATATTTCGTTCGGGCTTTGTTGTATTTTATTTCATTTTCGCAAAGCAACACGAGCGGACATCATAAGAAAATGCAGAAATGGAAACCCATTGGCATCGACGGCTCTTAATGAAGTCGTGAGTGTGTAAAATAAAACAGAAATGTGGCCCATAAAAAACACTCGAGCCCACGACTCTCTGTGTGCCTACCGTAAAAAACGCGGGCGGTACGAGAATGAAAGGGAGCAAAAAGGTGTTCCAAGTCCCGTCAGGAGATACGATCTATCTCTCTCTCTCTCTCTCTCGCTCTCTCGCTCTCTCGCTCTCTCTGTCTCTGCGCACACAAAATAAATACAAAATAATTTAATGAAGTCAATGAGCGAAAGTGTTTCATAATTTTTATACCAAGCGCCGCCAACGACAGCACTGATAACAGACAGAACCTCCCCTTAACCCAACGCACGCTCCACCCGCAAGAAAGCCATATGAAATATTTGGTTTTGTGCCATTGTGCCCTCTTCTATGCCATTGTCGTCTTGGTTGTCTAGGCGCAGAAGAAGCAGAAAGCCCGAGAAAAAAAAAAAAAAAAAAAATTAAATAATTTATGTTTTATGTGCGCAGGAAACGTTTTTCTTGGCTGTCTATAAAGAAAGGGAGAGAGCGCCAGCTGAGGGTTAGTGTCAGGGTGGACGCTTGCTTTCGGTGGCACTGTCGAAGAGGGGTAGTGGCAACAAATGTTGGAACGCTTGGAACGACTCAAGTGATTTAGGAAGTGTTTGTCTGCGTTACGCTTGGTTAGTTGATAAAAATCAGTCGGCGCTTGTTTCGCTTTTGTGCTTTGGGCGTGGCCCCAAAAGCAGAAGACCAACAAATAAAATGCAAGAAGCAAGCTTCGAGTTGCCGAAGCTTAAATACCCTTGCCGACATATGGAACGTAACTTATACATTATTGTACAACAACTAATTTTTAATAATAATAAATGAGGCTATATATATTTGCCTTTTGATATTGATCAAGAAAATATATTTTTATTTACTTATCTATTCTAAAGTAGTACAACAATTACTCATAACAGAAATACACTTCGTAGCCCTTTTGCAAGGGTATACTAAAGTCGTTCTTGTTGCCATTCAACCCCTTGCCGTCTGGCCGTACGCTACACTGGTCAAGCCCTGTCTGTGCTGTCCAGTGTAACACTGTCCCGCTTAATTGCATTGACTAAATTGCATTTTAAGCGCTACGTTTTGCAGAATCTTCGCCGCTTTTTTTCTCTGTCTGTTTTTTTTTTTGTGCTAGTTTTCGTTTTCATTTTCGTTTTCGCTTTGATTTATGCAACACGCCCAACACTGAGTCATAAATGTTAAGATACATGTGAATGCAGCATGATTGCGGCCTACGAAATGGATTTGTGCGTGCAGTGCTCCACAAAAAAAAAAAAGGAGGGGAGGGGCACTCTATAGTTGATGGCGCCCAACGTGGGGGCAGCAAAAGCTTAAAGTCTGGGCTTGAAAGTCTTTGCTGGGCTATTTCCTTTAGCTATAGGGTGCTGCTACCCCACAGAGCTGTAGTCTTGATCATTTCGATGATTTGGCGGATTTTTAGCTGTTACATTTCTCGTTGTTTTTTTTTTTGTTTGTTACCCCGAACTGAATATGCCGGGCAAATTGCATTGTTGCGTGCCAAATATTAATCAAAGCAAAAGCAAAGACAAAGACACACCAAAAATAAAATCAAACTACAAAAAAAAAAAGAAAAAACAAGTAGAAACCTTAGATGTAGCCATGAGATACACGAGCGCCGCTTCCTGTGTGGAGCCGAGTTTAAAGTGCCATTAACCCACAATTGCGCAGCTCGGAAAAAAAAGAGAAGAAAAACGCCATAGAGTACAGCTGTATTTGTATCTGTATCTGTGTCCGGGCGTTTGGCATGTGCAGCACTCATCAGTGTCTGTGGCTGTGCCAGCTATCTTCTGGGCCAACTAATTGCAAGTTTTACTCATTTACTGCTGCTGCTGCGTGTCAAAATATAATTTTGATTTGGCAGCCAGTCCGACAAACGGCAAATACTCATAGATACGTACACACACACACACACACACACACAAGCACACAGCCAGCGAGATACGGATACATGGCTACATGTGTGCAGCATTTTGTAGGGCTCTTGGCCATTAATCGTTATTGTTGCCCATTCGACTGTCATTTTGCGGTGCAAATCTGTGGCTAAATGTGCCTCTACCTGAGTCACAAAATAAAAAAGAAAAAAAACAACAACATTTCAATACTCGCCGTTGTTGCACGCTTTCGGGGGTTGTTTCCTGGGCCGGGCGACCAGCTGCCAGTTTGGCCGTCGGGCCGGGACTCGGCCCGAAGGGTCGCACTGGATACAGGATACCCAGGCACCTTTAGCTGGCTGTGCGATAAATTTGAAATAATTTGATGCGTCTTGTTTTATTTGACAGGCAAACAAATTCGTCGCCCAGGGGCTACAAATCGTTCACCCCCCGCACCCTCCCCTCGCAACGTCGCAATGTAAACACAAGTCGTCAGACTGTGCGGCAATTAAAAGAAATGCTCGGCCTTATGTAGGGAATTTCAGTTTATAGATTAAAGTTTCCCCCCTCTCCATCTCCGTGTCTCTCTCTCTCTCTCTCTCTCTCTCTCTCTCTCTATTTGCTTTTACCTCTCCCTTATGGCCACGTGTGCGATCCTGACGCTGTTGTCATTTATCAATTGTGCGCCCGGCATTAAAACTTCAATTAAAAGGTGCCTGACATGGGTAAAAAGCATAATTTGAATCAGAATAGCATATAAAACAGTTCAGCAACAATGTAAGACTTGTGTAAGAAGCAATTTAACACTTCCGTTGCCCTAATCTGAGAAATCGTTTGGATTTTTGATACCAAAGAATTCCAAAAAAATTTGATTTCAAATAATGCAAGTAATTTGAATGCAGAATGCATCTAAATGACAAATCATGATCAAAATGCCATCAAACATGAAAATCGGTTCAGTTTTGACAAAGTTATGCGCGTTTGAAATATGGGAATTATGGATCCGAGAGCTTTACTTGTCAAAATTTTTTTCAATTTTTTCATGATTTTTGACAAAAAATTTGACCCCCTCAGAATCACTTTTAATGTTGTTTTTTATGCTAATTGTGACTACCACAATTGATTAAAAAGAAAAATTCCGGATTCTAATTTTTGAAAAAAAAAAATTTGCCGAAATAAGTAAGGGGGGAGTACATGCTTTTTTCAGAAAAATTTCGAAAAAATTTTTTCTCAATAATGCACAAATTTTAATTGTACAATCAATTTAGAAAACAAACTATGAACAAAATGCCATCAAGCATGAAAATCGGTTGAGTTTTGACAAAGTTATAGGAGCTTAAAGTATGGGAACTATCCGCTTTATGTATCACAGGTTCTATATTCCTACTTTCATTTATAATTTCAATTTGCATATCATCAAATAAACTGCTAGTTTTGTAGTCTCTTTAAAATTAATTTTGTATTCCCATTTCGTTTAAGCAGAAATGTTGTCGTAATATGAGAACTCTGCTCGTTTTTATGAACTACAATAAATAAACATGAAAGTAAATGTATAAAATTAAGTACAATATATACAAATAGACACAACGCAGAGCTGTGCAATGGATTTCATTTGCGATTCGCAACTAGTTGAAGCTTAAATTTCTTGTAGTTTCTTTTCCTTTCATTTCGCTTTGTGCTTCACATGAGCACGAGCTCAATGCGTTGAATTACAATAAATATGTGATAATGTTGCCACAGCGCAATGAACTCCCCCCCCCCCCCCCTCCCCTGCCCCGGCACACTTCACACTTCTCGCTTCTATTCACTGATATAATAGCGAGTATTTTCATTTTATTGGCCGTTAAGCTCAGCTCGTCGCTGTCTGTTGATGTTGTTGCTGTGTTTACTTCGCTGCTTTATGTGGCACTTGCAACTAATATGCAACTATTGCAAGCGTCCCTCTCTCTCTCTCTCTCTCTCTTTCTCCCCCGCTTGCGTCTGCACTTAACTTTCTTACACTTTGGCAGCTTAACTTTTGCCGCGTCCCTTTAGCCATTTTAATATTTGCATTATAAGCACTTTAAACCATTTAAACTTGCCCCCAAAGGCGGCCAGGATAATGCGCTTTCAGAAAAAAAATGAAAATACCAAACTGAAAAACTGGGGAAATGCAAATAAAAAAAAAAATCGGAAAAAGTTTACAACAAAAAAAATAACAAAAACAACAAACTGAAGCAAAACTCGAATTGCTTGGGCGAAAAAAAAATGCAATTTCCGCACAGACGCACACATTTTCCGGCCAACAAATACATATAGAAAAGCAAATAATAAAAAATATATATACTATATATAAAGAGATAAAGCGAACGAGGGGGAGGGCGAGCGACAGCAAACAAAAAAGCTTAAACTAAAATATAAAAAAAAAAAAAATATAATATAATTTTTGGTAGAGCAAGACAGCTAGGAAATAGAATAGTTAAGTTATGTATATGTACTATGAATATATTTAACTAAAAACAAATAAATAAAAATATGTAAAATAATAAATATAAATAAATACATCGCAATAAGCAAATCTATATATTTAATAAGATATATATGGATCATGATTGAATATATTTATATTTATATTATATACATTTATATATCTACATAGTAGTAGAAGAAAATTGTGAAAATCGTATTTGGCAAACGCATTAAACTTTCATTTTTCCGTCAAGCCAAGGATAAAGCGCCAGAGATAGCTCTAGATAGAGGGCGAAAGGGGAACAAGAGAGGGAGTGCAATGCAAAACTCCAAACGCCACACACACACACACACATTTTTATATGTAGTACGTGTGTGTGTGCAATGTTTGAAAATCAAAGCGAAAGTTGTGCTCGGCTTTTGTGTCCTGCTGCTGCTGCTGCACATCCTTTTGCCGTTCTCGCCTCGAAAAACTTTTGTCATGAATTGAGGCTTGGGAAATGTGCGAGAAAAACACATCAAAGCAATCAAAAAGTGACGCCAGAGCAATTGAAAACTTTTCGCATGAGCACAAAAAAAAAAAGAAAAAAATCTAAAAAAAATTATTATAGAAAATGCAAGCGCATCAATGCATTTGAATTGAGGGGGGGGGGGAGGTCTGCCAACAAGAAAAAAAGCAGTTTAAAATACCAATTGTCAAATGACATCCTAGCTGCGATTACCCCATTGTCCTTGCTTATGTTAATGGTTTTGTTTGCCATTGATGGCCGTTGGCCAAGAATTTGGCAGCGCCAAAAACTATGCAAAATGCTCATTGCTTGCACTCAAATAATGACTGTTATTTTCCATGTATGTGTGTGTGTGTGTTTTATATGCATATATATCTCGTCTTAATGTTCCTATTTTGCCAAAACTTGCGCACAAACTTAAATAATTTGCACATAAAATATAATTTAATGCTTGGCCCCGTTCCTATGCTAGAGCTTGGCCGAGAGGGGGCCCAGTTATGGCGGGGAGCAGTGGGGCGGGCGCTTGCTTTCCACAAAATGAGGTCAACTGCAGGCAGCGAGACGTTGCTGAATATGAAACGTTTTGGCATTTAGCTACGACTTGGCAGTGGCCAAAAGATGCCGAGTCAAAAAGAAGCCAAACATAATTTAAGGGTCAGCAAATTTGAATAGTGTTGCAGAGGGGTCCGTTACTGTAGCAGTGTTGTCGAGCGGAATGCCTCAAATAAATTGCAAGCACTGTTTAAGCTCTATATCTTTATTTTAGTTTAAATAAAATTAAATTAAATTTTAAATATTATATTATATTGCAGTTCTCAGGAGAGTTGTTTGAATTTTAATAATATTGTATTCAATTTTAGATATTATATTATATTTTAGTTCTCCTGAAAGCGATAAGCAAAATACTTGGTTCGACTTTGGGTTCATTATATTCTTTATTTATATTAACATTTCAGTTTAAATAAAATTAAATTAAATCTTAAATATTATATTATATTGCAGTTCTCAGGAGAGTTTTTTGAGTTTTAATAATATTGTATTCAATTTTAAATATTATATTATATTTTAGTTCTCCCGAAAGCGATAAGCAAAATACTTGGTTCGACTTTGGGTTCATTATTATGTAGGTATTAAAATTTATATTTTATGGAAAATCTCTTCTGTAAGCAATTGACTTCTCTTTTATATGTTTAGGATGTTGTCTCAGCATTTAAAAACATTTGCTCTTTTATCGTTTTCCAATGAAAACTTAACCTATAAAATTGTTCAAGAGTATTTTCTTTCCTGTTGCTCATTTGAGGCACCTTCCGAGACAATTCGAGCCCCCAATGCCGCACCTCATCAGAGCTTTGTTTTAGCTTGTCAATACTGGCAATTGAAGAAAAAGCTGAAAAGGCTACCCCCCCGCAAGAGGGGGAGGGTGGGGGCTGAATTCCTCACTTCCGCGTGTCGCTGCAGTTGCCAGCAGAAATACCAAAAAAAAAAAAAAAAAACAACATAAATGAAATGAAACCCCTCGCTTGTTATTGTTGTGATTGTTGTGTGGAGCACGTTGCACTCTTATGTGGGTGCTGCCCCTGCCGCACTTCCCTGCCCCCCGCCACCTCTCCACTGCCAGCGCTGCTCTTTTATTTGTCCTCTATTTTTTTTTGGGCAATTGCAATTTGAACTTTTGAGCGTAAACATTTTTGGTGCATTTGTTGTGGCTTCAAATGTATCTGTAACTTTGTTTTTTTTTTTGTTTGGTGTGTGCGCGTATCTAGAGCCACAGTTATATTTGTATCTGTGCATTCGTTTGTTGTCCCGTATTTAAATAGCAAATGATTAGCTTCAATTGGCTTCAATTGCGTCGAGCGTCTCGTGCATAGCCCAAATTGATAAATATATTTTTTTCTATTTACAAAAAAAAAAACCTAAAGAAAATATTTGTAGCTGCGACGAAACAGACAGACACACACACACACACACACATATACACACACACACGGGCAACGCACATTCATTTTGCATTCGATTTGAATTTTTATGAGAGCTTCTGAAGTGTTGGGCAAGTTAAATCATTTAGAAATTGTTGGAAAATTGCTGAAGATGCCAGTTCTTCCGCTTGGCCTCGTTATGACAAACACTGTGCGTGTGTGTGTATTTGCCTTAAGTGTGTGCACACATATGTAATCGCATGGATTTCGAGTGCCATTCAAACGCTCAAAGCCCAAATTCTCTAATCAAATTCCCCACTAAGACCATGGCTAAATTGCATTGGCCTCCAATTTAGTTCTGGCACACTTCCGAACAGCTTTATTAATAATCTATCATAATCTGCAATAGCTTTGCTCGCATTTGAATAATTCTATTTGGCTTAAGGCTTTGTGCATCTTTGAAAACCTGAGAGCTAACAGGCAGATAGTTTGCCCAGACTTGGAGTGAACCTTCCCAACCAGCAATCGATGCCGTATTTCTTTGTTCCCTGACTGTTCCGGTTCCAGTCCATCCCCAGCTGAACGTCTCTTTGCGCCTTTTAATATCTTGTCATTTAATGCGCTTAATTGAACAACTCGTCGCAGTTTTTTTTTTTTTTTTTTTTTTGGGCCCGTGGGCGCATCAGACAAGTTGGCGGCGCGCCCAAAAAAGAAACTACAATAAATAAATAAACGAAAAAACGGCAGCTCCTGCTGTTTCCTGTAGCCGTAACCAAATCAACGATTCTTTTTCCATACACTTGCGTTGGGTATTATGAATTTGCGCTGCAGTATGTAACAGTTTTACATGTGTAAATGTTGCAATACCAATAATAAAATTAAATATTAAAATTAGGTTTTAAAAAAAATTAAAATAAATAAAATAGTTTCAGAAAAAATTTAAAGTAACTAAAGCAAATCATAAAAAAAAAAATTAAAGCGAACTTTAGAAACTTACTTTCTTTTCTATATAAAAGTAAAATCTTTGTTTGAATTTAATAAAATAATTTAATAAATAATAAAAGCCAAAGAATATAATAAATAGCTAGACTAGTTAAAGCAAGAGAAATAGAAATGTGCACAATGTGTGCTAGGGTATTTCGCCTACGGCTTTCCAAATTGAACTGTTCCATCTTCTGCACTTTTATTGGTAATGTTTTTCATATTTTGCACGTATCCGCGAAATGTTTCTTAATGATTTTAAGCATTAAATTTGTGCAACGTCGCATGTCCATGACCTTTGTGTGCGGTGTGTGCTATGAAGGGTAGCAGGCACCCACAACACAGCATTACGCACACACGCACACACGCACACACGCACACACACTCTGGCACAGTTGTCGACTGCGCTCTGCAGCTGCAAATTAAAAGTTAAACGTTGCGTGCTGCGCCTGTTTATCTTACGGATGCGCCCTGGGATGCATCACTCACTCAACTCGAGCGTAGCATTTAACTCATTCGTATAAAAGATACACACACACACACTCGCACACGCACTGTGCAAACAAACAAAACTGACGGCGGCTTCTGCCATTCATGATGTTGCACTCGATTAAAAATGTGCTCGTATCTCTGCCTGCCTCTCACTCTCGCTCTCTCTCTCTCTCTCTCTCTCCCTTTCTCACTGGCTACCTTTCTCTGTTGCTCAGGCAGCCAAATGCTGTTGTGGATGCTGCGGCTGCTTCTGTTTCTGGTTGTTGTTGTCGCTTCTGTTGCAGGAAGTGCTCATCTTCATTTACTTTGTTGCCCCAAGTTGCCTCTTGACGTCGCCAGAGACCTGCACTGCCTTTCAGATTATTGCCAATTTACATCTCTCTCTCTCTCTCTCGCTCGCCCTCTCTCGCTCTCTCTCTCTGTCTGTCTGCCGCACTCTGTTTGCTAATTAAATATCTATGAATGGCGGTTTTCCAATTGCTGCGCCGCAACACACAGTTGACAATTTGAGCAGCTTCTTCAACTTTTACTTCTACTTCGGCGTCGTCGTTTTCTTCTCCTTGTTTGTTTATTTATTTTGCGTTCCTCTCGCTCGCACGCATCTGCCCCATCTAGCTGTCTCTTGCTGCTGTGTGTATTTTATTTTAATTTAGCTTCTTCAAATTGGCACAGGAAATTGCTTTAATTTTCATTGAGTGCTCTTCGGCTTCAACCCGAATTGCCAATTGCTCTGCTTGTTGTTGTTGCCTGCCTGCCTGCCTGCCTGCCTGCTGATATTTATGCGCGCGTGCCGCGCCTGCCACACACACACACACACACACACACACTCTAGACGACACGGCCAGGCCACAGCACACCCACTCTACGCATAAAAACACTTAAGCGATTTTCATTAATATGCGTGGAGCAACAACAACAACAACAACAACAACAACAAGGACAACCACAAAAGACATTACAAGATATTTGCGTGCAGTTTTTGGCATAGCGGGTGGTTTTAGGCATATGGAAAAGGGGGGGGTGGGGGGCTTAATTACATTGCGGCAAGTTGTTTTCCACAATCGATTCAATTCAATTCGAGTGCTTGTCAAACTTGTCTTCCGACAGACTAGCCAAGCAAAAATATAATTGAATCAAACTAAAACAATAGACAAATTTACTGTTGCAGCAACGCCTATAAAAAAGCCTTGTTTAAATCTTAAATCAGTCACAATTTAACTATGCTTTTTACGACTTGGCTGATTACCCATAAGAAATTCAAGCGATCCATCAATCAATCAATCAATTATCTGAACACGCAATCTATCAGCCAATTCATCAGGCAGCTTAGTCAAACTTCCAAAAATAGATATTGTTCAATTTCTATTAGTTAAATCGAAAATCGAAAAATGAGTTATTTAAACAACCAATTAATTTCTTATTATAGAAAGCATGAAAAATCAAATTTCTTTTTATACCATTATAATTTATTATTTATTTATATTTAAATTTTTTGTAATATATTGAGAAGCAAAGTGTGCTTGAAATGTAAAAATTTCTTACAAATTATCCAAAATGAGGTTTTCTAATATTTTATTACCCCGTTTTATTTGGCTAATTAAATCAAACACAGGGCATTAGGTGAAAGCTCGCATAGACCACAAATAGAGCATGCCCGACGCACCCCTCAAATTCCCGCTGCTTGAACGCCTGTTAAAACAAATATCAGAATGAAACGAAGAACAACGAGAACTGGGCCGCGGTATTAAAATCCAATGAAATGTCAGGAGAGAGGCTAAAGCTAAAGCCAATTGGCGGTAGCTACAAAACGCCTGGGGGGAGTGGCGCGGGGGTGGGGGATAGTTCAGGCAGTCGTCACCTCTGCGCACCCACTCGAGAGAATCAAAAGAACACACACTTTGAAGGGGCCAACACTTGAGCGCATTTCCCAGGCGCTTTGCATCCGCAACGCTTTGATCTATGCGCAAAAAACAAGAAAGAAAGAAAGAAAAAAAAAAAAACAAATAGGCGGCAACTAAATGAAAAGCAAAAGCCAATGCTGGGAGGCTCATTTGACAAAGGGTGCGGGGTGGGTATTTAGGGAGGGTGGGGGTAGGCGCAAAGCCGTTTTACTTAAGAATTCGCACAAAAATGTTTGTTTTTCGTTTTTTGTTATTTTTATTTTTAGTTTTATTTTTTTGTTCGATGCCATCGATTGATTGGCAACTGGTCAGCGGCGCATTCATTGGCCAAAAACCGAACCAAAGCCGAAAAGCCGCAAAACTCAAACCAAAAAACGAAAATAAGCAAAAAAGTGCGAAGCCAAAGAATCAGCCAAACGGAAAGCACGCAAATAGCCCAACAACAACAAGAACAAGAGCTTTACGTGGGACGGGGGGCGTGGCGGCCATTTTTGCTATTTTTATTTAATTTTTTGGCCATTCTCTGAAGCTAGCATAGCTCAAAGCAAAGCTAAAGCTGCGGCTGCAGCTAAGAGATACAGCCATTGGCATACACACAGCTACAGATACGAATACACAGCTGCAGATACATTTTTATTGCGTCGCCTAGAATTGCTCCCCAGGGCATTTTGGGAGGCGCTGCTTAGTGCGTTCCAATGGATACACTTCGATTTGCTAGATTTGACAACGCGCAAAGTGTGTGTGCGTGTGTAACTTTGAGTGTGCTTTTGTGTCTGTATCTGTGTATCTGTAGCTGAATTTGAATTTGTATGCGCATCTGCCTTTTGACTAATGATCAACGGTTGAAAGTGTGACCCAACTTTTGGCCCATTTGCCAGATACGATTTTTGGCCCAAGCAATTTATTAGAAATCATATATCAAAGGCAACTTCTCCCCCGCCCCCCCGCCCATGCCCCGCCTCCAGCTCGCATTGCTCTCTCAAAGTTTTCGTTTTTGTTGGCATATTTGTCAGTGTGGCATTACTAATTGGTGATTACGAGCGGAAGTCGACAAAATATTTCACTTCATTTGCTTTTATTTATATATTTTGGTAAACGCAACAAAAACAAAAACCACAAAAAAGATATAAAAATCCAAAAAGAAAAAAAAAAAAAACGAAACTTGGTAGAAAAGTTGCGGCGGAAATTCAAATGGCTAAATTTAAATCGCAGCAAAGGCGAGCGAATGAGTTGCGGCTCTGGATCTGTATCTGCATCTGTATCTTTGAGTTGCGGCTGTATCTGTATCTCTTACGCTGTATCTGTATCTCTTAGCTCTTGGCGTTTGTTTCGTATGGCTGCTTTTCATCAATGGACTTGAGTAGCTGGCGCTGTGCCAATTATTGTTGCAGTTGTCACGTTGTCGTTGCAACGCCAGCCAGTTTGTCATTTTGGCCTGTCAGCTTGGTGTGCCTTGTGCCAGCTCCAAGCTAACCCCCCTACGTCCCCCCCCCCACTCTCTGCCTCTTTTCAGGCAGCCAATTTGCATGTGTGTACAAATTTTCATTCATTGCCAGGCAAAATGCAAATAAAATACTTAAACGCAAGCCCAAATAGAAATTTCAATGGGCGTGTGTGCACAACATATGCATGTGTGTGTGTGTGTGTGTGTGTGTGTGTGGATTATATTGATATAAGCATGTGCTGGCAAACGCTCGTGCACAACTCAAAGCTTTGTTGACTGAGATTTGCGCTAGAGTTCAATAACTTGACGAAAGATTTCATTTTAGAATAAATTTAAATGTTCCATAAAAATACCACATAAAACTGGCGAGCATGCAAAACATGAAAGGATATTTACATTACCTATTTTTTTTTCTCGATTATTCAAGTATTTTTTTCCATTCAAATATCACGAATTATGTGAGCAAGAAAACAAGAATATTTGCGAAAATTTACAAACTATGTTTTATATACATTGCAGTTATTTTTAATACTTAAAAGTAATACCAACTTATATACATATGTGTATATGTCTTTTGTAATACAGGAGATATAATTTAATAATCGACTGTATTACATAATGTTGGACTAAAAAGTTTTTTTTATGAAGCTGGTTTTTTTTTTGCTGTCCAAAAGCCTTAAAAGAAATGTAATATTTGACCAACTTTGGCCCAGTTAGTTGCCTACGAACTTTAGCCAAGCAAAAGAAAAGAACACACAAAAAAATATTACAAAGGGAAGGAGAAGCAGTGGTAGAAGCATAAGAAGAAGAAGAAGCAACGTTGCTGCCACACTTATTAGAATGCATTTGCTAATGAAGAGGCAACGTTGTCTGCGGCTGCTGCTCTTTTGTCGTGCCATCAAATTTTCAACAGCAATCCGAGAAATGGATATGAAGAGTGGAACGGCGCGAGGGGAGGAGGGGGGAGGGGGGAGGGGGGTAGGGGGTATGGGGTAGGCCCTAGACAAGTGCAATGGCCGCCTAATTGCGCTGGCAAGTGCCACACGAGCGCAGCAGCCGAACATGCCAATCAACACCCGTGGCAGCTGTTTGGCTGTGGGGGCGGGGGCATGTCTTTGCCTGTGTGCGCCTGTGTGTGTGTGTGTGAGGGTTGCGCGGGGTTGCGCTCGCTATGAAGCAAAGCACTTTGTTTGTAATAGTTTTCTGTTTTTTTTTTTTTTTTTCGTTGTGAAAAGTTGTTTTATTTGCCATGCAGCTCATTTTATGAGCAGAGCACAAGTTTTGGGCCTGTGTTTTTAATAATTCTCGGGGTTTTCTTTTTCTTTTTTTTTTTTTTTTATATTTATTTTGCCCCATTTTTAATGGGTCTGGTTCTGGTTCTGGTTCGGGGTCGGGTGCACTGTGCGCTGATAATTATTATGGTGCTCTTGACGCCTTTATTATGTGTAAAACGGTTTGCAGCCCGCGTCGCGCTGATGGATGTGCCAATAAACCCCAACTATACGACTAAAGTAGCGCACATAACCAATACCCATATAAAAGTTGAAGGAAAGAAGCTGATGGCAAATATGTAGAGACAGATCGAAAAGAGAGCCCACTTGACTTTTTATTTGCTCACTCTAAGATTGTATTCTTTTACTTTTACTTTTTACCTTGATCTTAAAAGAACAGCATCATCTTCAGGCTATAGTCAATTTATGTTTTATACTAAATTGAAACTATCTAACTATCTATCTAATATAATAAGATATATATAAAGCAATTATTTTATAGGTCTTTTCGGTGCACTAATTTGACAGCTTTTACAAGACAGTATTTCCAAGAATACGCATATAAACTAGCTTATACACACTGAAAAAAAAAACCAAAATATAAATAAAACTTTTGCAAAATCTTTTCAGTGAAGAATTTTTTTAACTTGGAAACAAAATTCTTATTTCTTACTTCATATAAAAAACCTTAAAGGTTATTTTTTTAAATTATAAAAATGTTTACAATCAGTATTTTGTAGTATTTTTAAGATATAGAAGGGGGGTTTTCTCTGAGTGTACATACATCAATATGTAGTTTTGGATCCCCCCAGCTGCCTTGGGCACTCGTGTATTTCCAAACTGCGCTCATTTGGCATGCAAATGTGTGGCATGGAGCTTATCGTGCGGTCTTATCTTCAGCTTGGGGCATGCCCCAATGCTTGCTATCCAAGCTGATCTGCCTACGTTTAGTGTGTATGTGTGTGTGTGTGTGTGTGTGTTTGCCTCATTTGAAATGCAAAACCTTTGACAATCTCTCCAGCTGATAAGCTGATCAAAGCTGCTGCAGTTTTATTTCTTCTATGTTTGGGTATTTTTTTTTGTCTTGTTTGTTTCTTTTTTTTTTAACACCTCTCGAAACTCGGGCAGACGTTAACGAGCCACTCGAACTAACCTCTAAGGCGACACACGATACTCGAGGTTACTCCTAGATACTCTTCCCAGCTTAAGCAGCGTCTTGGCGTTGTGTGTGGCTCGAGGTTTTTCTTGTTCTTCTTCTAGGCGGTCGCCCGTTGATCTTTGTGTGCTTTTTTTCAGTTTTTTTGTTTTTGTTTTTGTTTTTTTTGTTTTTTTTTTTTTGGGGGGCTTAACATTTCGGGCAAATGGCTTGTTACAGGCCGCTGAAGCGCAACGTTACTTTCTGCCCCCGCCCCTTGCCCGCTTTTCCCCATTTTCCCGATATTCCCTTTAACGCTCTTTTGGTGACTGCTGAAGCGACAAATGTGTCTGCGATTTGTGTGGGGGCGAATTCTCTTGTCATTGTGATTGTCGGATTGAAAAGGTTGTTTTTTTTTTTCTTTTTTCTTAACTTCTTTTGTGGCATGACACGATCACATTTGGTGTGGGCCGAGCAGATGCAACCATGTTGCAAGTATCTGCGTTTTTTTTTTGTTTCTCTGTTTTTCGGTTTCACCGTTTCTTGTTATATTTTAACAAGCTGTCGAGACATTTGATGGTCCCGCGAGTCTGTGCGTGGCAATCAAAGCAATCAACTCATCAAATCGCCTATCGATTTCATGACCAACTGCACATTCAACTAAGCATTGAACATAAAATGAACCATAAAACGACTATGAAATTAAGCCAAATTTAAGATGTGCCCCATGTGCAGCTAAAGCAACAATTTCTATGCAAATTTCATGGGAATGGGTTCAGTTCAGCGGGAATAGCATTAATACAAAAATTATGCTTTGAAATGCAGTCAATGGAGCCTATTGATACTTCTAAGCTGACAGAACGACACCTAGTTCTACATAAAGAGTTAATCAAACGATTAATCAATTGATTTAAAAAAACTAGTCTGTTGTTCAATAAAACCATTTAAAAAGCTCTCAAGTAGATAAATTAAAGATAAACTAGTTAAATAATTAAACATGGAGAAGCAAAAGATGTAGAAATTAAAATAAAAAAATATATACATATGGTACAAATATTAAAGTATATATATGCATATATCGTTAACTATTACAGAAATTTCTTTATCGATCAAATAGCACAAAACCAGTTGGGAATTTGTATCGATAACTATTTTGTATATCGATCTTATCTACATAAAAGCCAATAAAAAATGATGCAGCAAATATCTTTACATTAAAAATTTCTATTAAAACGAAACTGAAATGTCCAGGCTAGCTAAAAAACTTATTCAAAGCTTCAAAAATTTGTATGGCAGCTCTTAAATTCCCCTTAAATTCCAGGCTAGGGCTGCTGCCACGCCTCTTAGTTGGAAAAGCATTTGCGGTATCTGTTTTTCTCAGGATTACACGGCGCCTCATAATGTGTGTCCTTTTCAGAAATTGTTCGAATGTTTTGATAAAACAACTTTTTTCACTTAGCGCTGCTTAAACAACAATAAGAGAAAATGTGGGCGGTTGGGCGGGTGGGTGTGGCTGTGGGTTTGCCTGCGCTTTGCTTTATTAGCTCAACTTTTCTGCTTTGTATTTTTTTTTTTTTTTTTTTGCTTTTTGTTTAATGTCAAAGATACAGAGATACATTTTGGGCGACTCGCTTATGGTTGTTGGTTTTTACGAGTTGTGTGTTTGTTGTATGTCTTGTTGTTGTTACTGTTGTTGTTGTTGTTGTTGTTGTTGTTCTTGTTGTTGCTGTTGCTGATAGCAATCAAGAGTCGCTGTCTAGCCTTGGACCTGGACCAAAGTAATATCTGTGGCCTGCGCCTTGGCTGACATTTTGTACATAGAAGTCGAAGCTGTTGCTGCCGCTTCCACTTCTTCTTCTTCTGCCACTGTGTGTGTGTGTGTGTGTGTGTGTGTGTGTGTGTGTGTGTGTGTGTCATTTGCTATTAGCATGCGCCGTGTTAATGCTTTTCATCTTGCAGATACGCTTTTTTCGTAGCTGCTGCCAGCCGAAGTATCTTTGTATCTGCAACTCACTTGTGTGTGTGTGTGTGTGTGTATCTTTTTTGTTGCCCTCGCACAATTCCTGCAGCATTGTCGACTTATTTCATTTTCAGTTTCATTAAATAACAAATTGCTCTTTTGTCATATGTGTGTGTGTGTGTGTGTGTGTGTGTGTGTGTGTGCGCTTAACTTTTTATTATGCTGCGCGTACTTTACTCTCTTTCTTTATTATGTTCCACCTTTGTAATTGGTATTAATATTTTATCATGGATAATGTAACGCATGGAAGCAGGCATTTTTAAGCTTCAAAAGTTGATTGAAGCTGTTATTCTTGATCCACCTGTATTTCACTCCATCGATAGTTATGGACTGGATAAACACATCATTATATAATATAGCTATTGTAAAAACTATATATTGGAACTGACATTCAGAAAAATTTAATTTGTCTCAGCCGAAAATTAAATATTTTATAAATAATATTATTTTTCAATAATATGTAACACATTGGTCTGCTATTTGTGGTAAAAATCATGTTCTTTATGGAATATTGCTTTATTATACTTTCGCCACACTCAGAACTTTTTTAAGTGCTTCTACAAATTTTGCCCAAGGGTATTTAATATTCGGCTAAATGTAGTTAACAGTTTTTGCTTGTACTTTTTATTAAACTTGTGCTCTGTTTTGGCTGTAATAAAACATAGCAAGAAGCAGACGATGTTTGCCTCTCTCTCTCCTCAACTTTCCCTCCGTTACCCTCTCTCGGGCGCATTTCGCACGCCCTTTCACAGTTTTGATGCTTTCAATAAATATTAACATTTTTAGCTACATCATCCCACCCTTGCATACAAGAAGAAGAACTTGAACTCCCCTTTGTGCTCGCAGCTTTTGCCGTTTTTGCTCTTATCAAGCTTTATTGTTGTTGTTGTTGTCGTTGTTGTTGTTATTTTTAGTTAGTAGTCACCATTTTTCATATTTATGAAATGCCTTCAAAGATTTTAATCTCATAGCAGAGTGCCGGAGTTCAACCCCCCCGAACCCCTCAACCCAACTCACACCACCCAAAAAGTATCTCATAACTGCGGGCGGCCCTTTGTAAGAACCGTTAAATTCTTTTTCGCATGCTGCTTAGCTCACATACGGCTGTGTGTGTGTGTGTGTGGGTGGGTGTGTGTCTAGCTCTGATAACTTATCGTTGCGCTTCAACCTGTTTGAAACAGTCACAAATGCTAACTTTGACTTTTGACAAGACGTTTCCTCTTGAAATCTGGCATCGTTCTTTTCTCGAAGGGGTTTTGAGTTTTGTTTTTGTGCTTTTCCAGCGAATTAGACGTAAAATTTGTATTTTTATGTCATTTATGGCGGCCTCTCGGGGCTTCACTGGGATGAAATAATTTGCGGCTTTCACATTAATTCACCCAAATCTATGACGAAGACAACATCTTTTTCGGTCCTTAACATTATGTAAATTCCCAAAAGGCATTTCTCATCTTGATGTTTATTTTATTGTGAATTTTGTTTTACTGTGTTTGCAATTCTCTTTAAAGTTCAACAAAATATTCATAATAAAAGTTAAAGTATTTATTTATGCTCAAAAATAAATTTTACTCTCTGTTCTAAAACTTTTAAGAACCCTAATACCTTAAACGATTTGAATAAAATCTTAAACCCAGCTTCTTGATGGCAAAAGTTCCTTATACCTTTAATTTAACCACACCTAAAATGCTGACCACAAAATGTCGATAGATTTAGCCAAAATTGTTGGCATGGCTGGAATCTATAAACAACTTGAGAGTAGTTATGCTCAGAGTAAACATTTACAGACCGTACAAAACTCTTGGGAACAATAAAACTCCAAACGATTTAATCGAAATTTTCTAAGACTAATGCACAAAATACACTAAATTATGAGGAGGCCGCCCCCCAGAAATTGTTTGGCCCCCGGGCAAATTGTGGCATCAGTCAATCAGCAGTCGGTGCCGCTTTGCCACATGTGTCTGGCGGCGGGCAACTTGAGGGTTGCCGCTCTATAATTTCGGAGGTGTGAACACTTTTTCAGTGACATGTGCGAGCAAAAGCAACATCATTATGACAATCATCATTATGATCGGCGTCATTACGATACCGAAGCAGAACATGCGACAAGAACCCATAAATTTAAAAGCAATAAAACTTTCAAGACAAATAAATGCCACGAAGTAGATGAAGCATTCGCCATTGGAGAGAGAGAGAGAGAGAGAGAGAGAGAGAGAGAGAGGGAATCACTCTCACTATATGAGCTCCATATGCCATATAGAGGAGATGCCATGGACACAAAGAAAAACATAAAAAAAAAAGATCGCATAAATCTCGAGGCACGCAAAATATTTAAACAAAAACTGAAGAAGAAGAAGAGGCGAATGCAACTGCGAATTTCGAACCCGCAGCCAACTCTGATTCCCATTCTCATTCCGATGCGGAACGCGTGCGTGCGTGCGGCAGCCTGCGGTTATACTTAAGACCCCCCCCTTCCCCCTTCCCCCCTTCTCCTCCACCTTCTCTTTGTGCCCCTTTACACAATCGTGCCTCGTACCTTATGCAATGCCCCCCTCCTCCCGGAGGTTGTTTGTCTTTCTGACTGTGGCAAGACCTTGAAATGCGCTTGCATATGACAGGGGCGTTAATTTATGTGCAGTTCCAGGGCGGAAGAGGGCCGAAGGAGAGGGAGAGGGAGAGGGAGAGCGAAAGGGATCTTGTAATGAACGCCATGTGCAAGGCCTCGCCGCATTCCGTACTCTCGGCCATGCAGTCAGCCAAGTGATTGTTATCTCGAGATATCAATTTAATCTCATGTCAGCCATTTACAAGTTCTCATTTATTGCATTTCCAAATGTTGAAAACTCAATGGAGTAATTGTTCCTTAACATCTTGTTTAATTTCAAGCAGCTCGAAAAGAGAAACTTTGTTTTGTACTGCATTAAAATTGACGTGAACTTTGCTTTTGTTTACATTTGTTCTAATAATAATATTAATTATTGTCAATATCAATATTTATAGTATATAAAACTATTTTTGACCTGTTACGGGTAAAAATCCTGTATAGACAAATATTTACCGAGTGTACAATCGATTATTTTTCGACAATTTTTGCAGGTTTTACTGTTTGTTTAGTTTGCTTAAATTTAGAAATTGCACAGCACATGAAAACGTTAAATGCACTTCATATTATTTATCTTATGCGATCTGCCGATTATTTCAAATAGTTTATTATTGCTTCGATGGAATGTGTTTATATATTTGAAAGTTATATAAGCGGTCTATTTCAAGACGTTTATATAGTTAGGTTGTGATTTGTAGACAAATTTTAAACATTTCCACAGTTCAGATATTAACTGATATTTTCCTTTGTTTATATACGATCTGCAGATACTCCCTACTTTAAGTAGGGAAATTGATTACATATAATCTTAAGATCATTTCCAAATTGTTAAAGTAGGGAAGATGCGATCAGTTCAGATATGAGCTGATGTACATTTTGAATATTTTTTTATATACTTCAGATACGATCTGTAGATCTTTTTCAAATATTTCATATATCATCTATAAATCTGTGTTGAATATTTCAAATAGTTCAGATACTAGTTCTAGTAGTTCATATAATAAAGATATGATCTGTTTATGTTATTCTTTTTAAATAATTTAGCCAAGACATGGTCTGTAGATGAACTTGAAATAGTCCAAATAATTCCGATACGATCTGTAGATTTATCTGGCACAATTCGAGGAACACATTTTATATTATTGCCACAGCGCCAACAGGTTCTGTTGATATTCAAATCACACTTTTCTCCCAACTTGGTCTGGCCAATTAGCTGCCCTCAAGTCAATGCAGCTGCAGCGGGGAACTCCCCCCGCCCCCCCCCCCCACCTTCTCTTCTCGCTCTCTTTCTATCTCTCTCACAGAATGAACTTCGACGACACTTTCGTTGGAATAGTTCACAGTTTGTTGTTGTTTTTATTGTTTGCTGTTGTTGTTGTTGTTGTTGTTGCCCGGGGCCGTTAGGCGTCTGCTGCTGCTGGTTTAATTGTTGTCGTGGCTGTTATTCTTGTTGTTGTTGTTGCTGTTGTTTATCTGGCATAACATAAAACAGAAAATGAAAAACCAAATAAACGCTAATTGGAAAAACATATTTTATATGAACTGAACGCACGGAGGGGCCGCCAAGATCTTCCAGCCTCAGCCGCAGTTGCAGAGCGCCGCCGCACGCACTTCCCACTCATAAAAACTGAAAACATTTTTCCGAAAAATGTTTGCCACGCCCCGTGCCCCCCCCCCCTCCCCCTCCAGTGCGCCTCTGAAAGCAATAACAAGCAGACGGCTCAAGAAATAAAATCCACACATAAAAATGTTTTTGGGTAACCCTTCGGTTTGTCTTGCCGGGCGCGACTGGTGGGGGGATGGGGGAGGGGGAGGGGGAGCATGGCGTGTGGGGGATCGCAAGCAGCTGAGAAGTGGGGCGTTTATGTCTGTGGGGGGAGGCGGGGCTGCTTGGGGGCCCGCTTATGTTGTCAAATGAAATGCCGTGTTGCCCATGATGATTATTTTTGACATTTGTGGCAAATGTGCGGCAAGAGAATCTGTTGTGGCCCCAACCTCAGCCAGCCCCTTCCCCCGACCTTAACAACATTTTATTTATAAACAATCAGCATTTGAACGCCTTTTAATTGTTTTATTTTCGTGAATGTTCATAAATATTTTACAAAAAATCAAATTTTAATTGCAATTTTCTGCTGCTGGCATTTGCTACAGCAGCGTGTGGGTAGGGGTAGGGGCAGGGGGGGGGGTGGGAGGGGGGTTGCAGTCAGCAGGGACTCACTGGCCGCCACGAGTAGCCGCTGAAAACCCGTTTCGGGCTGCAGCTAAAACTGGCTTGGCCAAAATATAAGAAGAGGCAGCAACAGCAGCAGGAATAACCAAGCCAGAACTTGGCAGCTGGGAATTTGGGACTGTGCGATACCCTGTGGGCGTGGCAAAAGTATTTTTGACCTTTCAAGCAAATCAGAAGTTAATCAAAATGGATTACTAAAGCCTTGTGATTGAACTGTAGAATTCAAAACATAAGACTTAAACATTAAAATTTTTTTATTTTATTTTTTGTGATAAGGAATGTATTTGAACATTGCATCGGAAACTCTGAAAATAAAAATGTATAAGCTGTGGGATTTTAGGATTCCAAGAGCCTTTCCAATTCCAAATTCTTTAATACGTTGAAGCCTAAGGAATAAATATTCCCCGGTACTTCTGCTAATAAATTTGGTTGCTTATCGAATTCTAAAGTTGTGAGTTTCTATTTAAATATTTTTTGTGCACTAAGTTAAAAA
Source organism: Drosophila sordidula (assembly GCA_035047465.1). Classification (NCBI taxonomy): domain Eukaryota; kingdom Metazoa; phylum Arthropoda; class Insecta; order Diptera; family Drosophilidae; genus Drosophila; species Drosophila sordidula. The sequence goes on along the minus strand of JAWNPQ010000136.1, from coordinate 9,745,324 downwards.
TACTCAGCAAAGAAAACAAATTTAAATTTCTAGCACAGGCACCAATATGCCCTTTTGGCCTCTCGACTACAGGGTAATGATGAAAACATAAACCTGCTTCGAACTCGTTTGGTAGCATTTGGCCACAATTTTTTTTATGCTGTTGCGCTTTGCTGTTGTTGTTGTTGTTTCCTTCGTTTTTTGGAGGCGGGGGGCGTCAACATGATTTGCACTACAAAACAAAATTTAAGGAGCAGCTCAGCAACAAACGCTCCAGCATCAGCCGGCTCCCCTTGCGGCTCCCCCCGCAACTCCTCCCTTTGCCGGCTGGAAGCATGCCTTCTTTTCGCGCTGCATTTTTTGCGTAGGCTGCCGCGCTGAGTGCAGCGAACTGGTAGCCAGCGCAGGCAGAGATTAATGACAGCTTGCGGAGCAGGGGCGGGCCGAATGGGAGTGGGAATGGCACTGGGAATGGGAATGGGAATGGGAATGGGAATGGGAATGGGAATGGGAATGGGAATGGGAATGGGAATGGGAACGGGAACGGGATTGGGGCCGCGGGTCCCGGGTGGCATGCTCATGACTGGCTTAGAAGAGTTAGCCAAGTTAAGACGCAGCCAGCGTTTCGTGTTTGTAGCCACTAAATCTTGAGATATGCCTGGGCCCCAAAAACAACAGGACAGGAACTGCACAGAGGCAGCTCGAGATGTCAGTTTTAGTTCAGTCGAAAGTCGAAGACAAGCCAGCCGCAAAGAAAGAAGCCGAGCAGCGGGCTGAGAGCTCACATAAAGCTATTCAAGCTTCAACATGAAATATAATCAAAACTGCTTAAATTTCTATAGATCAAATCGTGAAAGCAAAAGTAAAATTCAAGAAAGAAACTTGAATTCCTTTCATTAAATATTTTTCTAATATTTAAAAAGTCTTTTGTTTGTTTAGTTTGGTTTTTTAGTTAAAAATTTAAATTCTTTTTTTTTTAAATTCTTTTTTTCTATAGATCGAATCGTGAAAGCAAAAGTAAAATTCAAGAAAGAAACTTGAATTCCTTTCATTAAATATTTTTCTAATATTTAAAGTCTTTTGTTTGTTTGGTTTGGTTTTTTAGTTAAAAATTGAAATTCTTTTTAAATTACATTTTTTATTTTTAGTTATTTTTTATAGTAACTGATAGGATCTTAACTGTCAACAGAAAAAGGGCTATAAATATGCAAGACAACCTAAAAGACTAAAAGCAATTGTTTTTAGTTTATTTATTAAGAAAATCTTCACATATTTTAGCCCTATCAATTATCATGTTATGCTGAAATTGTTAAATATTTCGACAGCTGGTAATTAGCCTGTTGAATTCTTGGAGTGTTTTAACCGAAGAAGATGCCAAAATATCAATTCATGTAATTCCTTTTAACACTTGTCAATAAATTCATAATTTTCGACTTTTTTGCGAGCAGCTGGCGAAGATATTGCAGTGACAGCTCGTGGCGGAGCAATTAAATGATTGCCAGACGGACATATCTGTCTTTTTGCCTTTTTTCACATTTTCCTCTTTTGTTGTCTTTGCTGCGTGTTGAAATATTTCTGAGCGATTGTAAGAATTGTGAGCAAACAAATCGACGCTAAGTTGATTTTTTTTTTATTTATTATTTTTTTTTTTTGGTTCCTTAATGAACGTGAAATTGTTTTCATTTCTGAGCAAATGCTGAAGTTGATGAAGCGACATGCTGAGAGAGCGCAGTACAAAAAAAAAAGAAAAAGATACAAATGTATCTTGTATCTGTTAGCTAGCTATCTTTAAGCTGTTATTGAATGGGTGGCAAGTAGTTCGCGATTATTGCAAGCTCATCGCAAGTGTGTTTGCTGTGTGTGTGTGCCGTTTGTTAATTAATGTGCCACGCCCACACGGACAGTGCGACGCCCCGGCAGCGCCCGCTGTGATTATGATTAATGGAAAATTAGCTGCATAGCTGCGTTCGATAGCTGCGCAATTGGCCAGCTCTTGCGGTCTCCAATTGTGGCTGTGTTTGTATCTTGTGAATGTATCTCGCAATGTATCCGTATCTGTATCTGTAGCTTGCGGTTCGCTTGAGGTGTCGCACACCAGCTACTTGGCCTGTCGGCCAGCGGCTTCACGCCACGTTTTGTAATTCAATTTTTCTGCCATCTCATAAATTTAATTTGAAATGAAAATCCTCTAGATATGCTCGACGCCGATTCGAATGTATCTTGCAGATACACTCGCACACACACTCACAAGCTTTTTCGACCACAATAACGGATTACATTTGAAATTGTTTGGCATTGGCTTTCGTTACGTCTGGCCACAAATATTCCCCCTCCCCCCCACCACTTCCCCCTCTCTCCAACGGGCTTCATCCTTTTGCTGCGCCTGTCGATCCCCTTTCTGCTTCTATTTTTTTTTTTCGATATTACACGATGACTTTGAATATTTGTTGTTGTTGTTGTACATCATGGGTGGGATTTTGTGATTAGAGAGATACAAGCGGCAGATACACAACAACAACAACAACAACAGCTCGCAGGCTGGCTGGCAGGCAGGCCCAAAGCCAGCAGCAACAGCAGCCAGAAAGCAAGTGTAACAAATATGTTGGGCATTGGGATACGTACGAGACGCTAACTGCGGATACAGATACAGCTAGAGTAACAGATACAGATACAGATACGAGTACGGCAATAGCTATAGCTGAAGATACAGCTGCAGCTATGGCTATAGATACAGATACAAATACGGGTCTACACTTATTTTGATTGTTTGCGAGCCGAAGGCGCAGGTGGGTGTATTGAAGGGGGCGTGGCACAAACACAGATACTGTGCACAGCAAATTTTATGCGTCCATTTGCTGCGGATTTAGTTTATTTTCTTGTTGTTGTTTTTTTTTCTTTCTATATATTTTCTGTTCTGAACGTTTTGGGGGAAGGCGAAAAGATGATTTCGAGTTGAGCTGCTTTTGAGCCCAAAAATTAAAATCGATACTCAAAATTATTTCACATTCCGCAAAATAGCCGGAAATAAGTGTGTGTCTGCCTGCCAGCCTCTGAGTGTGTGTGTGTGTGAAGTTTGTAGTTTGTGGCAGCATTTGGCAAAGTGGCAGATTATCTGCTTGGGAGTCTGCACTTGCACATAAGGTATTTCAATTCTTTGGAATTTCCAGCTGAACGAGCTGCGTTAATTGATAAATTTTTCTTCGATGAAATTTTCGTAACTATGCAAACAGATTCGTTGCAATGTGAGCTGCAATCTGAGGCTGTTGTGATTGTGAACCGATTCGAAATGTGGCTCAAAGTTATAACTCCAAAAGTCAATGACGGTATTGAGCTGAAATTCGACTTGTGTTATTTGATAAGAACTTTTGTGTTCACATATCTGACTATTTCCGCTCTTACAAATGTTCATTTTTTGTTTGCTGGCTTATTGGAACTAGTAAAGTGTTCAAATGAGCAAGGAAAATTAGAAATAAATTGTGAAAATATTTTATATATTATTTTGGCTTATTATTTTAGCTTTAAAAGTGAAGTTGAAAATGAATATGAGAATTATTAGTTACATTTAAAACAAAATTCGAATTGGATGGTGCTTTCAGTCTTTTGAACCGGTTCAAGGATGGTTCAGGCTAACATCTTACAGGCTAAATAGTTGTTTATTTTTGTATGTTTATTTGAAATATATAAAATGACAAATAAATGAACTATGAAATAAATTCATTCATTCCATTTATTCAATAATCGCTTGATATTTACAACATTTTGAGAGAGCTAAAAATGGTTTTTAGATATATGTAAAGTGTTCGTAGAAACGGAAGCTATTTGATTTATTATTTATTGGGTATCAAGGTAAGAATAAGAGTTAACAGGTGAACGCACTTAAAGTTACGTGTAAAAATCCAACGATAAAATTGTCGCAAAGCTGTTTGCCGTGAAACGAGGAGCGTAAATGGAATTGAGTCACAAAGTTGCCAAATGTTTGACAGCTCTATTTAATGCTCCAACTATATATTATTTCTCTAATCCTTTTCCACAGGCCAATATCGGAAATAGCAACAGCAGCAACAACGACAAAGTAAACACTTTGTGGCAACAGAAAGTTCTCGTTGTTGCGGTTGTCATTGTTGTTGCAAGTGGTTGTCGCTGCCAAATAAAATATGTGAAGGCCATAAACAGGGCGTCGAGTGAGCGAGATAGCGCTAGTGCGTGTGTGCGTTCAAGAGAGAAAGAGCAAGAGAAAGTGAGATAGATTGAGAGACGCGCCGTGCAGGTAAATGAATATTTGCATTCAATTAAAAGTGCTGTCGGCGGCAACGTTGCCAGCGTTGCCACCCCGCATGCGCCGCCCAAGGGCCAACATTGCCAACGCCAGCCCCCTGGCCAGCGTGGTGCACATGGAGCTGTTTGGGGGCGCGCTCTGTGTACTGTGAACTGAGCACTGATAACGCATAATTTGCAACAGAACGAACGTGCAACACAACAGGCGTTGATTAATGAAATGCAAACGCGCAACGTGGCCAATAATAATTAATAATAATTACAGTAATCATAAAATCGCGCACAAGTGAAATTATCATTCAACAAAAAAAAAAAGAGTCAATATTTATTTTATGCAAATGCAAAAGCAAATAAATTGAAAAAAAAAAAAATACATAAGAAAGAGAGAGAGTGCGTGAACCACGAACCACAAAACGAACCACGAATCACATTCAATACGCACCGAAACGAACTCCACTGCAACCGTACGGTAATCGATAACACAATGACTATGAAATCGATGAAGTACTCCGATTGTGATACCATTATGGATGGCTATAATCCGGTGCCGCCACCTTTGCCGCGACGCGTGCCGCCAGTGCGTAATATTTATGCCGAGCCCTTTGCACACGAGCCGAACCATTCCAGCAGGTAAATATTGCCACTTATCGATAACGATAGCCCAGAAAGCAACCCCAACTGCTGACAATTTAGTTCATTTGTATGAAAACCTATTAAATTATTATATACTTAGTCGCATCAGAGTCAAGTGCGTTGGCGACTCAAGAAGTGAGCGAGAAACTTGAGTAAATCGTGGCCAACGACCAGGTGCATTTAGCTCTTGAACCACTTGGGAATTATAATAACAATGCGTACATTTGCATTCTACTTGAGCGCTGAAAGTCTTCGCATAAGCCGCGAGGGTTGCCATTAATGTTGCGCTTATCTCAAATTAGCCTGCATATTTAATTAAAATTTTAATATTACTTAAAATTAAGCAATTTTATATAGAATTTTTGTAGGTCTGTCTATAGATTATTATTATATCCATATTAAATTAATATTTTATATTCTGCTAGAAGAATTTTGTATGGTTTTCTTTTGATTACTTAAAACCTAAAGGCAACTCTCGCATAGTGTTGCCTCCCCCCCCCCCCCCACCCCTCTACTCCTGATCCGTAGCCCATGCAATCGGCTGCTGAGTTGCCAAGTTGCATATTAAAAGAGAAGCGTTCCATATAATGCGCGCGAGTATCTTGTCGAGTGTACAATATGCATTTTGATACGTGAAAGGGGGGCGGGGGCATTAAAGTGGGTGGGTTGGTGGGTGGGTGGGTGGGTGAGTGGGTTAACTGCATATAGTATAAATGTGGCTGGTGCGAGGGACAGCGCGAAGTTCGTGTGTCGCATATGGATATTGTGTATATCCTTTTCATAAAACAAGCTTCAACAATGCCAAATAGCTTCAGTCCGCTGTGCGAGTGGGGGATGCAGGGGTGGGGGGATAGAAGCGAATCAAGAACGAAATATAGCAGGCGAGTGGGGGAGGGGGAGGGACAGGGGTAGGAGTGGGTGGCCAACAGTCAGGCAACTGGCAACTGGTTATGGAGCGGGTTACATGGCGGAGTAGGAGGCAGGGCGGTTGGGAGGGGGGAAAGGGGGCGTAGGTTGCCGCTGCTGTGTGGTAAAAATGCGGCGCAATATGTTTGGCTGTCAGTTTCATGCATTTCATATCGAAAACCATTCGTACTTTTACTTGAGTGAGTTTTATGAGCAACCAGCCAACAGCTGAGCTGAGCTGAGTGGAGGCGGGAGGAGGGAGGAGGGTGGAGGGTGGAGGGTGGGGGAGGGGCTGGCAACAATAACAACGCCTGAGTGGATACGTCCATGATGATGCTCTAGTGGATACATTGTACACACCGCAAATACACACGCAGCGAGTTGGAGCGAGATAGACTTGGAGCGAGCGAGATGGAGCGACACTCCAGACAGTTAGACAGAGCAACGTTTTTGGGCGCTGCGTCAAACGGTGGGCAGGGGGGGCAGGGGGGCGGGGGCAGTTGTGTGTTCTACTGTAAACTGGGTTAGAATTTTTTTGTTGTTTGCTTCTGCTTTACGATATCTGCTTTATTGTTGTTGTTGTTGTTGTTGTTGCCTTTTGGGTCTGCCTCTTCTCTTTTTTTCTTTATTAAATGAAAACTCCAATTACTTTTTATTGGACCTCTCCAATGCGAGATGGGGCTGTAACTGAAGCACAGCTCATATGCATACGATTTCAGCCCATATCCCAACCCGTGTCCCGGCCCAAAGTCCTGGCTACTGGCCAGCAAACTTGCAGTTATCGTAAGTCAAGTAACTGCGTACCCTGCCTAAAACGAGCATTTATTTTGTGGGCTTTGCATACCTGCCCCAAGTTATATATCGATAAGACAATTTACATAGCAATTGAGTCGACCAACAGCCGAAGGGTGGGAGGAAGGGGGAGGGGCAGTTTGTGTGGAATAATTACCAAGCATAAATGCAGTTTATATTGCGTGTTTTATATATACACGTAAGTATGTGTGTGTGTGTGTGTGTGTGCATTGCTCAAGTTCTACTCTGGCGACTTTGCAGTAGTTACATTTGTAGCTTTAACAAACATATAGTTTGTCTAACACACAACAGCTCAGACAGACTGTCATTATACCCTGTAAAAATTAAACAGCAGAGTAACTTGACTCATGAAAACTGACTAAGATTGAAGAAAATATCCTCGCAGATCTATATATCAATAAGTAACTATGTTTTCACACATCATTTCACAGATATTTTGCGAGTTTAGTTTGGCTTCAATATTTTATCATGCATTAAATCTTCTTCTATAGGGTATTTCATAGTCCACTCTTCGCTTCGCAGTCAAGCTGCTCAAATATATATGATTGTTAAATATAAATTCCATGGTTACAGCAAAACAATACTCTGCCATAATTAAGGCATTTCAGTCAGAATTATTATTATTTAAGTTACAGCTTTGGCTTTTCTCAGTACTCCAGGATAAGCTTATATTAACATTAAGCATTGGTATTATAGGTATTTAATAATAAGATAGCATATTAAATGCCGAGTAATTAAATTTGAAATTTCTTGAGAACAACATTCAGAACTAATTGCTAATAATATTTCTTCATGCCTTTTTCTCTCTCTCTCTCTCTTTCTACAGGTAAGTTCATTGAAGTTTTAAAAATGACGAAAAACTTTGGTAAGATATGAGGCCAACTGAGACCAACTTTTTTTTTTGTAAATGGTTAGAATTGATGTTTACAATCAAGTAAGAAAACGCAATTGGAGAGCGCTCGAATGGATGGTACCCTTTATATAAGGAAAATGTTCTTAAACTAATATTTTATTTCTTTATAAATATTTTTTTTTATAAAATTTTTAGCATATGAAATGGGAGAAATACGAAAGAAAAGTAGGAATTATAGAATGAAATTATAAAGCTATAAAAGAATATAATGTACCTAAAAAAGTATTGGAATAATAGGAAAAAAAAGAAAGAAGAAAATAAAACATATTAATAATAGACTAAAGTCAAAACATTTTAAATTTGTGATTAGTTCTTGTGGACTTATTATATTTATTATTTATAGGAAAATATATTTAAAAGTATTGGAGTCCAAACCGGTTCGGCTTAAACCGGTTTGCAGCCTTGTACAGCCATTTTGAGTATTTGCAGGGTATACGGCAAACTAAATTTAAGAGTCCATTGGGAGCTTTTTGGTTTGTTTTTTTTTTTTTGGGAAAGTTTTGAGCATTTCAGCGTCGTTGCAACTGACGGGATCTGGGAAATGTTCTCTATGAACAAACATTTAATAATTCAAGTAGCCCAGCGGGCGGACGGCGAGAACGCCCCTAATGACCTACTTCAGTACTAGCTTGCCCCGCCCGCGCCGCCGCCCCCGCCCCCGTCCCCGCCCCCGCCCCCGTCTAGCAACAACAATAATATACATAAGTAATTTCTGTGGGCTATGTTGGTTTACCCAGCCCCGCCCCCCGCCCCCCGCACCCTCGGGGACAGGTGCTGCAGGCGAAACTTGTTTGCTTCGCTCTGCAGGACTCGTGGACTCGGATTGGGGTTGGGATCGGGATCGGGGTGCGGCAGCGGGCTGAGTTTAGTTTAGTTTAGTTTACTTGCAAGAAGTTCCGCGTTCTGTTTGGGTTCTGCTTCGGCTTCCGGCTTCCTGCTACAACAACAACAGCTACAAAACTTCATGTGCAGTTTAAGCCCCTCCCCAAAAAAGGGCAAATAATAAAATGGCATAGAAAATACTATAAAAAAAAATATATTGCAAAATATGCGAAATATGGCGGCTGTTGGGGGCTGGGGGGAGCGCGTTGCAACAAAGTTTGTGCAGTGAAATTTGCATGGCACATGAAGGAATGCTGCCACACCCCCCCTACCCCGCCCCTCTTCCCATTTGTGTGCGCAGTTGCACTGACAAATTTGCCGTCCCTGCTGCCATTCGGCCTCTGACCTCTTGACCTAGTCGCCCAGGCCTGAGCTAGCCGGGAAAAAAAAGGAAAATATTGCAGGCCCACGTAACTCTACAAGCGCCGAGGAGGGCTACGAAGGGGTTAAAGGGGGGGCTGGCAGCCAATCAATATGCCCGGCACATGCTTTGTACTTGTGTACACACAGAGAAGGAGAGAGGGAGAGGGAGCGAGAGCGAGAACGAGCATAGCTCAAGTGTGTCCCAAAGCAAACGTTCAGCTGTCCCGCCGGAGATTGCCCAATGCCCGGCCGTGCAGCGCCAATACAAAGGGCCCCCCTTTCCCCTCCCCCGCTCCCCCGTTCCCCTTTAACCCCAGTTAGCTCAGCTCATCAGCAGCATTATGATTGAAATGCTGAGCTTGATATGATTTCCTCTATATACGGGATTGTGTATATAGATATATATGTGTAGAAATACAGCCAACTACATGTGTGGGTGTGGGTGTGTGCTTTGGGTGGGCGGAGTGGCAGGAGTGGCAGGAGCTGGGGCGTGCGCAACATTTGTTTCGGACAGTTGGCAACTAATTTGTTTTGTAAATGGACGGCAACTGGCAGCAGCAGCCAAGTCAAACAAAACGAAGCACAAAAGTCAACAAATTGAATAAAAATTAAACGCACAGCAGCAAAGAAAAGCAGCAAAGAAAAGCAGCAAAGAAAAGCAGCTAGGAAAAGCAGCAAGGAAAAGAGTGCCCAAACAAGACACAACAGTTTATCTTCGGCAACTTGCGAACTTTCAAGAAGCTTTCAAACATGTGGCAAACACGCGTTTGTGGCCACAGTTAACCATATTTTCACACAGAAACTACATTTTTTGACCAATTATAAATTAAATCGATGTTTACGAATAACAAAGATGACAATTCATGAGAATCGCTTTAGATATAGCTGAGTTTCAGTCTGGAAAGTGTATTTACTTTAAAGTTGGGTATTTTTTCCAAAATGTTCAAATTCCAGCAAATTTAATTTTCAATAATACAAATAATTTAAATGCGAATCATGACCAAAATGCCATAAAACATGAAATTCGGTTCAGTTTTGACAAAGTTATGGGATTCTGAAATATGGGAACTATGGATCCGAGAGCTTTACATGTCGAAATTTTTGTCATTTTTTGCATGATTTTTGACAAAAAATTTGACTCCCTCAGTATCGGTTTTAATGTTGTTTTTTATGCTAATTGTAACAATGACAATCGATTAAAAATGTAAATTCGCATTTCTAAATTTTGAAAAAAACATTTTTTCGAAAATGAGTAAGGTGGGAGTACATGCTTTTTTTTCCCCAAAAAATTGAAAAAAAATTTATTTTCAATAATGCTTATATTTGAAATTCAGAATCAATCTAGAGGACGAACCATGAAAACAATGCCATCAAACATGAAAATCGGTTCAGTTTTGACAAAGTTGTGGGCGTTTGAAGTATGGGAGCTATAGAACCGAGGGCTTTACATGTAACAATTTTTGTCAATTTTTGCATGATTTTTGTCAAAAAATTTGACCCCCCCAAAATCAGTTTTAATGTTGTTTTTTATGCTAATTGCGACAATCATTTCTAAATTTCTAAATTTTGAAAAAAACATTTTTTCGAAAATGAGTAAGGTGGGAATACATGTTTTTTTCCCAAAAAATTGAAAAAACATTTATTTTCAATAATGCTTATATTTTAAATTCAGAAGCAATCTAGAGGACTAACCATAAACAAAATGCCATCAAACATGAAAATCGGTTCAGTTTTGACAAAGTTGTGGGCGTTTGAAGTATGGGAGCTATAGAACCGAGGGCTTTACATGTAACAATTTTTGTCAATTTTTGCATGATTTTTGACAAAAAATTTGACCCCCCCAAAATCAGTTTTAATGTTGTTTTTTATGCTAATTGCGACAATCACAATCGATTAAAAATGTAAATTCGCATTTCTAAATTTTGAAAAAAAAATTTTTTTGAAAATTGGTAAGGGGGGGGTACATGCTTTTTTCCCAAAAAATTGAACAAAAATTTATTTTCAATAATGCTTATATTTTAAATTCAGAATCAATCTAGAGGACGAACCATGAAAACAATGCCATCAAACATGAAAATCGGTTCAGTTTTAATAAAGTTATGGGATTCTGAAATATGGGAACTATGGATCCGAGAGCTTTACATGTAAAAATTTTTGTGAATTTTTACCAAAGTTGTGCGAGTTTAAATCTGGCAAGGGTATTCCAGGTAATCGAGAAGTTTGCAAATGTAAAGTGAACTTTTGCACATAAGATTTCAAAAGATAAAATTTTGTAAATCATAGATTTACCTGAATGATCAAAATCGATTGAATTTTGCTGTTCGGAATACAGAAATTAACAAATTGTTAGCTTTATGGGAGATTTTAGTGTAGACATTTGGCCACCCCAAGTAAAAGTCATATTTTTTTATACTGAGCGATCAGGCAGGCTTTGTACTAATGACACATTGAATACTGAAATATGTTTACGATCTTATCAAGTACACTTCTTTATATCGTATACTTAGCACCTGATCCGTTCTGGGCTGTTGTCGTCGGACTCAGTCAGCGGTGCTGTCAGTTGCGTCCGTGGGTTCATTACATGGCTGGGTCACGGATGTGTTGGACATCTCTAGAAAGGACTCCATGTCCACGGAGCTAACTGGGGTATGCCACAGCGATGACAGTTCAATTGATTGCAGCTGGCTCAGGGCTGAACTGGAGTCGATCAGCTGAATGATCAGCTCGGCGGTCTGCGGGCCAGGCGTCTCGCTCAGATCCATCCGCTCCGGCATATCGTTCTGCAGCGTGGTCAGATTCGCGCCCTGATTGGGCCCAATCATTTGGGCCCTGCTGAAAGCGACTTGATCTGCGTTTTGACCGAGGTTAGCGGGTGAATCTCATTTTGCTTTGCGGCTCTACTCACGCGGCTGCTGCTTGCCAGATTTCACAATCGATTTTGGGGCAGCTGCGGGTTTGCTGCTGCCGCTGCTGCCGCTGCCGCTGCTGGTGCCTGGCGTGGCTTTGGTCTGCGCCTCCTCGGATTTGCTGCGCAGCTTGCGATTCTCCTGCTGCAGCATTTCGCGCAGATTCTTCATCTCCTCGGTGAGCTTGAGGCGACGCTGCTCGAGGTCCTGCAGCTTTCGGTGCTCCGCCTCGAGTGTGGCGAATAGCTGCTTGAACACATTCGAATTCTCCGCCTCCTCTTGTTGCCTGCTGCCGCCGGGACTCGCGTCCTTTTGCTTGGCCGCTTTCGGCTCCTGCTGCTGCTTGTCGGACATCTTTTTTTAGTGGCTGCCTTCCGGTCCGCCCGCTCCGCCCAGATGGCGCTTCTAGTTAATTAATTGAAAAAAGAAAAATGTTTTTTAGTTTCCGAATTTCGATGTTTTATGTGCCGTTAGCTTCAAGCTCTGATTTTTGCAGCCTGTCGACGTGTCCAAAGCCCACTTGATTTCCAGGTTTTTTGTTTTGATCTCAATTTACGTATCGCATATTCCTTGCCCCTTTATTCAAATAACCAATAGCTTATTTATAGAAACTGAGATACCCTCTATAACACAGTTGAAACGTGGAATATATACTAGTGAAGAGACTTAGCCTACGCCCACTGGAGGCGTGGCAATTCGATTTAATCTATATATCTTGCTCAGACTAGATACATTTTAGATAGATTTTAAAGAAGCTTGACAATTTTATATAAAATATAAAAATAAATTAAAAATTAAATTAATATAAAAAAAAGAGTATTATTCAGATCATTTTCGACTGCAAATTTCTTACTTGCCTTTGTTCCCCTTTCATAGGAAAGTTTTTACTTTTCAGCTGCCTGTTTTCTATTTCTCCTCAGCTGATCTTTCGTGCCCCTATCTAGGGATCCTTTTCGGCTCTTCAGGTTTCCGCGATCTCTGTGCCTTTCATTCAATTCAAAGCCCCTCGTTCATTGGCTCAACTAAGCCAGGGCCATTTCGTGTAGGGTTTCATGTTGCCCTGCCCACATTTGCTTTATGCCATGGAGTTGGGTTCTAAAATGTTCGCTCATATTTTGGCAGACAAACTTCAAACTATTGTTGCGGCAAGTCAATGAACTGGCAAAAGCGCCTAATATTCCACACACACACTTAGTTCACACCCCAAGCACACACACACACACACACACACACACACACATACACTCTATACATAATAGTAGAGCGTGTATTGTGTGCTAGGCTCCGGGTATATTAAAAGTCTATTTCTTTGGCAAGACAATAAAGTTGGATAGCACCAGCAGCGAAAGGGGTAAGGGATAACGGGAAGGGGAAGGGGGATGTCCCTCTAAAAAAGTAGCTGTAGCAGATGAAGTATAGTGCAGAGTCCGCGTTTAGTTGTAACAAAAGAGCGCACAAAGACGACGCAGAAACTGAAGCTGGCGCTGAGGCCGCGCCAGAAGGATGAATGGGCCAGCGGAGGTCCTGCGACCAGGCCAGGCCAGTCGGGCGGCACCCATTTCCCAGTTCCACTTCCAGTTTTGCAGTGCCGGGCTATTGTTCTACTTCGCGAAATAGCGCACATAAAATGCCAGAGAATGGGAATAAATGATAAAAAAAAAAACGAAAAACGAAGAATAGGAAAAGGAGCGCGGCAAAGAAAACGAAGCCGGCAAAACTGACAGGCAACTGGCAGCCAGAGGCTGGGGGCGGGGCGGGCGCAAAATTGGAATGAAATGCCATGCCAAAGTATCTGGCTGCCCCAGCCCCAGCCCCCCCCCCCCCCCCTCTCTCTCTCCCTCTCCCTCTCTCTCTCTTTCTGGCCATTCTGCTCTCGTTACCAGCCGCGCCCCAACAATGTGCGACTGTCAATTTCAGCGACATCCTCGACGTTGCCAACGAAAAGGGTTAAAATGTTTCATTGCGTTCGCCTCTTGGCGCGCTCCGAAGACAACATATGCCAATAATTTACGCAATTTAGTCAAAAACAGAAGAAAAAAAACAACAACAGCGAAATACGTTGGCCAAAGAAAACAAGAAAAGTGGAAAAAGGCCGCAGACAGACACAGACACAGACGCTGACGCTGACGCTGACGCTGACGAGCGAGAGCCCCAAGATTCATTCAGCTCCCTTACCCAAATATATATGTGTATAAGAAAAAACCAAAGCAACATGTGTAGGCGCTGCCGCAGGCAATGAGCGGGGCTGCGCTGGCATTTCATTCCGTTTATACCCTGTATATATGTGTGCTGGGGTATATATGCCAGGGCAGCTGGTATTGAACAGCAGGTGAACTCTTCTAACAAAGGTTTTCTCGCTTCAGGTATATGGCAAAAATTATAGTCGAGCGTGTGAATACCCTGTAAAATATACATTTATATATACTATATATGTATATCTTATCTATATATATTATATAGAGTCACCTTCAGAAAAATATGCTATAAGTTCTATTCCATTAAATGTTTAACAGTTGACAACTGAATGGGAGATTTGAAGAAGATACCCTGTAAAGCTGTAAAGTAAGCTCAGTTAGCTTTTGTTCTGTCTCCCTCAGCTCAAAGATTATACGAATAATTGTTTTCAAATAGAAAGTCTTACCCAAAAACATTCTCGTCCAAGAATTTCCTTCCTGGAATCGAGGCTGACAACAGGGTATGCCCATATCCAAGCGCTGGCTTTTTTATTATTGTTTACGTCTGTTTTGGGGCATCTGAATTGGTCGTCGCTGGGTTAACAACCACTTCTGCGCCCCAAAGCCCCGGCACGAATTGATGCTCAATTTTATATTTTAAATGTTATTCAAATTGTGTCACATTTCTCAGTGTAATGGCCTGGAATTGTGTGTAGAGGAATGCCGTTAAAGGGTTTCTGGGTGTGCCATATAATATGTTTGTTCTTGCGGCATGTTTTCGAGACAGCAATGCCAGCAATCTAGTCGCAGAGGGCAGGCCATGGCAACCCCTTTCCCTCCTGCTACTTTCGTTTGCCTTTGTGTGTTTTATTTATTGTCTGCCATTTTGGCAATCCCACGTCCCACGTCCCACGTCCCCCTTCCCCCTGTCTCCACAACCAAATAAAAACAACATCGAGAAAACAAAGAACTTCCCATCGTAACTGAAGGCGGACGATTCGCATCGATGCCATAGAAATGTGCGACCCGTGTAGTTCAATAAGCAAACGATTTAACTGCGCTAAGCTAATTAGCCAGAAGAGGAAGTTGTACACGCTGCAAATATATGCCGTCGATGCCTTGGCCACCGCGCTGCTGACCCCAAAGGTCGCACACGGTGGTCGGTGCACGGAAATTGCGTCATTAACAGGCGCTTAACGAGCCTCCAGTCGGCTCTCGAGTGTGTGCTGCGAGTGCGGGGTTAAGCTCTGCGGTTATTCGGCCTGAATGCTGGCTAAAAGCTTTGCCGAAAAGCTTGTTAATGAAGCGGAGGTCATACGACCAGGTGCGATTGATGGCAGGTGATTGTTTGGAAGATAGCCGGAGATAAGGCTTAAGAGCTTCAATTGAGAGACTGGGCTTGATTGACGGTAGGTGAACTGGAGTAAATCTAGACAGATAGCTGAATGAGCTGAGTAGCTGAGTCTGATTGAAGGTATCTTGTCTAAAATGCCATGATTGAAGCAGCGCTCAGATTAGAATACATGTGCAATCATGATTGACAATAAGTTTCAAGCGAATTCAAAAGCACTAAAATTAGAAATTTCAAAACTTTAAATTAGGAATGCACTTCAGATTGATGATAGTTGAGAAACTTCATTGTAAGCGCTTAATTGAGCTAAGTTTGATTTACCGGGCTTACTTGAGGTTAACAATAGCTTAAAGAACAAAAATGTAAGCAGCCAAATGATTGAAGAACCTTACCATTCAAACGCATGCAGCACAATATGAATTTCCTTTCAAGTTGAATGTTCTTTTCATCTTGTTGGAGAAACTAAGTCTGTAATTGAACCGTATGCCCTGGGGCTGTGATTATGGGGTCAGCTTTTGAAGTAGCCTAATGAGTCCACTTTAGTATTACATTTACTTGTCAGTTGTTTGGGCAGGGCATGCCCCGCGGGGCGCAACAGCAGCAACAACAACAACAAGCGACAACTGAAACTTACATGACATTTGAAGTACATGCCACAGAAATGAGGCAACTTTATGCTGTACCGTGGCGGCTAATTGGACAACATGTTGTGGCAGCATGCGCCGCAGCAAACGAAAGTGAAAACCAGAAACCGAAAACCGGAAAAGCAAAAAAATAAATCCAAATGCCGCAAACATAAAAGATGCGCGCAACACAGGACGCAAACACGGCTAATCAGGCACACGCCACGGCTAATGCCGGGGCCAAAATCCCAGTCACAGTCAGAGACTGAGACTGAGGCTGAGACTGAGACTGAGAAGAAGCCAAGTCAAAGACCAGGCCAGAACGCGCATCGATGCGGCTGCAGCTACTGCTTTTTGTGCCTTTGCCTTGAGCTTCTGTTTCTGCCAGGCTCTTAACATATTTTCGGGCTCAGTGTCGCCACTCCCTCCCCCCAGCCCCCCTTCATTTTCAGTTGTGACTGCAACTTTGGGGCGCACTTTTTATATTGCAAACATCTTTTTCGAACTTCTTTTTTTTTTTTTTTTTTTGCTCTTCTCCAACTCAACACATATGTGTGTGTGTGTGTGTCAGCGTCTTTCTGTGTGTGTGCCATGATGCTGCACAAAAAACTTCCGACAACAATTCTGCAAACGCAAGCAGGAAAACATAAATCTGGCTAAAGCTAAAACGCAAACTTTTAGTTAAAAAAAAAAAAAAAAAAAACACTCCAAGAAACTGAAGAAAAAAGAATTATTTTCGTGTGAGTGCGTGCGAGTGATAGAGCAGGAATAGCCAATGAGGGGGGGGGGGGAGGGCAACAATCAAGTGAGCTGACCCCCGCCAGACCCCGACCCCCCGTCGACAGCTCCAAAGTTGAAGTCGGCCAGGAGACATGCAATATGCTTATGTAACTGCCTGATGGAGTTTTGGGTTTCTGCATCATTTGTCACACCTTCTTTTCTGTCCTTTTGCTCGCGACTAATTGAAACTGATTGATAGGGAAGCTTAGGGATCCCTCGGCTCGCTTTCCCTTAATCTGCAGGTAGCTCACTTTCTTCTCTTTTCCTCTCTATAGTTTGTCTAATTTCGTATTTTCTTCTTAATTTCTTCTTTTTTATTGCCCTACTTTGCTCTTCTTCTTTTACTTTACTACAAAATCTTTTGATTAGTTGAGACTGTTCCCAAAGGAAGCTTCAGGCTCTTGTTCATATCTGTCTCTCTCTCTCTCTCTCTCTTTCTCTTTTTCTTTTACCTATATTTTCCTTTTCCCTTAGAAACTTGAAGGTAGTTCGAACTATTTGGAACCGACATTCGAGTTTTCGCTCCCTCTCTCTCTCATTCTTTTGCTCCTTCTGCCCTGTTCTTACGCTTTCTTCTCTTGTTATTTCTTGACAGGTCAGTTCATTTTGATCAAATATATAGACGAACTATCTATATCTCATACTGTAACTTCTAAAATTTTATCTGCCAGCTGTCTATTCTCTCTCTCTCTCTCTCTCTCTCTCTCTCTCTTTTCTCTGTTTTATAAAATACCTCCTCCCCTCGCTCTCTGCACAGCGAATTTCGCCAGCCCTTTTCCTGCCTTGACTTCCGACAGTTTCTGGTTTTGGGGCAACAACAACAACAACAACAACTGAGCAGCGCGACTGGTTCTGTTGTCCACCACATTCCGCGTGCCCCTCCCCCCTCCCCTTTCCTACTCAGGCCCCTGCAGCGCCTTCAACTTGTTGTCTTTCGTTTTTCTTATGCTTTTTCTGTTTTTTAAGCAAATGTCCACATTTTGACCATTTGAAATCCAAACAGGCAACTTTTATGCCACTGACGTGCGTTGCCAGTGTCTGCACGTATGTACAGCAGTGTGTGTGTGTGTGTGTGTGTGTGTGTGTGTGTGTGTGTGCGATTTGG
Source organism: Drosophila sordidula (assembly GCA_035047465.1). Taxonomy (NCBI): domain Eukaryota; kingdom Metazoa; phylum Arthropoda; class Insecta; order Diptera; family Drosophilidae; genus Drosophila; species Drosophila sordidula. Next base: position 9,727,621 of record JAWNPQ010000136.1, on the reverse strand, counting down.
CCATGGGTAACAGACTTTGGCTGCCATTTGGAGCTTGAGCTTGAAATTTTTGCAACATGCCTTCGACATCTCATGGGTATTTTTACGACTATCACTGGTCGCAGTTCGTGTCCCTGTTTGTGCCGGAACCCCTGCCCCTGCCCCTGTCCTTGCTCCTTGCCCTTCCTAACAATATTTGCGTCCTTTCGTTACTGTCGTTCCTCGCTTACTTTCGACTCCACCTCCCCCCTTTTGGCCATCTGTTTCATCTGCTGTTTGTCCACTGACCGCAGACAGAGCAGACGCAGCTAACTGGAGCCTGAGCTGGAGCCCCCGCCCGGTTGTAGTTGGCTCTGTCTGCTTAAAATGGATTTGGCCAGCAAACGGCAACGGCAACTGCAACAGAAACAGAAACCGGCAACAGAAATAGCAACAGAAAGATAAACCCGGCAGCTAAGTAACAAGATGATGGCCGCACGTGATGCGCTTTCTTGCGAGCGAGAGAAGAAGCAGAAGACGCAAATGGGGGGCAGCTGCTGATGGGGCCTCTCGAAAGGACGCTGCACTTGACGCCGCAGTCAAGCACGGCTCGAGTTTGCTTATAGGCAGGCCTTACTGTCTGATTTGCCGCCAATTAGCAGCTAAGTGGATTTGTTTACCAAATGCCATTTTTATCAGTTTTTCCACAGCTACAGCTACAGCCCCTCTCCCCGCCCCCATATCACCCCAGTTTCTGGGCCTTCCGTTCGCATTTGCATTCGGGCTCAGCTCCTCTCTCCCTCTCTCTCTCTCTCTCTCTCTCTCTCTCTCTCTCTCTTTCGGGCTGCCGCTCGCACAGCGTTACGTGCCCAGTCAAAATGTGAGGCCCAAAGTTGCCAATATTTATATCGATAAACAAAATAGCTGCAGGCCAACGTTCCCAAATACGAAAAATATACAATACTTGGGCCAGGCGCCAGCCTGCTCGACTAGCAGTTACCCAGCACTATGAATTGGGCTTTATTCTTAGTTTTATATAGAAATAGAGAGTACTTCAATTTTCATTTGACAATTTTTGTATACATATAGAAAATATATATACAGTGATTTTTAGGAAATTCGAGGAATTATTAAATAAGAATTTAATTTAGTTTAGTTTTAAACCGGGCTACCCGTTTTGTTGCAGGGTATTTGGGAAAGAACTGAAAACAAGTGGACTAGAGCTTTATCTGCCTGGCATCCAGTCGTGGCTTACGGGCCTAATCTACGTGGCATGCGTGTACGTGCGAGGTGGGCGTGACATTCTAGCCGCCCCGTGTGGGCGGTCAAGGGGGGCGGGGGCGCTGTTTGGCCCCTGGGCGAACGTAGACAAGTTAAATCGTTGCGTTATTGATGGCAAATGTACGTGATAGGCTCACAACGTGCGCTCCCAATGATGATCATCATCATCATCATCATCATCGTCGTCCGACGGAATGGCCAGACTCTTCGCCCATTCCATTGGCTGTTGATTTTGGGCGTAATGCTAATAATGCCGCCGCCCGGCGCTAAACCTGCGACGACAACAGCTTTCAACAACAATCGAGCCCACCTGTGCGACTAAGAAAGAAATTTAAGCGCATTACGAAACTTTTTCCACACCACCCCGCTCTCCCGCTCTCCCTCTCTCTGTCCCACTGCCGGTATCTGTCTCCTTCTCGGTCGGCTGCCATTGTTTGTAAAAAGTTTAGCCTGGGCTTTGGCTAAAGCGAAATGTTACCAAGTTGTCAAACAATTGCCAAGCGCCTGCCAATGATCTCTCTCTCTCTCTCTCTCGCTCCATCTCTCTCTCTATAAACATATATATTATTCTCATATATATATAGTTTATTTATACACTTAGCTTAAAGTCGAAAGCCGCGTGGTAAACAGTTTAAGACGCCAAATGTGACCCGGGAGGAGGCACAGAGACGTTGCAAGTGGGGCAGCGACAGCTGTTTATGATACAAAACGCCTTTTTTACTCTCCTCCTGTTTTCTGAGCTCTACCAAGTACGATTGCAAATATAGATTTTTCTAAATATTGACTAATTTCAAATGAAATGCAGTCTTTAGTTGTTTTTAAAAAAGTATATTTTCTAAAAGTTCAAATGAATTAAGGTTTTTTAAAAAACTATAATCTAACTTCAAACTTAATTTGTTGCCTTACATTTTTTGATTTTTCCATTTTATACAATCGTTTTTTTATTCTCTAAACCCGATCTTTGTCTAAGCTTCCTATGCTTCTTAATTTGTATTTTTTTGTGTCTCTATAAAGGAAATCAACTCAGAAGTTAGTTTCTTTCTAGGCTTACATCTATCAATGTGCATTTTTTTTTTATGGTAGTCGCCTTTTTCTACTGAGGAAGCATATGAAAGAGCGAGCAATATTAATTATCACGCCCTCGCTTATTTGCTCACTTTGGGAGCCAGGGCTGCCAACTCATTTGCCGTTGTTGAGGCCAACTGCCAAAAGTTTAATTAGGTTTCACTTTTCTGCTCATATATCATTCGATTGCGCTGCGAGTACACCACAAGCAGCGCCCTAGTTTCGCAATAGAAAAATCATTTTCCAGCTATTTTCATTTTCATTTTCATTGGTTTTTTAATTGTTTGTTTTTTGTGTGTATTTGAAAAATAATCATAAACTGCCAAATAGCTTAAAAACAAAGTTCAACTTGCGCAATATTCGCACTGAAGTGGCACTTGAATCGGGAAATTGGCCCACATTGAGTGCGAGTTTTCCGCCATTTTCCGGCGTTGCCCACGCGACGGAACCGCACAAAACACACGCCTGCAACTGACAATTAAACATTTAATTAAAAATCAATTAAAAATCGTATTTTTGCACTTTGCTGTGAGTGAAAAACGAGAATAAAAAGGCAGCTACTGTAGCTATATAAGAATGTGCGTCTATATATATCTATATAGATTATTTCAAATATATGTGTACACATATTTGTGTGTATTATATAGAAAAATATAGTCTGGCTCCAACTAATACCGTGTAAATTTTAAAAGCTCGTTGACGGAAGTAAATAAACTCAAAAACTAAAAAAAGAATTTAAAAATATATATTTATATATTTTTACTTGAATCAAAAAAATAAAGTCTGTTTATAAAACTCGTAATAATCATAATCAACTGTTATTACAGGGTATTTGCCAGCACTATTTATATAATAAATACTCCCTTTATTTTTAATATTTTTTCTTTATGGGGAAGAGAATTATTTAATTAACGTTTCGTGCAATTCTCTTCTTTTTTTTTGTTGTGCGTAAACAGTTACCAACCATAAATTGTATAGATGGATAGCTTGAATAGATGGACGAATGTCGAATGGCTAAGTGAATGATTGAATGATTGAATGAATGTGCTGTGGATGCGGCTGCAAATGAACTGCAATCAAATGTGCGGCGAGTGTCAATGAGTTATGACGAGTTCGACATATGCTTGCACTTAAATACGATTATTATGTTGGGATATTTAATTGGCAATTTGTGTGTTGTGTGGGCGGTTGTGCGTGTGTGCGTGTGTGTGGTGTGAATCAAATTGAATGAAAGTGACGAAGCGCGTTTATTGATTTTCCGCACACACAACTTCAACTTTAACTTAACCCCTTGAACTATGGCGGAATGGCGGCTCGCGGGGTTCGCTGTTTATAGTTCGCGAGTTCGCGCCATCGTTTATCATTAAAATGCAATTAAAATTGACATGACATTTGATTTACAGCACGAACCTATGCCCGGCACAGTCCTCCTTGGGATAGCCGGAATTCCCGCCAGACACCGCGATACCAGACAAACGATTCAAATCGACCCAAGAGACTCATGTTAACTTGCATTCTGTCACTTTTTGCCCACCGAGACACAAGGGCGTGTTTCGCCACAAGCTGACGGGGTGTGGGGTGAGGGGGGTGTAGGGTGTCCTGGGGCCAGGCAGTCGGTGGCATCTGGTGTAGGTGAGGTCATCAAACTTCTCGCAAATCACCTCGCTAAAAGCCAGTTGCCATTGGGTGGGCGTTTCAACTGTTTCAATTCCATTGTTCCCGTCGAAGAAAACTTAATAGAGTTATATATTCCTTAAACGTTTTAGTTTTCCATTATTCTAAGTTTATTTATTTGTGTGTATAATATATATTCCACAATTCAAATAACATCTTGAAAATTTATAAAGTTTAAACAAATTGACTCAATGATTTCGTAAAAACTCCCTATACAATCAATTGAAGAGCACTTAAGTTCAACACATCTCGCTCAAAATTATCTAGGCTGTTTCAATTCCATTGGTCCACCTATTGTTATAATTGACCTTATAAATCTCACTTCACTTCTTACTACTATTGAGTATTATTGGATAACTCATATAGAAACAGCTTAGTTACACACAGCTCGTTTAACTTTATCTTTGCTGTTCCAATTCCAACGTTCCGCATTACAAATCCAATTTATTATATAGTTCTGCTTCTCCAGCCCACTGTTTTGACCAATAAATGGATTATTAGAACAAATGTGGGATCGTTGACAGGTGAAACACTTGGAAAGGGGAACAGAGAGCGCGGCTATTGTGATATATTTGTGAGTGTTGCCCGCCCATCGATTTGAGTCTATTTTACGGTTATTTGAGGGAAATTAAAGCGCAGCCAATTTACATAGATTTAAATATCAATTTTTCTTCGGCTGCCGCTGCTGCGAATTAACTCAAATTGGAAAAAATTGTGAACCAAAAACGAGCCCAAAAAATACAAATAAAAGCCGAAAATATAAAAATCGTTTATGATGTGTCATATGCGGGCTGTGGCGTCTTATTGGGCCGTGTTGTTGTCGATGTTCGTTGCCGTTGTTGTCATTTGAATGAACTGTTAAAAAATGCATAAACCGCAACAAAGACGCGGCAATAAAACGCAGCGTGTGGTATCCGTCGATTGGCGGGCGCGGCGGTCCGGCGGGGTCTTATCAAATGGTTTCTTATTAATTCATATGCCAAGCGGAAAATGCATAAAGGGCGAGCGTGCGCGCGAAAAAAAAAAAAGAAGAAAAAAAAAAACAGAAATAAAATGAAAGAAAAATAAAGGAAAGGAGGCAAGAGGAAACGCGGTTTTTAATAAGGATGTGAAAAATGTGCAGCATGCTAATTGAGCGAACGTTTAAGTACCGCAATATGGCCCCCCTCGCTTATCAGTTATTCCTTTGCCATTTTATATTTTCTTTAATTACTTTTGCAAAGAGGCAATATTTAAAAGTTGATGAATCACAGGCCAAACGACCGCCCGACCCGGCGACCCAACCCCGCCCGCAGCTATCGAAGGCAGCAGCACAAAAGCACCGCAAAAACGCATCATACAAATGAGTGTGTGTGAGTGTATCTCGGCTTTTGCATTAAAAAAAAAAAAATTAAAAGAAATTTTTTTTCGACTTCCCGAACTGCAAATACCCTGCCAGACATATGGCACGTGTGCTAGAAAAACTAATTTCTTGATCGAGCATATATCCACTCGACTGGCGATGCTGATCAAGTTTATATATAGTCTATGGGCTTTCCCTCCATGCGTTGCACAATTCGTGACTAGATTATAATACCCTCGGCAAGTGTATTAAGAGAAACCCATAAATTCCCCTTTGCGCCGCTTTCGCCCCTCCCTTTTGCCTTTTGGCTTGTGCAATTGGCATTGAAATTTAACACTGGCCACCGGCTTCCATTTGCTGCGCACGTTTCAGCTAGCCCCCCTGCCCCGCCCTTATCCTGCCTAACTGCGGCCCCCCTCTGGCTATCCCTTGTGGTCGCCTCCATTGGGCGCTGTGTGTGGCTCCCTCTCCCCCCCCCTCTCTTTCTCTCTCGGGCAACGCAGAAATTTATGGCTGCAATCAAGTGTTCACATTTCATTCGACTGGGGGCCTATTAAATGAGCTGATATTGCAGTCGCCGATCGTGCCCGAATGAATGCTAAATTGGGGAATCAGAATAGGTATCGCCCGGGCTGGGGGAGAAACTGAATGGGAAATTTGCCAGCCTACGATTATACATATCGCAAGCATTTATGCTGCGAGCTTAGCATGCGTAATTGAAATTAATTCTCTAAATTGATGGAGATTTCATAGAGAATATCACCCACAAGTATACATGTGGCTGCAGATAAAGCTTTGAATTTTAATTAGTGCCAGATAAATAAATATTTATATTATATTATATTAATTGAAAGCAGTATTGGTTTTTTTTCATTTTAGGCACCTTTTTAAAAAAAAATTTTTGTTAATATAATTGTTTTTTAGTTGATTTAAAAACGAAAAAATGTTTCTAAGAAAAAAAGCTCTTTAGAAATTCGGATTGTAAATTGGTATTAACTTATAAATATGTTCCTCCATTCTTCTTTGCGAAATCTCAGATAGATTAATTCAAATTGAATTCGGCAAATTTATTTTGTGGGCACCAAACACACTTTGAAATTTGTACACATACATATACATAATAAATATTAAGTAAATAAGCTTTTAAAGTACAGAAAGCAACGGCCGTGGCAAATTCGGTTGTTATCCATGAAATAGGCTAAAGAGCAAAGTCGCAGTTCAATGTGCCCTAAATGTGTTAAGTATTTTGACTTGGCCGTCAACCCAGGCCCCACGTTTTCTTTCTAGACTGTCTCCCCCAACGCCATGTAACGGCATAATAAATAACAACATTCAACTTTCGCGTCACTTTAAACATTTTTTGTTTAAAGTTTTTCTTCTCTTTTCCCGTTTTCGTTTTTTGTTTTTGTTTTTGTTTTTGTTTTGGCAATTTCTTTTCTTTTTTTTTTTGCGTTGCATAAATTTTTTGTCGGGGGGGTGCGTTGTCAAAAGTTTTTGGCAGCTGCAGCGGCAAAGTAGATTAAAATCTAAATACTCGCACACACACACACACACACACATAAATTTTGCACAAATAAACCGAATTAAAAGTGCAAAACAAGGCGGCCAACAATGAAAAAAAAAATACAAAGAGCTGCAACTGAAAGCGAGGGGGCGAGAGTGAGCGAGAGGGGTGAGCCAAAAAAAAAAAAAGGAGAAAAAAAAGAACTTTTGAAAACAGTTAAGTGTAAAGGCGCGTCATGTTAGACACACCGCAAACCGCTCGACCCGCGGGCTCAGGACCTTCACTTGGTTGACTGGACTAACTTTTGACAAAATGTCGACAACAGAGCGTGAGAGATAGCAGCGGAGAGAGGGAGAAAGGCAGAGGGAGTCGTGGCCAAAGCCAAATGGCGACTAGGCTGAGTGTAGGGACAGGGGCGGGGGTGAGGACAGACACAGCCGCCGCCGCCACACACGGAAGCCATAAAAACTTATGGCAAAATATAAAAATTCACCCTTTTTATTGTGGCAAACAACGAAAACGAGAAATAAAATAAAATGCAAAGCGTTTACCACACGCTCCCAAAAAAGGAAAAGAAAAAAACACACACACACACACACACACACACGACAAAAAGAACCAAGGAACGCAGCAACCCTTTGGCCAACTAAACTTAAATGCTGAGTTTAGCAAAAATACTAAAAAACAACAACAATGGGCGCTCAACTCGGCATGCAATTGTTGTAAAACAAAAGGCAATGAATACAAAACGGCAAATGGAACAACAACAGCTGCATAAAAGTAATATTATAAAAGTCCTATATCGGGCGAGATGTGTGTGTAATCGCATGTGCAAAGACTGAGCATAAATAACGGAATTGCATGACCGAAATGTATGCAGGATACAAAATGCGGGAAGCACACACAAAAGAATACCCTAAGGAGGGCTATTGAAATACGTACCAAATTCCATAAATCCAATTGCATTACTTTTCATGATAGGCCGCTGAACCACTTGTGAACCGGTTCACCAACAGTATAGATCGGGAATGTAACCCAAAGCAAGAAAAAATAATTATTAAACTTAAACCAGGCAAACTGACATTAAATTTAGGAAGCACGACTTAAATCATCTAGTTTATGTATTTCCGAACCACAACTGAACCGGTTAAGATGCATAATAGTTGAGCATAATAGTTTTTATATAATAACATACTATTATTCTCAATAACAAATTATGCCAGCATGACTTGAAAACTTTGTGAAATATAGCCTCGAACCACAGGTGAACCGGTTCAAGACTATGACTTATACCATTTGCAAACCAAGATTTTGAGAATTCATTAAGCAAAAACCCCATTTAACTTTATATCAATAGTTTCCAGCAGCAGAACTCAAGTGATTTCTTTGTTATGCTGCTGAACCACTTTCGAACCGGTTCACTGTTACAAAGAGTAAACAAGTTTCAATATCACCACACTTCAGCTCTGACCTTAACAAGATGATCTAGTTGCATTGTTCACATCTGGACTATGTTGGGGCCAAAGTAACCCCATTTCCCCGAAATAACTAGCCAAGCACAGTTGGCAACAGGCTGTCAACGCTGTGGACCAAGGGCTCAACCTCTTGGTAGCTTCCTCCAGTGCAGTGTGACAGGTGCCTCCATGCCAATTGTGGCGTGGGGGGGGGGACTGTCAAACATATCCTGGCATCTTACGGAATTGACTCTCCCCCCACCCGAAAACAAAAACAAAAAAAAAAAAAAGGAAAAACTCAGAACTGAAACTGAAATAAAATTTGCTGTTGTTGCCAAGTCGTTTATCCAGGATACGACTGCTGCCGCCTGTCGTCAGCTGTTGTTATTGGTATATTGGTTCATTCGTATATTGGTTCTTATGGGGAATTACGAGTACCGTTTCGCCTCCGTTAACCCTTTTTACCTGCCTTTACGACCCGGCGCGTGTGCCGGCTTCTGTTTCTGCTGCCCTTTATCTGCTGCCTGGCTTCAGCAGGAGCCCAAATACTTGTACCGCTATGTGCCACATAAATATAAAGAAGGAGCCAAACAACGCAACTGTTAAAGCGGATGGCACGAGCCCAGCTCCCGCTGAGCATGCTCGACTTGGAGATACTCTCTACTCAGATATTAATTTAAATACAATTCGTTCGAGAGAAAAATACATCAATTCAACATTAGCCTTAAAATTGTGTCTAACATTAAGTTAATGATATCGACAAGTTTTTAAGGGTTTGACAGAGGTCCCGCTGAGCATGCTTGACTTTGAGATACTCTCTACTCAGACATTAATTTAAATACAATTCGTTCGAGAGAAAAATTCAACATTAGCCTTAAAATTGTGTCTAACATTAAGTTAATGATATTGACAAGTTTTTAAGGGTTGCTTTAACAGTGTTTGACAGAAGTTTCATTATCTGAAATTGTAGTTTTAAATTAAAGATTTAATTGTAAATTGTTTATACGCCTTTGCCTAATATTTTCTTTTTAAAATAGAGTTCCACACTGTTATTAAGTGATTACGATAAGTTATCGAGTTTTTATGTCTTTTGCGTCCCAAACCTTAATTTCAGATAGCTCACAAAGGGAAATCTCCAGCGAAATTAAGTCTGTTTTTCCTCTTGGTATTCTAGATATTTCTGCAGCTGGGAAAATGGCTTATTTTATCTGTTAGTTAAACCTTGGCTAAATTTAAGTCTAGCATGTTATAAGCTTACACCTACAGCGACGCACACACACACACACACACACACATGTCGACATCTCTGCCGATAACAGTGAAATGCAATTTTCTTCTTATGGCATAGCGTTGATTTTTGCACGCGTCGTGACTCGACAAAATCCTGCGCGATCCTGCTGCGAAACCCACCCTGCCCCTGGCCCTGGCCCACAATGCTCCTGCTGCAAGTCGAATTAAATATTCATTTTGTATTGCATTTTCTTGCGGAATAAACGCGCACCGAGCAATGCGGGTGCCAGCGGAAGGGGCCTTTTCGGGCTGCGGCATAAGGGCGAGTGAGAATTCGGCTGCATTTAGCTCGAGAGATTTCGCACGTGTGCATTTAACTAAGTGGCACATTTTGTTGTTGTCTTGTGTTGTGTTGTGTTTGGCTTGCGCTGCTGTTGTTGCAAGGCTGGGATAACGAGCCTGCCTGCAGACAGACACACACACACACAAGAGCAGCCAAATCGGAAAACAAATTAGCACAATCCTTGCGCAATCCCGCAACAACAACACTATCGCAAGTACAGCCTGTCACAGTGGTGCAAAAGCAATTTGCATGCAACTGACATTAGCAGCGCATCTTTAACTGCTAATGCCAGCTGTACTCTTAAGCCAATTTAATCGAAAGTCTGAGGAAACTGAAGGAGGTTGGCAAATAAGTGAACAAGTAGTTAGGTTAAGTTAGGTTACACTTACATCAGATGAAATCAGTTGAAATGTTCGGTTAAAAAAATAAAAAAAATCCTTTTAACTGTGCTCATTCTCATCTTTACCCAAACAACTCCCTCTCTCAACTATTTCCACCTGACTTTGGATTTGGCCTCTATAAGCATTACTTGCCCAATCGCCTTTTCCGCTCACTGTAGCGCATATGCTCAGCGCCCAGCCCGAACTCCGATTGCAATTTCAATCCGTAAGCCCAATCGCAGCCCCTGCCTGCCAAATATGCCTGCCATTCAGTATTGATCCCTCGACATTTAACTATTGCTCGAACCCGAGTGCGGCCCGGAGTTTTGTTCACGCTCACTTTGACACTGAACCGGCTCGAGAGCCACCCTCGGCTTAGGCGCGCTCCATTGTTTGCCCAAACCGAACTACCCTTCAGGCAAACAAAGGTACAGCATACCCCTTCGGTGTTTACGGCTCGCACACCTACTCCGCATCGACATCGACGCGCAGGCAATAAATTTATAAGTTCTGCTAATGTGCGTTAATGGCTTGTAGTTTCGCTTTTCAACCGGAACCCGAATTCAACAAGGCCCATTGCCTGCTTAACATTTGGAATTTTCTCCTTTTTTTTTTCTTTCCTTGTCGTCATTCTTGTTGTTATTTAATTTTTCGTTTGTATTATTAGAGGTTATTATGCTAATTTGTTGCCTTTTCAGACTAGCGCCCCCTCTCTCTCTCTCTCTCGCTCTCGCTAGTGTGCGTTTAGCTTTGGTAGTGCCTGTAAATTCGGACATTATGGCGTAATTAGCAATACCGTTATGTGTGAGGACCTTCAGCTCGATGCTTAATTTATGCAAAAATACTTGTAGCGACGAGAACAGCCCCCTGCCGCCCGTTCCCTGCAGCCACGCCCCCTTTTGCCTGCAGCCGCTCTGGTTATGGTTTTGCACCTCTTCCTCTTCCGCTACTTTGGGCCTTTATTGCTTTTTTCTGGGTTTGGTTATTTACATTTGTTGTTGTTAATTTCTCGCTCCGGATCTGGACAATGTGTTAAATGAGTTGAATATTTGCACAGCGCCCGGGTCCCGAGTCAAAGAGCAGACACCCAACGACTCCTGAGTCACAAACAGAGTTGGCAGCGCTGGCGAACTGCCACTTACGAAATTAGCAACGCCCCCACTTGACCAAAAAAGGGAAAAAAAAGGCAGTAGGAGGGGGGGGGGGTTGGTGGGCACTACTAATGCGACTCATAACGGTAACGAGCGGCCCGTTTTATTTTTTGGTTCTTTTTCTTTTTTTGGGTGGGTTAACACTAAAACGTAATGGAATTGACGAAATGAGCGTAAAACATGGATGAAATTCCTTTGGGCGCAGGAGCAAGGGCAGGCTAGGATAATGTGATCCTATTGATTGAATTGGTCTCCTAAACAGAGGAAGGGGAAATAGAAGAAAGACGTCAATATTAGTTGAGTTAATGTAAGAGCAAAAATTAAATAATGTTGGAAAAAACAAGAGAGTGCTTAAGAAGCTGCTATTTGTTTATATTTCAACATGATAATAAAATATCTTTTCAAATTCAAAATCAATTAAAAAAAGTTTATATAAATATAGAAAACTTTTAAAATATAAATATATATGATATAAAATATAAATATAGAAAATATAAAAAATAATATATACGAGTGATAATTTTCAAATTTAAAATATAAATTTTTTAAAATAATTGATTTTTAAAGTACACAAATTATTATTATTATTTGCAACTGACACAATATTTATATTAAATTAAATTAAATTATTAAATTTAGAAAATATATAAAACAGACAGCTTGCATTGTTATTAACTTACTTTAGCCTTCCTCTTAAAGTAATTTCAATTGACTAATTTTCAACTTTTCCGGCCATTTTCCGTCTCTTTGCAGGTATGTAACGATAACGACTCTGCGAATGAGAAAAATAACTCAACTTTAGCTGCTAACGACTGCAATGCGTGGTCAGCGCTGTCCAATTTAAGTACAAGCCACATATCTCATAGACACACACTAACACAGACCAACACACACCAACACACACACAGACACATGTGCACCACTAAAAAGTTTCATTGCCCAAAAGTCAACTTGAAATCAACGCGCGAGTTAACTGAAAAAGTATTACGCAGCCAAACCCGGGCGGGAACGGTAAAAAGGGGGGGGAGGGGGAGGGGGCGGCAAGTGGGGCTGGGCAGTCTGTGAAACACCCGTAGCCTGTAGTCCGTTGTTGCCCAGAGCCGTATCCGGACCCGAGCTTAGCGCAACTTTAAATACAACCACATAATTTTTTGGTCATGACTTGAAACTCGAAGCAGACACACACACACACACACACACGCACATACTATGCAAAAGTTTAGACTGGCTTCATAAATGTACGGCGCACAGCCACGCCCGGCCGCATTCCCCGCCCGGCCAGAGATATTTTTGTGCTGAGTTTACATTATCAATGAACGGCTTTTGCGCTGTTTGCGCTTTTGTGCGGCGGTCGCCTAAGTAGCCCCAGACGGGTCGACGGGCTGTAGGGTATCGCAGTTAAGGTACGGCTAGGACGGGGGGTCGCGGGGGGGGGGGGGGCGGGCAGCATCAGGAACTGCGGCTCCGGCTGCGGGGCGTGACGGCAACTATGAAATAACGACACTAACGACTAACGCTCGAAAAGTAAGTAATCTACACACACACACACACACACACACACACAGTCGGCGGGCCATGCAGCTGAGATATATGCATAGATACGTGCTCATATGGCTGCCTCTCTCTCTGTGTGTGTGTGTGTGTGTGTGTGTGTGGTCGTTGTTTGTGGCCCGCCAACAGAAATTTGTTGGGCAATTTCCAAGCCAACAAATCTCTGCAAAGCTGCCGCACTGCAACACTGCCTCCCACTCGGCCCCCCACCCAGCCAACCTTGCCCCCTCTGTGGCAGCCCCTGCTCCAGCCTGGGCCTCTGGAAAAAGTGCCAGAAAGCCTACGCCTGGAACCGGTTAGCAGCAGGCCGGCTGTGCGCTACACTTGGCCCAAAAGGCCGCAGCTCGAAGGGAATGTAAAGCTTAAGCCTTCGGTTGTCCCTCAGATATATGACTGAAGAGCAGATCCAATGGCGTAGAGCTTAAATCGATATATCGATGCAAATTGGCTTCGCATTCGACCCGAAAGAAAACTGACGATAAGGTTTATAATTCCAAAGACTTGGATAAAGCTATAAGCTAACTAAAAGGGTTAGAAAGTATCAATCAGCTTTGCTTGAACATATTTTTAAATTTATCGATACTTCGATAATAATGTTATCGATACTTAATATACATACTATAAACGAATAGAAGAAAACTTTCATACAAAATTAGTTATTAAAAAATGCGAGCATTATCCATTTTATAAATATTTATTTAGTTCTTTATTATATTTATAGAACTTTTTATTTAGTAAGTCAGCTAGTTTTTTATCGTTTCTTATCGTGCCAACTCTTTTCTTCGACTTTTGGCAGCACCTTTAGCCAATTACAGTGGCCCCGCCTGTAACTGCCTGGCCGAGAGGGGGCTGCTGATGGATGTAAAAGGGGGTGGGGGAGGCGTCACAAGACACACACATGCAGCTTGTAACTTGCACATGCAGCCAGCTGCTGCCATGATGCCTAACAAGGTCCAAAAGGGAGAGGGGGAGGGGGGGGGCGTGGGGGCTGGCTAGTGGGGCTCGGTTTGGCTGGCTGCCTGGCATACACAAACTGTCGCCAAAAACAATTTCGTTGAGATTTAAGTTCTGTTCAACAATTTCCGCTCTCGCCTGCTTGAGCCCCCCTGGCAACCGCACTACTTTCTCCCCCCCCCCACACACACACTCTCTCTCTCTCGTTCGCTGCGTCTCGCTCTTGCGTTTTTAGTTTTTTGTTGCGCCAACTGACGTTGGAGGAAAAAAAATAAAACAAACGAAATAGAGGCGGCAGCAGGCAGTGGCAGCGTTACGCCCACACCCACCCACCCACACACACACACACACACACGCACACCCACAAAAAGCCACATTCATAGATAATGTGCAGCTTGGGCTTGCGGTTATTTTGTATGCTTGGCCGGTCTGGCAGCGCCGCCAGTTGCCAGTTGCCAGTTGCCAGTTGCCAGGACACCATTGCGCTCTGTGGCATGTGCCTCGTTTTGCCCACACCCTGCCCACACCCCGCCCCTGGCCCGCTCTGATTTGGATTCAGTTAGTGGCAGTTGCGGTTTTATCCCAGCAGCCGCCGTGGTGCTCATCCAATTTTCTGTTGTCGCTTGTCGTTGAGCATTTTTGTGGCGCTTCACAAAAATTGCATTGCCGAGAAGCCACCCAAAAAGCGAGCGGCGAACCACCCGGTTGACAATATCGCGCAGCGTCGTCGCTTTTCCCATTGTTCGGGCAGCCCAAAAATGAACACAAAAATGGAGTAAAAACAAGTTGTTGAAACGACATGCTCGCTCCCCCTTCTAATATGCAGCCCCCCCTCCGCCCTCCCCCCTTCCCCCTTGTCACTCGTCATGGAGCCGGGTCCGTCCGCGTCGGCCACAAAGTTTTGGGCACGATTTTTGGTTAGCGAAACATTTTTTGCATGGGTTGCGCGAAAAGTTTTTCAGACAGCCCCCACTGCCCGCTCTGCCCGCGCCTCAGTCAGTACTAATTTAAAAATGTGCTGAGCACATTCTGCAACCCCACTCTCCCTGCCTCGCCCCTCTCCCCTGTCCCGGCCCCCACTTCGTTTTGCTGGCAATGCAAAGTTGACATAATCCAAGAAGTTGTCCCCGTACCGCCTCAGCTCGACTCCACTCATTATCAGACCTGGCCCAGAACGAGCTGCCATGTGCCAAAAAAGAGGAGTGCTGGCAGCGACCAGAGTTGCCACAGCCACGCTTCTTACGGCTCAAATAATTTGTATTCTTACCTTAAGCATGTTTAAAAAAGAAACACTTTTGTTTATCGATTAATTGTGCACTGAGAAAAAATTCAAGTCGAATTTAAAATACTTAAAACACTGTTTTTTTTTGTATTCTTTTTTACAAGTTTTAACTTAATTTAATATTGGGAAAAGTTGTTTTTGGCTGTGATAATTTTTTAAAATTTATTTAAAAAAAAATGTATAGACAAAAAATTAAATTTTCAAACTCGAGCAATTTGCTCTATTTTGGAAAATGCTTGCAACTGATCAATAGGATCAATATGTTTGCGTGCACAGCCGCATGCATTATTCAATTTCGGGCACAGAATTCGTCGCCGCACTGTGGAAGCGGCAAATGTGATTCCACATGATTGCAATGCAATTCATAGGCCAATTTGGGGCACTCGTTGGCTGCACGGCTCGTTCCCATGGGTGCACAGAAATCAAAGTAAATTAGAGGAGAAACCAGAAGTACTACAAGGGCCCAGAGAACCGGAGGCTGAGTGGAGAACCGAAAGAGGAAAGAACAGAAAACGAAAACAACGAAAACAAGCTCTAAGTGCAATTCTCATTCGCATTGATTGCGCACTTGATTACGATAAATGAAACGTCAACAAGCGGCAGACTTGACGAGGCGCAGGCACAGGGCGCAGAGTTGGCCGAAGGGGGCGTGGCGTGGCGAAGGGGGCGCACAACGGAAGCTCAGGACGTGCAGCACTAGGCCCAAATGCCCTTTGGGCGCTCTGCATTGCCGCATCGTCGCCGTCTCGTTGTTGCTGTTGTCACTCGTGATTTCTTTTGTCTACTTTTCATCAAGCCGGCTTTATGTCCGTGTCCTCGTGACCAGCCCCAAGTCCAAGTCCCAGCCCCCTTCTGCCTGCTGTCGCTGGTCAGCTACAATTTCTCGGCTTGTGTCTTGTCGCTAGCTGGGCGACAAATCACAGCCGGAAAATCAGTTGTGCTGTGTCCTCGACGCAGCTGCGTCTCAAGGCGCCAGGCCTGGCCAGCGGTGGGCGTGGCCGTGGCCAAGACCCAAGCGTTACATTGGCCCCAAAACGTAGGCAGGCACGACCTCAGATTTTTGTATGTAACACAACACTGAATGCACACACACATGGCTACACACACTTAGGCTCCGTCTGTTTGCCATTTGTACGCTGAGGCACTTAAGGCAAAAGGCAGGCAAAGGACATTCAGCAACCGGAGCCCCGCTAAAGCCCAACACTATCTCCTGCCCACTCTCCCTCTCTCTCTCTCTCTCTCTCTCTCTCTCTGTTTCTCTGCGTCTGCCTGTTTGCAGCCTCTGGAGAATTCATTCATGTTGAAATGCGCAAATTTGTTATCAACGCTTTATGCCATTATGCTCATGTTGCCCAGCTCTGAGATTTCCGAGGCATCCCATTACACATACTCCGACTCCGACTCCGACTCTCACTCCAGTGCCAGCTCCAGTTCCAGCTCCAGCTCCAGCTCCGTCTTGGCTTTCATCTCTGTCGCCTTCACAACATTTGGACAACGCTTCGTTCATTTGTTTTTACTTGAATTTATGGCTTTAATAACATAACAGCCAACCCCTAAAATACAAAACCCCCTACCCACAATACACACACGCAGCCCTTACTCAACCCCCCCCCCCTCCCCTCCCTTCCTCCGCATATTCCCCAATTCAGTTCAAGCATAACCGGAAAGCAGCCGCACAGCCATTGAGCCCATTGTCTGTCGGCCATTTTGTTGACCCAACTATAAGACTATGCATGACTATACATACGTATAAACCTATACCCAAATATAATATATATGTGTCACGTGTGTGCGTTTTGTTTGTTCTACAGCCGCCTCATTAGATTTCGATAAACTGGTTCAATGCCTGGCCAAGAGGCCTTTCGGGCCCTGAGCCCGAAAATTTTGAATGGCTTTTGACGCCATTAGCTTTGGCGGCAAGTTCTGTTGTTGCCACAACTTGTGGCACGCACTCCAAGTGGCATTATCCCAGCTGATTAGACAAAATGAAACACAAAAAAACCAACAAGTACGCCGCATTCGAGTGTCACCGACACCGACATTTACCCTAGCGTTATTTGTGCACATAGAAAATAAAAAAACATTGCATTTGGAGCCGGTTTTGAACCCATACTACTACTATGACAACCGCAAAGATATTGGTTTTTAACACCAAATAATTCGCAATTTTGTTTTCAATATTGCATACACATAATTTAAATTTAGAGTCAGTTTAGAGAACAAACCACGAACAAAATGCCATCAAACATGAAAATCGGTTCAGTTTTGACAAAGTTATGGGTGTTTAAAATATGGGAGTTATGGATTAGAGAGCTTTACATGTCAAAATTTTTGTCAATTTTGGGGCGATTTTTGACCAAAAATTTGACCCCCTCAGAATCCGTTTTGATGTTGTTTTTTATACTAATTATGACTATCACAATCGATTTAAAATGTAAATCTGGAATTCTAAATTAAAAAAAAAAAAATTTTTCCGAAATTGGTAAGGGGGGAGTACATGCTTTTTTCCCAAAAAACTTCAAAAAAATTTATTTTCAAAAATGAATATACTTGAAATGCAGAATCAATTTAGAGGACAAACCATGAACAAAATGCCATCAAACATGGAAATCGGTTCAGTTTTGACAAAGTTATGAGGGTTTCAAATATGGGAGCTATGGATCCTAGAGCTTTACATGTCAAAATTTTTGTCAATTTTGGGGCGATTTTTTACCAAAAATTTGACCCCCTCAGAATCCGTTTTGATGTTGTTTTTTATACTAATTATGACTATCACAATCGATTTAAAATGTAAATCTGGAATTCTAAATTTAAAAAAAAAATTTTTTTCCGAAATTGGTAAGGGGGGAGTACATGACATTTTATCAAAAAATCCCAAAAAATTTTATTTTCATGCTTTTTTCCCAAAAAACTTCAAAAAAAAATTTATTTTCAAAAATGAATATATTTTAAATGCAAATAAATCTAGGGGACAAATCATGACCAAAATGCCATCAAACATGAAAATCGGTTCAGTTTTGACAAGGTTATGGACGTTTAAAATTGGTAGCTATGGATCCGAGAGCTTTACATGTCAAAATTTTTTTAAATTTTTGCAGGATTTTTGACCATAAATTTGGCCCCCTCAGAATCGGTTTTAATGTTGTTTTTTATGCTAATTGTCACAAGCACAATCGATTAAAAATAAAAAAAATTTTTCGAAAATGAGTAAGGGGGGAGTACATGACATTTTATCAAAAAATCCCAAAAAATTTTATTTTCAATAATGTATACATTTTAAATGCAGATGCAACCTAGAGGATAATTGATAGGCAAAATGCTGTCGAACATTTTTGCCAAATGTCAATGTAGTTGTCTAGCTTTGAAACTGAGGAAGCGGAGCAAGACGAACACTGCACAAACCCAATATACTCTTTTCACTTCGTGAGCGAGTATAAAAAAGGTGGCCAAAAATCTGAGCCAAAGAGTTGCGATTGCCACAAAATTGCATGCAACAAACACAGTGCAGCCGGTCAAGGGGCAAGAGCGGAGCATGGCCAAGGGGGGGGGGGGGATATGTTTGGAGAGTGCTGTGCAGCAGCAGAGAGATAAATTCGAGTCGCAGCCAAAGTGGTTGACTGCAAGTGGCGCAGCTTGTGGCAAGTTCAATAAATTATGCGGTTATGCGGCAAACAGAAGATGGTCGCTGGGACGGCAGAGAAGGGAGGGATAGAGAGAGAAAGGGTTTAAATGGCAAGCGGGCAAGTTCTGGCAAAACGTAACATTAATTAGAATTATCTCAAGTGTGACACAAATGAGAGAACAGCAAAAATGTGAAGGAAATGTGAAATGTGGCGATAAAGATGACAATGTAAATGAGAGGCGAGTGCAGCGACCTCACATTGTGCTGACGTACAGATGTATGGTAAATGTTTCAGATGCCTTTCATATGTGTTTACACTCTTCAAACTCATGGGATGGAGATGGGGCAGCTATACCAAAAGGAAAATGTTCTGTAAATCGAATCGAATCGAAACGAAAAGAAAACAAAACTTCCCTACGATCTCTTTCTCTATTTTTCTATAAATAAATATATTACGATAATATTAGCGAGAAATGTGAGAAGTGTTCTCTCATTTTACTGCTATTCTCCCTCACACAAACTTTCTTCCTCTTTCCCCTCCTACCTGTAAACGAGACAAAAATGGGATTAGCTCAGCCTATCCGTGAAATCAAATGAGAGCTATGTGTATGAGACAAATGTGCTCAATCTCTCTCTTTCCCCCTTCTCCTTCCCTCACTCTGTGTTCATTTAAATTCCCTCTCCTTTTCGCCTTGCACAAACACCCCTTTCTGTTTATTCGCTCTTAAAGAATATAAATGTTTAAGTAGCATTTTATATAAATAATTTGCTATTGCCACACACACACACACACACACACATAGTTTTGTGTGCTTGTGTTTCTGTGTGTGGTGAAATATTTTACTAACTGTAGCAAATGGCAAAGTTTTCCCCAGAAACATTTTATTGAATATGCAAAGTTCTGGCCCGGCAAAAGCTGCGCCAAGGCCGCAGTGTATTATAAATTAATAAGCGCACTAAACGCGCTCACACACACGCACGTACACTCATCCACACACACACACACACACATGGCGGGTATTCTGCATAAATAATAAAGTTAAATACGCTTACAAGACGCATTTTGCGGTCTCAGTTTACATTTTGAACTCGAGCAACTCGGCGAAAACTAACCAAAAACTATACCCAACATTTTGCACGAGTTTCGTATTGTTGTGCCTGTGTGCCTGTGTGTGTGTGTGTGTGTGTGTGAGTACTGAGCGCCTTGGGTAACATTTTGGGTAATTTGCGCCCAAGCGAAGCATCTGCAAATGGCATCAGAAGTGCGCGAAAGTTCAAACGAAACTTTCGCATACGGGGAAAAAATATATATATATATATATATATGGCCCGCAAATAGATTTATGAATAATACGAATACTTATGAATATGCGGTCTTATGAATATGAGTTAAATACCACTTAAGAGACATATGCATTCAGAATTACGCTCGAGATTCAAGAGGGAAAGTCTTAAAAAAATTAAACTTCTGATATTGCAAATTGAAAAGCAACTGGCTTTAGGTGTTTAGGCCAAGTTAGCTAAATACATATTTGTCTTTCAATATGCCGCTAACAAAAATGCTGCCTGGCTCAGCCAATTGGTTTACTTGATGACCTTTTGCTCTTCTTGCCGATCAACGGGCTGCCCGAGAGCGCGGCACTGGCGAGATACTGTATCTTTACGCACAAGTGGCAACGCTCATTATTCAGCGCATATTTGAGGTTCCGAGTGGCCCAATCATCGAGGAGTCGTATCAAAATTCCAAGAATTGCCATTGTCAGCGCGGCGCATTCCCGTGAAATTCGGGTGCCAGGCGCGCGGCGAAAGAGATTTTGATTTAGTGTCGCATGCGAATCAATATATCAACGCGAGTTGCACGCGAGCCGACAATGACAAACGCAGGGCGAAACATTAACATTACCACTTAACCTGGCCCAAAGCGCAGTCGGTGTGGGCTGGGCTGGCAGCCGGCCTCGCCGAAGCAAATGTATCTGTGAGATACATTTCCACGAGCGCAATGATTTATTTGGGCCGCGGAATCGGGCAAACTTTAATATGAATCATTTGACATTTTGGCTTTGCATCTTTTGTTTCATTTTTGATTTATCACATACAAATTTCCGCTGCAATCGTCGCTAACCTCGCCCCCCGTCCCCGCCCCTTTTCGGTTGACTGCGACACGTAGCAAAGCGACTTCATTAAAACCGAACGAAGCGACTAAGCGACGAATGCAGCTGAAAGCAAAGGCGACAAAAATTAGTAACAAAATTTATTGCATGTCTTATCAACAGTCGTTCGTTCGTTCGTCTCATTGTGTGTGTGTGTGTGTGTGAGAGTGTGAGTGTTTTTGTGAGTGTGTTTACGAGTGTCTGCATTCAAATGAAATCCATTCACAGACATCGACTACAACTTTTCAATGCAAAATCAATTTTCAAACGCTTTATTTGCACATTTAGTGCCCATAAGCAGCAGTTAACTGCGCGAAATAAAATTCGATTGATGCAAGGAATGTGAAATTAACTAAATGAAAGGCGAACTGAACGACTTTTCAAATACACTTCCATTGAGACGACGCTCAAAGTGCAATAAACACTCACAACTCGATACCGTTGGGCAATTAAACGAACAGTGTGTAGCAATGAGCGGATAATTGAGACAAAAGGCAAATAAAGTGATCACAAATAATGCCCAACACCAAAGGGAATGTGAAGAGCGTGGCATTCCAGATGGGTTAACAATAAAAACGGCATTTAACAACCGTTTGTCACTGTAATTGAGTTCATGCTAATGGAAATAGCTGTTTTTTGTGCTAGTTGACAACACTATGCCAAGTTCTTATCAGTTTTTCAAGTCCACTATCTTGTTTTTATGTTCTTGAAACAGCAGTTATTCTGGTAGTTGACAACTCTGTGCCAAATAACTTGTAATGCACTTTAAAGCCAGGAATAACTCAAGTCCCTGCTCGGGCGCCATCATTTAGGGTTGCCAACAACCGTTTTCTTCTTGTGCGACAACTCTATGTGAAGTAAATAATAAAGCTGCCATATTTGTTTGCTACTTGTTAATCCTATGCCATTTTCAGGCCCATAACCATTTCGGTCCCTGCTCGGGCGCCAAACAACCGTTTCTATATCTTGAGACAATCCTATGCGCGGTTGCCAATAAAACGTTGGTTTTCTTTCTTTTTTCCCATTTGACAATCGTACGCCTAGTTTTTAGCTATTTTCCGGCCCGTAACGTTTTCAGTCCCTGCTCGGGCGCCACCGTGGACCGACCTTTAACAACTGCCCGGAAAGTTAATATGCTCGGCCGTCAAATTTTAGGTTTCGCAACGTCAGTTTAGTGGCCCTTGACAAGGCCATGGCAAGTATGCCGGCATGTGAAGTCGGTCCCTGCTCGGGCGCCAAATATTTGTAATTGTTATCAAATGCCTGCTAAAGTTTATGTGCCCGCCGTAGCGCCGGTAGTGTGTGAGTGCCGCTTCATTGGCGACAGCTTTGACAATGACAAGCTGCACAGAATTTGCATACAGTAAACAGGCAACAACAATGGCGGCAACAACAACAACAAGAACGTCGACAACGACGAGAACGCGTCGTCTCCTGGTCGCAGGCACTAAAAAATTGACTGTCAATGGGGAAAGTTAATGCAACTAATGACAAAGAGCGCCGTCATTGTGAACCTCATCCGTTGTCGTCACCTTTGCAGGGCTCCAAAGCCACTCCCCCTAGCTCCCCGCCCCCGTATCCCCCAACGTTCGCCTCTCCTCGCAGCCTGGCCAGCCCAGTCCGATGGGTCTCGCTTGATTCATTCGGCGACACTCACTCAATTTCTTGCTGATAAACAAATTGAATGTGGATTTGGCTCTCTACCTTTCTGCCCATTCCAGCTAATACCCCTGGGGGCGCACACACACACACACACACACAATGCGAAATGGAATAAAAGTTGAAAGCGAATAAATAAGGAAAAAGCGCATTGATTTATTTCAGCCAGTTTGTTGTTAACATTTTAACGATTTTGTCCTTGCGTTTTAGTCGTTGACTCCACATCTTCTGCTCTTTCTTCTTCTTCGGCTGCGACTACTGCTTCTTTCTCAGCCCCCTCGTGAAAATCGAGCCCACCTTTGCCTCTGCTTTACCTCATCTGCCTCTGTTGTTGTCTCCGGTGTCTGTCGCTTAGCCAAATTGCTGAACATTAGTCACCGATTGACAAGGCTGGCAAAGAGGCAGCCAGCGAACCATTCGATATCCGCCCCAGTACACGACCCCCCTTCCCCCCGCCGCACTCTGCTGCTGCAGGTTCGGTTCTACCTGACTGCGCCCGTGACTTGGCCATATACAAATCAACTAATTTCAAAGTTGTCGATACTTTAATGAAAAAATACGAAATAAGAAAAATAAGGCTTACGAAGTGAAGTTGCCTGCCTAGCAAATACCCTGCACTTAGTGTTGGTTAGTTTTAGTGAAAGCCAAAGAAGTTGTCTATACTTTCAAACTAATTTCAGTTTGTTGGGATATTTTAATAGATGGACTCTGTTATACCCTCGGTTACCCACTCAATACAGGGCATGCACAGAAGGCGCGCCGGAGACAGTAGACAAGAATTATTCTTCGGCCGGGCTACCGTTCGTCTCTCTCAGGGGCATTTGTCATTGGGCCCAGGGTCTGGCACTCTGGCTAATGAAACGCCAGCTACTCGTAGGCCATAAAAAGCATTAGGCCGTCGGCTACCTGCCTATATTGTCGTCGTTGTTGTTGGTGTTGACCTGCGCCTGGCGCTTGATTAGCGCCTCCAGATGATGCCCAGGCGTGGGCAGAGCATATCAGCTGGATTTGCATTACGAGTGGAAAGCAAAGAGAGCGCATTTGGTTCACAGACAAAAACCAGCTACTTGGATGGCCTCAAAAACAGAGCCCACTAGATTAATGACATTTCCATAGATTAGTCTAGCAGAAGCTGGAAAGGTCTAAAAAGAAATAGACCAAGGCAATGAGAGTACTTAAAATTCAGAAAGCAATTCACCAACTGCAGCTTTTTGTGTTGGGTGGCAACTCTGGCTAAGTAGATACGAAAGTGAAGTAAAACTTGAAACTGAGTGTAAATGCAAACAGCGATTTAAATGCGCAGCAACTCTGCCATTATATTGTTTTATAGGCTGACAGCTCTGCTGATCTGACTCTTTAGAAACCAAACGCAATTCAAGCAGGTTGGCAGTCCTGTTTCAAGCATTACCTTTGCGTATTTGTCACCATATTGAGAACTTTGTTTGCGTTTCGTGCTGCATGCAGGACCTGGACACACAGAAAGAGACGCCTGCTCTCTCCCTCTCTCTCTCTCTTTCTCTCTCTGTCTTTTCCCCACTAAATTGGCAATGGGAAATGAGTTTTTGTTGACGCTTTGCGACACTTACTGCCAGGCGCCCGCCTGTTTCTGCATTCCACAATGGCCAAAACAAGCAAAATATATCTTCTACACACACTCGGGCACACTTCTGCACCCCCCCCCCCCCGCCCTTCCCCTCGCAGCCCCTGCCAACACTCGGCACCTGTAGTATTTTTACTCAATGGGGCTCAAGCGAAATGTCTGACGAAAAATTTCAAACACGTTTCAATAAAATTCAATTTGTAGCACATTTCAACGCTTTCCGCCAGCCCCAGTACCCCCGCCCCCAGGCCTGAAAGAGGCGCAACCCCAACTAAATCCCCCTCGCCCACAGTTCGGCCGCTCACATATGCATGAATTTCCTTTTGCACTTTTGAGCGCCGCATTTGCCCCGCCCCCTGCCCCACACTCACCCATTTGGCATCAATTTTTGCTTTTCTCTCTCTGTGTGTGTGTGTGGTTTGTTGTGCGTGTCAGTGTGTACCCCCCCTCAGAGCTCGCCCCCCTCAGTGCTCCACATGTTTTAGCATAGCGCGCAATATTTTCGATTTCGCGTCGCTTTGGCTCAAGGATATTTTTCATATGTGTCGCACGCACGCACAAAGCAGCGACGCCTGCTTGCCCCAACTTCCCCACACACACACACACACACCCCAGCCCCGCCCCGCCTAGGTCTGCCTACAAAATGCAAATGCAAACAGCATACGAATTAGTAAAACGGAAACAGGCGTTTGTGTTTTGTAATATTTGCCCCAAAACAACTCTGAGACACACGCACACTCTCTCTGTCTCCCTTTTCTCCCCCTCCCCCCCTCTCTCTCTCTCTCCAGCACTCCTTCCAGCTGCCCCCCCCTTTGTTACGATCCAGCCCGCACTTTACATGCGAAAAAACAGGAAGTAAAATTTCGTGTTGTGTGACAGCCGTTGCTCTAATGTGTGTGTGTGTGCGTGCGTGTGTGTGTGCCACTGCAACTTGTTGTTGTTGCTCTGCCTCTGCTCCTTTCCTGCTGGCTTAACGTATCGCTTTTCTCTGCTCGAACCCCCATTTTCCAGCACGCGTTCTTTTACTTGAATTTCCCTTTTCTTGTTTTGCGCTTTTGCCGCTGTTTGTTTTTCTCTTCTCATTTTCATAGCATAAAATTTTGACTTAAATTACCTCAAAGGCACGTAACTACCCATGCCAAAGCCCCCCCCCTCCCCCCTTTACATCGCCGCCTCTGTTTAATAAGCAGCGCGTGATTTTCATTACCCGAATGTATTGCGAGTCTGTTTAGATTTTGCAATATACGCGAAGTGCAAAATGCGAAATGAATATGGCACACACACACACACACACACCCCCTCCCTAAACACCCCCCACATGTGTAGCTGCCGTCCTGGTCTGATCTCAATTCATTCTCATCTCCCCGCCAACCGTCATATTATAAATATAGTACAAGCGGCAAAATCAAGTGAAATCAATTTAATACACTTTTCATCTGCTCTGCGCGGAAAATGTGAAAATTGTGAAAATTTGTGGGGTGTTTTTTTTCCTCTGGCCTTTTTTTTTTTTTGGCCATCTCTCAACTTCCTCTTCCGCTACAGCTTCTTTTCTTTGCCCTAATTTATTACATTTTAATGACTTTTTCATGCAACAGCTTTGCCTCCGCCTTTGATGCTCTATCCAGAGGGGGGCAAGTTCGCTCAGTGTATGTGTGTGAGGGGGAGGGGGAGGGGGGGGACAGGCCGTGTGCCGCATAAATCGCGTCTTGATTTCGTATTTATATGCACGCCTGTGTAGCTAGAGACATAATTAGGTGCCAGGACAAACTCGCATCAGCGCGATAGGATCATGACAAATATGTCTGCGTATATGTGTGCGTGTGAGCCGTAGATAATGCCAGCCATCGCCGAGTCGAGTTTATAATGAACAGCCGGAGATGAAATCAGTTGAATTACATTTCTCTTTCTTTACGCTCAATCAGCTGTGAGATATTTCAAGTTCATCTTGATTGCGACTGATTATAACTGGGCTAGTTATATAACATCTGTTCATTTAAAGCCATTAAAAATATTAAAAAAAAAAAGAAAAATAAACTTAGTGTATAAGTTTGTTTATTTGGGTTCCGTTTCTTTTACTATTCATAATTAAAATGAATACAAATACTGATGTAAACAGTTTGATTAGTTTTTAACACGAAAAATGTAATTTTCCAGTTTAATTTTAACATATATAAAGAATAGTTTTTCTTTTATTCTGTTATTGCTCTTCGAATAATAATTATTTTTCAACTAAGATTTACAAGTTTTTTTTAAGCTTCCAGCAACTTTAATCAATTTAATTGACATTCAAGCTGTCAACACTTAAATAAACAAACATTCAATACTTAATATTGCATAACCCACATTTTCCCACATTTGCCTTGCAAAATGTATAATTACGAGGTGTGACTGTGTGATGCAGCCATTAGCTGTTAATGTTGCACAGGCTTTTACAATTTGGCAATTTTTGCACAGTTCGGCAACATGTGGCAACATTGTGTGGCAAGCCAAATGATGCTTTTCCTGCCAGGTGGCAAGCTCACACATGCAGCACGTCGCGCCGACAAACGAAGTGACAAAGAGATAGAGAGGGGGAGGGAGGGAGAGAGCGAGAGAGAGAGACTAATTACAAATGCCAGTCACAGACGGAACTCGCCAGGCGGCTTCTGCTTCTTTATTTTTCGGGCCCTGTTTCGTTCGTCTTTGTCATAAATATCACAATTTTATCGCAAACATTGTCAGTGAGTGGAATGATCGGAAGGGCCGCAAAGTGTTTCCCGGTTGTGCGGCATGGGGCATGCAGCAAACACACACATACATAACCCATAATTAGAGAGCTGCCGGGACGCGGGTTTTGGTTACACAGCTTCGAAATTCCGTTCTGGGCTTGCGTTTGAGTTTGAGTTTCGGTTTCGGTTTCGGATTTTGGTTGGGCTCGCGTTTCCAGTTGAGTTTTTCGGGCCTAATTACAGAGCTCGGCGCGGGGCCAACTGTTGCCGAGTCGTGGCCAGCGTGCGCCCTCATCTTCGCCAGCTTTCCAACAATGGCAGCTGTGTATCAGCCACGCCCCCGCCCCCGCCCCCGCCCCCGCCCCCGCCTCGACCCTTCTAGTTGTTGCCACATACAAAAGACAAAGCACAATCTGAGCCAAAATCGCGCACAAGTTCAAAACCCGAGACTCGAACTCGAACTCGAGGCTCTCTAATCTTATTATGCGTCTTTGTGCCACTTCAAACGGATGCCAGTCAACCAGTCAAGGGGGCGGCGGGGGGCGTGGCAGTCAGGCGAGCAGTGCGTCATTTCGTCAATGCTCTCTGGGCTATCAGTAGACCCATCATTATCATGTGCACCGATTGACTGACTGATTGACTGATTGACAGACAGCTGCGCTCGCCGGCTGGCAACTGTGCGTAACTGAACCTCAGCTCTGACCGTTGCCCTAACTAACAGTTAAGCCCAATTGCGGGCTAAGTTCAGACTTCATCGCATTGGCGACTATTCAATTGGTTGTGATATGACAAGGGCGACGTTCAATAGCTTTTGAGTTGTCACGAACTGAAAAGAGCTTATTGGATTTGTGCAAATGTATATAGAATATTTGGAATATATACTCCGATATATCTCCCTTAGTTTTAAAGCTAGATTCGTGCAACTTTTTAATGCAGATTTCTGTTGACAAAAATCGATATTTATCCAAAATAACAAAAATAATTAGGACCGTTTTCGAGTGTTGTGGACTATCGAGTATTGCGCAGTCGGTTACACCCGACTGCAACGTTCTCACTTGTTTAGAGACTCACTTTAAGCTAAGTGGAGCTTAAGCATATTAGCTGCCTTTGTTTATAATTATTGTTAGTCTTATTTAAAATAAGCACTCGCTGCTTTGACCACTTTTTACCCATTTTCAATTGATTCAGCGTGCAAAAAGCTTTTGACAACGCTTTTAATTGCTTTATGTATACATTTTTAATGGAGCCTCGATGCCATACGGCTAGGCTTAAAATAACTTGCAGTTGGATCTTTCTGAGTGCTCTTTGTGCCAGTTATTTTGCTTGTGATTTGCATTGGGCTCAAGTTTGGGCCGCTTTGCACCTTTGGTGAGTGCGCCTAATCCTTAACCCGTTGCGCCCAGCCCTTAACCCTATTGTGCCCCAGTTTGCCGGCACATCGTTATCTATTGTCTGTCTTAATTGCTACAGTCAACGACTTTGCCCCACGTTGCAATTTTGGCTTCGTTTTCGTATCGCCCGTTGCCAAAAAATGTGTAACAGGCGCCAGCATCGTCTTCGTCTTTGTTCTCCTCGTGCCCAGCCCCATCTTCGTCTGCTGCAGCAATGCTTCAAATTCAAATTCAAATTCGAAATTTCAAATTCAATGACTGCTGCCAGTGCGACGTCTGCTTCTTCTTCTTCTTCTTTCGGCCGCTCCCTTTCCTGGCACCCCGGCTGCCACTCTGTTTGCCAGGATAAACATGTTAATTTCGAAAAATGCAAAATTCTATAATCCGATTTAATGTTTTATTCATTTTGCACACAAGCGAAGAGCATGCGAGTGCGAGTGCTGTAAGGCCAGTGGCAGGGGCGTTCTACCTGGGCCGCCCTCAGCTCTCACAGCACACACACAACCACACACACGCACACACACACACACACAGTCGCTGACACACTCTCCGGCTGGCAATTAGAATTTTAAATTTTTTTTTGGTATTCGCCTGGTCGCCATTTGTTTTTGTCTTCCGAAACTCACACACACACACACATATACACCCTCTTGCATCTATCTTTTACCAATATGCGTATATATATACATAAATTTCTATTTTTATCGACATTGTTGCCATCGTTGGGCGCCACGCACATTAACCTACTTACGTTGGGCGCCATTTTGCTTGAATGCTGCTTTTGCTAATGTTTTGCCCTTATCCCGGCTAGATATTCAAATTTTTATTTTTTTTTTGTTATTTCTTACATTGTTTAGAGCGTCAGAGAGAGAGAGAGAGAGAGAGAGGGCGAGCTTTTAAACCATTCCCCATTTAAGGCTGATAAAATGCATTGATGAAGCATGCATTAAATGTTGTTTAAACTATAGAAATTGCCATTAACTGTGCTACAAAGCAATTTATCGCCGTGTGAATTGCGCATGTTGTTAAAAGCGCTTTCGGCACTTTTGTCGCCTGGCCAAGCACCTTTTTGTAGTGGTTTTTGAATGCGGCAGCTCATTAAAATCCACAACAAAATATAACAACAACAATTACGGAAAGAAGAAGCAGAAGCGGAGCTTTTTGTGCAAAACTTGCGCCTTGTCCATTTGCGCTGTATCTGACAGATACTTTTGGGACAATCAACCAAAACCCACTCCCTTCCTTGGGCTGCGCATCTTTTGGCGCTGTTTTATTTACTTTTAATTTACTTTTAATTATAAATTCATGCTTCTCCACATTGGGGGATTATGCTTTAAATAACGGTAAACATAGCGCACATCTCCCATCTCCTCCCCTTCGGTGCTTCTTCTTGTGTTTGCTTTGGCATTTCGGAAAAAAGAGAGAGATGAGAAATTTGTTTGCGCCTGGAAACTCTATCGGCCATATGATTCATCCTTAAGCCTAGCTGCCCCGCCCCCCGCCCCTCCCCTCTCCCCTCTACCGCTGTTCTGTTTATACAGGCTCATACTTTAGTTTAAGCTGTGCTGAGCAGTGGAAGGCGTAGGGGGGGGGGGAGGGAACTCTGGGGAGCTGACTGAACTGAAGCAATGCGCCAAAGGAATTAATTTCAAAATTCGCTTTCAATTGCCCAACATTGTTTTCTGCGGTTTCGTGCTGTTGCCTTTTGGTTATTGAAACTGTTTTCCTTCTTCTAGTTGTTGTTGTCTTCCTTTTTTCTGGCCAGGCCAACTAATTTAGCTGATTGCATTTTTGCCAGCGAGGCCTACGCCCAACGCCCCCACGCACATGCCCCAAATTGTGGCTGCGGCATTTAAAATGCATTTGAAAACAGAGCTCAACATTTTTGGGCTTTCTTTCGGCGCGCCCAATACCCTGTAGTATTTTTTTTTTTTGTTGGTTCGTCCCGACAAACTACAACTTAAATTAGTTCACTGAATATATTTTGGTATTTTTAGTATTTTTTGAGCTAACGCAAAATGTTGTTTTTCGCCCGTATTCGTCTATAACAACAAGCATCGAATAACAACCATTTTGATGTGCATACATGTCTGCTTTTTTCTTAGTATTTTTTTTTTTTGGTATTTTTCAAATCCATTTTCATTTCATATATTTACATGTTAAACAGCCAATAGTTTTTACCCATTATTCACAGTTATTTGGCTGACAACATGCGCCAACTTACTTCAATGTTTGTTTGCTTTCAGTATTTGTGCTGGTATTTTTGTAGTATTATTTATTTTAGCAGTTTCATGTTTCGATTCGCATTCGTTTTTCTATCGACAGTCGAGCCGTTGTTGTTTTCTGTCGTCGTTGCGCCCTATTTTTGTATGCCACGTGGCTCGGCCGCTGCCTGCCTCTAACGCTTTATCAACATTTCGTCCTGCCGAGCGTCCTTCGTCCTGTTTTCTTTTTTTTTTTTTTTTTGCTTTGGCAGGCTCATCCTTAGGCTCTCATCATCATCCCCATTTATACGCGCAAATATTTGCGCTTTACTGCGTATTTTTTTGCTTTTCTTTTTGTTTTCTTCTTTTTTTTTTTTTTTTTTTTTTGTTTTGTTTTGCCTACCGCTTTACGCGCTCTCCCTCTCTCTTGCTCGCTGCGCGCTGCAATGCTCTGTCTCGTTCTGTTCGCTGTGTGTTATATAGATTTCCATTCAATGCGAATGCCGCGCAACGCAACGAGCCGAAATGAAAATGTTTAAATGAAAGATTGATTGGATTTTGATGAATTTCGACTACACACACACACACGCACACACACAATGAACGCTTTTTTGGGGCCCTTTTATTCCACACACAAACACACACACACACACACTCACTCACACACACATCCGTTTCAGCTTGATAAGCGGCCCCCAGAAAAAATGATTTTCAGCTTAAAGTCAAGTTAATCAAAGCAAATCAACTTTTGCACTCGCCAAATTTTCATGCGAAAAATGATTCAAATTTCCCTCTTTTGTGTGCGTTGACTTTTCCTTTCTTAGCAGTTGCTCCTGCCCTGCCGCTTTATCCTCTGCCTACCCGATTTTGCCGCCAATTGCTTCAACGTTGCATTGTTGCAGGCAGCATCAGACAAGAGCTCATATTCGCTATTCACACACAAAATCAAAGCTGAATGCGTTCAACGAATATGAGTAATCGTAAGCCGAACTGGCTTTCTAGTGAATGGAGCCTTAAGTGAGTTTAGCTGAAAGTAAGCCCAAGTTAAGTCGTCTGCAATAGGTTATATCTAGGATAATTCGAACAGCTTCTTTATGTACAATTTCCAGATGAGAGCATTAAATACTATATTCAATTGAATATCCGAAATCTATTATAGTTATTTAATAATCGAAATCAATTAAATATAATTTTTTGTATTTATTTAAAATTATATTTATCAAATTCATATTTTAAAACAATAACTAACAATCAACAATCCAATGTTTTTATGATATTTGTTTATGACATCAGACATCAGGCAAATTTCATTTATGGTATACAATCGATTTATCAAATCAGCTACTTAAAGTATATATATATATATATATATATGGTGTCCATTTCGCTGTCTATTAATAAAAGTTTCTTTGGTTAAAGCAATAAATTTGCGAAATATTCCAACAGATTTTCGCATTTTACTCGCAGTGTGAATAGACGAATAAAATGAATGCTTTGTGAATCATTTTGTCTAATGCAGGATATTCATTTCCGCCGCCAGTTGTTGTTGTTGTTGTTGCGGCTGCTGACCACACATAAAACTTAAAGTGGACTCTAGATATTTGAGGGGGGAGGGGGTGCAGCATCATTAGGATCATATGTCATCCTCTGGCTGCGGCAACCCGGCACACACGGAACTAATGAATTTTTCATAAATGGCAACCACCGTTGCGCACAAAAGGGTGGCAACAACGTCTGCTGGTGGTGCGGTGGTTGCTGCCGCTGTGTGTGCGAGTGTGTGTGTCCGAGTGTGTGTGCGAGTGTATTGCCTGCAGTTGACACAAAAACCAGATTAAAAGATTATGTTGCAAATTAACTCGGGGGCGACCTTTTCTGCCAGAAAGGTGCCACGCCCCACAGCCAAAAAAGGAGAAAAGCATAACGCGAACGCTATGATTAGATGAGATTTGCAGACATGAGCCAACCCTCTGTTGCCGGCACAGGATTCGATTCATGGCTGCGGTGGTTGCTGCTGCTGCTGCTGCACTTGCAGCTGCGGCGCCTGTCGCATCCTTTTTGGCATCTAATTCAATTTGTGCCTCGTGCAAATGGAAAATGCCATTTCACAAATATATTTTTATTTTTGCTATTATTTTTATTTTATTATTATTTTCTTTTTTTGCTGCAACCATGACAAAAGTGAAAGCGTAGCGGGCGGCAGGGGTAGCCACGTGGCCGAGGCTGATGACCCGCTGCGTCCTGCGACCTGTGTCCTGCGTCCTGTATATTGCCTCAACTATCCGTATTAACTTGCAATATTTTTTGCTTCGCTCTTTCCACTCGTTCACGCAGTAGAAAGAGTATATTAGTTTGTGCAATGCAAGCTTAAATCATAGAATATATACGGATTAAAATTGACAAAAATGTTGACTTGGGAAGCCCTCAAATCCATACTTCCAACTCCCCTAACTTTCTCAAAACAAAACCGATTTTCAAGCTTAATGAAATTCTGGTCATGATCTATCCTTTAGATTGCAACTGCATTTAAAATATTTTGGATTTTTTTTGTAAAAAAAAAAAGCATGTACTCCCCCTTATTCATTTTCGAAAACATTTTTTTTTTTCAATATTTAGAAATGCAAATTTACATTTTTAATCGATTGTGGTTGTCACAATTTGTATAAAAAACAACGTGAAAAGTGATTTTAAGGGGGTCTAATTTTTGGTTAAAATGATTGATGCCATTTTTTGCATGGTTTGTCCTCTAGATGCTGTATTTGAATGTATACAGATACAGATAATGCTAAGACACAGTATTGCGCTGTCGGTTACACCCTCGTGCAACGTTCTTCCGTTTACTTTTTTGGGGAAATTGCTTTGCCTTTGGGCCGCGCCCATTTTGCGTCTTTGATTTCTGGCACCGCCCTCGGCCCCCCGTGGCCGGCTGACGTCACACTTCGCGCAATTTCCGTTATTAGCTCGATTGATTCTATTGCAGGGGGGGCGGGGGGCGGGGCGGGGTAGGGGATGTGCAAATGTGCTCATATTTCATTTATGGACAATCTGTACTGCGGCGTATGGAAGGGCCCGGCCACAGCAGGTGGCAACGTTGAATGTTGCCACTCACGGCTAGCTGCCTGCCACGTTGCCTGCTCTCCATTTTCTTTTTCTTCTCATTTTTATTTATTATTTTTTGAGCCGTGCTGCGTTTGCTTTATGCGCCGCCTAATCCTCTGGCAAACACCTCGACGGGCTCAGACAGCCGCCACTTGCCACTTGCCACTTGCCACTTGCCACTTGCAACTTGCAACTTGCCACTCGCCACTCGACAAACAATTAATAAGCGCTCGAAAAATGTTTGAGGCGCTTATCGCAACGCTTTCACGCTCTCCAAAGCAAGCCAGCCAACTGTGAATACTGCTTAGGCCAGGGCTCAGCTCTGCCAGGCAAGACTGTGGTCGCTGGGTCGACTGTGTGATACCCAGCAATGGAGCATAAATAATATATTAAAGGTTCATATGTCAAAGTTTAGCTTGGAAAAAGTGTATGAAATAAATAATGTTTGGTTTCAATGATAAACGTGGAGTTTGCCGAACTTTCTCGTGTCATTCTGACTGCTATAAAATGACGTCGACTGTAGCATACCCTAGGAATATCATTTATTATTAATGTACTATATATGTTTATAATAATATACATTTGTAATAATGCATCCTAAATGGAAAGTAGTTTCAGCAGTTCTCTTGAACTCATATATAATTGTTATTATTTTCAATGATAATTAAAAAATAATAATTCAATTTTATTTACTTTTTATATTTAATTTGTTTTTTTAGTCATGTTTTTAAGCCGGATTCCCCTCAACTAGATTATATTATAGTAGTTTTCTAGTGGAGCTTAGGTAATTATCGCAAACTAAATATAGTTAAATAATCTTAAGTGTTGAGTGATTTTAAAAATACGCTAATCTTAAGTAGTTGTCAAATAGTAGTGGACACCTATTGATAGGAAATAGTACGTGTGATAATCTTAATACCCTGTAGAGGGTATTAATGAGTGTCAATGCAGCAGCGTTTTCTTGTTCCTCGCTGTGTTTGCTGTCGACGTTGTTGTTGTGTAAATAATTAATTTGCAAGTGACAACAATTAAAGCCGCTGCTCAAAGTTCCGAGTCAAAGCTGTAAATATTTAATAAGACCCATAAACGTGAAAATGCAGCCAAAAGGCGTAGTCAAGAGGGGGCGGCGGGGCGGGACGCCGGAATGTCAAACAAAGCAGCGTACGGGGCCTGCTGATAATCATGATGTTGCTGCCGCTGGTGGCGTCGCTAAATTTTCAACTCAACAGACAGCGAAAAAAAAAGAAAAAAAAAACAAAAAAAAAAAGAGAAAAGTAAACGAAGAGCTGGCGTTAAAAAAAGGGCTCGGGCCTGGTCGTGGGCCTGGGCCTGGGCTTAAGCCTGGGCCCAGAGTCAGGTCGAGGCTGCAAATCGCCCCTTAATAATATTAATTCCGCCGTCATAACAAAATTTAGCGTGGCGGCGTTGGTGGGGGTGGGGGTGGGGTAGGGGGTATGGGGGAAGGGCTGCCAAAGCACTGAAAAATGCTTTGATCATTGGCAGCCGCCGCTGACGTCGTGTCGCTGCTGCACACACACACACCCACACACACACACACGCCCCCTCAGCGACAGCGAGTGCCACATCCTCGACGTCGTCGTCGCTGCTCCCTCGGGGTGTTATTAGTCACATGGCGGCATCGACTGCCGGCAGGGGCGGGCGGACGGGCGGGCAACAGGGTTGCCATTTCGCTTGGCTTGCTCCGGTTTCGTTACGTTCTTTATTTATTTATTTATTTCTCATTTTTTTCCTTTTGCAAAATCATCTGCCATGAGAGCGCGTTACTGATAGCAGCGCCCCCCCCCCCTCCCCCCCTTGCCGAAGCCCCCGATTTAAGCGGCCCGCTGCATTTTATTCTTAGATCATTAACGTTTGGTTTGCACGCTCGGATTGGACATTTAGATGCAGTTACAATGAGGTTTGCGGTTGACGTTAACGTTAAGTTAAGGTTTACAAGTTAAACCACATTCAACAAATAGAAAAGGCGTTAAATGTCCAAGGAAACTACACCCATTTTAATCTCTCAGATTTAGGGCGGTGGGGAGGCTTTCCGAAAATAAAACTATTTAACGAAAAAAGAGCGAAGAATGTATTGAAAATTAGTCATGAAATGTATTACCAAAAAATTATAGAAATAAAATATTATATTTAAGGTCTTAAACACAAATGATTTATAATGTGTTTTTTTTTTAATTTTTTTAATTATAATTCCTTTAATGGCAATATCAATCAAAACCTTAAAGTTGAAAACTTTACAAATCCAATCATGATTTCATTAATATGCCTCATAAAAATCACTTGAGTTTTGAACACGTCATAATGTGGGCTTATAATTGAAATGATAATAATTATAAATTTTAAATTTTCTTATTTAATTTTATTTTTGCTATAGTATTTATTATATAAGTATATGCTTCATTTCCGTTTGTTTTGCTAGCTTCTGGCTAATCGATTCGAGATTTCTTTTCTTTTTTCTGTTCACATATTTTACAACTAAATATTTATTTTGTTTTCAAAGTTAGTGGGTTTTCAGTGCGTGTGTAGAGCAGATATGCGTGCATATGTGTGTGTGTGTGTGTGTTTGCCCTTTTGCTCCGCCGTGTGCCACTACATTTCACACCCGCTCCCCGCCCGCTCCACTAAAAGCCCCCGCGTCCGCTCGTGGCGTGCATTGAAGCATAAGCAAAGTGCAAATCGGTGCCGCTGCACGTCCCCAAAAAGGAAAATTGTGCAAAAAAATAAATATATATATATATATATATATATGTATACGTATGTGTTTTACGCATGTAAGGGCATAAAAAATCAGCGCAGTGAAAAAGGAAAACAAAAAAACAAAAAAAAATGAAAATAAATCGAGTATAAAAAATTGTTTCAAGGGGTTGCAACACGTTTGACAGCGCTTGGTAAATTCTCTTCAGCTTGCTTCTCTGTTCGCTTCTCGCTGTTACGCTCAATAAAAATCGCTCATGTGTGTGTGTGTGTGTGTGTGTTATACACCTCCTAGCATGGAGCAGCCCTGCCCCTTGGTGCAGGCATGATTACCTGCCTGCCCTTAGCTATGGCCACGAGCCTCGGGCATCTACGGCCCCCCTCTACCCTGTTATAGTTACACTACCCCGCATATTAACCCCTCCCCTCGATTGCCGGCCCTTGCATCGCGCCCTGCAAAAGGCGCAGTATAGAAAAAAACACAAAAAAAAAAAAATACCAGAAAATTTAATAAAAGCGCAAATTAATTTTGCGTCCAACCCTCGTTGATTCTTTTTTCCCTTCAGTTGCTGCAGCGTCTTCTTCTTCTTCTTCTTCTGCGCTTTGAGTTGTCCTGTAGTTAGTTACAAGTTTGTTGTTCTTGTTGTTGTTGTTGTTGTTTTGGCAAAGTTTCGGCGCTTCTTCTTCTTGGTCTGTCTGCGTCTGAGTTTGGCCGCCGCTTCGCTTAATTTATGGTCTCCGGGGCGCTGTCTACAGATTTATGCATAATTTGTAAATGAAAGTCAGAAACTAATTAAATTGATTTGCCTGCCTGCGTTTCAGTCCAGGCGCCCTCACGCCCCCCCCACCTCTCTCTTTTCTTTTCTCTTGTCTGTCGCGTGTCTCCCTCTCCCTCTCTCTTTCTCTCTGTGAAGTTGTTTTTTTTTTGGGTTTTTTTTTTGCTGATTTGGCGCCTTTGTTTTGAGGACTCTCTGAGAAAGTGAGATAGATGGAAGTGAAAAAGAGAGAAGGGGTCAAAATAAAAGAAAGATGGGAGAGAGAGAGAGAGAGAAAGATCGAACCACAATAAAAAAGAGGTACGAAATGAATGTCAGGCAGAGACTTATAGAGAATTTTAAGCTAGCTTTATATTATTAAATAAATACATGTGTGACCATAATCTTAATTAGGACGTCAACTGCGAAACAATTGTGATTGGGAAACTTAATAGGCGAGCACCGCTGTGCACTTTACTCTCTTGCGGAGATTGGTAAGCCTTATTAGACAACCCGTGTAGACAAACAAAGCAGGAAGTTAATTAAAGTGCAAGCAGCTTGGGTAAGATAATAACAGTTTGTAGGAGCTAATAAATAATAACCTGCTATACAACTCCCACAGTATGCTTTACTCTCTGGCCAGCGCGCACTTCTGCTCGTATTCAATTTCAAGCGCTCGAAGTTCTCACTTAAGGCCATAATTGTTTTAAAATTTGCAGTTTAAGGGCAATAGATTGAAATGGCTGCCATTAAATATGCACAACTTGTGTAAAAGTTGACGAAACTGAACGAAACTGAACTCTTGCTGCAATGTTGATGAATTTCCCTTCCCATACTTATTAACTATGCGCGGGGGGGGGGGCTTAATCACAAATCCCCCCTAACGACACATTTGCAGCTGCCTCTGGCAATTGCAAAGTTCTGTGAATGAGGCGGCAAGTGAAACACACACACACACACACACACACTCGCAGTTGCGCTGACAACAAGTGGAACAAACTATAAGTTAGTTTTTGAAATTCTGCGTCCATTGTTCCGGGGCTGGGTCAAGTCGTGCCCGCACAGCGCTAAAACTAACAACGCCCGAAACGTGATTTTCGCAGAATTTTCACACACAGCGCCCACAGGTCGGTTTCCGACCCGCGGTCGGAACCCTGCGCCACGCCCCGCCCCGCCCCGTCGTGCCCAGTCCGGGCCGTACTCTATCAAGTTTTTCAGGCAGATAAAGCCAAACAAAATTACACGCTGTGCGGAAACGTGCTAGAAAAATGAAGCGCAAAATCAATAATAATCCACACACACACAGACACACCCGCACACCCGCACACCCATGCGGTGTGTGTGAGCGAGGTACGCGGCGCATTTGAAGGAGTTTTGTGAAATTACAAGCGAAATTGGCGCACAAAAGACAACAAACCACAAAAAAATGCTACGTGGCTGCAGCGACTAATGCAACAGCAACAACAACTGCAACAACAGCAACAACTGCAACAACTGCAACAACAATTGCTGCAGTTTGTCAAACAAATCAGCGCAACTAATTGATTGGACCCAGAGTCCTATGAACCTGCCAACTGGAAATGAAACCGAGTCGCGCAAACTGAATACAGCAATTGGATTTAACGACAGCATTTAATGGCTGACGCACACACTCGCAGGTGGCGGGTGTGTGTGTGTGTGGGTGTGGGAAATAAGTTGAAGCCAGCTAAGTTGCCGGGCTTAAATATTCGAGTAGTTGCTCGAAAGGTAATCATCGGCCGAAAGGAGCCGCTGAGTTACAATAAAAGATATAAGAGGTAGAAAAAGATATAGATATAGAGATGCCCGGTGGAAGGTAAAAGCAAAGGAAACGCTGCAAGATATATGATTCTTATAAATATATATCATATAAACAGACAAGGTACAAGCCGGCAAAAAAAAAGCTATAAAAGCAGTGGGTAAAATAATAAATAATATACATTGCCGACACTTGAAGCAGATACTAAATGCACAAAATAGAAGCAAAATACAAGAGGCAATGCAGGATAATACATTTATAGCATGCAAAGTGAAATATATTTACATAAATGTAAAAAATATGCTGAAGATTAAGTAAATACGTACTTAAGATATATAACTCCAGATACAAGTTACTAATGCAAGATGCATCTTTTTACAAGATTGTATCTTTTATATAGTACATACAATATAAGCAACAATGTGTCAATTTTTTATATATTAGAAAAAATGCGTAAGGGATAAGATACAGCAATTAAGATTGGAGTGAGATACATACATATATGCAATGATATAGATAAAGAATGCTAAATCCAGAAAACAGAGCAAGATAGTTTGTTAGAAAGATAGACATAAATATAGATAGATGGTATATGGGTATTGTCAGATCGATTTACTGAAACTATTACTTGAAACCAAATAGACAAAAGAAGATATAAGATGGAAAATTGAACACAAAAAGAAAATATAAATTTTTTTTTTTATTTTTTGATATCTTTATTGCAGCTCATTGTCTTAAACTTTTTTTATATTAATAACCTTCACAATTGATTGGCGAACTGCCTTTATAACTATGACTATACTTAAGACTATGACTTTTTTTTTTTTTTTAATTTGATTCTTTATTCTTTATTATTTAAAATTATGACTATACTTAAGACTATGACTTATAACTATGACTATTTACATTTTTCTAGTTTTATTATTTTTTCTAAAGGTTTAAGTCGTTTCTGGTGTCTTTTGAGTCTTCGCCTGTTTGTATTTGTGGCTATGCTTGTTGCAAGTTGGTTTGGGTGTGCAGCAATCCTGTCCGTATATCTTGTTCAATTAGCTCTGCTATGGTAGCGATGTTGAGGTCCTTATGCAGGACTACGTTTCTCACAAACCAGTCAGCTCCAGTCCATCTTCTCAGGGCCTTGTTTTGTAAAGTTTGTATTTTGTTTTTATGTGGGTCTTAGCAGCATTTCCCCAGAGCGGGATTGCGTATGTGAAAACTGGTGCTAAATCGTTATTTTGCTGCGAAGCGACAGTTTGCTAGAACTCCTCAGCATCCATGTCGGTCGTCTGTCAAATGTGACTCCCAAATATAGAAAACTGTATCATAAAACAAGATACAATTTAAAGCTGGAAAATACAAGGTGCTCAGTTGAGAAACGAACAACTCAGCGCGCAGAGTTGCCACCACAACTTGAAAAAGTGGAAATACGCAATTACGAAAAACGCTGCGTTTCGAGTGACTTTTAAAGCAGCGTAATGTGTGTCACAGTAAGCAATAATTTGTTGTTGTTGTGATGTTGTTGGTACTGCAATTGTTGTTGTTACCACTGCACTTGACACAACAGCCACACACAATAAGAACAGCAACAACAAGAGTTGTGTTGCAAAATGTTTTAATTTTTTATGCGCTGCATTTAAATAAAAATTAAATTAAATGCACACTTAAAACAACAACTGCAGCAAACAATTTGCTATGGAAACAACCAGCAACAGCAGCAGCAGCAAAATCAACAAAAACAACAAAAGCAACAACCAGCGACAACTACAAAATGCCATTTGAAGTTGCAAAATGCGTTGCACTCAAAAGTATGCAACATTTTCCCCTTTTTTTTTGCACCCCCGGCGCGACCTGCTGTCAAGCGGGGTAGCTGATTTGGGGTCAAACTGTGTGGGGCTGGTCAGCAACAACAACAATCGCAAGTAATAATGGCAACAATATACACACACCACACACCACACTCACACACACACACTCACCACTGCTGCCACATTTATGCACAGGAAGCATTTGTAATGCCCCCTGGCGACGCGAGACTACACATGTTGCCCCCCTGACCCCCTCCCCCCCACTCCACCCATCTCCCCATCAACTTCCTCTCTGCTAGCTCGCTGGCAACAACAATTTTGTGTGGATCCATCGTCGCCTGCTGCTGGTCAAGTTAACTGAAATGCAGCCAAGCTGCACCGAATTTGTGTTGCCCTTATTGCCAAATACAAACTCTGAGAAGCAGGCTGAAGTGAAAATAAATAATGGTGTAGAATACTCACAAGAAATAAAAAATGTCTTAATTATAATTATCCTACAAGTTTAAAATACCCAACAGCTAATTCATTTTAACAATTTTAAACCATTCAACTTACAAAATATATAAAATTTTAATTAAAATGAGTATACATTTTGAAATTTTCCCATAAAAAATTTAATTTTATTACATTTTATTCTTGAACCTTTTCAAGCAGCCCCTACTAGTATATAGAATAATTAAATCAAATGATCAAAAGCTTAACAATTTTTAAAGTCCTCTGAAATATTTTATGTATTTGAATTTTATTTTGTGTTTTTTTATTGATGCTTCATAAGTTGTATTCAATTTCATAAGCCCTCCTCGCTGTCCCTACCAAATTTCATTACGATAGCTCAACGCGGGGCTTAAAAAAGCCAAAGTCCGCCGGACCAGCGCTTAAAATTAAAAGGAAAAAAAAATGCGCGCTGAAAATCCAGCAAAAACTTGTCTATTTTTTTATACACTATAAAAATTGCACAATAAAAATGTTTTTCCTTTTTGCGGTACGCCCCGTTGCGTGCGTTTGGTGGTGCCACCACCCCCCCCCCTCCCCACCCCCCTTTAGGCCGCCCATGCACCGCTGTGTGTTGCCTCCTTGGGCAGACTGTTTATGGTTTTCGGCTACAACTTAATTTAAATTGTTTAATTCTATTATTGTTGCTAATAAATCACAGGCACAGCTTGCGCTCAACGCTGGCTGGCTTAGCGTTTGCTAAGCTGCCCCCAAACACACACACAGGCACATTTATCTTCTACACACACACACACAGACACAGACTGGCCGCCTGCTGTTGTCGTTGATTTTGTTGTAAGCGGCTTTCGCACTCATTTGGACCCTGCTGCTCTTCTTTGGCGCATGTGTGTGTGTGTGTGTTTGCCATATTTATATATATATGTATATGTATATAAATTGCGCTGATCTGGTTGCTTTAGCCGCTGGTAACTTTTGTAGGCGCCTCGTAAATTTGCAGCTTGATTTTGGGTTGATTTGCAAATTCCGATTTGTTGGTCAGCAAAGTGTGACCAACGCAGGCGGTGGGCGGAGGCGTTAGGCATTGTATTATATTATGGTTGATTTTTGGTCGTCGAATAGATTTTTGCAATGCTAAGCGCGCCAATTGACATTTTGCGTCGAAACGTTTTGCCGGCTTACCAATTGCCAAAGCAAAAAAAAAAAAAAAAAATTAAGAAAAAAACAGCAGCAAAATTCAGAAAAATAGAAAATAAAAAAATATAAAAAGTTTTTGGCCCGCACGCAACCGCATGTCAAATGCAGGCCACGCTCTCAGGGCCAGGCTCACACCGAGGGCGGTGGGCGTGGGGAGCGCTGCTGTGCGAGTGCTGGTAGCAGCTCTTGACCAGCTGGCGACCGCTTGACATGGCCATAAATAACAAAGCCAAAATGGCGTCCAAAGCACACAAAAATTTGACAAGAGTCGAGCGAACGAGCGAGCGAGCGGGCCAAAATGTGATATGTCAAATGCACTCGCCGTTCTCGATGAGCTGCCCAGAAGAGGGCGAGCGGTGGTGGAGAGGGTAGGGGGGAGGGGGCAAGCGCTGAAGGACGACCATTAAAGTTGAAAATGAAATAAATATAAGGATTGCATCCATAAAACTGTCTGAACTGGCGTCACAAATTCTATAAAAATTGCACTTTGCTGACTAATTTTGGCCGAACTCTAGGGTAAAAC
The DNA here is from genome assembly GCA_035047465.1 of Drosophila sordidula. Taxonomy (NCBI): domain Eukaryota; kingdom Metazoa; phylum Arthropoda; class Insecta; order Diptera; family Drosophilidae; genus Drosophila; species Drosophila sordidula. The sequence continues at coordinate 9,684,806 of JAWNPQ010000136.1, read as the reverse complement.
GGAATTGGGAATGTCAGCTTATAAATATGGCTGCACAAAAGCCAAACAACTTTGAAGCGCACAAAAGTTAAATTATCTTCCACAAAGAAACAACTATAAAATATCAAACTGCAGTTGAAATTGAAGAAGTGAAAGAACCTTTTCCCTCTTTCGTTTTTTGTCAGTCATCTCCAGAAATCTGCAGTTCTGAAAATCGAACCCATTTATATTTATATAGATGTCATTGACAACCTCAGAAACTGTCATTGAATTCCACGTTTAATTCACAATTATTTTCTATAAAATATTAAAATTTAACTATTTTATTTATTACATTTGCATTATTTATTCTAGGTAAATTTTTTCATTGTTTTCAATGAATTTTTTAATTAAATTAATTAAACTGTTTTATTTTACTAAAAGTGACAAATAATCAAATATTTCATTTAAAACCTGTTATTGGTTTTAGAAACATTTTTTGATTTACATTCTATATATTTATATATATACGTTTTTAAAGCTCTCACAATTCTCGCAACAGCAATCGTTCCGAAAAGAAAAAAAACAGCTTAATTGCATATTTTGTGTGTGCGCCCTTTTCAAGAGTTCGCTCTCTCAACGCAATGCAAACATGTATCCAACTATATACACTATACGGCGTATAAGTACTTGTTCACACACACACACACACACACGCCAAAAGTACTCAACCAAAATACAAACGTGTGTCTGTGTGTGCGAGTGTTTGGTAATTTGAGTCCTTTGTCTTGTAAATCGCAACGCAGTAAAAAATGAGAAAAAAACCGTTGCATACTTGCGGGCGGCGCGTGAAACAGGAGGCAGCTGCAAAAATGTGTTGCATATTTGCAGGGGCAGCGGGCAGCGGGCAGCGGGCGGCGCAGTCAGCGTCGCTGCCGGCGTCGCTGCCCGCAGCTGCATTTCCGCTTAATGTTGAGCGATAATAAAATGCAAACAGCGACAACAGCAGCAGCAGCAACAACAACAACAACAACATTCAAGGCTGGCTGCTGTGCAACGATAATGAAACAATGGACACACACACACACACATGTGCATTGATTTATGTTTTTTAATTTAAAATTTCCGCATCACTTAACCGTTAAAAATAATAATAACAATAACAGCAACAAGCCAAAATACAATAGCAAGGCTTTTTGTGTGTGTGAAGCGCCACGCCCACTGGCTGCGCCCTTAAAAAAAACGAGAATTTATTTATATTATATTTTTAATACAATATATATGTATATAAATGTATGCATATATAGTTCAGATTTAAATATTGCATTGTTGGGCGAAAAACTTTGAACATGTTTTAATTTCCGCATTACAAGCAGCGTCTCGCTCTCTCTCTCCCCCTCTCTCTCTCTCTTGCACACACTTATTAATGGCATCTCTCTCTCTCTCTCTCTCTTTTACAGGCTGGGCGGCCACCCACAACAGATGCCACAAAGTATGTCAACTGGCAGCAACACAATCGGCCATGGCGGCATCGATCGCGGCGGCGTCGGCATGCCGATGGGCGCTGGGACCATGCCCGGCGGCGTGGGCGTTGGCGGTCAGGTGGGCGGGCCGCAAGTGTCTGTCGGTCCGCCGGGCAGCGGCGTTGCCGGTCCGCACTGCCAGATAAGCGGCTCACAGCCATTGGTCATGCCTGGATTCCCGTTGCGTAATTCGCACTCAGCGCATGCACCACCTTATTCGCCATATTCACCATCCAGGTAAGCGTCCATTAAACCGTCCATCCATCCACCTGCAGTGGGTCAAGCGGTGGGTCAACCACGCGTCCTGCTTGCCAAATGAATGTAGCTGTTGGTGCACTTGCCAGTCATCGCCTCGAACTTATCGTTGCGCTTCTCGCGCACACTCTTTTTGACTTCCTGCGAGCACGCGCTGACCTGGGCGCAGCTTATCTTTGTATTTGATCGCTTCTCTTTTTGCTTTTTGTCACCTTGTAGCTTATCTATTCGCTTCGCTTTCAATTTCCTACTTGATTTATTTCATTTTTATTTTTTGCTTCTCTCTTATTATTATTATGCCTCCCTCCCGCTGCTCGCAACTGCCCGAAATTATGAGCACAATGGCTGCGATGAATATTGTTGCCAAAGATTTGAACCGAACATTTCGAGTTCTGTTTTGCAATTTTCAATTGTCCTAGTACAAGGAGACTCATTAGGTTTGCTAATTGACTTCTTTATAGCTGCCATAGCATCCGCCCAGTCGTGTGTTGTTTTAGTCCTGTTCCAGTCTACGCAAACAGAATCTTTTCAACAACTTTTATGCAATTAACTAGAGGCAGCGTTGACTGCAACTTGTGCATCATTTTGCGTTGCTTTATTAAAAAAGTTGACAGTTGACAAACCCATTGGTGTTGGTCTTTGTGTGTGCGTGTGTAGCTTGTGTGCTTGTGCGGTTGTGTGTGGCGTGTGTGCTGTGTGTCTTTCGTCGGTTTTTGTGGTCCTTGTGCCATGTCAAACGACTAAACCAACTTTTTCACTCGCTCCACACAGCATCATGCGTTTGTTCTGCATATTTAATGCACGGTATACCTTAGAGATGAGCTTTTTTGAAGTAGCTGCTGCCTGCAACGAGTCAAATATTCAGACGTTTCAAAGTAGCGAGTACAGAAGAAGAACGAGTAATGAGTCAAAGAAGTGCGAGACGAGCAAGAGCGAAAAATTTAGGACACAAAGGGTTTTAATGTAACGATTGCATTGGGCGAGTGATAAATAAATAGCAGCGAGTGCTTGACAGTAGCAAATTAAATTGTATTATATTGGAACGAGTGCTAAAAGTAACGAGTGCTTTGGTACGGCATTTATTTAAAGAAAGCAATTGTGGTTTAGATTGACGAATCCGACTGATTTAGATGGATGCATGTCTACAAGCTCTACGTCTAATGCTTAGAAGCAGCGAGTATTTTTGAAGTGCAACATTGATGAGTGATTTAAAATAGCGAGTATTTTAGAGCAGCGATTGATATAAATTGACGGTAGCGAGAATTTCAAAATTGCAAGTAGTTAGTGCCTTTAAGTAGCGAGTGTTTAAATGTGACGTGTGATTCTAATTGACGAATTATGAGGAATAGCGAGTATTTGAAAGTAGCGAATGATTTAAATTGAGGAGTAGTATGAAGTAGCGACTATTTTAGAGCAGCGAGTGATTTTAATTGAGGAGTGATGGGAAGTAGCGAGTATTTTAGGAAAGCGAAATGTGACGTGTGATTCTAATTGACGAGTGATGAGGAATAGCGAGTATTTGAAAGTAGCGAGTGATTTAAATTGAGGAGTAGTATGAAGGAGTGAGTATTTTAGAGCAGCGAGTGATTTCAATTGAGGAGTTATTTGATGTAGCGAGTATTTTAGGAAAGCGAAATGTGACGTGTGATTATAATTGACGAGTGATGAGGAATAGCGAGTATTTGAAAGTAGCGAGTGATTTAAAGTGAGCAGTAGTATGAAGTAGCGAGTATTTTAGAGCAGCGAGTGATTTCAATTGAGGAGTTATTTGATGTAGCGAGTATTTTAGAAGAGCGAAATGTGACGTGTGATTCTAATTGACGAGTGATGAGGAATAGCGAGTATTTGAAAGTAGCGAGTGATTTAAATTGAGGAGTAGTATGAAGGAGCGAGTATTTTAGAGCAGCGAGTGATTTTAATTGAGGAGTTATTTGATGTAGCGAGTATTTTAGGAAAGCGAGTAATTTAGATTGACGGCTGATTAATATGAAGCCAGGTTTAAGCAGCAAGCGTTATTGAACTGAAATTGAATAGTCCTTCGATTACCGCTTCAGCTAGCTGAATGCTTATCTAGCCCGCTGATTGCCCTGCTGCGGTAATCGCAGTTAATGTGTTGAGTATCATTTACTCTGGTCACTCTGGCGACGCGTTCGCAGCCATCTCTAGTCGACCCCATTCCCGCGCTTTATAATCACAATTCCACTTCCTGTGCGCCGCTTTGTCGCAACGCCGTGTTTCCCTCTAGTTGGTGTCTGTTGCTGTTTGCCAGTTGTTAATTACAAATGCATTGCACAGTTTGCTTACAGCCCCCCCTCCCCCTCCCCCCTCCCCCTCCCAATTTCCCCATTTCATTCTCTCTCTTACTGATGCCATCTCTGTTGTGCTTTGTTTCTTTTACAGGTTTCACATAGATAAACGCTGTCAGCACCGATGTTCCTGGAAATGCTTGAGCATCGCCTTAATATTCATATCCGTCGTCCTAACCGCCACGTTGGCATACTTTGCAGGTAAGCAGTGGACACGGGGGGACAGCAGGGGGACGTGCCCTAAATGTTGGGGATGATGGCCGATGTGAATGTGTGTGCGAGTGTGGACAACGCGGCGTTGTCATAACGCCAAACGCAGCTGATGAAAAATACACATACAAGTGCAAATAGCACGACACACACACACACACACACACACACATGCATATGCTCGCTTACTTATATACATATTTTATACACACACAAAACAAGGCAAATACATCAAAGTGTTTGCTTTACATTAGCGTTAAATGGTGTTACTTTACACCCACCCACACACACTCACACACACACGCACACACACACACACACACACACACACGCACACACTCCAGCGTGAAGCCAAGAAACTTTACGCCTGGCGCGTATGCAAACACAATAATATACCGCTCCTAGGCCCCCCGGCCCCCGGCCCCCACACCCACACCCGCCCCCAAGTCCCCGCCCCGATAAATGTTGATTATGTGAATAGTTGCATGTGGCAGCTGTTGGTCACCATCTGCACAGTTGACAAGCAATTAGAAACCACCACAGCTGCCACGCCTACCAGAACGCCCCCTTGGGTAGCGTGTTTATAGATATGTGGAAACAATTCAATTGCCTGAAATAGCATTCAAAGGATGTGGGAAACCATTGCAAGTTGGTGGAAATTAATATTTGACATATATTGTATATGGCTGAGGGGAAATATCTAGATCAGGCCTTACTAACAGACAGATACAGTTCTCGAGATACCCAAAATATATCAAATAATTTGCCAATAATTGCACTTTATCATCAAGTCTCAAAAAATATTCCAATTATTCTAAAAGGTTATTTTGTTGGTATTTTAAATTCTATACAAATTCCTCAAACAAAAACCCAAGTCGAGCTCTTCTTCAAGAATATTCCATATACATTTTCAACACAGAAATGCAAATATTCCAATTTCATTTTTATCTATGTATATAAGGCTATAACATTTTAATGATATTTCAAGTCACAAAAGAAAATATTCCATTTGAATGTTTACAAATGAAAGTTTACAACATTTTAATGCTATTTCAAATACTAGTCAAATTCCTCAGCCAAAAAGCCAAGTCTAGCTAAAAGTTGAGCTGCTCTTTAAGAGTATTCCATATAATATACCATTAATTCATTTAAATACACCATTTAGCACATTTTGCCCCCTTTCTGCAACCCTGCCCGATTTTGAATAGATCTTGTGCCCCACTTTGTTTATCTTTTTCAGTAATTTCTCGCAATTGTGCTTACACTAACTTTTTCGTAATCTAAGTAAGGCAGCATAATTTGTCCCCCCTCCCCCTCTTCGTAGCCCCACCTGAGCACTTGCTGCCCCTGGGGGCGCGGTTGGGGTTGCCAGCCCCAGTCCAAAACTATTTGTTGGCGCCCGCTTTCGCACTTTCTTTCTCTTTCGCTCAAAGCTCTGGCTCATTAGCTGACAATGGCAAATTAACAAAATTTTGAAACGGCAGCGCCTTGAGGCGTGCAACACACACCTTCACACACACACACACACACACACACACACACCCGCACACTCGAAGCAAACAAAAATGGCGACAGCTCACAAAATGTTGCCTCAACAAAATTGAATGCGGCAGCTGGAAACGCGTTTTTCCTCTGGTTTTTGTCTCTGTGGTTGTTCTTGTTGCTGTTGTTGCTGTTGTTTACAACTTGATAATTAAACACGTTTCGTGTTGTTGTTGCTGCTGTTTTTGCTGCCACCTTTTAAATTATATTTACAGGTCAATTTGATTTTTTACTGCCAACCTTTTGGCAACTGGAAGCAACTTCTGAGCGCCCGCTCTCGCTCGCACACACGCCCAACAGCGTCTCTCTTTCTCTCACTTTCTCTGGCTGGTTGCAGCATTGTTGTTGCTGTTGCTGCTGTTGTTGGGCAGCTGCCGTGCAAGAATCGCTTCGCAAAACTTTGCACATTAAAATATGTAAATTTTAATTTGAAACAAAAGGGTTGACGTGCCGCTACCCTACCTCAACTAACCTACCCCGCCCCCGCCCCCGCCCCGCCCCCTCGCTGCCTTGGCGTTTTATCTAGTGAAACATTGGCGCAACTTTTCGCTCGCTTTTTTTTTTGGCTTCCTTGCTGTTGTTGTCCTTTGGACACTTTGAAGGGGTTTCGCTGCCAACTCGCTTGATAAATTTCTTGCCGCACACGCATTTAATTTATGCGCCCAAAAATTGTTGTGTGCGTCACAAATTTTTGTTCAATTCCGTCTGTCTGGCTCACTGTTTGCCCAACTGCGAAATGAGCTGCCAGCTGGCAAGTGGGCGTGGCACTGACAGCAATGGCCTTTATTTATACAAGCAGCTGGGTAATGAGGGGATATGAAAATCTATTGATATTCAGTTTAATGTTTCTCTGAATCATTGGGCAGATAAAACGGAATGCGAAATTATAAAGTTGTTGATCTAAAGTCTTGAGCTATTCGTCCGACTATATATTTATTTTTATTTATTTTTATAAAGCTAGCTTAATACAATTTTTACTTCATTTAATTTAAAAAAAAAAAAAAACAAGGAATCCATATAAATCCAAATCGAATATTTTCACCAGGCTATTTCTTTCTAAAATAAAATATGCTCTAGTTCAAATTTCATTTTCTTTGATTTGAACATGAAAAATTGCTGGAATGGCAATATATAAATTATTAAGTTTGGAAAGTGTTCGCTAAATGTCTCAATTTCGATAATAACTTAGTGCAGCTTGTGTGGATTGTTTCTCCTGACCATCGATCGGTCTGTGAGCCACGGCTCTAAACATTCCTCTGCCAAGCCCGCCGCGCCCCGCCCCTCGCAGGCCCCACGGCTGCCGCCCACAAAGCCGCTTACTCATTTTGCGAGCGGGGTTAGCTGAGGCCGAAGCGCAGCTATTTGACTTGAAGCGTGCTGCGTTTAATTTATTATCTACGCTTTTAGCAGCAGCAGCAGCAGCAGCAGCAGCAGCAGCAACAACAGCTGCTGCTGCCTCGAGAGTCACAGGCACTGATTTACAACAACAACATCGAAAAGTTGCGGCTGCCTGGCTGCTTTTCGGTAGCTTTTCCACCTAGCCCCACCCCCACCCCCACGACGTCGCCCCATCCGTGAGTTGCTTCTGTTGTTGTTGTTGTTGTTGCGGTGTCACAACGTTGCAAGTGAACGAAAACAAATTTACAACAAACCACGAGAAAAATGTGTGATGCCACTTGGCTGGCTGGCTCAGAAGCAACCCCAGCCCCTCTACTTTACTCCCCCCGGCCCCCCACCCGCCCCCCTCCCTTGTGCCCCCCTTATGGGCAGGCACTTTACTTTAGCGCTTTGGCGCACAAAATGAATTTAAGTTGAAAAGTTGTGAACATTTTGTGGATAGACGCCAGCAGGCGGCTTCATGTGGGGTCGAAGGGGGGCGGACGGGGGCGGGGAGGTGCTGTTGGGGATGTGGCGTATTGTGCCAAAAGCTGCGTGTGGATTTCACTGATTTAATTGTTTGCCAGTCAATGTGGAAGCGAGATAGCGATTGAGCGGGCGAGCGAGTGAGATGCCGCGCTTGAAATTTATCTTTTAAAAATAATATATTAATTTTTGTGGCTACCCTCGCGGAGTGTGCCTGCCACTGTGTATGTGTGTGTGGGTGTTGGATTTCTGTAGATTTCGGCTGGGACTATCCATAAACTCATTTGTGTAAAAAGCTTTTTGTGTTGTGTGTTGGCTGTCGGCTTCGCTGTGCTGCGGTAAATGAATTTACGCTTCGCTAAAATCTTTGTGTATGTGTGCGTGTGTGTGTGTGTGTGTGGGTCGTTTTATGGCTGAATAGTTTAAAAGCTGCGGGGTTAACACAGCAACAGCAGCAGCAGGTGATGAAAACAGCTCGATTGCGCTTTAGCTTTTAATAGTGGCTAATATTTTCGCAGCTGCTGTAGCGCGCGCAGCCCCCAAGCCCCCTTCCCCAGCTCCACTGAGTGTCTCTCCGTGGCTCTGTGTGTGTGTTCGACGTCTGTTTGCGCAATCATTTTCTATTAATTAAGCGCAAGAGGGTTTAATAAAATTAGCAAACACTTGCGGGCGGGCCATCTGCGCCGCAGCTGACTGTCTCTTGTGCTGCGTGTGTGTGTGTGTGTGTTACCAGACATTTAAAAATACACAAACAGATACGCAACACACACACACACACCATTGTCAGTTAATTAACAAGCGCAAACACATGGACGGGGCGGGGGCTTCGCTTTGTTTGTTTGCATCATGTGTGTGCCTTTAATTTAATTTGCATTTTGTTGCGTTCGCGGCAGTCCACCACGCCCCTTTACCAACCCGAATCACAAATTCGATGGCAAGAACGCAAAAGTGTTGCCTACTTATGTGGGCAGCGCTTGAGGCGAGCGGGTTAGAAAGTGCTGCCTACTTATGAGGGCCAACTCCAAAACAGTTGCAACTGAACCGGGGCAAGTGTGTGTTAATGTGCGAGCTGGGCAAGCGTGTTGGAGAATAATTAAAACACACACAAACACACATACGCAGTGGGCAGCAGCTAAAAAGTGTTGCCTACTTTTTAGGGTAAACTCTTGAAGAGCTGGAAATTCAGCAAAGCGCGTGCTAATGAAAAGAGTGCAAGGAAATAGAGAGAAACGGCAAAGTAGATTACGCAAAGTACACACTCACACACACACACACACACACAACTGCAATGTGCCAAAAGTGTTGTCAACATTTCAGCGTCAGCTTTGAATGCTAATTTTTAACTTTTCACAAGGTTTTTTTTTTGTTTTTTATAAGTACTTATTTGTGTGCAAAGGGATTGTCTGTCTGTCTGTCCGTCCATTCACTTTTTTTTGGCACTTTTTAATCCAATTTGGTATAAATAATCGTATAGTACAACTGCGTCAGTGTCGAGTGTAAAAAAAAAATTTATATACATATACATTTTAACTTTGGATTTAATTAGTTGAAATAAATTTGGAGGAAATAAATGTTTTTGAAAACGAGTGAAACTTAGTCTAGCGGACACATCATCATCAAAGTGCCAACCATAGTTTCGAAAAAGTTATGGAACTTTGGAATATGGAAACTTTATAGCTCAGACTTTACAAATATTTGCCAATTTTAAACTTTTAGAATAATGATTTGCATTAGTGCGTTTACAGTAAGCGAGAAATTATGGTTGATTTCCATAGCTCGCCATTTGACGGGAAATTTAACAAAATTTGTGGGCCTTTACCTCTATAAACACATCTCGCGCCGCTCTGATTGTGTGTGTGTGTGTGTGTGTGTGTGTGTAAATGACTGCCATAATTTGCTGGTCAATATATGCGATATATCTGTCATATCTATATGATAATCGACCGCAGTGTCAACAGGACAACAACGTGACATTTGGAGCGACCGCAACAATAACAACAACAAGTGCAGCTGGTCACAAAGTAGTTGTTGTTGCTGTTGTTGTTGTTTGCACGCAATGTTTGAGCAGGGCAGAGCTCGAATTACCACTGATGCGCCACTTTCTGTCACAGCAACAACAACAACAACAACAACAACGGCAGCATGCGATAAGTGCAACTGCAACAGCTGCGACAACAACAACAACAATGATATGGCCTGACAGCAGCGCCAGGAACAAGCGGCAATCAGGACATTTAACATGTTTGACGGCCAGTCCGACGAGCGGGGCCTTTCGGGGACTGACCAGGATGCGGACGCGGACGCGGATGCGGATGCGGATGCGGATGCGCATTGCAGCAGTTATCGGAAATAGGTTAATCGATTTTTAAGCGGATAAACTATCGGAAACTCATTCGATATGCACTGCTACACAAATTGCGCAGCTCCCCCCTCCCCCCTCCCCCCGTTGCTTATTCAATTTGATATTTTCATTTTACACTTTCATAGCTGCGGTTGTAATTTCTTACTGAATACTTGAGTGCATTCAGTTTTGCCTGGCTTTGGCTTTAAGCTTTGCTGCGGCCGGCCTGCAAATTGTCAATTTGGTTGGACAGCAACGATCTGGCAACGCTTCAGTGCTGCCAGCTTTGAGGGAATCAGTTGGCTTGTGATTTGTGCTCCTTAAAGAGCACTTGGCTGCAATTGCAGCTATCGCAAGATTCCGAGCCGGACTCTGGCCACAAATATGGCATTCATTGCGATTTTCTTGCAATATTTTCATTTGAATTTCGTTGCACGTTTTGCTCGAGAGGCTTCACTGTAGTCAATTAGTCACTCGATTTGGTTTGTCCGCTCTGTTTGCGTCTCTTCTTCTCTTCGCTCTCTCTCTCTCTCTCTCTGTGGTTTGCTGGCATCTCTGGGAATATTCTTCTGCGGCCAATCAAATCGACTGGAATTTCCTTTGCCTAACCGCAACAAAGTGCGTCAATTAGTCAAGCACGAAATAACGGGTAAGAAGTAACGTGTAACGAGACAGACAAAATAATAAGAGTAAAACAAATCAACATTTCGTCTCAATTCACTTGACCATGTCTAATTGAAATGCCCAATAAATTTGACATCCACTTTGCCAGCTGGACAGAGAAATGAATGAATGTTGTTGGAAAATGCAAATGATGCCAATTCTAGTTAAAAGATAAATTGCTAAATTTAGGCTCATTTGTTTTAGACGAGTGGCATTTTAGCAAAGGTTGCGAATGTGAAAAATTAGCACACTTTCCATATTGCAGAGCATTGTGTATTCGGCAAATCGAAACTCCATGGCAAAATATACTTATTCAATAGCTTTCAACGCCAACTTGCGTAGGGAAGGTAAGCCCCATTAAGGCAGACCTTACGTCACGAATTTCTTAAACGACTCTGTTCCAAAAAAAAAAAAAAAAAGTGTATTGTCACACTTGAAGTGCATGTCGTTTGGCCAAACGGTTTCGACCATTAAAACTTGCGCCAATTGCCAAGAGAGAAATACAAGCAAAAAAAAAAAAAAAAATTGAAGGCAAGAACATTTTCAAGAAAATTTCAATTAAAATGACGCAACACGACATTTGCCACTGACAGGCGGCAGCGGCAACTATTACAGCGCTGCGAGCGGAGCGTGACCTCTGCCCCCTCAAGTTGGGCCCCTGCCCCGGGGCTCTCTAACGCTGTCCAGCTGGCGCCGTTACGTGTAGCTGGAGGAAAAGGTGTGCGCTTGTCGTTTAAATAAATTATTTTTCTTCAAGGAAGTGCAATTAAGAAAATGCTTCATAAATTTTTGTAACTTTGTCCTCGGACATGGCCAAGTTTTGCAACCCTTTACTGGCGCTGACCCCGCGCCCCCCACTCGCCATTTCGCGCGCTCTCTCTCTCTCTCTCTCTCCCTCTCTCTCTCTCCCTCTCTGTTGCTTTTTCCCCACTCTGGCTCTCATTAGCTTAAAGAGCCACTTGCTGACATTGGGGCACGTAGATTCAATTAGTTGATCTTAATTGCTCGCATTTCCGGTTCCGCTTTTTGCGTGTGCCCAAAAAAGGAACGTTGCAGCCGGCTGCAAACGACTGCGCAATACTCTGCAATAAGAAGAAATTGATGACAGCTTTAACTTTAGGCAAGATCAGCATTAATCTAGCTGCCAATTTATTGTCTCTTTATCAGCTAAGATAAATCTGACGAACATTGCACATTGACGCCAATATACCCTATTTGCAAACAGTGCGAACAGTGTATACGAGAATTAACTAATCGAATTCACACACACTTGGAAAACTTAATTTTTTCGACGGGTTTTCAGCTGACGGCTAAATATAAATAACGACGCGACGTTCGAAAGGAGTGTCCTGTGCTCAGCATTTGGTATGCCGATGTCCTGGGTCCTGGCAAATTGAGTCGTTGTCAATTTTGTGCTCCCCACACACACACACACACACACACACACCAATTTATCGACTTTTTCCATGCCCATCACGTCGCCCCGGGCCGCTCTCTAAGCAAATATCCTTGGGCGCACAGCTTGATAGGGTTGCTTATTTCGTTAGGGCGCTGAGCTGGAGGAGGGGTGGGCACGGGGGCGGGGCGGGGCGGGGCGGGGCAGCGCATGTGATGTGCTTTCTATGGCTTTGGCCCTGCCACAAATTGTAATCAAATTTAATTGGTGCTGGCCCCCAACACCCGTCGCCTGGGCGCCCCCCCCCCCCCCTTGGCAGCTTGTGTGGTAACAAGGAAAGAAAGGCGCGGAAAAACTGCGATACGCCCCCCCCCCTCCCTCCCCTTTTAACTACTTAAGTGCGTTCGCCCCTCTGCCGTTTGTTTGTCTCCGGTTTGGTGTCCTTCAGCAGGCGCCAGTTCCAGTTCCAGTTCACGTTCCCCTTCCCCTTCCCATTCTCGTTCCAGTTCCAGTTGGTTGACCAGCTGCGAGCCACTTAAATGAAAAGCTTGTTAACTTAATATAACTACATACTGCCACGAATTCTTCCCTTTCTCTCTCTCTCTCTCTCTCTGTCTCACTCTTCATTTATTAATGATGGCCCATACGAAACACACACACACACAAAATCTCTGTGCGTGTGTGTGAATTTTCTTTTACGTATTCCCTGTTCATTATGGCGCACAGAATAAAATATTCCAAACTCAAGTACTTTATTTTGGTATCGACATAATGGCCAGAAACTACTTGTGTTGGCCAAGTTCTTTTTATTTTAATTATTTGCTTACCTTGCATTAATTGCGGTACATCAAAGTTTCATAAATTGGTGATTGATTGAAGAACAATATAATCTGAAGTAGATCTGCATTTTTAGATTCGAGATTCATAAGAGAACCAGTTCTATTTTTGCTCAACTCATTCATCAATCAATCATCAATCAATCAACGCGGTTTTCAAGCAAGTCTTTCTTTCAGTGTTGCCCATAAATATTTATAGTGCATGCGTGTGTGTGTGAGCGCTCGCTTAAATTAAAAGCTCAACAGCCAAATTGAAGCACGTTCGCTGACGTTAATTTGTCCTGCCTCATATGAGTAATTGCGTATGTATCTGAGTGCTTTGTGCGTGTGTGAGGAGGTCCTTTGTCTGCCTGTCTGCAGCTCTGTTTGTATCTAGGCCCATTGCCAAGACGTCGGCCATAGACACAGACAACGACCTCCACATCCACATCCACATCCACATCACCATCGACATCATTAGGTCGCATTAGTTTACATGTTGGTCGCTGTCAAGCGGCTGACAGTGGGAGTTGAATTTATTTTGGCTACGGCGCCATTATCATTCCCCATTCCCCACTCCGCTGTCTGCTTTTCTGTTTTCTATTCCCGATTCCTTATGCCCCCTATCACAGCTCTCAGTCGGGGGCCATTAACATAATTTCAATGCGGCCCCGAAACTCGCTTTGTCTAATTGCATTGTTGAACCTTTAACAATAAATGAATGCCTTTTTTTGAGTGCATGTTTGGATTGATCGGCTTATAATTGATTGACTGATTGAAATGTTAACTGATTGAAAGCGCTTTTACTGCTCAAATTTTGAGCAATTGGTTAATGATAACGAGCTTCATTTAAAAGTGAACGATTTGTTAGGTACTTTGATTGATTGTCTGAATAATTGAGATTGAATTATAAATAGCATTGCAGGAAATCAAGCAAATAATTTGCGTCAACATTTTTGAGACTACGAAATGCAGATATAGCAACTTTATTACAAGTTTGCTTGAGCGATTGAAGTTGATTGATGACGATTGACAACAATGGAGAGAACTTGCTTGATTATTATTATATAAACTTTTTTTACAAGTTTGCTTAGATGATTGACCTTGATTGATAACAGACACCGTTCGATATTCAATTGAAACCGTTTTTTATACTATTTGATAAAAACAAAAACGTAGCTTTCTTGCGCTCAATCATGATTGATGCATTTGCAAATGCAGCTTGCGGCTGCGTTTTAAAGTTTTCCAAAAATTTCATTAGGCTCATAATCGAAACTTGGCCCAGATAAGCGCTTGTCGAAGCAGTTGCCAATAAATTTGGACATAAATTTCGTGTGTTATCGATAAACGATTGCCGTCGTCCATCGATGGCAAGCAAAATGCGAACGTGTTAACAACGCGCATTTTGTGTCTGCCCAGCTGCGTGTGTGCAAAGGAGATAGACGCCATGTGTGCGTGTGTGTGTGTGTTTGTGTGTGTGTGTGCGAGCGGGAGGGGCAGACAATTGATTTATGGGCGAGTGCATATTAATATGGCGTTAAAATATGATGCCAAAAATTTATGTGTGTGTGAGAGAAAAAAAAAGGGGAAAATGCTGAAACGCCTGCAGCACACAGCAGCTGGTGGATTCAGTGAGCCACAAGGACAGCACCACACTAAACATTATTGCCAGTGGTGCTGCTGGTGCGCGCCCAAAGGAGCATCAGATTTATGGCGTGAAATTTAGCAGCCGTGCGATTTATGGGGCCGGGTCGCACATTTGCGTCCCAGCTTGCAAATCGCAGCCAAAAACCACAAAGGACTAACCGAATAATGTCTTACTCACACTCTTTCTCTCTCTCTCTCTCTCTCTCTCTCTCTCGCTCTCGCATTTGCTCACAGCAGTCAGTTCGATGAAGCCGAACATGGACAGCTCCAATTGCATCCTAGTCCAAGACGTCAAATCGCAGCCGCACGATCTGCGCGGCGGCGCCGGCAAGGGCGGCGACAACAAGGCTCAATCGGGCGGGGCGACCGCCTATCCGACGGAGGAATCGATACAGACCAGCACCTCGGATCACGGCGGCAATGGGCCCGGCGGCGGCGGTGGCGGCAATCCCGGGAGCATCGCCACCGGGATACAGCAGCAACTGTTGCTGCAGCAACAGCAGCCGCACGCCATCAATCAGCCGCTGACGCCGCTGGACGCGACCAACACCCAGCTGCAGGATCAACTCACCTACGGCGGCGCAGCCGGCGGCAACGGGCAGCAGCAGCAGCAGCAGCAGCACAATCTGCTCCTGCAGCAGGCCGGCCACCATCATCCGTCGCTGCAGCAGCAGCAGCAGGGCGTCGGGCTGAGCGGCGGCCAGTGGCCGCAGGTCGTCGAGCTGAAGGACTTCAACGAGCTCTACCACGCCAACATACCGGCCTATCAGTTCTGGACGCTCGAGTTCCGCAACAAGCATCCGGCGTTCATTCGGTTCAACTTCACTCTGCCCTGGGGCGCCCACTTTGCGGTCTATTCGCGCCGCAACGTGGCGCCCTCGGTGACCCAGCACGACTTTGTCGAGTTCATCAAGGGCGGACGACTCGACAGCCACTTGCGACATCGACGCGGCGCCGGCAACGCGACCCAGCCCGGCCAGGATCAGGGCCTGATTGGTGACCACGCGGCCGAGGAGCAGCAGTTGCAGCTGCGACGCCGTCGCAGCAACAGCTACGAGGAGGATCAGGACCAGGACAAGGACCAGGACCAGGACCACGACCAGGAGGACAACAGCAGCGACGAGTCGCCGGCCAGCCTCGACTCCGTCGAATATTTCGACCTGGACACGCCGCCCGACAACGTCAAGCAACAGCTGCCGCACGCCACAACCACGGCCAGCCTGACCCACGCGCGGCAGAAGCGCTCCGCGGCGGACGCCGGCGGCCTGCCCGCCCTCGACATGGACGCGATGACCGTGAACGTTTCCCTGCTGCAGTATCTCGACACTGGCCTCTGGTTCATATCCGTTTATAACGACGAGCTCGTCGCCCACTCCGTTTCGCTGCTCGCCGAGGAGGCCGAGGGCGTCAGCACCACCTGTCCCAACGATTGTTCGGGGCGTGGCAGCTGCTATCTGGGCAAGTGCGACTGCATCGATGGCTACCAGGGCGTTGATTGTTCCAAGAGTAAGTACCATCTCACCACGCGGGCCCCGCCCATCCCGTTTTATGCCCTGCAATTTAAATTAAAAACTTACGCCAAAGTTGAGCTGTCAACATCACCTGCTTTTGTTTGCCTCGGCACCCCAGCAGGCGGCAGGTGGGCCCCAACGGGCGAACCCGAAACCAAGTCCAAATCCAGTCGTTGGCACCGTGACATAAAAGTGGTTGAAAAGCTGGCAAAAATTTCATTTGCTTTTTAATCGATTGTCAAAAGTCACTTTCCAGTGAATGCTTCACATATTTTGTTATCGATATGTTATCGTGACTACCTAAAGGCTTCATCAATCAGCTGCTATCGAAGCAGAATACCACAATTAGTTTTCTGTTATCGAAACATGTATCGATAACACACGATTTTAATTAATTTATGTTAATCGAAATTTATTTCAATAATTGTCATCTACTTGGCTTCTTTTTAATTGAAATCTGCGCGCTTTTTGCTCGATTTCGTTCCACTGTGCCGCCAAGTATTTTTATTATTTATTTGTAGCGTGCTTCTCTTTGCCTTTGTCTGACACTTTTCAATACCAATTTTCGTTTTTATGCTGGCTTTTTTTTTCGCACATCTTGCTCGCTCCCTTGCTCTACCCCCCCCCCACCCCCCCCCCCACTATTTCTGTCTCGCTCACACACGCTGTAATTGCCCGCTCAACTTGACTCTTTGCAGGCGTTTGTCCGGTGCTCTGCTCGGCGCATGGCCACTACGGCGGCGGCGTCTGCCACTGCGAGGACGGCTGGAAGGGCGCGGAGTGCGACATCCCGGTCGGGGAGTGCGAGGTCCCCAACTGCTCCAGCCACGGGCGCTGCATCGAGGGCGAGTGCCACTGCGAGCGCGGCTGGAAGGGACCCTACTGCGATCAACGTAAGTGTCCAAAAGCCCCACTGTCTGTGTTGGAGTGTTACAATGTGTCCACGTGTGTGCGTGTGTGTGTGCGTGTGTGTGCTGCTGACTTGGCATAAAAATGCTAAAATTATTTATTTGCCTTGTTTGCAATTTTCGGCAACTGTTTTTGGACCCGGGCTTTCTTTTTTCGTTCCCTCTTCTCTTTTATTTTTTTTTTGGCCATGTTGACACTGCCCCGAAAGGGCAGCTAACACTAGTCGACTGCGCTGCTGGCCAGAAGGGGGGCGGCAATGGGCGTGTCCTGGTGACGCCAAAATATTTTAGTTATTATGCCGCCCCAGCGTTTAGTTGTGTGTGCGAGTGTGTGTTTATTTTTTTTTTTTTTTTTTTTTTTTTTTTTTTTTTTAAAAATGTTGTATATTTTATTTAAACAAGTTTTCTGCTACCTTAGTGGCAACTTAATCTAGTTGTACATTTAGGGGAAAAAACGATTGATCACAGCTGATACTTATATAAGATTTATGATTATATATATGGGCAAATGTATATTATTTACAGAATTTACAAGGAGAAGGTTATTTTAAATATTACTGTAGGAACCTGGTAGAGAGATCCAATGGATGGCACCTTTTGAGTCTTCTCTTTCTTGGTTTGGCAGTTAGTCGTTTGGCTAGAACGTTAGGGTGACCACCAAGGCGTAGTAGGTAATTCGATGCAAGTAGTTGCATTACATCGCCCACTTTAGGGACTTTAAGGTCTCGTTCGATGTCTCTATTTCGAATGTACCATGGTGCGCCGCATATTCGCCTTAGGATTTTTGCCTGAGCAACTCTAATTTTATTTAGGTTTGTTTTTGCCGCAATGCCGTAAATTTGAAGTGCATATTTCCATATGGGGCTTAGGATCGATTTATAGATGGTGACTTTGCTGTACAATGACAGCTTGTTCCTCGGAGCCAGTAACCACCCCATCTTTCCGGCCTTTGCCATTACTGACTGCCGAACCATTGTTGTATGGGCTTTGAAATTTAGTTTCCTATCTAGTACGACACCTAAATATTTGTGAGAGCTCTTGTGCGTAAGGATGGAACCCAGCATCGTAATGCCACTGCATGACAAGGTCCTTGTAGCAAAGGTTACATTTGCGCATTTGCTGCTGTTGACGCCTATGTTCCATTTTGCAGCCCAGTCTTCAAAACTGCTCACGTATTGTTGCAAGGCTTCCGTAGCTAGAGTAATGCTTGGGCTTCTGGTCAACACAGCAGTGTCATCCGCGTAGGTGGCTATCAGGACATCGTTCTCGTCTAATCCAGATATAACGCTTGACGTAGGCATATCGGCAGTAAATAAGGTGTATAGCGTAGGGCCAAGAACGCTGCCTTGGGGGACGCCTGCGCAGATTGGGCGCTTCGAGGATTTTGCGCCATTGACAACAACTCTGAAGCTTCTGTCCTTAAGAAAGCTACTTACAAGCTGAAATAGCTGTGGCGTTAGTATGTTCTTCAGTTTAAAGAGGAGGCCATCATGCCATACCCTATCAAAAGCTTGCTGAATGTCCATGAACACAGCTACAGAATACATTTTTTGCTCCATTGCATCTAAGGCAAAATTAATCACCCGATGAAGTTGTTCCGGCGTGCCGTGGCCTTGTCTAAATCCAAACTGCCACTTTGGGATCCTTTGAATTACAGATTCAAGCTGCAGAATACGGTTGAGGATCACTCTTTCCGTCATTTTTCCTAGCGCTGAGAGTAAGCTAATTGGTCTGTATCCATCAACTTCCGTGTGTTGTTTCTCGGGTTTTGGTACCATGGTGATCAGTGCGGTTTTCCAGCTGGTTGGGAAATGACTCATCCTAAGTATGCTGTTGAGGAGCAGTACTATAAACAGCAGTGCTTTTTTGGGTAGGAGTTTTAAGGTTCTGTTATCCAGAAGATCGTCACCTGGGGATTTTTTGGCTTTCATCTTCTTGATTTGCTGCACTACCTCTTGCAGTGTGACTGGCATTTCTGGCAAGGACATTTGGAACGGCATATCCAGTCGTAGCTCAACATCCCTTCGCGTAAGCGCAGATGTAAGTCTAAAAGGCTTAAATCTTTCCTCTAAGCTGTCTGCGAAGATTTCAGCCTTCTGCTGGCTGGAGTAACACCAGGCGCCTGATGGGTCTTTAATTGGAGTTTTCGGAATGACAACTCTTTTAAAGCGGCTTGTTAGCTTCCAGAGGGTATAGTTGAAGGAAGCGTCTGGACCAGCATTCTCCAAAATGTCATCAATTTTTCTTTGCTTGATTTTTGCAAGAACCTTTTGAAGCGGTTTGATAATCTTAAGTAGATTTCGTGTATACGAGTATCACCCGTTCTTGCATATTCTTTTCTCACTCTTCTTTTGAGTCTTAAGAGGGCATCGGCATTTTGGGGAAGAAAAGTTTGTCTGCGTTGACTTGGTGGGCTTTGATTTGCCGGAGTAGCATAAGATGCAGCCAATAAAATGTTTCTCATAAAGATTGAGATCGCATCTTCTATGTCATCTGGGCAGTTTATTTCCGTGTTAAGGTTGATTCTACTCTCCAGATTAGCTTTAAAAATTTCAACAGAAGAACCACGTGGGAGAATGCATTGCTTCTTAGCTTTAAGTTGTGGAGCATGGTGTAGTGTGGCTACAATTGGCAGATGATCTGAAGAGAGCTCATATTTAATTTGAACTGAAAGCAGATTTAGCGCAATCCCATTGACAATAAAAAAGTCCAGAGCAGAGGGTGTAAGCCGAGTGTTGTATGAGAAAAACGTTGGTTCGCCAGTGGCAAGGATTTCGCATGTGCTACTGGTGATGGCTTCTTGCAATCGCTTCCCTCGAGAGCATGATCTTATGTTACCCCACCAGGGGTGTTTTGCGTTAAAGTCGCCGCCTGCAATGAATCTGTTGCCCAAGCTTAGAAATAATTGTTCAAAATCAGTTTTACACCAAGGTTGGTTTGGAGGTAAATATACAGAAGAAATTTTGACGCATCCACCACTTGTCGGCACACTCACACTGGCAGCCTGTATACTCAATCTTGACAAAGGTTCATTCTGAGTATGAGCAATAGATGATCGTATAAAGACAGCAGATCCCCCTTTAGAGGTGTCACTAGGATGATTTGCGTAATATTGTTCATATCCTGGTAAGTATGCTCGCAGGCCAGGACGCATATGTGTCTCAGTTATCAACATAACATCGATTGCATTTGCACTAAGGAAAAGTCCAAGCTCTTCAATATTTTTGACTAGCCCTCGGGCATTCCATAATCCGATATTTAATTGCAGGTAAATCATTTTGAAATAAGTTTCTGCACCAGATCACGAAAAGCTTTGTTAGCCTCCATAGTATCTTGTATGAGCTTAAACATTTGATCCATTCTGCTATTTAGATCGTTTATAGCTTTTTCCAATATTTTAAATTTGCTACTGAAATGCTGGTCTTCAGCACCATCGAACAGCCGGGAGCTATCCAGCATTGTGTTCATATTATTTTTCACTCCACGTGATTTTATCATGTCTGCATAAGAAAACCCACTCCTGACAGTAGCATTTGAGATGACTTGTGCTTTGAGTGGATAGTTTGGATTTTTGTTACTAATTAGCAGTCCGTTTCCTGGTAGTCTTGCAGGTGGTTTAAGCTTTTTGCTCAGCTCAATTCTTACCGAACAACTTTTTTCGCTGGATAAGTGGTCACCGCCGCAGTTGGCACATATAGAATTGCCACTATGAGTAAGTTCACACAATTTTGATCCAGTATAGTGGTCGCCTGAGCATTTGCCACAAACTGGCTTTTTAAGGCAGTAGTTTCGCGTATGCCCAAAATCTTGGCATCTAATGCATTGCACCAATTGTTTGCTTGGCTTTGCCTTCATCACAGTTACTCTGTGCCTTCCAATTTGAGTAATCTTAAGTGCGTCTACAACATTTGGTGTCTTCTTTAGGTTTACGTAAAACATGTTCTGTCTAGTTTTTATATTATTTACTTCTTCAACATCATCTTCATTGATTTCAATATTGCGCCAGTTGGGTTTTCTGGGGCAGTAGATGTTCAAGACTGTATAGCCTTTATCCGTAAATGCGTGCTCAATTTCTTGTTTTGGTACATTTTGATGAATATCTCGAACGACTAATCTGAACGGAGTATCCTCTCTCAACTGATGGTGCCAAAATTCACAGTTTTGTTTGGTCAGCATATCAACAACCGCTCGAAAAACTGTGGAGTCTTTTGTATATATACGCGAGACTCCAAACCTAGATGTGCGAATGTCGTACCCGTCAGCTGTAGTTACAGAATTGAGTGCCTCTTCGAGTTTGCCCATTTTGTTTACTTGCGGCACGCAGATGGCTGGAGGCTTCGGCTTTGTGCTTTTCTGCTGCTCATTTCCAGCTACACTTTGTTTGCTGACTTCTATTTGCTCAAATTGATCTTCGTTGTCCAATTCCATTACATAATCGGCTTCTTCAGATAGCGCTGCGTAGCGATTATTTTGAAGTGCTACCGAAGAGGTGGTAGCAGATGTATTGCATTGACCGCCCTTGCTTGGGTGATTTTTGTAAGTTACTGTGTGTGCCTTTTTCTGGATTGTTTTTGCCACTTTGTCAGCTTTTTTTGGTTTTTTACGAAGAGAAACCATCGGCATCTGAAACATACAATCATTAGCTTGAGGTAATTTTTTAACTAAGCTTGAGTTAGAAACTTCAGCAATGTTTGGTAAGGAGCATATGCTGCCGGTTGTGGTATTTGCCATTGAATAATTTGGTTGACAGCTTCTATTTGAAAAGGTTAATGTGCTCGTAGTAATAGTACTTGTAGTCGTTGCAATCAAGTTACTACTGTAGTTGAAGGCTCCAATTGATTTTTGCAGATCTTTGGCTAGACCGGCACGCAGCTCTGCAGGTGTACCAGCGATATTTTTCATCTTGTCAGTCGCAGACAGCTTACCAGTAAGCTGGGGATGATAACACGAGTCTCTGTCCATTTTTGGCCAATTCACTAATTTGTTTATTTAAATTTTGCAATTGCCCAGCATCAAAGATTATTTGCTGGTAAGAGTTGTAATGCCCCTCGTTTGCGCTGCGCGCAGAGCGAGGGCAGTAGGCTTGCCCACTGACAAGCTTACTCTGTTTAAGTTGATTTTCTTATCTCGTGCTACCAACACCGTATGCGGTGTCTAAAAATAGATGTATGTGCAAGATAAGCACACAGAATGCAGTTTGTGATTATTTCGAACTTTAAACAGCGCGACGAAATATTTTATTTTATTTTTTCGGTCCGGTACTGACAAGCAGTGTTGTGAAACTGAATAATTAAATACAAAAAAAAAAAAAAAAAAAAAAAAAAAAAAAAAAAAAAAATGAGTGTTTATTTTTGTTGGCTTTAAATTACGAGAGAGGCGGCTGGACGGGAAAAAAAAAGCATTGCATACTTTCGGGCCCGGTCGAAAGCCTCTTCGGCAGTTAAAGCACTTGAGCTTTATTTGCGGCCTGAACTGTTGAATTCTTGCACAAAATTTCAGTTGACACAAAAAAGTGGCCAACAACTGACAAAGTAACAGAAAAAATGTTGAAGAGCAAGCAAACAAAACAATAAAAACGAAAAGGAACACGAACTGCATAAAATATGCAACACACACCACACACACACACACGCACACACACTGTAGTTGAAAGCTTGCACATGTGATTGCTTGTTGCCCACTCCAGCCGTATAGGTGTGCGTGTGTGAGTGTACTGGACCTTTGGCATACAAAACAAGCGCACAACAAACAAGAGCCACAACAACAACAGCAGCAACAAGGCAAACATAAAACGTATAAAATCGAATTTATATGTCGAAAGCATATTTCACATACAAAACGCTCAACAAGCCAAGACGAAGAGGCCAAAAAATAGAAAAGAACAGAACCAAATTGAAGAAGGGCACGAAAAACAGCATAAGAAATTACAGCTTATCGTTGAGCTTAACGAAGCGTGAATACACTTGCCGAGCAAATGAATCTCCGATATTTTCATTAGCTGCAGACTTATATCAGTTCAAATATAACTCCTCAAATATTTGATATTTGAATATTTGCACATAAAAACCAAGATTTTTCTCAATGAATTATTCGCATATAGTGATGTGAAATTTGATGGCATGCAAGCTTTTTTCGAAGCAAACTTTAATAAATATAAAATGTTTTTAATAGTTTTGTCTAACTTACTTCAATGCAGTTAACTTGAAATTCATGCAAATATTCCTCTGACAACATATAGATAAAGTGGCAAGATTTTTATTTGAACTTTGTGAATATATATGGTTATTTAAAATTTGGCATTAATCATATATTAAATTGAATATACGTCGTCTTCGTTGTATAAAGTTATAGACAGCATCTATAGTTTGTAGGGTATCGGAAAATAAGCAGGGCATGCCGCACGGCGTAAGAAAAAGTGAAGAGAAGAAGCAGCAGACGACTGCCGAAAGGCGGAAGAGGAAGTCGAGCAGGGCAGAGCCAAGCCAAGCACGGAAAAAAGACCGAAGAAGAAGCAGGAGAAGGAGAAGGAGAAAAAAACAAAATTGCAACAACTGCGCAAAATTACCAAGTTGAACTAAACTGGAATTTCATTTTAATGACCACTTTCGTACGTGTCCAACATACTAATCATGTCATGTGTGTGCAGTGTGTGTGTGTGTGTGTGTGTGTGTGTGTGTGTGTGTGTGTGTGTGTGTGACCTGACCCCGAAATTGGTGTATGCGAAGTGTGTGGGCGGCAACCAGGCTTGTATCGCCATCGGTTCGTGACGGGCTTTTGTTTTGCCAAGGCTCTTGCGAGGCGCCCCCAGCCCCCCAGGAGGGGAGAGGGGCTCCCCCTGGCCCCTCTTTCTTACTCTTCCCGAGTATCTGCGCACATATTGTATTCTTTTTTATACCCTGTTTCCGTTGAAAATGGGCATAAAAAAGGGTATACCGCCAAGCGCATGGAGGAGGCATAAAATATATGTATATACTTGATCAGCATTAACAGTCGAGTTAATCAAGCTACACTGAGAGCAACATGCAGAATGTTGTACATAAAACAAGTATTTTGTTTAAAGCAAAAACTCGCCTATGTAAGTTTCAAATATTGCAATCAAACTAAAAAAAAAACTCAATCTAAGAAACTAGAGACAGCTTAAAAAATAAATAAAAAAATACTTTTCTTACAAATAGAAAAATTGAATTGCAAATTTGAGATTCATTTATTCCAATAATAAAAAAAATTTTGTTTGAGTGTACATTTGTTTGCTCTGAATATTGAATAACAGACGAATAAGCTTAAACGTTATTTAAAGTTGTTTAAGGTGTGCAAAGAAGAAGAAGAAGAAGCGGAATTGTGTGTGTAACAAAAGCTTTGTACAGGGTAGCTGCTGGTCGCACCTACCCCCCTTATGAGTGTGTGTGTGTTTTGTTATTGTAGATGTACGTTTGTATGCGATGCGACTAACAAAAACACATTTTGTATTCTTCTCTCTCCCCCCGCACCCGCCCCCACCAACAACGACAACGTCAACAACAACAACAATTGGACAACCCCGGTTATGGAATCGTGCAGATGATTGCCTTGATCCATTGTGCTCGGGCCACGGCACCTGCGTGGCCGGACAGTGCTACTGCAAGGCCGGCTGGCAGGGCGAGGACTGCGGCACGATTGATCAGCAGGTGTATCAGTGCCTGCCCGGGTGCTCGGAGCACGGCACCTACGACTTGGAGACGGGACAGTGCGTCTGCGAGCGCCACTGGACGGGACCAGATTGTTCGCAAGGTAAGTGCATGAGGCTCACCCACACACACACACACCCATATACACATCCTGCACACCTCATACAAATAACCAGAATAACAATTGCACTCTGTGTTTTCGTATATGAGTGTGTGTGCGTGTGAATGGTTGTGTTATTTGTATATTGTTTGCGGGTGTTGCGTGTGTGTGTGTGTGTGTGTGTGTGTTTATTTGTTGTTTTCGCTTTTTGTTGCTTTCCGGTGTCGTTCGGCACAACAAGCTGCTTACAAATGATTCTTTAGTTCGAGCATTGAATTCAAATGAGTGGCAAAGTGGGCGGCAAAGGGGGCAAGAGGCAATTGTTTGGCAAAATTTAGCCACGTTTTGCAATGGCTGCTGGCGAAAGCTGTAGCAGCCCAAATCAAGGTTTAAAATCAGAGGAAATTCAGGTGCAAAATGGAAATTGTTCAACATAAAGAATAGAAGTTTTTCAACGAAAACTTGATCTCAGCTGAAAAGTAAGCAATAGTATTCTGGCCAATACTTAGTTTGGGCTGGTTTATCCTGTGACCCAGTCAACAAGGTAACGTGACAGAAACAATCCGGGTATAATCATTGCTATTATGGGATTGTTCATCTAAATCTATATATTTCATTTGAAAAGAAATCAAGCAAGAACATTGCAGTCGGGTGTAACCGATTGGGGAATACTTGTTTACAGTATAAAAAAATTTGAAAGCAGTCGAGAAAACCATTATTATTTATTGTGGGTTAATTAATCATTAAATTGGTCTATCTAGCTTTAAAAAGGGGTTTTTTTTATGAGTATATGTTCCAAGTATTTATTTAGTAGAATCAAATGCACTTTGGTCCCTTGTTTATAAGTATTTATAATATTTTTGAGTGTTTCATTTGCAAAACAAGCAGCCTGCCACAGGCCAAATAAATCTGTCGAAATATCGCATTATCTAGTGCCAAAGTCCCATAAAGAATACCTCAGCGCCAGGTTCTGTCAGCTCAATCAAATGCGCAGTTTGTCAGAGTTTATGGTACAGGTCGCAACTCCCCTCCCCCCTCCCCCTACCCTCCCCCGCCGGAGGGGCTGTAAAATGCGCGGCAGCAGAATTGAAAGGAGGGTAGGGTGGTATATATGAGTCATAAAAGCAGATGGCAACTAATGCAGTTATTATATGTGGGGGCGAACAGCGCGAGGCATGCGGCATGGGGCATGAGGCATTGCGTATGCTTACACATAATGATGGTTTATCGCATGGACCGAATCCAAATTAGATGATGGCCATAAAGCCGAGCCTTCAATTAGGCCCCAAAAGCCAACAGCAGCAGCAACAAATTTACCGATTACCACAGAGGCAACTACAACGACGACATGAAAAAAAAAAGAAACAGGAAATTTAACTTTGGCTTGCCGAAGTTTAAATACTCTTTGCACGCATATAAAAGATATTAGCTAGATTTCAAGTTCAAGCTTCCTTTGTTGTTGCCCTTGTAATGAACAGTAAATAAAACAATAATATTCTGATATGTGGGAATTTCTTGAAAATTTATAAAGTAAAAAAAGATAAAAAAAACTTGCTAGAGATTATTCCCATGGGGTTATGCAAAAGGAAACTTGAACAACCTATGCAAAGTTGCCTTAGGATTGCCTAAAATTTGTATACCTGCCAGGGGCTGCACACCTGCTGACAATATTGAAATACCCGCTGGCAGAGTATGCGAGAGGAAAACTGTACCCGGGTCCATAATCATTTCCGAGGATGTCAGCCCAATAAAACATGCAGCTTACGATGAAACCACTCGCAATCTGAAGTTGGACGCGGCAAAAACAAAAAGAGGGAGCAGGGCAAGGGGAGGGGGAGTTGGAGGGGGATGGGGGCAGGGCTGTCTGCAGGCAAAGGGCAAAAGGACTCGTCTGTGGGCACGCACGCCTAATTTGCTTAACTTTTTAGCACCGACAGGCGGCAACCCGGCCACACGCTGCCACCGCCCCGCCCCGCCCCGGCCCGGCCCTAGGCGTGGGGCGATGGGGGCTGGGGGCGTAATGAAGCAGAGCTTCATAAAAATTCATTATTTATTTAATACGCAGGTTTCGCTGCTGCTCGCCTGGGCAAATAAAATAAATTTACGCCTGCGACGCACACAGAACAAAAGTCAACCGTGTCGTAAGAGGGGCGGGGGATGGGGAGGGTGGAAGGGGGCGGGGGCGGGGGTTGAGTGGGGGTGTCGCTTGTTGCCACGTAAATGCTACATTTATAATGTTGTTTTTACGGTTCGCTCGCTGGGGCAACATTTTACAGCCATAAGCCGTAAGCTGGCAGCGAGTGCCAAGTGCGCTGCTAACGAGTGCAGAAGCGACGAGTAACGAGTACGAATTGCACTCGTCGCTGCTGCTGGGGCAGCACTTTAATGAATTTACGCCCACATATGTACAAATATAATAAGCACGCCTGAATCCCGATCCCAGCAAGCGCGCCTTCCATTGCATTTCATTTATTTATACACCGGTTAGCGGCCTTTATTTGGGACCGGGGAAGTAAATGCCGCTAAACGAATACCATATATCCATATATGAAAACAAGTTCAATTGTTCCCCAGCACAAAGTAAATGCATATATATTTAGTTAAAAGCAAGAAAATAAATTTATAGAACTACTTTTCAATTTAAAATTTTAAAATAAAATATAAGATTAGTTTAAAATGTATTAATTTATAATTTATCCATTTAATAATTGCATTAAATTGATTTGGCCTTAATAGATAATATATTTTGGTAATTTTATTTAATTTGTAATTATTTGATTTGATTTTCACTGTTTCTCTATCTCTCTCTCTCTCGTCCACAGCCGTCTGCAGCTTGGACTGTGGCCGCAACGGCGTCTGCGAGTCGGGCAAGTGCCGCTGCAACCCCGGCTGGACGGGCAACCTCTGCGACCAGCTACCCTGCGATGCCCGCTGCTCGGAGCACGGCCAGTGCAAGAACGGCACCTGCGTCTGCTCCCAGGGCTGGAACGGAAGACACTGCACGCTGCGTGAGTACACGAACCAAGAAAACCTTGGATAAATGTTCAGACTAGATTTGAGATCAGAAATTTAAGTTTCTATTAGCTCCAAAGTAATTGCTGCTTGAATACCCTATCCGATCTAAACCCTATCTACAACATTTTTCTGTCTATCTAAGCAGCTCTTCATATTTGTTAGCCCATTATTAAAAATTTAGAGATATTCGATCTCTGCAAAAGCTGCAAATCTTAGCAGGAAGTTGATTTGAATAATAATATGTAAATATATATTATTATAACATATAGAACATTCGAGCATAAAATCGGCTTAGGGATTGTTTTAAGATCCTGTTTGATTATATGGCTGTTAAACTGTTAGATAAACAACTTTTGTATACCCGTGAATCAGTTTGGAAGGGGTTGACAATCATTATTGAGAGTGTTCCGCTTTAATTTTATCTGCAGATAGGTCAAATTTGTAAGGCATGGAATCGCTTCTAGTCGATATCAAAGGAAAGCGTTTTTTTTGCTTCTGAACCAATTTGAAATAATACGCAAAAATAGTTTGAAAGTAATTCAAAAGAACTCGCAGCTAATATTTTATTATTATTATTATTTAATGTATATGATCTGGCTATAAACTAATCTTAAAATATCACTAGCTGCTATTTCTTTTGGCTAAGATCCTTTCGCTAGCCTGGGATTCGAACCTAGAAGCTTTTAATTGGACTCTAAAAGGGTTTCCGATTGTTGTGTGACCAGATGTTAGGCAGTGGTATATACTCTGGCATATGGTATATACTGTATATGGTATATTTCTCAATTGTTGGGCTAGCCCACAAGAACTGACCGAAGACAGCTGGCGAGCATTGTTTGCCTTGACCTCAGCGACAATTGCGAGTGCAGCTGCAATCTGCTGCTGCTGTTGCTGCTGCTGTTGTTGTTGTTGTTGTAATTGCTGCAGTTGTTGTTATTAATGCTGCCTTCAGCTGGCGACCATTTACAACTGACGCACAATCGATTAGCGATGCGCCAATACGAAAAACCCGAGCGACCGCAGCTGACATTCCGCATTTCACATTGAGCTGCGGCAGCGACAGCAGCAATGGTCACAACAGCAACAAGCGCGGCAGCAACAGTATCAGCGACAGCGGCAACTGCAACCGCAGCAACAACAACGGCAGCAACTTTGTCGCGTCATGTCGCAACGCGCCAAGCCAACCAAAAACATTGCGACGTTGCAGTCGCTATCTCTGTGCCGCCCCCCGCCCCCTGTCCCCTCCCCCCCCCCTTGGCTGTGTTCAAATATTTTGCAGCAGTTGCGAGCAAGTCAGAGCTGCAGCTGTTGTTGTTGTTGCCATGCTTTTTATCAATATTTTTTGCACTTGCGCCAAAGTATTTTGTACATGTTTACGCCATTTGGCCGAGCACTGCGAACTGGGCGGCTTGGGGGGCGTGGCGGCACCCTCGACGCCCTCAGCTTGACAGTTTTCGATGCCGTGACTTAACCAAGCAGCATTTTTGCAACTTTTATTTGTTTCTCGGCTATTTTTGGCCATTTTTTTTTTTTTGGCCGGGCTTATTTTGCCAACTGTCAATTGAAGTGGCCCGCAATGGGCATTGGCATAGGTAGCCGCTAAGGGGGCGGGGGCGGGGGCGGGGCAGCCCTTCGGCAGCAGTGCAGCATGATAAGTAGCTATCGATTGACAGTGATTAAAACTTTAAAAACAAACAGTCATGTTACAAAAACATTTGCTGTGGATAGAAACCAAGCTGCGCGAGTGTGTGTGTGTGTGTGTGTGTGTGTGTGTGGCGGCCCCCTGGCGACGGCGACGGCGACGGCGACGGTTCAGGCATGCATGTAATGGCATTACACATAGCCCTGCCTCAAAGGGGCGGGGCGGGGGCGGCGGCGGGCTGCGTCTACGTATGTTGCCCGTCGCCAGCTATCTCGCTCACTCACACTCACACTATCGCCCTCTCGCTCGCGCTCGCTCCGTATTACATTTCGTTGACGTGTGCAAAACCAATAAAACTTCCGACGTCATTTCACTCGGGCCCAGCCAAAAGACACTTACACCCGGCAGCCCCAAAACCCCCTCCCGCCCTGCCCCCCTTCCCCCCTCTGACCTGGGTACCTTTCAAGCCGCCATGTCGAACGGCATTCGCCATTCCCAGTGGGAACTTTGTCTGACAACATACGGCCAAAAACGTTTTGAATCGATTCAAGTGTTGCAGCAACGAGGGGAAGGGGATGGGGAAGGGGGGGGGGGTTAGTGGAGTGGTAGCTTAGACGTGCGAGTCACGCTTGCACAAGCACAAAGTGCCACCCAATATCCTGGCACACACACACACATTAACTAATACATGCATGTCTGCTTGTATTTTTAGAAAGTACTTAACGACTTTGCAGTCTGTCTCGCTCTGCCACACTCCCCCTCCCTCTCTCTCTCTCTCTGTAGCACTTGACATACGCGACACACACAATGCGGTAAAGTTTATTGAATTTGAACAGAGATTTGTAACAAATTACATGACTGCAATCCTGAAATCTAGATACATTTTTATGTCTCTCAATCTTCACGTGCCTTCAGAGCCTCCCTCTCGCTATCTCCATATACATCTCCCTCTCTCTCTCTCTCTATCCCTATCCCTATCCCCATCTCTAGCTTAGCTAGTAGGTGACATCTAATGTGTGCCAAGCTCCCAAATAGTCGTCGGCATTTTATGCCGCACTTACGTTTAGTTATGCCGCATTTTCTTAACGTTTCAGTTTTCGGGTTTTTTTTTTTTTTTTGTTTTTTATTAAAAGTCGGCGCCGAGATTTTATTATCAGTCCTTGAAATTTAAAAAAGCAGAATTCTATGGCAAATAATTTTTGGGCAAAGATTTATGTCACGTGATTAGAGCCATAAAAAAAGAAATGTTTAATCATTAAACTTTAATGTACCTCATGTGCTGTTGGCTGTTCTTGGAACAAATGTATTAGTTATGGAATTTTGAGATAAACAACACGACCTATTTAGCATATAGAGCAGTCGATTTAGTTCAGTTTGATCGGGGTTGTCAGTTAAGAAATTTGGAGAACCCATTATTTTTGTATTCAAAAGGTAAATAACAAAGTCTATACCAAATTTAAAGTTTATAGTGTGTCGAGCAGCCGAGTTACTTGAGGTTTGTCAGGGTTGCCATGTGAAAAATTTGGAAAATTAAATATTTATGTAGTCCAAAGGTAAATAACTAAGTCTATACCAAATTCAAAGTTTATAGAGTGTCGAGCAGCCGAGTTACTTGAGGTTTGTCAGGGTTGCCATGTGAGAAATTTGGAAAATTAAATATTTATGTAGTCCAAAGGTAAATAACTAAGTCTATACCAAATTCAAAGTTTATAGTGTGTCGAGCAGTCGAGTTACTTGAGGCTGTTCAGGGTTGCCATGTGAGAAATTTGGAAAATTAAATATTTATGTACTCCAAAGGTAAATAACTAAGTCTATACCAAATTTAAAGTTTATAGTGTGTCGAGCAGCCGAGTTACTTGAGGCTGTTCAGGGTTGCCATGTGAGAAATTTGGAAAATTAAATATTTATGTAGTCCGAAGGTAAATAACTAAGCCTATACCAAATTTAAAGTTTATAGTGTGTCGAACAGCCGAGTTACTTGAGGCTGTTCAGGGTTGCCCTGTGAGAAATTTGGAACATTAAATATTTATGTAGTCCAAAGGTAAATAACTAAGCCTATACCAAATTTAAAGTTTATAGTGTGTCGAGCAGCCGAGTTACTTGAGGTTGTTCAGGGTTGCCATGTGAGAAATTTGGAAAATTAAATATTTATGTACTCCAAAGGTAAATAACACAGTCTATACCAAATTTAAAGTTTATAGTGTGTCGAGCAGTCGAGTTACTTGAGGCTGTTCAGGGTTGCCATCTAAAGAATCTATGCCGCATCCTTAAATGTGGCTAAAAAGAACACCAGATAAGTAGAAAAGCCAACCAATTACTCAGCTTGACGACTGCTTAGCTTGAGCCTTAACTTATCCACAGAAGTTACTCGAGGCTAAGATAAGTTTAGTTAATGGTATTTGGTTTGCCAGTGCAGTGGATGCTCGAGTTTCGTGTTGGGTGAAACTATGCAACTTTTTGACAGATTTCTGCATGTGCCAAACTTAGCATAATACCCAAACGCACAGGCACACACGCGCACACACACTACACACACGCACACTCGCGAGTTCTCATGTAAATTGTTTGTGCAAAGGCAGCGTCAGCAGACATCGTTCAAATATTGGCAGCAACACTTGACGTTATTGCCAATATGTGTAGTGTACAAGCACACACACACACACACACACACACACACACACACACACACACACACAGCGAGACTGTGTGTGTGTGTGTGCGAGTCGTAAACAGGAAGGCAGTTACGACAAGGAAGTCATTTTATGCGCCGCAAACTTTTTAACATACCGGAAGTTGAGTTAGCGTCGAGGTTACCCATTTTGCAAATGACACATGTCAAGTGACATTAACTTTGCGTCAAATGCTCAAATGCTGCCATGTCATTGTTGTTGCTGTTGCTGTTGCTGTTGCTGCTGTCGTGGTACAAACAAATAAACCCCAAACCGAACCCCAATCCCAACGCCAACCCCAACCAAACGGCCCCATCAACGTTGGCATCTATCGTTACGTTTCGTTTGCTTTTTATGTTTACTGTTTTGTAGATTTCTCCACATTTCGTTTATGATGTTGTGGATGTGCGTGCGAAGGGCACTTTGGCACTGGTACTGAGCCCCAAACCCCATCGCCACCATCGAGCACACAGCCTCGTTCCACCCACTTGAGCGCGCTGTGAAGAGCAAACATTAACATTATTTTTATATATTAATACTCTTAAGTCGTATAAAATAAGGAATAACAACAACAACAGCGACAACAAAATGTCAATGCCAATGCGTTTAACGTGTGCAAACTACTCGTCGCTACTTGAATGCCATCATTCAATTTTAATCGCTTCTCTCGTTCGTCCTTTAACCAAGCTGGAAAGCAACTCTTCTACTCGTTACGTCTCTTCAAGATGTTCCTTTCTCGTTACTTTCATTTGCAAGCTTCAGTTTAACACATTGTTTTACTCGCTGATAAACTATCCCTATTTGAATTTGTTTTATTCTCTCTTGTATTCGTTGATAGAATCATTTCTTCGCTGCCTTACTCGCTAGTCTGAGGTATATAATTTGTACGAGTTCATACTCGCTATTTTTATTTATTCACTCTGCTCCCCTTGTCAGCTGTTTCCATTTTTTTTTGTATCTCTTACCGAAATTATTTGTTCCGACTCGTTGCTAAATGCTTTCCAATTTGTAATAAAACTTACTCGTTACTTTTATTTGTGCTCTCCTATCGCTCTATTACTCGTTAAACTGTTTCCATTTTTTAATGCAGCTCTCACTCGTTACTTTTATTTGTGATAAACGGCCTCTGGCCTCTCGCCCACCCTTGTGGACTTTACTCGCTACAATTTTGCTATATCATACTTATGCCCGATTTCTTGTTCTCCCTAATTTTACTCGCTCAGCTGGCTGCGAGAACGGCTGCTCACGGCACGGTCAGTGCACACTGGAGAATGGCGAATATCGTTGCGATTGCATTGAGGGCTGGGCTGGCAGCGACTGTTCCATAGCCTTGGAAATGAACTGCAAGGACAACATTGACAACGATGGCGGTAAGTAGAGACGAGGCGAATAAGAGTCGAGATGCGAAAGCGAAACAACTCTCTCCCCGTCGACAGATGGCATGACGGACTGTTCGGACAGCGAGTGCTGCTCGCATCCGGCCTGCTCGGAGCACATCATGTGCCTCTCCTCCAACGATCCGGTTGAGGTCCTGCTGCGCAAGCAGCCGCCCTCGGTGACGGCCTCCTTCTACCAGCGGGTCAAGTTCCTGATCGAGGAGAACTCGGTGCAGTCGTATGCGCATATGGACGAGTACAGCGAGAAGTAAGTACAATGCCAGTTTTTCGACTAGTCGTTATTTGTCCGGGGCCCTTTATATGCTATATATGCCGTATAACTTCCTAGTGCGCAGTTTAGGTCTACAGAGAATGCAATTGCCCTAAGGCAAAAAAAAAAAAAAAAAAAAAAAAAAAAAAAAGAACTAAAAAGAAAACGAATGGATGAGGCTTTATATTGAGCAATTGTTTAGTTTTTAATTTACGAATTATCGATTTATCGAGTTCTTGTGTTACGTCTTTGGTTACGATTTACGATTTACGATTTACGATTTTTGATTTTTCGTTATCGATTAGCAATTGTTGATTGTCTTGAGTTCCGAGACATTGGAATAAGAAGAAGATGAAAGTGAAGAAGGATGTGTATTAAGCGTATATAATACTATATACTCTATGCTCGTATACATAAATGTACTTGTAAATCAAACTATATATAAACATATATATATATATATATACATATATATTTATAAATATAAACATGCATATATCTCCTAATAACTGTACATTCATGTATGCACCAGAGAGAAGAGTTTCAGTTCAGATCCTGAATCTGTTTCCGATTTTTATTTAGCCATTATATATCGCTGCCTAATCTTGCGTTTTGTGGTACTGCATCAACGAAGAGAAAAAGCTCAAATTTTCTATCTTATGATTTTTCAAAACTATATATAAATATATATGTGTGTATATGCTCTACGTTATATACATATATATCTATATATATTTATATTTAAATATATCTAGATATATATTTGATTCTTTTATTATGCTTTTACAAAAGTTGTTTAATCCTCTACAAATGAAAATTGTTATTGAAACTTGTTTACATATGTTTTCAAACTTCAACTGAACACATTCAAGTAGTCTCAACAAATCGAATCAAATTCAATTTAAAGAAAATATACCAAAAAAAAAAATTTTAAAAAAAATGCCAAAAAAATTCAAAATACCCGCAATCACATTCCCACAATCCCTTACGCCTCTCTCCCCTCAATGAGTCTATCATTTATGCGTTGGACGTGCTACAAACTAACCTCAAAATATTTGAAAGATTAAAAACAAAAAGAAAAGAAAACAGAAAGAAACAAAATGTTGAATTAACGTTTACGTTTTCGTGTCATTCTACTTGTGCTTTAGTTTTATTCTTTCCTCTTTATGCGTTCTTCAGTTAGTTAAGTTTCTAGCCTGCAAAAATACCAATT
The DNA here is from genome assembly GCA_035047465.1 of Drosophila sordidula. NCBI lineage: Eukaryota > Metazoa > Arthropoda > Insecta > Diptera > Drosophilidae > Drosophila > Drosophila sordidula. Next base: position 9,649,918 of record JAWNPQ010000136.1, on the reverse strand, counting down.
TGGAAAAGAAAATACTAAATGTCGCCTAGCGCGCCAACTTTTCTCTTAGTTTGAGCTTTTTCTTTTCTTGCCTGCCTCAAAAGTAAAAGGTACTTAAAAAAAAAAAAAAAAAAAAAAAAAGAAAACTAAGCTACAAAAGCGCAAAAATTTTCAATAATTTTTAAATTTAGTATTTTTTATAGCTCTTCATTTCCAATTTCGTTTTAAGCTCTTCATTTCCCATTCTTTCGAACTCTACGTTTTGTCTATTACAATATGAATGGTTCATCCAATAAAATACTGTTTCAATCAAGAAATCCAAAGCGAAAATAATGATAGCACTTCATTGAGTATGTGTGTTGTCTAGTGTTTAACCTCCTTGTGTTCGTCTAACCCCAAAAAAAAAAAAAAAAAAAAAAAAAAAAAATACTATATGACAATGAAATACTAAAAATACAAACGTTTGTTCTAAAAAGTGCAACAATTATCACAACTGATACCAGAGATGTTAATGTTATGTGATATATATATGTCATCATACGATATATTTAGGTGTCAGCTTTTCCATATATTTAGAGAGAGCTGAACTAAACTTGATCTAGCAATATAAATTCTTGATTTACCAGTTTAAGTTGAGTTCTTTCATTTGCTCTACTGCATTTGGTTCTCAGGCGCGCATTTTGAGGTTAGCTATAAATAATCTCACAATGGGTCCACAGCTTAAATTGAACTGGTTCTTTTCAGTTCCTTTATTAAGTATTCTATAGTTCTTTAATTAAGTAGTTTAAATACGATCTGCTCACAGAGATGCGAGTAAATTTATATTTGATTTGCTTGGGTTCGGTTCGTAATGTGTTTGTTTCTCTTTGTTTTTTCTTCTTCTTTTTTAACTATGAATAAAAATATTCGATTAATGTATGCAAAAAAAAAAAAAAAAACCAGAACAAAACAATTTGCCACAGTCAAATAGTTGAAAGTGTACTTTTTTGTTGTTGTTTTTTCGTTTTATGATATTGTGGTTGTGATATATCATTTATTAAGGGACAAAAAATAATAGTAAACCGAACACAAAAAAAAAGAAGCTGAATAAAACAAAAATAACGAAAAAAAACTTAATGAATTTACGTTAGCAAAACAAGGACTTAAAACTATTTTCGACAGAAAAAAATACTAATAAATAGAGAAATTTGACTTGTGTGTGTATCGACTTTTCATTTTCAATTAACTTTTCCTCAGTTTTTGTAACTGTGTGTGTCTCATTTGTTTTCTTATTACAACTATTTTTTATAATTTGTAAGTACTATTAATATACGCTATCCTAAGTTGAACATTTAACCAACTAACCATACTAAAAACAAAACGAATCGCTGAAAAAGAAACCCAAGAAAAATACCCAAAAGAAGCCTGACGCCTGCTGATGTTTATCCTAAGTATTTCAACGAATCGCTACTTCAAGAAAAAAAAAAAAAAAACAATAAAATACCAGCTAGAACCAGTTAATACCAATTTAAGTGTGTTTGTCAAATGTGCTTTATGATTTCATTTTTAACGTGTGACGTTTAATGTATTTTTGATTTTGGTTTAACAATTGCTTTAGTTTCGAAGCTAAGAAAGTTTTCTAGGTATGCCTCATATATCGCGAAGCGATTGTTAAAAAAAAAGTATATTTAAAAAAATCTCAACTCTGATTCAATTCGTTAACGAAAAGCATTTTTGTCTTTTAATTTCTTTTTTATTGTCCTGTCAATTAATTGTGTACTGTCCTACTCTGTTGCTGTGGCTCGATACCTTCATGTTGTGTGCTAAACTAAAATCCAAATCAATCAAATCAAATTTCAACACCAATCAATTGCATTTCCATTGCAATCAACCTAAAAAAAAAAAAAAACAAATAAATTAAAAAAATACTAAAAAAAACATCGTTTCAACTCGTGAACTCGTAGTCTCTTCTGGAGCTCGTTCACACCTTGGTAAGTCGAAAAAACACAAAAAAGATACAAAAATTTAAAACTTGAAAGGAAACACAGGAGTAAAAAAAAAATACCAAAACAACTTTTTGTAATTTTTGGCCTAGGCCTAATAGCCGCTAAACTTTAGTTTTGTTTTTCGGTTTTACATTCTACGTCATATAACTGCATCGAGTTTTTCTGTTCTTATTCCATATAAGCATTATGCATCTCAAACTTCCAGTATACAAGAAATTTTTTATTCCTTTTTACCATCCATTCAAAAGTCTCTGTCATACAACATCTTTGTTATATTCAATAATAAAACGGTTTAGTTTTCGTTTTTAAACGGTCGGTTTAATCGAACTCTACAATAACAGCAGCGAAAGCATAAGGAAAATTCTAACAAAAATACTATTTAATGTATTTTATATTGTGAAAATACATTTAAATACTCATTTTTCTGTTTAAAGCTCCGCTTTTGCCAGTCCGACTAAAGTAAACTTACAATTAATTATTAAAAAAAAACATACAATATTTTAATTGCTTTTTATATAAGTGAAAATATAACGCTATTGACTTTTGCATTTCTGCTGTAATTGCTACTCGAGACGCTCCGCTCCGCAATGGCCCACACCTTCCCCCCCCTGCCCAGCATTATGCAGTATTTTTTATATACATACCATTTTTTTTGTCATTTTCATTTCTGATTTTATTAATAATTACCCAAGCATTTGACTCATTTCAAACCATCCAAAAGTCAACAATTCATTCATGTAAATAAAATAAATCCCAATCAAATTAAATATGGCAACAAAAAAAAAAAAAAAAATAAAAAACCAATGCCTAAAAAATGCGAGGAAAAAATAGCAGGAACTGTTTTCCTGTATGTTTTTTATTTTACACGTATTTCGACAATTTGCATCTCATAAAACATTTTTATTTATCATTTGAACAAAAACGATTAAAATAAAGGGCATATTTAATAGGGCCATGCAAAAAGTAATACAAAAAAAAAGAAATACAGAAAAACGCATCTGCAAGAATTCCAAGAGAAAATTATATTATGAAAATAATCCAACTATATATTTGTATTTGTATCTGTATTTGTATGTGTTATGTGTACGTGTCTATGTGTATTTAGTTGGTAATTCATTTCTGTTTTCCCCTTTTATGATTAACAAATATTAACACGCATACTAACACGTAAGCCAAAAACCAACAACAGCTACACAAATATAACAAAAAAAAAAGAAAACAAAACAAACAAACAAATTACCACATCCAAATGTCATTCGATTATGTTTTCAATTTCTAATGTTTATTTTTTAATATTTAAATTTTAGTTTAGTTTGGCATGAACATACATTTCATATGGAAAACTTTTTTTTTTTGTTTTTCCTTAATTTAAAGATCAGTCATGCGCTCGCTACACAAAATACTCGATACTCTCTCCAACCAAACTCTTTCTTGCTCTCTCTATCTCTATCTCGCTCTCGTCACTCGTTATCACAACAACAAAAAAGTTCACCTCTAAACTAAGCGAATTTCTTACTCATTCCACCAAATCCAAGATTTAATGTTCGGTTTTTAAGTTCTAGGCCTTTAGTTGTTTTCTACTCATCATCGTACGAAGTTTTTGCCACATCTTTTACCCTTCTCTCTCTCTCTCTTTTTCTATCTATCTATCTCTCTCTGTACTCTAAATAACTCGTTACGTTTTGTCATTTACATTTCTGTTTTGATCAAAGCTTTTTATAATATAAATGAAAACTCATCTAATCTATAGAGAAACGATTTTCAGTTAAAAACCAAATTTTGATTTTTGTCTTTTGACTATTTTAATAAAAAAAAGCCGAAAGAAAAATTACAACAACAAATTAGTGAGCAAGTCGAGACTTGCCCAACAACAACTAGGTCTTCAGTATTATTGTAAAATGCCGAAGCAGCTACTTATATATATCTTTATCTCTACTTGTACCTGAAGAAAAGCAAAATAAAAAAGACAAATAAAATAACAATTATCGAAATCAGCCAATATAAAACAAATGAAAAATAAAAAAACTATATATCCTTATATGTTGAATTCCCCTACAAAAAAAAAAAAAAAAAAAAAGATAAAATAATATAAAATGAATCAAAACAAAAGAATGTATACCCCAAAAATCCTTCCCAACGTTATCCCAAGTGTCCTAATTGTCTGCGTCTAAGCCATTTGTTTATATGTTTTCCAAATACAACAAACAAAATATCACACACACACACACACCCATCCACACACACTTACACACATAACGCTCTATTAAAGCGCATCCCAAAAGGATGCTTATCAAAAATGAAAAATGAAAAAACTGAAAAGAAAAAACTAAAAAAAAAACCACGAAAATTTTTCCAACAATTCAGAATGCAAATTTTTTCACAAATTTTTTTTCTTCAGTTACTCAAATTTTCTCTAATTAAATATTTTAATGAATTTTCTGTTTTTTTCCATACATTTTTTCGCGTTTGATTTTAATTATGTATAAAAAAAAATGTGATATTTTTCCACGGTGCTGAGGTAAATGATAATTCATGTATGGGCTCAAAAAATAAGTGAAAAGCGTTTTTTTGACTCCATTTTCCCACTCATCAAAAATGAATTTATATTTATGTGATGCCCTACTAATTGACTCCAGTAATTAACTTATTGCTCTGTGACAAGAGCAAGGAAAAGAAAAAGGCTGTACAAAAATGTCAACTCGGCTTGCCGACGTTTTAATACCCTAGTAGGCGCATTTCGTACAAATTCGAAAGCAGAAGAATTCATAAGAACTTACGTTCAGTTTTGTGAGTGCGCAGAAAGAAGATTTATTCGGAATTATTATTATTTACAATTTGAATACAAACCTACTTTTAATTAGCATTGGCTATCTACTTCTACTTCGGCTAAGTTTATTTTATTTATTTAATCGTTTCTAACTACAAAAATGCCTTTGCTAGGGTATTCTTTAGATTTAATATACCTAAATATATTTATATATTTCTGATATTGATATTGATAATACCTTAATGTGTATTTAGTGTTTAGATTTTCTATTCTTTTTACAGCTCTAGCTCTAAGTTTTGATGCCATATTTATTTATTGCAGCTGCAGCTCCCCTTCGACTCCCCCTTTGTTTTTCCTGCTTCCCTTTTGAAGTCTTTTGAAAAGCCCGCATGCGCCCTTATCTATTTATCTAGATATCTATCTTTAGCGCTAGAATTTGACTTTGGGGTTTCGTTTCGGGGGGGGGGGGGGGGGGGGGTCGGGGCTGTAGTCCTTGACAGCTTATAGCCATAATCGCTGCTGCGCCGACTGCATAACCCGGCTGAACAGCAGACACCGCAACGCAATTATAAGGTAGTCCAAGGAGTATCTGGAGTGTCATCCACCATGGTGGATCCCATGGAAACTGGGTGACATTGTTATTGTTGTTGGCGCTGTTGTCGCTTGCCGATAAAACGAAAGCCAAGTAAATGCGATACGGGCCTCTGTCTTGGCAAAAGGGGGGGGGGGGGGATGGGGAGCCCTGTCAACGTCTTTGGCTTTTGTCTGCCTTTTACCTCGTTGCCTTTGTGCTGCTCAAGTGGCAGCGTTATGTAGAGCAGTGCCCAAAGGGGGGAAGGGGGAAGGGGGCTTGGTTGCTAGCAGGGAACAATGGCAACGGCGGCACATTGAAAAGTTTTTGCTACTTGCAACGGGGCAAATGCAAAAATTGTTAACAATAGAAAATAATACAACGAAGCAGACGCAAAAAATACAAAAAAAAAAAAAAATAGAGGGAGAAAAAGTGAGCAGAAGAAGAGCAGCAGCAGCAACAACAACAACATAAAGCTGACTAAAAATTAAACAATAAACAATGGCGGGGCGACTATAGATTACTTCCTGTTTTGGCTTCCATTTTGGGTTGACTTTCTTTTTTTATATTCTGTTTTCTCCCCCACTTCCTGCCAACAGGGTGTTGGGGGGGTCACGACTGTGGCGTCTGCCTTGGCCCTTTTGTTGGTTGTTGTTCTTGCTGGAAAGTTGCTGAAGAAAGCCATAAGGAAGCGTCGCCAGCAGCCGCCAGGCAGCGACTGTCTTGTCCGCAGTCAACTAGCCCTGCCCCCCCCATCCCCCAGATACTCCCCTTGCAGCTCACCCGTTTTGGATTAGGTGTGGTTAGTTTACCCGCTAAGTGGTTTCTGCCAAGCAGCTAATGTAAGACCCTCTCTCTCTCTGACGCCCATATTTGGCTCTGCCTCCCTTTCCCTCGGCCTGCGGCCTGCGTCCTTGGCAGTCAGATTTTTAAGCAGTAAGCTCTCAGCGCTTGTCCTTTGTTTTAGACGTAAACTGATTAAGGCCCTCTCCTTAGGCAAATGTGATGACAGTTGCGAGTCGGTTGGCAGGGAGAAGCAGCGGAGAAGCAAACGCAGATGGTGGGATTTCCTATTTTTTCATTGAATATCCCAAAGTCGGATAAGCCCCGCAGAAGGTGGACTGTTGTTGGCACTGATTAGACTTATGATAATTGTCTGAGAGAGTGGAAAGTGCGCTCAAATGTTAGTGGGAGAGAAAGAGAGAGAACGGTTATAATATAGATACGTGTAGAGAGGCCACAGGTGAGATGAGGCTGAAACTTCCGCTGATTGCAGCTGGGTATCACTTTCTCTCATTCTCTATCTCTCTCTCTCTCTCTTTCTAGTTTCTTTCTCTGTACTGCTAAGCTCTTTAATAATTGTGCTTTCTCTCTTGATCGCTCCCTTTCTCGCTCTCTCTCTCTCTGTCTCACTTTTTAACCGCTTCTCTCTCTCTTCTTTAAGTCTCCGTCTTTCTGAATCCTTTTTTCTCTTTGCATTTCTCTGTCTTCTTTCCTCTATCGCCCCCTTCTCTCTATATCTTCGTATATCGTTCGGCTAAATAAGTATATTTATATATATATACACTATATTTCCCTCTGCTCGTGTCCTCTATGAATTAAAAACTTGCCATTTCGAATGTTTTCGCAGTCATTTTCGCGCGTCCATTGTTGTTATCAACGTGGCCACATTCCCTGCAATTGAGAGTCCTCCCCCTTTCGCTGCCCCCCTCTCTCTCTCTCTCCCTCTCCCTATCTTCGTCTTCTTCTTCTTTGTTGTTGTTAATGTCAGGAATCGCCGTTGACGTTGCCAGTGTGAAGAAAAAAGCACAAAAATTACGGCGTACAAGTTGCACATAAACCAAAATTAATACCCGTATAAGTTACACACACACACATACGGAGAGAGTGAATGTGTGTGTGTGTGTGTGTGAGTGCGAGCGAGAAGGCGGCAGTTGGCAGACGGGACGCCTGAAAAACTCAAAAGTTGAGGTTAGGGCGAAACAGCAAGAGCTCGCGGCCTTAAATAGCCAGGACCCGGACCCGGACCCGGACCCGGGGCATACGTATAGGCGGCCAATAGAAATGGCAACAAACAGAACGAAAAGTAAAAAAGGAAAGAGAAAAACAAAAAACAAAAAATGGCAGCCAAAGCCAAAGAGAAATTCGCGGAATTTTCTGCTGCAGTCGCATAAAAAGCGAGAAAAGCAAAAGCAGCCAAAACGAAAAACGCAGCCAGCGAAAAAATGTCGACGGGCCAAAAAGGCGAAGGCAAAGACAAGGCAAGGAGTGAGAGAGAGAGAGAGGCCAGGCTACAGTGGGGCAAAAACTGTTGCCAGTTTGCAGTTTGGCCATAGTTATGGGGTGTGCGTGTGTGTGTGTGTGTGTGTGCACTCAATATAATTTTATATTTTCCGATAGCAGCAGCTGAAAGTAATTACTTTCATGCGAGATTAGATATATTTATGTGTGCCCAGCTTATGACCATAACCTCAAACTGCCACGCCCCCCGCACTGGCGCCTCGCCCTTGCAGCGCGCCAGGCGGTCGGCCCTAATTCGACATCAGCAAACATTTTTAATGTCATTTATTTATTTTTTAGCTGCAAATTTGAGCTGCGAGCTGGGGCTGTTGTACGAGGAGCCTCCTCTGTGGCCGGGACCATAAACTTTAGCTGGCTTTGGCATTTCGTTGTTGCCCTTTGTTGTTGTTGTTGTTTTGTTGGTGCTTTAGTTATTCCTTTGGCGGTTGCGCGTCGCATTTAAGTGAAGTGCAAACTGCAAACGGGCTAAAACCCAACAAAAAACAAGTTGGCCGCTGCAGTCGGGCGTAACCCATTCCGCAATACTCCTTCACATTGTTAAAGCCAGTCTTAAATACTATAAGCTCGAGTTTCGGCTTAATTTCTTGAGTATGTCATTTTATATTTTATATTTTCTTTAGAGCAGATCTTAAACACTTCATCTGACAATCACGACTGTCTAGCTCTAAAATCGAAATACTTAATAATATATATTGTATTTGTGGGCTGATCTATCTATCCTATAAGTAATATAATAAATACCAATATGCCTTTGGCCACTCTCTGAGCAGTGCATCAAAATAAAAAGGGCTGAAAAGCGATTCGTGCCGGCAACTGTAAAAACTGCAACTGTGGAAGGGTCTTTTTTGGGGCCGCCTGTAATGGCTCCATGTAACTATAAAATGTATAAGCTGTGCGCCATTGTTGTGCCCCGTTGTTGCAGTGCGGCCAGATTTGATGGCCGCATCAGTTGGAATGGAGCACACTAGAGCAAAACCAAAACCAATTGCGAATTAAAAGCGACAAATTGCCAAAAGCTCGAGCATAAAGCTGCTCAGACTGAAGCTCTTTTTTAAGTATCAGTTGAACTTCTGCTGGTAAAAGCTAAATAATAATGCTGCTGGCAGGTTTAAACAAGTCAGCTAAATCTCTCCGTGTCTCTTTAATTAAATTGTGCCCGTTTCATGGACATTTGCTTGCATTCGCCAAAGCTTTCGGCTAAAGAGCATCTGGCATTGATCAGTGAACGTAAACCTTCTTATGGCCTTAGCCAACAGTCGCATTCTGCGTCCGGCACACTCAATAAGCACGGAAATTGTGAGCTTTGCATCTGGCCGCACTCTTTATAACATGTGTAATCTTCTTATTGGCAAACAAAATGACATCTTTGTTGGCAGCCATCGAAGCTGTCGCAACACCTAAAAAGCAGCCACCGCCTGCACCACCCGCACCACCAGCACCACTCGCCGCAATTTGTTTTGTGTGCGTCAAATTGGACAGCCAAATTGTGGCTTGGCCCCAAAAAGGTGGGCCAAATGCTTGGAGCCCCTAATCTGTGAGCAGCAGCCAATGAATGTCTGGCCGGCGGTTTTGAAGCTTGAATAGGCGGGACTCCCCCCTTGGAGCTAGCTGCCCGTCTGGTTACTTAGTGCACGGCTAAAGTGACGACACATGGTGTGGCATTTACATATCTCGTCTCGTATCTTGGACTTATGCCAGCCCCAGAGCCCCAGCATGCCGCCCCCAGTCGCTGCAGCTTTTATGCAAATTTACAAAGTGCAAATTACACGCTACTAAAGCTTTTTCTTTGCACTCCTATCGGACGATAGGTGTGCGAGTGTGCAACAGTGTGTGTGTGTGTGTTGGTAAATGGCAAACTTAAAAATTCTATTCAAACTTTTCTATACGAAGTACATGAAGCAGCAGCTGCCTCGCACCCTCCCCCAGCCCCCACCCGCTCTCAATCCAGCTGCTATTTATTTATTATGTGTTTTTTTCCTTGCTACCCCATCGTCCTTGCACAATGGGCCAAAAGAATCTCAGTCGCTGCCTCGGGGAAATGGCTTTATCCGCCCTCAATAGGCGAGACGCCGAGTGCCTTATCGAATGCAGCCAGTTGAATGCATTTCAAAGCGGGCGATTTCCCCACTTCATTACAAATGACTGAGAGCGAGAGAAATTACTTTGTCGCAACTCCTGGAGTTATCGATAATAGAGCCTCGCTGCCAGTCGACACTTATCGATATTTAGTTTGGGATTATAAAACTGAGTTTGCGACCATCACTATTTCTCGCTATTTATGTATCCTTTATTTACATTTATTTTAAATCTGAATTTTTTTATGAAAAAGGTTTTTCAAACGTTCCACAGTTTGGAACTAGTTCACAAGCTTTAAACATGCTGATTATCTGATTTATTTTAGTAAGCAAATTTTATCCGTTACCTTAAGCGTATATTTTTTAAAATGTAGAATATTTTTAAAACCCATTAATAGGCCCAATTTTTCAATTTTTCAAGGGGTTTGCAAGTAATTTATGAGCAAAGTTTATGGCTAGTTAGTTTTGAAATAGGAATCCGGGTCTAATTTTTAAGGCTTCTTCTGGAACCAGTTCAAAGAGCTCAAATACTTTCATACTGTATTAATTATCATTGCTTTCGAACTGGTTTAATTTTTATTTAAAGCTGATATATTTTGGAGCCATAACAACGCATTTGTGGCCACTGTGCAGCCGGCGTTTATTCGGGCTTCTTTAATATTTTTATGCGCAAATTTCTGCTTTTTTTTTATATAAAAAACATTTTATTTTATTTAATTCTTTTTTGGCTCGTTGCTTGTTATGAAAAAGGCAAAAAAAAAAAGGAGGAAAATAGGCGAAAGTGCAGGAAACATTTCATCAGCCTCGAGGAGGAGGAGGAGGGAGGAGGGAGGGGGGGGAGGGGGGGGATCTCAAGCCCTGCTGCATGCAACGAGTAGCTGCCCTTTTACACCTATATATATATATATATATATATCTATATAGCTGCCGTGCAGCCACACCACGGCAGCGCACTGTCGGCCGTAAAGACTCCGGCGTAGAGCGTTGCGTTCGCTACATAAAGCACATTTATCGTGGTTACAAAAGCGTAAAAGAAAAGTGTGGCGCACCGTTTTCTCCGTTGAAAAATGTTTCAAAAACTGTTTCAGGCTAAATGAACATAAAGCGTAGACCGCGCCGGCACCTCTCCCCCCTGACGCCTCCCCACGACGCCTATGGCCTCCAGCTTGGCTTTGTTTTCTAGTGTAGCAAAAAGGGCTCGGCTCGAAGACGGGGCGACTTCAGGGCGAAAGGGGAAGGGGGGGAGGGGGGAACTGCATCTTTTCAGCTGCTCATTGCAGCGTTCTGAAAATAAAGCCAAATTAAAATTATATACCCTCTCCTTTTTTTCATCATCTTCGCTCTTGTTTATTGTGGCTGTGTGTGTGTGTGTGTGTGTGTAGGGGGCGGGGCTGGGGGCGCTGCCGGCAATGCCCTTTTGTGTGCGCAAAAGTCAACTAAGTCGTGCTCAATTTTTATGATGAGAGGACGACGCCGACGTCGACGCCGACGCCGACACCGCTGCGGCTGCCACTTTGTGTGTCGCGGTTAGCCAAAGGCTGGCAGCCGCAACAACAACAACAACAGAACTGACCGACTATGGAATACCCTGTTCTAAGTGCTTAAAGCAACTGATTTTTTTTAAACAAATGCAAAACTGCATTTACTTAATAATATTATGTATTATAATAAAGCTCGCTGATGCTCAAACTGCAACTTTGCTGTTTCAGTGAATTTAAAAGAAATACTTTAAGCTTAAAGTACCCCAGACTATTCAGATAATTAATTCGCCTTAACGACGACTTTTGAGCCGTAAAAGCAGAATTTGCATTTAATTTCAAATTTGATGATGATGTGATCGTTGAAGTTGATCAAGATGTGAAATTATTTAAAAGTTGGCGTGGGAATTTCAATTTTAAATAAATATCTTAAAATGGCCAGAAATTAAGCCACCCTAATAGCATTTGCGTACAGGGTATACAACAACAATACCCGCTCCCCCCTGCCCCACGAGCGCAAATGAATGGCAGCGCCACGGCGCCTTATGAATGGCCGTCAGCCCCCCCCCCCCTCCCCCTCCCCCCCTGCAGCCCTTGGGCCAAAGTTGGCAAAGAAAAGAAATTAAATGCACTTCCTTTTATGCGCGCTACTCACATTTTGCGAGGCGGAGGCGCCTCCCCCTCCCTCCCCCCTCCCCCCCCCCCTGCCGCACAATGCGCTAATAATGGAAGTGCACTTTTGACACAAAAGGTGGCTGTGGCGACAATGCGCCACGCCCCCTCGCCCCGCGGCCGCCTCTTGGCTGGTTTATTGCTCATTCGCTGCAACGCCGATTAGTCAGAGGCAGGGTGTGTGTGTGTGTGTGTGTGGAAGTGTTGCGACTGCTGCTCTGACCTCGGACGAGATTAGAAATTTTTGCGGCATTGCTTTCACTTCATTGTTCAGCTGCTGCCTGCCACAAGCCGGTGGCACCACAAGGCCAATGGCAATCACGGGGCGGCACTCAGATTACTTTTCAGCTGTCGTTTCCGGCCTCTGCCGCCGCTGCTGTTTCTTTATCAGCTGCTGCTGCCGCCTCTGCCTGCACTAAATGCCTTTATGACGTCATCATTTCGAGGAGCTCGCTAAACCGATTCAATTGCTGGCCAAGGTGGGCGCAATGGCCAAAGGGAGGCTGGCGAAATAATTTCCCGGAAAATGAAAAGTTGCGTGTCGCCAAAGGCAGCTAACGGCAGATCGCTTTTCTCAATAGGCTTTCTCCCGATAAACCCTGAGCCAGAAAGCTGGCATTTCCCATTTCAACCCCATGAAAAAAACCGGATCCAGTCACTAATTTCCACAATTGGTTTATTTTCAAATAGTTACAACACATACTCATTCATTTGATAAAGCTCTCAAATAATAATAGTATTTAATAGTTGCCCAATTGTTAAAAAAAAAATATTTTATAAATCGCACCGATGTTAAAAACAATTTCTAGCTTTAAAAATATATCAAAATTAATTCAATTTTCATTAAGATAATTATTTCTTTACAGTGAGATTTCGTCTATATTTTCATTCAATTGAAAATTCGATTAGTTTGTTAAATTCGTATTTCTTGTACTAAATTTTTCGTTTAGAAAAAATGTTAATGCATTTTTATAATCATCTTAAAAAATGCGAAATTCTTCGATCGCTCGAAGACAATATAGATTTCATGCGTGGGTGGGAATTTTCTAAACTTCTGCTTCGATTCGCAAATTAGAAAGTAACGAAAATATTATATACAAAAATATAATATATGATATTTAAATAATATTTTATTTCTCGCACAATTTTGTTTTCTATTTGTTCCATTTTCCAAACCCACTTGGAGTGGATCGGATCGCCATATCATTTAGCAGCTATAGGATATATCAATGTATAACTGAACAACTTTTCTGTTTTTGAAGATTTCTATTCCCAACTCAGCCATAACGAGTATGTTCCCAAAGAACCATATCTTGCATATGTGTTGGTATTTATCTGCAAGGGTATTAAAACTTGGCCAATCGTATTTTTATTGTTCCCGCTGTCTCTGTCGCTCTGCCAGCCACGCAATTCACACGAAATCAAAGTGAACTCGAAAAGCCACGCAGCTGCCACGCGGCAGACATGGCGTATGAGTAATTTACTTGCATGCCAAAGGCCAAATAAAAAGGTTGCTTAAGCCACGCCCGCCGCTGCCCTCAAGTGGGCGGGGCGTTCGGGGGGAGGGGGGGGGGGGGGAAGGCCGTTGGCTTAGGCAGACGCGCGTCTGGGCTGCAGTAAAAATAAATCAAATAAATAATAAATGAGACGAAACGAATCAAATGCGAAATAAAAATCAATGGCACTCACCATTTCAATGAATTGGAATACACACACACACACACACACACACATGCAATTTGCTTTTCGGTTTGATTTCAAATAAAATTGTGCTTCATTGAATCGAATTGAAGCAGCAAAAATGAACGAGCTGAGGCACACACACACACACACACACACACAGAGAGAGAGAGGCAGCATCTGCAGCCTGACTGAGCGACTGCCTCGGCATTTGGTCAATTGCAATTAGAAGTCACTGTAGAAGTGCCCTGCACCACCACCAAGTGGTGCTGGCCCGCCCCCACTCCGCCCCACACAATAAAAATTCAACTTGGCAAACATGGCAACAAACAAGCACTCACACACACACTCGCACACACAGCGCATCTGACCCAAATATTGTACATTATGTGCCGAGTCAAGAGCTGAGCGGTGCTGCAGTGGTGCGGTGGTGCGGGCCTGCTTGTTTGGCCGGCTGGTTGAGAAATTGCAACACTTGAGAAGTAGAAAATGTTTTGCCAACTTTGCTCTGGCAAAAGTTCGGAGAGGCAACAACAACTGCAGCAGGAGTTGGCGGTTGCATATCCACACCCCCCCCCTCCCCCTTCTATGCCCCCCAAATAGCCAGCTGCTTCTGTTACCGCTCCCCGTCCAGCAATAATTAGTGCAAACAATTGCGCCAGTCGAAAAAGTCTCCTTGGCCGCCACACTGCGGCATTTTGTTTCAAGGTTTCTTGCCCAACTTGAAAGCAATCCCCATCACCCCACAAAATATATATATATATATGCGTATATAGAAAAAAAAAAAGGTAGCCAAAAACTTTTGGCCATATTTTTCTTCTTTTTTTTTCTTTCATATTTTTCAAGCAAATTGGCAAACTGCAAACCGGATATCGTTTCTGGTTGCCACATAAATGCTGCTGCTGGCAGAGTTTCCATAGTTTCACAATTGCTGGGTAACAGCTCATTAAATGGAATATCAGCTTTTATTATTGCTTCGTTTCTTTGCTGTTTTTTTTTTCTTTCTATTTTTTTTTTTGTTGCTTTTCGTTTTTTCTCCTTTGGGGGGCTGCGTCGCTCGAGTTCACAGCTGGCTGTAGATTTGTCTCATGCATATTCAATGTCAATTTTTGGCAGTGGCAGACGCAAAAGAATAAGCCCGAGAAGTGCTCTTGAGTAGTTTCAAATACCCTCTGAAGTTGTCGATTGAATAGCCTATGCCTGACTGCGGATTTACAAATAAGTTAAGTAAAGGAAAACTTTAACAACTTTAATATATGAAACAAATGACAAAATATTTGCATTTTCGTTTTTAATCTGAAATTAAAAAACAAAAAATGATATACTAGTTTTACAAATTAAGATAGAATCCCTTTAAGATATGGCACGAGGAAGTTGCGCTTTCTTTCTTTATAACCTATTGATAAATAAATTTGCGTCTTTTCAAGTTACATGCCTATCGTTTATCGGCTCTAGTGATATAAGTTTTCTATCGTTTATCATAATATTTCTAACTTTTGCCTTACAGCTGTGGAAAATATCACATTTTCAGTGGGTAACCAACAAATTTATGTTCAGTTTGTTCTTCAGTTTTTCTTTTTATATGCCATACATGTACATATATACTAGAGATATAAATATGCGATAAGTTTTCAGTTCAGATAATCGATTTGTTCGCAATCCAAGAACTTTTCAACATTTTGTACTCATTATCGTTAGATTTGCCTATGAATATTAAGCCAACAAAAACAATGAAAACAAAATCAATTTGTATACATAATCGTATCAGATTTAAGTATCGTATTTTTCTCACTCTAATTCTATTGTTGTTCTATTTTGCATGAATTTTGATACATCCCCAGCATTCTTAGTCAAATCTTGCTGAGCGTTGCGATAGTAAGAAAGGAATCGATAACAATTTGATTATTTGTTATTGATTCAAGTCAAGCTGTCGAACAGAACCCAATGTTATCGATGCAACTCAATTGACTCTTATTAAATGCAATTTAAAACATGCGTTTTTTGGCGGATCGATTGTTGTTATCGATTACTCTTACCGATATTTATTTATTTACATCAATTCCTATCCATAAGCTGACGTTTGCTTGTTCTGCTATTGTCGTTATCGATAGGTTGTTTATGTTTGTTGTTATCGATAATACAATTTTTTTTTTTAATTTTTGCTTATTTCAAGCAGTCTTCTAGAACAAATCGCTATCGCTTAGCTCAGCAATCGATAAACCATGCACAATTTTTTTTTCACACATAAATGTACCTAACTGTAGTTGATTTTGGCCGCAGCTACATGCTACTTGCCACACCTTGTGGAGCACCCTTAATACGCTTTGCCTCTAGGCTGCGTAAATATCCTCAGTCATTGAAGTTAATCCGAAGTTCCCGTGTGTATTTGAGCTATTCCCATTTTATTTCATAGCTGCGGGCCAAATGCGTTTTGCACCTGTATAAAAATAAAATACAAGTTAAATACTTGAACACTTAGCTTATTTTTTTTTTGTAGCTAACACACAACACACTCCCACACACACACACACACACACACGCAGACACACGACAGGAGAGGCAATGAAAATAGATTGGATCTATGTGCATTTATTTGCCAAGCTGTTTTCAATAATTGAATTATCCAAGCAAAAAGACATTTTCAGACTGTGTGTGTGCACAACAAATTAAATACTTGAAAACACACGCACACACACAAAACCACAGACACACACACACACACACACACACAGACATAGGCTCATTTCTCACATCTATCATTCATCTCGCTCACTCTTAAAAATACATATGCATATGATAATATTTATGAATATTTTCTCAATTTATTTCGTTTTCTCTCTACAAAAAAAAAAAAAAAAAAATATAAGCAAAACAAAAAAAAAAAATACTGTTGCAATTTATTATATTACCTTATATTGATATTAGTTCAAGTTCAATTACTCGATCCTATTCGTACATATTTCTATATATAAATAAATATATATTATACATGATACTTACATAGTTACAACTCGATGTTTTTTACACATTGTTTTCTTTTATGATTTGACGAAACAAGCTGAAAGCAAAACAAGAAACAAATCAACAGAAAAAAAAAGAAGCAATTAAAACAAAATAAATAAACAAATCTCAAGCCCGTAACTAACAAAATCATTTTCTCTTTTACAAACCACCCACAAAAACCACCCAATCAACGCATCGACGCTCGGAACTATTTACTCGCTGGATCCCTTTTCGCCACAGCCGCGTTTCGGTTATGCGCGGCCAGGTCATAACGCCCCAGGGCTTGGGCATTGTCGGTATACGCGTCTCCGTGGATCGGGACTCACGCTTTGGCTTCACTCTGACCCGCCAGGGCGGCTGGTAAGTTAACCACCTGGCAACCTTGCCGTTTAAGTTCATGGTATATACTTTAACATTCTGGTTATGATTAACTAATTGAAAATTGGAACATTTTGTAATTTATATTACAAGAAATCGTATAATAGTTGGTGAACATTTTTCAGTTAAATTTTTTAAAAATTTATTTAATATTTTTGGGATAAAAGAAACAAATGCACTTGTTCAAATTATTAACATTTAGCTTGCAGTAATACTTTAGAAAATTGTTTCAGAACTCAAATAATTAAATTCAACAGCTGATCATTTTAAATATTAATAATAATAACCTAATTTATCACTTGACACATACTGTGATAATAATTCTACCCACTTGGTATCCAAGTGCCTGGCTTAGCATTTTAATTTATATTTATTTATGTTTTTTCTTTTTTTTTTGGCTGAGACGTTGCGCGGCCTCTTTTAATCTTTTGGCCCCTCGAAATGCAAATTACTTACGTATGAGTAATTTTTCATAATTTGTCAGGCAGTTGGCGCGCGTTGCCGGGCTGGTTGCCGCGTCTTGGCCAAGTTTCGTCTTTGGCTTTCTCTTGATTACATTTTGTTAATAGAATTTCATTGGGCACAGGCCAAGTGCACAGCCAGATAAAGCAAGTTATCACTTTTTAATTAAATCTTTCACTTTGATGTGCCCCAGAGCCCATGGATAGACAGACGCAGCACGCTGGCATCTGTGGTTCTTTTCTCCTCTTCTTCTTTTGTGTGTGTGTGTGTGTGTGTGTGTGTTGGTTTTAAACCTCGGCTAAACTTATTTAAACGCGCTTTGTCAAGTTGGGACACGTGACAACTGAACCTAAAACACAAACATAAAAGTCTTTATTAAGAGAGCTGACCAAATCACATTTGAACATTTTTAAACAAAGTAAAAGGAAAAAAAAAAACAAATGCAATTTGTGCTGATTAATGGGCTGTAAATGCCGGAAAAAGTTATTTTTAGGCATAGCTTCCTTTAATGCCAGCCAGGTATGCAGCTCATGTATTTTGCTGCGGTTGTTCAACCAATTTAAATGCAGTTGAAATTATTTCAAATATTTTCGTGGCCAAAGTGCATTTTATGCTGTGTGCTGTGTGTATATAGATAAGAGCGATAAATTTTCAATTACACCAACAGTTTGTATAAAATTTAAGCGATATTTACAGTCAGTTTAATCAATGAAAGCCTTAAGTATTAGACTCACAGATAAGGTAAACAAAAACAATCGTTGTGCAATTTACACTTAAAATTTAGAGAAGTTATCGATAGTTATCGCCAATGACAATAAAAAAAACCTATCGTGTTGAAAGATACAGTTAGTTGAAGTAAATAATATCAACTTTAAATTGAACTTTAACTGTAATTTGAATCATAGTATTGTATTTTTTTATGGAGAGCCAGAGCTTTAGCATCAAACTATAAATCAGAAATATATAATAATATTGCCGGATTTTTGTGATTGCGCTGATCAGCGTACCAGCCACGAAGCCAGGCAAAAAAATGTATCTAAAAAATATTTTGTCAGCACATTTGAGCGTCATTCGCATTTGGCATTTGCTTGAATAAAATTTAAATCAAAATACACAAACGGCACACCCACACCCACACATACACACACACACACACGCTCAGAGAGACACACGCAAAAAAGGGAAAATGAAAATACAAAATGGAAATAGAAAATGAAATTGCTGAGCATGGGGATGAGAATTAAGGATAGAGAGCAGCGTTTGCCCAATCCAATATATCTAATATAAATATTTTTGCAGTTGTTTTTGGTAAAAAGGATTTCCGCTGTTGCCAGAACAGCAGCAGCAACAACAACATCATCAACAAAATCATCTGTAATGTTTTTGTTGTTGTTTTGACATTTTCTTTTGCCCAGTATGTGTGTTTGTGCGGGTGTGTGTGTGTGTGTGTGTCTTTGCTGGCCAATTTAAATAAACATTTCGCACCCGCTTTGCCTGACGTTGATTTTATTATGTCCTGCAACAACAACAACAACAACAAATAAGCAGAGTCTAGTCGAAAGCGCTCGACTAGGCAATGCCCTGTAAATATTTGTGAATTTTGTTTGAATGAAATACAAGAGTAAATAAATAAAATGCATTCAAATGATCATAATAAATTTGCATAGAAATAAAGAAATAAAATAAATAACTCGTGCAGATGAATTGCGAATGTTAATATATGTATTAATATTTGTGCACCATTTCCTGATACCCCTTCTTAACAACTTTACTGGCTACAGGGTATTACAATAATGCCACACAAATAAAATCTGTGCAACAGACAGAGGGACAAACTAACTGTCTGATGATTATTTGTGTTTACTTACACACACAAACGCACACACACACACACACACACACACACTCACCATCCGGTTGCCTAGCTTCGCAATTGCTTTTGTTCATGTTTTCAAAAAGTGTTGCATACTTATGTGTGCCATTGTTTAGCTCCTGCATGTGATAACATTTTTACCTACTGTGCCATAATTTCTCATTAGCTCAGTGGCCGTTAAATGCCGCTAACGTTGACCATTTTTCACATTTGCCTGACCAGCTCCAACCCTCCCATCAACCCGCCACGCCCACTCTTCCTCGCCCCTTTGGCAATCAGCTGTGGCAAAAACAACAAGAACAGCTACGTAAACAATTATAAAGCAAGCGCCCAACTGTGAACCCAAGAAAACAAAACGTAAAGGAAAACAAGAAATAATGCACAAGGAAAATACACACACACACACACACAGCAAATCACAAACATGTCCTGATTTTTGTTGTCCTGTGTGTGTGTGTGTGTGTGTGTGTGTCGTGTCCTTCGTTGTCAGCTTCTTAGAGCTCTGATTTGGTAGAGGACATAAATTCTTCAGTTTTTATTTATTTTTATTATGACTACTTTGTTGTTGTTTATCTCTCTCGCCCTCGCTCTCTCTCTCTCTCGCTCTCTCTCTCTTACACTTTTCTCCCATCTTTTGAGAATTTTAAAGTTTTGTTTATTTTTTTTTACTGTGTTTTTGTGCGCCTGCAGTTACTTTTGGCCCTGTCTTTTTGTTGGTACATTCTTACTTTTAGCTGGCAATAATTCCTGTTTATGTTCACATTATTTTTAGCTCTATAGTCCCCGCATATGATGGCAGCACACGAGTTTGAGCGGGGGGGGGGGGGGGGCTGGATTGGGGTTGGGGTCTGCACAGTGCTCTATAAAATTAAATGTGCTGCCCTCAAAGCTGCACACTGCACACAGTGCGCCTTGAAAATATTGCACACTTGCATGCAATAAACTAAATGCTTCCCCTTTGGATTCCCATTGAGTCCGAGTTTTAGTTACTCGTTGCAATCATCTGAAGTAAGTCGCTGAAATGCTACTATAATACAGGGTGTTCACAACAGGGTGACTCCGTTAACGGACTTAGTTTAATTGCTTAAGTTGACCTCGTTTCCTTCTCAGCTTTAACGAGAGAGAAGCGAAGCTGCAGTAAATTAAAGCGTTCTTGCGAAACGAAATGAAAAGCCAAGGAAGAAGCTGAAGAAGTAACGCAATGCGTAAAGCTGAGAAAGAAACGAGTCTGAAAGCAAGGCAAAGGAAGAAGCGAAACAGCATTGAAAGAATATTAATCAAAAGCGGAGTAAAGGCAAATTGAAGGGAGAAGCAAGTATCTGAAATGGAAATAAAAATAAGGAATGCAGGGAGATGCGAAATTGACTTAAAATATAGCAACAAACTAATAAAAAAGCAAGTCGGGAAACTAAATATGAATGTAAAAAAGAATGAAGAATTTAAAAAAAAATAAAATAGGTGAAGTAATAATATAGTAAAAAGAAAATTCGAAGCAAGTTTACAAAAGAAACGAAGAGGAAGAAGACGAGTAGCAGAATGCACTCCAAAGAAAAGCGAATTAAAAAACGGAATCGACCAATTAAGAAAAATCAAAGCGAGAAGCAAACAGAGAAGCTGACTTTAATCGGGGGAAAAAAAATGCTAAAAGTAAGGCTAAAAAAATGAGGAAATTTCATAAATTTTCAATAAAATATTTTTTTAAAAGCAAAATTAAGAAAACTAATTGAGATAAAGGCACATATTGCATAATTTCTTTACATCGCCTCTCTGATGTTAGTATAATCAAAAAGATAGTATAGGTTAGGTATTCAATTTCCATTTATAGCTACATCTTTTTTATTTCACTGCTTCGTTTTTTCTTTCAACTTTTACAAGAAAATCTCGGGCAATTTGTCGCACGGCTTATGCATATGACTTATGCGGATAGTTTTGCCACTCACTGTGCTCGCAATGCCCGCAATTCTGTCCGTTGTTCCGTTCCTTCGTTATGCCATCAGCTGAACAAGACACACACTCACATTAATACAGACACACACACACGCGTATGTGTAATGCCTACTTACATATGTAGCACATACTTTTCGGCGCCACTGTTGCTTGTTAATGCTGACTCCTTGTTGTTGCTGTTCCTCTTAATGTTCGCGCGAGTTTGTTTTTATGGCTTTGTATTTATAATGTTTATTTCAATTCTATGCTCTTATTAAGCTTGCCACACACCCGCAAACACACTCAGACACACTCACACACACACTGCACAGCCACAGCGCACAACATGCTGTGCTCATTTTTTGTCGTTACATTTTTTTTTATGTCGTTTTTTGCCCTATACCCTGTTGGTTTGCGTTTAATGGGTATAACAAAAGTTTTGATTGACATTAGGAGTCAGCAGGATTGTTAATATTTATGAAGCGAAGCAAAAAGTTATTTGGCGAGAAGCAAAAACCTGGAGGAAAAACTCAAGACTGAATCTAGATTTGAAATGTGCAGCGAGAAGCGTTTAAAGAAGCGAGTTGAAAATGGGAGCAATGGGATTTCGAAAAAGAGATTTGATATTTCTTCGGCTTATTCGAGCTGATATTCATTACAATTGTTTAGGTCTGAAAACATTCAAAGTCTGCTTTCACCTCACGCGTTACTTCACTGCGCTGCCCGCTTTCACCTCGAACATGGCTACAGGGTATTCTCAAAGTCTTATCGACTTTGATACATGAATTTCTTTCCTTCTTTCTTTTTTTTTCTTATAGCTCGCTCTTTCTGGCTTTTTTTTTTTAATATTTTTTATTTTTTTATGGTTTTATTATTTTTTTTTGAAGCTTTGCTTCATTTCGTATCCTGTTGCTTGTGGCCATTGTGGCCGTTGTCCTTTGACATGCATTGTTGATTATTGCTGTTCCGATTGTTGTTGTTGTTGTCAGTCCGAGTAGTAATAAAGGTAATAAAAGTCATTATATTGTGCTGCAGGGGATTATTGTTGGCATTTTTTGCAACATATTATTAGGGCTGTGCACCCACTGTGTGGGTGTGTGCATGTGTGTGTGTGTGTGTGTGTGCTGTGACCAAATGGCCGTCTAGCAACTATTCTGAACTCCTCCCCGCCCGCCTCCATCAGTGACCACATTGTATTCTATGCCTTTATAGCCAATTCAATTACAGTGAAATAAATGTGCAACTACAAGTACACAGGTGTAGTGTGTGTGTGTGTGTGTGTGTGCAAGTGTGGCGTGTTTAAATGTGATAAAAACAACAACAATTGTCATAACAATAACAACAGTTGTAACTCTTTTCAAGCGCGACAGCCATTAAATTAAATTAGCAAAAATTTTAACATATTTATTTTGATACCCTACTTCGCAAATATCAAAAGGGGGCGTATTGATTTCGTTCTGGCTGGACAGTGTTGAAATCTCGTATGCAATTACTCGAGCGTAAAAGCCAAAATAATGTTCTTTACAGTTTTACTTATTTACTAAAATTATTTATAGCATACTTTTTCGGGTTTTTAGAGTCTTTTGAAGAGTTTTCTAATTTGTTTTTGATTTACTCTTGATATTTCTAAACATTTTTTTAATTTCACTAAGTGCACAGGGTATCGCGCAGTCGGTTGCACAGTATTTATTTGATTCCTTTTTTCGTTTTTGGCTTTTGTGTGTTGTTACTTATTTATGGAAATGTGTACAAATGCGGCTTTGCTTTTGTTTATTGTTAAATTAAATGTAATTATATTTAATTTTATTATTTGCGCCCCCCTCACACTCGGGGGCGTGCCCAAAAATCAATAAGGCGTCAAATTCGCCAACATTTTCAACTGGTTTGAAAAAATCGGCTTTCTTTTATTTTTTCTCCATTGTTTGTTTGCCGTTTGTCTGTGCGGCAATTTGTGGCAAGACGCCGTCTCTGTCTGCCCCACGCTTGCTTTCTCGCTCTGGCCGTCTCACTCTTTCTCTATTGTTGGCTCACTCACTGCGTCTCTCGCACACAAACACAATTAAAAATCACATTAATTAAATATTTCCAAAGCAAAAGTTTTGCCATTTCTTAAGCTTTCTGCGCGACTGGCCCCGCCTTATGCCCCCACGCCCATCAGTCCCCAATTGTTGTTGTTGCGCCTTTGTTTTCGAACACCGCGTTCGCTTCCTCTGCTAGCCCAGGCTGGTCCAACTTTTTGCAACTTTTCGTACGCCAATGCGAAAAATACTCGTAATAATGAGAAGGCGGCCCAAACGCAATCGCCATCATTATATTTAATGCGGCTAACACTAGGCAAGTGCCGTGGTGCAGGGGTCTGGGGAGGGGGCGACTTAAGGGTTGGATCGGGCCCTTTGCGCTGCAGCTGACTGAGGTCTTAACTTATGCTCCAGCAATTGTTGTTGCTGTTGCTGTTCAAACAAAAATCCTAAAGTTTTTCAATTTCGACAAACAATTGAGGTATTATCTGCTCAGCATACGCTACGATAGCCAGCAGTGGCCAAGGGGGGGGGGGGCTTGTTAGAGGGAGCCTGCCTGCTCGTGCGTCAAACGCACACAAATGCGACTACGACTGCGGCCCAGAAAGTTCATTAAAATATTAATTTGCATGTTTTGTGCCGTGAAATTTGATGCTGCACAACACTTTTTCTTTTCCACACATTTTTATGGCTACAATGCTCGCTTACTCATGCCATCTCCCTCCCTCTCTCTCTCTCTCTCTCTCTCTCTCTCTCTCCAGGTTTGATGTGCTGGTTAATGGCGGCGGCGCCGTCACCTTGCAATTCCAGCGCTCGCCCTTCCGCCCGCTCACCCGCACCGTCTTCGTGCCCTGGAACCGGATCGTGGTCCTGCCGCCGGTGCAGATGCAGCTCAGCGACGACGACGAAACCACCAGTCGCAACATCAAGTAAGTCTGCCACGAGATATATGCACCTCAGTCCCGCTAAAGGGCAAAGCATAAAGTATATATAAACTCTCATTCATTAACTGAAGACATCACAATATTTTATTCAATATAGAATTTCAATTTAAATTCAAGTGCATATTTATCGCTTTAAAACACACTTTTGACTTTAGATACATACATATATAAAAAAGAAAAAGAAATATATGCTGATCAATAATAGGCCTATTAGAGAGATATTTCCTTTGCCGTTGCTCACTTGTTCTTCTCTTCACTGCACTTGTCGCAGGGTCGCTCCGCTGAATCCGGCACTGACGTTCCTCAACTCGATTCATTATCACACGGCCGACGAGGCGACCGACGCGAGCAAGGTTTGCATGGACCACGATCACGAGAAGCTCAAGCCGCAGCTGATCAGCACCTGGATGCCCAACGGCGTGGGCGCCATGCCCGGCAAGCGTGTCATCTTCGCCGAGACGCAGGTAAGTCGAAGCAGCCCCGCCCCCCTTTAAGCCCGCCGCAGGCGGAGCTCATCCCCTAATGCCACTCCTAATTAGCGGGCCGTGGCAGCAGCTGGACTCTCAGCGTAGTTTTAATTAATTTAAAGTTCGCCTTAATGACATTATAACTTTGCATTTACCGACGCCGACGCCGACGCCGAGCGCAGCACACAATAATTCTCCACAGAGAGAAAGGGCGAGAGAGAGAGAGAGGGGGAGAGAGGGAGAGGGGGGCCGTGAGAGCTTTACATTTAATTGCACGTCCTGCCAGCTGTGCCCTGTACCCGGACTCGGCTCCCGACCACAGGGCTTAATAGGCAGCGACAATTGTAGTGCAAACAGCCACGCCCCCTTCTGCCCCCTCGCACGCGCTGCCTTTACTTCGCCTGAGTTCCCTTCTTCACTCCGGCAATAGTCGCAGATTTTTATTGCCTGCAGTTTTGCAGCTCATCTCACAAACTTTATGCAATTTGACGCATTAATCAACACTGTTGCGTTCTCGCTCTCTCCCCCTACTCTGCGCTGGGATATTACTTTCATTCAATTGGCTTTCGGTTTAATGATTTTGTTCATATTGTCGTAAATATAACGATATAGCTGCAGTTCGAGCGGAGTTAAGGTTACAAAGCGAAAGAAGAAGAACGAGAAAAATGTCCAATTATCAGTTTGTCTCACTTTTTCCTTTTGCACCCTTCTTTATCTTTCTTTATTTCCTGCTCTTATCTTTAACTTGTCTTATTTATTCTTACTTTATATCTAACTTCCTGCTTTTTCTTATCTATTATATTATAAATTTGTATTCCCCTTTCCCCCTTCTGCAGCACCGACTAGCTTTTCTCACTTTACAACACTTGACCCAGTCTTTATTTCTTTGCTTTGCTTTTTTTTTTTTGGCATTCGCCGTTCCCTGAACAGGTTTCACCCCCACTTTTCAACACTGTTTTTGCTTTGTGCTTCTCCTCCACAACAGATCGTTCAGGAGTCCATCCAAATACCCGGCTCGGATCTCCACCTGACCTATCAGTCCTCGCAGGCTTCCGGCTATTTGAGCATCGTCCGGATGCGCCTCACCTCGGAGACGATCCCGAAGACCCTCACCCATGTGCACGTGGGCGTGGAGATCGAGGGCGCACTGCACGTGAAGACCTACGAGGCGGACCCGAATCTCATTCACACGTTCGCGTGGAACAAGCGCAACGTCTACAGGCAGAAGGTCTACGGCGTGACCATCGCCCGGATTTCCGTCGGCTATCAGCACAACACGTGCCAGACGCCCGTCTGGATAACCCAGACGGCCAAGCTGCAGGGCTACGACGTCGACATCTCCGACATCGGGGGCTGGGGCCTCGACATACACCACCACTACAATTTCCACGAGGGCATCCTGCAGAAGGGCGACGGCTCCACGCTCCACATGAAGGAGTATCCGCGCACCGTCAAGGTCGTCATGGGCACGGGCCTCCAGCGTCCGCTCAACTGTCCGGACTATTGCAACGGCGTCGCCAAGGACGCCAAGCTGCTGACCCCGATCGCCCTGGCGACCGGCCCCGACGGCAGCCTCTACGTGGGCGACTTCAATCTGGTGCGCCGCATCACGCCCGACGGCAAGGTGTTCACCATACTCCAGCTGAGCGCCACCCAGGTCTCGTATCAGTACTACCTGGCCGTCTCCCCGGCGGACGGGCACTTGTATATCTCGGACCCGGAACGCCATCAGATCCTGCGCCTGCTGCGCCTCGAGAAGGTCAAGGACCCGAGCATCAACAGCGAGCCCGTCGTCGGCAGCGGCCAGCGCTGCATACCCGGCGACGAGGGCAACTGCGGCGACGGCGGCCAGGCGCTCCAGGCCCGGCTCTCCCATCCGAAGGGCCTGGCCATCGCCGCCGATCGGACCATGTACATTGCCGATGGCACCAACATACGCGCCGTCGATCCGAAGGGCCTCATCCACACGCTGATCGGGCACCATGGCCACCACAATCACTGGAGCCCGGCGCCCTGCTCCGGCACCCTGATGGCCAACCAGGCCCAGCTCCAGTGGCCCACGGGCCTGGCGCTCAGTCCGCTCGACGGCTCGCTGCACTTCATCGACGATCGGCTCGTGCTCCGGCTCACCTCCGACATGAAGATCCGCGTCGTCGCCGGCACCCCGCTGCACTGCAGCAACAACGGCCAGGACAGCCGCGTCAACAAGACCGCCGCGGACAACGTCCTGGGCACCGTTCTCGCCATGGCGTTCTCCCCATTCGGAGATCTCTACATCGCCGACAGCGACTCCCGGCGCATCAACTCCATCCGCGTCGTCGACACCGCCGGCAACATGCGCTACTTTGCCGGCAAGCAGGAGGGCGCGGGGTAAGTTGAGATTAGGGGGAATTGGGTGCAAATGTGCCCCGGGTGCAGGTTATTTTGATATATGAGGCAATACAAGATCTATTTTCGAGGTCTAAAGTAATCTGTTTGCAAAAGTTGTTTGTTTACAGATAGACAACGGACAGACAAAGCCAACAAACTCTTGACTTGACTTCCACTAACAAAACTATTCCAGTGCGAAAGAGCTTTAAAGGTTTTATTTCGAGATACCAAAATTCCTAAATACGAATCTCAAATACACTTTTCAGTCTGGCAAAAGTTTGACTTCAGTTGACAAAACACCTTACACTGTACTTAATTCAAGAATGTTTTTTCCCATTTGGGCCACAATAATTTCGCTTGGAAAGTCAACAGAAATGTTATAAAAGCTAACGAATTCTATATTCGCACGTGCTTGGCTTACTGTCACAACTTTTCTCTGAGTGTACGCACCCTTCGTGACCCTTTGACCCATTGAGTGCATGTGCCTGGGTCAACATTGGTCTGCTGGCCCCAACTTGTTTATGCGCATATTTGACCCAATTATGTGACGCTTCGAACGCTTTTTGGCTATTTGCATTTTGCCAAAAACGATATCTCTGGGGGGCAGGGGAGGGGGGCTTAGCTGTGGCATAAATAATAACGAGACTAAGAGCACACGCAAGTGTCAGACTAGGAAATGCCCTGTAATTAACTACGCCACATAGATACATAAATAGACCAAAAACCACGATTAATTATGCAAAAAGTTAAATATTCTTTACAACAACTTTTATGATTTTCAAGATAATTAAATAGAATAGATAATGCCAATATTTGATATTTGATATATATATATATATATATATAGTTAAAGTTCTTATTCAACTTCTCTTTTACATATCTCAGCGTGATTTCATCATAGCTTTTCATATATTTTTTGTGGCTACAGGGTATTTGAATTTCAGCTGCACTTGCACAAAATTTGCTGCAAATGCAACCAAAACGCAGGCAATAAATGTCAATGCAGCACAGTTTGTGTGTGTGTGTGTGTGTGTGTGTGCATTTTAGGCCAATCGATAGATGTACCGCACAGTTTACTTTATTTGACTTGATTAAAACGTTTTTAAAGCATCAAAAACAGTGACCAAAAAATTAATTGGAATTTTGACATTTGGGAGTTTGGCATGTGTGTGTGTGTGTGTGCGTGTGTGTGTGCCACACGGGCATTGAGCATATTTGCATTTTGTGCTGCACACAGTGTTAGCAAACGCAATGAAATGAAACCCAATGAATGGGAAGCTTGAAGCCAACAGAAATCCAGCGAGAAAGAATAAAAAACAGTTATGGTTAAACAGTGCTGCAAAGTGCTTGGAAATAAACGAAAAGCACGGAAGCCAGCGCAATTTAATTGAGTTTTGAACTCCAACTGCCAGACAAATGCGAATGAGAAATATGAATATGTGTAATTAGTCCAGTGTTGCAAAATTTAATGCAAAAGAAATCTTTGGAAAATGCTTTGAAATAAGCGAGATGCAAATAAATGCAGCTAAATTAAGCCAAGAAACGATTAAAAGCAAGTCAAGTGTTGGAAAATGCTGAGAAAGTAAACTTTAAGTGTTGGAAAATGCTTGTCAATAAGTGAAGTGCAAGCAAAACAAACAAAGCAATTCAATAAACAAAGCTATGGAAATGCTTTGGGTATGCTTAAACAGTGCTGGACAACGCTAAGAAGTGGGAGATATGTTAACAGAGCTCACAAGTGACAGAGAAGAGAACAACAAATTTTCTTTGTTATTTTAAATGAAACATGAAAAAAGCGGAAACCTGAATTTGTTGTTGGATATTCAATATGAAAACGAACTTTTGCTTTTTGAGTTAAGCAAAACAAATAAAGTTGCCTGAAAAGTGCCTAAAAATGATAGCATTTGATAAGCTAGAAAAAAGCAGAGATATGCCATGAAAACTAATGGATAACACAACAACACTAACGTTAAAAAAATTAAAAATAGTTTTCATAAAACTGAAATTGAATTATGAAAAAAATGTAAAAGCCAAAAAAAAAAAGTAAATTCAATTATGAAAAATTTGAAGAAAAGCAATAAATAGAAAATAAATTTTGAGAATAGTAAAATAGAAATGTGAATTCCTGAAATTGGAATTGGCTGAAAAATGAAATTCAACTGAATTGAAGGAGATTCTTAGCATTGAGGCTCTCTCAGTCGCTATTCCTGTCTCTCTCACTGCCTTTCTCCCTCTCTCTCTCGCTCTTGCTCTCGATGAACCGCAAAAATGTAACAAAGTAAGCCAATTAATTTGTTGCGCTGATTAGTTTGCGGCTGCCCAGAGCGACGTCGGAGAGGTGCAGGTGACGTCGGCAGGTGTGGAGCTGGCACAAATGTGGCACACACACACACACACACACACACACACACACACACACACACGCACACACACTCTGTGCAACTTTATGCAGCTGGCAGTTTATTTAATCTAATAGAATTTTACTCTGACGCTTGTTTTGATGGACAGCCTGATCAGGGGCGCGCTGAAAACGGGTCGAGGGGGGGGGGGCTTAAAGGGTTCTGCCTTGGGAAAGCGGCAGCTGTTGCCCCCCCCCCCCTTCATTTAGGGGCGTGGCTGGCACAGACGTGGCAAAAGTAATTAGCAGACACCGCAAACGGCGGCGCGCCAAAGACAGAAACTATAAATCAACCTTTTTATTTAGTAGCTGCTGTTGGGTTCAAATGGGCGTGGCCAGGACGCGATAAGCGAGTGCCGCAGGCGCGAAGGCGGGCGAATGGGGCGGGGCGTGGCAGGGGTTCAGCTTCGGTTGGCATTGTCTGCACTTTACTTTAAAATGTTTATCGAACAAACAATGTCATCATAAATACGCGTCGGGTTACAAAGCGCCTCAGCCCGGCTGCGCCACCCGGCCGCACCACCCGGCTGTCCCCCTCCGTCTGTGTGTTCCGGTTCGGAACGGGTGGGCGTGGGGGCGTGGCCGCGACATGTAAACGATGCCTGCGCCACAGATAACAACAAAGGGGCGGGGGGGAGTGGGGCCGGCTTAACGGTCCAAGCATTTCCTGTTGCACAACTAACGCGCTCTCTCTTTCTCTCTTTCTCTCCCCCTCTCTCTCTCTCTCTCGCAGCACGCAGACCTGCGACTGTGCTATTGGAAATGGCAGCAATGGCTCCGCGAGCGGCGGCGTGGGCGTGGCCATTGGGGGCGCCTACTCGACGACCGTGAACCCGACACGCAATAATGGCGGCACGACGCCGACGACACCAGCTGGCGGAAACGGAAATAATGGCAGCTCTGCCGCTGGCAGCGGCAGCAACGCCGGCGTCCTCAACGGCAGCGGCGTTTGCGTCTGCCCCGGCGGCGGCGGCGGCGGCGTTGCCGGCAGCAATACGGGCACACTGGCCGGCATCGTGGCCGGCGGCAGTCTAATGTCCACCGGACCCACCACCACCACGACGGTGCTGCTGGGCGCCAAGACAACAGCCGGCGGCGCCAACGGCAACCTCGGCCCGGGCGCGACCCTCAACGACGACGGCACCCTGAGCAATGCCGAGACCCTGCTCTCCTCGAACGCCCGCTTCCAGGCCATCTCGGCCATCGCCGTGGCCCAGGACGGAGTCATCAACGTGGCCGATCAAGGTGAGTCCCCGCTCCGCACAGTGCGAGTAAATGCCATCTGTTAAGCTAAGCGGGAGGCGAAGCGAGAAGCAACGTGAGAAGCCAAGTGCCAGGCGAAGCGCAAAGTGAGAAGCTTGAAAAAAACAGGAGTTAGGTCAAAGCAGAAGAAGCGAGAAGCGAAGTGAGAAGCAAAGAGGCAACGTGCGAAGCGAGAAGCAAAGTGAGAAGCCAAGTGCCAGGCGAAGCGCAAAGTGAGAAGCTTGAAAAAAACAGAGTTAGGTTAAAGCAGAAGAAGCGAGAAGCGAAGTGAGAAGCAAAGAGGCAACGTACGAAGCGAGAAGCAAAGTGAGAAGCCAGTGCCAGGAGAAGTGAGAAGCTAGAGAAACAGGAGTTAGGTCAAAGCAGAAGAAGCGAGAAGCGAAGTGAGAAGCTTAGTGCCAGGCAAAGAGCGCAAAGTGAGAAGCTTGAAGAAAACAGGAGTTAAGTCAAAGCAGAAGAAGCGAGAAGCGAAGTGAGAAGCTTAGTGCCAGACGAAGCGCAAAGTGAGAAACTTGAGAAACAGGAGTTAGGTCAAAGCAGAAGAAGCGAGAAGCGAAGTGAGAAGCAAAGAGGCAACGTGCAAAGCAACGAACACAAAAAGTTAAAGCAAAATGAGAAAAATTATGAAAAATTAGAAGAAAAACAAGAAATCTTACATTACATAAATAAAGAGAGAAGCGAAGAAATAATATCATCAAAATTAGAGAAATGCCATATAAAAATTCAAATAGTGAAAGAGAACGCAATGAAACAAATAATATAAAGTGAGAAGCTAAGAGAAATAGTTATGGCAAAAAGCAAAGAGAGGGAGACAGAGAGAGAAGCGAAGCGAGTAGCAATGCGAAAAAACGATAAGTCAAACAGGCAAACGAAACATGGAAACGCCTAAAGCCTCAACGTGTGTCTGTTGAATTTTCGATAGCTGTTTGTTCCCCTTAACGCTTCTCGCTTCGAAAATGACATTTCAACCAGAATTTGAGCATAATATTAGCAATTAGACCCAACTTCAAATCGGCTGTCAACTAAAGTTGTATTAATTTGCACTTGACAGCAAACAAGAAACATTATCGACTGATATGTTCGGTAATCGAAGCCCATGCGAACACATGCGAATTCATTTGCGCGACGTCAAGTCGTAATGAATACATTCATTATTTGAATGCGTATTCATGTTACATTTAACATTGGCCCAAATTCAATTATTCGTGGAAAATGTACTTGCTTTTTATTTAGAGTACATGTGGGGTGGCTTGGGTTGGGTTCGGTTCGAGTGCCAGGAGAGCGTAGCTGGGCTTTCGTTTAAATAGAAATTTGTCAAATTTTATTGGGGGCAACAACTGCAAATAGCACACACACACACACACACACACACGCACGCACACACACACAAACGGGCGCACACTTGGAAAATGGAACATTTCCTTTTGGCAAATTTAGCTCATATTTCTTTTACTTTATATTTTCCTTTATTTTATTCCATTTTATACCCTAGCGGCGGGTATTTAAATTTGTTAAGACAAGATATTGACGAACCTATAACGTGTATATATATATTCTTGATCGGTGTCAACAGACGAGCCTATATATTCGGGTCCGTCTGTCTGCCTGTCTTTTTTTAGGAAAAATATATCAACAAAAATGATTTTAAAGCTATCTAAACTCAGCAATTATTAAAATCAAGATATAAACAATATCGAACTACTATATAATATAGACTCCAATAGGAAGAATCGGCAAAAACACACCTATATAGATAGATATATATATAGTGCACATCTGCTATATGTTTGCTAGGGTATTTCAACTTCGGCAACCCGATAAATAAATATTTTGTGAGATTTTTTGTTTGACTTTCTTGGTGTGTTAACAATATGAAAAGGCAAGAAAAGAAAGAGAGAGAGGGAGAGGGAGGGAGAGAGAAAGAGAGAGCAGTAGTAGGTAGCAATTGTTAAATGCGAGCGGAAGTAAAATTTGCGACATATTGCGAAACACAAAATGCAAAGGCAACAACAACAACAGCAACAGCAACAGCAACAAAGAGACCGTTTACAACAATGACAACTGTAATAATAATAATAATAATAATAATGACAACTACAACAACAGCAACAATAACCGCAGCAGCAACAACAACCTGGAACAGTTGTCGCAGCTGTGGTTGTTGTTGTTGTTGTCACTGTAATTGGCCATTATGGCAAAAAGCATTCAGCGGCAAGTTAACTGACATTCGTATGTGGAGGGGGAGGGGGAGGGGAAGGGGTCGGGGAAAGGGGAAAGGGGGCAACAATCAAGCGAAGAAGTAAAAAGCGAAACCAATTTCCGTCACAATTCGAACGAGGACAAATTAGGACGCAATACACACACACACACACACACACACACACATGCGCACACCTGCTGTGGCACAGGTAGAAAATCAAGAAGAGGAAGCTTAAACAAAATGGCCGCCAATAAATAAGATGAAGCCCAAAGTGCTGGCAGAGCCAAAGAGCCGAAAAGCAAAAGCTCAAAAAACAACAAGCCAACGGGAAGCGGAAAGCGGGGCGCACAGGGTGACTCAGGGGCGAGGGAGAGAGACAGAGAGAGAGAGAGAGAGAGAAAGAGAGACGGGGGGGCGTTGGCAAGGTATAAATTTGAGTGCATTAGCAAAACGTAATTTGATAAGACCAAAAATGTAATTAATAAATTTCGACAATGGGCCGAAACGACCGCTTGGGCGGGGTTGGGGGGGGGGGGCGTGGCAAGGCGACAGACGAAGACGCAGGTGAAGCGACGCGACGCTAACGATGTGCAGTGCACACGGCGAGATCCAAAAGGGGGAAATTTCTGTGGCAGGAGGGGCTTCAGGGGGGGGGGGGCCTGCTTGACAACAGAACACAAATTAATGAAGGGCAGGGCGCAACATAGCAAGCAGAAGAAGAAGAAGAAGCACAAATAAAAGTAGCAATAAGCAGAAGAAGAAGAAGCCGTGGAAAGCAAATCAATGACTATAATTAATCAAGTTTTAGTCGGGTTTTTTTTTTTTTCTGAAGTGGCTGGCGGGACGGGGGGAGGGGGTTGCTCACGTGTGAGTGATTGTCCAGGGGTGTGGAGTGCGAAGGGGGGGCCCGAAGCGAAAAAGTGAAAATCAATCTTATTACCTACGCGGCGCAAGAGGGCGCTGCTAATGCGAAGCTGGAGTCGTCCCCCATTTCCGTCCCCACTCGAAAACCGAGAAAAAACCTCTGACAAACCCTCCGAGCACCTCGCAAAGCCCCTCTGCCTCGACCCCTATACAATCTGAACGCTATGAGCATGCATTAATCAAGAGCGCAGAGTGTGTGTGCATGTGTGTGTGTGCACGTGTGTGTGTGTGTGTGTGTGTGTGTGTGTGTGTAGACAAGACATTTAGCCGTAACGCAGGTTTTAGAGGATTTTGTTAGCCCCAGCAAAACCTAAATAAGCTTCATTAAAAGCTTACAGCTTAAGTGCCAATATGTGTGTGTGCGTGTGTGTGTGTGTGTGTGTGTGTGTGTGTGTGTGTGTGTGAAAAATTGTTGCGTTAAATGCGCTGCCAGCATAGCGAAAGGAACAAGCCAAGAATGGGTTAGACGGTGAGAATTGGAGCAAATGACAACGCCAAAGCTGATCAATAAACAAGCGGGCGGGCGAGGGGGAGGAGGGAGGAGGGGGACGGCTTTCCAGCTAAAAGTAATCAGAAAAGTTGTAACCTAAACTCATTAATCGCCCACTCACACACACGCCAACACTTTGCTTGTAATTAAAAATATATATAATTAATTTGAAATTGAGTTTTATAAATGTTTGACCAAGGAACGGAAAGGAAGGTTAAATGCACAACAGTAGCTTTAAGTTTTCAAAATCGAACCAAGTTTAAAAAAAAATGCCCCTAATCAGTTTCGACAAAGTTATGACAATGACATGCGATTATAAATATGTATAAAATTGCACATTGAAAATTTAAAAATTTTGATTAAAAAAAGTACAAAAAAAAAAACATTTAAATGGCAAACTTTGCTCATAACCAAAAAAATCAGTTCGCTGTTGACTAACTTTTGTGGGTGTGAAAAATGCGCAAAGCAATTAATTATAAACTCTTCATTGCCGACTCAAAATGCGTCGCATTCGTGGAAGTTTCGCAGGCATTTGGTATTTTTTTTGCCAATTATATTAAATATGTTTTGGAAACATTTTTCCCTTTTCAGCTGCACTTTGTGTCACATTCGTAAACGTTAACCAAATGCGTTGAATATAAAATGTTATAGGACTCAATAACTAAATATGTGAAACTTGTTCGTGCAATCCGCACACGCACAGCAATAAGAATAAGGGAGAGGGAAGAGAGAGAGGGGAGAGGGGGGGGACAGATTGTGGCAGAAAATGCATTTAAATTCCATTTGAATGAATATTGGCAACACTTGTGCGCTGTCGCATATGCCAGCTACAGAAAGAGCTTAAAATCAGTGAAGCCGAACGACCGAACGACAAACCGATAGACCGATAGACCCACAAAAACCGATACACGCTGAGCGTGGGGGCGTGTGTGCGCGTGTGTGTGCGCGTGTGTGTGTGCTATAAAAACAGAAACAGCCCCCTGGAAAACCCTTCCCTGCCAGAGGAGGACTGGCAGCCAGCCCTTTGGCACAAACAAGTTGTTCACTTTATGGGGTCATTACCATTACATTACATTACATTATACACACACACACACACTTACTACAGGGGTTGGGGGTTGGGGGGGGGTCGTGTGGGGCGCGCCCTCGCAACCTCCAGTGAAGCGAATTGCATTGCATTGAAATTCGCTCAATCGTTGACGCCACAGCATTTGGCGCTGTGCCAATGTCCTGCGTCCTGGAAACTCCCCCTTATCCCCCCTCCCCCCCTCCCTCTCCAAATCGCCAAGTTGCTGTTTTTCGTTTGCCCACAAACATGGAAAACTTGTACCCCAAAATGTGACCCCAAAATGGATACTCAGCAGCTACGACAACTGCTTCTTCCAGCTCTTTGGGTAAATGAACTGTAACGCAATCAAATCAACACCGACAACAACAACAACAACAACAACAACGGACAACAACAACAACCAAACAACGCCTTAAATATTTTATTGTCATATGCAAGCGATAATCATTTCACTGTGAATGCGAATCAAGTGAATGGAATGTGTTTGAGTGCCATTGCAGCGCCAAACGAGATAAAGCTGCCGGCCGCCAAGTGCCGAGCACTAAATACCCTAAATACCCTACGCAGATGTTGCCGATCTTGAAAAGAACTCTTTAAACTTTACAATATTTACCAATTGTCTTCAAGCTGTGTGCTCAAATAAATGCATACTTGGCAAAGTTTGCGCTTTGGGAGACGATGCACAGTAAAAGCAGTTGGCGTGATCTAGTGGGGAGTGGCTGGCGAGGGGATACCCTGCAGTCAGCTGACCAAGATTGTATATACTCTTCTGCCTGTTACTTGTACACCCTTTCGTAGCCATTTTCAATGCGTTCAGGGCATAACAACTAAAGAAGGAAAGAAAGAAAACGGTCTAATATAGATATTGACAAAAATATAGATTTATGTTTCTTTTCCGGCTTGACCTTTATCGGAGTTCAACAGAAAACTGGCAAATTTGGTGACTCTAGTACTCTATATAGATATATATAGGTATATAGATACCCAATATGCCCTTTTCAGTGCTTCAGCGAGTGCAACAAGACTACAGTGTCTGTCAGCAGTAATGCAAGCAAGTGCAGCTACTTATTTCTAGCAACTTGTCTCTGTCTCTCTCTCTCGCTCTCTCTCATTCGCTCTCTCTCTGCGTCTTCGGCTCTGTTTCTGTCTGTCAACTGTTGTCGTCAGTGTTTGTCATGCAAAGCTGGCAAAAGCAAGCAAATTTATGCAAATCCAAAGCGATTTACCAACACTAACTTAGAATGTAACGCAACACAGGCAACAAAAACAGCAGCAGCAGCAGCAGCAGCAACAAGAATAACAATAACAACAACAACTGTGGGACAACAGCCAGCAAATTGCACAAAAATACTTAAGGCAGGCAGAGCCCCTTCACTCTCTCTCTCTCTCGCTCTCTCTCTTTCTCTCTGTCTCTCTTTTACATATTTTGTTTTTTGGGCGATTTAAAAAAAACTTGCAACTTGTTTTATGAGCCGGCGATGGGAGGGGGAACTGAAAGAAGTTGTAAAAGCAAACAGCTGCAAGTTGGCGTTTAGCTTAAGCAAATGCAGTCGGGCAAAAGAGACGGGCAGGCAGGCGAGAAAGAGAGGGGAGATAAGGCCTAAAAGAGCTCGGCGAATTTAATGGCCATTTTAAAGGTTCTCTGAACCATCAACTAATTAAGTTGGGGCAGCTAAAAGCGAGTATTTCATTGAAGAGAACTCACATAAGGGATGCAAGACTTTAAGATACCCTTGATCCAGACTAGAGCTGCAATTATCATAGGAAAAATCCAGTTCTACTTTTGAGTAGGCATTCAAAATTGAACTCTCTTGTGCTAGCATAAAACCTTAAAGATAACGCTCAAAAATATTTGATTAACAAGCAACAGTAACCATAATAAATGCAATCCAGAGGATAAACAGTTGATAAACAGTTTGAAATATGGGAGTTATGGATCCGAGAGTTTTTTTCTGCCAATTTTTGCATGATTTTTGACAACAAATTTGAAACCCTCAGAATAGGCTTAAATGTTGTTTTTTTTTATATACTAATTATGCCTATCACAATCGATTTAAAATGTAAATTTGAATTTCTAAATTTTGAAAAAAAAATAACATTTTTCAAAAAGAGTAAGAGTAACAAAAATCAAAAAATTTTAATTCTCCAAAATGCAAAATATTTAAATGCAGAATCAATTGAAAGGACAAATTAAGACCAAAATCGGTAAAATGTTGCCAAAGTTAAAAATCTTAACATTTGGTTATCGCGGATTATCACGAGTAAATATTCCAGGCATATATTTAGACGGACTCTTTTCACTTCACTTGAAGAGAGTACTCCAATTCTATTCGATTTTTTCGTGATATTACTTATGAGTATTGCTCAACTTACATTTGGTTTCCTTCCGTTTTTCATGTGGTCGTTCAGGCTCGCTGCACGTGCTCGCCCTGGAGCACTATCTGCCGTCGCACGACGAGAACGGCGAGTTCCACATACCGTTTCCGCCGTCGAGCGAGATCTACGTGTTCAACCGGTACGGACAGCACGTGGCCACCAAGGATCTGACCTCGGGCAAGACGCGCTACAGTTTCCTCTACTCGAAGAACACCAGCTTCGGGCGACTCTCGACCGTCACGGACGCCTCCGGCAACAAGATCCAGTTCCTGCGCGACTACAGCAACGTGGTCAGCTCGATTGAGAACACGCAGGATCACAAGTCGGAGATCCAGATCAACGGCATCGGCATCATGACCAAGCTGAGCGAGAAGGGCCGCCAGGAGATCGAGCTGGACTACGACAGCAATACGGGACTGTTGAACTCGCGCTCCTCCGGCGGCGAGACGTACATCTATCAGTACGATGAGTTTGGCCGCGTCACCGGCATGATCCTGCCCAGCGGCGAGATCGTGCGCATCACCTCCCAGCTGGCGGACAACAAGGGTCTCACCATCTACGTGCACGCCTCCGTCGAGTCTCTGTTCTCCCGGGAGCGTTCCGTCCCGGGCGCGACCACGATCGATGCCAATGAGCTGCTGGTGCTGGGCGGCGTGCGTTCGACGTTCCTGAAGCGGGGACGCGCCCACGCCGACGCCGAACTGAAGGCGAACAACACGCTGCTGATCCACGGCGCCAACGGGGTCGTCGTCGAGGCCTCCGCCGTGGCCCGGCACCCGCTGCTGGAGGCCGCGCTGCCCGTCGAGGCCGAGATGCTGGCCATGTGGTCGCACCAGAGCGTCACCATGGGCGACGGGCTCACCAATTCGATGTACTCGGTCTACAATCTGATCGGCGACGTCCGCAATCCCCAGCAGACGCTCAACCGTGAGATCTGGGTGAACCAGAGCCGTGTGATCGGCGTCGAGTTCGATCAGTTCACCAATCGGGAGACCTTCTACGACGCCCAACGGACGCCGATCCTGATCGTCGCGTACGACCAGAGCGGCCTGCCCAAGTCCTACTATCCGACCAACGGCTATCCGGTGAACATCACCTACGATCGGTTCAATCGCGTCGAGGGCTGGGCCTGGGGACCCGCCGAGCTCAAGTACAGCTACGACCGGCACGGACTGCTCTCGGAGATCACGTCGCAGCAGGACGGCATCATCAGCTTCGTCTACAACGACTGGAACCTCGTCTCCGAGATCGGGCTAGCCAGCCAGCGGAAGTTCGTGCTCCAGTACGACGACGCCGGCGGACTGCGACACGTCGTCCTGCCGTCGGGCACCCGGCACAGCTTCAGCATGCAGACCTCGATCGGGTTCATACGGTGCACGTACACGCCGCCGGGCAGCACCCGGGCCTATCTGCAGCACTACAGCCACGCGGGCGCCCTCCTCCAGACGATCCTGCCGGGCGACGGGGCCCGCATCGTCTATCGCTACAATCCCGCCGGCCAGCTGACCGAGGTGGTGCACGGCGACGGACGCAGCGAGTTCCAGTACAACGAGGCCACCGGCATGCCCAGCACCGTTTCGCACGCGGAACGGGAACTCGAGTACCGCTGGGACTTTGAGTACGCCGCCGGGCTGCTAACCGAGGAGCGCATCGATTACGTGGCCAAGACGGGGCTGAGCAACGCCAAGTTCAGCTACGAGTACGATAGCCAGCTGCGCGTGATCGCGCTCCAGGGCCGCATCGGGGGCCAGAGCCTGCCCAGCCAGGCGTACGCGTACGATCGCCGCACCGGGCAGCCGAGCCTGATCGGCCAGTTTAAGTTCTCGCGACCGGCGCTGAACCAGACGCAGCTGCACGACGGCACCGCCGGGTTTACGCGCACCGTCGACGGCCGGTTCCAGACGCAGCGCATGGCGCTGGCCATCCACCGGCTGGAGGTGTTCCGCATGGAGTTCGCGTACGGCGTCCACGGCCGGATCGCCCAGACGCGCACCTACACCCGCAACATGGCCGTCAACAGCTATACGAACGTCAAGAACTACACCTGGGACTGCGACGGGCAGCTGGTCGGCGTCGAGGCCCAGGAGCCGTGGGGCTTCCGGTACGACGACAACGGAAATCTGCTCTCACTGACCTATCGCGGCAACACAATACCGATGGAGTACAACGCCCAGGATCGCATCGTCAAGTTCGGCGAGGGCCAGTACAAGTACGATGCACGCGGCCTCGTCGCCCAGAATGCGCGCGAGGAGCGCTTCCACTACAACACCCAGGGCCTCCTGGTGCGCGCCTCGAAGCGGGGTCGCTTCGACGTCCGGTACTATTACGACCACCTGAAGCGGCTGACCACGCGCAAGGATAACTTCGGCAACGTGACGCAGTTCTTCTACACGAACCAGCAGCGACCGTTCGAGGTCTCGCAGATCTATTCGCCGCGCGACGGGAAGCTGATGTCGCTGACGTACGACGACGTCGGGCACCTGATCTACGCCCAGGTGTACAGGCACAAATACTACGTGGCGACAGACCAGAGCGGCACGCCGCTCATGCTGTTCAATCAGTACGGCGAGGGTATCCGGGAGATAATGCGTTCGCCGTTCGGTCACATCGTTTACGATTCGAATCCGTATCTGTATCTGCCGATCGACTTCTGCGGCGGGATACTCGACCAGGTGACCACGCTGGTCCACATGGGTGACGGACGGGTCTACGATCCCCTGATTGGCCAGTGGATGTCGCCCGATTGGCAGCGCGTCGCCGAGCGCATCATCACGCCGACGCGGCTCCATCTGTATCGGTTCAACGGCAACGATCCGATCAATGTGGGCCAGGAGCGCCACTATCCGGCCGACTTTGCCGCCTGGATGCGCACCCTCGGCTACAACGTGGCCAATCTGATGCCCCAGCTGGCCAAGGAGCTCTGGCAGCCGCCGGCGCTGTGGGGCCGTCCGCCGGCCAATCCGATAGCGCTGAACATGCGCCGTCCGTTCGACAATATACCCACCATGGCCGTCGAGAGCGGCTTCCTGGCCCACCTCAACGTCCGGCGGATGTCCGATTTCGAGCAGCTGTCGGCGCCGCCGCGCTCGGCGCTCAAGTGCGACGTGATGGATCCCTCGCCGCGGATCATCGGCTCCGATACGGAGCCGCCGTTCGGCAAGGGCATCGTCGTCTCCCGGACGGCCGACGGCCAGGCGATCGTCTCCAGCGTGCCGGCGGCGAACGCCATCTACCGGGACGTCTACACGAGCGTCTTCAATCGTTCCAAGCTGCTGCCGTTCACGTTCGTCGTGCACAATGCGCAGCAGGACTCGTTCTTCTTCGTCAAGGAGGATGCGTGGCGGGCCAGCGAGGATCGCCAGCAGCTGAAGCGGCTGCAGGGCCAGGTGAACACCACCTTCCATGAGATCACCCGCGAATCGGCAGCGGCCGCGGCGGCGGCGGCGGCAGCGGGAGGTGGTACCGGCGCCGCCAGTGGTGCCGGTGCCGGTGCCGGTGGGGCGGGTGGCGCCGCCGCCGGCGGCAACTATCTGGACGTGAAGATACACGGAGCGCACGCGATCATCAATTTGCGATACGGGACCACGGTGGCCAAGGAGCAGCAGCGGCTGATGCACCACGCCAAGCTGACGGCGGTGCGCAAGGCCTGGCACCGGGAGAAGGAGGCGCTGCGCAGCGGGCTGACCACCGCCCTGGAGTGGACCCAGCAGGAGAGCGACGAGATACTGAAGCAGAGCTATGCGAACAACTACGAGGGTGAGTACATACACGACGTGGCCCTCTATCCGGAGCTGGCCGAGGATCCGTACAACATCAAGTTCGTGAAGAAGAAGGGCGCCACCGGCGGGGCGGCGGGCGTGCCCGCCAACGGTCCGCTGCGGCGCCGACGGCGCAGCCTCAGCTGGACCACGGACGAGCACGACGGAACGGCGGAGGCGGACGCGGAGCCGGTCGCCTGTTAGCTTCTAGAAAGAGCAAAAAAGAACGAGAGAATAAAATAAAATAAAATTAACTAAACTAAATGAGATGCAGCGCAAGCCCCACTAAATATAATTACATATTTATATAATTGTCATAATTGCGAGTATTATAGCCACTGTGGGTTAGAGCGAGATGGCGCGTGCGTCAGGCGCAACTGTACTAAATACTAAATAATAGGCCTGCGGACCGAGAGTAAGAAACGCGAAGAACGCAAATAAAATATTTAACACAAAAATATATATGTTAACCGATCCTGTTTTTTTTTTTTTCAAGTCGAAAAAGCTAAAAACAGTTTTTTTTTTTTCTATTAATCGTTAGAAACTAGAAATGCGACAGAGCAAATGCATAAAAAGGAAAATAAATGAGAAACATATAAATATAATAAAGAATTAGAGCTATAGCGTATATGTGTATGTGTATATGTGTGTGTGTGTTTAATGCGAGCATATGCATATGCTCTATATACCATACATATATATAAATATAAATATAAACATATAGAATTAAACAAACGGTAGTTTATACGTTAGTTATATGGAAAGCCCAAAAGCTAAAACTAAGCCCCCAAAAAGGTATATGAGTATATAACTATATATATATATATATATATGTGTGTATACAAAGTATATATATGCCCATATACATACACATAAACAATAAACAGTTAGCGAAGAAGCAGCACGGTATGACATAGGGCACATAATAATATAACGCGATAAAGAAGGAATTTTTTTTTTTTTTTTGTTATTAATTCGTGGTACTCGAGCTTTTTGAGACTGGCATAGTTTTAAACAAAAGCAACTTATACATAACAGAAACACAAACACACGCATACAGATACACATACACACACACACACACATGCATACAAAGCTGAAGTTGAGAGGAAAAAAATTCGTAAGCCCAGGCGAAAAGGTGGCGTAATTCTTTGTGTCTCAAAAGTCACAAAGCAGGCAGATGGTAAAAATAAAAAAATACTATATACACAAAATATATATATTTAAATTATATATATATATATTAAAAGCCGTTTATAAATGTATATAAAACATATTAAATAAAATGCAAGCATAGTTTTAGGCGTCGTCGCAGCTGTAGCTAATTCATGCCAAGTTTAGACCAAACGAGCAGAGCAACAGACAGAGACAGAGGCAAGTAAAAATATAGAACGAAAGAGATAGCGATAGAGAGAGTAGAACAGAAAGAAAGCAAAAGAAAAACAAAACACAAGCTCATGCTATTTAGCCAACTTTATATGTATACAAGATAAAGAAAAAATCATACACTAAACTAAAAAATACAAAATATTCAACTCAAAATAAAAAACAAAACAATATGCGCCATAACTATAAATGTAACTGTAATTCTAACTGTAAAACGACGCCGCCAATAAAACAGGCCAAGCAAAATTGTTAAAGGAAAAACATAAAACCATAAA
This sequence comes from Drosophila sordidula, assembly GCA_035047465.1. Lineage (NCBI taxonomy): Eukaryota > Metazoa > Arthropoda > Insecta > Diptera > Drosophilidae > Drosophila > Drosophila sordidula. The sequence goes on along the minus strand of JAWNPQ010000136.1, from coordinate 9,606,830 downwards.
AGATTATAAACATTCAAACATAATTTATAAACCTTAAATTTAGCCTTTAAAAAACATTTTTCTTTTTTTTTAATTTTGTACACCTATCTTAAGTTATGCTTTTAATTAATTTATTGTCGTGAGGAGTATTAAAATAAATATAAAAAAAAAATTGATTTTACATTTTTATTATTTTTTTTATGAAAACCTTAACTTAGCTTTAGCCTTAAATATTATATTATGTAAAATGTAAAATGTTTTGTTATTATTTTTAAGTTTTGCGCGAAAATACACAAAAAACGAGCAAAAAAATAAATGAGAAATAAATAAAGCTTAAAATATAAACAACAAAAAACATACACGCAGAGAAATCAGTATTACCATTAACAAAATAAGACAAAATTGGATAGAGGGAATGCCCATACTAAATTGCAGCTAAAACATAAACAAATCAAGATGCGTTTCTAATTTCAATTCACATGCAGCTGGATTCATTTTTTCCGTCCAACAATAAAGCTCGAGCAAAACTTCAACAGGCACACACTCACACACACTTACACAACACACACGCACACACACACACACACTTGAGTTCTATTTGGGTTGCATTTTTTGCATTTTTATTTAAAAACAATTCTTGTTTTGATGAATTGGTGCTTATCGAATTTATTGCAAGCAAAAACTACTTAGTATAAATGATTGTAAAAATATATATTAACAAAAAAAAAAAAAGAAAAACATACCATAATAGTTTTTGTTTCTTTTAGCGCTTAAGTGAAGCAGAAAATACAAATTTAGATTTGGCCTGACAAAAAAATTGCTGAATTAGTTGCAAAAAACCAAAACGAAATTTTTTAAAAATTTTGCAAAGTCGTAAAGAAAAGTGGCCAAAAAATGAAAAAGATATGAACAGAAACAAAGAAGATAAAAGAAAAACAAAAGAAAATAATTGGGCAATTGGCGTAAAACTAATACTAACGATAACGATAGACCATAGCGATAGTCGATTAGTCGATAACGATAACATTTTTAGTTTGTAATAATAATAATGGAACTTGGCAAACACCGCACCCGACCTAAGCAACTGCTAGCTAGATACATTCACATAAACATATGTATAACAAATACATACGGCATGCACGTGTATGTGCTGGGGGTCGTGTGTGTGTGCCACACACATACATACATAAATAGCATATATAACATACATGGCGTTATATCAAAAGCTTCAGCTAAATAGTCGTAGGTACAGTCACGTCGCGACAGCCCTAATGCTAGAGAAAGATAAACAAAACGAGAAGAAACGAGGAGCAGATTTTTGTGTAAATACTTCGTAAGGCTAAACTAATATGGTAAACTAGTGTTGTATAACGCATATGAGTATATAGCACCATATATTGATAATGTTTTTTTTTTACTGTTTTTTCTGTGGCTTTTCTTGTCGCTCGCGCCTAATAAAAATACTTAAATGTAAATGTAAAAAAAAAAAAGAAAACTATATATAGAGCTACATATGCATATACTATATGTGTATATAAATATATATATATATATATGTGTGTATGGATAATACCAAGTATAATATGCATACCAATTGGTATTTTTGGTATTTAACTGGTATGTATTTTGTGTGTACTGTACTTTGATTTTCGATCAATTCGGTTTTCTTTTGTTAATTGGCAAACCAAAAACAATTTGACAAACAAAATAAAGAGCAGGAGTCAGTTACCTATTAGAATTTGGCAAGCATAAAACAAAAACAAGAACAAGATAAAAAAAAACAAAAATGGCAAAAAGCTATAAAACCATTAAAAATTGCTTCAAAAGCAAACAAAATACTTAAAATACTAAACAAAAAAGCCAAAAAAAAAACCAAGAACTAAGAGCAAAATTGCACACTCAAATTAAAAAAAAAAAAAGCGAAAAAACAAAAACTTAGAGCAAAGCATAATATGGCTTAAAGAAAAAAAATACAACATAAAATATTTATATGTAAATAAAATGGTATTTTAGTATATTTATGTTAGAGCGCCGTCAAATGAAAAAAAAGGCAAGAGTCAAGCAAACAGAAACAAAAGAGAAAAAAACGATAAAAAATACTTAGCAAATAAAGAAACAGGGAAACAATTGAGATAAAAATTAACATTTAAACGTTTTTCACACAAAACCAAACAAAAGATACAAAATACACACTGCCACACACACACAAACATACACACACAACTCACACACCCACATACATATACATATACTCACAGCACTGAAGCGACTACAACTACAACACGAAGAAGAAAAAACAAAACAAAATTTAGCAACAACAAGAATTTATGAGATATAATAAAAAATAATAACTAAATACAAAATAAAGTAAAGACAGCAAAAGCGACAGAAACAAAAAAAAAAAAAAAACAAAGAAAACAGTTATTATTAAAAACAAAAAATATGAAGAAATTATATTTACTAGACAAAAAAAAAAATACCACACTCACACAAAAGAAAAAAAGTAAAAAAAAACTTAAAGTTTGTAGTATATCAACTATGTATTTCACATAAATAGTAAATAACATAAAAGACAAAAAAAAAAAAAAAAAATATTGTAGGACAAATTCTACTAAAAGTAACGAAAAAAGAAAACAGTTTTTTTTTGTAAACCTAGTGAAAACGCCCCGTACCCCAAGAACGCTGAAACGAGCTAAGTATATGAGTAAAACACGAGCAAAAAGAAGCGACAAACAAGAAAGAAAAAAATGCGGAGCCAAATTGTGGCAAAGCAGACGATTTAAAACTAAGCATATGAATATTTATATATATATATATACATAATTATATATATATATAAAACAATTATATATGGCATTATATTACAACAAGCGGAAAAATAATAATATACATAAAAATAATATTTATAATAATGATTATATATGTATATGTAATAATTAATAAATATTTTAAGCGTATTAAGTTGAATTATAAAATAAACCACACACACTTCTGAGGATATCAAGGGTCTAAGAATAAATAAAAACTAATGAATTAATTAAAAATAAATAAATAAATGAATATAAAGCTAAATGTCAACCAAACTGTTTGTTTTCTATTACTCAAAACTATATTCCAAGCTATTTTTGATTTTCAGATATGGCATATGCTCTGTTCAGTATAAGTATATACACTGAGCGAAAGCAAGTTCATAATTTGTATGTGAAAACTCTTCAAATTTTTACTAAGCAAAAGGGCCAACTGTTTTTAGTCTCTGATACTTAAATATGTTTGAATAATTTCATAACTTCAAATAATGAAAATGTAAGAATATTTAACTTGTGAACTGAATTGATTTAATAACAAGAATGCTGCAGTCGGACGAAACCGACGAATTATTTTTTTAATCGATTGTGATAGTCACAATTAATATAAAAGAACATTAAAACCGATTCTGAGGGGGTTAAATTTTTTGTCAAAAATCATGCAAAAATTAAGAAATATGTTGACATATAAAGCTCTCTGATCCATAGCTCCCATATTTCCAACGCCCATAACTTTGTCAAAACTGAACCGATCTTCATGTTTTTGTTCATAGTTTATTTTCTAGATTGATTGTTCATTTAAAATATATGCATTATTGAGAATACATTTTTTTCAAATTTTTTGGGAAAAAAAAGCACGTACCCCCCCCTTACTCATTTTCAAAAAATTATTTTTTTCAAAATTTAGAAATTCAAATTTACATTTTAAATCGATTGTGGTAGGCATAATAAGTATAAAAAAAACATTAAAAACGATTTTGAGGGGGTCCAATTTTTTGTCAAAAATCATGCAAAAATTGACAGAAATTTTGACATGTAAAGCTCTCGGATCCATAGCTCCCATATTTCAAACGTCTATAACTTTGTCAAAACTGAACCGATTTTCATGTTTGATGCCATTTTTTTCATGATGTGTCCTCTAGATTAATTCTGCATTTCAAATATATTCATTTTTGAAAATAAATTTTTTCTTGAAATTTTTTGGGAAAAAGCATGTACCCTTACTCATTTTCGAAAAAAAATTTTCAAAATTTAGAAATTTACATTTTTAATTGATTGTGGTTATCACAATTAGCACAAGAAACAACATTAAAGCCGATTCTAAGGGGATCATATTTTCAGTCAAAAATCGTCCCAAAATTGACAAATATTTTGACATGTAAAGCTCTCGGATCCATAGCTCCCTTATTTACAACGCCGATAACTTTGTCAAAACTGAACCGATTTTCATGTTTGATGCGATTTTTCTCATGAATTGTCCTCTAGATTGATTCTGCACTTCGTTCTAGTGGGCGTGGCTGGGATATCAAGTTCGCAATCTTTTGAGGAGGTCACTAGCAATCTACGTACCAAATTTGGTGACCTAACCTTTGAAGGGCTCAAATTTGTTTTCACCGGCAAGGGTATTTGTATTCTCTTAGCTGATAATTATCAGATTATGATTTGCCGCAGCTTTGTTAGTAGAAAAGATATAGATAACCTCCATTGAATCCCATTGAAAAACGCATAATATAAATTATTATGCTATTAGAGCCGCTCGAAATATAGATTTGCTGCTGCTGTTGCATTAGTGGAATCAGCTCATTTGTAATTCGCAAATGGTTTAAGCAGTTTAGTCTATAAGCCGCCCCTTTGTTACACGCGCAGTTTTCACATGTCCATTAGTTTCTCACAGTGTATACGCGTCGCCCTCTCTCTTTCTCTCTCTCTCTCCGTCCGTTTCTCGGTCGGCTTGTTGTTGCCTTTATTCTTAAATATTCAAATTTATACAAAGCATCTTCAGCTACAGCGCAGTTGTTGCTGTTTGCCAACTACAAACTATGTGTCAACAGACCGCCTCAAACGGGACGGCATGCTGGGCGGACTGGGGGCTGGTTTTGCAGCCAGGTGGCTGGCTCTCAGGTAAGTTTTGGGCCGACTGACAGCGACAGCTGAAGAAAACTGCAACAAAAAAAAAAAATATGCAGCAACAATAAAAAAGAAACCCTCCTGATGCAGCTGCATTATTTATCACGAGGCGTTGAGCACTCGCCAAAAACTGAAGGGGTTGCGCCCCGCCCCGCCTCCGCCCCCGCCCCCGCCCCCGCCCCCTAAATAAGTCCGTTGAAGATGCACGACTGCGGGTCGAGGCTGTTCGCTCGGCTCTTTGCATTTGAATTAAAGAGCAGAGGCATCATCCTCAACATCCTTAACATCGACCTCAGGCCCTCGCACTCCCATCATTCTGCGCACCATCATTATTATCATTATCATCATCGTCGTCGTTCGAAAACATCATCGTCATTATTATTATCTCTCGTTTTTGTTTAAGTGCCAGGAGCTGGCAACGTTTACATTTTTTGACAGCAGCCGCAAAGGCGAAGCCATCCGGCCGAACCACCGTAACCGCCGTAGCCCCTACGTCCGTCCGTCCGTCCCTGCGCCCATTTCCAGTGCCAACATGCGTGAATATGTTAAAAATGCAACCTGTGCCGCCCGACCCCCATAGATACCCTCTACTCCGGGAGAATAGGTTGAAAGGGTCCTACGGTTCAATATGTCGACTCGCGCATACGATACGCGAAAACTATTAAACTTTCACTCCCGATAAATATCGATTTCTAGTCTAGAATTTCTAGATCAGTTTGAAATGGTTTAATTTCGATTTTCAAGTACTCCGTGTAATCAGTCCTAATCGATACATATCGATTTTCAATCTCAGCTTTTTAGAGCAAAAAACAGATGCTATCAAATTTTAAAAAATAATCACACACAATTTTCGATTTGGTTACAAATACTTTCACATTTTTGATAATGCTCACTGATATCTAAAAATCGATATATATATAATTTTAGGCGTTGTTTATTGGGCATAGCTTGATGAAGGAGCCTCCATTATTATTTTCTTTTGCTATATTTTTTTTAATATTATTAACCCAATCAGTTGCCCCAAAAAATCACCGAACACCGAATGATCATAAAAAGAAAAAGAAGAGACAACATTTTCTGATAAATACCAAAGATATTTTATTGAAACTAGGCAGAATGAGTTCAGGTTCTCCAATCGAACGTTGGGCAGGGCTCGAAGAGAGCCACAAACAGATTTAATCGGGTTTGTGTTAATACAATTTCAGCGCGCTAAGCAATTCACAGCTGTGGACAAGTTTCTCTTTTACGGCAGAGAACGTAAGTGCATAAATGTAAGTGCGAATTAGAGGTAAAGTAATGCGAAGCGGTTTACAGGATAATGCCTAGTCGGCCACCCGCGGGCGGAGCACGGTTGGCCGTGCAGTTGTTGTTGCTGCATGTAATTCAAAGTATGCACATACACTTGACATTCCAAAGCTGTCATTTCGTTTGGGCGCCTGTGCAAATATTTATGAGCAGCACTGTGCGCCAGTTTAAGGGTGGCGTGTGTGTGTGTGTGTGGAGGGGGGGGGGCTTGCGTTAAAGGACTTGTCCCTTGTCTTTCCAACTGTCTAATGAGCACTGGGCTGCATCATCAATGCGCTCGACTTTTAAAGCGCCAGGATGTGGTCTAGGGAGGAGGACAGGACAGGAGCTGGACCTCGAGCTGGATGCTCACACACGGCACGGCGTACAGTGCGCGCTAATGGGCAGTGGACAGTGAGCAACACTCGCGCGTAATCAGCTTACGTAAATGTGCGTGGCTGCGGTCAAATGTAGTTGAGGATTTACGCAAAAAGGATTTCCATGCTGTAAGCCAGCAGCCCGGACAGGAACTGGAGCAGCGCCAGCTGCCAGGACAACGACAAGCGTTAAGTCGCAGCTGCTAAGTAGCAGCAAGTCAAGTGACTGCCCCCCCCCTCCCACCAAATGGGCGTGGCAGCTGACTGCTGCACCTGGACATCCGGACAAAGGACAGCAGCGGAAAAAGCTGCCACCTTAAAAGCCCAAAAACGAATAATTCCTCGAATGCCAACCGATTGTTGTTGGCAGCTTCCTCATTTTTTCCTCGTTCTTTCATGCGGGTCTCCGTATGAGTCCTTTGCATATCCATCAGCATATGGCCAGAGTGCCAAAGCTTATTAAAATCAAAGTGCCCGCTGGGATGTTGCATGCCACTTGGCCTTTGCCACAGGCTAAATCTCTTGGTCACATTTTTGGCATTGTTGGGCTAAACTGACGCCAAATCAGAGAGTCCAACTGATAGAGATAAAGAGGAGACGAACTGGTTCTCTTGATTTCCGAAATACCTGGAATTACGCTAAAGCCAATGCCCTTTCCTCCCTCCAAGCAGGTCAATCGGCCGGCGGATGAACCCGATCTGTGCTAGTCCTGTCTTATTTGCGGAAGACTACCTTCTACACACATCCTTGTCGCTGCTGGCAAAAGGAACACTTTAAAGGACGTTCGTTTCCTTGCCTTTATGTTTCTGACAACTGTTTGACTTTAGCTCGTTGGGGGTCCGAAAATATACTTTTCCTCTGAAAAATCACAATTGCTGTCGCTTTCCCTTGTTTGCCTCGGGTGCTGCTTTCGATAAGCCAAAAGATAAAAGACGAATTGTCATAGCCCGGCCATACTCCGGTTAATCTCTGATTTCCCCATCAGCTAATCACAGCAGCCACAAATGGAATTCCCAGGGTATCGGTTACACCGACTGCGCCATACTCGTTCTCAGCATAAAAGCAGCTCAAAATTCTCATATTCATTATTATTATTCGGATTTGCGGCTGGTCTCTAGATCTTTAGAGGGGATCCTCACAAAAACTCTGACATATAGCTTTTTTCGATTTGACACATTTTATTTGATTTTATTTGCAGGTCTCACACGGACAGACGGACATTACAAAAACGCAATATATTCTGTTCACTTTTCAGACGACTCTCTGGTTTATGGGCTGTGAGATTTAAAGTGGATATATGCTTACAATTCCAGGAGAAGGCGGATTTCCTTTCAAATAAATATTAACTTGGAATTCAAGTCAAGAATTAAAGTCTCAGTTTTGGGCTTGTGCAAGGACGAAGCTGGATTCTACTTTGGCATTTGAATGTCGTGACACGAGCTCAACGCTAAGGCGAACTATTTGCCAAATGTCTTTGATGCGGCAATGAAACATCAAAAAGATGCAAAAGTCAACATGCCAGGGTGTGTGTGTGTGTGTGTGTGTGTGTGTGTGTGTGTGCTGGCCACATTATTAACTAGTCGACAATTTGCTGCTGAATGAACTCGACTAGGGGCGCAACAAAGGCGCTCGCCGGGTAGGCGTGACACAAGCGTCAAGGACCAAGGCGCTGCGGGATTAGGCCGGGCGGAGGATGGGGCGTGGGGGAGGGGGAGAAATTTTGTGATGTGGCTGCCGGTGCGCTGGGCAAACTTTTTCATATTTGTTAAATACTTTAATTAATAATTTAGAAAGACAGCTCAAGAGACAGGGGGAGAGGCGGAGCGAGCAAAAGAGAGAGAGAGAGAGAGCGCGGAGAGCAGAGGGAAAACAGCACGAGGCCAGTCTGAGGCAGGCCTCACAGAGCCTCTGTAGCTGGCAAACAAACAGCAGCAGAAGTTGAGCAAACAACTAACAAAAGATCAAGGATTATGCGTGCCCACACACACACACACACACGGCTCATGTGTGTGTGCGTGTGCCGGCAGGATGTGCGGCACGCTGCTGTGGTCGCCGTGCTCGAGGACAGGTCGCCGCTCCGCACTCGACGCGGTGCTCGGTGCTCGGCTTTTGTGCTCAGGCAGCACAAAAAAAAAACAAGTAGGAACCTCGCCGTCGGGTGTAACCGGCTGCGCAATACTCGCTCGCAGCATAAAGGCAGCTTAAAAGAGTCAAAAACGATCTTAAATATCAATTTTATTTTGGAAACAAATCGATTTTTATAATTTGTGGGGCGGAAGTGGGCGTGGCCGATATTTCTCAGCTCGATATTTAGAGAAGTAAGCTTTTTTAAAACTGAGAGAGATATGTAGATTATATTGACTACTTATCGGGTGTGCACGACTATATATAGCTGCAAAAAAAATTGCATTCACATTGACGGACGGACATTGCACAAAGCCAATATACTCTGTTCACGTCATGAACTAGTGTAAAAAAGAAAACAAAGAAGATTAGGCTAAAGCGGGAGAAGACAGCTAAGAGGGGGAAGGGGAGGGGGTGGCAGATATGCAGTGGGGGGCACTGCGTGAAATGCTCATAAGGCAACTTGATGAGTTTAATTATTTGAATGCTTGAGCTCACACACACACACACACACACACACACACACACACGGAGGCGGGGGCCAAGGGCGCGCTAGTCAAACAAAAGCCAGGCTGCTTTTGTCACATGCAAGACCCCGCCCCCGCCCCCGCCCCCTTTGCAGACCCACGCAAGAGCCAAAGCATACACAGAGGCCCAGGAACTGGAGGCGCCCACATGCTTGTGTGCGTGCCAAGCGAAGACGTGCCACGCCCACATAGGCAACGCCCTGATGCGCCTACAGTGTGTGTGTGTGTGTGTGTGAGTGTGAGTGTATACGTTTAACAATTCACAGTCCTTTTTGCTATCCGCAGCATTATCTTTGTGTCAGACTATGCCCGGAATGGTACGGAATGTTTTTGAGCCAAGCTCACAACTTGACTTAAATTTTATGTCAGGGGAGGGGGGGGGGGAGAGGGGCTGGGGGGATTGAAGGAGAATGTGGCATCGGCGTTCTGGTCACCAGCAAAACGCTCAAGGCGTAAATGCCAACAAATGCCTCGTAAACAAACCTCTAAGCTCAAATACTTCAAAAACATCGCTCATCATCAGCTTAAAAAGCTGACAATCAAATTTGATGTATGTAAGTCTTAAGTGGAGAATATTGTCGAATAAAGCTACTGAGCCCGGCTGATCAGTCTTAATATTATACTATAAATCCGATTGCTTGATTGCCAATTTGGGTGACTGACTGATTGATTGACTGACCAGTTGATTAACTGCTTGACTGAATAAAGCATAGATTGATTGACTGATTGGTAATCCTAAAGCTACATTGTTTAGAAGTACAGTAAAAAATTAAAATTTCTAAAGATGAATAATTATTTAAAATATTTTTGAGCTTTAGAAAAAGTAACCCGCTGGATAAAACATTACCGCTTAGTTTGCATATTCAAAAGCTAGTTTAGAATTCACTTGCAAGCTTAGCGAAATAAATTATGCAATGCATTTATCCCCGCTGATCAATAAATATTTGTATATAGTTGTAATCATTAATTTAAATTTATGCGCAAAGCATCTAGGGAGCATTTTCTTGAAAGATAGTAAAATAAATCTTAGCACAACTTCAAGTTACAAAAGAGGTTAAAAAGAGTATACAAGAGATTTACAAAGAAAGAATATACGACATTGATTTTACAGTCCGAAACTCGTTCCCTTCTAACCCTCTTGTTCTTTCGAGTCATGTGTGTCCGTATTGAAAATTCCTGCCAAATCAAATGCTTTCCGTTACAACAGACAACTTATCATAGTAGATCAAGAACAGCCCTCTACAGTTGAGAAAAGCATTCCTTACGTCACTTAATCCATGAGTAGAAATATCAAAAAACAAAGCCACCTTAAATGAGTCTGGAGTGTTGTTAGCCACACTACTTCCAGTTGTAATCTACTTTTGCGCAGGCTTCACTTGAAGCCCCACTTGAGATTCCCTCGCCTTTGTTTGACTTAAGAGCAATTTATTTAAATATGGAATAGCCTCAAATCGATGTCAAGCGGCGGCGGCAGCAAAATGCAAAATGCAAAAGCACCTCGTCAAATTGGCCACAGAAATGACCTCTTTGATGTCATTACCAACACACACACACACACACACACACACACCCGAGGAATGTGGAATGGACCTGCGGTAAGCTGGTGTGCGGCTCATGAATTGCGACGTGGGCAGCAAATGGAAATGGAGCTCGAGCTGCAGATGGAGCTGAAATAGAAGCTGCTGCAGCTGCTGTAAATATGCCACCAGGTGGCCAACTGGAAGGCGGGGCGGGGTGGGGCAGGAAGCGGGGCTGGCCTGGCGAACTTCACTTAATGTCAACTTAATTGCATTGTTTCAGCCACAAATTACAAAACGAGTTTTGCACAAGGTAACAAAACGTCGTCAGCGCCCGCCATTGCGTCCTTCTTCTGGACTCGGATCCTGGTTCCTAGTTCCGGATTCCTGGCTACTGGGTACAGCTAAGGCTACACTGAGCGAAAAAAAAGGCTGTTCCCAGCAAAATGTTTAAAATTGTGCCGAAAACAAAACATTCTCCAAATTCTTGCAGACTTCAAAACTATTACTGCAACTCCTAAATTTTAATTTTAAAACTACTAACTCTGAAATGTGATTGAATGTGAATGTGACCTGAAAATATAGTAGACATTTCTCTCTATTCACAGCAAGTTTTTTTTTTACCACTTTGACAAAATACGCTAACAAAAGTTGGCAATTTTCTCTTTTTACTATTCCTTGTTCTATTCTTGTTATGCATTTTTTGATGTTCTATGAATTTATTTAATTCTAACTCCTTACAAATTTTATATTTTAACTTCGCACAATATGGAGAAATAATTCCCCAAATAATGAACAAAATAATTCTAGTAATAACAGCCATATTTCAGTCTTACGCAAACGTGTTTGTTTATTGTCAGAAATTGACGATGCATAAAATTTGTTTATATTTATAATAGTTTTACTATTTTAAATATTAATGAATTTATGTTATTGTTTCCTATTTCCAAATCATAGCTTATTAAAAAAAACTTAAACTTTTACTTTAAAACTGTAATTTTGACTACTGAACTTGAGACTGCAAAACTGTTACACTTATATTGTGACTTTAATGCTGTTTAGCTTGTGACTGCAAAACTGTAACTTTTCAATTGAAAGTCTAGAAATGCGAGTAAAACCGTGATTTGAAAATGAGTGTTAAAAATATAAGACTCCAAAATGTGAGTCCTAAAATGAGTTTCTAAAACTGTAACTGAAAAGCCGAAACTCTAAAACTGTGGAAGTAAAAGAAGTGGACATAAAACGGGGTTGTTATCTCTCAGTGTACAGCTGAATGGCACAACAATAACAGCTAAATGTGTGTGTGTGTGTGTTTGAAAGAGTGTGCCCGTAAAAAGAATCAATTGTGTGTGACCAAATTAAGTTCACTGACTCGCACACACAGCGAGAGATCTCTCTCAGGGCGGGCGGTGTGTATGTGTGTGAGTGTGTGTGTGTGTGTGTCCATTGTCAAGTGGAAGCCAAACGGGGATTCATTTGAATTGAGTGGTGCCACCAATGGACCAAAGCACCGGGCACAAGAAGCACGGAGGGGGGCTGCGGCAATGGCCAGACTAGCTCTGGGCCCCAGCAGCAGACCAAACCGTTGCGCGCCCCCCCTCCCCCCTCCCCCCTCCCCCACCCCTTCCACTCTTCGGCTGGCTAAATCCGACGCATTGCCCCATTGTTGGATAGGTCTAACGGATAACGGCAAATGGCAGGTGTTGGGTCCTGCCTGCTGCTTCGTTGTGCACAACTAAATTGAAAAACAGTGCGGAGCTGAATGCACTTCCCCCCACGCCCCCCTTTCAAAAAATGCGGCCACACAACTGGCAAATGACGTGCACAAACACACACACACACATACACACTCACACACACACTCACACACACACTGCGCATTAGGATGTGTGTGCGTAATTAGGAGACACTTCATTTCGCTCTCTCCCTCTCTCTCCCTCTTTAGCGGGGGTATATATCTATACTTCTCATTCCCACTTTTTGTTTCTTTGATGAGTGCCCACCTACTCATAACTAAGCTATTCGCAAAAGTGTTGCCTAATTATATTAATTATACCCTGGACCCATTGCGAATGGCTAAAAAGGGTATATTGGTTTTGTGAAACGGTATGTAACAGGCAGCAGATATATATATTCTTGATCTTGATTCTTGATTCTTGATTTAACAAATTTGTGACCTTAGAATTATTTAATCGTTTATTAATAGTGGCAGCTGGACTAGAACATACCCTGTACCTAGCTCTTAGCTCAATATTCATCATCTTGGTGCAAGGCTATACCTCTTAAATTTGCAACTTTGCAAGGGGGACATTATAATTTATCTGTGTATATTAAACAAGAAAAGTGATATGGTGTCTTTAGAGTTTGTGATCCTATTTAAATCGATACTTATCGATTTCGGAGCAGAAAGGAAATTACCGATTATTGTGGATATATTGGATTTTTTTTTCAATAAAATTTAAATATATTCAAATACTAGCACTAAAAGAATATTAAGCACTTACCCAACACTGTTTTGAGCGCATAGTGGTGTGAAACGACAAACATTTTACAAAGCTTTCAATTGTTATCGACACGAACTGTCAAAAGTAGGCTGTGTTATCGTTTCGCTTAAAAAATAAAAAATAAAAAAAATTAAAACTTTGTCAGCGAAAATGTCTCGAACTGTGAATAGAAAGAAAAATCTAAAAAAGCAACTACATAAGGCACTGTTCAATAGGAAGCCAACGCAGATGGATAACTACGTAAGTCGCGAGCATTATATATATACATATATATATATATATACATATATAGTTTTATATATATATGTGTATGTATATTCCCCATAAATGTGTCCCATGAAGGATCTATATGTGCTCACCTGCACGGAGTGCCAGCATGTTTTTCCGCCGCGCTACTTCCGGGGCCAGTGCATCGAGTTTCGCATGTGCGAGTCGTGCAAGAAGAATAATCCGGAGATATGCACATATCTGGAGAAGTATATATATCAGCCACAGCGCGCCAGGAACTGGAGCCCATTCCAGGTGCGGCTCGACAAAATCACCCAGAAATGCGATCTGCTCAAGGTCGAGCTGGAGGCCTTCAAGCGCCAGTATTGCAATAACTTAAGTCCAGCATCCAGTAATCTCGTCGACGACGACGACGACGACTCCAAGGCCGAGCAGATGCTGCAGAGCCTGATCCAGAAGTGCGCGTTCTTCGAGGAGGAGCTGCTGGCCTGCCAGAGACACCAGCCTGAAGTGGTCGAGGATGAGCAGAAAGTTGAAACCAAGAAAGAAGAGTTAAATCCGCTGTGCGAGGACTCTACTCATGATACTACAAATGAGTCATAGGAATGGGTAATATACAATAATATAATATATACAATATTTATGATAAGTATGTGCCACACCTTTTGGGAATAAACTGTTAAGAACAGAGGTAAGAATTTTGGTTTTAAGTAGGTTTTCAGAAACAAATAGACTTTAGCTTTCAGAGTAGTGGCAATCCATAGCTTTTTTCTATGCAAACTAGTCTCGTAGTCTTGAAACAATATTTTTGGTTTTCAACAAATTCTGACATGGCTTGGGAATTGAGATTAATGCTCCT